>CM070770.1:108875058-110083391 GCA_036346955.1 Dipus sagitta
CTTTCTCTCTCTCTCTCACTCTTGCTCTCTCGCATAAAAAGAGAGCCAGTCTATTGGGCTTACCTCAAAACAAACAACAACAAAAACCCTCAGGTTGTCTGCACACATATGTAATCCCAGCGTTGACGGGGTAGAGATAGGATCACCAGGCTCACTGGTCAGACAGTCAAACCAGAAAACAGTAAGCTCCACACTCCACATTGAGTGAGAGACCCTGTATCTTGGAAATAAGGCAGAAAAGCCTTGGAAAATGACACCTGATCTCTTTCTAAGGCCTCTACATGCATGTGCATGAGGCATGCACATCTGTACACACCTGTGCATATAAACACACACACACATGTCTATAATAGGCAAATTAAAAAATATATATATATGTATATATGAAGAGAGAGAGAGAATGGACATGCCAGGGCCTCTAGCCACTGCAAACAAACTCTAGATGTATATGCCACCTTGTACCTCTGGCTTACATGGGTACTGGGGAATCAAACCTAGGTCCTTAGGCTTCACAGACAAGCACTTTAACTGCTAAGCCATCTCTCCAGCCCAGGCAGTTGTTTTAAAGTGATTGCCTAGGGGCTGGGGTGGGAATGGGAAGTGGTGATTAATAGGAACAGAGTTTTCCTTTTGAGATGACAATGCTCTTAAAATTATGGTGATAAATCCACATCCTCAAACATGTAATAATGTGCATTTAATTATATACTTTAAATTAGTGAGTCACGTGGTATATAAATTAGATCTCAATAAATCTGGTTCAAAACAAGTGTTCACACAATTTTCCCAATTTTATTATAACATCACATGATATTCCATTAATATATGTAATGTTTAGTGCATCAGTTTATTCTATTAATAATTTTAAACTCCCAATTGTGTTGAAAAGTATAAATGCAATACACTAACAAGATTAATGAATGTCAAAATTTATGAATAAAATCACACCAAGGCACATCATAATAAAATTGCTCAATACAAATGATCAAATCTGGGAAGCAGAGAGATATATTACATATAATGGAAAAAGACAATGAGAGCAGATTTGTTATTGGAAGGGATGCAAGCCAGAGGAGAGTAAGGCAAATGTAGAAGACAAAATAATGTCAACCTAAAATTCTTCACACAGTGAAATTACCTTCAAAAATAGGGCTGCAGAAATTGCTTAGTGGTTAAGGTGCTTGCCAGCAAAGTCTAAGAACCCAGGTTCAATTCCCAGTACCCATGTAAGCCAGAGGCACAAGGTGGCACGTATGTCTGGAGTTTGTTAAAAAAATAAAAAATAAAACCAACGTAATGTGTTATCACTTCACATCCATTATGATAAATGTTATCCAAAACCTGGAAAATAAAAGGTGTAGGCAAGGAAATAGAGAAATTGGAACCATTGTGCCTTACTGCAGAGAATGCAAAATGCTGCAGCCACTGTGCAAAACAGTTTGATGGCTGTTTATCAAGTTAGCCATAAAGGACTGCATGGTCCAGCAATTACAGTCCAGGATATCTACTCAATTGAAAAGAGAGTTCAACTGGAGAGATGACTCAGCAGTTAAAGGTGCTTGCTTGCAAAGGCTGCTGATCTAGGTTCAGTTCCCCAGTACCTATATAAAGCCAGATGCACAAAGTGGCACATGTATCTTGAATTCAGTTGCAGCAGTAAGAGACTCTGGTACACCCATATATTCTGTCTCTCACCATCTCCCTTCCTCCCCCACCCTCCTCTCTCTCTCTCTCTCTCTCTCTCTCTCTCTCTCTCGCCTAAGATCAAACTCTGGCCTCCATACCCACACACGTACAAGTACCCACATATATACATAGACATGCAAACCACATACATACATGCAAAAAGGTTAAAATGGTAACTTTTGTGTTTTGTATATTTTATCACAATTTTCAAAACCATTGTGAAATACATCTTATTTAAATGATTAAATAGGGTTGAAGAGACAACTCAGGGTAAAGGTGCTTGCTGACAAAATTGATGATCCCAATTTGACTCCCCGGTGCCCACACAAAGCCAGAGGCTCAAAGTGGCACATGAGTCTGGAGTTTGTTGGCAGTGGCAGAGGCCCTGGCACATCTATTCATTCATATTCTCACTCTCTCTGTCTCTCTTCAATAAGTAAATAAATATTTTTAAAAATTATTAAATAATTGAATGTGTAGTGCATGTCCATAATCTAGTACTTGGAAGGGTGAGGCAGGAGGATTACAAGTTTGAGGCCAACCTGGAGTACAGAATGGGACTTGATCTCAAAATGGTGGGTAGGGTTGGGAAGATTGCTCAGTGGGGAAGAACATTTGCTGCACAAGCATGAGGGCCTGAGTTTGATTCCCAGCACCCACTTAAAAAGCTGGCATGCCCATGTATATCTGTAACCCCAGTACTTAAGGCATGGAGGTAGTAAGATCACTGAGGGTGCCCGGGTCAGCCACTCTGACTGAAAAACAAGGAGTTCCAGGTTCTGTGAGAGACCCTGTGTCCCAGGGAAACAAGGTGGAAGAGTGACAGAAGAGGGTACCTGGTACTTCCCCCGGCCTCTGCACATGCGTGCACAGAGACATGCAGCTAATACATGTGTACAACACACACACCAAAAAAGAGGGGGAAAATAAAGTCTAACCATAACAAGTGTTGGCAGGGATGTAGAGAGAAACTTGAACCCTCCACTGTACATCACTAATGTGTAAGTATGTTACAGCATTGGAAAACAGCTTGACAATTTTGTACAAAGTTAAATGTGTCTACTAGCCTTCCTCTCCTAAGGTATCCTAAGAGAAATGAGAGTGTATGTCCACAAAGATTGCTCAGTGGTAAAGGCGCTTGCCTGCAAAGCCTAAGGACCAGGGTTCAATTCCTCAGTGCCCACGTAAAGACAGATGCACAAGGTGGCGCGTGCATCTGAAGTTCATTTGCAGTGGTTAGAGGCCCTGGCACATCTGTTCTCTCTATATCTGTCTTGTATACAAATGTTCACAGCAACTTTATTAAATGGCCCAAACCTTGAAACATGTGAAGTCCATCAACACAGGAATGAATAAGGAAATGGTAGCATACCCACATAATGGAATATTACTCAGCAATACAAAAAGACTGAGCTGTTTACGTGGTTAATAACTGGGTGACTTTAAGTTAGACTGCCCAAGAAGCCAGACAAAAAGGTGTTAAACAATGTGATATTTCCTTGATATAAAATTTTAGAAAAGGCAAAGAAAGGTATGGTGACTAAGCAGCTCAGCGGTTGTCCAGTAACTGCATGGGCTGTGGAAAGGGGTAGGTGAGAGGGACTTGGAGGGGACGCAGGAGCCAGGTGTGCTGGTGCACCCTTGCAGTGCGGCACGTGAGAAGCTGAGGCAGAAGGATCTCAGTGACTAAGGCTAGCCTGTGCTACATACCAGTGGACATGGAAGACTTCTGTAGGTAATGTGGCCATGGCAATGGTTTCATAATGCCAAATTTTATCAGATTGCATTACTTGGGCTGGAGAGAAGCCTTAGCGCTTAAGACACTTGCTTGCAAAGCCTAACAACCCGGGTTTGATTCCCCAGTACCCACATAAAGCCACATGCACAAAGAGGTGCATGCATCTGGAGTTTGTTGGCAGTGAGTGGCTGAAGGCCCTGGCATGAATAAATGAAAAAAAAACATTTAGCTGGGCATGGTGGCGCATGTCTTTAATCCCAGCACGCGGGAAGCTGGGGTAGGAGGATTGCTGTGTGTTTGAGGCCACCCTGAGACTACGTAGTGAATTCCAGGTCAGTCTGGGCTACATTGAGACACTACCTCAAAAAGCCAAAATGAAAATATTTTTTTAATTGTATTATTTAAATATGTGATATTTATTGTATCTTAGATACCTTTTTAAGGAGTTTTTTTCACTTTTTAAATTTTTAAAAAAAACATTTATTTGTTATATAGATAGAGAGAGAAAGAGAATAGACACTCCAGGCCTCTAGCCACTGCAAATAAACTCCAGAAGCATGCACCACCTTGTGCATCTGTCCTATGTGGGTACTGGGGAACCTGAACCTGGTTTCTTAGGCTTTGCAGGCAAGTGCCTTAACTACTAAGCCATCTCTCCAGCCCTTCAGTTATATCTTGATGAAGCTCTTAAAAACATTTTTTTTTTTTTTGAGGTAGGATCTCACTCTAGCCCAGACTGACCTGGAATTCACTATGTAGACTCAGGCTGGCCTCGAACTCACGGCGATCCTCCTACCTCTGCCTCCTGAGTGCTGGGATTAAGGGCGTGCGCCACCACACCCGCCTGACTCAAAAACATTTTTAAAGAATGTGTGATAAGAGATATTTACAAAAGATAATATAAAACAAACATATTTCCTGCTAGATTTCATTCTTGCACAGAGGCCATGCCATGCAAATGTCTCTGTATCGTTCCAATTTTAGTGTATGTGCTACCAAAGCGAGCAGTTCTACTAGATTTCACAATCCTAATTTCCTTTTGTCTTTAAAAGTATTTATTCCCTAAAGTCAAAGTTATACTTTTTAAAACTTCCCAAGACCCCAATGAGTTGTGCACGTTACTGTCCTGGTTAGAATACACGAGATCAAGCTGCATCTCTAACGGCCGAAAGCAGGGCAGCTTAGTATCATCCGGATTTACTCCTTATGTTTATTCAGGGTGGCCTCCTTGTGGACCAGGCTAATAAAGCCAGAACATCCTGCAATATATTGTCTCTTTGGCCCAAGCAGCTGGAAAAGACAAAACTAAAGAGCTGAGTAACAGCAACTCAATTTTCTGAACACTAAATTCTAAACATATTGATTAGCAAAAAACTAGTCACTTGGGCTGGAGGGATGGCTTAGCGGTTAAGGTGTTTGCCTGCAAAGTCAAAGGACCAGGTTCAATTCCCCAGGACCCACGTTAGCCAGATACACAAGGGGGTGCACGCGTCTAGAGTTCGTTTGCAGTGGCTGGATACCCTGGCATGCCCATTCTCTCTCTCTCTCTCTCTCTCTCTCTCTCTCTCTCTCTCTCTCCCTCTTTCTCTGTCAAATGAATAAATAAATAAAATATTTTAAAAACAAAATTACAAATACTGTTAAAAAAAAAAAAAGTCACTTGACCATACTTTATTTCAAGAAACCAGTAAGAACTGGATAGCAGTGAACATTAGCAGTCTACAACAACTACTCATGATGTTTCCACACCAATATATCACAGAAGGACAGAACGAGAACCTGCTCAAAGAATACACATTGTCCCCGAGCTAGAGGTTCCACCTGAACAAGAAGGGAGACTGCAGCTCTAGCCACCCTGAGAAGTTGCATGGTCACTGTGTGGAGAGCCAAAATTCCAGACAACCACAGACACCTTGGTGGCAATACTTTTTAATCAAGAAGTCTCTTCAGGGTTGGAGAGATGTCTCAGAGTTTAAAGGTACTTGATTGCAGCTGCCAGATGTGGTGGTGCACACCTTTAATCACAGCACTGAGGAGGCAGATGTAGGAGGATTGCTGTGAGTTCGAGGCTACCCTGAGACTACATAGTGAATTCCAGGTTAGCCTGGACTAGACTGAGACCCTACCTCAAAAAATAATTAATTAATTAATTAATTAATTAAAGGTACTTGATTGCAAAGCCTGTCTGCCTGGCTCCAATTCCCTAGTACCCATATAAAGCCAGATGCACAAAGTGGTGCATACATCTGGGGTTCATTTGCAGTAGTGAGAGGCTCTGGTGTGCCAATTCATTCTCTCTCTCTTCCCAAATAAATAATTTGAAGTAAAAAATACGTCTCAGGCTGGAGAGATGATTTAGCCAAAGGACCCAGGTTCAATTTCTCAGGACCCATGTACGCCAGATGCACAAGGTGATGCATGCATCTGCAGTTCGTTTGCAGTAGCTGGAGGCACTGGCATGCCCATATTCTTTCATTCTCATTCTCTCTCTCTCTCTCTCAAATAAATAAAAATATATTTTAAAACTGTCTAAAAACATTTTTAAAAATATGTCTCTTTGGGGGCTGGTAAAGATGGCTTAGTAGTTAAGACATTTGCCTGCAAAGCCAAAGGACCCAGGTTCTATTCCCCAGGACCCTGTACATCTGCCTTACGTGGGTCCTGGGGAATAGAACCTTCAAATAAATACCTCATTTGCCCACTCACTGCCTTATATCTAAATTCACCAAGTATGGCCTTCCTGCAAGGGTCCACCCAGGTGCTATGGGAACACAGAAGAGGGAGCAATGACCTTTCTTCAAAAAATATTTTAAACTTGGACCTTAGCCACTTCCCCCCCCCCACAGTCTTCTGATATTAATTTGTGTTCCCACTTTGCCTTCTCCACAGCTTAGTATCCAAATCCCTCTACTCTTTGAGGCTCAGTTTCCTCACCTGCAAAATGGGAATAAGAAGGCCTACCTCCCAGGATGGCTGTGAGAACAAGCATGAGATCATGTCTATGGAGGTGCTTTCTACACTGCAAAGTTCTCTACCGGGGCCAGGTTATCATCACTATCAGCAGCGTCATAGCGGCTACTTGTAGGGTCTAGAAGGGGAGCCCCAGGGAAGGGGAAGGCCCAGAAGAGAGAGGGGCTCCCAGCCCGACCCTCTGACTCTATGGGAGTCAGAGCCGTCTCTAATTAACTCCTGCTGGCAGGAGTTTCTTGCAGGACATGTTTGCCTACCACGAAAAGCCAGGTGAGGCTTCCAGGGGCCGCCCACTGGCCCTGACGCACGGGGGAGGAATGATGACTCACAGCCCTCTAACAGCCTTGCTGACAGGCCTCTTGGCCCAGCCTGCCAGGAGCTGCCAAGGGCTGCCAACAGGGCAGCCGGGCCACTGGACTATTAAGAAACCAAAGAAAGATGAGAACGAGGGATGGGAAGAAATGGGGAGATAAAGGAAAAGAAAGCACAGAACAGGGAGAGACGAAGTGAAAACACAGAAAGTAGAGCGTGGTCAGCAGGCTGGAGAGGACGGGTAACGGGGAGGTGTTGCATGCGTACGCAGTTTGTTTTGCAAGATGAAAAAGTTCTGGAGGCCTGTTGCACAACAGTGTGGATACACTGAGCATTTCTACACTCTGAACTTAGTTCTAAGATGGTTTGTGGGTGGTTTTTTTTTTTAACCACAATTAAAAATAAATTTTAAAAATTGTTTCAAAGCTGGGGAGATGATTCAGTGGGTAAGAGTGCTTGCCACTCAAGCATGAGGATCTGAGTTCCATCCCCAGCACCCACGTAGAAAGCCAGGTGTGGCACCACATGTCTGTAACCCAGGACTGATGGAGGCGGAGACAGGAGGATCTCGAAGATTCCTGGCGCTTGCTTGTCAGCCAGTGTAGCGGGAAACCTGCGAGCTACGGATGGAGGGGGGGAGAACGAAAGGAAGAGGAAGTAGGAAGGACGAGAAGGAAAAAGAGATGTCACAAGGGAAGCAAGGCAAGGAAACGAGACGAGGGCCAGCGGCGCTGCAGCCTTCGGGAGCGGCTGAGCACTTTCTCCCGGCGGAGGGGCGGGGCTTGCCTCGGGGGCGTGGCCTGCGCGCGACGTCATCGCCCCGCGCCCCGGGCGTTGTGAAATCGCTTGGCGCGCTGGTGGCCGCGGGCCGGCCGGTGGCGCGCTCCCTGGGTGGCTGCGAGTCCCTCGGCCGCTGGCCCCGTGCCCAGCGGGCCCCGGCGGCGGGAGGGCGATAATTGCCCACAGACGCAGCACTTATCGGGGCGGGTTGTGCAAGACCGCGGGAGGAGGGCCCGGGGCGGCGGCCCTCACGCCTCAGCGGCCAGGCATGCGCGCGGGCGGACCGCGAGACGCTGCCTTTCTCCCTCCCTCCGTGCGACCTCGCCGCGGCCCGCCGCCCCCTGGCCGCGTGGTGCTGGAGCCCGCACACACGTCCCCTGGGCGCCACGCTACTCCTCCGGGTCCCTGGAGTAGAATCTCCTCCCGTCGTGGTTGTGAGGAGGCCACGACCAGGGCCACGCACGCAAGATAACCTTGGGAAATTTTGCTTTCCTTCTCTGGTCTTCTGAAATTTCGTGATGATGGTCCCTTTCACCAATTTGTCGGGTTGTTAAGTTAGTTAACAGCTGAGAAAGTGCGAGGAATATGCTGGGACCAGACAGACTGCCACTGTCCTCTCTGGAAACGTCCTTTCTTATATCTTCCATGACCCTTGGTTTTCTTCCTGTCTGGTCCTGTCTCCTCGTCAAATCCTTATAAGATTTAGTGTGACTTGGTAGCCTCTGAGATGTCCCCTTCTTTGGTGAAGGTGACTTGGACACTTAAATCTTTTCTAACACTTTGGGTCCCAGCAGCCACCTGCTACCCAAACCTCTCTTCTGTGGGTACAGTTATATTTAATTACCAGATGTCTCCACTCTGATGATTTCTTCAAGAACCTCACATTCAAAATATCCCAAGTTGAACATTCATCTTCCCATCCCAAAGCCAGTGTTCGGGGTTCTGCATTTCCAGTCCAGAGAAGACAGAGCCCTTCGTAAGGCCTTCCTCTATTCATCCTGTCCACTAATGCCATGGCCCATGCCTGTCCTTTCCACCTCTTCACTGTCCCCTCAGGCTCCCACTGTTGCTTTCTTCAGTCTTGGCCCTGTCAATCCATCCTCTCTATGTCATTCTGCTGTGATCTGAATGCTTATGTGCCCTAACCTCAAATTTGTGTGCTCAAAGTGAGGACATTAGGAAGTGAGGCCTTTTGGAAGATGACTAAAATAGGCCCAAAGGAGCTCCTTACCCCTCTTTTACAATGTGAGGAAGACACAGGGAGAAGTTCTGTCCGTGAGCCAGGAAAGGGCCCTCACCAGTCACCCAGTCTGCCAACACCTTAACAGTGGATTCCCAGCCTCCAGAACTGGGAAGAACACATTGCTGTTGTTTATTAAGTCACTCAGTTTATAGCATCTTGTCTTACAGAAGCCTGAATAAACCACTTCACACTCCACATCTGTTTCCTGTTCTTCTCTCTAACTGTTCACCTTAGTTAACTGCCCTCCAAACCTTAGGCATATGTAGCTTATTTCTGTTCTCAAATCACCATGGCCCTGAGTCTTCTTACATGCTGTTCTCTCTGTATGGAACACTTTTCCTTTGGCTTACTCTAACAAATTTCCACATAGACACTTCCTGAACATAGCATCACCTGACCTCTCCAACCCCTCACTAACTTAGGCATCCCTCCTATTTGCTCTCAAAGGAGTAATACATAAACTCTCGTGGTGAATTTTTTAGATACAACTATATGGATCTAGTTTTTTTTGTTGTTGTTTTGTGTGTGTTTTTGAGATAGGGTCTCGTTCTAGCCCAGGCTCACCTGGAATTTACTATGTAGCCTCAGGGTGGCCTCAAACTCACAGCAATCCTCCTATCTCTGCCTCCCAAGTGCTGGTATTAAAGGTGTGCGCCAACACACCTGGCCTTGGATCTAGTTTTTAATTAAAATTCATATAGAAAGGCTAAAGAGATGGCTCAGTTGGCAAAACACTTATCACACAAGCATGAGGACCTAAATTCAGATTTCCAACACTCACGAAAAATTCCAGGCACGGTGGCATGTGCTTATAATTTCATCACTGGGGTTTCCTGGGGTCGGATAGCTATCCAGCCTAGCTGAGTCAGTGAGCTTCATGTTCAATGAGAGACCCTGTCTCCACATTAAAGTAGAAAGAGATTGAGGAAGACACCCAACATTGACCTCTGCCTACACACACACCCACATGCACACATGTGTGTCAAGAAGCATTCAAGCATGTATACACACAAAAAAAGTAAATAAAATTCATACAGATAGCCAGGTGTGGTGGCACCTGTGACTGGAGGCCCTGGTGCACCCATTCATATTCATTCATATTCTTTCTTTCTCTCTCTCTCTCTCCCACCCCTCTCCCTCTCTCTCTCTCTGTCTCTCAAATAATTTAAAAAATCTTGAAAGAATTATGTAGAAGAATATCCACTAAAATTTGAATAGTGGGTAATGGGATTATAAATTTAGTTTTGTTCATTTTCTTTTTTCTTTTCTTTCTTTTTTTTTTTTTTTTTGAGGTAGGGTCTCACTCTAGCTCAGGCTGACCTGGAATTCACTATGTAGTCTCAGGGTGGCCTTGAACTCATGGCAATCCTCCTACCTCTGCCTCCCAAATGCTGGGATTAAAGGTGTGCACGACCACGCCCGGCTAGTTTTGTTCCTTTTACGTATCTGTATATTCTATATTTGCTATGTGATTTTAAAAATTGTTTGATGACTGGCTATTTGTATCCACAAAGCCTAAGGCAACCTAGCTAGGCTAATTTGGCTTTTTGGAGATTCTTGCCAGCTTCAGAAGGGAAGAGCCCAGATGCCAAAATGCATGCCGTACCCAGTTCAAACACATGGCAGTACCAGCAGAAAGAAAAGATGGTTGCTTCTTTGGTACAAATGGATATTGAAGAAATTTCATTCATTGAAGAACTTAGGTTGGAGGTGGCTTCTAGACTGGTAGTACTCATGGATGCCATAGAGAGCTTCAGATTCCACCCCCTCACTTTGAAACCTCAAAGACATTTGGCATCTTGCCAAACCTACCGGATCACACAGGGAGGTGATGGCTGAGCTGGAATTTGGATGTGTTCCCACACTTCCTGGCTTCTGCTCATTCCAGTATATGTTCCCACCCATCTCCAGCCACTGGCCCAAGACTGTGGGGTAAGTGGAGAGTGGGGGCCGAGTGTGGGGGCTGAGAGGGGAAGAGGCAGTGGAGGAGCATCTGATCTGACTAATCCTTGAGAAGTGAACCAGTTTAGATCCCCCAACAAACTGCTAGAGAGGAATACTCAGCTCTCTGACAACTGAATTCCACTCTTCACTATGCCTTGTGCAGAGCTTGTCAAGCATTTCCCCAATTCCCTCTTTAATTTTATTCTCCCTGTGAAGTAGGTATGAATGTCCTTTTGTCATGTAAGAAAAATGAGATTCAAGGAAGCTAAGTCATTTTTCTCAGGTAGTAGAACCAGGATTCAAACCCTTACTCTCAAGAGACTTCTCAAAGCCTCAGGGTTCCCTGCTCCACACTGAAAAAACCAGAGTCAGTACCCTCTTTGAATAATTTGCATAGTTTTGAGACCCACAGGAAATGGGAAATAAAAATACTTCAGAGGTTTTCATTTCATGACATGTTGCATTATTCTAACAAATCATGTTGTTTAGAACAATTTCAACCATGAACTCTAGATCCTCTAACTTCTGGCTCTGCAACCTACTAATTGTGAAACTTTGGGCAAGTTACTAACCTCTCAGTGCCTCAGATTGGTCATGTGTGGTGTGTAGAAGCTAATATTTCTTAATTCATTAAGGATTAAATGAGTTACACCATGAAAGTGCCTGGCACATGGTAAGCCTTGCAAAAGTGTAGAGGTTATATTATCACAGTTGTCATTAAAAAATATGTACTTATTTATGAGAGAGAGGGAGAGAGAATGGGCACACCAGGGCCTCTAGCCACCGCAAAAAAAAAAAAAAAAAAAAAAATCCAGACTTTTGCACCATGTTGTGCATCTGGCTTTACGTGGGTACTGGGGAATCAAACCTGGGTCCTTTTGCTTTGCAGGCAAGTGCCTTAACCACTAAGCCATCTCTCCAGCCCCATGGTTATCATTATTGCTTTACTTATTTATTTATTATTATTTTTACAAAGAGTATATGATATACCAGTGTTGCAGTCAGTTCCTGTTGCTGCAACAAACATCCAACCAGACACAGCTTATGGGAGAAAGGGGTTTATTTCAGGCTTACAGAATCCAGAGGAACACCATCAATGGTGGAAGACACTGTTCCCTTTCATAGAGCCAACAGAGAAACATCACCAAACAGCCAGCACCACCAATACCAGCAAGCACAAACAACCAGAGCTCAAACTGCTCTGAACACACCTAGTAGGGCTGGACTCGGATCCACCCCCAAACACACCTTAGGGCTGGACTCCAAGATCTACCCCCAGTGACACCTCTTCCCCAGTAGGGCTCTGCCCACTGGAGACTAAAACTTCAAGCCTAAGTCTATGGGGCTGTATATCTACACTTTCACAACCAGTTCTTAAGACAGTGAATGGTAAGACCAAGATGACAAAGACACTGTTCTCCTTGAGGAAAACATGCCAGGGAAGGAGGGTGCAGGCACCATATATTATCACAATGTAACAATATAGTAGATGTGGTATCAGAGATACATGTGGATGTAACTTGTCCAAGGGAGCAGCATAGTTGGGGCCGAGCCCAGCTCTCCTGAGCCTCTTTCTGTTCCTCCTCCCTAGCTGGGAATTGGCCTCTGCACTGCACACATAGGCGTGACCTGAAGTCTTCCCACATGGCACCAAAAAAAAAGCAGTTCCTGAGGCCATGGCTGCCTTAGCTAAGACTGTTACTACCGTGTGCAGATAGTCAATAAACATTTGCTGAATGAGTCAATGAATCAAAGGTGTGAGTGAGAGGCCTGCCAACTTTCACCTCAGCTCTCACCTCCTCGACGATGTGCAGGCATGAGGCAACGGCAGGGCAAGCGGTCCACAGGAGCCCTGGGGGACAGCTGCTCGCTCGCTCTTCATCCTCGCGATGAGCCACCGCTCACTGATTTCTGATGCCCTGAAGGGAACTGTCAGCTCACTAGATTCAATCACTTCCACAATTAGATGATTGGTATGTGCCCAAGTCTGTGGAGAGGATGATGTATCAGCTGCTGTCCCTGCCCTTGCAACTTGGATTCCAGCAGAATACATAAACCAGGGCAAATAGCTGTCACGAAGTATAGAGTGGAATTAGAACCCCAAGAAAGGGACAGACCAAAGGTAACTAGAATCCGGATGACAAAAGCCCTCCTAGAGCGGGTGATAGGCCGTGTGACGGCACAAAGATGGCTGCCTTCTAGTTCCTGTAGTCTGTGGGTCTTTATATGGCAAAAAGGTCTTTCCAATTGTGATTAAATTACTAAGCAGACACTGACTTGGATTATTCCTGAGCACTGTAAGTGCAAACATTTGTTTCAGTAGGTACAGGACGCTAAAACAGATGAATTGCTGACTCTTCATGGATCACTCTCATTGGGTATCCTACATGAACTACCTGGGTTCAAATCCTGGCCTCACTTGCCCATTGGTATAATGTTGTAGTTACCTTCTCATTGCTGGGACAAAGCACCCGACCAAAAGCAGCTGATGGGAAGAAAGTTTTCATTTTGGATTAGTCTCGAGGGGAAGCTTCATGATGGCAGAGGGAAAGCATGGCATGAACAGAGGCTGGATATGGCCTCTGCCACAGCAGGTAGAAAACAGCAGCAGGAGAGTGAGCTGAACTCTGGCAAGGAGGAGGGGGCTATTATTAGCAACCCCCCAAGTCCTCCCCCAGCAACACGCCTCCTCCAGCAAGGCTCCCTTATCCCATCAGCTGGGCCCCAAGCACTCAGAACACATGAGTTTCCAGAGGACATCTGATCCAAACCACCGCATACAGCTTCAGTCAATTTACGTCCGGCTTCAGTCCCCTTGTGGACAGAAAAGCAATAACATTTATTCAATCTGGCCATAGGCATGATGTGTAGGAAATTCTCTAAATGCACACTGGTAGTTGATTCTTCTTTTCTTCCTGGGTGTGTCCTTCCTGTTGCCTTGTGCTAGGGCCTGCACCATGTGGCTGTTTCTGACCAAAGAAATGTGAGCAGCAAAAATACATGTGGGAGACGGGAGTGGTGGCGCACACCTTTAATCCCAGCGCTCGGGAGGCAGAGGTAGGAGGATTGCCGTGAGTTTGAGGCCACTCTGAGACTCCATAGTGAATTCCAGGTCAGCCTGGGCCAGAGTGAGACCCTACCTCGAAAAAAAAAAAATACAGGTGGAAGCTGGGTGTGGTGGCACATGCCTTTAATCCCAGAACTCGGGAGGCAGAGGTAGGAGGATAGCCATGAGTTCAAGACCACCCTGAGACTACATAGTGAATTCCAGGTCAGCCTGAGCTAGAGTGAAACCCTACCTCGAAAAACAAAAGTAAAATGAAATAAATCCAGGTAGCACCAGGACCACATGTCCACTGACTCACATGTACCTGTGGACATGTCATGCGCTCTCCCAGACTCAGGGACATGACACACCTCAGTGTTCCTCCCAGTGTTTGCCTTCCAGGACTCGGAGCTTCATATGGCAAAACAGACCATAAACAAGATGAACAGTGAAGAGACTTGAAAGGGTCCCTGGGAGCAGTGTGAAGCATGTGGGGTGCAAAAGGTAGAGGAGTCCCCAAGAATATACAGTCACCACCAAAAATGACCGTGGATGTAGGGAGAAACTTTGATTTACAATGGGCAATTAGCTTAATAAGATTGGGTTTCCAGATAAAGTTTCTTTTTAGAATAGATGTTTACTTTTTATTTTTGTGGTGTGGTTCATAGTATGTATGGTGGGTGTGTAGGTGTGTGTGCATGGGCACACACATGCACAGATGCATACCCCCCCCCATGTGCACATATGTGGAAGCCAGAGAGAGACATCAGCTATCCTCCTGTATTGCTCTTCTGCCTCACAGAATCTGGAGCTCCCGATTTTTCAGTTAGACTGGCTGACCAGAGACTCCAGGAGGCTTCCTGTCTCTGCCTCATCCCCTGCCTAGGGCTGCAGTTACAGGCATGTGCATCCATGCCTGGCTTCTAACATGGGAGCTGGGGACCCAACCAAGGTCTTTCATGCATGCACAGCAAGTGCTCTTACCCTCTGAACCAGCTCCCCAGCCCGTATTTTTTCAAGGTTATTTTTTTAATTTTTTAAAACATTTTTTATTTATTTGAGAGAGAGAAAATGGGTGTGCTAGGGCCTCTAGCCACTGTAAAGGAACTCCAGATACATGCACCACTGTGCATCTGGTTTACATGGGTTCTGGGGAGTTAAACCTGGGTCCTTAGGCTTCTCAGGCAATCACCTTAACCATTAAGCCATCTCTCCAGCCCCACCCCTATATTTTTTAAGTCAGTCGATTTAAAGACAAAACACTCACTAATCTCACAAATGTAAAGCAGGATTCAAAAGACTCAAACCATAAACAACGTCCCTGACAGGATGAAGAGGAAATAGCCTTGGGGACCAGGCAAGCTGGGGTTTGATTCCAGGTCCCCCACCAGCCAGTAATGTGACCTTGTTCTCTTGTTTCCTTATGATTTTCCATGGGGTTGTGCTGTCAACCTCACAGAGTCATGGGAGGGTTAGGACTCCCTTTCCCCCTTATGGCTTTGTGTTCTTGCCTTCATTACCTATATGTCTTCATTACCTATATGTCTTGGTCCAGCCTGGAGATTGGGGCCACCCCAACCCATAGACCCCAGTGGGACCAGCTTTCTGCTGCCTTCCAAGCACTCCCAGTCTAGTGTGACAACTGACACCAACTCAAAAACAGCCCAAGCACCATGACACACAGGCAGACATGGGACAGAGATGACACAAGTAGAGGCAGGGAAACCTGAGATGGATCAGGAGGCCTGAGTGAGATTCAAATGGGCAAGGAATGCATGCCAGGCTGCCTCACCCCGAGCCTCAGTTTCCTCTTTGATAACATGAATAATACCACCTACCTTTTGCTATGCTGCTGGAGGATTAAGTGGGATGAATCTGAGGAAGCACCGCCCACAGTGCCAGGTTCACATTAGGCACCAGTTAAATGGAGGCAATTACTTTACATTGTGTTGGATAATGAAGCCCCAGTGGGTGGCCTCCTTCCACAGTGGAACAGTCTTCTCCTTCCCTGTGACTCACCTCCAGGACACTGCCCACGGCAAGGGTGTCCCAGGCTCCTGGGCAGGTTGGAACCAACCAGCTCCCTGGGGAAAGGTCTTAATTCAAAGGAGATAAAAGCTCAGGCGAGCTCCTTCCCACGCCCCATGTTGCAAACCCAGCCAGATCTTGGCCCTCGTGAGAAGAAACAACTTCCGCCAAGACAGCGCTGGGTCTCAAATCCAGATTTGCACCATCTAAGGAGAGCCCCTGAATTAGCCTAGGTCTTTCCAGCCTTATCCTCAAGAATTGACAAAGCCCACCTACCAGGGAGAGGCAGGAGAGCAGAGTCTAAGTCTGTTGACATCACAGCCTGTTGCCCCTCTATAGCTCAAAGTTCTGAGAATGGAGAATTGTGAGCTGACCATCCAAAAACCATCAGAGGGCTAGAGAGATGGCTTAGTGGTTAAGGCATTTGCCTGCAAAGCCAGAGGACCCAGGTTCAATTCCCCAGTACCCACGTAAAGCCAGATGCACAAGGTGGCACGTGCATCTGGAGTTTGTTTGCAGTGCCTAGAGGCCCTGGGATACCCATTCTCTCTCTCTGTCTACCTACCTCTTTATCTCAAATGAATAAAATATTTTTAAAAACCACACCAGAAGCTGGGTAAAGTGTCGTAGACCTATAGTCCAAGCTTCTTGGGAGGTTGAGGCAGTTCATAGTAGTCTGGGCAATGTTACAAGAACCTATCTCAAATGCCAGAGTGACACAGACCAACCCGAGCAGACACTGGCAGGGTGCTGGCTGTCCCCTCCCAGGCCAGGTATTAATTCTTTGCTTTCTGGGATTGTGTGTGTGTTGGGGGGGGGGGTCTTAGGAGGGATCAGCACAGTTAGAGCTGAAAAGTCCACTCAGGGAGCTGGAATTCCCACTTCTCAGCCCTGCTCACAGCAGGGCTGCCAGGAGCTAGAAGGTGTGCCATGTACGTCAGTTCCCAGGTCTCACTGGTCAGTCTCCATGACCATTCTTCACTAGCTCTCCACTCATGAGGAGAAAACATGACCCACATCCCAGCTTTCTCCTCTTCTGTAGATGCTGAGAGCACACGGGTTCCCAAACCCATGGGTAATCAGTTGCTCAGGCCATGGCAGTAACCAGGTATCCTCTAACCCAGAATGCCTGGGCAACCAAGGGCACTTTTTCTTCCCTGTGCTAACCGTCTACGTCAAGAGGCACACTGTTCTTTGCTACAGGCATGGGTCTGAATCTGAAGGGCTGCCTGTTGATAAGTTGTCAATATGCTGGAAAGACAGCCAGGCATGGTGGCGCACGCCTTTAATCCCAGCAGAAGTAGGAGGATTGCCAGGAGTTCAAGGCTACCCTGAGACTACAGAGTGATTCCAGGTAAGCCTGAGCTAGAATGAAACCCTACCTCAAAAAAAGCAAAACAAAACAAAAAAATGCTAGATGGGCTGGAGAGATGGCTTAATGGTTAAGCACTTGCCTGTGAAGCCTAAGGACCCCAGTTCGAGGCTCGATTCCCCAGGACCCACATTAGCCAGATGCACAACGGGGCACACATGTCTGGAATTCGTTTGCAGTGGCTGGAAGCCCTGGCATGCCCATTATTTCTATCTGTCTCTTTCTCAATAAATAATAAAGAAAATGCTGGAAAGACCTATGCAGTCTGTTAGGAGAGAAAAGTCATCATTGGTCTCAATAAGCAGTAGATCCTACAAGTTCCATGGCTGCCTAGCCAGGCCAAATGTACCAACTGGTGCAATGATGCCATGTCTATTCTATTATTAGACTTGAGGCTTGCTCCACAGGAGGAAATTCCTGCCTGCCTTCTGTACTAAAAACCTAATCAAAAGCCTATGGCTTGGGAGGTCATAAGCCTTGGGTGAGAGGACCACTACTATTGTCTGGATAAATGGATATATTATGCTCATAAAACTGCCCTCTAAACACTTATGTTTATGCCCACTCTCACTTTTGGTTAGAGAAACTTCTCTTTTTCAGTTGGCTGTGACGACTGGGGTGATTCAAAACTCACCAAAGTGCTGAGAAGTGATATTGGAGTGTTGAGAACATTTCTATTACACCTTCCAAGGCTCAGGGATCATGGCAGAAGAAGTGGCAGAAATAATGTAATAGCCAAAGAAAGAGGAGGTGTGCTTTCAATACTGTCTTCCAGACATAAAAATGTTCTTGATATTCATGACCTCACAGTGGCTGACACTACCTACATGAGACCTGAATAACAGGAGGAAAAAAAAATGAAGGACATGACATCCCAATAGAAGAGAGACTAGTTGGAAAGAAGAAAGGATTCAGGAGAGCAGGCACTTAGTAGGGCAAAAGGGAGAGGACTATGATCATAATATATACTGTCTATGTGTATGAAAGTTGTCAATAAACATTTTTGAAATTGACATAAAATGTACACACCACAAAATTCATGTAAGTTGGGCAATGCTATGATCTTAGTAAATTGACAGCGTTGTACAATCATCACTATAGGCCACTTGGAGGGCATTGATGGAGGGCATCCATCACCTAACGAAGACACTCCCCTCCCCTCCCCCACTTTGTAGTGAGCTCCAGGCCCAGATAGCTTATGTCTGATTTCTAGTCCTATAGATTTGCTTTCTCTGGACATATCATGTAATCAAAATCATACAATTCTGTCATCTTTTGTTTTGGCTCCTTAGCATAAGTTTTTGAAGTTTATCCATACCTTAGTGTATGTGGTGGTTTGATTAAGGTGCCCCCATAAACTTATGAGCTCTGGATGTTAGGTCCCCAGCTGGTGGAGATTTGGGAAGTGGATCCTCCTAGAGAGTGTTATAGCCTATGAGTGTTATAGCCAGCTTCCTCTTGCCAGTGTTTGGCACACTCTCCTGTTGCTATTGTCCACCTGATGTTGACCAGGAGGTGATGTCCACCCTCTGCTCATGCCATTGTTTTCCTCTGCCATCATGGAGCTCCCCCTTGAGTCTGTAAGCCAAAATAAACCCTTTTTTCCCCTCAGCAGCTCTTGGTTGGGTGTTTTCTGCCAGCAGCACGAAGCTAACTGCAACAGTGTGCAGGAGTACTTCATCCCATATCTCACTGGGTTTGCAGCCCTGGCACCCTTCCAGCCCCTGGCACATAGTAGGTACTTCGTAGGAAGCTGAAGGATCTCATTGTAGAAAAAATGCCCTTTTAAAGTAAGAGCGATAATCTGTCAAAAACTAGTCAACCCCAGGAGCTGATCCTCATGCCTACTGCCAATGAAGATGTGCAGCAACTGACCTATCAGCCTCCACCTCAGAGCCTCCCACCCACTTGTGAATCTGCCCTGATCCCCCCTCATTCTGGCTCTGAAAGCCATGCTGACTCACTGCTCCTAGATTAACTCTCTGTCGTCATCTCCAAATGGCTGAATTGCCTGAACTAGTCAAGAAGGATGACACTCAAGATGCAATGAGAAAAGCCAGGTCGGGTGGCTTATACCTACAATACCAGCACTCTAGAGACTGACACAGGAGAATCACAATGAGTTCCAGGCCAAACTGGGCTACACTGTCTCAAAACAAACAAACAGATGCATTGATATCTCCTAAAAGGACATCCACCTCAAATTGGCAAAGGCTACTTTAATTCCGGAGTGATAAGAATCAACTTTGCCTGTCTTGCCTTAGCACCAGACTCATCAGCAGCTCTCCAAAGGAGAAATGTGGATGATCTTTGGCATAGCCATTACTGTCCAGAAGCAGGATATAGAATACGGTGTTACCTGTTCCTTGCAGAGACTTCTGGCCTCCAGCGTCGTGCCAGCGAACCTGAGTTTCTACACGTGTGTCAGTACCATGAAAACCATGAGGGGTGGAGGCACAGATGTATCAATGCCTGTTCCTTTAGATCACCATTTTATTTGGTTTTGTTTTGAGGCAAGCCCAACAGACTGGCCTTTTTTTTTATGTGAGAGAATGAGAGCAAGAGGAAGAAAGCGAGAGAAAGAGAGGGAGAATTGGCGCGCCAGGGCCTCCTGCCGCTGCAATCAAACTCCAGATGCCTGCGCCAACTTGTGTGCATGTGTGACCTTGTGTGCTTACATCACTGTGTGTCTGGCTTATGTGGGACCTGGAGAGTCAAACATGGGTCCTTAGGCTTCACAGGCAAGGGCCTTAACCACTAAACCTAAGTTGCCATTTTAACTACATGTGCAAGTCAGTGGCATAAATTACATTGTACAACTATCAGCTCAATCTAGTCCCCAATTTTTTCATCATTGCAAATTGTGCAACCTTTAAACAGTAACCCCCAACAACCAGTCACCAGACTCGGAAAAGCACTAATTCACTTTCTTTCTGTATAAATTTGCTTAATCATATTATATGAATATATACGTATGTGTATATGAATGTATATACACATATGAATATGCATAACACATGTTATGTGTTATATATGTACAATTATATAATACCTGTCCTGTGTGCATGACTTCTGTCACAGTACAGTTTTTCCAAGGTTCATCCAAATGCTAGCATGTACCAAAACTACATTCCTTTTTCCAGCTAATGTTCCATTGTTTAGATACACCGTATTTACCTGTTCACTTATTGTTGGACACAGATGGCTTCCACCTTTTAACCACTTTTAAATAGTGTCACTATAAACCTTCTTTACAAGTATCCATTTGTTCACATGTATTCAGTTCTTTGGGGTATAGATCTAAGTGGAATTGTTGGATTGTATGGTAACTAGGGTTAGCTTTTTTGTGTTTTGTTTTATATAGATATATGTATATATATATATATATATATGTATATATATTTAAAATTTTTATTAATTTATTTGAGAGAGCAAGAGAGGGAAAGCAGCAGACAGAGACAGAGAGAGTGAGAGAAAGAGAGTGAGGGCAGCAGGACCTCCAGCCACTACAAATGAACTCCAGATGCATGCACCACCTTGTGCATCTGGCTTACGTGGGTCCTGGAGAGTTGAACCAAGGTCCTTTGGCTTTGCAAGCAAATGCCTTAACCACTAAGCCATCTCTCTAGCCCTGTTGTTTTGTTTTTTCAAAGAAGGGTCTCACTCTAGTCCCAGACTGGCCTTGATCTCACAGTGATCCTCCTTTCTTTGCCTCCCAAGTGCTGGGATGCAAGGCATGCGCCCCCATGCCAAGCTAGGTTTGGCTTTTTTTTTTTTTTTCAAATTAACTCTGCATTATTTTATTTTATTTTTTCTTTTTTTCTTTATTAGTTAGTTTTGTATTCAGCAAATACAGTCAGTTTGGTACCATTATTAGGCTCATCTGTGACCTATGCCCTCCCCTTGGCCCCTCCTTGTTGAGGTATATGGATCATGAATTGTGGAGTTAGCTCACAGTTATGGGTAAGATAAATGTCTCTGCATATCATGACCCAACATATGGCTCTGACATTCTTTCCGCCCCCTCTTCTGCAAAATTTCCCTGAGCCATGTTGGGTTCATTTTTGGTCTGCTTCAGTGATGAGGTATTGGGGGCCTCTGAGGCTCTGGCTCTCTGATTTGGTAGGAGCTGATTTTTCTCTGTGTTGACCTCCTTCCCCCTTCTGCTGGTATCCTGTTCATCAGGAAAACAGCACCCTTGCTTGTTTGGCCAATTTTTCTTAGTTTCAGCCGGGGCCCTTGCGAGGTATGATGGGGTGGCTCTCTCCTTAGGATCTACATCTATCTTTCTTTCCCCGGGATTTGCAGTGCAGCTAGGCGGTTGCCATCTTGGCCGGAAGCCTAGGTTTGGCTTTTTGAGAAACTGTCTTAAACAGCAGCTGTATTACTTTATACTCCCACCAACAATGTACTTTTAATCTCTCCACATCATCTCTAACATGTGATTTTCCATACATTTTATTTTTCTCATCCTGGTAGGTGTGAAGTGGTAGCTAGTTGCAGTTTTATTTTTCTCCCATTCTGCAGATTATCATTTCACTTGATAGCATCCTTTGATGCACAAAAGTTTTTTTTTAATTTTGAGAAAGTCAAATTTATCTGCTTCTGTGGGATTTTACCTATGTTTTTGGTAGCATATTTAAGAAACCATTGGGCTGGAGGGATAGCTTAGTGGTTAACAGGCTTGCCTGCAAAGCCAAAGGACCAAGGTTTGATTCCCCAGGACCCACATAAGCCAGATGCACAAGGTAGTATGTGTCTGGAGTTTGTTTGCAGTGGCTGGAAGCCCTGGTGCACCCATTCTCTCTCTTTCTCTCTCTCTCTCTCTCTCTCCCTTTTTCACTCTCTCGAATAAATATATAATATTTTTAAATGCTTTTTAAAAATTGTAAAAGAAGAAAAAGAAAAAGAAAGAAAGAAACCATTACCAAATTCAAGGTCATGAAGATTTCTCTGGTGTTTCTTCTAAGATTTTTAGCTCATACATTAAGATGTTTGGTCATTTGTGAGTTAATTTTTGTATATGATGAAAGGACTTCATCATTTTACTTGCGACTATACAGTTTTTCCAGCACCATTTGTGGAAGAGACAGTTCTTTGTACCACTGAATGGTCTTGGCACCCTTGTCAGAAATCAGCTGATGTAGTGACCTGGAGCCTGTCGTCCTAGCTACTCAGGAGGCTAAGGAGGATCACTTGAGCCTAGGAGGCCGACCTGAACGGCACAGTGAGATCCTGTCTCAAAAACTCATATCAGGGATGAGGAGAAGGCTCAGCTGTTAAAGGCACTTGCTTGAAAAACCTGCGAGCTCAAGTTCACATCCTCAGTACCTACTTTAAGCCAAATGCACAAAGTGGCACATGCCTCTGGCAAGAGGCCCTGATATGCCCATATTCATTCTTTCTTTCTCTCTCTCTCTCTCTCTGTGTGTGTGTGTGTGTGTCTCTCTCTCATTCTTTTTCTCCTCACTAATAATTATATAGAATATTTTTTAAGTTCTTAAATTTATTTATTACAGAGAGAGAGGCAGATAGAGAGAAGGAGAGAATGGGTGTGCCAGAGTATCTAGCCACTGCAAACGAACTCCAGATGCATGCGCCACCATGTGTATCTGGCTTACATGGGTACTGGGGAATCAAATCTGGGTCCTTAGGCTTTACAGACAAGCACCTTAACCACTAATCCATCTCTCCAGCCTTATGTAAAATATTTTTTCATCTTTTTATATAAAATATTTTTAATAGAGTCATATCAATTGATGGGACATACTAGAGGTGTAACTCAGGTCCTGGTTTTGATACCCAGCACTGTGTATGTGTGTGTGTGCATGCATGAGAGAGAGAGAGAATTGATGATAGCTGTGTGGTTTTATTTCTAGACTATGAATTCTATTCTGCTAGTCTATATGCCTATTGGCCTATTGCATCTGTCACTATGCAAAGGCCATAATGCTTTGATTACTGTGGCATTATAGCAAGTTTACAAAACGGGAAGCGTGAGGTCTCCAACTGTGGTCTTCTTATAGATTCTATTGGCTATTTTGGGGTCCTTGAAATTCTATATGAATTGGAAGGTTGAGTTTTTCCATTTCTGCAAAGGAACTGTCACTGTTTGAATTTGAAATGCTCTCCTCCCACAAGATCATGTTTTGGACACTCAGTACCTAGTTTGGGGCACTATTTTGAAGGCTGTGGAGCCTGTAGGAGGTGGGGCCTGGCTGACAGAGGTAGGTCTCTATTTTGAAGCTGATACCTGCTTCTGGTTCTGACCTGCACTTTCTGTCTCTGCCACACACCACTGCTGCCAGGAGCTCCACCATGCCTCCTCATTATGACGGACAGCAACTAGCAACTCCCCGCAACCATGAGCCAAAATAACCCTTTCCTCCCTTAAGCTGCTTCTGTCGGGTGTCTTGTCACAGCAAAGAGAAGTTAGTTTGGATGGGAATTGTACTGAATCTGTAGATCACTTTGTATGGTCTTGCCAATATTAATTCTTCCAACCCACACAGAATGCCTTTGCATCCATTTATGTCTTCTTTAACTTCTTTTTTAAAGAACTTTTTATTTATTTGTGTGTGGGGGGGGGGGTTGTCTGTGTGTGTATACCAAGGTCTCTTGCCACTGCAAATGAATACCAGACATATGCAACTGGCTTCACGTGGGTGCTGGGGAATTGAACCCAGGATGGAGGCTTTGCAAATGAGTACCTTTAACTAGTGATGCACTCCCCCATGCCCATGCTTTAACTTCTTTCAGCGATGTATTATAGCATGCAGTATACAAGCCTTACATTTCCTTAATTAAATTTCCTGTGTTCTCTGTTTCCTTTTTTCTACACATCCCTTAAATAGTCCATTAGCAAAGCACTGTAGTAACCTGGACTCATGTCTTAGAACTGAAGAGGAAGAGCTAATAGGAGCTTGGTAATGGAGATAAGAACAAAACATCTCTAAGATAAGGTAGGACAGAATCCATGTCATAAAGGAAGCACACCTAGGAGGTAGTTTTCTTTCATTAATTCAGTCTCTGACCACTTGCTCTGTGCCAAGCCCTGAACTGAACACAACACTGAGTCTGACGTGTTTCCTGGGACTTAGAAGATTGTGCAGTCTGAACTATTTTAAAACATATACCTGAGTTTCCTCACCTGTGAAATAGGGATGATGGGGCTGGAGAAATGGCTTAGCGGTTAAGATTCTTGCCTATGAAGCCTAAGGAACTAGGTTCGATTCTCCAGGTTCCTGGTTAGCCAGATGCACATGGTGGCACATGCATCTGGCATTCATTTGCAGTGGCTAGAGGCCCTGGTGTGCCCATTCTCTCCTCTCTCTCTCTCTCTCTCTCTCTCTCTCTCTCTCTCTCTCTCTTCCTGTCTCCCTCTCACCCCCTCTCTGTCTCTAATAAATAAAAATAAATCTTTTTTAAAAATAGGGATGATGTTAACATAGCCCCCATAGAGTTGTTTTAAGTGTGGAATCAACTTTAAGTGATAAAACATTTAGGACAGCACCCTATGCCCATCCCTGGAGATGTGTGGTGCAGCGTCCCCAGCCCCACAGGTAAGTAAACCAAGGGTTACCATGCTAACCAACAAGAATGGCTTCCAGTTGAGAAAACCAAAAAGGCCTATTCACAGCACAGGTAGCTTTATGAAGGGTTGCGTCTGAGCAAGCGATCAAGAGCAGGCAGACTTCACTCTGCAGAGATGCTGTGAGATCATTCCAGGCTAGAGGAACAGTAAGAGTCAAGGGGGACACTGAGAGAAGCGTGAGTCATTTGTTGGTTGGATCCAGAAAGCCAGGCTTAGAGTCTGTTATGCAGGCAGTGAAGAGACATGGTGGGTTTTGAGGATACATAGGTTATAATAACTTGGGAAAGGTCCCCCTGGCAACAGGGTGTGAGGTGGACTGGAAGGAGGCAGGACTGGGGGGTAGAAGACCAGCAAGGCAATGGCTATAATAGCCAGGTGATTGACAGGAGGGATGGAGAGTATCAGGAAGAGGGTGATGTCAGGGAAGTGGAGTGGACACTGGCCATGAAAATGGTGACTGATGTAGGGGGCCTACCTCAAATGCCAACCCCACATAGCTCCTCTCCTCAGTGCTAGGTCAGGTCCCCAGGCTGCAGCCCACTCTCTCCAGAGTCCATGGTGACCAGGAGTAATGGTTTGCAGGATTGCTGGGTATCATCATCATAGCTAGGCAACCTTGGCTTTACAAGGTCCAAACCCAATGTCCTGTGGGCACTACAGCTTGCTGGCTGAAACTGTGGGGCCATGACCTAGAGCTAAACTTCCCCAGGGGTGAAGGCAAAAGGTCAAAAGAAAATATGGGACAAAGATGGGGGGGCCAAAGGCACTGAGGACCCGTTTTGCACCTCATATTTACTAGTCTACCTTAGGAACCCAGTGTCTCGGTCTAGCACCATACTCTCTGAGAAGACTGGAGTGAACCTAAGGAAGCAAGTTCCCATCACAGCAGATAAGTATGTCAAAACAGGGCTCTGTCTGGAAGAAAAATTATAGAGGCATTCCATCATTGGCTGGGATGCAAGGTTTGGAAAGTACATCCCAAACTGCAAGATTCTGACCCATGCTGAACATGACTAATTAGAAATAGAATGTTCCTGTATCTGTTTTGTTTCCTGTTCATATCCTGTTTGGTTTTGTGACCACTAGATGCTCAATTTCATGAAAAGTTGTTGGGATGACACATACAATAAACTGTGTGGGCTGGAGAGATGGCTTAGTGGTTAAAGCACTTGCTTAAGAAGCCTAAGGACTCATGTTCGACTACAGGTCCCACATAAGCCAGATGCATAAGGTGATGCAAGCACCACAAGGTCACACATTTGCACAAGGTGGCACACGCATCTGGAGTTCAATTACAGTGGCTGGAGGCCCTAGCATGCCAATTCTCTCTCTTTATCTCCTCTCCCCCGCCCCCTCTCTCTGACACACACACACACAAAGCCAGTTTGTTGGGCTTGCCTAAAAATAATGAAGTGTGCTTTGTGGGCCCTTAGACCCTTGGACATGTGGTCTTGGGGGCTGGGGAGATTGCTCAGTGGTTAAAGATGCTTGCTTGAAAGCCTGCCTGCCCAAGTTCAACTCCCAACACTCCTATGGTAATGGAGGCAGAGTCAGGAGAATGTGGAAGTTCACAAGCCAGCCAGACTGGCACACAAACCAGCATCAAAGAACAAGAGAAACCCAGTCTCAAGCAAGGTATAAGGAAAGGACTTAAGATAGCTTAAGATTGTCCCTGGACCTCCATACATGCACTGTGGCACATGTACACACACACACACACACACACACACACACACGTGCGTGTGCGCACATGCACTAAAAAAGAAATGTGGTTTTAGGAGACAGGGAGACAGTTTCTTTAGTGGTGTAGTCACCAGTAAGTTGCCCATGCTTTAGTAAATAGTCCCCTTCCATGCTCATACACGCACCCAACTAAACTCACAGGGTCTCACACACACATACACACACACACAAAATAAGACATGAAAGTAGAAGGGAATGAATTGGGAAGAAGGGATTCAGCAGGAGTTGGACCAGGATAAGAGATGGTAATGGGGGTCAGGGTGATCAAAATAATTATATGTATATATAAAATTTTTAAAATAATAGAAAAGAAATTTTAAAACAACAACAACAAAAAAAAGTGGTTTCTCTAAGGCTGTGTGTGTGGCTAACACCTTTTATCCCAGCACCTAGGAGACTGACGTAGAAGGATTGCCATGAGTTTGAGGCCACTCTGAGACTACAGAGTGAATTCTAAGTCAGCCTGGGCTAGAGTAAGACTCTATGTCTAAAAGAAAGGAAGGAAGGAAGGAAGGAAGGAAGGAAGGAAGGAAGGAAGGAAGGAAGGAAGGAAATGTGGTTTCTCAATATTCTCAACACTAATCCATGTGATAATTTCCAATGAGGAAGTTAAGGATAGAAAAATGATGGCTAAAGCCAAGGTCTACTCGTTTGGCTCTTTAGAGATAGGCATTAACCCATCAACTTCCATGGGTGGTTCTGAGATCCAAGAAACAAGAGAAGCTCAGCACATAAGGAAGCCAAGATTAAGATGGAAGGACCATTAGAGGAAATCTTGAGCTGAGAGCCTTCAAGTCCCAGCTATGCAACTCAACAGCCCTGTGAGCCCGGGCAAGTCCACTTCCCTTTCTGAGTTTTGGGTTCTTCAGCCTTAAAATGAAGACTGGGCTGGAAAGATGGCTAAACGGTTAATGTTCTTGCCTACAAAGCCTAACAACCTGGGTTCAATTCCCCAGTACCCACGTAAAGTCAGATGCACAAAGTTGTGCATGCATCTGGAGTTCCTTTGCAGCAGCTGGAGGCCCTGGTGTGCCCATTCTCTTTCTCTCTTCCTCCCTCTCTCTCTCTCTCTGTCTCTCTTCTCTCTCTCTCTCTCTCTCTCTCTGCTTGCAAAAAGATAATTTAAAAAAATAAGGCTGAAGAGATGGCTTAGCTGTTAAGGCACTTACCTGAAAAGCCAAAGGACCCAGGTTCAATTTCCCCAATACCCATGTAAGCCATGTAAGCACAAGGTAGTGCATGTGTCTAGAGATCCTTGAAGCACTAGAGGCTCTGGTGTGCCATTCTCTCTCTCTCTCTCTCTCTCTCTCTCTCTCTCTCTCTCTCTCTCTAATATATAGTATATATATATATATATGTGTGTGTGTGTGTGTGTCTGCATCTTTGCCCCCTCTCTCTCAAAATAAATAAATAAATAAATAAACTTAAAATGAAATAAAATAAGGTCTATACCACCTACTTGCTGGACTCTTTGTGAAGATCCAATAGGCCAATGCATTACAAGTGTCTGTTACTCACCACCTCATACCTACGAGAATGGCTATAATGAGAAAGATAAGGCAGCTCTCACTAGAAAGGCACAAGCCTGTAACCCCAGCACTTGGGATGCTGGGGCAGGAGGAATAAATACGAGTTCAAGTCTAGTGTGAGCTACATACTGAGACTCTGTCTCAAAAGAAAAGATGAATAGTAACAAATGCTTGCTTCCTATTTTACTGTAACAAATGACTGTACACTGAGTGGAGCAGCATAAGCAACAGAAGCTTACCTTCTCACAGTTTTGGAAGCTCGAATTCTGTTTTGTTTTGTTTTGTTTTGTTTTGTTTTGTTTTGAGGTAGAGTCATACCCTAGCTCAGGCTGACCTGGAATTCACTATGCAGTCTCAGGGTGGCCTTGAACTCATCGCGATCCTCCTACCTGTGGGATTAAAGGCGTGCGTCACCATGCCTGGCTCTTGGAAGCTCGAATTCCAAAATGCCAAAAAGCCTGCCGAGGCTGCTCCAGGCCTCAGCTCATTCCAGGCACCGTAGCCTCTGGGCTCTCCCCCCCCCCACCCCCTCCCGCCCCTTGCCTGGCAGGCTTCAGCTTCCTGCAGACAACTAGTCCTGCTGGCCGCTCTACACCCCACCCGCCCTTGTCTGATCACATGCGCCAGCAACAGTGCCAGTGAGTTCTTCCGTGACTTCCGTCTTGCACACAGGGCACTGAGACATGGTGGAAGTGCATGGCTCACAGACCCCATCCTCAGCAGGCACCCCTAAAGGTTTTGAGATTTAAGATTGTTATTAACTCCTCATCTGAGTCCATTCTGTACTAATAAAACAGACTATCACAGACTGGGTCACTTATTTTTAAATTTTTTTGCATGTGTATGGTGATATACATACATGAGTGTTTGTATTTGTGTGGGCACGTGTGTGTGTGTGTGTGTGTGTGTGTGTGTAAGCCAGAGATATACAGTGAGTGGCTTCCTCAATTGCTCTCCACTTATCTTTTTTTTTTTTTAGTTTTTATTTCTTTGTATGTATGTGTGTGTGTGCACGCGCGCACGTGTTGCAGATGCATGCATGCACAGCAGGGACTCTGGCTGCTGCAGATGAATGAATGCCCATCTGGCTTTACATGGGAAGGTTGGGAACTGAACCGGAGCTGGTGAGCTTTGCAAGCAAGCACTTTAACTGCTAAGCCATTCCCCAGCCTCCATCTTTTTTAAGACAGAGTCTCTCACTGAATCTGGCACAGCAAGCCCCAGAGATCCTCTCGTTTCTGCCTCCCCAGTACAGTATTGGGGTTACACATACACACTACCACACCTAGCTATTAGGTGGGTCTGGGGATCTTAATGCAGGACTTTGAACTTGTCCAGCAAGCACTTTACCCACAAAGTCATCTCTAAGATCCCCAGCCTGGGTGATTTATAATGAACAGAAATGTACTGGCTCACATTTCTGAAGTTTGAAAAGCCAAGATTGGGGTGTTGCATCTGACCAGGGGTTTTTTGTTGTGTTGCAACATGGCAGAAAGCACCCTAGCAATGACAAAAAACAAGAGGGAACCATGGGCTAGAGAGATGGCTCAATGGTTAAGGCACTTGCCTGCAAAGCCTAACAACCAGGGTTTGATTCCTCGGTACCCACGTAGATGCAGAAAGTGGCACATGCATCTGGAATTTGTTTGCAGCAACTGCTAGAGGCCCTGGTGTGCTCATTCATTCTCTCTCTCTCTCTCTTTCTCTCTCTCTCCCTCTCCAAATAAATAAAAATACAAATTTTAAAAAGAATTGAATCCTTTTATAAGGAACCTACTCCCATAGTAATGCTATAAAGGTGTGTGTAAGGGCAATGTCCCCATGTCCCAAACGTTTCCCATCACCACAACACCAGAGACAGATTTCCAACACATGAACCTTCAGGAATACATGCATACCATATCGTCCCTTGTCTTCCACACATGTAAGGTGAAATTAGGACCCTGTTCTCCTCCTTCACAGAGAAGCTTTAGAAGCTATGGATGTGGAACCACTTTGTAAACTGGAGCGATAAGAATTGGAGTTTAGAAGCCGGGTATGGTGGCGCACGCCTTTAATCCCAGCACTCAGGAGGCAGAGGTAGGAGAATTGCTGTGAGTTTGAGGCCACCCTGAGACTACATAGTGAATTCCAGGTCAGCCTGGGTTAGAGTGAGACCCTACCTCGAAAAACCAAAAAAAGAAGAAGAAGAATTGGAATTAAGGGACTAGAGAGACGGCTGGGTGGTTACAGACACTTCCTGTGTAAGCATGAGGGGCCGAGGAGGCCTCAGGGACTGCTTGAGTTCTATTGCTAGGACCCACATAAACAGCTGGACATGGTCACATACACCTATAAGCCCATTCCCATGGGGAGCAGAGAATGGAGAATCAACAGGGCTTTCAGAAAATGGCAAGTGTGTGGACCAGTAAGAGACTCTTGCTCAGGTGAGAAACTGGAAGAGTGATGGAGTGGGCCACCTGATGCTCTCCTCCAGACACTGCAGGTAAGCCCAGGGAGTGCCACATAGACATATACAACACACACACACACACACACACACACACACAAATTGGCAGCATAAAAAAGATTCCACCTACATTAAGTTCCAACTTCACAGGTCACTTCCTGAGTGCCCATGCTCAAGTTCACACCCCGGGCTTCTTTCCTCACCTTCAGGGCGGCCTTGGTAGCACTTCCCATTGAGGATTTAGAGCAGCCACAGGTTCTTCGTGTCCTGATACAGGAAGCTCTGGTTCATGGTAGCACTCCCTAACAGCAGAATGAGGAACCCAGGAATTCACAGTCTTTTTTTTAACCCACAGGACAAGAAGATATAGTCAAAGCCAGACTGGCATCAGGGAGTGTGATTTACATGGACATAAAAAAAATTCTGAATAAACAAAATTGGTCAAGCCAGGTGTGAAAAATAAGATCCTGTAGCACTGGTATTTTTAGTAGCTATTTCCCTAACTCTCTGTGGGAACAGGTTTCTAAATATTTGACTGCTGGCCTTCAAACAAATCCTCATTCAAAGAGATCAACACATGGCCTCCATTCACTTTTCCTTCATTCAGTTACTCATCAACTTAGTGGGCATTTGCTCAGCACCTGCTTTGAGCCATGCACTGTGGCAAGTTCTGGGGATATAGTGACCACTCAGACCCATTCTTGGCATCAAGCAGCTTCTACTCTAGACCAGAAAACAGACAAATGGGCCACCAGTTATATGGGACAGGGACAGCTGCCCAGGGTGTCCGTGACAGAGGGGTGACAGCAAGTCAGAACCAGGTAGAGGCAAAGCAAGAGAGATGTTTGGAGAAGGGCAAGGACGGAGAGGGAGGAGCCCCTGGACCATCGTGGAATGTGTAGCAGGGCGAACACCTGACAAACTAGAGAAAGCAGGCGAGAACAGGGCTGGCCACCCACAGGCCTCTGCGCACTTCAGTGTTCAGCTTTGTTCTCCATTCTAGGGTCTCAAAGGGGTGAGATTCTGAACCCAGCTCTATGTCCTAACTTGCTGCTGAGTCTTGACAAGATCATCTTCATCCAGTCTACTCAAGGTTGAGAGAGGAAATGAGACCAATGCAAGATCATAACCCTTGACCCAGGGTCCTGACTCAACACACTTTCCAGGACATCCAAAACATCTGTTCATATCTGGTACCCAGGGACAAAGGCTTATCAGTACTAGCAAGAATGAACTGACTGAAGCGCTTGCAGAGGGACTTGGATATAGTGCAGAAATGAGTAGTGTGAACTTGGTTAGGGCTGTGGCTAAGGTCTCTGGCCAGATGTCAGAGTCCAAGAGTTAATAAATCCAATCTAAGGGTACGTTCATTTGAATAAAAATAGCACACGAAACTAAACTAATAAAATCATACACAGATAGCCTTTGTGTCTCCCATTCAGAAAAGGCAACTGTGCTCATTCCCTGTGCCTTAAGATTGGAAGGACACAGATGGATGTAGTGGCTCATGCCTTTAACCCAGAACTTGAGAGGCTACAACAGGAGGATCACCAGTTCAAGGCCAGCCTGGGTTACATAGTGAGTTCTGGGCCATCTCAAAATAAAAATGAAAAAAAAAGTAAGCCAGCAAGAATGAATCAGTTTTTGACATTGGTCTCTTTCAGAGATCAGCTATGAGCTGATTGCTATGGGCTCTTGTACCTGCCTGAAATTTGGCAAGGTCTACTACAGATTTAAAATATTTATGCCTTATGTCCTACTAATTCATTTCTGGGACCCCTCTTTAAAAAGAAAAAAAAAACTATGAAAGTTACAAACACTCAGTGTGGCATTGGCAATTAATTTTTTTCTTTTCTTTTCTTTTCTTTTCTTTTCTTTTTTTTTTTTTTGGTTTTTTGAGGTAGGAACTCACTCTAACCCAGGCTGACCTGGAATTCACTCTGTAGTCTCAGGGTGGCCTTGAACTCATGGCAATCCTCCTACCTTTGTCTCCTAAATGCTAGGATTAAAGGTGTGTCCCACCATGCCCAGCTAAAATTTTTAACTATTAAAAAAATAAAAGAGCTGGGTGTGGTGGCACACGCCTTTAATCCTAGCACTCAGGAGGCAGGCAGAGGTAGGAGGATTGTCATGAGTTTGAGGCCACCCTGAGACTACAGAGTGAATTCCAGGTCAGCCTGGGTTAGAGTGAGATCCTACCTCAAAAAACAACAACAAAAAAAAAAGTTACAAACACTCTTGTAGAAACATATTCATTACCACATGGAGGTACATTGCATTGTTTTATATATGTTTGAAATATCAAAAGTTTTAATTAAGTTAAAAAACGTTGGGGGCTGGAAAGATGGCTTAGCAGTTAAGGCTCTTGCCTGCAGAGCCTATGGACCCATGTTCGACTCTCCAAATCCCACATAAGCCAGATGCACAAAGGTGAGGCAAGCACAAGGTCACACATGCCCACTAGGTAGTGCAAGTGTCTGGAGTTCAATTTCAGTGGCTGAAGCCCTAGTGCACCAATTCTCTGTCTCTGTCTCTCTCTCTCTCCTTCTCTCTCTCTCTTTCCCCCTCTCTCTCAAATAAATAAAGATAAGTAAATAGATTTTTAAAATGTTGGGCTGGAGAGATGGCTTAGTGGTTAAGGTTCTTGCCTATGAAGCCTAACAACCTGGGTTTGATTCCCCAGGACCCATGTAAAGCCAGATGCACCAAGTGTCTTATGTACCTGGAATTCATTTTCAGTGGATAGAGGTTCTGGTGCATCCATTCTCTCTTTCTGTCTCTCTCCAAGTGCAAATAAATAAATAAAATTTTTTTTAAAGTTGATGAAATATATACACATTTTCCCAAATTTATTTATTGATTCAATATAATCCTAGTCAAAATCACAACAGAAAATTTATTAGCTAAATGTAATATTATATTAACATATTACATTTAATACTCAATTCATATATATTAATTAATTAATATATTAATTAATTGATATAATCAATATATATGAGTTGAGTACTAGAGGGGCTGGAGAGATTGCTCAGTGGTTAAAGACACTTGATTGTAGAGCCTGACGGCCCAGATTCAATTCCCCACTACCCACGTAAAGCTAGATGCACAAAGTGACACACGTGTCTAGAGCTTGTTTGCAGTGGCAGGAGGCCCTGGCACACCAATTCTCTCCCTTTCTCTTTCTCTTTCCCCTCCTCTCTCTCCCTCTTTCTCTCTGTCTCTCAAATAAATAAAATATTTTTAAAAATAGAATACTAGATAGCATTTATATTTAAGCAAATTATGGTGGTCTGAATGTAAGCTGTCCCCCATAACCTCATGTGTTTGTGATTAAATCTCATACTTGGTCCCCAGCCAGTGGAGCCTTTGAGAGGTAGAGCCATCCTGGAGGGATTTGACTCTGAGGGATGGTCCTTGGGATATGGTAATCCAGCCCCCCTGGCTAGCACTAGCTCAGCTCACTCTTGCTGCCTCCTCCGTGAGACTAATGTACAATGATGTGAGCCAGCTTCCTGTTTCTGGCACACTTTCCCTGCCATGAAGAAACTTCCCCTTGAAACTGTGAGCCATAAACTCTTCCTGGTCAGGCAGGCATTTCATCTCAGCAACGAGAAGGTGGCTGCAACACAAAGGTAAAAAAGTTTTCATAAAACAACAAGACCCTACCTTGAAAAAGCAAAAGAAATGTTTTTACACTATACATATTGTTAAAGGCAGATAATAAAGCATTATGCATAATAAACCTCCATTTGTTTAAAAAATAGAACTAAGCCGGGTGTGGTGGAGCACGCCTTTAATCCCAGCACTCGGGAGGCAGAGGTAGGAGGATTGCCGTGAGTTCAAGGCCACCCTGAGACTACATAGTGAATTCCAGGTCAGCCTGGGCTAGAGTGAGACCCTACCTCGAAAAACCAAAAAAAAAAAAAAAAAAGAAAAAAGAAATAGAACTAAAGGAGGACCAGGACTAGATGAAGATGCTTCTGTAGAGAAGTTTAATCTACTTTAACCTAGGTTTAATCTAGGTGAGGACTTCTGACCTTCACTATGCACCACGCACTGCAATGTTCCTCCCCTGTGCCTCCCTGCATCAGGGAGAACTTTAGACATATGCAGGTGACAAGACAACCTCTGAGAGATCCCCATTCCAACTAGCCTGAAATGGGACCCAGGCATCCAAAGATTTTTTTTTTTTCAAACCTTCCCAGCTGATTCTAATTTGCAAGATTAAGACTCAATGATCTGGGGCTGAGGAGATGGCTCAGTGGTTAAAGACAATCGCTTGCAAAGCCTGATGGCCCTAGGTTCAATTCCCCCCAGTACCCACATAAAGCCAGATGCACAAAGTGGTTCATGCACCTGGAGCTCATCTGCAGTGGCAGGAGGTCCTGGCCACCCATATACTTTCTGTTTCTCCCTCTCTCTCTCTCTCTCTCTCTCTCTCTCTCTCCCTTTCTTTTTCTCTCTCCTTGCAAATAAGTAAAATAAATTAAAATGCTTAAATAATAATAATCAATGATATAACAGACAGGACTGGACCTGGTGGCACAGGTCTGCAGTTTTAGCTATCAGAGGCTGAGGTAGGTGGATTACAAGCTCAAGGCTTGCCTAGACAATTCAGAAAGACCCCATTTCAAAATAAAAAAAAGGCAGCCAGACACAGAAGCTCATGCCTATAATCCCCGTACTCAAGAGGCTGAGATAGATCACTGTGAGTTCCAGGCCAGGCTGGGCTATTAGAATGAGTTCCAAGTTTCCTGGGCTAGAGTGAGACTTTGCCTTTAAAAAATTAATTAATTAATGTAAAAAGAGAGCTGCAACTGTGTCTCAGTGGTAGAGCTTGCCTAGCAGAGATGAGGCCCTACTTTAAATCCCCGGTACTGCAGAAATGGTGTAAATACAATAAAAGGTGACATCGATGGAAAGTAGGTAGATGGATAACTGACAGATGGTAGTTACATTTTTTAGTTTGTTTTTAAGATGGGGCTCTTATGTATCCCAGGCTGACATTGAACTCCTGATCCTCCTGCCTTCACCTTCTGAGTGCTGGGATTCCTGGGGTGTACCACCCCAACGCCTGGCACTCTACCAACAGAGCTGTTGATGGATGGTAGATGTATTTTTGGTAGGTGATACATGTAAATAGACAATAGGAAGATAGACTATCTGAGGGTCAAAGAAAGAAGAGAGGGAGGGAGAGAGAGAGGAAAGGAAAGGGAGGAGCTGGAAGGACACAGGTAGCCGTGTCAGAAACCAGAAGCAGGTCTGAACTGTACAAAAAAGAAAATCAAACAACAGTGAAAATGAAAAGACAAATGAAAAGTAAATGCATCCAGCTAGTTCTTCGTTGCTTTACTTATATATCTGAATCTGTCCCTACTCATTTCACAAAGACAGCTGTGCTGCCCCCAAAGTCCAAGAACTGTTGGCAGGAGGGAAGGTTACTGCTTAGTGAACCAGGGGTTTCCTGTCACAGTAATAAAACTTCTGCAACTAGATATGGTCAAGGCCACACAGCACTGTGGGAGTACTTGTCACTGATGGTAGATTTTGTTATTTTTATCCTCAGTAAAACAAAATATATTACAAGATATTAAACCTAATAGAACCAATTAAAAGGGATACAGGCTGTGGCTAGGCAGTTGGTTATTGGGGCAGTTCAGGCTAGGGAAGCGATCTGGAGCCGCCTGAGGGCCGGGTTCTTCACCGCCCGTGCTCTCTCCCAAGCCCACGCATGGTCAGCCCAGGCCGGCTTGTGCTGCGCAGGAGGATGCGGGTCGAGGGGAGGGTGCGGGGCCGAGGGGAGGACGCGGGGCCGAGGGGAGGAGCGCGAGGTCGAGGGGAGGGTGCGCGAGTCGAGGGGAGGATGTGCGGGGTCGAGGGGAGGGTGCGGGGCCGAGGGGAGGACGCGGGGCCGAGGGGAGGATGCGCGAGGTCGAGGGGAGGGTGCGCGAGGTCGAGGGGAGGATGTGCGGGGTCGAGGGGAGGATGTGCGGGGTCGAGGGGAGGATGTGCGGGGCCGAGGGGAGGACGTGGGGCCGAGGGGAGGACGCGGGGCGAGGGGAGGATGTGCGGGGTCGAGGGGAGGATGTGCGGGGTCGAGGGGAGGATGTGCGGGGTCGAGGGGAGGATGTGCGGGGTCGAGGGGAGGATGTGCGGGGTCGAGGGGAGGATTGCGGGGTCGAGGGGAGGGTGCGGGCCGAGGGGAGGGTGCGGGCCGAGGGGAGGGTGCGGGCCGAGGGGAGGGTGCGGTCTGGGCGCCGCGGCCCGGCTCCTGCGGGCTTCTGCAGCCTGCGGAGCCCCGGGACCGGGATCCTGGACGGCTTGCTGCTCCACCCAGACAAAGCAGATGATTTGACAGGCAAAGCCGAGCCAGCCTGGGCTCCGCAGCAGGGGCTATTCAAACCGCGCGGACGATTTTCATGAGGCTGACAAACGAGGCCGGAAGGCAGGACGGCCCCGCGGAACCGACGCCCAGGCAGCCAGGCGCGGGGACTGGGCAGCGGCCGCCCACCGCCCGACCTGGCGCGGGCACGAGGCCCCACCTTGCACAGCGCTTGGGGGAAGGGGCAGTTTTCAGGCTCAGCCCTACGGGTCACCTCCGCACTGCCGTCGCTGTCGTTCCTCTCTGGAAAGCCTCCCTGGCCCGCTGGGGAAGCACAGCCCAGGGCCAGCTCCAATAGCAGTACTTAGACCTGGATTTCTGACCAGGCAGCAGCAAAGGATTATTTGCCAAATGCGTGCTGATGCCAAGCACTAGCTACGGGCTCTAATTGAGGCGCGGGCTCACCTTCTCAGGAGCCCATAAGGTAAGGCCCCCTCCTCCTCTGTCTTGTAGGTGAGGCAACCAGAAATCCCATGAAGGGTGACCGGCCCAAGTCACACAACTGAGAAAGGGAAGAGCTGAGATTTGAACTCAGCTCTCCTAAGCACCCGAGGCTCTTCCTGATTGGAGCTCATCTGTAAGACATGCAGGATCCTACAATCACCCTTTTTTTCCCCATCACAATGACTGTGTTTTCCAGCTCTGTCACTCATCCCTTCTCTTCCCTTAGCCTTGACTTACCCATTTGAGATGATTGCGAAATAAATGAGACATGGAAGGATTGAGAGCGTGTGGTTGCACACTGTCTTCACTGCCACATTTTTTTTTTTACTGCTCCTAGAAATCACCTGGGCTTCCAAGAGAGGTGGCTAGACCTGTATGCATGATACTGTACCTGTTCCTCTCTGGAAGAACATTCCAGTCTCGCTGTCCTAAGCAACGGGTTAGTATTGCACCTGGCTTCTTGTCTATCTCCAAAATGGTCATCATAGAAGCCAGTACCATGAAGGCTGTTGGATGAATGAAGGTATGAATTTGAATGAAGGGTCCACCACAAGATGGACCCCATGTTGTAATGGAAAGAGCTGGGATTAAAAAAACAACAACTCTGGCCACACCAGCAACTGTGTGGCCCTAGGCTGTTCACTAGCCTTCTCTGGATCTCAGTAACCACATTTATAAATGGAGGGAAGTGGGGCTGGGGAGATGGCTTAGCAGTTAAGATACTTGCCTGCAAAGCCAAAGGACCCAGGTTTGATTCCCCAGGACCCACATAAGCCAGATGCACAAGGTGGCACATGCATCCAGAGTTTATCTGCAATGGCTGAGGGCCCTAGCGTGCCCATTCTCTCCCTCTCTCTCTCTCTCTCTCCCCCTCCCTCCCTCCCTCTCTCTCAAATAAATAAAAATAAAATAACAACAACAAAAATGGAGGAAAGTGAATGAGGCTCTCTCTGATCTGTTGATTATATAAATCATTGCAGCCCAACCTTCCTCCCCACCAATAATAGCGTATTATGTTCACAATTTAGGATAGTCCAGGAACAGTCTAAACAAATGACAGCTATGTGACCCCTGGTTTATTTAGAAGCAGAGAAGCAGCATTCTGAGCAACCAGGTTGTTCAGTCTATGGAACAGACACTCCTGTATGCACAACGTTCTTCCCGCCTTTCTCTCACTGAGGAGTCCACATGGCCCTGTGAGGGGCCTATAAGGGCAGAAATCATCATGTCATTTTACTGACCATGAAACTGAGGTCACAGGATAAAATGACCTTCTATGAACATGTAGAAAATAGCCGCGGAACTGAGACATGAACACAGAATTGAGCTTCTGATCCAATTTGCCCTGCTTCCTTTACACAGTTCACCTGTGCCCAGGAAAGAGGAGATGAGCTCATTCAACCAAAACCCAACTTGGAGGCTGACAAATTTACCACCAGAGTGGAAAACTGCCAGCACAGTGCAGTATTTTAAAGTCAAATTTGGGGAAGACGGGTGCATACTTGGTGGGCTTGCAGCCACAGGGAGCCAGCTGGCCCGAAGGCACGAAGCCAAGCCCGTGCCATAGGCACCGCGTGGCACTGCACAGCAGCAGCTCTGGAGAACAGCCTGTCACGTGACCCCTGAACACTGACTGACGGAAATACTGCCATGGGCACAGATAAACAGTTGCTGGCCAATCTCCCAGTCCTATTTCTACCCATGTCCTCAGCTGTCCTAGTTGTCTTTGCCCTTCCAGTTGGGATTCCCTGAGCATCCCTCTAAATCCTACAGCGAGGACACTGAGAAATCAAGCTGGAGGTGAGCTAGAAGCGTCCTCCCTGCTGGCTGGCTATCACAGTGCTAGAAGGTGCTATGCAGACTGCTGGGGAAGAAAAGTCATCAACAATCTTCCCCAGTAGTGGAACCTGTGAGTCATACAACTGATCAGCCAGACAAGATGTGCTCACTAGGGCAATAGTGGCATGACAGTTATGAGGCTAATTAACTGCTCCCTGATTAGACTTGAGGCTTCTTCACAGGAGAGATTAATAACTGGTACTGAAAACCTATTCAAAAATCTGTGGAAGGGGAGGTCATACATAGCCCCTTGGAGGAAAACTACTACTGTTGTTTTGCTAAATGGGTATGTTGTGCCCACCAAATTGCCCTCTAAGTATTTATGTTAATGCCCATAGATTAGTGCTGCTCTCAGCTTTGGTGACTATTGGGGGGGACTCAGAACTCATCAGAGTGCTGAGAATAAGTGACTATGGAGTGCTCAACACTAAATGAGACATCTATATCCCCTCCAAGGTCCAGGGAACATTGTGGAAGAGGGAGTGGAAAGAATGTAAGAGCCAGAGGATGGGGGAGAAGTGCTACAGAACACCGTCTTCCAGACATGACATGGCTGTTGCATCCACAATTTTATAATCATTGTCATTACCTGCACAAGACTTGGATGATAGTGATCCCATCAAAATTATGGATGATGGAGAAGTGGGGAAAGACATCAAAGTGAAAGAGGGATTATTTAAAAAGGAGTTCAGGGGACAAGAGAAGGTAACTAGAGGAGAGTATGATCAAAATACATTATATATATATATATATATACACACACACACACATACATAATATCAACAAAAAGAAAGGGGAAAAGAAAAAGGAAAGGAGAAGAAAACCGAAGGCCAGGCATGGTGGCGGCACATGCCTTTAATCCTAGCACTTGGGAGGCTGAGGTAGAAGAATTGTTATGAGTTCTAAGCCACCCTGAGACTACAGAGTACGTTCCAGGTCAGCGTGGGCTACAGTGGGAACCTACCTCAAAAAAAAAAAAAAAAAAAAAAAGTTAAACATTCTAGTAAACAGCCTCTATGACGATGTATTTACACAGTACTTACATCACAATACCCACTGCTAAGTAGAAGTTGAATGTAGTGCCTCTTTTCTAACAAACAGGATGTAGTATGAAAGGATGTAGCTTCTGAGAAAGGACTATAGAAAGACTGGGCCTTTCATCTTGGCTTCTCTCTGGCTTTTGTAGATCAGCAGCCATGTTGAGCCCCTTGGGCTCTTGGGACAAAACTGAGGTCAGCCATCAACCATGTCACAGAGAGCTGGAAGTAGGTTCTGGAGATTCCAACCAACTCCACAAGGCTTGCAGCTAGTCCCCTAGCAAAGCCACACCCAGACTTGTAACCCACAGAACTGAGATCATAAACATACATTGTTTTGAGCCAGTAATTTTGAGGTTATTTGTTACACATTAATAATGAATATTAGTTGTAAAAGAAATGGAAATCAAAGCTACAGTGAGTTACCACTAAACATTCACTAAAATGCATAAAATTTAAAAGATTGAACATATCAAGTGTTGATGAGATAGAACTAGAAATATTATATACTAGCAGTAGTAATTAAAGAAATGCATCTGGACTGGAGAAATAACTTAGCAGTTAAGGCGCTTGCAAAGCCTAAGGACTCTAGGTTCAATACCCCAGTACCCACATAAGCCAGATGCATAAGGTGGTACATGCATCTGGAGTTCATTTGCAATGGCTGCAGGCCCTGGTGTACCCATTCTCTCTATATCTGCCTCTTTCTCTCTCTCTCAAATAAAATAAATAACTACTTAAAAAAAAGAAACGCAGACTGGAGAGATGGCTTAGCAGTTAAGGCACTTGTCTGTGAAGCCTAAGGACTCATGTTCAACTCTCCAGGTCCCTCATAAGACACACAGGGACACAAGCGCACAAGGTCACACATGCACACAAGGGGTGCGCGCATCTGGAGTTCAATTGCAGTAGCTGGAGGCCCTGGTGTGCCAATTCTCATTCTCTCTCTCTCTCTCTCTCACTCACACACACACACACACACATTAAAAAAATGACAGTCTGTTGGACTTGCCTAAAAAAAGAAGAAAAAGAAGAAATACATTTAGTTTGTGAAAATAACCTGGCAGTTTCTTAAAAATGTAAACATGGGCTGGATAGATAGCTCAGCAGTTAAAGTGCTTGCTTGCAAAGCCTAATGACCTGGGTTCAACTCCCCAGCACCCACCTAAAGCCAGATGCACAATGTGGCACATGCATCTGGAGTTCATTTGCAGTGGCTAGAGAACCTGGCATGCTCTCTCGCTCTTTCTCTCTCTCTGTGTAGCCCTCTGCTTGCAAATAAATAAAATGGATTTTTTTTAGTGTAAACATGTGGAGAGATGCTTTGGCCAGTTAGTGTGCTTGCTGTGTAAGCGTGAAGACCTGAGTTCAATCCCTAACACCCACATAAAAACTCAAGCATGGTCATGCGTGACTGTAACACTACAGATGAGGGAGGCAAAGATAGGAAAGTTGCAGGGGCTCTGATCAGTCAATCTGTCCAAGAAAAAGCAGCTACAATTCAGTGAGTCTGTCTCAAGGAAATATCACAGAAGAGTGGTAGAAGGTGCCTGATGTTCTCCTCTAGCTTCTGCATACTTACGGCATGGGGCACATGCACCTCCAGAACATACATGCATACACTAACACACACACACACACACACAAATAATATTGGAAAGAAAAATGTAAACATACATGCCTACCATATGAAATTATAAGAAAAATAAAAACATATGCCTGCACAAAGGCTTATACACAAATACGTACAGCAGGTGTGTTTTATAACAGCCAAAAGTAGAAACAAATCACACATACAGTATGATACTGTTTATTAATAATAGACCTAGTATCACAACATGGATGAATGTCAAAATATTTGTGCCTGGGCTGGAGCGATGGCTTAGTGGTTAAGGCAATTGCCTGGGAAGCTTTAGGACCTGGGTTTGATTTCCCAATACCCATGTAAACCAGATGCACAAGGTGGCGTGCATGCATCTGGAGTTCTTTTGCAGTGGCTGGAGGCCCTGGTGCACCCATTCTCTCTCTCTCTCTATCAAATATATATGTATATTTGTTTGTTTGTTTTGTTTTTTGGGGTAGGATCTTTCTCTCTAGCTCAGGCTGACCTGGAATTCACTATGTAGTCTCAGGCTGGCCTCAAACTCATGGAAATCCTCCTACCTCTGCCTCCTGAGTGCTGGGATTAAAGGTGTGTGTCATCACACCAAGCTATAAATAAAGTATATTTTTAAATATTTGTGCTAAATAATAGTAGTAAAATATTGCATTATTTCATTTATATAAAATTTAAATTTATATATAGTGACATAAAGTATATCAATGATTGCTTCAAGATAGTAAGGAGGGATGATTTAGTCAAAAAAGGGCAGGAGGAAGCTTTTAGTAGTAATTATCTTGACTGAGGTGAGTTACATGATAGACTTGGACAGAACTTGATAGTGCTATACTAGAGCTATAAAAATGTTCATGGCCTCATAAATCTTGCTCTTGGAGATTTGTCTTAAAGATATTTCAAAAGAAATAAACTCTCTCTAGAAGAAAGGGCTCAGTTGAGGGGTGAGTTTGAAAGGGGGTAAAGGTAGGATGGTGAGAGGGGATTATAATCATGTATATTTTTTATACTTATAGAAATTATCAATAAAGAATTTTTTAAAAAATAAACTCTTGGGGGCTGGAGAGATGGCTTAGTGGTTAAGCGCTTGCCTGCACAGCCTAAGGACCCTGGTTTGAGGCTCGATTCCCCAGGACCCACGTAAACCAGATGCACAAGGTGGCATGCATGCATCTGGAGTTCGTTTGCAGTGGCTGGAGGCCCTGGCACGTGCATTCTCTATCTGCCCATTTCTCTATCACTCTCAAATAAATAAATAAAAATAAACACCAAATTATTGAAAAAATAAACTGCTTCTACAAACATATTCCTAGCAGCATCACTAATACCAAAAATACTGGAAATTATCTAATCATCCAGCTGCCATGAAAAGGTTTGATCAACATTAGGCAATTTCATTCACAATTATAAATGAAAAAGAAGTGAAGCTGGGGGTGATGGCGCATGTCTTTAATCCCAGCACTCGGGAGGCAGAGGTAGGAGGATCACTGTGAGTTTGAGGCCACCCTGAGACTACATAGTGAATTCTAGGTCAGCCTGCACTAGAGTGAAACACTACCTGAAAAAACAAAAGAAAAAAAAGTGAAGAGCCAGGTATGGGTGGTACACATCTCTGATCCCAGCACCCAGGTGACTGAGGCCAGAGTACCATGAGTTCAAGACCAGCCTGGGCTACATAGTGAGTTTGAGATCAGTTTGAATTACATAGCAAAACTCAGTCTCAGAAAAAAAAAAAAAAAGAGGGGAGGGAGGAGCATGATGTAACTGTTTACCAAATAATGCAAATGCACTGTGTGCAAAGACCACAGAGTTGTACCTACATTATGGTTACACCTATGTAAACATACATATTTCTATATGTGCATAAGAACACAAAGGGGAAAAACACACAAAAAAAAACCTAGATGAATGACAGGTAATTGGCATGTGGGGGACTGTTTTCTTCTTGCTTTGTCTCCTGTAAAGTTACAATGTTTTCATAACAGTTTTTAAAACATCTTCTTGTTGGTTTTGGCTCAGTCTACCCTCCTGGGGATTACTGTACGCCTTCGGTCTGTCATCCACCAGCATCAGCACCTCCATGTGGTCAGCCACAGGCCCTTCCGCTGGCTTCCTAAGCCTCGATGAAACGCTGACCATACCTACACTGGTGTGAAAGACACTCCCTTCATGGAAAGCCTCTGCTCTGCTCTTCAGCTTGGGTTATTTCAATACCATAAACGGGGCCGGAGATGTGCCTCAGTGGAAGAGCACTTGCTTAGTATGTGCAAGACCTGGGTATATAAAATCCTCCACACTGTAGGAAAGACAATACTTTAAATGACGAATTCTAGAAACTCAGTTCTGAAGGGATAAGTAGTAGAAGGTGGGTGGGTCCCTAGGGTGACTGGGGGAAGAAGTGGAGCTACTTACCTGAGCTTGGAGCTGATGTTAGTCAATTCTAACAAGCAATCACCAGAAAGCAGAGGGTGACACAAACCAGACTCAGGAATCTTTTAAGGCAGCTAGGAGAGGGTTAGAACTTTGAAAAGAGAAGAGGCAGAAGGTTGCCGAGGCTTTTTAGAGCCATTAATGTGATTCCTTCAGTAGCTGGTTGCTGGCCTCCCACTCTGTGTAAGGTAGACTCACAGGGCACAGCCCACCTATGGTGACAGAGCCCCACATGACAGCTAACTGATAGCATTTTCCAAGACCTCCCAGCCATTTCCAAAGAGATTTTTCTCTTCTCTTTTCTTTCTTTTTTCTTTCTTTCTTTTTTTTTTTTTTTTTTGTTTTCTTTTTTTTAAGGCAGGGTTTCACTCTAGCCCAGGCTGACCTAGAATTTACTACGTAGTCTCAGGGCACCCTCAAACTCACAGCGATCCTCCTATCTCTGCCTCCCAAATGCTGGGATTAAAGGCGTGCGCCACCACATCTGGCTCACCTTTTATTTCTTCACTCCTGAATCATTCCAAACCCAGAGCAAGAGGACAACCCTGGAGTCCTGCTTGCTTGTGGGAGCTTCAGAACCAGAGACTAAACTTGGAGGGATGGAAGCTAGAACCTAGCTCCATGCTGAAAGCTTCCCCCACTCCCCTGCCAAAGGGCTGGGGCAGATCTGCCCAGGCAGAGGCCAGGGCCACATGTAAATCCAAGTCTCTAAGTTCCCAAGACACCAGAGTGAGATCCTCAGACCCTAACCCAGCAATATCAAAAGATGGAAATCAGTCTGGAGAGATGGCTTAGCAGTTAACGCACTTGCCTGTGAAGCCTAAGGACCCAGATTCGATTCCCTAGTACCCATGTGAAGCAAGATGCACAAGGTGGCACCTGTGTCAGGAGTTCACTTGCAGTGGCTGGAGGCCCTATGTATCCATTCTTTCTTCCTTTTTCTTTTTTAATGATTTTATTCCCTTTCATTTTTAAAATTTTATTTATTTGAGAGAGAGAGAAGAAAAGGCAGATAGAGAGAATGGGTGCACTGGGGCCTCCAGCCACTGCAAACAAACTCCAGATACATGCACCACCTTGTGCATCTGGCTTACATGGGTCCTGGGGATACGAACCTGGGTCTTTTGGCTTGCAGGCAAACGCCTTAACCACTAAGCCATCTCCTCCAGTCCCCTATTCTTTCTTTTTTTTTTTTCAATTTTTATTTGATTTATTTGAGAGACAGAAAGAGGGAGAGAGAAACAGAGGGAGGGAGGAAAAGAATGGGTGTGCTGGCGCCTTCAGCCACTGCAAACAAACTCCAGACACATGTTGCCACCTTGTGTATCTGGCTTACAAGGGTCCTGGGGAATCGAACCTGGGTCCATTGGCTTCACAGGCAAATGCCTTAACTACTAAGCCATCTCTCCAGGCCGCCCCCCCCCCCATTCTTTCTTCATTTGCCTCTTTCTCTCTCCCTCTCTCTCAAATAAATAAGTAAAACATGTTTTTTTAAAGAGGTGGAAATTGCTCCTATAAGGTAACTTATCTCCCACACCTTTGCCTGGGGTATAAAACTGTTCAGAGATTGACTCTCCCCTTAGGCCATTTGCCAGCATTAGTAGCTGCTTCTGGGCTCAAACCTGCCTACACGTCCTGTCTTCACAGTTAGGCTCTGCACTCCTGATGGGCTCCCCAGCACTGCCACACCCCGTACCATCCTCCCACAGGGAGCTGGCTGCCAGGGGCTATGGGAACTGACTGGAACTTATCTGTCAGCTGCTCTCTTCCCGCCACCAGTCAAGAATCACAGGTGATCTGGAGAGACTGGCCCTGAAAGGGAGGCCTCTTATTCCTAACAGAGGAAATTGAGTGGTGGTGAGACCTACACGGACCCACACTCCCAAGATTGCAGGCAAACAAAACACCAAAATGGCCAGAAGGCAAAGAGAACCACCAGGAAGCCCTCCAGTGCTAAGTATGCTTCCACATAACCCCCCTATGGTCAGCCCAGGCCCAGGAAGCAATCTGCCGGCTCTGGGGACCTAACCAACCGAGTGGCTTCTCTTGTGGAGCGGGGACTGAACTACCAGGCCTCCCAAGATGGCATGCAGGATGCAATCCGAGGCTATCCCCAGGAAAGGGACAAGTCACAGCCTCTCCTGTGATTCTAAGGGTAGAACTAGAATCACACCTAGGGCAACTCTCTTCTGAAGGGGTCTCTGTGAGAGTATCTTGCAAAAACAGATCCCCACCACCACCACCAAAATGAACATCTGCAATCACCAATGCAAATTCTGGGCTTCTGGAGTGCGGAGCCTCGCACAGACCTTGGTCTCAATCCTAGAACACCCTTCCCCGCCAAGCTTCCCTGAGGGCTGATCTGGTGCTGGGATCCCCAAATATAATGGGCCTGTGCCTGCCAGCAGGGCTGGGAAACAAACAAGCAGGCGGGGGTTTGGCTGGGCTGCCGCCTGGGGCCACCGCTTTCCCGGCAGTGTCCACCCCACACCTGACCCTTTCTGCCTTGTCCTCAGTGTGAGCCAAGGGATGTGTTTGATGCCCTGAGGATCCCAAACTGCAGAGGCTGGGGGCAAGGGCAGGGGCTAGTGCAAGGCATCTGCCTTGGCTAGGCCACAGACTGGCATGGGGGGGGGGGTGGAGAATCAGCCCACGTGCTCTGAAACTGCCTCCCCTTCACGGTTCTGCGGGGCTCCAGCTTATTCCAGGCCACGCCTGTGCTCTGAGCACAGACACAGATACCTCAGGGGCCTGCTACTAGTGTTGGCAGAGGGTTCACAGCAAGGTCTGGAGCTGTTTACTCCTAGTAAACTAGGAGGCTGGAGGTGGGATCTAAGCAACCTGACAGGAGGGTAGCAGGGCCTCTGCTCTTTGGACCCCTGTTCCTGAATCCCTGGCTGTTGGTAATTCTGTCTACAGTGTTTATGTGAATGTAAATGAGCTGTAACAAAACCCTTTCCAATGAGCTAGGGGGGCACAGAGATGAGACGCCAGCTAGAACACTGAAAAGGGTTTACTCAATCGCTCCAATTTTACTCAATACTTCTTGGACCCAGGCATCTCACCTCCACCCACGAGTGACACAGGCTGTTTGTCTTTTTACCACATTTTGACCTGAAAACAATATAAAAGATGGAGAAAATGATTTCAGGATGAAAATACAATTAGGCAGCACCCCATTCTCTCAACTCCATGAGAGACAGGGGACAGATAAGCGATCTTCTCATTTCACAGAGGAGGAAACTGAGGCCTAAAAAGGGCTTGGGCTTGCTCCAAGGCACTAGGCCTACAATGAATGATCTGGGATTGGAGTCCTCACAAGGAACCCCAGGGGTCTGCAGGGCTAAGTGTAACACCGGAGCTTTTTCTATAACAGCGTTTTGCTCTAATGCTCTATAGGGCCACACAGCCCAAAGAGCCTGAGAGATTGTCCCAAAATAATCCAAATAGAGGTAACTGTGTTGTGACTGGCAGTGGGTCCTGGGCTTGCTAGATAGGGAAAGCTCCCAGGATGGAGAGTTACCAGGGGGAGACTTGGAGAAGCCTGGGAAACCCAAAGAGGTCACCTGGTTAAGGGTAAGAGCGAGAAACTGTTCCTCCTCAGGCCAATGCCCTCCTCTCCATAAGACTTCAAACAAGTCCTTTCCAGGACCTGGGCCCAGTCTCCTTCCAGCTCTAATTCCTAAGAGTTATTAGGCCTAAGAGCTGGTTTTCTCTGCAACTGTATGCAGAGATATCTGGGTCAAAAGATGTGGAGGGGGCTGGAAGGATGACTTAGCCCTTAAGCACTTGCCTGTGAAGCCTAAGGATCCTGGTTCAAGATTTCATTCCCCAGGACCCACATAAGCCAGATGCACAAGGGGGTGCATGCATTTGGAGTTCCTTTGCAGTGGCTGGAGGCCCTGGTGAGCTCATTCTCTGCCTCTCTTTCTGTCTGTCGCTCTCAAATAAATAAATAAAAACAAACAAACAAACAAAAGATGGGAGGAATTTTCCATGATCCTTGGATATCCCTCTGTTTCATTTATAACCCCTCCTCATTTTCTTCAGACCTGAGAAAGTAGTTGTTTCAGAAGATGTTCAGGTCTTCTATAGCACTCCAGTGTACATACATACGTACATGTACACACACACACTCACACACGCACGCACACACGCCTGTAGTAAAGCAGGCTGCCCCAAAGGAAACTGAACACTGGCAGGAACTAGTCAGCCTGCCCTCGGCCACAAACCCCACCTCTGCCATACTGGGAGTGATTTCCTAGCGGCTGGACCTGCCTTCCCGGCTTTTAAGTTATTCTTAGTGGAGTCTGTGACCCCACAACACTAAGAGAGGAGGACCAACCCACTTCTACTCTAGAAATTGAGAAGGAAGCCAAGGGGAAACAGAATGCTCCTGGCACCGAGGAGATTTTATGTAGAGTTATGTATAGCTTTGATCCAACCGGGTTAAACTTGTGACCTATGGACTCATTAAATCATTTAATCTGAACTTTATATCACAGAATCATAGAATCTTCAAAGTGCATTATTTCAATAAAATTTTATGAACTAGAATCTCAGGACTCCTTTATTCTTGAAAATCTTAGTGATGATGGACAGAATTCTGACTACAGGAGACTACAGCATGGTCTGAGCAGAGGTGTAGGAGAGCAACAACAAAGCTCAACAATGTCAGGGACGAGAATTCTAGAAGAGGGAGACGTAGAAAATCCGAAAACATGGTTTTTTTTTTTTATTAAATCTATTGCGCCAGGCATGGTGGCGCACGCCTTTAATCCCAGCCCTCGGGAGGCAGAGGTAGGAGGATCGCCATGAGTTCAAGGCCACCCTGAGACTACACAGTGAATTCCAGGTTAGCCTGAGCTAGAGCAAGACCCTACCTTGAAAAAAAAAAAAAAAAAAAAACCTATTGCAAATAGTGGGTGTATTGCTCACATTTTGGAATCAAGAAAAGAGCTGTGGATGTATAAACTCAAATCTTCCAGTCAGACATCCCTAAATGGGAATTCAAATGAAATAACATATACTGTAGAGTACATGGGGGAAAAAAAACCAACAAGTAGAGAAGTGGCAGCTCCCACAGTAGCAGCATAATCTCAGGCACAAAGCCTCGCTCCTAGCTTATATTTAAAAAGAAAGAAAGGAAGAAAGGAAGAAAGAAAGAAAGAAAGAAGCCTTTCAGACACCCCGACAAGAAGTTAAAGCCACAGGAATTCAAGGAATCACATTAGGATGGTGGTCTAGAAATTAAAATCTGGAAATGTAGATCTCAAAATCTTGGAAACACAACCAAAGAACCCTTATTAAAAGATCGCAATGGTCTAATCTAGTTAAAATAAAAGTTTGTTTTAATTGTTCCCCTTTTGGTAAAAGGAAACAGATGAACCCTGAATTTTCATTCCTTTACTTTGGAAAAGGGAGGGGGAGCTGTATAGAGTGTAAAGCCCCTCTGCATTGTTGGGGTCCCTCTGCTAGGGACGGATGTCAACCAAAGGGCACTTCCACACTCTCGGGTCAGCAGACCCAGGGAGGGTCTGGGCTCTTTGCCTCTTTCTTCTTCAGACTGAAGACCTGAAGACCTCCGCAAGTCGCTCACCTGAAGAATGCAACTAAAATTCCTGAAGGTTGGCCACATTAGGCCAAAACCCTCTGCTGGGTTTCTCTACTTAAAAGACACCTTCCACCTTCCTTCCGCTGCATCACAGTCCCTTGGGAAAGCTGCAGCCTTTGGAGCTGGCTTCGAGGCCCAAGTCCTAGTAGTAGAAGCAGCACACATGCCCCAGGCACCTGCGAGGAAAAATGGAATTTTTTTTTAAACAGCCATGGAGTAAGTGCAGGACAATGGGCCCTCACCTCAGAGTCCCGCTCCCGCACCCAATCTTGCCTTAGGAAGACAGCAAACCTCATCAGAAATTGGACACCTGCAAATAGTCCCTCTGCCTGACCCTTTCCCAGGGAGACTTGCTGACCCGAAGCAGCCCCCGCCACACCGCCCAAATTCCCCAGCTCCTATGCAGCCCTCACTCTCCACTGCCCGGGCCAGGGGTTACTGGAGGAAAATGTGCCGGCCAGGCTTCTAGCTTCCCTTGTCTAACTGGGCACCACTCTCCATCATACAGAGGAGGATAACCTTCTCTGCCACTTACACAAGACGGAATGGAGCAGCATTCCCTGAATGTCTACACTGGAAGGGCTCTTGCGATCCAAACCGTGGAATGGTGGAGAAGCTTGGGACCCAGAACGGGATAATGGTAGCACTGGTATCTAGAAAGAGCAGTCCTAAAACTATCACAGAGGATCTTGACAACAGCGAACTTGGCCCATGGCCTTTGGGGCTTGGGAATCTTCCTCTGAAAGATGGGGCTAGACTGGGAAGTGGGCTGGCAGAAATCATGTTAGAAGACCCCGGGGCCACTCTCTTCTCCACCTTACAATAAGCAGGCGCCCCCCTCAATCCCGGCTAGTTCTTGCCCTCTCCCGACAGAAAAGTGAAGTGAGCCCCTTTTCACCTGGGAGTCCCGGTCTTCCGCAGTGACCAGGGGGAAGAAAAAAATCCGGAAGCGCTCAGTTCTGGCACCAAGATCTCCTGGCGATACAGGCCTCGGTCTTCCCGCGGGCGTCTAGAGGGGGGCCGGCCCCGGGCATCTCCCAACGCCCTCCCTCGCTCTGACGTTTGTGGGGCTCGGGCTGCGCCGCCGCCGCAGCTCCTACCTGGGGAGGTGAGCCCGAGGCAGAGACCCGGGGGCGGGCAGTCGGGGGGCGGGCAGGGAGCCGGCTACGCCCCGCGCTTCCTGGCGCCTTTAAGGAGAAGAAGCCGGCGGAGGGAGGAGCTGGCCCAGGTGTGCGCAGGGGAGCATCTCGCCCTGCGGTCCGGGAGGCTGGAGTCCACGGCTGCGGAGGGGAGTCTTCGCCGGCGGCGCCCCACCAGGTCAGCGCGCGCACCTCGCTGCCTGGGTGTCGCCCGTCTTTGCCCTCAGGGGCGCGGCACGGGAGACCCCCGGCAGAGTGCCCCGCGCCTGCCCTAACTGCCCTCGCCCCAGGTCTTTGGGCCTGCAGCTCGCTCCGCACGCGCGACCTCGACGGTTCTCCTCGGACCCGCGGGAGACTTCCGAATCAGCTGCCGCCGTGCCAACCAGGAACCATTTCCGTACCCCTGGACCGCCTGGCACCAGGACGCCCTAGGACTTTTTTTTGGCCGTTGACCCTAGCCTGGTCCCAATCCAAACACTCACCGCCGCCGCCTGGTCTCGAGCTCGCGAACCCCACGAGCGGAGCCGTCGGTGGGCGGGACACTCCCGAGTCTGCCGCGCTGGCCGGAGCCGAGCGTGCCCAGCTTTCAGCGCGCGCGAAGCCGGCTGGGTGGCAGCGGCGGGCACTCCCCGAGCTCTGCGCCCGGGGCCCAGCGTCGCTTCCCAGGCGCTCGGGACCCAGGCCCGCAGCTGCCCGAGCCGCCCCCACCGCGGCCGTCGAGAGCGGCGGGCGGCGCGGACGCCGGGGACCTCGAGGAACCTCCGCGCCATGACGGCTGAGAGCGGACCGCCGCCGCCACCACCGCCGCCGCCGCAACCCGAGGCTCTGGCGGCCGTGAAAGAGGAGCGCGGCGACGCCACGGAGGCGGGCTCGGGGGTCTCGGCGGAGGCGACCGGCCGCGGCGGGGGTGGGCGCCGGCGCAAGCGCCCCCTGCAGCGCGGGAAGCCGCCCTACAGCTACATCGCGCTCATCGCCATGGCCATCGCGCACGCGCCCGAGCGCCGCCTGACGCTGGGGGGCATCTACAAGTTCATCACCGAGCGCTTCCCGTTCTACCGCGACAACCCCAAGAAGTGGCAGAACAGCATCCGCCACAACCTGACGCTCAACGACTGCTTCCTCAAGATCCCGCGCGAGGCGGGCCGCCCGGGCAAGGGTAACTACTGGGCTCTGGACCCCAACGCCGAGGACATGTTCGAGAGCGGCAGCTTCCTGCGCCGCCGCAAACGCTTCAAGCGCTCCGACCTGTCCACCTACCCGGCCTACATGCACGACGCGGCCGCCGCCGCAGCAGCAGCCGCAGCAGCAGCAGCCGCCGCCGCCGCCATCTTCCCGGGAGCCGTGCCCGGCGCGCGCGCGCCCTACCCGGGGGCCGTCTACGCGGGATACGCGCCCGCGCCCCTCGCCGCCGCACCGCCCCCGCCGCCGCCCGTCTACTACCCCGCCGCGTCGCCCGGCCCCTGCCGCGTCTTCGGCCTGGTTCCCGAGCGACCCCTCAGCCCGGAGCTCGGCCCCGCCGCGTCGGCGTCGGCGCCCGGTGGCTCCTGCGCCTTCGCCTCGTCCGGCGCCACTGCCGGCTACCCGGCGGCCGGATGCTCCGGGGCGCGGCCCGCCAACCCCTCGGCCTACGCGGCGGCCTACGCGGGCCCCGACGGCGCGTACCCGCAGGGCGCGGGCGGCGCGCTCTTCGCCGCGGGCCGCCTGGCCGCGCCCGCCTCGCCCTCCACGGCCGGCGGTGGAGGTGGCGGCGGCGGCGGCGGGGAGAGCGCGGTGGACTTCTACGGGCGCACGTCGCCCGGCCAGTTCGGAGCGGCGCTGGGGCCGTGTTACAACCCCGCCGGGCAGCTCGGAGTGAGCGGAGGCGGCGGCGGTGGGGCTTACCACGTCCGCCATGCCGCCGCCTACCCCGGCGCAGTGGAGCGCTTCGTGTCGGCCATGTGAGCCCAGGGCGGACGCGAGAACTCAGAGACAACCTCCGTCCGCACGAACTAAACGTTCCCGCCACCCGGGGACGGGACTAAGGGAGGATCGAACGGAGACGACCTGCTGGAAGTGCCCGGCGGGGCTGTTAGCGGCCCGGCGCACCGTGTACACACCCGACGTGCTCGGTGCGTGGAGAGGCTGCCGCGGCCTGGACTGGCGCGAGGGACTCTGCAGGAAGCGAAGCACTAAAGGGCTTTCCAGCATTCGGCTAGGGAGGGTCCGAGACCGGAGAAGGTGGAGGGGTCAGCGTCCTATATTCCAGAATGTAGAATCCACACTGCCGAGTCTGATGGGAGCAAATGGTGATTTGCTATGCTGCGCAAAACTCAGGCCTTGTTACTTGGTCAGCATTGTCTCCTTTTGACTATTAAAATAAAAGGCTCTGGCAGCGCCTTTTTTTTTTTCCTTTTTCTTAAAGTGAGGGGAAACTTGCAAAAGAAGTCGCATAATTTTTTTTTTTTAAATCTGCCCCAGTTGAGCTTGGCTGGTTTTTCCTGCCCTTTAACCATGAACCTCATCCGCGTTGGGAACTGTGCCTCTGGTCCCCAGTGCGACCCAGCCCCGCCACATGAACTTTCGATCGCTATCGGCGACACAGGAGGCGGTGTGATTCTACCGTCATTATTTTTAATGGCCCCATCACCTTGGGTGCCACCTTTCCATATTTGGCATTATTGGTAGGCCACTCAGGGCTTCTGAGTAGCCACCCCATGCCCTCTAGACAATTGGAACAGATCGTGGCAAACGTCTAACCTAGAGTCCCCAGGATTAGCTCCAAGCAGCGATTATATCATAATCATTGCATCTTTTGAGCAGAATGTGTTGGTAATTCCACAGTTCTGACGACCCAGTCAAAAAAAAATCTGATATTTTGCTGAGGAATACACTGGTTCATTGTCTCAGCTACTTCTCACCAAACAACCTGGACTCAGTGGGTGAACTTTAAAGTTCAAAGATCTGGGAGGACTTGGAGGAACATCCTGGGGAGGGGTTTTGGTAGCTGGGGTTGACTCTTCTGTTCTTCTACCCTTCAGCAGTCTCCCTGGACAAAAAGAAAAGAGAAAAACTAGGCAGCGAAGTGAGTTTTAAAAAAAAAAACTTTAAAACTTCGTTTTGTATCTTGTTTGTTTGAGGGAGCTGGCTCACCAAAATCTGAGAAATTCCAACCTCTTCCATCTCTGTCTTGAGAAATCTTGTACATTTTGGTTCTGAGCAAAATTTTCTTGTATTAAGTAAAAACTCCACTCACTGCTTTTCAGACAAACAACTGTTCAGTGGAACTGTTTTAATAATAATAGTAACAAATCTTTGAGCAAGTGGGTTTTGGCAAGAGAAACATGGCCTCTTTCTGCGTAGTTAACTTGGTGGGGAGGACGGGGCTTCGAAGAGAAGATGGTATGAAAAGCACTGGTAATTTTTTTTTTATGATGACTGCTGTCCTGTTCACAGAGACCAGTGAATCTGGTTTAGTCCAGACGGGTATTTGTCTAAATAGCGCTGTCAGAGTACAAACCACAAATGTAATTTTAAATTTTCTAGTAGCCACATTAATAAAGTAAAAAAGAATAAATGAGATTAGTTGTAATGATGTATTTAAACTGAAGTATTCAAAATATCATTTCAACATTTAAAAAAACTGTTGAGATGTCATCTTTCACGCAATGTCCTTGAATTTTGGAGTGTATTTTCCACTTACAGCTCATCCATCTTTGGACTAACCACATATCAAGTGTTCAATAGCAACATGATGCCCGTGGCTAGTATGCGGGACCACGAAGGTCCAAGTACTGGGCCTTCCTGGCTTTGGTGATGGTAAGTGCCCACCTGGAGGCAGATGGATACTGGACCACTGACCCCAGGCTGTGGGTGCCTACAGATTCCAAACCAGGCCTTGTACACTGGAAAAGTCCAGACGCTGGGACCGTCTTCCTACCTGTGGGCCCTTTCAGGTATGAAGTTCAAGGATTCTCCATCTAGGCAGCCATGGCGCTGGGGAATCCTTGCCTCATTGGCAGGGGTGGAAATTGACTGTTCACCCAGTTTTATCCGCCAGCTTGGGGACTGGGGCTGCAGAAAAGCAATTTTTGCAACTGGTTATTGCAGGAATTGAGCCTTGGCTCCCTTATTACCAAATCGAGTGCTTTGACAATTCCCCAAGCCTTAAACTAACCCACTCTTTGCGAAATGAGAGTTAGGGACCGGGGCCTCAGAGGGTCGCCCTGATTGTTAGCGGAGACAGCAAAGATAGAAGCGCTTTGCCAGCGGCTAGGCTTAGGTGGACGGGGACGGCATAAACGTTCTTTTGTCACCAAATTTGGGGCGTCGCGATAAAGCCCCTGAAGGCAGCAAGTTGGTGTGGGAAAGGGAGGTGTCATCGCACCCCCAAACGAGGTTGGTGAGGTGATGCCAATGGCGAGGGTCAGCGTCATTAGAAAGGACGCTTTCACAAGACGGCACCAACGACACGAGGACCTCGGCGGGCTGGGACAGAGCTCCATCCAGGGGACCCTCCAGGCTCCAGAACATTGCACTGCAGTGGGAAGAGCCCCCCCCCCCCAAAAAAAAACGGTGTACCCGGACCTCTCCGTTCCTCGGGTGGGGGTGCTGGAGATGAGCTGCGCTGCTTTTCCTTCCTCTTCCGATCGCGAACGCGGACAAGCCAGCTAGCTGGTCGTTCTCCGGGCCTGGCACCGGCGTCGTGGGCAGGCGCCCCGGGCTGCGGGTAATTACATGCGTTCTTCCCTAATTGCCCAAGGCTCGTTAGAATTCGCCCTAGAGCTCTAACATTTATTTTCTTTCAAATTACCGTTGCTTTGCAATTAAGCTTAGGAAACTAGCAACAAAAGCGGACTTGGCCCGAGGTGTTAAGCACGAAAACGGAATAGGGAAGGCACCTCTTTTCCGATTTAAGGGGAAAGATCCGAGCGGCCCGGCCCGGCTACGAGGGAGGCGTCCGACTCGGGCGAGGAGCTGCGGGGTGCAGTTCCCGGGACGGCGTTGGCTACGGCCGGCCGCGGCCCTTCCTCCCCAGAAGAGTAAAGAGAAAACTTTCGGGAAGGTTTGAGCAGAACTCCACCAAAGCGATGCTGCTGTATCTGGCTAGTTTACCAAAGCTCACTCTTACTCTCTTTTTCTGAGAACTCTGCAAAATTTCTTTTATTAACATTATTTTATCATAAAACCGAGATGTGTTTATTGTCTTGAAATATATGTAAGAGAAAAACAGAGAAGGAAGAAGCATGGGCGGTGGCTCGTGCCTGTAACCATCCTAACAGAAGAATCACCACAGGTTCAAGGGCAACCTGGGCTACACAGTGAACTCCAAGACGACCCTGTCTGAGCTCCACAGGGAGACCCCAAACACACTCCTTTCAACTATTAAAATAAAAGGCTCTGGCGGCGCCGTTTTCTTTCTTTTTTTCTTAAAGTGAGGGGAAACTTGCAAAAGAAGTCGCATACTTTTTTCTTTTTTTAATCTGCCCCAGTTGAACTCCCACCCGGCACACACCCATACAGTTGTTTGCACTGAGTTAACATTTCAGTCGCCTTGTGTGTGCTCCCCAGTTCAGATGGTCTGAGTCTTGACAATTGTCCCCGCGGCATTACTTCGTGATTTTGATTCAAGATCCTTCTGGCACTGGGGAGGCCTCAGTTTCACCATCTTTAAAATTGAGGAGAAGTCCTTTGTGCTCTCTCGTTCTCTAAAGCCTATTGTGTAGATCGCTTGAATTCAGGACACACTTCTGCTGGCCCGGGAGAAGCTAGAGGGGGAGGGAAGCCCTCCCTGAGATTTCCTACAAGACACCAAAGCTGCACGAACACGCTCACGAACCTGCTGGACCTCGGGTCCCACTGGGAACTACTGGACCAGAACTTGTCTTGAACAAGTCCATCTCGTATGATTATGTTCCCTAGGCAAGGCAGAACTTTGGAAAAATTAAAAAAAAAAAAAACTCTTGTATGTTACTGAGAACAGAGACCCCCAAAGAGCTTCCAGCAGTCCCCTCTCTGGGTAACACCCCTGAGTGGCCCTGGCTACAGAAGGAAGCGAGAGGGCTGGGTTTCCAGGGACAAAACAGGAGGGATAATCTTCCTTAAGCCTGGGAATGCTGGGCCTTAGAGTGCACCGCACTGCATCCTTCCAGCGGCATAGGTGACTGACTTTCACAATAACATTGGACAGAATCTTTGAAAGCGTCTTGAAGCTGGGATGCTAGGACCAGGGCAGCTCCTGGCTGTCAGCTGAGGCTCTTGGGTGCTGCACCCTCCCTAAATGGCAGTCACACATTTGCTGAAAGATGCAGTCAACTTGACCCCTGACCTCTACTTCAGCTCTAAGTCTGGGATGTTTCTAGCTATGGAACATGTAAAGCCGTCTTCTAAGCAGTCGGCGGCCAGCAGGAAGGAGCCCCTGTCTGTGAGCCAGTGTGGGCTGAGGGGTCCTCTATAGATAGCCAGGGTCCTGGTTACCTTAAGAAATCCTATCTACGCATACACCTTTCTGGAGAACTTGGGTTTCTGTGTTCATTCTTCCTAGGGGGTGCTGATTCCTGGTCATGTCAAGGTAACTGTGCTTGGGGACAAGCAATTCTGAAGTGAGCCTGGATCAGGAAGACCTGACTGGGACAGCACTGTTTCCAGGATCATACAGCAACACACCGAGCCTGGACTCCCATCTCACTGCGCATGTGCATGTGCAGTTATGGTGGTGAACAGAAATACCATGAGTGTGTGTTCTGTAAAGCCCAAAGGGGTGTGCGACTTGCCCACACTCTCAGTGCCATCAGTGCCCATGCCACATAGAACCTGTGCCTCCCCCAAGGGCTGTAATGCCTGGTCATGGCTGTCCTGAAAGATTCTGTGGAAGTAGAATTGATTAATTGGAGAGGGGGCCAGGGGTGAGGGCTGGGAGGTTAGAATGGAGCGTAGCTTGGGAGGGCTTCCCTGTTAGGATCTCTACTGTACAGTTGGGTACGACTGGTTAACTAAATAGCTCAGAGCTACCTAGAGGGAAAGCAGACTGGATTTGCTTTTCAAACCAAATGGAGCAGGGAGCAAAATAGAAAAATAGAACGTCTAGAGCCAGGCATGGTGGTGCACTCCTTTAATCCCAGCACTTGGGAGGCAGAGGTAAGAGGATCGCTGTGAGTTCAAGGCCACCCTGAGACTCCTTAGTGAATTCCAGGTCAGCCTGAGCTAGAGCATCTCAGGAGACCCTACCTCGAAAAACAAAAATAAAACACAAAACCAAAAACAAATAAACAAATAAAAGGACAGTCAAGATGTGGGGAGGGAGAAAGGCTCTTCACAAGCTGGCCTGGTCTACCCCTATGTCCCCCCTCTCTCTAGCTGAGGTGAAGTGGGCTTTGCAGTGGAATGGTCCGCACTGCTTGGCACGGGAGAACAATGCTCCCTGTGGAGCTCCACATGCCCTCATGCCAGCCCCACATCCCTCTTCAGAGAGGAGGCTGTGATTTCCCACTGAGCCCAGAGGATTATCTGGACACTGGAAAGGAGAGTCTGGGGGCCCCAGGGGTCGGCTGTCATCCCCTCCCAGAGTTAAGAGATGAATGAGGCAGCTGAGTCCCAGTAGATCCCAGTCGGGTGAAGAGTGGGTATAGGGCACTGGCTTATCTGGAAACCAGGAGAAGCTTCTCACCCACGTGGGCGGAGCAGAGAGGCTCAGGTCCTGCAGGCACAGAAGCTTCCAGCAACCAAGAGACAGTGTGAGCACCTCCGCTGGGCTGATAGAACCTCCTTACCACCTCTACCCGTAGCCCCCAGCAATCAGGCAAGGCCCTGGGATGGATCATCCCGTCTCCTGCTCTCATTCTATCCACCACTGCCAGCCTATCCATTGGCACAGGTTCCCTGCTGTCCAGAGCACACAGCCATAGCTCCTCAGCACCTTCTGCCATTCCTATGCCACCTTCCCAGCCACATCCCCCATAACTGCCCTTCCTACACCCTAGGTTCCAGCAAGCATGTTCCTGTGGCCATGAATTCACTGACCAATCCAAGGCACCAACCCAGTGGGACACTTTCTTATCTCCTGCTTGCTAATAGAACTAACTCCCTGTACCCTCATCTGTCCCTTCTGTCTTCACATAGCAGCAATGTGTGTCCCAGCTCAAAGCTCAACCAGACCAGTCCTTCTCAGGGAAAGAACCCAGATGTGAGGACCAGAGTGGGATGGGGACATGGCATGTTGTGGGCAGTCCTGCAAAGGGGTTCTCACACTGGGAGAAACCATATTTAATTTGTTTTGTTTATTTATTTATTTAAGAGTGACAGACAGAAAGAGGGAGAGAGAGAATGGGCACGCCAGGGCCTCCAGCCACTGCAAACGAACTCCAGATGCATGCACCCCCTTGTGCATCTGGCTAACGTGGGTCCTGGGGAATCGAGCCTTGGGTCCTTAGGCTTCACAGACAAGCGCTTAACTGCTAAGCCATCTCTCCAGCCTGAGAAACCATATTTTTTATGTTTTTTTTTCCCAACAGTTCTTCTGGCATGTTTCACTTTCTTTTACCTCAGGTTTTTTTTGTTTGTTTTGTTTGTTTTTCAAGGTAGGATCTCACTCTAGCTCAGGCTATCCTGGAATTCACTATGTAGTCTCAAGGTGGCCTCTAACTCTTGGTGATCCTCCTACCTCTGCCTCCCAAGTGCTGGGCTTAAAGGCATGCACCACCACACCCGGCTCTATCTCAAATTTTTATCCAAACTTAACGCCACCATTCAACCTTCTACTAAGTAGGATCTGTCCTCACTTTCCTAACTGGGTGCTCATGGGATTGAGTTCAGGCTTGGTGCTGAGGATTGAGCCCTGGGCTTTGAGCACACCAGGCAAGTGCTCTGCCACATCCACATCCGCATCCCTTTAAACAGGGTTTTGATGATACAGCTGGAGGTGACCAGATGGAGGACAATGACAGTGTGCCACTCTGCACAGAATTCAAACAGTCCATCTTCTCTGTGCCCCCATCAGCATCTTCCTGTCTCCTTTGCCCACAGGACCCTGATTTTGTTTAGGTTTCAGCTGCTCATGTTTGGAGGGAGGGATGTCTTACCCCTTAGGGTACCTGTAAATATTGACTTTTTTTGTATGTTTCTTTTCTGAGGTAGGGTCGCACTCTAGCCCAGGCTGACCTGGAATTCACTATGGAGTCTCAGACTGGTCTTGAACTCACAGCAGTCCTCCTACTTTGGCCTCCCCGTTGCTGGAATTAAAGGTGTGTGTCACCATGTCTGGGGGAGAGACAGAGAGAGAGGAAGGAAGAACGGGTGTGCCAGGGCCTCTAGCCTCTGCAAATAAACTCCATATGCATATACTACCCTGTACGTCTGGCTTTACATGGGTACTAGGAAATCAAACTTTGGTCGTCAGACTTTGCAGGCAAGCACCTTAACCGCTGAGCAATCTCTCCAGCCTGATCTTGACATTTCTAAGGTAGATGTACTGATAATTCCACCACTCTTGTCACAGGTCTTTTGGAGCCAATGAGATGCCCTGGAAAGTCTGCAGAGAATTCTGGGAAGCATGTCTTTCTTCTTAAAAGCAGACAGAAAAGAGCAGCAGTGGCCCTTTTAAACCTCTGGATGCTGAGTGAGACCCTTGTAGTGTGGCAGCCATGTGGGACCTAGGGGGTCCAGCCTGAGAGAAGAGCCTGCAGAACAGAGCAGAGCAGAAAGGTGGGAGCACAGGGACCTGGAGCCTGGGGACATTCCTGAGCTGCTGAAAGAACCAGCCCTGGAAGCCATCATTCTTCTCCTGGACACTTGGTGTTGGAAATAACCCATGGCCTTCAAGTGTGGGGTTGCCCTTGACCTTTCTGTTACTTGCAGCTGATGGTATGCCAACCGATGCAGAAGGTGGCCCTCGCAGGCCATGGTGTTGAGGAGTGCACTGACCCCTTGGTTCATTCTCTTGGAGACTTCCCGTGATTACTCAGTGATTTAGCATCCTAGACCCCAAGGCCAGAATTCTGAGCCCACTGTAGGGAGCTTTGCAGGAACAAGGCTGACTAATATCCCAACATGACCAGAGTCCACTGTGTTTAGGATGTAGCAAGCATGTTCTAGCCCAAGTTGACCTGGAATTCACTATGTAGTCTCAGAGCAGCCTCGAACTCATAGCAATCCTCCTACCTCTGGCTCCTGAGTGCTGGCATTAAAGATGTGCACCACCACGCCCGGCACATGTCGCCTACCTGGATTCTCACGGCTGCCCTGTGATGAAGCAGCCTTCAGCTACATTTCTTCGTTCAGATGAGGAAAGCGAGATGTAAGAAGACAAGCGTCAGGGTTGGGGAGATGGCCCAGTGGGTAAAGTACTAGCTGTGCAAACATGAGGATCTGAGTTCGAATCCCTGGAAGCTCAGGGACTAATTAGCCTGGCATGTGTTAGGAGCACACAAAAGACCCTGCCTCAAACAAGAAAGAAGGCAAGGGCCTACACCCGAGGTTGTCCTTTGACTTCCAACCCCCTGCACACATACAGGCATAGATTTAAAAAAAAAAAAAAAGACAAAGTCAAGTTCATATGGTCTTTTCTTTTCTTTTTTTAAATTTTTTTGTTTGTTTATTTACTTATTTGAGAGCGACAGAGAGAAGGAGGGAGGGAGGGAGAGAGAGAGAGAGAGAGAGAGAGAATGGGTGCACCAGAGCTTCCAGCCTCTGTAAACGAACTCCAGACGCGTGCGCCCCCTTGTGCATCTAGCTAACGTGGGTCCTGGGGAATTGAGCCTCGAACCGGGGTCCTTAGGCTTCATAGACAAGAGCTTAACCACTAAGCCATCTCTCCAGCCCCTCATATGGTCTTTTCATGAACTGGACTTACGTGAACAGCAAGGTGAATCAAAAGTCTGAGGAATTCCCCTCCCTGAATGCACAGCTGGGACACTTGCACTTGCCTGTTGGTGCTGCCTGCAGTCTACTTACTGTCTTTGGGCCTCTAAGTTTCTCCACAAGGTGTGTGAGGCTTAAAGATAATGTCTAGGAAGTATGTGGACCTGGTTGCTTTGAATGGTTAGTGCAAAAGCCAAAGGGAACTGGCTTTGCTTAAAAATAAAAATAAAGGGCTGGAGAGATGGCTTAGCGGTTAAGCGCTTGCCTGTGAAGCCTAAGGACCCCAGTTTGAGGCTCGACTCCCCAGGACCCACGTTAGCCAGATGCACAAGGGTGCGCACGAGTCTGGAGTTCGTTTGCAGTGGCTGGAGGCCCTGGCGCGCCCATTCTCTATCTATCTGCCTCTTTCTCTCTCTGTCTGTCACTCTCAAATAAATAAATAAAAATAAAAATAAAAACAAAACCAAGCCCTCCCTCCACAGGCTGGTGCCCTCTGTCGACCTTGGCAGCTGAACTCCCACCACGGGAAAGCTGTAGGAGGAAGCTTGGAGTTTATAGAACACCTGGGAGAAGCTGTGGGTAGCTGGGTAATTTCCAAATTAATTATAGGAGAAACCTAACAAAACAATCTGCCGGCTAAGCATCCCGGAGCCCTGCCTCCCAGGAGACTGACAGCTTGGAATCCAGCAAGCACAATGCCCGACCACAGGCTGGAGGGCCCTTCCTCTTAGAGGAGGAGGCCTGACTTCCTTCCAGCAAGGGCCAGTCCGGGCCTGCAACAGGGCGAGAGGCGAGCAAACCCCAGCGCTGAAGCAGCTTTCCACCCCAACTGCACTCCGCATACACAGCTCTCCCAAACCACTCCCGAGGGCCGGCTGGCCCGACAACTGTACCCCGGTGCTCCTGAGGTTACCTACTCGGCGCCTTCCCTCGAGGATCCCCCCTGAATCCATGTGCGAGAGATGGGGGCGGCTCCCACTGCCCCCTGTAGACAGCGCACAGGTGGGAAATGAACCTGGCCACAGGAGCAGCTATAAAACCTGACCTTGTGTGGACGCTTTGCAGTTTGCTGTCTTCATGAGAAAACAGCCGGTTCCAGTCCTGTCGATAGGGCAGCAAACCTTAGCCTCGCTTTCTCTAGCAATAAAATGGGCACAACATAGCCAGGCGTGGTGGAGCAGGCCTTTAATCCCAGTACTCGGGAGGCAGAGGTAGGAGGATCGCCATGAGTTCGAGGCCACCCTGAGACTACATAGTGAATTCCAGGTCAGCCTGGCCTAGAGTGAGACCCTACTCAAAAAACCAATAATAATAATAATAACAATAGGCACAACAGCACCTTCCCTCCTTGGTACCAATCACGCAGCCTGGCACTTGGGTAGCTGTGTGGGCGGTGCTGTGCTGGGGCTTCTCCAGCCCCTCACACCGCCTGGGAAGGACTGACTACCAACGAGGAAATGTTGGGAGCAGAGGAGGACGCTCCAGGGCCTCACACTAAAGCAGGTTCACTCATTCTCAGAACACTCAGCTCTCTGCTCCCGTCTAGGTTCCGGATTACCCCTAACCCCAGCAGCCAGGAAAATTGGGCTCAGGTCGTCCTTGCTGAGGAACCAGGCTGGGAGCTGCTACTGACCACATTCCTCAGACCCCAATGCTATGGGCACCCACAGTGAGCAAGGCACCATGCCAGGCACAGAGGAGGAATCCACGGGTGTGCCATGGGTATCGGTTCATGTAAATGCAGCTTCCTGGTCACTTCTCTCTGGCTTCAGGTCTCCATACTATAAAACTAGTAAGACTTCCCCATCTTGCCCACTTATAAGGTTTTGTGAGAAATTCATGTTATAATGACATGAAAGGGCCCTGAGAACCATAACAAACCACCATGCCATAATTCACAAACGCCTTCACATCCATCACGCCATTTCTGCTCACGATGTTAAGCAGGCATAACCTGGGTTCCCAAAGCCCTGCTCTCTGTCATCGCTTACTGTGTCAGACTTCTAGATGGAGCAGCAGTGTTATCAGGGGCACACCAGGAGCGGTGGTCCTCATGCCTTCTCCGTCCCTCCCCGTGTGTGCCATACACTCACAAAGTATGGTGGACTTTTGACTTGGGTCTCCACGGCCCTGGTCTCAGGTAATCACACTGTATAATCTCCTCCTGATGAGAGTGAGTTGGACCAATAGACTAACTTCTAATGAACATAATATGGCAAACATAATAAGCAAGCCTGGAAAGATGGCTCAGTCAGTAAAACAATTGGTGCCTAAGTATGAGGGCCTGAGCTTGGATCCCCAAGACCCATGTAAAATGTCAGGCATGGTGGCATGCCCCTGTAATCCCAGGACTAGGGAGGCAGAGACAGGAGGATCATCAGGGCTTGCTAGCTCACTAGTCTCACCAAATCAGTAAGCCCCAGGTTCAGTGAGAGACTTTGACTCAAAATAAGGTGGAGACAGGGCTGGAGGGATGGCTTAGCGGTTAAGGTGTTTGCCTGAAAAGCCAAAGGACCCTGGTTCAATTCCTCAGGACCCACGTTAGCCAGATGCACAAGGGGGCACACGTGTCTGGAGTTCATTTGCAGTGGCTGGAGGCCCTGGTGCGCCCATTCTCTCCCTCCCTCCCTCTCTCTCTCTCTCTCTCTCTCTCTCTCTCTGCCTCTTTCTCTCTCTGTCTGTCACTTTCAAATAAATAATAAAAATAAACAAAAATAGGCAAACAAACAACAACAACAACAACAACAAAAACATCTGAATATTGCCAACAAAGAGTGAGCTATGAAGCAAAGAGTTTCCAGTTACATCTTGAGATGCATGTAGGCTTATGGGAGACCCTGCAGCAAAGAACACAGGTAAGGCAAGCCACAGAGACTGCAAGATAATAAATGCTGTCCCTTTTTTTAAAATAAAAAACTTATTTATTTGTGAGGAGAGAGAGAGAGAGAGAGAGAGAATGGGTGTGTCATGCATGTGCTACTTTTTGCATCTGGCTTTATGTGGGTACTGGGTATTTGAACCCAGGTTGAATCTGGGCCAGCAGGCTTTGCAGGCAAGTGTCTTTAACTGCTGAGCCATCTCCCTCACACAAAATACTGTTCTTTTAAGTTGCTAAATTTCAAGGCTGAGGAGATGGCTCAGTGGGTAAAGTGCTTATCACCTAACCATGAGGACCTGAGCTTGGATTCTATGCACACATGTAAAATGAAATCCAGGTGTGGTAGCAATGCAGCATGCAGTCGCAATGCTGGGGAGGTGGAGCCAGGAGAACCTTGGGACTTACTGGCTAGTTCATTCTTTTTAAAATTTGTATTGCATATTTTAGTTTGTGAAGCATTTGTGGAATTAACTCTGAATGTTTGTGAGTGATTTTGCTTTGGTTAATAAGCTCTTAAGCATGTCTGAAAGACAGCATTCCACAGCATCTTCTAGTTCTTATATTCTTTCTACTCCTCTTCTGCCATGCTCCCTGTAGCTAACTAATTCTAACCAAATAAATGAGCTCTAGGTTCAGCAAGAGACACTGTCTCAAAAAAATAAAGTGGTGGTACACACCTTTAATCCCAGCACTTGGGAGGCTGAGATAGGAGGATCAAGGCCAGCCTGAGACTCCATAGTGAATTCCAGGTCAGTCGGGGCTAAAGCTAGGCCCTACCTAATAAATAAATAAATAAATAAATAAATAAATAAATAAATAAATAAAGTGGAGAGTGACTGCAGAAGGCACACAACATCATCCTCTGCCTTCTACACTCTACACTTGCACACATGCTTACACATGTGTCTATGTACCCCTGACATGTGCCCACATACATATGAGCATGCACACATGTACACACATGCAAAAACGTCACTAAATTTCAGGTAACTTGTTACGCAGCAGTAGCTAACTGATACATGGGGGCTCACTCACACCACAATCTCTGGCCAGAATGTTCTAGGAGAGAGAGAGAGAGAAAGAGAGAGAGACAAGGAAGCAGAAGAGGAAGAGGAGGAAGAGGAAATAGGAGGAGAAGAAAAGGAGGAGGAGGAGAGAAGGGAGAAAGGAGAAGGGGGGAGGAGAGGAGAAGTTTGCGATTTGGATCCTTCTGCCAGGTTAGTCCAGACTTGTTGAGAGGTATCTAAAGCTTGGGTACCCCGCCTTCTGTACTCCTGACACCCAGGGAGAGCAAAGACACTGGGAAGCCCCTGAGGTGACAGAAGGAAGGGTGATTAGGTGAGCAGACCCTCAAGGAGCCAAGCGACACGGAGTATTTCATGACTTCTGTGGATAGGATCCAAGTTTCACAATACCCAAATCCACTTTGTAGCCTTCTTGAAAAATGACTATGTACAGTGTCAATAAAAATGCAGATTCAACCCACTTTCTTTTGGCTGCTAAATCTGACATTAAGATTAGAATTAACTGCTCCCAAAAGGAAATGAGTAACCGGCATTACAACCTTAAGCGAGAGGCTTACCTCTGGAGACCACAGGCAGCACTAATCTGCGCTGAGGTTGACTCCTGCTCCGAGCTGTTTGGACCCTTTGAGAGTGACACCTCCGTTCCTAACATCTCCTTCTGCCTATTCACAACATTGCGGGGGAATCTTGATTATAGCACGATGTTTCTGAGCGTGCCATAGACAATTTAGGCAAATTATGCAGCATTTTTAAGTAGGGCTGTGAAATTTCAAAAGGAAAGAAAGAAAAAGCAGCACATAGGCGAACTGAAGAAGCCAGGATGGGTAGCAGCATGTGTGAAAAAGGCTTAGTGAACTCTAAGCTCCCTATGAGTCAGGGGTGCCGGGAGGCTGCCTTAAGAGTGAGTTCTGTTTGAGGCTGCACTCAAAGAGGTAGAGCGCCTGAGCTGAGGAGGTGATGGTCCTACCTGACTGTGCCCTTTCCCAAGTATCGGGGTTGCCCCGGAGCCTCACACTTTTTGATGAGCATTGATTAACTGGAATAAATCACTAGCGGGGGGCTGGAACCCAAGTCCTGGGCAAATCAGTTTGTGCAGCCTGAAGGAAGTCAGACTGAGCTCGTTCTTTCTTCAAGCCCGGGGACACAGAAGGAGGGGTAGTGGGGCGCACAGGGTAGATCAGTGCTGTGTAGCACTGAATCTCAGCTAATAAAAGAAGAAGTTTCAGATGGTTGGAGGCAGCCAAGGGTGATGCTGACTGCCTCAGGCACTGGTGAGCCCCTGAGTTCTGGAAGGGAGTCCAAGCAGTGCTGAAAAAACAGTCAGTAGAGATGTCCTAAGAGAATCCACCCCTAGGGTGGAAGTCCAAATGACTTCTAAAGAAGTTTCTGGCCCCAAGACTCTGGGATACCAGATAGCCACTGAAGGTATGTGTACACACACACACACACACACACACACACACACACTTCTTGGTTCTACACCCATCTTCTAACAGGCAATCAAATGGAGCTCTGAGGAGGACATAGCAGGGAGGCCCTTCCCACCAGACCGCAGTCAGGATGCTTTGATTGCAAGCAACAAAATAATTTTTCAGTAACAGGAATGTATTGGAAGGTAAGGGACATAGTTCAAAGACCAAAGAAGAACAGTACAATCAAGTCTTGAAGAGGCCTTGCAATTCTGGACTGTAGGTGTAAGATCAGGAACAATGATATGACAAGCCCTGGCCTCCCCTCACCCCAGTTCCACTGTCAATGTGAATCGTTTTGCTGGTCACTGAGCTCACAACTCTGAACCAGGTTTCTCAGACTGGTTTCTGCAACCATTCCCTGTTTGGCCAGTAGGGGGCAGGCTGTGTTGCCCAAGAGGAAGATCAATCGTGACTAAATCCACCAAACAAAGTCGGGTAGAGGAGTGAGAAGAGAGGCGCACTATCATCGGGTGTGGCTGTGCATACCGCAATCCCAGCACTTGATGTGTCTATGTAGGAGCATCAGGAGTTGAAGCCAGAAGGAAGAGGAGGAAGAAAAACAGAGGGAGGAAGAATAAGGAACACTGTGCTAGCATAATAAATGATTTGTGCTTTAGTTTTGTCAGAAGTTGGCAGGGACATGTTAAGGGCGCTATAGTGTCATTTCCTCCAATCTCTTCCATTCTCGTGACTGCAATGATCTCCTTGGTCCTATAAAAGGCACACAAAGCCAGGCATGGTTGCATACATCTGTAATTCTGGCACCTAGGAGATGGAGGCAGGAGGCTTGCCACAAGTTTGCTTCAAATATCTCAGACTTGGTGCTGAAGGAGGCAGTAACCCCAACATGCCAAAGGATACAGCCCAAAGGTCTCCAAAAGCCTCTCTTTTTTTTTTTTTATTTTTATTTTTCAAGGTAGGGTCTCACTCTAGCCCAGGCTAACCTGGAATTCCCTATGTATTCTCAGGATGGCCTCGAACTCACAGCGATCCTCCTACCTCTGCCTCTCAAGTGCTGGGATTAAAGGTGTGCGCCACCACACCTGGCGAGCCTGCTCTTCTTAATCAAGCAGGAAGAGGAGGCAGACCAAAAAAAAAAAAAAAAAAAAAAAAAAAAAAAAAAAAAAGAAAGGAAGGAAGGAAGAAAAGAAAAAGAAAGAAAGAAAGAAAAGGAAAACTGTAGGTATTGCTGCAGGCAGACCTCAGGAAACCTCTGACCCCTCCCACATCAACAGGCCGCACAGTGAGCCTCTACCCAGCCATGTGCTCTCAGGTTGAATGATGGATGGTCCTCAAAGATACCCACACCCTAATTCTTGGAAACTTTAATGGGTACTTTAGGCTAAGGGACTGTTCAGATGCCATTAGGTTAAGAATCCTGGGCTGGAGAGATGGCTCAGCAGTTGAAGTGCTTACCTGCAGAGCCTGGCAACCCAAGTTCAATGTCCCAGTGCCCATGTAAGACCAGATACAAAGGGTGGCACATGCAACTGGAGTCTGTTTGCAGTGGCTGGCGGCTCTGGTGAGCCCATTCTCTCTATCTCTCTTCTGTCTCTCTCTGCTTGCAAATAAATAAATATGGATACTTAAAAAATTAAAAAAAGAATCCTGACACAGGGGTCTGGGAAGATGGCTCAGCAATTAAAGACACTTGCTTCAAAGTCTGCTGTGCACAAAGCAGTGCGTGTGTCTGGAGTTTGCTAGCAGCGACAAGAGACCCTAGAGCACCTCTACTCTCCACTCCGCCTCTCTCCCTCTCTCCCTCTCCCTCTCCCTCTTTCTCTCTCTCTCTCTCTTGGTTTTCCAAGGTAGGGTCTCACTCTAACTCAGACTGTCCTGGAATTCACTATGTAGTCTCAGGGTGGCCTTGAACTCATAGCAATCCTCCTACCTCTGCCTCCCAAGAGCTGGGAATAAAGGTGTGCACCACCACGCCCAGCTTTCTCTTTCTTTCTCTTGCAAATAAATAACTTTTACAAACTTAAAAGAGAGCTGGGCATAGTAGTGCATGCCTTTAACCCCAACTCTCAGGAGGCCAAGGTAGGACGATCCACTGTGAGTTCAAACCTGAGAGTACCTAGTGAATTCCAGGTCAGCCTGGGCTAGAGCAAGACCTTACCTCAAAAAAAACAATAAAGAGCCTGAGAACACAGAGTGAATTACAAGTCAGCCTGAGCTAGAGTGAGACCCTATCTTGAAAATCCAGAAAAGAAAAGAGAAAAGAAAGGAAAGGAAAAGATTAAAAGGAAAATAAATCTGATGCAGAACGATTATCCTGGACCATTGAGGATCCCTAAATATCACAATGTCTTCATAAGAAGCAAATAGAAGCTGACTGGGGAGATGGCTCAGCAGTTAAAGGTGCTTGCTTGCAAGCCTGCCAGACTAAATTCAGTTCCTCAGCACCCATGTAAAGGTGGATGCAGCTTTGATCCCAATGCACCCACGGCAACGTGGAGCTAGGAGAATCTGGAAGCTCCCAGGCTAGCTAGACTGTTGCACATGTGACAGCAATACACAAGAGACTGTCTCAAAAAAGAAGGTCAGGGTTGGAGAGATGGCTTAGTGGTTAAAGCGCTTGCCTGCAAAGCCAAAGGACCCAGGTTCACTTCTCCAGTACCCACATAAAGCCAGATACACAAGGTGGCACATGTGTTTGGAATTCGTTTGTGGTGGCTAGAGGCCCTGGCACACTCATTCTCACTCTCTCTTTTTCTCTCTCTCTCTTCCTCTCTCTCTCTTCTTCCTCTCTCTCTCTCTCTGTCTCTCTTCCTCTCTCTCTGTCTCTCAAATAAATAAATAAAACAAAATGGAAAAAGAATTTAAAAAAAAAAGAAAGAGGGAAGAGAGGATAAACCATTCACATAGCTTGGTGTGGTGGCGCACGCCTTTAATCCCAGCATTTGGGAGGCAGAGGTAGGAGGATCACTGTGAGTTTGAGGACTACATAGTGAATTGCAGGACAGCCTGAGCTAGAGTGAGACCCTACCTAGAAAACACACACACATGCACAAACAAAACATTCACATCCACACATATTCACACTTAAACCTTAAAGAAACAAGCAGAAGGAAATTTAACACACAAAGAGATGAAATGATAAACATAGGAACTTGGAGGCACGTGGTCTTAAGTGAAGGAAAGCTGGCTTCCTCCAAAGGTAGGAAGAAATGAGGAATAGACTCTTCTCAGAGCCTGCAGTGACTTCAACACACCTTGATTTTAGCCCAGATATAATGAACTTTTGCTTTCAGAATTGTTAGAAAATAAATGCAAATTAACCAGGCCTATTGCATACTTGTAAACCCAACTACACAGGAGGCTAAGGCAGGAGAACTGAAAGTTCAAGGGCAGCCTGGCTAACAGTGAGAGCCTACCTCAAAATAAAAAATGGAAAATGGACTAGGAATATAATTCAGTGTAGAATGTTTGCCTAGCACGTGCAAGGTCTTAGGTTCAATTCCCATACCTTGAAAAAAAAATAAGAAACGGTCTTGGGAGCTGGAGAGATGGCTCAGCAGTTAAGGCACTTGCCTGCAAAGCCTAATGACCAAGATTCAACATTTTAAAAATGTTTTTATTTATTATTTATTTGCAAATAAATTTAAATATTTATTTGTTTATTTGAGAGAGAGAGAGGGAGAGGCAAATATATAGAGGGAATAGGTGTGCCAGGGCCTTCAACCTCTGCAAAGGAACTCCAGACACATGCACCACCTTATGCATCTGGCTTACATGGATCCTGAGGAATTGAACCTGGGTCCTTTGGCTTTGCAGGCAAGTACCTTAACCACTAAGCCATCTCTCTAGTCCTAAATAAAAATATTTTTTATAATTTTTTTTTAGGCAAGCCCAACAGCCTGGCTTTTTTTTTTTTATGAGAGAGAGAGAGAAGGAATTGGCGTACCAGGACTTCCACCACTGCAATTGAACTCCAGATGCATGTGTCCCCTTATACGCATGGCTGACACTGCTTACTTGCATCACTGTGCATCTGGCTTACATGAGACCTGGAGAGTCGAACATGAATCCTTAGGCTTTGCAGGCAAATGCCTTAACTGCTGAGCCATCTGTCCAGCCCTTATTTATTATTTATTTGCAAGCAGAGAGAAATAGAGAGAAGAAAGACAGACAGAGAGAATGGGAGTACCAGGGGCTCCAACCACTGCAAACTAACTCCAAATGTATTGCCACTTTCTGCATCTGGCTTTATGTGGGTACTGGGGAATCAAACTCAGGTTGTTAAGCTTTGTAGACAAGTGCCTTAACTTTTTTTAACACACACACACACACACACACATATATATATATATTTGACAACTTCTATACTTACAGGCAACAAACCATGGTATTTCCCTCCCCTCCCCCACTTTCCCCTTCATAACTCTGCTCTCCATCACATCCCCTCCTTCTCTCCATTAGACTCTCTTTTAATTTGATGTCGTCATCTTTTTCTACCATTATGAGGGTCTTGTGTAGGTATTGCTAGGCACTGCAAGGTCTTGGATATCAAGGCCAATTTCTTCCAGACAGTTGTATGTAAGGAGTGGTACCCGTCATTTGGCTCTTACATTTTTTTCTGCCACCTCTTCTGCAATGGACCCTGAGCCTTGGAGGGTATGAGATGTTTCAGTGCTGGACACTCCTCTGTCCCTTCTTCTCAGCACTGTGTTGCCTTTTGGGTTATCCCAGTGGTCATCACCATCTGAAAACAGAAGTTTCTCTAATCAGAAGTGAGAGTAGCAATAATATATGAATATGAACATTAAGTGTAGTGCTTTCAGGGCAATTTGGTGAGAGTAATATATGCATTTATCCAGACAAGAGCAGGCTTTATACCCCTAAGGCTCATGACCTTCCCTGCCATAGGCTTTTGATTAGGTTTTCAGTACCAGGTATGTATTCCCTCCCATAGAGTGGGCCTTCAGTCCACTCAGAGAGCAGTTGGTTTCCCTCAGAGCAGACATGCCACCCTTGCACTTTTTCAGTCATTTGGCCTGTCTGGCCAAACTTGAGGCTTCCAGTGTTTACTGTTTTCACCGCTGATAACTTCTGTCTCCCATAAGGCTACATACAGGGTAACTTTCTCCCACATTCAGTTGGCTGGGCTACAGGGAGAAGGTTTTCTGCTCAGCACCAGCTTGATTTCTCAGTGACTTTGCTGCTCAGGCATGTGAACTCTTCAGCAATAGGGTCTTACATATCTTTCTCATGGGAAACCAAGGGCCTTGGCAATAGCCTATAATGTTTTAGAGGCAACATGGACCTCCCTGGCCAACAACTCACTGGAAGGTATCCCATTCCTGGCACTGAAAATTTTCTAGTAACAACCTATGGTTTCTGGATGTAAGTAGATTTTCATATGCCTTATTCAGAATATCTTGAATTTTGATTGACCCTCCCCCACCCTTCTTTTATACAACCTCTCTCTCTCTTTTTTAAAAGTGTTTTGTTTTAGGCTGGAGAAATGGCTTAACAGTTAAAGCTGTTTGTCTGTGAAGCCTAAGGACTCAGATTTGATTCCCTAGTACACACATAACCCAGATGCACAAGGTGGTACATGTGACTGGAGTTTGTTTGCAGTGGCTAGAGGCCCTGGTGCACCCATTCTCTTTCTTTCTCTCTCTCTCTCCCTCTTTATCTCTCTCTCTCAAATAAATAAATAAATTTATTTTTGAAAGTGTCTTGGGGGCTGGAGGAATGGCATAGCAGTTAAGGCATTTGCCTGCAAAGCCAAAGGACCCAGGTTTGATTCCCCAGGACCCACATTAGACAGATGCACAAGGTGGCGCATGCATCTGAAGTTCATTCGCAGTGACTGGAGGTCCTGGCACACCCATTCTTTCTCTCTGTCTCTCTCCCTATTTCTTTCTGTCAAATAAATAGATAAATAAAATATTTTTTAAAAATAAGTGTCTTGAGGCTGGAGAGATGGCATAGCAGTTAAGGTGCTTGCCTGAGAAGCCTAGGACATATGTTCAACTCTCCAGATCCCACATAAGCCAGACGCACAAAGGTGAGGCAAGTGCAAGGTTGAATATGCCCACTAGCTGGCAAAAACATCTAGAGTTTGATTGTGGTGGCTGAGGCCCTGGTGTGCCAATTCTCTCTCTAAAATAAAAATAAGTGTCTTAAGTCACCAAATTTATGCTTTGATAGCTATAAGAAATTAACATAGCTGTCTACAAAAAACTCACTTCAATAGTTACAACATAGGGCTGGAGAAATTGCTTAGTGGTTAAGGCACTTGCCTGCAAAGCCAAAGGACCTAGGTTTGATTCCCCAGCACCTACATAAGCCAGATGCACAAGATGGTGCATGAGTCTGGAGTTTGTTTGCAGTGCCTGGAGGCCCTGGCATGTCTATTTTCAATCTCTCTCTCTCCCTCTCTCTCTCTCTTCCTCTTCTCTCTCTCAAAAAATAAATACAAATAAGATATTTATTTTTTAAATTTTTATTTATTTATTTGATAGTGACAGACAGAGGGAGAAAGAGGCAGATAGGGAGAGAAGAGAGAGAATGGGCGCGCCAGGGCCTTCCAGCCACTGCAAACGAACTCCAGATGCATGCGCCCCCTTGTGCATCTGGCTACCGTGGGTCCTGGGGAATGGAGCCTCGAACCGGGGTCCTTAGGCTTCACAGGCAAGCGCTTAACCGCTAAGCCATCTCTCCAGCCCACAAATAAGATATTTAAAAAGGTTACATTACAAGTCCATCATGGTGGTACACGCCTTTAATCCCAGCACTCTGAAGGCAGAGGTGGTAAGAGGATTGCTGTGAGTTTGAGGCCAGCCTGGGACTACAGAGTTCCAAGTCAGCCTAGACTAGAGTGAGACCCTACCTCCAAAACAAAAAACAAAAACGTAGCCGGGCGTGGTGGCGCACGCCTTTAATCCCAGCACTCAGAAGGCAGAGGTAGGAGGATCGCCATGAGTTCGAGGCCACCCTGAGACTCCTTAGTGAATTCCAGGTCAGCCTGGGCTACAGTGAGACCCTACCTCAAAAAAAAAAAAAAGTTACATTACAAACAGTTGAAAGTATCATGTAAATATTAATTAAAAGCAAATAAGAGGGCTATATTAATATTGTGTAAAGTAGATTTTAGAGCAAAGAAAATTACTAACAACAAAACAGAATTACATAACAAGGAAAAGATAACCCCACCAAGAACACTAAGCAACCTCCAGTATGTATTCAACAAACAACAGAGCTGCAACTTATGTGAAGCAAAAACCGACAGAATTGAAGAAGCAGTCGCAGTTAAAATCAGAGACTTTGAGCCTAGCATGGTAAGGCATGCCTGTAATCCTAGTGCTTAAGACATGGAGGAGGAGCATCAAGGAGTTCCAGCTTGGCTAGCTTGGCTACATAGTGAGTTCAAAGCCAGCTGGAATATATGAGGCCCTGCCTCAAAAATATAATGATGATGATGATAAATAATTCAAAAATTAAATAAAACTGGAGACTTCAACACCCATTTCTCAACAGTGATTGAGCAACTAGACAGAAAAGCAGTAACCGAACTCACTAATACCCAGCACAAGGGTCTGGTCACCTTTTATAGAGCATTACACCAAGAACCACATAGCACACTTGCTTTCTAGTGCCCATGCAGCATGTACTAGAAGAGACCATATTCTGGGCCATGAAACAAACCCAACAAATTTAAGAGAAATTAAATCCCTACAGAATGAATTTTCAAAAGTTCTCAGACTTTCTGAGAAAGATAGTATGAAAATATCTCTCTCTCTCTCTCTCTCTCTCTCTCTCTCTCTCCCTCTCTCTCTCTCAAGAAGGGTTTCACTCTAGCTCAGGCTGACCTGGAATTCACTATGTAGTCTCAGGGTGGCCTTGAACTCATAACGATCCTCCTACCTCTGCCTCCCGAGCGCTGGGATTAAAGGCGTGCACCACCACACCCAGCCTAAATAGAACTTTTTCAAAGTAAAAACCATTTGTGAACTATCTTGTTAAGGAAAATAAGCAAGCTGCAACTGGGGAAAATATTTGCAAGCCACATATCTGGCCAAAGATTCATATCTAGACTATAGAGACAGTGCACAAATCAACAGTAAGAAAACAAGCACTGCAGCTGGGAAATGGGGAAGGCAGGGAGACCTTTCGTCAGAGCGCACACGGAGTGAAGAAGCAGCTACCAGACACTCGACATCATCAGCCACTGAAAAGACACAGGTTAAAACCAGAGTGCATTATCACTGGACACCAATCAGAACAGCTAAGAGGAAAACAGCGACAGCACCAAGCGCTGGCAAGAAGTCAGAGAAACTGGATCACTCAGACACTGAGGCGGGAATGTAAGACCGTAGTCACTGCTAAACAGCTTGACAGTTTCTTATAAAACTAAACACGCAACAACCATACACCTTAGCAATTATACTCTGGGCATTTATCCCGGGGAAAAAGACTTATGTTCACACTAAAAGCAGATTGTGAATGTTTATAGCAGCTTTTTGTTCATAGTGGCAACACAAAAAATAAAACCTGGAGGGGAAAAAAAAAGATGTCCTTCAACAGATAATGGAATCCTAGTTGCCAAGAAAAAGGAATAAATTATTGACATACACAATTATCTGTTCTCTCTAGAGAATTATGCTGAGTATAAAAAGTCAGTTCCCGGGCTGGAGAGATGGCTTAGAGGTTAAGGCATTTGCCTGCTAAGCCAAAGAACCCAGGTTCAATTCCCCAGGACCCATGTAAGCTAGATGCACAAGGGGCACATGCGTCTGGAGTTCGTTTGCAGTGGCTAGAGGCCCTGGGGTGCCCATTCTCTCTCTGTCTATCTCTTTTCTCTCTATCTCTCTCTGTGTTTGCAAATAAATAAATTTAAAAAAAAAAGTCAGCTCCTGGCCTGGGAAGATTGCTAAGTGGTTAAAGGTGCTTGCTTGCCAACCCTGCTGGCCTGGGTTCAATTCCCCAGTACCCACAGGAGGCCAAATGCACAGTGTCTGAAGTTTGCAATGGCAAGGGGCCCTGGCATGCCTACTCTCTTTCTCTCTCTCTCTTTCTCAAATAAATAAAATTGCTTTAAAAAAAAAGATAAATAGGGCTGGACAGATAGATGGCTTAGCAGTTGAGGCACTTGCCTGTAAAGCCAAAGGACCACGGTTTGATTCCCCAAGACCCACATAGGTCAGATGCACAAGGTGGTGCATGCATCTGGAGTTCATTTGCAGCAGCTGGAGGCCCTGGTGCACCCACCCTCTCTACCTGCCTCTCTCTCTTTCTCAAATAAATAAATAAAAATATTTCTAAAAATAAATAAGAAGTCAAGCTGGAGAAATGACTTAGCAGTTAAGCTCTTGCCTGTGAAGCCTAACGACCCCTGGTTCGAGGCTTGACTCCCCAGGACCCACAGTTAGCCAGATGCACAAGGGGGCGCATGCATCTGGAGTTCGTTTGCAGTGGCTGGAAGCCCTGGCATGCCCATTCTCTCTCTCTTTCTCTCTCTCTCCCTCTTTCTCTCTCTGTCTGTTGCTCTCAAATAAATAAATAAAAATAAACAAAAAAATTAAATAAATAAATAAATAAGAAGTCAATGGCAATAAATTGCATGCTTTATGGTTCTATTTTTATAGCTTTTGTTTTGAGACAGAGTTTTGTTATGTAACCCAGGCTAGCCTCTAACTCACCAATCCTCCTGCCTCCATTGTAGGTGTGTGCCACCACACCTGGCTTTACATGACATTCTTGAGATGAATGTGGCTATAAAAGGGCAATATGAGACTCCCGGCAGTGATGGAAAAGCTCTCGTTTTGACCATTCAGACATCACTATCCTGGTCACAACATTGTGCTATGTTACAAAACATTACCATTGGAAGAAACTAGGCAGAGAATACATAGGACCTCTTCTTATTGTTTTTTATAAATTCATGCAAGTCTTGAATATAAATTATGAACATAAGGTGATGCTTGCATTAGTAAAAAGTTCAAATGGATGAAACTGACATTGTGATTATTTTGGGTGCATGCCTCTAGGAGTGATATTAAAATTTTTTGCTGACTAGTTCAGCTCAGAGATCAACCAGTCAGAGTGGGTATCGAGCCAATCCATTACTGTAACAATGCTGTCCACAGCAACTGGTGAACGTCTGTCCTCCACATCACAGTAGTGTAATTATAAAGTTCATGGGGCCTGGGGAGATGGCTCAACTGATAAGACCACTTGCCCTGAGAGAATTTTGATCCCCAGCACCCACAAAAAATAGTAGGACATAGGGACTGGAGAGACAGCTTAGCAGTTAAGGCATTTGCCTGCAATTCCCCAGGACCCACGCAAGCCGGATGTACAAGGTGACATACACATCCGGAGTTCGTTTGCAGTGGCTGGAGGCCCTGGTGTGCCCATTCTCTCTCTCTCTCTCTCTCTCTCTCTCTGTCTGTCTCTCTCTCTCTCTCTCTCTCTCTCTCTCTCTCTCTCCATATATATATGATAAAAAATAATTTTTAAAGAACTTTTTAAAAAATATCAGGACATGGCTGTGCACATCCGTGACCCCATCCTATGGGGAATCAGTGACTGGAGAATCCCTGGGCCCCACTGGTCAGCCAGTCTGACTGAAAATGGCAACTCGGGGTTCAGTGAGCAATTCCGTCTCAAGGAAACACCCAAATGAGTGACATCAGAAGACATCCAACAATTTCTTCTGGCCTCCACACATGTGTGCATGGGGCTCACACATCTGCACACACAAGCACCCACTCATTCACAACACACACACACACACACATGAGCATGTGCATGAAAAAAAAAGTATATGGGGGCTGGGAGTGTTGCTCAGTGGTAGAGCACTTGCCCAGAAGATGTGAGGCCTTGGGTTCAACTTCCAACATTACAAATAATAATAACAGTAATAGTAATAGTAAAATACATAAAGATGATCGGTCCTGAATCCTACTTGGAGTTTATGTCAGGCAGGCAAGAATTAGGAAGGAATAGGGGGCAGGAACCCAAAGGGGTCTATGATGTCTACTCCCTCACGCTGGCTGGTGGGTTAAGGAATGCTCATTTGGTGATGATGGTTGCCAAGGCAAAATATAACTCTCAGGGCTGGAGACATAGCTTAGCTATTAAGGGGCTTGCCTGCAAAACCTAACAACCCAGAGTTCCATTCCCAGTACCCACACGAAGCCAAATGCACAAAGCCGCACATGCATGTGGAGTCTGTAGCCACTGGAGACCCTAGTGCACCCACACTCTTGTGTGTCTCTCTTCTCTCTTTCTCTGCTTGCAAATAAATGAATATATTAAAATACACAGACACATATTAAAGGAATAAGGGACAGTTTATTCTGAGCCAAATATAAGTGACTATGTTCTGGGAACAGATTCTGGCTGCCCTAAATAATATGCTCCAATGTGGAAGCAGTTACATGAAGTGTTTTTTTTTTTCTAACTCTTTTTTGTTTATTCTTACTTATTTATTTGAGAGTGACAGACAGATAGAGAAAGAGGCAGAGAAAGAGAGAGAGAATGGGCGCACTAGGGCCTCCAGCCACTGCAAACGAACTCCAGACACGTGAGCCCCCTTGTGCATCTGGCTAATGTGGGTCCTGGAGAATCGAGCCTCAAACCGGGGTCCTTAGGCTTCACAGGCAAGCGCTTAACCGCTAAGCCATCTCTCCAGCCCGATTACATGAAGTTTTTATAGTCACAGAACAAAAATAAGTCATAAAACAAGGCATTTACCAATTACACTAGTGGGGACATCAGGTAAGGTGGGAAACCTGTACCATGGGTTGACGTTAGCTGATGACATTACAGCTTTGGGGTTGGTGGAGGCTAGAAGTCTGTTCTGTTGATACATTTCAAAGGTTTTACCTGATAATCAAAAGGTTGTTAGGTCAGATGCAGAAGGTGAGTGATAAGTGGTTATTAGGGGGACTAAAGATAGCCAAAGATAAATCTGGCCCTGGATCTGCGACATTCCAACTCTGCACAATCACCATGCCCTCATCAATCAACCTTCTAGAATCTTCAAAATAGGCGTGGCTTTTTTGTTTTTTTTCTGGGAACTTCAGTTTACCCAGTGAGAGTGATGGGAATGCATGTTCTATCAATTCCCTCCTTTATATGAAGGGTGTATTTCATTAAAAGCATTTTAAAAGAGCACTCAACTTGGAGCCAGACATCTGGGTTCCAGGTCAGATCCGTCCCTTGCTAACTTCTGAAGCTTAGAGAGGGATGACTTAAGTGCCTACGGAACGGGCTCTTATGCAGGCCTCCTGACTGCCAGCCCAGGACTCTTGGGGCTTCCTCTTGGTTCTCTGTACTTGGGCTCCCCGTTGCTTTTAGTGACAAATGAAGTGTGTTGAACCCAGTGTTTCCAGGTTGCATGGGCACAAGTCCACCGTGTACACAACCACCTGTGTGACTAGTACCCCTAAAGGGGCCGCATGGCACAACCTTGTGCCACTAGTCACCTGAAGGAAATTTTCTGCTGGTAAATTGCACGTGCTCTAGCAAGTAATTCCCTACCCATGCTCTCCTGTGGCAAATCTAATTAAACTCAGTGGGCCGCATAAATGCACAAGAGGGGGAAAATTAAGGTAAAAGAGGGACTAGTTAGGAAGAGGACAAGATTCAGTGGGAGGGAGATGGGGAGGGAGGCCAGAAAGTATAATGGGAAGGGAGAACAAAAAAGAGATGTAGCAGTGGGGTCAGGACAAAAAGATTGTTCCCACCAGCAAATATTCTGGGAATTTTAAGAATGGAAAGTTTGGGGCTGGGGAAATGGCTCAGTGGTTAAAGACAGTTGCTTACAAAGCCTGTTAGATCAAGTTAGATTCCTAAGTACCAACATAAAGTGTAAAATGGGCAAAGTGGTGCATGTGTAGAGTTTGTTTGCTACAACAAGAGGCCCTGGCATGCCCTCCTCCCCCCCCCCCCCACAATAAACAAATAAATATTAAAACTGGAAAGTTTTAATGGCTGTGAAGGCTAATGCCTTGGAGAAGTGGAGCAGGAGAATCTCCATGAGTTCCAGCTCAAACTGAGCTACAGGAGTGAGACTGGTTTTTTTTTGGGGGGGGGGTACGTAAATTCTTTTTTAATGTCTAGTATTATTATTAACAACACGTTTTGTATGGATACATCATGTGTTGGTACCCTCTTTTCCCTCATCCCTGCCCCCACTCTGTTGGGGATGCTACTCAGTAGGGTTGCAGGTATTCCCTATGGGGTTGTAGTTTATGTGTTGTGGAAGCAGCAGTCAGTTATTTGGGGGGGGGATGGAATGCCTCTGGGCATGATGTCTCAACCTGTGACTCTTACAATCTTTCTGCCCCCTCTTCCACAAAATTCCCTGAGTCATGGTGGGTGAATTTTAAGTGTACTTCAGTGATGAGCTCTTAGGAGTCTCTGGATCTCTGCTTCAGTAGGTGTTGAGTATCCTCAGGGTCTGTCTCTTGCACCCTGATGCTGATTATCAGGCTCAGGATGGAAGCAACACTCAGGCTTGTCTCCCCATTTCTCTGTGAATTCAGCTGTGGCTTGGCTGAAGTGTGAGGGGTACTTTGTCTCCTCTGGTCTCCCTACCTTCTGAAAAAGAACAGATTCTCCAATGGAGAGTGAAGTCAGCATAGTTTAAGTGGGATAAGCATATTAAGTTAAGGAGATTTGATGTATGTAACCCTTCTTTTAGTCAAAGACTACTGAGAGCTTGACACTGAAGAACAAAATCTTTGTCTCCATAGCATTCTGATGTGGTTCCCAATGCCAGATATGGGTTCCTTTACACTGAGTTGACATCTTATCTAATCAGAAAGCTTTTGGTTACCCACTGAGGCTGTGTGCTACTATTGCACTGGTGTGTACATTCTTTGAGCGTGTTTACTTGTGAGCAGCTTAGACCTCTGGTTGGTCAGACTGTTGTTGGCCATTTGTCCCCAGTAGCTCATGTAGCGCTTCTCAGCACTAGACAGGCTGTCTGGGGACTGGCTTTCTTCTGAATTCCAGCCAGGTCTCTCCATGCTCTGTGTCAGTAGCATATGGTGTCTTCAGCAATAGAGTCTTAGCTATTGCCTCAGGCAGGTAATCAAGTGCTTTGACAGAAAGCTGTCTTGATTGGGGGATCTTGTGGGTCTCTCGGATCAACAGCTCAATGGGGGTAGCAACCAATCTCTGGTACTGACAGTTAAGGTCACAGATGGAAAAAGTTTTTTTTTTTTTTTCTTTTAAGCTTAGGCTTCATCCCACCATCAGCAGAGCCCTATTTTTCAGGTGCTCCCCCCCTTACTCCTTTTGAGTGTTACATCTTTTAGACTATCTCCAAGGATAAAGGTTTCTACGGTATCAGCTCATTTGGGATGTAATTTTGTGTTTGTTTCCCCCCTTCTCTCCCCCCGCCCCAACCCTTCCATCCCTATTGTCTGGGCCCTGAGTTGCCTATCAGATATGATGGCAACCCCAGCAGATCCAGGTTAGGAACCGCTGATAAGTGACACCGTGTGGTGTTTGTCTTTCTGTGACTGAGTGAGTTCACTGAGTACGATCTATTCCAAGTCTGTCCATTTTTCTACAAATTTCATCCTATCATTTTTCTTACTGCTGAGTAGAATTCAATTGTATAAATGTACCACAACTTCATTATCCATTCATCCAATGATGAGCATCTGGATTGGTTCCAGTTCTTAGCTATAATGAATTGAGCAGCCATAAACATGGTTGAGCAAATGTCTCAGTATTGATCCATTTATCCTAAATGCTCAGTAAGGGACTAACTGGAGACCCTATTTTTAACATTTTGTCTTTTTGTCTGTGTATGTGTGTGTGGTATACATGTGCCTGTGGAGGCCAGAGCTGATGTTGGGTGCTCCTCAGTTGCTCTCCTTCTCATTTACTGAAGTAGGGTCTCTCGCTTGGACCAGGGCTCTCTGACTCAGTTACTCTAGCCAGCCCGCTTGCCCCAGCAATCCCGTCTCTGCCTCCGGGATGTGGGAATTACCGGTTTACATTTGCCCGGCCTGGCATGAGACCTTGTTTAACAATAACAAATAGAAAGACAGGAAGGAAGGAAGAAAGGAAGGAAGGAAGGAAGAAAGGAAGGAAGGAAGGAAGGAAGGAAGGAAGGAAGGAAGGAAGGAAGGAATTGAATCCAACCCATTTTAAAATGTTTTTATTTATTCATCTGTGATGAGAGAGAGAGACTAGATGGGCTAGCACCACGTGCCACTGCAAACAAACTCCAGACACATGCATGGGTATTGGGGAATTGAACCCAGGCTGTCAGGCCTTGCAATCAAGTGCCTTTAGCCACTGAACCATCTTCCCATCCCCGAAACCATTCTTATAAACTCTTGTCCTGTGCCCAGATTTAGCCTTTTTTTTTTTTTTTTTTTTTTTTTTTTTTTTTTTTTGAGGTAGAGTCTCATTCTAGCCCAGGCTGACTTGGAGTTCCAGGCTGGCCTCAAACTCACAATGATCCTCCTGAGTGTTCAGATTAAAGGCATGAGCCACCATGCCTGGATTTTGCCTTTTTCCTTTTTCTTTTTCTTTTTCTTCTTTTCAAGGCAGGTTCTTACTCTAGCCCAAGTTGACCTGGAACTCACCCTTTAGCTCCATGCTGACCTCAAACCTACAGTGATCCTTCTACCTCAGCCTCCTGAGTGCTGAGACTAAAGGTGGCCACCACCACTTCCTTTTCAAGGTCTGCCCACCTGTTCTCCTGCGCCTGTCCTGCCAGTCCACCGCTGGTGTTTGCTGCTGGTCTCTGGCGGCTTCGGCAGTTGTTCTATGGTGCTCGCGGGTGCTTCTCTCTCCGCATCTGAACCACAAACAGCCTAAACTGTAGCTACTCATGTCCACTCATCCTAAGGCCTCTGTAGCCACCGCATGACACTGCAGTGCCGTAGTGCTTGTCCTCCCTGTAATTTTCTAGCTCCTAGTAAATCTTCCCTTCACTCCTCAGTCCTTAAAAAGCCAGCAGTTCAGAACATTCAACCTCAGCACGATTGAGATTGCAGCCCAGGCCAGGCGTGGTGGCGCACACCTTTAATCCTAGCACTCAGGAGGCAGAGGAAGGAGAATCGCCACCCTGAGACTTCATAGTGAATTACAGGTCGGCCTGAGCTAGACTGAAACCCTACCTCGAAAAACTAAAAAAATGCCGGGCATGGTGGCGCACACCTTTAACCTCAGCACTCAGGAGGCAGAGGTAGGAGGATCACCGTGAGTTCGAGGCCACCCTGAGACTACATAGTGAATTCCAGGTCAGTCTGAGCTAGAGTGAGACCCTACCTTGGAAAACCAAAAAAAAAAAAAAAAAAAAAAAAAAAGAGAGAGAGAGAGAGAGAGAGATTCCAGCCGAGATAATGCTTGGTTTTCAGGAACTGTCCTATGCACTGAAGGACACTGGGTGACACCTCTGGCTCTGTGTACTACATGGCCATTTCCATCCCCTCCAGAGCTGACATGGAAAATGTCCCCAGATACGGCCAAACCTTCCTAAGGGTTCAGATTATCCTCTATGGAGAACCACTGCCCTAAGTTCAGAGTACTTTGCCCTCGAGGACAGGGTGGGCCGATTCCTTTACAGGCCTTTGCATCTAACATGGCTCTGGAACTTGGGAGTTTCCAACTTTATAGTCAGTATGGTGGCATGCGTGTGTAATCTAAGTGCTTGGGAGACTGTGGTAAGAGAATCGTGAGTTTGAGGCTAGTCTGGGCTACACGGTGAGTCAGTTTCTCACTTTCTCAACAATAAAACCTTCTACTTATTAAGCAGCTATTATGTGCCTAACACTCTGCTAGCTACTAGGGTTGACCACTTTTAGGTGATTCATAGACCACTTTCTTGATTTTCTGAGATTTATTTATTTTTTAGTCCTGAGGCCAGCCCAGAATAGAAACATCATTCTTTTTAAAAATATTTTATGTATTTATGTATTTATGTATTTATTTATGTATTTATGTATTTATTTATTTATTTATTTATGAGACAGAGAGAGAAAGGGGGAAGAGAATGGACATGGCAGGGCCTCTAGCCACTGCAAATGAATTCCAGATGCATGCACCACCTTGTGCATCTGGCTTCCGTGGGTCCTGGGGGATCAAACCTGAGTCCTTAGGCTTCACAGACAAATGCCTTAACCTCTAAGTCATCTCTCCAGCCCAATTTTCTGAGATTTTGTTTCTCTGTTTTGTGTTGTGTTTTTTTTATTGTTTTGTCATATCTACATGCAACCGACACTAGTATTAACTTGGACTTTTTTCTTTACATTGGCTTGTGTTATCTCACAGAACCCACAGTACCTAATACAGAGCAGGCACTTGGTAGATAATTATTGACCACAGTTGAATCTCACTTTCTAGTTCTCAGAATCCACCTCATGAGCCCCTAATTTCTGTGACAAATAAAACTTCAGAATTTGCTGGACATGGTGGCACACACATTTAATCCCAGCACTGGGAGGCAGAGGTAAGAGGATTGCTGTGAGTTAGAAGCCACCCTGAGACTACATACTGAATTCCAGGTCAACCTGGGCTATAGCGAGACCCTACCTCAAAAAACCAAAGTAAATAAATAAATAAAACCCTCCAGAATTTCATATTTGTGTGTGTGTGTGTGTGTGTGATGTGGTATGTGTGTACTGTATGCACATGCATGTGTCCATGTGGTACCCCATGTGCTCACCTGTGGTGGGGTGCACTCACCTGGGTGGACAATGGCTCTTCCACCCTTTGTCATTTGAGTCATTGTCTCTTACTGATCCTGGAACTTGCCTTTTTCCTTTATCTTTTATTTATTTATTTATTTATTTATTTTGCACACACTTATGATATTCCATTTTTGGGTCTTTGTTCCCTGCAGAAAGAACTAGGGTTACAGACGTGCACGGCCATGCACAGCTGTTTGTGTGGGTCATGGGATAGAATTTGAAGGGTCTCTCAGTGCTCCTCAGACCCTCATGCTTGCACAGGAGGTGTTCTTAAGCACTGACCCATCTCTGCCGCCTGCATTTCCCATTTTTGACACAATGGGACTTTATTTCCTATTTGTGGACCATCCATCTGGGGTGCTCCTGGTGCCTAGGTGATTTAGTCTAGGTGGCAATTTTAGGGCTCTGGCTCTTACCTTCTCAGGGTTCCACCACAGCCTAGCTTCCTGTCTTACCATAAATCCAGTTAGCAAAGGGGAAAAAGCGTGAAGCAGGCAGCCTGGTCCTGGCGAAGCCTAGACATGACACAGTCGTGACCCTTCCCTGCTTTAGTGAGAACCACTCCCGAGGTCCCTGCTCAGGCAGGGGCCTGGGAAATGGAGTCGCTGGCTAAACAGCTCCTCCCCGGGAATGACTCAACACTGAGGAGCCAAATGTATCCATCTTGGTGGACAGCTAGCTGGCCCTGTGTCAGGTCATGTAAGGCACTGCCAGCTCCCGTCTTAGGTGTCTGTTTTCACCCAAATGTTCCCTCTACAGCCTCTCTCACCCAGTCCAGTAAAACTACCCAAACGATTTTAATGACAGCAAATAACACAGGTCAGATGTAGTCAGAGAAGACAGACAGGGCAAGTCTTGTCTACTATTCATTTTCACATCAGCATGCCCACCACAGCGGCCCCATCCTGGGCCCTTAGTCATACAGCAAAGCCAAGGGCGCTCCAGGAAGGCAGGAGCATCCAGGACTGAGCGCCAGCACGAGGCTGGCAGCTCTGCACCCATCCCCCCACCTTCAAGGAAGCAGAGCCAAGGGAATTAGTCGTGATGCCACGCCCCGAACTGGGGTTCCTGACACCTCTTCTTGGATCCAGGCCCTTTCAAAAGGAGCCTTTCAAACGAGAGCCATCAACACACACGGAAGGTGGGTCTTAATCCATACGGGATCATTAGCTTCACCCAAGTGATGGGACGTCCATCAGCACCTCCCGTCCTTCCACCAATTATCTATCTGCTAATTATCTGGGATTAAGAACTGACACGGAGCGACATGGTCATTAGGTACATATTTGCACGGCTTATTCATGTTAGTAGAGCTGTTCGGTCTCACCGAGTCTAATTGGACACGCCCACAGTACTGCAGAACACATTTCCACGGACCTGGCTGTCAGCAGCCAATGAAAGGCAGCAGGATGTGTTGTTGACTCCCAAAGGGACTTGGCTCTTGGCAAAAAGCTTTCTCGCAGGCACGCTGGCTGCCTTGGCTTTCTGACAGTACGGACTGCAGCTTAACTCTGAGTGCATATTCCATCATCTGTCATATTCGCTAGCTCAGGCTCTGTACCAGGCCCAGCATTGGCCCCAGGAGGTTTCATAAAGATGAATGAGACACCATTCCTGCCACCTCTGAAGTTTCCCTTCTACCGGGGAATGAATACACCCAAGCAGAGCCCAGAGCCTGAGACTGGCAAAAGCAGTAGGCCATGGTGATGTGCCACCAGAGAGGTTTGTTTGATCTGGGACAGGGTGGCATCCTCAAGCAGAAAAAAAAAAAAAAAAAAAAAAAAAGATGGAAAGAGGTAGCAGAAAAAAAAAGGCAAGAGTGCAGAGGCCAGCAGGGAGAATAGAGAGGTCATCACAGGTGGGAAGGAGGTGGCCTGGTGGCCTATGCACTTGGTGAAGAGCTTGGAGTTTCCTGTGGGGTCTAGGACTCTCTCCTCTGGGCTTGGAGAGCGCGGGAAGAGACTGTGTGCTAGTGTGACGTATGGGTAGGCTGGTTTGGGTAACTTTCTCTGGAAGCAGGACGTACGCAGAGAAAAGCGCAGTGCCTCTCACAAGTGCACCACACACACCTATGGAATAGCACTCAGATAAAGAAACAGGGGCCAAGAAAACGGACATCTCGCCCGGGAGCTGGCAGCCACGGAGGTGCACGCTGGTAATCCCAGCGCTTAGGAGAGGAAGGTGGGAGGATCGTCAGTTCAAGTACAGCCTGGGCTACATGGAGAGACCCTTGCAAGGAGGAAGAGAGGGAGGGGAAGTAAGAGAAGGTGGGAGATACAAATTGTCACTAAAACCTTAGAAACCCACGGTGCTCTCTTTCAGGAATTCCCTACCCACAAAGTATTATCCTGACCACCACCAAAGTTCATTTTGTACCTTTTATTGTACTTCTTTCACTCAACACTCTTTGTTTTGTTTTGTTTTCCGAGGTAGGGTCTCACTGTAGCTCAGGCTAACCTGGAATTCACTATGGAGTCTCAGGGTGGCCTCGAACTCATGGCAATCCTCCTACCTCTGCCTCCCAAGTGCTAGGATTAAAGGCGTGCACTAACTATCACACCTGGCTAACACTTCTTTGTTTGTTTGTTTTTTTTCTAAGAAAAAATATGTTTATTTGAGAGAAAGAGTGAGAAACAGGCAGATAGAAAGAAAGAAAATGGGTACACTGGGGCCTCCAGCCACTTCAAATGAACTCCAGACACATGCGCCACCTGTGCATCTGGCGTACGTGGGCCCTAGGGAACCGAACCTGGGTCCTTTGACTTTGCAGGCAAGAACCTTAACTGCTAAGCCATCTCTCCAGGCCTCAAAGAACATTTCTGTAAGACTCACTCGTGTTCCTAAACCTGAATTCAGTTACTTTTTTGTTTTGTTTTGTGTTTGTTTTTCGAGGTAGGGTCTCACTCTAGCCCAGGCTGACCTGGAATTCACTGTGTATTCTCAGGGTGGCCTCGAACTCACGGCGATCCTCCTACCTCTGCTTCCCGAGTGCTGGGATGAAAGGTGTGTACCACCACGCTCGGCTTCAGTTACCGTTTTCCTTTCACTTTATAATGTTTTATCATTGGCAAGTGTTGTATAGTTTCTAGTTTGGGGCAGTACATACTACCTTTCTGCACATGCTTTTTGATGCCCCATGGGTGGAATATATTTGTATTTGTTGGGTACAGATCTAGGGGTATAATTGCTTGGTTATGCATATGTGTTTTCCCTTTGAGTAGATGCTACCAGTTTTCCAAAGGGATTTTCTTTTCTTTGTGTGTGTGTGTATGTGTGTGTGTGTGTGTATGTGTGTGTGTGTGTTGTGGTGCATGTACATGAATTACAGATGCAGCATCTCATGGGCGCATGTGCAGAGGTCACAGGAGAACATCAGGCACCCCCTCCTTCCATCGCTCATCTCTCACTGATTTTGGAGTTTGCCATTTTTGTGAGCCCCAACAATTCTATGGTATCTGCTCCCCAAAGAACTGGAGTTACAGATGTGCAGAGTCACATCCAGCTGTTTATATGGGTACTAGGGAGTGGTCGCAGGCCCCCTCAGACCTTCATACTTGCACAGAAAGCATTCAGCCACTGAGCACAAAGCCATCTCCCCAGGCAGTTTTCCAAGGAGTTTTTGCACATTCATACACCTGCCAGGTATGCACAGGAGTTCCGGCTGCTCTGTACTCTGTCCACACTTGGTACGGTCAGTCTTTTTTATGTGTTATGCTTCTTTAGAAGACAGGAGGCCCTGGTGGAGGTGGCATACCATCTCACTCTGGTAGCAGGGTGGAGTGTGGTGGTTGGAGAAATGAGACGTGAGGGAAAATGGAGCTAGTGGAGCCAGTCAGGCTGGAGAGATGGCTTAGTGGTTGAGGTGCTTGCCTGTGAGACCTAAGGACCCATGTTCGACTCTCCAGATCCCACGTAAGCAAGACGCACAAAGGTGAGGCAAGTGCAAGGTTTCACATGCCCACTAGGTGGCGCAAGCATCTGGCGTTCCATTGCAGTGGCTGGAGGCCTTGGCCCACCAATTCTCTCTCTCTCCCTAAAAAGAAAAAAAGAAAGAGAGGGAGGGAGGGAGGGAGGGAGGGAGGGAGGGAGGAAGGAAGGAAGGAAGGAAGGAAGGAAGGAAGGAAGGAAGGAAGGAAGGAAGGAAGGAAGGAACGAACGAACGAAGGAACGAAGGAACGAAGGAAGAGAAAGGAAGACAGACAGGCAGAGCCAATCACTAGGTTAGACGCTAACACCCAAGACATGGGTAATAGAAGTAATAGTGATGGAGTGGAAATGGACAAGGCTAAAGGAGCACCATGGGGTGTACAGACTTGGACACAGGTTTAGAAACAGACCCAAGGCGGGGAGGTGGAGGAAGTTCTCCGTGGTGTGGCCTGCTGGGGAGGGAGATCTGTGAGCAAGGCACGAGAAACATGCCAGTTTGGGATCCATCATGTGAAATGTGGGAGGGGGATAGGAGATGCCAGATTCTCTGATTGCTCCATGGATGCTATTCAGAGATGATTCAGGGCTGGAGACAGAGTCAGGAGATATCACAGAGGTGAGGGCTGAAGTCAGGCATGTGTTGACATTTCTCAGGGAAAAAGAGAAGGGCTGGAGAGTAGACGCTTGCCTTCAGGGGATGAGCAGAGGAAGAAGAGAGGGAGACAGCATCACTTCCCTCTGAGATGCTGGCAGGGCTTGTGAAGTGTGAGTCAGGCCCCTCCAGCCTGAACAGCCCAGGGTCCAGCGCACCAGCCAGGTTCTCTCCTGAATGAGAATGAGCTTGCATCACCAACTCAGAAGCTGGGTTGTGAAATCCACATCAGATTGCATGCCCCTGGCAGCGTCCTGGGGACAATGGACACCAAAGACTCATAGCATCTTGGGGTGGGAATCCTCCTCTCCCCCTCACCCCGACAATATCCCTGCCAAGTAGTTACCCAGCACCTCGGGCAGGGAAGCACACAACTTCCCACGGCAGACCATGCCGTCCTTGAGCAAGTGAAGATAAGAGAAAGCCAATCTCACTCAACCACATGGAAAGTCAAAAGCAAAAAAAAAAAAAAAAAAAAAAAAGCTACCTACTCCGGTGGGAATGGCTGCGGGTACAGTCAAATGCAAAACCTCAGCATTCTGGAATATGCGTTTTTATTCCTATACCCACCATCCCCTTACTGCTGGGTGTGGGGTCATAGCATCTGGCCCCTGCCCTGCTCTCCCCCGCCCCCGCCCCTCCCCCGCCAAGGTGCAGAGATCTCATCGCCCGTTTGTGTACAGCCAGGAGGGCCCTGCAGCCTCTGCAGGCATTCCTCCGGCTTCCTCAAGTAGTGCCTAACGGGCCCTGGAACCTTGCCAGGCTCTCAGAACTGAAGCGGTGCATGCTACAGCATGGACCCACTGGGCTGGGCACGTGGGAGGGATGAGTGGCTGTCAGATGAGACCAAATCCACTGCAAGCAAGTGGGCATGATCATGGCCACTCCGGGAGGACATTCCATTCGGCCTTTTTTTTTTTTCCTCCTGTGTGTTACTGGCGCCAAGCCTTATGCAGGCCTCTGAGAAGAAGAGAGAAAACAGATCGAAATTTTATTTATTGATTTATTTTTACTTTTAAAATTATTTTATTTTATTTATTTGAGAGAGAGAGAGAGAATGGGTGTGCCAGGGCCTCCAGACACTGCAAGCGAACTCCAGATGCATGTGCCACCTTGTGCATCTGGCTTTATGTGGGTCCTGGGGAATCAAACCCAGGTCATTAGGCTTTGCAGGCAAGTGCTTTAACTATTGAGCAATCTCTCCAGCCCTATTTTTATTTTTCAATGTTTTTATTTGTGTGGGTGTGGGTGGGTGGGTATACACACGACCACGAGCTCCACATACGTGTGTGTCTCTTCTTTGCATCTGACTTTTATGTGGGTACTGGGGAATTGAACCAGAGCCAGCAGGCTTTGCAAGGGCCTTTAACCACTGAGCCGTTTCCCTAAGCCCCAGGTGTGATTTTAAAATTTTTTTGTTTATTTTTTATTTATTTGAGAGCGACAGATGGACAGAAAGACAAAGAGACAGAGAGAGAGAGAGAGAGAGAGAATGGGCGTGCCAGGGCCTCCAGCCACTGCAAATGAACTCCAGACGCGTGTGCCCCCTTGTGCATCTGGTTAATGTGGGTCCTGGGGAATAGAGCCTTGAACCGGAGTCCTTAGGCTTCATAGGCAAGCGCTTAACCGCTAAGTCATTTCTCCAGCCCCTAGGTGTGATTTTTAAATGGCTTCTTTTCTTTTTAAGGAATGAATCACCATTTGGAAAGATAGATACTTGAGAGTCAAGTGTACAAGAGGAACTGTGGCTCCATTTTTTAAATTTTTTTCTTTTATTTTTTTTCTTCAGTATTATAAATTAATTTGACAAACTTTTTGGGGGGGCTGTTGTTTTTTGAGGTAGAGTCTCACTCTAGTCCAGGCTGAGCTGGAACTCACTATGTAGTCTCAGGGTGGCCTCGAACTCACGGTGATCCTCCTACCTCTGCCTCCCGAGTGCTGGGATGAAAGGCGTGCACCACCACGCCCAGCAACAAATATATTTTTAAATATATTTCATTTTGTCCTTTTAAATTTTGTTTTGCTGTCATGTATATGTATGTTCATATGTGTGGCCACAGGTGTATGTGCAGGTGCCGTATGCATATATGTTCATGGAGATCAGAGGACAACTGTCGGACGCTATCCTCAGGGTCTCTCAGTGGCTTGGAGCTCACCAATTAAGCTAAAGGGACTGGCCAGCAAGCCCTAGGGATCATCCTGTCTTTGCCTCCGCAGCACTGAAGTGACTGGGCCCATACCAACATACCTGGCATTTATATGTGAGGTCTGGGACCAAACTCAAGTCCTTATGTTTGTGAGGTGAGCATTTTGCCAACTGAACCATCTCCCTAGTTCAAAGCCAAGTAGTTTATCCCCGCCCCACCCCTCAAAAAATGGCATTTAAGAAACTTCTTAGGGGCTGGAGAGATGGCTTAGTGGTTAAGGCACTTGCCTGTGAAGCCAGGTTCAAATCCCCAGAATCCACGTAAACCAGAGGCACAAGCTGGTGCGTGCAACTGGAGTTCATTTGCAGTGGCTAGAGGCCTCGACACATCAATTCTCTCTCCCTCCCTCCCTCCTTCCCTCTATCTCTCAAATAAATAAAAATAAATACTAAAGAAGAGACTTCTAACAAGAACCAATGTCCCCTGCCTACCCTTTAATCCCTCCCAGCCCAGTTCCCCAGAGCAGCAGCTCTCTGCTGGCAAAACCACCTCTCTGGTTAATTGCTTCCACATATCTGCGTGATGTTCAAGGGTGGCCAGCAGCTCTTCATAATTCGTGTTCTCTGCTTTGTAAATTGTGGTGCTGGGGCTGGAGAGATGGTTTGGCAGTTAAGGTACTTGCCTGCAAAGCCAAAGGACCCAGATTCAATTCCCCAGTACCCATGTAAAGCCAGCTGCACAAGGTGGCACATGCATCTTGAGTTCGTTTGCAGTGGCTAGAGGCTCTGGCACACCCGTTCTTTTTCTCTCTCTATCTGCCTCATTCTCTCTCTCTCTCTCTCTCTCAAATAAATAAGTTAAATATAATTGTGATGCTGGGCATAGAACCCAGGGTCTCATGCATGCTAGGCAAGTGTTCTACCATATTTCCAAATCAAATGATGCCTGTAGCATGTCTTGATTTATTCACTTGAGATAGTCTATACTGACCCTTTATGTGGACAATGAAAATGGCTTCGCCACTTCCTCCACAATCCTAGCAGCTTTGTCGTGATTCTTCATTTAGGGCTCAGTGACTATGATATCGTTTGTGACAATATCACTATACAACACCTCTTTCTCTCTCCTTTCCTGCCTCTATTTTCTTTTCTTTCTTTCTTTCTTTCTTTCTTCCTTCCTTCCTTCCTTCCTTCCTTCCTTCCTCCTTCCTTTTTTTAAAAAAAAATTATTTATTTATTTATTTGTAAGCAGAAAGAGATAGAGAGAAGAGAGACAGACAGACAGAATGGGTACGCCAGGGCCTCTAGCCACTGCAGACGAACTCCAGATGCACATGCCCCTTGTGCATCTGGCTTATGTGGGTCCTGAGGAATTGAACCTGTGTCCTTTGGCTTTGCAGGCGAATGCCTTAACCGCTAAGCCGTCTCTCCAGCCCTCCCTTTTTTTTTTTTTTTTAAATGTAGGGTCTTGCTCTAGTCCAGGCTGGCCTGGAATTCACTATGTAGTCCAAGGCTGGCCTCAGGCTCATGGCGCTCCTCCTACCTCTGCCTCCCAAGTGCTGGGATTAAAGATGTGTGCCACCGGGCTAGAGAGATGGCTTAGCAGTTAAGACATTTGCCTGCAAAGCCAAAGGATCCCTGTTCGACTCTCCAGGACCTATGTAAGCCAGATGCACAAGGGGGCACATGCGTCTGGAGTTCATTTGCAGTGGCTGAAGGCCCTGGCGTGCCTATTCTCTCTCCCTCTGTCTGCCTCTTTCTCTCTCTCTTTCTCTCTCTCTCTCTCTCACGCTCTCAAATAAATAAAATAAAAATAAAGTTTTTTTTTAAAGATGTGTGCCACGACACCCAGTTACTTTTTCATTTTCTAAGACAGGGTCTGCCTCCATAGCCCAGACTGGCTGAGAACCCCAGATTCTCCTGCTCTGCCTCCCCAGTGCAGAGCGGTATGCACCACTATTCCTGGCTAACAGTCTCACTGAGTCTGATAATCTTCAGATTTTTAGTTATATTGATATTGGGCCTTCCATGGGAGCTTTTGTGGGGATCTTTCAGGAAAGAGTGAACTGATTTTGTGAGAGATTGTCACATTATGATCATCAGGAACCTCCACTTTTCCCAGGCAGGCCACTGTGATCTCCATGAGGTCACATGTCCGAACTGATCTACCTTCTGGTAGTACAGTGGCCTTGGGAGAAGGTTCCGTGGACTGATGCGCACACTCTTGGTGCAGCTCTGCACTACAAGCCACTCCACAGTGCTTGCATCCAGAACTGGAATGCCCGCTGCGGAGTGCACTTTCTCCAGCCGGCAATAGAGAGCTGGGGATGAGGCAGAGGAGGAAGGGGACTGAATTGTGCATGGGAACTGATTGGCTTTTAGCCAACAGCTCAGCCATGGCTCTGAGACTCTGCCCCATGCTCACTTTGGTGTGTCCAGATCTTGAGCTTTGTGGGTGTCTTGGCTCATCTCAGTGTTCAGAGGTCTGAGAAGGCAGACTCCTCTCTGCATCCTTCAGGGGCTTGCTGGCTCTTGCCGGGGGTACCACCCTTACTTTAGTTTTGGTGGGGCTTCTGGGGGGGGTGGAGAGAGCAGGTGGACATGGAGGAATCAGAGGATGATTTGGGGTCACTCCTCGCCTTTCCAACTCATTTGAGGAAGGGCTTCTCTCTAGAGCTCGCTCTGCTCTGGTTTTTCATTGCACCCACCAGGAGCTTCCAGGAAATTCTCCTGTCTCTGACTGCCATCTTGCCTCGGCATGCTGGGACTACAGAAGCCAGCCATCTGCTGGCTTTTTGTGTGCGGTCTGGGGATCAAACTCAGGTACTCAGGCATGGTTAGTGAGCACTTTACCTACTGAGCCATCTCCCTGGCTTAGCAGTTAAGGCGCTTGTCTGCAAAGCCTGATGGTCCAGGTTTGAATCCCCAGTACCCACATAAAGCCAGATGCACAAAGCAGGGCAATGTAGCTGAGCCATCTCCCTCTTCCTCCTGCTTGTTGGCACTAGATCGGCTCAAACAGAGCTGGGTGGTCTAGGATGGCACCCTGAACATATTAGTGCCTGGTGTGATGTCTGTGGAGCCTTGGCCCCATGCCTGTCACCGCCCAGCAGGCTTCTTAACTGTAGTGGGAAGATTCTTAGCAGGAAGTGGGCAATCTCTGATGACCAAGCTTCTCCCACCTCAGTCACTGAGGATCCTTTGTGTGTGGTTTCCCTAATCAACCCACTTAATGTCCTGTTTTCCCTGCTACCCCTCATCACTTACAAGCACTCTTTACCCATGTTGTTCTATCACAATGAAGATATTTTTTGTTTTGTTTTGTTTTTTATTTTTTATAATTAACAACTTCCATGATTGTAAACAATATCCCATGGTAATTCCCTCCCTCCCCCCACTTTCCCCTTTGAAACTTCACTTTCCATCATATCCTCCTACTCTCAATCAGTCTCTCTTTTATTTTGACGTCATCATCTTTTCCTCTTATTATGATGGTCTTATGTAGGTAGTGTCAGGCACTGTGAGGTCATGGATATCCAGGCCATTTTGTGTCTGGGGGAGCACGTTGTAAGGAGTCCTACCCTTCCTTTGGCTCTTACATTCTTTCCGCCACCTCTTCCACAATGGACCCTGAGCCTTGGAAGGTGTGATACAGATATTGCAGTGCTGAGCACTCCTGTCACTTCTTCTCAGCACAGTGATGCTGAAGATATCTTTGTAGATATTTGATCTTGTACCTTGGCAAGGATAGGATGTTAGGTAACAAACAGAAAGAAAAGCCTGGCATGGTGGCCCACACCTTTAATCCCAGAATTTTGGAGGGAGAGGTAGGAGGATAGTTGTGAGTTCCAGGCCAGCCTGAAACTATAGTGAACTCCAGGCCAGCCTGAGCTAGAGTGAGATCCTATCTCGGAAAACCAAAATAAAAAAGAAATATCTAAAGCTCCTACATTTAAAAAAAGATGTCTCTGAGCCCCCTGGATGGCACCCCTGGTCCCTCTGGGGCTCTGCCAGCATTCTCCAGAGGCTCTGCCCTGCTCCTGCCAACATGCCAACCTGGCCCTTCTCATAGGTCCCCCTCTACCTCAGTACAGCCCTCACTCAGTGGGCACTGACAGTCATGAGCCCCAAGTGAGTTTTTCTTCTTGACTTAATTGAATTCAGACAGTGGGTCAGTCAGACATATCCCCAGTCACAGGGCCTGGGCGCTCTCTACATGCAAGTACACAGAAAACCAGTGGGTGGCGCTGACGAGTGGATCCTGCAAACAGACCAACCACACTCCAGATGGGTTATACCGGCATAGCCTCGGTGAGTACTGGGCTAAGGAGTTCTGTCAGGACCATGCCTCTGCCCGCAGCACCATCTCCTGGGTGCCGCCTTCTCCCTGGAGGCACAATGCTGTGTCTGAAAGCCTGTCTGAAAGAACAGGAAATATCCTTGGGGACAAGGCTTTGGGCTCAGCCTATTACCTGCTCCAAATGCACTCAGCCTCCATAGTGCATGTGAGGCCTAGGTGGGTTTTAGTGTGTAACCCCCAAGGGATGTTCCAGGAAAAGGCAGAAAATGGCTTTAGTCATATGGATCATATTTCAAGGGATGAGGAAAGATGTATAGTTATGAATTTGAATATGCAAATCTAATTTTCTTGTTAAGTTACACTAACACGGAAGATCTACTCCATCTTGAATACTAGATGTCTTACTTTTCTCATGTTCCACATAGAAGAAAATACTGTGTACAGAGATGATCGGTGTTAGGCTGAGCGTGTAGCTCAGTGGTAGAGCACTTGCTTAGTAGGCACAAGGCCCGTGTTCAGTCCTCAGCATCACTAAAACAAAACCAGTTATTGCCAGCGTGTTTGCTTATTCTTCTAGAAAATTTCTACACATGTGTTAATAGGGATTTGTATATAACCTCCTCATTTTACACGTATGGATGGGATGTGATAATGTGTACTGACTCTTCGCGTATATTTGTAAGTTTTCTTTCATGGTTACATAAACCCTTTCAGAACATAGTCTATATCTTAAAAGTATGTGACAACATGAAAACTTAACCACAGAATCTTTCCTGAGTGGGCTGGAGAGATAGTTTAGTGGTTAAGATGCTTGCTAGCAAAGCCAAAGGACCCAGGTTCAGTTCCCCAGTACCCATGTTAAGCCAGATGCACAAGGTGGTACATGCATCTGAAGTTCATTTGCAGTGGCTGGAGGCCCTGGCACACCTATGCTCTCTCCCTCATAAATAAATAAATAGATAGATAGATAGATAAAATGTTTAAGCTAGGAATGGTGGCCCACACCTTTAATCCAGCTCTTGGGAGGCAGAGGTAGGAGGATCGCCATGAGTTTGAGGCCACCCTGAGACTACATAGTGAATTCCAGGTCAGCCTGGGCTAGAGTGAGACTCTATCTTGAAAAAACAAAACAAAACAAAAAAATCTTTTCTGGGGCTGGAGAGATGGCTCAATGGCTAAGGCACTTGCCTAAAAAGCCTAAGGACCAAGGTTTGATTACCCAGTACCCACATAAGCCAGATGCAGAGTGACGCACGTATCTGGAGTTTGTGTGCAGTGGCTGAAAGCCCTGGCACACCCATTCTCCCCCCCTACACACACATTTCTTTCTCTCACATAAATGAAATAAACTCTTTAAAAAATTGCTATGTATGGGCTGGAGATATGGCTTAGTGGTTAAGGCTCTTGCTTTCAAAGCCAAAGGACCCAGGTTTGATTTCCCCCAGGCCCACATAAGCCAGATGCACAAGGTGGCACATGCATCTGAATTCGTTTGCAGTGGGTGGAGGCCCTGGTGTGCCCATTCGCTCCCTCTTTCCCTCCCCCCGCCTCTTTCTCTCTCTCTCTCTCTCAAATAAATAAAAATAAAATAATTTTTAAAATTGCTATGTAAAATGCCTTACTAATGTGAAGAATTATTACACATTCTGTGTTTAGCAGGTAATTTTAAAAAATAAAAGTTAAGGTGCTTGTCTGAGATGCCTAAGAACGTAGATTCAATTCCCTGGAACCCACATAAGCCATGGTGGCACATGTGTCTGGAGTTTGTTTGCAGTGGCTAGAGGTTCTGGCACACACACTCTTTCTCTTTCTCCCTCTAATAAATAAATAAATATTAAAAAATAAAATAGCCAGGTATGGTGGTGCATGCCTTTAATCCCAGCACTCAGGAGGCAGAAGTAGGAGGATTGCCATGAATTCCAGGTCAGCCTGGGCTAGAGTGAAACCCTACCTTGAAAAACCAAAATAGGGCTGGAGAGATGGTTTAGCAGTTAAGCGCTTGCCTGTGAAGCCTAAGGACTCTGGTTCGAGGCTCGATTCCCCAGGACCCACGTTAGCCAGATGCACAAGGGGAGTGCACGCGTCTGGAGTTCGTTTGCAGTGGCTGGAGGCCCTGGAGCGCCCATTCTCTCTCTCTCTTTCTCTGCCTCTTTCTCTGTCTGTTGCTCTCAAATAAATAAATAAATAAAATAAAGGCCAGTATGTTGGGCTTGCATAAAAAAATTTTTAAAAAGAAAAACCAAAATAATAATAACAACAACAACAATAATAAATTTAACGTGGAATAAAAATTATTTCATCTCTTGTTTAAATTTTTTTGTATTTTTTGAGGTAGGATCTTGCTCTAGCCCAGGATGACCTGGAATTAGTCTCAGGCTGGCCTAGAACTCACAGCAATCCTCCTACCTCAGCCTCCCAAGTGCTGTGACTAAAGGGATATGGAATTGAACGAAAGATTATGTAGGCAAGAATCTAAGCATGCTTAAGTTGTCTACAAGGCAGAAGAGGCTGATAACATTGTATTGCATCCAGTCTCACTTGCCAGCCATGGGGTGTGACGTACACCAGGTGACCCCCTCCACTGAAAAATGGAGCATCCTCACAGAGCTTTTATTATTTTTTATTTATTCATGAGAGAGAGAGAGAGAGATGGGTGCACCAGACGCATGCACCACCATGTGTATCTGGCTTATGTGGTCCTGGGGAATCAAACCTGGGTTCTTTGGCTTTGCAGGCAAGCACCTTCCCACTCAGCAATCTCTCTATCCCTTCACAGAATTTTTGCACCAAGGGAATTGAAAAGGCTTTTCTTTTGCTTACTCTTCATAACCACATGCTCTGGTCCAAGTCTTAGATGCTCTTTAAGTTGTACTTAAGGCAGAGAGCCTGGAGAGTCATTGTATGACTTCCCTGGATGAGAAAACATTTCCTTTTCAACAACAAAACATCCTTGCTATATTTAATTGAGTTTTAAAATTTATAACTTGGGACTAGGGAGGTAGTTCAGTGGTTAAAGGCACTTGCTTGCAAAGTCTGCTAACCCAAGTTTGATTTCCCAACACCCATGTACGTAAAACTGGACACAGAGTAGTGCCTGCATCTGTGATCCTGCACATGTACAGTGAGGGGAGAGGGAGCCAGGAGAATCCCAAGTTCCCAGGGCAGCTGGAGACTTATATTCATTTACAGCAGCAAGAGACTTTATCTCAGCCAAGCATAGTAGTGCAGGCTTATAGTCCCAGCACTGGAAAGGATCATTGAGAGTTCGAGGCCAGCTTAGGGCTATAGAGTGAATTCCAGGTCAGCCTGGTCTAGAATAAAACCCTACCATGAAAAAAAAAACAAAACAAAACAAACAAAAAAAAAAAAAAAAAACAGAGGGAGAGGGAAGGAGAGAGAGACTGGGAAGGGAGACTTTATCTCAAAGGAGGTGGAAGAAAAGCCCAGACACCTTGAGGTTGTCCTCTGACCTCCACATGTACCACAGTCATGCATGAGCCTCCCTGCTCTCACACACGCATGTGCACATTATAATTTTTCTAAATGTTAAATAAGGGCTGGATAAATGGCTTAGCAGTTAAGAAGCTTGTCTGTGAAACCTAAGAGCCTAGGTTCGATTCCCCAGAACCCACATAAGCCAGATGCACAAGGTGGTGCATGCATCTGGAGTTCATTTGTAGTGGCTAGAGGCCCTGATGTGCTCATTCTCTTCCTCCCTCCCTCTCGCTCTCTCTCTCCCTCTCATAAATAAATAAATGAAAATACTTTTACAAAAAAGTTAAATAGGTTTTTAAAAGGAAGCCCAGGGAAGAGGGAGAAGCTGCCTCCAGCAGGTGGCGTGTTGTAGTTGAATCTTAAGGCAGCACCTGGCAACACCCTGAGCGAACACCAGCCTACAGCCTGCTGAAGAGTCCTTACTTTTGTTTGCCTTGGGCTTTGTCTACTTTTTTCCTTTTTCTTTTTCTTTTGAGAGAGAGAGAAAAAAAAAATTGGTACACCAGGACCTCAGCCACTGAAATCAGACTGCAGATGCGTGCGCCACCTAGTAGGCATGTGCAAAGTTGTGCTTGCCTCATCTTTGTGCGTCTGGCTTACGTGGGATCTGGAGAGTTGACCATGGGTCCTTATAGGTTTTGCAGGCAAGCGCCCCAACTACTGAGCCATCTCTCCAGCTTGGATTTTGTTTATTTTAAGAGAGTTTCACAGCCAGGTATTGTAGCACACACCTTTAATCCTAGCACTTGGGAGGCAGAGGTAGGAGGATTGCCATGAGTTCAAGACTAGCCTGGGACGTCAGAGTAAGTTCCATGTCAGTGTGACTAGGTAGGACTACCTCAGGAAAAAGAAATAAGTTTCACTATAATCCAAGGCTGGCCTCAAATTTAGCCTTAGCCTCCCAAGTCCTGAAATTACAAATGTTTGCCTTCCTGTCTAGCCTGAAGAATCCTCTAAAAGTATATCTATAATAATAATAATAATAGAGAGGCTACTCAAATGTCCCTAGATGGCCCTAAAGCCAACTCATCCAGCCAGGTAAGCCAAAGTGAGAGGGTGGGAAAGGGGTGCATGCTCTGCGGGAACACTGGATGGAAGCCAGGAGCAAGTATAAGCATTTTTTTCAAGATAACATGATTACCCTTCTCATAAAGAGGACTACAGGTTCAGATGGCTTCTCCAACAAATTCTATCAAAGATTTAAAATCTAGGCCTGAGGGGCTGGCTAGGTGTCTAGGGGCCTGCTATGTAAGTGTGAAGACATAAATCCAAATCTCCAGAACCCATGAAAATGCCAGGTATGGCAGTGCACGCCTATAATCCTAGTGCTTGGGAGGCAGAGACAACTGGCTGGCTAGACTAGCTGAATCAGCAAGCTCTGGGTTCAGTGAGAGGCACTGTTGAGACAGTGGGAGAGCTGGAGAGATGGCTTGGCTGTTAAGGTGCCTGCCTGTGAAGCCTAAGGACCCGGGTTTGATTCCCCAGTACCCATGTAAGCCAGATGCACAAGGGGCACGTGTGTCTGGAGTTCATTTGCAGTGGCTGGATGCCCTGGCACACCCATTGTCTCTCTCTCTCTCTTTCTCTCTCAAAAATGTATAGATAAAATAAATAAATTAATAATAATAATAAATACAGTGGGAGCAATTGAGAAAGATACCTATGTCAACCTCTGGCCTTCACATACACACAGGTATACATGTGAACTCACACATAAACACACATGCACACAAATGAAAAGAGATTGAAATGAATGAAAAATAAAAAAGATCTAAAATCTTTAGCCAGACGTAGTGGTGCACGCCTTTAATCTCAGCACTTGGGAGGCAAATGTAGGAGGATTGCTAAGAATACATAGTGAATTCCAGGTCAGCCTAAGCTAGAGCGAGACCTTACCTCAAAAAACCAAATGTGTGTGTGTGTGTGTGTAATGCTATGCAGTTTCCTGGTAGAATTAAGATCTACTTCTGTCTTCTCCTTAGTTAATGAAATCAGCATGATGTTGTTACTAAAACCCAACAAAACTAGTGTAGACTTTTCAGGGGGAACTTTCAGTGTGGGATATAAATATAAGGTCAGCCTCAGTCCTAACATACTTATGATAAACTTGATGAAATAGCTACATGTCTTTACACTTAGTTAATGTGGCCCAAGATGCACACAAAAATTTGTTGTAGGGCCGGAGAGATGGCTTAGCAGTTAAGGTGCTTGCCTGCGAAGCCTAAGGACCCAGGTTCAGTTCCCCAGCACCCATATAAGCCAGATGCACAAGGCAATGTGTGCAGTTGGAGCTCATTTGCAGTAGCTAGAGGCCTTGGCATGGCCATACTCTCTCTCTCTCTCTCTGCCTCTTTCCCTGTCTCTCTTTTTCTCTCAAAGAAATATTTTTTAATTTGTTATAAGTAAAAGTACAATCATTATGATTTTATATTTTCATGGTGCTGAGGGTGGACCAGGGTTAGCTCACACATGCTAAACTAATGAAGTACAACTGAGTCACCTTAACACCAATTTAAATACCCTCAAAGATGATAGTATTGGGCTGGAGAGATGGCTCAGCAGCTAAAGGCACTTGCATGCAAAGCCTGCTGGCCTGGGTTTTGAGACCCCCAGGACACACGTAAAGCCAGATGCACAAAGTGGCGCATGCATCTGGAGCTCATTTGCAGTGACAAGAGGTCCTGGCACACCCATTCTCTCCCTCTGTCTCTCTCTTTCAATGTCTCTTTCTGTAAATGAATAAATATTTTATAAAGATGGTCATGTAATTATCTGCTTAATTATGAATAGGAATGTGTTCTATAAAAATGAATTGGGCCCAGCGTGGAGGTGCATGCCTTTAATCCCAGTACTCGGGAGGCAGAGGTAGGAGAATCACCATGAATTCAAGGCCACCCTGAGACTACATAGTGAATTCCACATCAGTTTAGGCTTGAGTGAGACCCCATCTTGTAAAACAAAAAGCAAACAAAAAAGGAATGAGGGCTGGAGAGGAGATGGCTCAGTGGTTAAGGCACTTGCCTTCAGAGGCTAACAACCCAAGCTCAATTCCCCAATTTCCACATAAAACCAGATGCACAAGGTGGCGCATGCATCTGGAGTTCATTTGCAGTGGTCCTGGTGCACCCATTCTGTCTGTCTGTCTCTCTTCTCTCTCTGCTTTCAAATAAATAATGAATAAATGTTTGTTTGTTTGTTTTTTAAGGAATGAATGACGGTACAATGAACTATTACATTAGCTTATAGACCACTGAAAGTACTAGAAAAGTCCCTTCAAGCAATATCCCTGTAAGATCCTCAAGCTAGAGATGAGGTGCAGCAGCTAATATTCAACAGAAAACTGCTGGAAGTTTCTGAGGCCAAACCTAGCGCTCTTCCTGCTCACCATCCTGCTTCCAGGAGGCCGCACACAGATCTGCAGGAATGAGCTCTTCTGCTCTTCCTCTTCTCCGTTCTTCATTCGTGGCTGGGTTTCCACAAACAGCCCTCAGTAATAAAGTGTCTCAGGCTTACACATGTAGAAACACTGGCTCTGAAAGGAGCCAGCCTGGTTTGCTAAGCATCAGTATGCAATGGAGAGGTCCTAGACGCAAGCCCAAAAGGGAACAGAAGCTGGGCATGATGGCACACACCTTTATTCCCAGCACTTAGGAGGCAGAGCTAAGAAGATTACTGAGGGTTTGAAGCCAACGTAGGTCTACAGAATGAGTTCCAGGTCAGCCTTAGCTATAGTAAGACCACACCTTGAAACAAACAAACAAACAAAAAGAAAAGGGACAGATTTGGGGGCTAGACTGGGTGGGCTGGCATCCCATATGCATGTACCCAGACCTTGAACACACTAATTAACTCTCATCAGGATATGAAGCACATTGTCCAATGCAGACGACAAGATGAAAGTACAATAATGGAAGCAGTCTTCATTAGCAGTGTGTCCTCATGTGTCATCTTTGGAACTGTATGTGAAAACTACCAACAAAAGATTGATTCAACCCCAGCTGGCCGTGGTGGTGCACGCCTTTAATCCCAGCACTTGGGAGGCAGAGGTAGGAGGATCGCCGTGAGTTCGAGGCCACCCTGAGACTCCATAGTGAATTCCAGGTCAGCCTGAGCTACAGTGAGACCCTACCTCGAAAAAACAAAAAAAAGATTGATTCAAGCCAGGTGTGGTGGTGCACACCTTTAATCCCAGCATTTAGGAGGATCGCTGTGAGTTTGAGGCCACATAGTGAATTCCAGGTCAACCTGAGCAAGCAAGATCCTACCTTGAAAAAAAAAAAAAAAGATTGATTCATGTCTTAAACTTTTCCGTGACGGAGATATGGCCTAGCAGTTAAGGCACGTGCGGGCCGAAGGACATGGGTTCGATTCCCCAGGACCCACATTAGCCAGAGGCACAAGGTGGTGCATATGTCTGGAGTTTGCAGGAGCTGAAAGCTCTGGTGTGCCCATTTTCTCTACCTGTCTCCCCCCCCTTCTCTCGCTCTATTTCTCTCTCTCTCTCTCAAATAAATAAAAATTAAATTTAAAAAATTCACTTCTTTCTCTCCAAGAAAAAGCCACAGACACCGAAGAGTGAAGGCCTATGCACGCTCAGTGGTTTAATTAACGAGTCTACGGGGTTGTACACACCTCCTCCCCACCCCATAAAGCAAGCTACAACTTAAGAAAAACTATGCTAAATGCCACTCGCTCTTCTGATCTCTTCTTACATGTGTTTGACATGCGCTGGCATTTCTTACAGAAATTTCTATTGTAGAAAGCTGGGGCAGATGTGCCAAAGCCAAAATTACCCCAGCAGTTTGACATTGCGTTTACCTCCAAGCTCCATCAAGGGCTCCCCCTACAGGTACCAAGGAGGAACGGCTAAAAATTGGACGGGTGTAATTTATGCCAAGCAGAGAAGTGTTTGTTGTCTTTTTCTGTTTTGGAAACGATTCCAGCAACAACAACAGAAAAGAAATACACTTGTTTCAGGCTTGTGCTTACGCCTGTTTCTATCTCTGAGATGGAAATCCATAAACGAGCGACCTACGCTTCCTTCCAACAGGACACGTGGAGCATTTGCCCACAGGGACCTTTGTCCCCTCGCAGGTAACAGTCAAGAAGAGTTGCGGTGTGGGGAGCAGTTTATGGTCATGTTATGTGAGAAGCAAAGGGACAGGGGTGAGGAGCAGGGGACACGGCTCAGAGGACGAGAGTGCGTGCGGTACAAACACGAGGACCTGAGTTTGATCCCCAGCACCCAAGTAGGAAGCCAAGCATGATCTTGCGTCCAGGGCCGAGGGTGCTGGGGGACAGGCAGAGATAGGAGGATCACTGGGACTCCCTTGTCAGCCCCCTAACGGAAAAACAGCTCCAGATTCTGAGATGCTGTCTCAAGGAAATAAGGTGAAAGAGATATAAAAGACGTGATGTCTTCCTCCAGCCTCCACACATACGTGCTTGAGGCATGTGCATCTACACATACACACTGCTCAGTTAAGGTGTGGTCTAACGGGATAATATGCTTGTTGTGGTCTTTGCAGTGCTGGTAGCTAAAACCCAGGCCCTTGTGCAGGGAGGGACTCTACCACTGAGACCTAACTTGGAAGGATGGCCAGGCTTATTCTGTGTGGCCCCATTCGTGGATGAAGTTAACAAAAAAGCAGCATTGATACTGCATAATGGAAAGACTTTTTTCTCTGTCTTTCCAGGTAGGATCTCACCCTAGCCCAGGCTGACATGTAGTCTGTAGTCCCAGGCTGGCCTCGAAATCACAGTGATCCTCCTACCTCTGCTTCCCAAAGGCTGGGATTAAAGGTGCGCTCCACCACGCCTGACTACAAGGACATTTTAATAATGGGTCCAAGCGAACTGCACAGGGCAGAGTTTAAAGGTCTTAGCTTAAGTGGGAGCTGGAAGGTGGAATCTGGGAATTCTGAAGAAAAGGTTCATGAACTGGCATAAAACTCAACCAAGTTATCCTTAAAGTCCTCAGGGCTTGGAAGATGAAACAGCAATTAAGGGCACTTGCTTGCAAAGCTTGCCAGCCCAGGTTCAGTTCCCCAGAACTCACATAAAGCCAGGCACACAAAGTGATGTATACATGTGAAGTTCATTTGCAGCACAAGAGGCCCTGGTGCTCTCCTTCCCTCTCAAATTATATATATATATGAACAAGAAAGAAAAAGACAGACAGAGAGAGAGAGAGAGAGAGGGAATGGGCACATCAGGGCCTCTAACAAACTCCAGAAGCATGTGCCACCTTGTGCATCTGGCTTATGTGAGTCCTGGGTAATGAAACCTGGATCCTTAGGCTTCACAGGCAAGCACATTAACTGCTAAGCCATCTCTCCAGCCTGTGTATAAATTTTTTAAAAATCATTTTTAGTGCCGGGCGTGGTGGCGCACTCCTTTAATCCCAGCACTCGGGAGGCAGAGGTAGGAGGATCGCTGAGAGTTCAAGGCCACCCTGAGACTACAGAGTGAATTCCAGGTCAGCCTGAGCTAGAGTGAGACCCTACCTTGAAAAACCAAAAAAAAAAAAAAAAAAAAATCCTTTTTAGCTCTTAAACACCAGAAAACTAAACAGTTCTCTTGACACGGGCTGGCTAGTATTATCCCCGGTGTGACTATTCCATATTAATCATCAGTATCTGGATGAGAATGTCAATTGGCACAGCTACTATGGGAATTAGTATGAAGTATCCTCAGAAACAGAACCATTATAGGATCCAGCTACATACCTCTTGGGTATATATACCTGAAGGCATCTAAGGCAGTAAATCAGTGATACTTGCACATCCATGTTTATTATGACACTGTTCACCATAGCCAAGATATGGACCCAGCCTAGAGGACCATCAACAGATGACTGGATACAAAAACTGAGGCACACACCGTGGAATTTTATTAACTGTGAAGAATGAAATTATGACATCTGCAGGAAAAGGGATAGAACTGGAGATCATCATGTTAAGTGAAATAATCCAGACCTAGAAAGACAAATATTGCATGATTTCCCTCTTATGTGGAATCTAGATTTAAATACAGCTATATAAACAAATAAATAAGACATAAAGGTAGAAGAGATACTATGAGGGAGGAGGGAGGAGTCTGGAAGGAAGGGAAATAATAGAGCAATGGGGAAAATAAGCTATAAAGGGTTTCTTTCATACAGAATCTAGATAGAGATAGATAGATAGATAGATAGACAGACAGACAGACTAGAAAGTAGACTGCTTGGGGGAGTAAAGGAACCAGTGAGAGGTTGGGAGGAGGAATAGGGCAGATGCAGTGAGGAGCAAAGTACAATATGACATATGTATGAACATGTCATAATGAAACCCATGATGTTTTACTCTCACTCATACTTCAGAGGCTGAGGTAAAAGGATCACTGTGAGTCTAGGACAGCCAGGAAACAGAGTGAGTTCCAGGTCAGCCTGGGTTAGAGTGAGACCCTACCTCAAAAATTTTTTCAAAATTTAAAAACTGGTTGGGCATGGCGGTACACGCCTTTAATCCCAGCACTTGGAAGGCAGAGGTAGGAGGATTGCTGTGAGTTCAAGGCCACCCTGAGATTACATAGTGAATTCTAGGTCAGCCTGGACTAGAGTGAGACCCTACCTCGAAAATAAAAAAAAAAAAATTAAAAACTGTCAAATTATGGGCTGGAGAGATGGCTTAGCAGTAAAGGTGCTTGCTTGAAAAGCCAAAGGACCCAGGATCAATTCCCCAAGACCCACATAAGCCAGATGCACAAGGTGGTGCATGGATCTGGAGTTCATTTCCAGTGCCTAGAGGCCCTGGTGTGCCCATTCTCCCTCACCCCCCTCCTTCTTTCAAATAAAAATATTTTTAGGCCAGGCATGGTGGCACAAGTCTTTAATCCCAGCACTCGGGAGGCAGAGGTAGGAGGATCACCTTGAGTTTGAGGCCACCCTGAGACTACATAGTGAATTCCAGGTCAGCCTGGACTAGAGTGAGACCCTACCTCATAAAACCTAAAAATATATACATATATATCATTTTTAATTTTTTTAAAAGACATCAAAATCAGATGACTAGGAAGGCTGAACCAACGTTAACCTCTTATCTATATAATGTGTACTATACTATGTAAGTACCACTGGAAGAAGCTAGGCAAAGGCTTTAGAAGACCTCTGTGTTATTTTTGCAACTTCCTACAAATCTTTACTTCAAAACACAAAGCTTTAGAAAAATCAAAGTTAAGATACTTTCCCAAGACATTCTAAATAACATCAAAGACAACAGCTCCAAACCAGTTTGGCTTGGAAATGCAATGCCATCAGCCACAAAGGACTGCACAAGCATCCACAGGCTGTGGGTTCCCTTCCAAACCATGATCAATCAGCTTTAAGATCTACAACTGTGATTAGTAAAGTATGTGTCATGTTGATGGGTGTCTAGTTTGGTTATGCTGATCATAAATCTTCAGTTATCTTAGATCATCTCATTAAAATTACCTATAGGCTACACATTCCTATAGCTGCTTCCTACATGGTACAAGTACTGTGCAGTGTTAATTAGTTGATCAACCTGTAATATACTAATTTGCTTCTGTATTACTTCCTCCACAACCCATGACTTGCAATACGCACTGTATCTTGAGCCAGGTATGATAGCCCAGGCCTGGAATCCCAGCACGCAGAAGGCTGAGGTAGTAGGATTTCAATTAGTTTAATTAAGTAAGGTCATCCTGGACTACAGAATGTTCCCCAAAAAAGTACATCCCTGGGTTGGGGAGATGGCTCAACAGTTAAAGGCACTTGCTTGAAAACCTTGATTGCCTGGGTTCAGTTCCCCAGTACCCATGTAAATCCAGATGCACAAAATGGTGACATGTGTCTGGAGTTCAACTGCAGGAGCAAGAGTCCTAGTATACCTATTCTCTCTCTTTTTTCCTTTCTTTCTCTCTCAAATAAACAAAATAAAAGAACTGCATCCCTGTTTATCTCATGTTAATCACCAAAACCTAACCATACTAGCGTCTCAATAGAGTCACAGAGTATGGGCTAGATAGATGGCTTAGTGGTTAAGGCACTTGCCTGCAAAGCCAAAGGACCCAAGTTCGATTCCCCGAGACTCAGGTAAGCCATATGCACAAGGTGACGTGCCCATTCTCTCTCTCTCTCTCTCTCTACATAAATACAGAGACAGGGAGGCAGATCAGATATATATATATATCTGCCTCTCTGTCTCTCTCAAATAAATAATTAAAAATGAAATACAAGAGTCACAGTGTAAATATGAAACATGCCAGTAATGATTTTCTTGAGCTTTTGGGAGTGATTGATTTTCTTTTCTAATTTAAAGACGTGCAAAGAAATCTTAGTTTTTTTTTACCTTGGAATCAAAATCAAATTTGTATTTGTACACATGTATGTCACAAATTCTCTGAAATTTAATCCCTAAAACCTCTATATAACTGCTTATTTCTGGTTAAGTCCCTAAGATAACATAACTCAGTTTGACCTACAATAAAAGAGAGGGTCCAAGCTCTTCCAGAGAGAAGAACCAGTATGAGCTGCTGAGCAGATAACTGTAACTCGAAGGTCCCTGCCCGAGGCTCTAAGGCAAGTCTGATCCAGGACCAAGAACAGTTTCTTTGGGAGATCCCTGAGACAGCTTCACTTGTGGAGGGTTCGGTATTAGCAGGGCAAAAAGTACACAGTGATTACTCTCTATTTTATATCTCTTAGTTCAGTTTATTAAAATACATTTTTTTCAAATAAATATTTTGACCAGCACCAATCAAAGCAGTGAAAGCATACACTTTGAAGAAGGAAGCTGCATCCAGACATCAGGGAGGCTCTCTCACAGACATGATAGAGGCTCCTGAAGATTCCATGCACACAAGGACTCCTCAGGTCAGTCACCTAAACGGCTCAGAGGCAAGCTTGATCCTTAGAACCTCTGCAAAGCCATCACCAAACCAGCAAGTGACATGCGCCAGGTCTACAGTAAAGTAGAAAAGGCGGTCCTGGCAGAGCTTCCGGCGGTACACAGACCGAGGGTCGGCAGACAGCACAGCCTCGATGGCACACTTGGCTTCCTCAGCTGACTGAAAATAGTTAAAGGATGTCTGACCACCAACACCTGCAATGAGAAGGACACATGCTTTACTCAAAATCATGCAGGTCAGATTTCAATATGGAATGTGTTGGTTCCCTGTATGCCACTTGAAATGAACAGGTTTGGAAACCTATCTAGTCATTTCAGAGAACAACACCTTCACGCCACGTAGTATTTACAGTCGTTAAGAGTTAACCTGAGCCAGGCTTGGTGGCACATGACTTTAATCCCAGCACTTGGGAGACAGAGGTAGGAGGATCACCATGAGTTCAAGGCCAGCATGAGATTAAATAGTAAATTCCAGGTCAGCCCCAGTTGGAGACCCTACCTCAAAAAAACAAAAACATAAAACTAAAAAAAAAAAAAAAAAAAAATAACCTGGGAGCTGGAGAGACGGTTCAGTTGTTAGGGATGCTTGCCTGCAAAGCCCAACAACCCTGATTTGATCACTGGTATACACATAGAACTAGATGAACAGAGTGGTTCATGCATATGGAGTGCATTTGCAGTGGCTAGACACCCTAATGTGCCCATTCTCTCTCCCTCTCTTTCTCCAGTCTCTCTCTGCTTACAAATAAATAAAATATTAAATAATAAAAAAGAGCTAGCCAGATGTGGTGGCGCACGCCTTTAATCCCAGCACTCAGGAAGCAAGAGGTAGGATAATTTTTGTGAGTTTGAGACCAGACTGAGACTACATAGTGAATTCCAGGTCAGCCTGAGCTAGAGTGAGACCCTACCTTGAAAAACCAAAATAATAATAATAATAATAAAGAGTTAACCTATATTGAGGCTGAGGAGATGGCTTAGCAGTTACAGGCACTTGCTTGGAAAGCCTGATGGCCTGGGTTTGATTCCCCAGTACCCATGTGAAGCCAGATGTACAAAGTGGTGCATGCATTTAGAGTTTGTTTGCAGTGGTGGGAGGCTCTAGTGAGCCCATACTTCCTCTCTGTGTCTTTCTCTCAAATATATATATATTTAGGCTGGGCACAGTAGCACATGCCTTTGGGAGGCCAAGGTAGGGTGATCACTTTGAGTTTGAGGCCAACCTAGGCTAGAGTAAGACCCTACCTCAAATAAATAAATAGCTAACATGTAAGCTGGGTATGATGGCACATGCCTTTAGTCCTTTAGTCCCAGAACTTGGGAGGTGTGTCCATACTCTCTCACTTTCAAATAAATAAAAGGATTATCATAAGTTCCAGGCCAGCCTGACTACAGAGTAAATTCTAATTAGCCTAACCTAAAGAGATACTCTATACCCCCCTCCAAAAAAGAGTTAACGTATATACTCCCCCCTGCCAAAAAATTTATTTTATTGAATAAAATACCATGATGGTATATGTTTCATTACTTTTTTTTTTTTTTTTTTTGGTTTTTCGAGGTAGGGTCTCACTCTAGCTCAGGCTGACCTGGAATTCACTATGGAGTCTCAGAGTGACCTTGAACTCATGGCAATCCTCCTATCTCTGCCTCCCAAGTGCTGGGATTAAAGGCGTGCACCACCACTCCTGGCTTTATGCTTCATTACTCTTAAAGTAGGAGAGGTAAGCTTTCATTTTCTGTCAATCAAATGCTGCCACTGTCAAATCCAATCATGATTTCAGTTCCTTGTCACTTCCTTCTTGGAAGAGACATGTCAAGGAAACAACTGGTAGTGTCAGGATTCTCGCAATCACAGAACGTGAGCTGAACCCATATTACCAGGAACATGAGCCAGCAGCAACCAAAGAACATCAGAGAACTCAGTGCCACAGTCCCACAGTGAAGTAATGCCCTACCCCTAACAGAAGGAGGCCTACCAAGATTTTCTTAACACTGAAAGCAATCAAGACACTACAGATCTTAACTCAAAGTAAAGGTCCATCTAAGCTGGGCATGGTGGTACATACACTTGAGAGGTGGAGGCAGGAAGACTAGAAGTCCAAGGCCAGCTTCAGCCACATGAGTCCTATCACAAAAGATCAAAAAGAAGGCTGGAGCGATGGATTAGTAAAGGTATTTATTTGCTTGCAAAGCCTGAAGGCCTGGGTTTGATTCCCCAGTACCCAAGTAAAGCCAGACACACAAAGTGGCACATGTATCTGGACCTTATTTACAGTGGCAAGAGGGCCTGGCATGTCTATACTAACTCTCTAGCTTTCAAATAAATAAATATGTATTTTTTAATGAGGGGCTGGAGAGATGGCTCAGCGGTTAAGGAGTTTGCCTGAAAAGCCTAACAAAGGTTTGATTCCCCACTACCCACATAAATCCAGAAGCACAAAGTGGCTCATGTGTCTGGAGTCTGTTTGCAGTGGCTGGAGGCCCTGGAGCACCCATTCTCTCTCTGTCTGTCTCTCTTCTCTCTCTCCTTGCAAATCTATAAATAAAAATTTAAAAAAATATATAGAGCCAGGCATGGTGGCACACACCTATAATCCCAGCACTCAGCAGGCAGAGAGAGGTAAGAAGATCACTGTGAGTTCAAGGCCACCCTGAGACTACATAGTAACTTCCAGGTCAGCCTGAGCTAGAGTGAGACCCTACCTCGAAAAAACAACAACAAAAAATATGTGTGTGTGTGTGTGTGTGTGTGTGTGTGTAAAGGTAAGAGTTCTAGCCAGGCGTGGTGGCACATATAATCCCAGCACTCGGGAAGCAGAGGTAGGAGGATTGCAGTGAGTTCGAGGTCACCCTGAGACTACATAGTTAATTCCAGGTCAGCCTGGACCAGAGTGAGACCCTACCTCAAAAAACCAAAAAAAAAAAAAAAAAAAAGAAAGAAAGCCAGGAGTTCTAGAATAAAGGTCAAAGACCCACTGAGAAAGCTAAACATCCTTACTAGGGATTATATCCTTACTAACTACTGTGTCCCATCTAAGTACACACTTCAGGTAAAGATGCTAGGCTTTTCAAGTGACAAAACCTCCCATGTTTTATGTCATCTTTAACATTTTAATTTTAATTTTTAAAGATACAATATATACCAAAATTAAACAAAGACAGTAACTGTGGCTATAACATAATGCATCCAAATGAAGGTCAGCTCTTTTCAGGAAGGTGGGGGCCCACACCACAAACCCAGGTGCTGGCATCTGTTCCCTGCCCTCTATGCCTTTCACATCTTCTAGGTGGTACTGAATGTGAATGTCCTGGAGTTCACATTCTTGTGTCTATCCTCCCTCTCTTCTTCCTTTTTTCTCCCTCCCTCTATCCCTTTTCTCTCCAGGGTCTTGCTATGTTGTGTTAGCTGGCCTGGTGTTCACTATGTAGCCCAGGCTAGCCTTGCATTAATGAAAATGTGCTCACCTCAACCTCTCAGGTGCTAGAATTACAGATGTGAGCCACCACACCTAGCTTCTCCCTCCCTTTAAAGCAGGGGAAATCTAACATCTAGAATTATTTAAACCTTTATTTTTTCTTTTATTTTTTTAATTTTTTGTTTATTTTTATTTATTTATTTCAGAACGACAGACAGAGAGAAAGAGGGAGATAGTGAGACAGAATGGGCGCACCAGGGCCTCCAGCCACTGCAAACGAACTCCAGACGCGTGCGCCCCCTTGTGCATCTGGCTAACGTGGGTCCTGGGGAATTGAGCCTCGAACTGGGGTCCTTAGGCTTCTCAGGCAAGTGCTTAACCGCTAAGCCATCTCTCCAGCCCAAACTTTATTTTTTTCTAAATACACAATGAAAGACTTTCCAGCCCACAGACTTGTCATCTGCCATGGAAGAATGACACCCCCAAAATCACTGATGGTCTACTGGGGGTACTGATCCAACCCCAGAAATGGCTTCCTAATCTCTGGAAATACAAGGATCAAGTTCCTCAGCCTTCTGCTTCTCCTAAGACTTAAAGTTCTGTAAAATGAGCCGGGCGTGGTGGCGCACGCCTTAATTCCAGCACTCAGGAGGCGGAGGTAGGAGGATCGCCGTGAGTTCGAGGCCACCCTGAGACTCCATAGTGAATTCCAGGTCAGCCTAGGCTAGAGTGAGACCCTACCTCGAAAAAGCAAAAAAAAAAAAAAAAAAAAAAAAAAAAAGTTCTATAAAATCCCAGGTGGCCTCCTGCCCTCCTTGTTGCCTCTCTGCACTTCCTCAGTCCACTCTGCCATGTGACCTCACATGAGCCACACAGGAACTGTGTACTGGCTGTCCTCAGGCTGGCATGCCCTGCCCTTGATCAGGTTGACTCACCCCTTCATCCCTTACACCTGAAAATTCTCCTCACGTGTGTCTCCTCAGTAAGGCCTACTCTGGCCATCTATTTAAAATGGCAACACTTAGGAGCCAGGGATGGTGGCACATGTCTTTAATCCCAGCACTTGGGAGGCAGAGGTAGGAGAATTGCCATAAATTCAAGGTCACCCACAGAGTACATAGTAAATACCAGGTCAGCCTGGGCTACCAAGACCCTACCTCAAAAAAACAAAATAATAATAATAATAAAATAAGATAAAAATAAATAAAATTTAAAAATTAAATGGCAACACTCTGACCCTGTCTACTCACTTGCGTTTCTGATAGCCATCGTCACTGCTAACACTGCATGTTTGTTTCTGTTTGCTTTCACACTGGGCTCACTTACTATGCTTTCAGTTTGTCTCTCCACCTCATCAGAATGCAAGCTCCATGAAGGCAGAGGTATTTTGGTCTGTTTTATTCACTGATGTTTCCTCAAGGGCCTACCTAGAACAGCACCTACTGTGGAGTAAATTAACATATTTCTTCCTACAACTAAACTGGCTCTTTTCTGAGAAGCAACACGAAGAACAGCTTTCTGTGCTTTGGAAATCTGCCATCTCCTTGGAAACTGGCTACTTCTTTCTGGCATCAGCATTCCCACCTCCTAAGAGCCAGCCACATCCTTCATTCTACATCTGTTGTGGGCTAGGGAAACCAAATAGCATGTGCTGATAGCCATGTGTTGAACAGGCTGAATAAAAGGGGCCTGTGGCTTCTCTAGTACAGGAAAATGCTGTGGTAGGAAATTCTCTCCCTGTGGGCTCTTGGGAGCCTCTGTGTGAGAGGCTGTGCTACTGGCCACTTGACTGTTAGAATAAACTGTGACACTTCTCTAGTCAGATAGTAAATTAGATAAGAAATTGAGTGCAGCTGGGTGTGGTGGCACATGCCTTTAATCCCAGCACTCAGGAGGCAGAGGTAGGAGGATTACCCTGAGTTCAAGGCCATCCTGAGACTACATAGTGAATTCCAGGTCAGCCTGGACCAGAGTGAGACCCTACCTTGAAAAACCAAAAAAAAAAAAAAAAAAAAAAAAGAAAGAAAGAAAGAAAGAAAGAAAGAAACTGAGTGTATCTAAGTGTACAGGAAGCACAGTTCAGTCTGTGAACACTGTATGAAAACTCTAATAAGACAACTATAACAGAGACAAGGGAACGTGGGTCCTGAGACAGTAGCCATTTTCTGCAAATGCTCTACTGAGCCCTGAATTGACTACACCAACCAAGCAGTTGTCAAATAGCTGTCATGTGACACTGTACCCAAATGACAGTTTATGCTCCTGTTCCCCAAAAATCACTTAGTAACAAACATTCCATGTGACACTAATAACAAATATGAGCTGGGTGTGGTGGTGCATGCCTTTAATCCCAGCCCTCAGGAGGCAGCTGTAAGAGGATCACTGTGAGTTTGAGGCCACCCTGAGACTATATAGTGAATTCCAGGTAGGCCTGGGCTAGTGTGAGACCCTACCTCAAGGAAAAAAAAAAAAAATATATATATATATATATATATATATATATATAGAGAGAGAGAGAGAGAGAGAGAGAGAGAGAAATCTGGCTAAATTTCATTGTGAATAACAAAGTCCTCAATGGTTTGGTCTCCAACACCACAAACAAAAATAAAAAGCCATAGCCAGGCATGATAGTGCATGCCTTTAATCCCAGCACTCGAGGAGCAGAGGTAGGAAGACTGCCATGAGTTCAAGACCTGAGACTACAGAGTGAATTCCAGGTCAGTGAAACCCCACCTCAAAAAAAAAAAAAAAAAAGCCAGGTGTGGTGGCACACCCCTTTAATCCCAACACTCAGGAGGCAAAGGTTGAGGATCAGAGTCAGTTTGAGGCCAATCTGGACTACATAGTGAGTGCCAAATCAGCCTGGACTAGAGTGAGCCCCTGCTTCAAAAAACAACAAAAAACCCAAAGCCAAATAAATATACCATAGACTCACATCTCTTTGGGAACTAGGAAACCCAGGGTACCCAGCTCACCTCCTGAACTGAGAAGCTCCAGGTCCACCTCTGCGTGAGGAGTAAACCGGACGTGTAAGCGCACCACAGGGGCCTCTTTCACCCAGGCGGGCACCACACTGCAGGGAGTTCTCTCAGCTGTGCTGGCAGGGTGGAGAGGAGCCCACTGCGTCTCCACACTGCTGCTCTGCAGGAGGGCCAGGCCACGCACACTCCTTGGCCTCCTATGTGTCCCTTCTTCTGGATCCTGTGGGCCAAGCTGCTCCTGCGCCACACCTACACACTGACCTCTTCTTGATTCCAGCCCCAGATCTGCTGCACTCGCTCTGGGCTCAGGCAAGGCTCGCTGGGTTTCTGTGGTGTCCCTGGGACTTGGGCAGTTTTCTTCTGAAGCTCTATCTTCAGGGCATTTAGGTTTCTCCTCAGTGCTATGGCAGGACTGTGGCTCCTCAGACTCTGACAGCTGCTGCTGGTCACAGCCATCAGTCTTGCCATCAGACTGGGACACAGCCCTTGGTTTACGTTGGTTATGCTGTAAATTAAAGTCCTCTAAAGGCTCCACGAAGTTTTGTGGCGAGTCATAGTCAGCTATGTAGGGTTTAATGTCCAGCACTGGTGTGCCATGTATCATGTCAATTCCAGACAGGTATACAGCGCCACCTGTAAGGTGAAAAGAAATCCTTTTAGGGGTGTTCACAGTGGGAACAGTGCATACGAATGGAGGACAGAATTACACTCCAAATGCTCTCCAACACAGTCTACTTGTGCCTCACTGGGCTCACACATATGCTGTTCTACCAGAAACCCATCTTCTTCAGCTCTAAGCTCTCACAGAACACCTCTCCTCAAACCTTTCTGGCTCTTTCAGACACAAACATTCCTTCTGGGTCCCACAGGAGCCTGTGTACAAACCTCTCTCAAGCCCTTTCACACAGAATGGCAATAGCCTGCCTGGAACCTGTCAGGCCCCTGAACAAAAGTTTGGGTCCACTCATCTTTGCATGGATGGTGCTTCTAACTGTCCCAGACACATACCAGTCCTCTCAGTACATGGCTGAAACCAAAGAGGGTTTCCATTGTGGCCAACAGACTCTAGAAGACTCCCCGTTCTCCTCAGCTCCTAGTGCTCATGCCCTCGTGTAACCCCTTCTCTTGGGTGTAACTTGCTTCTAATCCACAGAATATGGCAATTAAGCTCTGATGTCCTCCAGTGATGACGTTTTCATATATGAACTCTGCCGCAACCTCAGTGAGCTGGGGTTTGAATTCAATAGGCAAACCTCCAGGTAAAACCCATTCCCAGGGGTCAATTCATTGCAGAGAACCCAAGTGATCCCATCCACCCCAACCCAGAGATGCAGCAATATTTCAAGCACACCATCGAGATGTGTTGTCTAAATTAATAAATACATTTTTGATAATTTGTTATACAGAAATGTAACATGATATGTTCATTAAGACTCAAACAAGGGACTGTGGAGAGGGCTCAGGGAGATGGCTTAGTAGGTAAAGTGCTTGTTGCATAAGCTAAGGACCTGAGCTCAGATCCCCAACACACACCAAAAGCCAAGCATGTGGACACAGCCTTGTAATCCCATCACTGGGGAAGCAGAAACAGGAGGAATTGAGCCAAGGGTGTGCTGACGACTTAGTCTAGCCACATCAGTGAGCTCTAGGTTCAGCGAGAGACTCTCAAAAAAAAAAAAAAAAAAAAAGTAGGTCAATAAAAATAAGTAAGTAAATAAATAAAAAAGTTAGGTGGGCTGGGCATGATGCTGCACAACTTTTGTCCTAGCACTCGGGAGGCAGAGGTAAGTGGATCGCTGTTGAGTTCAAGGCCAACTGAAGACTACAGAGTGAACTCCTGGGCTACAGCAAGACCCTTACCCCAAAAACAAACCAAAAAAAGATGATAAGGTGGAGAGTGATTGAGGAAGACACCTGATGTTGACCTTTGGCCTCCACACATGAGCACACACGTGCATATGCACCAGCACACATGGGTTCATGCACCACACACACACACACACACACACACACACAGCCGTAAACAAGCTGGGCATAGTGGATAATGCCTTGAAACCCAGCACTAGGCAACCTGAAATAGGAGGACAACCTTGAGTTTGAGGCCAGCTTTGGCTACAGAGTGAGTTCCAGGTTTCCAGGTTAGAGTGAAGACCCTGTCTCAAATAAATAAATAAATAAATACGGCTGAAGAGATGGCTGAGAGGTTAAGGTACTTGCCTGTGAAGTCTAAAGACACAGGTTCGATTCCCCAGTACCCACACAAGCAAGATGCACAAGGTGGTACATGCACCTGGAGTTCTGTTGCAGTGGCTGGAGGCCCTGGTGTGCTCATTATATTCCCCCCTCCACAAATAAATAAATATTTTGAAAACCAAATAACAGCATCAACAATAAAAAAAAAACCCTCAAACAAATCATCAGGACACAAGAATATTACCAAATATTAAGAACAAGTTTCCTCAATTGCTCAGGCAATAAAACCACAGATTAACCACTGGGACCTCATGAAAATACAAAGATTTTGCACTGCAAAGGACACGGTGAAGAAAGCAAAGAGGCAACCTACAGAATGGGAAAAAATCTTCACCAGCTATATATCTGATAGAGGATTAATATCTAGGATATACAAAGAACTCAAGAAGTTAAATAATAAGGAATCAAACAAACCAATCAAAAAATGGGCAATGGAGCTAAATAGAGAATTCTCAAAGGCAGAAATATGAATGGCATATACGCATCTAAAAAAATGTTCTACATCCCTGGTCATCAGGGAAATGCAGATTAAGACTACATTGAGATTCCATCTCACTCCTGTCAGATTGGCTACCATCATGAAAACAAATGATCATAAATGTTGGCGGGGATGTGGAAAAAGAGGAACCCTTCTACACTGTTGGTGGGAATGCAATCTGGTCCAGCCATTGTGGAAATCAGTGTGGAGGTTCCTAAAACAGCTAAAGATTGATCTACCATATGACCCAGCTATTGCACTCCTAGGCATATATCCTAAGGACTCATCTCATTTCCTTAGAAGTACGTGCTCAACCATGTTTATTGCTGCTCAATTTATAATAGCTGAGAAACGGAACCAGCCTAGATGTCCCTCAACTGATGAGTGGATAATGAAGATATGGCACATTTATACAATGGAGTTTTACTCAGCAGTAAAGAAAAATGAAGTTATGAAATTTGCAGAAAAGTGGATGGATCTGGAAAGAATTATACTAAGTGAGGTAACCCAGGCCCAGAAAGCCAAGCGCCACATGTTCTCCCTCATATGTGGATCTTAGCTACAGATGATTGGGCTTCTGTGCGAGAAGGAAAAAACTCAGTAGCAGAGGCCAGTAAATTAGAAAAGGAGATAGAAAGGGAAGAGAAAGAAAGGGAGGAGGGCTTTTATTAGGTTGGTATTGTATATATGTAAGTAGAAAGATTGAGATGGGGAGGGGATATGATGGAGAATGGAATTTCAAAGGGGAAAGGGGGGAGGGTAATACCATGGGATATTTTTTATAATCATGGAAAATATTAATAAAAATTGAGAAAATTAAAAAAAAAAGAACAAGTTTCCTGTTATACTACTAGAACAGCTGCTGTCCACTTACTGATACTAACCTGACCTTGGGGAAGCTGACTAAAAGCTGCATGTGATCATACTTGACTGTCTCCATTTAAGAACATAACTATAAACCAGGCATGGTTTAATCCCACTAGGGAGGCAGAGGTAGGAGGATCACCATGAGTTCAAGGCCACCCTGAGACTATATAGTGAATTCCAGGTCAGCCTAAACTAGTGTGAAGAGTGAAACCCTACCTCAAAAAAACTGGGGGAAAAAAAAGTAGGGTCCCAGGTTTCTTTTTGTTTGTTTGTTTGTCTTTTGTTTTTCTGAGGTAGGGTCTCATTGTAGGCCAGGCTGACCTGGAACTCTCTCTGTACTCCCAGGCTGGCCTCAAATTTACAGTGATCATTGTACCTCTGCCTCTGGGAGTGTTGGGATTAAAGGCATGTGTCACCACGCCTGGCTGGGTCCCAGGTTTCTAAAATATTCTATGACAAGCCTGGAACTCTGGAAAGTTGACTTGTTCTTTGTTTGTTTGTTTTTGTTTTTCGAGGTAGGGTTTCACTCTAGTCTAGGCTGACATGGAAGTCACTCTGTATTCTCAGGGTGTCCTTGAACTCATGGCGATCCTCTTACCTCTGCCTCCTGAGTGCTGGGATTAAAGGCGTGCGCCACCATGCCGGCCGGACTTTCTAAGTGATGGTCTACACAGGAGAAAGAAAGACTCTGTAGTAAAGGTAAGAGTTCATGGAGGAACTTGGTCTTGCTCTAAGGCTGACCTGTAAACTCAGTTTGTAGCCCAGGCTGGCCTCAAACTCACAGTAATCCTCCCACTTCAGCCTCCCAAATGCTGGGATTAAAAGGCATGAGCACTGGTACATACACCTTTAGTCCCAAACTAGGAGAATCACTGTGAGCCAGCCTGAGACTACATAGTGAATTCCAGGTCACCCTGGGCTACAGTGAAACCTTACTGCAAAAAACCAAAAAAATAAAAATAAAAAATAAACAAAGGCACGAGCCACTATGCCCAGCTTGTTTGAGGTGTGTTGTACACGTGGTGTACATGCATATGTTCATGTACCTACATGCTTATGCACATGTGTGTGGAGGCTCAAAGGAAAACATGCTTCAGGTTGTGAGTTTTCTCTGTGTATATTAAAAAATGTATTTTGAAGCCGGGCATGGTGGCGCACGCCTTTAATCCCAGCACTTGGGAGGCAGAGGTAGGAGGATCGCCGTGAGTTCGAGGCCACCCTGAGACGCCATAGTGAATTCCAGGTCAGCCTGAACTACAGTGAGACCCTACCTTGAAAAACCAAAAAAAAAAAGAAATGTATTTTGCTTGTCTCTCCTTAGTCATGCCCTTTTTAAAGCTTTTTCTTTTCTTTTCTTTTACTTATTTGAGAAAGAGAGGAAGAGGCAGATAGAGAATGGGTATGCCAGGACCTTTAGCCACTAAATATGAACTCCAGATGCATGTACCACCTTGTACATCTGGCTTGCAGGCAACTGCCTTAACCACTAAGGGATCCCTCCAAACCCTTTTATGAAGGGCAGGAAAGGAATCACTCCTTTCTCCAGGCTTACTCTTTTTTTGGGGGGGGGGAGGGGGTGCTTTTCAAGGTAGGGTCATGCTCTAACCCAGGCTAACCTGGAATTTACTATGTAGTCTCAGGCTGGCTTCAAACTCAGCAATTCGCCTACCTCTGCCTCCTGAGTGCTGGGATTAAAGGCGTGCACCACCATGCCTGGCACATTCTTTATAACTGATTGATATTTGCCTTTTCCCCTTTTCTAATTTGACCTCCCCAAGAAAATGCAAGTTCTTCAGATCAGGAATTTTTCTCTGATTTAGATACCACATCTCCACACTTAGAACAATGCCTGATACCTTTTCAGTGCTAATATGTGTGTGTGTGTGTGTGTGTGTGTGTGTGTCTGTCTGTCTGTCTGTCTGTCCGTATAAATGATCATAAAATGTGGGCCGGGCGTGGTGGCACACACCTTTAATCCCAGCACTGGGGTAGGCAGAGGTAGGAGGATCGCCGTGAGTTCGAGGGCACCCTGAGACTACACAGTGAATTCCAGGTCAGCCTGAACTAGAGTGAGACCCTACCTCCAAAAACCAAAAAAAATAAAAAATAAAAATAAATAAATAAAATGTTCCAGTACTGTAATCCAATTTGCTAAATCACCACAAACTGATTAAACTCAAGGTGGCTAGGTGAGGTGGTGCACACCTTTAATCCCAGCACCTGGAAGGCAGAAGTAGGAGGATTACCATGAGTTTGAGGCCACCCTGAGACTACACAATGAATTCCAGGTCAGCCTGGACTAGAGTGAGACTCTACCTCCAAAAACCAAAATAAATAAATAAATAAAATGTTCCAGTACTGTAATCCAATTTGCTAAATCACCCAAACTGATTAAATTCAAGGTGGCCAGGTGTGGTGGAACTACCTTTAATCCCAGCACTCGGGAGGCAGAGGCTGGAGGATCACAGTGAGTTCAAGGCCACCCTGAGACTACATAGCAAATTCCAGGTCAGCCTGGGCTACAGTGAGACCCTACCTGGAAGAAGAAGAAGGAAGAAAAAAAAAAAAAAACCCTCCAGGTGGATCAGCTGCTGCATTTCCTGGAAAACCTACCTAGTTGTTGAGCACACACCCAGCAGAGGAGTTCAAGTTCTGGGAAAGAACAAGCAAAACAACCTCCTCTATGTAGTGCCCAGCAGTTCTAAATACTTTAAAGCTTGGTCTCATAAGATCCTCAACAACAACAAAAATCCTGTGTAGCCACAGAAAAGGCAGGCCCCTTTGCGTACTTTATAAGCAAGCAAGCCTAGAGTGGGTTTCCTCCTACTCCTATCCATATGCTGTTGTCTTTAGATATGTACTGGGTCACTATTGTTCAACAATGAGATGTTCTCTGGGCTGGGATATAGCTCAGTTGGTAAAGTTCTTGCCCAGCAAGCACAAAACCCTGCATTTAAGCCCTCGCACCACATAAACCTGTCAGGATGGTACGTGTCTATGCTCCCAACACTCTGGAGGTATAGGAAGAAGGATCAGAAGTTAAAAGACATCTTCCCAAGTTTGAAGTCAGCCTAAGATACATGAAACCCTGTACCAAGATAAAGAAAAAGATAAAGCTCTTAGGATAAAGAGATAACTTAGCACTTAAGGTGCTTGCCTAGGAAGCCTAAGGACCCAAGTTTGACTCCCCAGAACCCATGTAAGCCAGATGCACATGGTGGTACATGTGTCTGGAGTTCATTTGCAGGGCTAGAGGCCCTGGAGTGCCCATTTTCTCTCTCTCTCTCTCTCTCATAAATAAAATATTGAAAAGAAAAAACACTTTAAAACTTTATGACAAACAGTTAAAACCAACCCAGTACTTCGGCAGTCTGAGAGATACTCAGTCCTATAGTGTGACTCATCTCAGGTCACTACAGCCCAATACAGCTAATGGCTGCACTGCTGCCCAAGTGTCTCTTTCCTCACAGCTACAAAGAATAAGACATCACCTCCTTCACCTGCTTACTAGGTGGACATGTAAAACTGCTAACTGTGTGTTATATTTCAAAGCATCCAATAACTTTTTTGCATGAGTGTGTGTAATGTGTGGTATGGATATACATGGTGTGTGCATGTGTGTGGAAGCCAGAGCACACTGGGTGTCACTCCTCCATGGCTCATCCACGTGTTTCTTTAGGATTTTGCCATTTTTCATAAGCCCCAGAGGTTCCCAATCTTTGTCCCCACAAAACTGGGGTTACAGGTGTGTGTGACCATGCCCAACTATTTATATGTGTTAGGAAATCCAACTCAGATGGTATCAGGTCCTCACTGTCCTTCATGCTTGCACAGCAAGAACTCTGAACCACTGAGCCATCTCCCCGGCCCCAGTATCCAGTAAATTTTAACCATTTCATATTTGCTGCATTCCAAGGCTGAGAAAAATTTAATTACTTTTTTTGGCTTTTCAAGGTAGGGTCTTGCTTTAGGTCCAGTCTGACCTGGAATTCACTATGTAGTCTCAGGCTGGCCTTGAACTCACAACAATCCTCCTACCTCCTGAGTGCTGGGATTAAAGGCATATGCCACCATGCCCAGCTTAATTACTAATCTAATGATCAAAGGAGCCTTGTTAGCACAGTAGGTAGCACATCAGTCTCATAATATAATGATCATGAAATCTGTGATTGTTCAAAACTATGGTTTTGGGTTGGAGAGATGGCTTAGTGGTTAAGACACTTGCCTGTGAAGCCTAAGAATCCAGGTTCTGTTCTCCAGGTCCCACATAAGCCAGATGCACAAGGTGGCACATGCGTCTGGAGTTCATTTGCACAGTGGCTAGAAGTCCTGGTTTCACCCATTCTCTCTCTCTCTCTCTCTGTCTCTAATAAGTAAATTTTAAAAAATAAAACATTTAAAAATTGGTTTTTTTTTTTTTTTTTTTTTTTTGGTTTTTCGAGGTAGGGTCTCACTCTGGTCCAGGCTGACCTGGCATTAACTATGTAGTCTCAGGGTGGCCTCGAACTCATGGTGATCCTCCTACCTCAGCCTCCCGAGTGCTGGGATTAAAGGTGTGCGCCACCATGCCCAGCTTAAAAACTGTTTTGTTTTGTTTTGTTTGATACAGGAGTGACAAAAAAAACCTGAGCATTCTATGAGGGCATATTTCATAGTGTTCAATGATAACACTTTTCCAATCATCACAAGTTCCTCCACATCTGAGGGTTCTCAGAAGTTAAGATGGGTTGGTAGCAGCCAGCAGTGAATGCTAAGCTGATTTTTTTTTTTATCTTTTTGATTTTCATTTATTTATTCATTACACAGAGAGAGAAAGGGAGAGGATGAGCATGTCAGGGCATCCAGTCACTGCAAAGGAAATCCAAATGCATGTGCCACCATATGCATCTGGCATATGTGGGTATTGGTGAATCAAATCTAAGTCCTTAGGCTTCGCAGACAAGCACCTTAAATGCTAAGCCATCTCTCCAGCCCTGATTTTTTTTAAAGGTAGGGCTCGCTCTAGCCCAGGCTGACCTGGTTTTCACTATGTAGTCTCAGGCTGGCCTCAAACTCATAGTGATCCTCCTACCTCTGCCTCCCAAGTGCTGGGATTAAAGGCTAGAGCAAGACCCTACCTCAAAAAAAGCAGGGAGGGGTGCTAGAGAGATAGCTCAGCAGCCTGCAAAGCCTAATCAAACCTGAGTTCAATTCCCAAATACCCACATAAAGCCAGATGCACAATGTAGTATATGCATCTGGAATTTATTTGTAGTGGCTAGAGGTCCTGCAGCACCCATTCTTTCTCTCTCTCTCTCTATCTGCCTCTCTTTTCTATGTCTTTCTATGCTTGCAAATAAAGTAATTAATATATATAAATAATTTCTTAAAGGTAAAAAGTAGGGATAGGTAGATGGCTCATTGGTTAAAGGTGCTGGCTGGCAAAGCCTGCTGCCTGGGTTCAATTCCCCAGCACCCATGTCAAGGCAGTCTGGCATTTCTTTGCAGTAGCAAGAGATCCTGGTTTGCATGTGTGCATGCTCACACAAACATACACATGTGCAAATAAATGATTAAAAATTTTAAGGCAAAAGTAGAAATAAAGTTGAGTTACCTTCCACCTTCTCTAGCTTGGCCAGGGTCAGTCCTATTGCATTGGGACGATGAGGGCTCCTCGTGGAAAACACTCCAGTCTTTGCCCCATTTAGCCTAGGGGGCTGCACCTTTGCCTTAGTGCTCAAATGACCATTTTTGTGAAAAACAAACAAAATCCTATTGAAAATAAACCAAATCATTTGTTAAAAAAAAGAATAAGTTTATTTATAATCATTTGAGGAGGGAAATGTATTATCTCACAAATTAACAAAAGGATTATTTTAATGAAATTCATTAATGGAGATGATACAAGAAGAGCATCATCTCTACACCATCCCTTTTATGTAGCACATGACTAGCCTACTGTAGGAACTTAACAGATGTGTCACATGCCCAAGTAAACAATATTACCTAATTACTGTTTGCCACATAATATGCCAGACATTATTATAAACATTTCATGTAATCTTAACAATTTTTCAGCTGGGCATGGTGGCACATACCTCTAATCTCAGCACTGGTAAAAGCACCATGAGTTCAAAGCCAGCCTGGGCTAAGAGTTCCAAGTCAGACTGGGCTAGAGTGAAAGCCTGCCTCAAAACAAAAACAAACAACAACAACAACAACAACAAATCTTTCATTTTAAAGATAAAAGAAGAAACTGAATCTCAAGGTTAAACAGCTGGGCGTGGTGATGGTAGGAGGATCATTGTGTGTTTCAGGCCAGCCTGAAACTACATAGTGAATTCCACATCAGCTTGGGCTAGAGCAAGACCCTACCTCAAAAAAAAAAAAAAAAAAAAACAGTGCTGGAGAGATATCTTAGTAGTTAAGGCACTTGTCTGCAAAGCCAAAGGACCCAGGTTCAATTCCCCAGGACCGAACATAAGCCAGATGCATGAGGTGGAATATGCACCTGGGGTTTGTTTCCAGTGGCTGGAGTTCCTAGTGTGCCCATTCTCATTCTCTCTCTCTACCTCTCCCTTTCTCTGCCTCTTTCTCTCAAATAAATTAAAAACAATAAAATAAAATATTTTTAAAAAGTAAATAAATACATTTGCATGTACTGCCTTGAAGCCTTTCCATGATATACACTGACGAATGAAAATAAATCCCATTTTTAAAATCAACACCCACTCTCAATGTGAATCTATAAGCTTCCATGTATATGTAAAAAAAGAAAAGCAAAAAGGTCTGGCAGGAGCTATATCAAACCATTAACAAAGAACCAGGATGTTGACATAAACCTGCAATTCTGTCTGTTTAGAAGGTGGAGGAGGAGGTTTGCATGATCAAGGCCCTCCTGAGCAACTACTGAATCCTGGTCTCTAAATAAAAAGTAAAAAAGAGCCAGCCGTAGTGGCACACATCTTTAACCTCAGCACTTGGGAGGCAAAAGTAGGAGGATCACTGTGAGTTTGAGGCTACCCTGAGACCTTATAGTGAATTCCAGGTCAACTTGGGCTAGAGCAAAACCCTACCTCAAAAAACCACACAAGTAGAGAGAGAGAGATGGGAGCGTAACTCAGTGACGCAGTACTTGCCCAACAAGAGCAAGGCTCCAGGCTCAATTACCAGTACTGCAAGAAGAAAAAAACACAAATAAATAAGAAAAAAAAAAAAAAACCCACCCCTTAACAATGTTAATGATCTCTGAAGAGTTTGGGAAGAATAGGGCTAAGAGAACAGAAAAATAGGAGCTAAGAAATATCTTTATATACTTCTGAGTAAACTTGCCAGCCTGGGCTACAGAGTAGGTTCCAGGTCAGCACGGGCTAGAGTGAGATCCTGCCTCAAATAAAACAAAGATAATAACAGACTGTCAGAATGATCTAGTCTTATCCTCAAATTGAGAAGAAAAAAAATAACCTATTTGAGACTAAAAAATCTCCACCCATAAAATGAAATCAACTCAAACTGCTGGGGTAAGAAGGGTGAAGAAAGGTAGATTTCCCAATTACAGCAAGTAACACCCAGATTTCTTAGCTTTCTTGTGCATTAGGAAGGGCACACTTAACTCTTCAGGAGTGTACAAACAGAGTCCACAAGCTTTCTCAGTTCCAGTCAACAACTTTCACAAGGGCAGCCACCCACAGCCCCTGAACAGTGGGCATGGCAGACAATGCACATACAAACAAGCGTGCAGTCCTGAAGGAGTAATGTAAAAAAATGGGCAGAGGGTCACATTTGGTGCTGACTGGTATTCTGGAGAACAGCATGATGAGCTGTGGGCACAATCAAGGGGGCCTGCAGTTTCAACTCACAGAAGAGATCCATCATAATTAGAACATGTACCTACAGTGGGGCCCGAGCTTTCCTCAAGGTGCCCAAATGATGCAATCACACACGCCAACTTGGTATGGGATTTCACACATATACAACAGATAAGGGGGATTTAGATAGTCAACTCCACTCTAAAAACTTGCCTCTGACTGGAATATTTTATTCAAGGCCTAATGTATCACTTCTAAACATAAAACAACTTACCAAACATGAGAAAACTGCTCTAGGCCCATCAAGGAATGTTCAGGATTATTAAAGATGTTCTTTCTAATCTTCAAACAGGCCCGTGAATGCCTGCAAACAGATGGCTGTCTTGGAGTACCATTCTTGGCTGAGAAACAGGATTCCAAATAGCCTATCGGCTCAGTTAAAATATTCCCTACAAGAGAAAATTGGGTAGGAAATCACTGCTCAAAAAGTCAAGCAAAGCTGGGTGTGGTGGCGTACACTTACACTTTTAATCTCAGCACTCACAAGGCAGAAGTAGGAGGATCACCATGAGTTCGAGGCCACCCTGAGACTACATAGTGAATTCCAGGTCAGACTGGGCTAGAGCGAAACCCTACCTCAAAAAAACAAACCAAAACAAAAAGTCAAACAAAAATGTAAGAACACATGTTTTCTCTAATGTATTGATTTCATAGCTATTTTTTTTGGGGGGGAGAGGTTGAGATAAGGTCTCATCCTAGCCTAGGCTGACCTGGAATTCACTCTACAGTCCCAGACTGGCCTCAAACTCACAGCAATCCTCCTACCTCTGCTTCCCCAAGGGCTGGGATTAAGGCATGCATCACCATATCCAGCTGATTTCACAGCTTTTCAAAGTTTTTTTTTTTTTAATTTTAATTCATTTGTGAGCAAAGAGACAGAGAGAGAGAGAGAAACATGAGAGGCAGTAATCAAGCAGGAGTGCTCCAGTCTTCTTGCTGTTGCAAAGGAACTCCAGATACAAGTGCAACTTTGTGCATCTGGCTTTACATGGGTACTGGGGAATCAAACCAGGGCCAATAGGCTTCCAGCAAGGGCCTTTAATTGTTGAGCCATTTCCCTAGCCCAATTGCAGAGATTTTAAATCTTCTAGGTGTTATGGAACTATTTTAAAAATAGGGGTCTGGAAAGACAGATATACAGTTAAGGTGCCTGACTGAAAAGCCAAAGGACCCAGGTTCGATTCCCTAGGACCAACATAAGCCAGATGCACAAGGTGGCACATGCATCTGGAGTTCCGTTTGCAGTGGCTGGAAGCCCTGGTGCACCCATTCTCTCTCCTTTCTCTCTCTCTCTGTTTTTCTCTCTCTCAACTAAATTAAAAAAAAAATTTTTTTTAAATGGGTGCTTGGACTGGAGGAATGGCTTAGCAGTTAATGCACTTGTCTGTGAAGACTAAGGACCCAGGTTCGATTCTCCAGGTCCTACATAAGCCATGTGCACATGGTGGCACATGTGTCTGGAGTTCATTTGCAGTGGCCAGAGGCCCTGGCGTGCCCATTCTCTCTCTCTCTCTTTCCCTCCCTCTGTTTCAAATAAATAAATAAAAATAAAATATTTTTTTTAAAAATGGGGGCTGGAGAGATGGCTTAGCAGTTAAGCACTTGCATGCAAAGCCTAAGGACCCATGTTTGACTCTCCAGATCTCACATAAGTCACACATGTGCACACGATAAGCACATGCATCTGCTGTTAGATTGCAGTACCTGGAGGCCCTGGTGTGCCAATTCTCTCTCTCAAAAAAAAAAAAAAAAAAATGGAGCCGGGCATGGTGGTGCACGCCTTTAATCCCAGCACTTGGGAGGCAGAGGCAGGAGGATCACCATGAGTTCGAGGCCACCCTGAGACTACATAGTGAATTCCAGGTCAGCCTGAACTAGAGTGAAACCCTACCTCGAAAAACTAAAAAAAAAAAAAATTTGGCACCAGGCATGGTGCTGCACACCTTTAATTCCAGCACTTGAGAGGCAGAAGTGGGAGGATTAGGGTGAGTTTGAGGCCACCCTGAGACTACATAGTGAATTTCAGGTCCACCTAAGCTAGAGCAAGACCCTACCTCAAAAAACAAAAACAGGGCTGGAGAAATGGCTTCGTGGTTAAGGTGTTTGCTTGCAAGGCCTAAAGACCCAGGTTCGATTCCCCAGGACCTATGTAAGCCAGATGTACAAGGGGGATCATGTGTCTGGAGCTCGTTTGCAGTGGCTGGAGGCCCTGACGTACCCATACTCTCTATCTGCTTCTTTCTGTCTCTCAAAATAAGTAAAATATAGCTGGGTGTGATGGTGTACAACTTTCATCCTAGCAGTCTGGCTTTATGTAGGTATAAGGTAAATCAAACCAGTTAGGTTTTACAAGCAAATGCCTTTAGCCACTGAGCAAAGCACTTCCATTGGCATTTTTATTGATAAGCCAGAAAACCAGTAATGCATGAACAAATAGTGTGTTGTATGAGCAAAAGGTAAGAAACTTTCTTTCAACTTTTACATTTGTTAAAGGAAGGAATTTAGAGGTATGTGACCTGTTGGACTCTGCTGATCCAGAACACACATACACTCTGATCACAAATGCAATCTCATCAGGCCCACCTGTTGTCTTCAACTGATCTGTGGGCTCTTTGTTACTGACCTCATGTCTTCAACACTATGGCCAGCACTTCTTATATGCTTGTTCTGGGTTGAGAATCCAACCAGGTCACTGTGGAAATTAGGCAAAGAGCTTAAGATCACTCAGCATCTCTAAACATTGCTTGTCAATAGTGATCATCTGTGCTTCAGGTCAAAGGTCCACCAAGGCAGAGGAAACCCAGTCACTCAGGTCTTCATGCTTAAGAACCAACTGTTCTAACCCTCCCCGCCCTATTTCTTCCTTTTGGAATGATGTGATAACATTTACATGCTTGCCTCAACAATATTTCATTTACTTCGTCTTTGAGCTATATAAATGACATCAGCTAGGCATGGTGGTGCATACCTTTTGTTCCAGCACTCAGGAGACTGAGGTAGGAGAGCTGCCAGTTTGATTGGGACTACAAAGTGAGTTCCAGATCAGCCTGGGCTAGAGTAAGATCCTCCCAAAAATAAATAAATAAAATAAAATAAAACTGACACCAAGCTGAAAGTTATCGTCTTAGATTTGCTTTTTTGCATTCATCCACATTGTGTATGCTTCTGAGATCTTTAAAAGTTTTTTCTAGGGTATGTTTACAGGCACTGTATTTTTATTATTGTTACCTATTTGTTTTTATTTTATTTTTAATATTTTTTTTTGTTTTTTCGAGGTAGGGTGTCACTCTAGCCCAGGCTGACCTGGAATTCACTATGGAGTCTCAGGGTGGCCTCGAACTCACTGCAATCCTCCTACCTCTGCCTCCCAAGTGCTGGGATTAAAGGCGTGCGCCACCATGCCCGGCATTTTTAATATTTTTTAAGAAAGCGAGAGCAATAGAGAGAGATTTGGCACACCAGGACCTCAGCCACTGCAACTGAACTTCAGACACTTGCATCACCTAGTGGGCACGTGAGACCTTGCACTTGCCTCACTTTGTGCATCTGGTTTACGTGAGACCTGCAGATTCGAACATGAGTTTTTAGACTTCACAGGCAAACACCTTAACTGCTTAGCCATCTCTCCAGCCCTATTTGTTTGTTTGTAAATCTTCACCAAAACTCTGGCAGAACAGAATTAAAGATGAAGAAACTCAAGCAAAATGATTTCACGCAGTTCAGAGGCAAAGCAGGGCCTTCCCATGCATAGACCTAGGTTCAATCCAAACAGTAAAAAGGGGGCGGGAGGAGATTTTAAAAATCCAAAAACAAATTCTAAGTCATAGGATCCCTATGCCTTATTTACATTTGTTCAAGACATTTTTCCAGTTTCTAAAATTGTCAGCCATTGTGCTAAATTAGGGGGAACTCTTCTCACAATGGAATTAACACATGGTTGGGGAGAATGTCACACTCTTTCAATATCATGAGAAATGTCCTATCTGCAGCGACACACTCAAGGACTTCTGCCCTTGACTGATTTAGGGGCCTCTAAGTTTATAACTAGTCCTTCTCTGAATCAGTTTGTCTGTTTTTCACAGGTTATATACATGCTGAGTGACAACCAGTTTGACGTATTCCAATCCTTTTAGCATGTTTCTACAGTAACATAAACCTTCCATGTTCCTCACTGTTAACAACGGTTTCACAATGAACTGACAATGTACTCAGAAGCGACTGTAGGTGTTCCTCTAGCAATGTCAGTCTTAAATGCTTGGGATACTCTCAAAGTACCAAATATCCACATCCTGTTATGTCTGAACTCTTCTAGAACCTATTTATAAAGTCTCTATGTAGACATAATACCACAGATGCTAAGAAATATAAATACTCAAACCTTTCCAAATATAAGTGTTTTGTGACAGCTGGCGATATAGCTCAACTGAGTGCTTGCCTAGTGTCTATGAGGCCTTAGGTTTGATCCCAGCACCACATACACTCAGTGTGGTGACACAGGTCTGTAATCCCAGCATTTGAGAGGTAGAAGTGGGAGGATAAATTCAAGGTCATTCTCTCTCAGCTACATAGCCAGTTCAAAGCCAGTTTACAATAAATGTAACCCTGGCCAAATAAATAAATAAATGCTACTTGAAGTAGGGACCTAAGAGTATCTATCAAGAATTCTGATCTTAACCGGGTGGCGCATGCCTTTAATCCCAGCACTCAGGAGGCAGAGGTAGTAGGATTGCCGTGAGTTCAAGGCCACCCTGAGATTACATAGTGAATTCCAGGTCAGCCTGGACTAGAGTGAAACCCTACTTCAAAAAACCAAAATTAAAAAAAAAATTAAAAAAAGAAGTACCTATCATTTAGCAAGTGTTGTAATATGAGACTTAAGGCACAAAGAAAGCAATGGGTCCCTGCTCTCAATGACTTCCAATGTACTGACAGATTCACAAAGAGACAGAATAAACTAGGCATGTCAAAGTAGTATTTATGTCTAAGAACTACATAGAAGGGAAAGTAGTGGTCCTTGGGAGGCTTAAGACCTATCAGGTGATAAAATAGAGAAAACAAAGAACTACAATACTAGATATGTGCCCTTGGGCAAAATTAACTTACCTCTCTGCATGATTTATAAAATAAAGATAATATCTACTTTGCAAAGTTGTAAATTACTAAGAAAATACATAAAGCACTGAGTATAACAGAGTACTAAACAAGGAGTCAATTTGTTTTAAATATTTTTATTTTATTTTTTTTTTTTAGTTATTTGAGAGAGTCAGGTAGAGAGAGAATGGGCGTGCCAGGACCTCCTGCCATAGCAAATGGACACAAGACACATATGCCACTTTGTGCATCTGGCTTTATGTGAGTACTAGGGAATCGAACCTGGGTCATCAGGCTTTGTAAGCAAGCTTCTTTAACTGCTGAGCCATCTCTCCATCCCAAGGAATGATCTTTTTTAATGCCCTTGACCAGGCTTTCCCCTCATATTCACAATGTAACTTTATGTTCTAAAAGGCACATGGCAAGTTTTTACTGCAGTTTTTTGTATACAAAGCTTATCTATAGGTCTTGGTCAGGTTCTTTCCATCTCTGTCTAGACTATCAAATTACCCTTGTCTTTCTCTCTCTCTCTCTCTCTCTCTCTCTCCAGGTCCCTGCCATGGCCAAAAGATGCAAACCAATCCTTCACACTGCTATAATTCTTTATATATGCTACTGTTGAAACTCTGCATGCTTCCAGTTGTGAACAAACTTCTATTTCCTAATGCAGTGTTCAAGCTACCTTCTCCCCAATATGAACAGCCCCACTTCTATCCAACACTTTTAAAATATAGCTCCCCCACCCCTGGTTCTGTAAACCTCTTAGCCATGGTTCCTGCCTGCACCTGCCTTTAGGAATATTAGAACTGTATCCTGGCAGTGTGCAGCTCCCAGAAAATTTTACAACAGAACATACATAACAACGGAACATGTTTGTTTGTTTTTTCAAGGTGAGGTCTCACTCTAGCCTAGGCTGAGCTGGAACTAATCTATAGCCCCAGGCTGGCCTCAAACTCACAAGGATTCTCCTATCTGGGCCTCCAGAGTTTTGGGACTAAAGGTGGGCATCACCACACAGGGCCAGTAATTTTCATTTAAAACAATGAAAACTGACAAAACCTAAACCAACAGCAGGTAGCTGGCACATTAGAATGTATCTCTAAAACAAAATAGTAGGTGCTAGAGAGATGGTTCAGCACTTCAAAGGTGCTTGTTTGCAAAGTCTGCGACTGGCATTCATTTGCAGTGGCAGGATCCTGGTGCAAACATACACACACAGATGAAAATAAATAAAATGGCACATAGCCCCTTAAAATTAAAATTGTCATGGAGAGGTTTTTGTGGAAAATAGCATTTTTAAAATATTTATTTTTATTTATTTATTTGAGAGAGAGAGAAATAGGCGGGGGAGAGAGAGCATAGGGGTGCCAGGGCCTCCAGCCACTGCAAAGAAACTCCAGATGTGTGCGCCCCCTTGGGTAGCTGGCTTATGTGGGTCCTGGGGAATTGAACCTGGGTCCTTTGGCTTTGCAGGCAAGCGCCTGAACCTCTATGCCATCTCTTCAGTCCCAAAAATAGCACTTTTAAAAGTTATAAAAACAGAGGGAGTCAGGGGTGGTAGCGCATGCCTTTAATCCCAGCACTGGAGAGGTAGAGAGGTAGGAGTGCTGTGAGGCCACCCTGAGACTACATAGTTAATTCTAGGTCAGCCAAGGCTAAACAAGACCCTACCTAGGGAATAAAACAGAAAAACAAACAAACAAAAAAACAGAGGAGCCTCATTGTCAGCTTACTTTCCTAGCAGCACAGAGTGAAACAAAGCTGGGAGACCAACCCCAAGATAGTAACCATTTTTTTTAGTTTGCTTTCTCAAACTAAAAATTTATTTATTTTATTTTATTGTGTAGTTCCTCTAGTTTCTAGCAAACCGGGCGTGGGTGGCGCATGCCTTTAACTCCAACCCTCGGGAGGCGGAGGCAGGAGGATCGCTGTGAGTTCTAGGCCACCCTGAGACCACATAGTGGATTCCAATTCAGCCTGAGCTACAGCAAGACCCTACCTCGAAAAAAACCAAAACATAAAACAAATAAATTAAAGGCATGTCGCTTCCTGGAAACAGGAGGGAAGAGGCACACATCCAGGCCCGGTCTAAAACTGTCCCCTGGGTCTCAAGGTAAGGCACTTGCTAACCCCGGTCCTTCAGGACACCGCCCCGCGTCCCACCTCCCCGCAGCAGGGAGCATGCTCAGGAAAAAGACAACACGGCACAGCGCACGTGCGACCCCACCACCAGGCCCTGAGACCCTGCAGTGACGTCACGCCCGGCCGCCTCTGACGCGTCACGTGGTCCGCTGAACACGTGACCCGGGCTTTCGCGGTAAGTAGAACAATGACGCACGTCACGCTGCGATGTCGCACTTCACAGCCCTCTCCTCCACCAGGTCGGCTATAGGCTTAGGCCTATCCCGAGTGCCGATTCTCCAGTTTTCTGTTACCTGTCTCCAGGGCCGGCTTCGGACACCCGCACGGGGTCGCTGTGGGCCGCGGCCCTGGCTCCTCCAAACCGCGCATGGCTACGGGTCGCAGAATTGCCCACGCGACGCGTCCTGCCTTCCGCTTCCGCTCGGCAGGCTTTGGCGCCTGCGCAGTAGCCGCGCTATGTCTGGCCCAGAGTGCGCGCGCGCGCGATGAGCGGTGGGCGGCGCCGCTGGCCGCGTGGAGGCCTCGGTGTGCACTTGGGGAGGGTTGGGTTTGAGTCTGCGTACCTGCCTCGTACTCCCACCTGGAACTCGGATTTTGGGCGCTCATTCATTGTAGCAGCGCCCGCACGGGGCAGTCTGGTACTTTCCTCACCTTCCGAAGGACGGTGGGGACACATAAAATTTGCACTCAAAAGAAGTCTTTAAACCGAGCATGGTGGCGCCCATCTTTAATCCCAGCACTTGGGAGGCAGAGGTAAGAGGATCGCTGTGAGTTGGAAGCCACCCTGAGACTACAGAGTGAATTCCAAGTCAGCCTGAGCTAGAGTGAGACCTTAGCTCAAAAAACTAAAGTCTTTGAGCTGGGTTTATAGCTCAGTGGTAGAGTATTTGCCTAGTACGGACAAGGTCCTGGGTTCAATTCCCCAGTATTGCAAAAAGGAAAAAAAATTTTTTTAATGTTCCTTCTAAAAAAGTCCTTACCAATGAATGACCCTGATTTTTATGAGTGCATATCAATGATGACATAACAAAAGAACTGGAGATAAAATGTTCAGAACTCTTCTTGGGTGGTGAGAATACAAATTATACTCAAGTTACAGTCCACTTTTTCCATAAAATGATTTGTCAAAAAAGAATCCCAACAAAAGCATGTGTCATGGATGTTGCAAGTCGTATAGCAAGTCTTGTATCGGGGCTAATGAATAAGGATTGTGTCTTGTGTTCCAAACTTCACTGGAACTGAAGTGCGAATGAAATGAGGGTCAGTGTGCACACTGGGAGGGTGACTATCGTTTCTGAGAATCTCTGGAAAGTTGAGGGCCAACAAGAATCCTTTACTCAGGGCTGGAGGGATGGCTTACTGGTTAAGGCATTTGCCTACAAAGCCAGAGAACCCAGGTTCAATTCCCCAGGACCCACGTTAGCCAGTTGCACAAGGGTGCATATGCATCTGGAGTTCGTTTACAGTGGCTGGAGGCCCTGGTGCGCTCATTCTCTCACTCTCTCTCAAATAAATAAAATGTTTTTTTAAAGAATCCTTTTTTCACTCTACACGATGACCATTTGTCCTTACATGGACAGTCTCTTTACCACCTGTAATATCCTTTCACCCACATTTTCTCTGTATACGTAATTGTTTGTAACATTTTAAAATATTTTATTTGCACGCCTTTAGTCCCAGCACGTGGGAGGCAGGGGTAGGAGGATTGCCATGAGGTCAAGGCTACCCTGAAACTACATAATAAATTCCAGGTCAGCCTGGGCTAAAGTGAGAGCCTACCTCAAAAAACTGAAAACAAAACAAACAAACAAAAATTATTAGTGGGAGAGAGAATGGGCACATCACGGCCTCTAGCCACTGCAAACAAACTCCAAACACATGTGCCACCTTGTTTGTCTGACTTAACATGGGTACCGGGGAATTGAACCTGGGTCCTTCAGATTTGCAGGCAAGTGCTTTAACTACTGAGCCATTTCTCTAGCCTGTCATTGTTTGGTTTTTTGAGGTAGGGTCTTACACTAGCCCAGGCTGACCTGGAATTCACTAGGTAGACTCAGGGTGGCTTCAAACTCACAGTGATCCTCCTACCTCTGCCTCCAAGTGCTGTGATTAAGGCGTGTACCACCACGCTCAGAGTTGTTTTGTTTTTCAAGGTAGGGTCTCACTCTAGCACAGGCTCGCCTGGAATAGACTATGTAGTCTCAGCTGGCCTCAAACTCACAGTGATCCTCTTAACCTTGGCTTCAGGAGTGCTGGCATTAAAGGCATGTGCCACCATGCTCAGCCCATGTTTATAACTTTTTTGAATATTTTATTTATTTCAGAGAGTGAAGAGGCAGAGAGAGAGAGAGAGAGAGAGAATAGGCACACCAGGGCCTCTAGCCACTGCAAACGAACTCTAGATGCATGAGCCACCTTGTGCACCTGGCTTACATGGGTTCTGAAGAGTTGAACGTGGGTTCTTTGACTTTGCAGGCAAGTGCTTTAACCTAACCACTAAGCCATCTCTCCAGCACCCTTATAACATTTTTTTTTCTTTTTCTTTTTTTGTTATTTTTATTTATTTGAGAGCGACAGAGAGAGAAACAGGCAGATAGAGAAAGGGAGAGAGAATGGGTGCGCCAGGGCCTCCAGCCACTACAAACGAACTCCAGACGCGTGCACCCCCTTGTACATCTGGCTAACGTGGGTCCTGGGGAGTCGTCCCGGCGTCCTTAGGCTTCACAGGCAAGCGCTTAACCGCTAAGCCATCTCTCCAGCCCCCCTTATGACATTTTTAAAAGCTTGATTCAGAAGAGGAAAAATACATAAAACAAAATATTTGGGATGGGAAGATGGCTTAGTGGTTAAGGTGCTTGCCTGCAAAGCCAAAAGACCTAGGTTTTATTCCCCAGGACCCACATAAGCCAGATACACAAGGTGGTACATGCATCTGGAATTTGTTTACAGTGGCTGGAGGTCCTAGCGTGCCCATTCTCTCTGTCTCTGTCTCTGTCTCTCTCTCTCTCTCTCTCTCAAATAAATAAATTTTAAAAAATAAAAAAATATTCAACATAAAACATTCAACAAATAACAATCTCCAAAATAAAATGGTTGACCATGAAAGGCTAAGTCTGCTCATTTTCACTGACAAACCACTATAGAAAATAACCAGACAGGTTTCTTATAGAAATTGTGGGGTTTTTTTAAAGAAATTTTTAAAATTTATTTGCAAGCAGAGAGGGAGAGACAGAGAATGGGTTTCTAGGCACTGCAGATGCATGTACCACTTTGTGCATATGACTTTTATGTGAGTATTGGGGAATCCAACTCCAGTCTTTAGGTTTTGCAGGCAAACACCTTAATGGCTGAGCCATATCTCCAGCCTCGAAATTATTTTAATATCATGTCCTTTAGACAGGCCTTTTTTTACATGAAATCTGGAGAAAGCTTCGCCTCCCACACTTCCCGTTTAAGAAGCGCTGTCCAGGGCTGAAGAGATGGCTTAGCAATTAAGGTATTTATTTGCCTGCGAAGCCTAAGGACCCAGGTTCAATTCCCCAGTACCCACGTAAGCCAGATGCACATGGTGGCACATGTATCTGGAGTTCATTTGCAGTAGCTAGAGACCCTGGCATGCCCATTCACTATCTGCTTCTCTCTCAAAATCAATTTGTAAAAAAAGTGCTGTCCAGCTGGAGAAACAAGTTTGAGACCCACTGTGCTACTTATGGTGGGATAGCTGACTTTCCTTAATTGGCACCTTAGTTGAGCCTAGCCATGCTATCCACATAAGGTAGGAAAAGTATTTCTACTTCAGAAAAGCATGATAAATGCTTGATAATCATGCCAAAGTACATAATCACCAACTGTGGCAGCTACTGAAACTCAAAAGTACACTTTGAGATGTAGACCTTAGGAATCTGCTTTTCAAAACAAAGTGACTGGGCTAAAGAGATGGCTCAGTAGTTAAGGCTATTGCCAGCAAAGCCAAAGGACCCAGGTTCAATTCTCCAGACCCATGTAAGGCCGATACACAAGATGGTACATGCATCTGGAATTCATTTGCAGTAGCTGGAGGCCCTGGTACCCCCATTCTCATTCTCTCTTTCTCTCTCTCAAATAAATAAAAATAAATATTTTTTAAAAACGCAAAGTAAGCCAGGCATGGTGGTGCATGCCTTTAATCCCAGCACTTGGGAGGTGGAGATAGGAAGATCGTTGTGAGTTCAAGGCTGTTGGGAGCTATAAGCCAAACCTCGGCCATGTTGAGCAGAGACCGCCATGTCGCGAGTTAAGTTTCTGTTTCCTGGTTCTTGAATTGCTTACTGGAAATCGCAAGACCCACTGTGCTCGGAACACCACACCTGGGACCTTCCCAGAAGCGCTACATGCGGCCTCACCTTCCAAATTCCCGGTTCTGCTTACGTGCTATATGACTAGCCTTCCTTCCCTGGATCTCCCTATATAAACCCTCCTGTACTAATAAAAATCGAGACCTTGACCAAGCGCTGGGCTTGGTCTCCTTCCTTGTGTCTGTTTGCTTATTCCCATTCAGGTTGACTTCTCCTCGGGCCTCTGTTGAACCCCCGCAGGCCAGGGCAAGTGGCGCCCGAACACGGGGCTCGAGGTACGAAGAAAAACCTGAACGTTGCTCGAGTGAACGACCGTCCTCCTTTCACTGGATCGCCACCCCACCGGTGAGTGAAGATCCGCACAGTGATCGCCACAGAGTGCCCGCCTGTGATACAGATCTGATTAAGGTAAGACGAGCGATGCAGACTTTTAGGCAAACCATTTGAATGGAGACTATTCAGTCAGATTTGCAAGACACAGGAATTGCGGGATTTATTTGTTGATTCTTCTACACTTTTTCCATCTCTTTTACTTTTGGTTCGCGCCATTGCGCAGAATCACAACATAGCGACAGGGCAACTGAAGCCTCTTGGCCAGGGCTACCCTCTGGCATTGGCTGAAGGCCCCTAGTTCCCTGTGCGAGTCCCGACAACCCGTTCAGGCATTTGCAAAAACCTCCTATCTAGCCTCTCTTCCAACCGCCAAAACTGGTAACGCAACGACCAGTAAATGCCCTTAGGGCGGCCGCCGGATTCTTAAATTTGTGGACAGGCTTGCGTCAGGCCCATTGGGGAATCCCCAGTGCCGGTTCTCCGGCCAGGAACGTTGCCCTCTGGTCTTGCCATTTCTATTCTTTCCTTTCTATCATGGGACAGACCCTAAGTAAACATGAACTCTTCATCCAGGACTTAAAGACTCCCTCAAGACTCGTGGGGCAAAAGTTAAGAAAAAGGATCTTGTTCACTTCTTCCTCTTTTTAGAAGACTTATGTCCATGGTTTCCCCAGGAAGGCACCATTGATGAAAAAAGATGAGGGAGAGTGGGAGATTGTTTAAAGGATTACTATAGGGCTTTTGGGCCTGAGAAAGTCCTGGTTCAGGCCTTTTCCTATTGGAACTTAATAAATGATGTCCTCCAGGTCCACCGGTGCCAACTGGACATTTCAAAAATTGTTAGGGATGGAGAATCCTTTCTTAAAAATAATCTTAAACCTAGCCAGACCCCTCCCACTCATGAATTAACCTCCCGCCTTCAGGATCCCCCTTCTCAGGGCCCCAAGATGATCCCCGGACAGAACCCTGGGGCTATCAGGTTTGTCCCTCTATCTATCCAAAATGCGGAATCCCTGCCCTCTCCCGGGCAACCGCCGGTAGTGCAGGATTGGACCTCTGTTCCACTTCCCAATCAGTATTAATACCGGAGTTGGGAATGCAAATCCTCTCTACGGGAGTCTTTGGCCCCCTACCTCAGGACACTTTTGGCCTTATCTTGGGACGTGCCAGTTCAACCATTCAGGGCCTCACCATTTCTCTAGGAGTCATTGATAATGACTATACTGGGGAAATTAAACTCATGGCTACTGCCCTTCAGGGGCCTATTACCATTCTTCCTGGCAAACGAATTGCTCAGTTAATACTATTGCCCCTCAATGATAAGGCGCCTTGCCAGAAACAAAAGAGAGGCCCCCATGGGTTTGGGTCATCAGATATTTACTGGGCACAAAAGGTCACTCAAGCAAGACCCCTTCTTAAATTAAAGTTAAAAGGAAAAACCTTTGAAGGTCTCATAGACACTGGTGCAGATGCCACAATTATTGTCAGTAAAGACTGGCCTGCATCTTGGCCCCTTACAGCCTCCATGACCCATCTTAAAGGAATAGGACAAACTTCTAATCCCTTACAAAGTTCTGAAGTTATTCAATGGGAGGATGAGGAGGGCAATCAAGGCACCGTTCAACCTTCTGTGGTCACAGGCCTGCCCATTAATCTCTGGGGCCGAGACATCCTCTCTCAAACGAAACTCATTATGTGCAGCCCTAATGAGTTGGTAGCTCACCAAATGCTTAATCAAGGCTTCCTCCCAGGACAAGGATTGGGCAGACATCTCAGGGAACAAAGGAGCCAATCCCACTTACTATAAAGACTGATCGTGCTGGAATAGGCTACGAAAATTTATCCTAATGGCTGTTGACATGCCTGTGCCCCATGCAGATAAGATATCCTGGAAAACAACAGAACCTGTATGGGTTGATCAATGGCCCTTAACTTCTGAAAAATTAGCTGCAGCCATGATGTTAGTGCAGGAACAATTTGCTGCAGGCCATATTGAACCTACCACCTCTCCTTGGAATACTCCTATCTTTGTTATAAAGAAAAAGTCTGGAAAATGGAGGTTGCTCCAGGACCTTAGAGAAATTAATAAGGCCATGGTACCTATGGGAGCCCTACAACCAGGGCTCCCCACTCAGTGGCAATTCCTGCAGGATATTGTAAAATCATTATTGACCTAAAGGATTGCTTTTTTACAATTCCCTTGCACCCTGAGGATCGTCAGCATTTTGCATTTAGTTTACCTGTGGTAAATTTTAGAGGCCCTATGCCGAGATTCCAATGGAAAGTCTTGCCTCAAGGGATGGCCAACAGCCCTACGCTGTGTCAAAAATTTGTGGCCCAAGTTATAGATCCATTTAGACATAGATGGCCTTCCTTGTATATCATTCATTATATGGATGACATTCTCTTGGCCGGACCTGATCCCACTGAACTCTTTACTTGCTCTCAAGAGCTTTCTAGGGCCCTTACTAGAGCTGGTCTTCAGATAGCTCCTGATAAAATTCAATTAAAACCCCCTTACTTATTCTTAGGCTTTGAACTTTTTCATAACAAAATTTTTTCACAAAAGATTCAACTTAGAACTAATCATCTAAAAACTTTAAATGATTTTCAAAAACTCATAGGAGATATCAATTGGCTCAGGCCTTATCTCAAGCTAACTACTGGAGAGCTTAAACCCTTGTTTGACATCCTTAAAGGAGACCCAGACCCTGCCTCCGGCTGCTCATTAACGACCCCCACCCTGGAGGCTCTGAAGATAGTGGAGGCTGCAATTCTAAGCCAAAGGGTCGCTTTTATCTCTTATGAGGAGCCTCTTCTTCTGGTCATTTGTGCCACTGACTTTACACACACCGGGGTGTTCTGGCAGGAGGGGCCCCTCTTCTGGGTCCATTTACCTGCCTCACCACCCAAAGTCCTTACCCCTTACACCTCGTGGGTGGCAGAATTAATAAAAATTGGACGTGACCAAAGCAGAAAAATATTTGGTAAGGACCCTGATAAAATCATTCTACCCTGTTCCACTACCCAAATCCAGTGGTTAATACAAAATGATGACGACTGGGCAATATCTTGCACCTCTTTTCAGGGATCCCTTGATAATCATTACCCTGCTAACAAGCTCCTCCAATTTCTGAGAATTCAACCATTTGTTTTTCCGACATTAACCTCTCCCTGACCCCTTCCCCACGTCCCTCTAGTTTTCACTGATGGCTCCTCTAATGGAGTGGCAGCCTTCACTGTAGACAATCAAACCACTTCCCTGCAATCCCATTCCACTCTGCTCAACTGGTGGAGCTTTTTGCTGTTTTACAGGTTTTTCAACAACTTCCAAATACTCCCTTTAATCTGTATACTGATAGTGCTTATATTGCTCAATCCATCCCCCTTTTAGAAACTGTGCCATACATAAAACCCACTACAAACGCCACCCCTCTGTTTTTCTCCATTCAGCAATGCATACATTCTAGGCAACACCCTTTTTATATAGGCCATATTCATGCTCATTCTGGACTCCCTGGGCCTCTAGCCACAGGCAATGCCATGACTGACAAAGCCACCCAGTTTGCCTCTTGTTGAGCTCAATCCTGTGGCCCAGGCCAAAGCAGCTCACTCTGTACATCACCTTAACGCTCAAACCTTGCGTCTTCTTTTTAAAATCACTAGGGAACAAGCTCGCCAGATAGTCAAACAATGCACAAACTGTGTCACCCTCCTACCCGTCCCCCACTTGGGTGTAAACCCTAGGGGTTTAATTCCCAATGAGATCTAGCAAATGGATGTAACACACATTCCCTCATTTGGTAATCTTAAGTACTTCCATGTCACTGTAGACACTTTTAGTGGATTCATCTTTGCCAGCCTCTGTGCTGGAGAAGCTTCAAAAAATGTCATTGCTCATGTACTCAATTGCCTTGGTGACATGGGAAAGCCCCAAATTATTAAAACTGATAATGGTCCTGGATATAAAAAAAATTCCAAGATTTCTGTCGTCAACTACAAATTAAACATATTACAGGCATACCATACAATCCCCAGGGCCAAGGAATTGTTGAGCAAGCCCATCAAACTATTAAACATACCCTCCAAAAATTGAAAACAGGGGATTTATATCCCATAAAAGGCTCCCCAAAAAACATCCTTCATCATGCCCTGTTTGTCCTAAACTTTTTAACCCTTGACGCTCAAGGAAAATCAGCTGCTGATCGTTTTTGGCATACAAACACAAAAAATACCTTCGCCAAAGCTATGTGGAAAGATCCTTTGACTCTAAAATGGAATGGCCCAGACCCAGTTCTCATTTGGGGTCGCGGGTCAGTTTGTGTGTTCGATACCCAAAATGATGCCGCACGATGGCTACCAGAACCTTTAGTCAAACAAATCAACGAGCCTATAAGTTCTCAGTAATATATGCCCAAGAACACCCTGTTCCTGAGGCAACTCCCTCTTTTCTCTTCCAGGTTTCCAATACCCAAGATTCAGGATGAAAACGGCCGACCCCCGACATCTACTGTTCCTCTGCTCCTTGTTGCCCATTGTCCCCCTAACTACTGCTACCGTCTTTCAATGGGAATTTCAAGTAAAGGAAGGTCCCATCAACCAGGACTCCACCACCCTTATCGGCTCAGGGCGCTGCCCTCTTACAGGGTGCCAGACAGCCCTCACCTTTAAAATCACTCCCAAAACTATTACTGCTACATATAGGCCTTACGCCTGCTTTTCTTATGACAATGAGGGCAGTTGTCTAAATTATGAATCCACCTATGGAGGGTGTAGATATTGGAGCTGCAATATTCATGAAGCCATCAACAAAAATGGCATTCTCCGCCTCCAAGGAGCAGAGTTTACCCTTGTTATCTCCGACCCTTGGAATGAGCGCTGGGAAAAGGGAGTCACAGGCAAACTCTATAATGATGGCTGGTCCTCCTACCCTACAGGAAATATATATATATCTAGACAATTAGTCCCTGCAGACTCCAAGGATAAAGTAAATCAATTAATTATAGAAAATGAACAACGCCTCCACTCTGCCATCCAAAACAATAAGGTAAAATGGGATTCTTGACCAGTATATCTCCAATATGCCATCCATCTACTTAATGCCTTCCAGGTAAATGCCTCCTCTTGTTTGCTTTGTGCCTCCCTTTCGTGCCCAATCCTTGCCGCAACTCCCCTAAATGCTTCCTCTACCCTCAACCTTTCCTTTAACCAATCTCGCTATAACACCACTCCTCCTGCCTCCCCAGTCCCACTACTCTCTCACCATCTAAATAACAATTTCACATTGCGCTGCTTTCTCTCTCACTAACGAATCACTACCTACTGACTTTACATGCACACAAAACACCTCTGTAACTACGGAACTTATATCCCCCCCCCCCCCACTGATTTATTTCTGGTGCAATGAGACCTTGTTTACTCGCATTAATAGCACCACCCGGGGACCCTGTATTCTGGTATCCATGGTCCCCCAACTCACCATGTATAGCCCTGACAAATTTGTCTGGCTCTTTCATACCACTCGCAAGAGAGTAGCCTTCCTTCCATTGGTGGTAGGTGTAAGCCTGACCACGTCAGTTGTTTCTGCAGGAGTGGCAGGCGGGGCATTGGGACACTCCTTGTATTCTGCCAGCGAATTTTCTGAAAAACTATAGCAGATGATTGACTCCACCACCAATAGTCTTGAATCTCTCCAAAGACAGATCACTTCCCTGACCAGAGTTGCCCTACAAAACCGGCGTGCTCTCGACCTCCTTACAGCAGAAAAGGGAGGAACGTGTATGGCTCTCCAAGAGGAGTGCTGTTTCTATGTCAATGAATCCGGAATCATTGAGGAAAACATAAAAAAGTTACAAACACTTAGTCGAGAGTTGCGTTCCCGATATGATCCCTCCTCCTCTCAAGTTTGGGCCAATTCCCCCCCTCTTCTCCTGGTTGCCATCAGTACTAGGACCTCTACTTATCTTAATCCTCTTGTTCACAATCGGACCTGTTATTATAAATAAAATCATGTCTTTTATACGTCAACAGATTGAAGCCATTAAGATGCAGCCCTTACAGGTCCATTATCACAGACTGGAGCTGGAGGATCGAGGCGTTGCCATCGAAGACCTACCTGTAGCTGCCACTCTCCCTTGATCATGCATTCTGTACTCATTCACTATGCTACTGTCCTCTACCCCTCTGCTATTGCTGTGGTCTCTTTGTCTCATGGCCAAAAGGCTTCCCCTCCCTTAAGACTGCATAGGATTCAGACCTATGCATATCGGCTCACAGTGAGGTGGGCACGATATGGGCACCAACTTGGGTGCAAGGCAGAGCACCGCAAGGGAAGGTCCTTCCTTGACCGTTTCTGAATTCCCTGAGAGCAAAACCTGACTGGCATGGAGGTTGGTACCACACCTGTTATTACATAGGCCCTGCCTCCCCTCCCCAAAAGGTACCAAGGGCCAGGATTGTGGGACGAAAAAATGACAGCCCACAGGAGGAGTCAGGTCAATACTCCCCCAGTTGATTAAAGCCCACCGCTGAATAGCAGGCCTCCCCCTCTTTTGTATAAAAGAAGGGAGGAGATGTTGGGAGCTATAAGCCAAACTTCGGCCATGTTGACAGAAACCGCCATGTCGCGAGTTAAGTTTCTGTTTCCTGGTTCTTGAATCGCTTACTGGAAATCGCAAGACCCACTGTGCTCGGAACACCACACCTGGGGACTTCCCAGAAGCGCTACATGCGGCCTCGCCTTCCAAGTTCCCGGTTCTGCTTACGTGCTATATGACTAGCCTTCCTTCCCTGAATCTCCCTATATAAACCCTCCTGTACTAATAAAAATTGAGACCTTGACCAAGCGCTGGGCTTGGTCTCCTTCCTTGTGTCTGTTTGCTTATTCCCATTCAGGTTGACTTCTCCTCGGGCCTCTGTTGAACCCCCGCAGGCCGGGGCACAAGGCCACCCTGAGATTACATAGTGAGTTCCAGGTCAGCCTGGTCTAGAATGAAACCCTACCTCAAAAAACCAAAAAAAAATAAATAAATAAACTACAAAGTGACTGTTCCAAGAGGTAGGTCAGCCTGTAGTACTCTGAGAACCCTTCTCAATAAAGTGCATCTTTTTTTGTTAGGGGGTGGTGAGGGAGATTAAATTTTTCCTAGGTAGTGTTTCTCTGTACTCTAGGCTGACCTGGAACTCACTCTGTAATCCCAGTTTCTACTCACGTTGATCCTCCTATCTCTGCCTCCCAAGTGCTGGGATTAAAGGTGTGTGCCATCACACCTGGTTTACCTACTTACTGTTCTTACAGCACAGTTCTTAATGGGTTGTTGGGTTTTTTGTTTTGTTTTGTTTTGATTTTTTTTTTTTTTTTTTTTTTTTTTTTTTTTTGGTTTTCTGAGGTAGGGTCTCATGCTAGCTCAGGCTGACCTGAAATTCACTATGTAGTCTCAGGGTGGCCTCAAACTCTTGGTGATCCTCCTACCTCTGCCTCCCAAGTTACTGTCTTCTTTTGGAATTGTTTTGTTCTAATGCTCCATGAAACTAAACCCTGGTGAGCAAGGATGAGTCATGTATGTGTTCTGACCCCGCCCCTGCAGTGCTTCCCATGATGCTGTCCAAGCAGTTAAACATGTAAAAATTATTTAATGTACATTTTCATAAACACAATATTTAAAAAGTAGAAATATAAATTCCAAGTTCAAGCACAAAAAGTAAATCACATCCATTAATTCCAAAACATCTTTCCAGGAGTCTCATTAAGCGTTGTTCAGAGCAACTCGGAGAGCCACATAAAGCTTGAATATATTTCTGGTGGTGTTGTGACATCAATAAATGAATGAAGTTTATAAGGAAGCTATATACTCTCAAAATTTAAAGTGCTCACATAAGTCTTATGTATGGACTCTTAAGAATTAATCAAATACCATAACTAATAAAAAAATTAAAAAGAAAGAATCAAATAAATGTTCTTATAAGCAACATCAATTATCCAGCCCTTCTCCTTCTTTTATTTATTCCTTCCCCCCACTATCTTCCTCATGTTCAATTATACTTACTGAGCGCACATGCGCATACACACACACATACATACACACACACGCTAGTGGAACACTGTGTGTTAGAGCCTTAAAAATGTTAGTTCTCTATTTTAGGCATGGCCTATAAATGGAAGAAAGACTTAAAATAGTAATGCAAATTGTAGAGGCTGCTACCACATTTTGAGAAAAATCACACAAAATATTAAGACATACTCTGTTGTACTACAACTTTATAGTTGAGTATTGTTAAAACAAAACATAACTGTAGATGTCATTTTCTGGGCAGTTCTCTTGAGGAACATGTGGAATTGCTGGTATTTCAGGTTCTTCTGCTTTGACTTTTTCTCTCATTTCTGTAAAATTAAATAAAATACAAAAAATAGATTCAATGAATTTAAAAGATTATTCTGCTAGAGAAAAAAATCCTGTACCTCAAATGTTGGACAAAAACAAACTTGATCTGGATTAGATATTAACATGTTGTGCCTGCCATGGTGGCACACATCTTTAATCCCAGCACTTGGGAAGCAGAGGTAGGATTGCAAATAGTTTTAGGCCAGTCTGGACTAGAGCAAGACCCTACCTTAACCCCCCCCCCAAAAAAAAATAAATGTTGTGTCCTAGAAACAGTAGTGTTTTTGTAATCTTGGGATTCTAAGACACAGAGATCAAAAACCATAAAGCAAAACGTTGACAAATTTAAATACCTTAAGATTAAAATTCCAGAACTGGGTGGGTGGCACACGCCTTTAACCCCAGCATTTCCAGAGGCAGAGGTAGGAGGATCACCAAGAGTTTGAGACCACCCTGAGACTACATACTGAATTCCAGTTCAGCATGGGCTACAGTGAGACCCTACCTCGAAAACAAAAACCAAAAGATTTAAAATTCCATATAGCAGAAACCACAATATGCCAAAATAAATCACAAACTACTATAAATAATATTTACAATGTGTATTTAATGAATGATTAAAGGAAGTCTGTATTTCTTTTTGTTTTAAAAAATATGAAGGGGGGCTGGAGAGATGGCTTAGCAGTTAAGGCATTTGCCTGCAAAGCCAAAGGACCTCTGTTCAATTCCCCAGGACCCACATAAGCCAGATGTACAAGGTACCCCATGCATTTGGAGTTCATCTGTAGTGGCTGGAGGCCCTGGTGTGCCCATTCTCTCACTTTCTCTTTCTCTCTCTCTCTCTCTCTCTCAAATGAATAAATAAAAATTTTTAAAAAGAGTCACTAAAAAATAAGAAGGGACTTGAGAGATGGCTTAGCAGTTGAGGCACTTGCCTGCAAAGCCTAAGGACCCGTGTTCAACTCCCCAGAATCCACATAAGCCAGATACACAAGGTGACACGTGCAAGATTGCACATGTGCATAAGATGCCTGCATCTGGAGTTTGCTTGCAGTGGCTGAAGGCCCTGGTGCATCAATTCTCTCTCTCTCCCTCATAAAGAAAAATTTTTAATATAGAATGCTTCACAAATTTGCATATCATCTATATCATTCCAATTTTAGTATATGTGCTGCCAAAGCAAGCACCTTTTTATTTGTCTTTTTGGGTTCTTTGTTTTTGAGACAGAATCTCACTCTAACACAAGCTGACCTAGAGCTTATTCTGTAGCTCCAGGCTGCTGACTTTGAACACATTTTTCTTTTTCTTCTTCTTTTTTTTTCGAGGTATGGTCTTACTGTCTCTCTGAACCAGAAACTCACTCTGTAGTCCCTCACAGTCAAACTCACAGTGATACTCCTACCTCTGCCTCCCCAAGTGCTAGGATTAAGGTGTGTGCCACCACACCTACTCCCTTGGCTTCTTTTATTGACAGCTTTCATACATGTACATAATGTATTTTGATAATAATCCCCTTCCATTACTTTGTTTTTTAGGTTTTTCAAAGTAGGGTCTCTAGCCCAGGCTGACCTGGAATTCACTATGTAGTCTCAGGCTGGCCTTGAATTCACAGAGATCCTCCAACTTCTTGCCTCCTCAAATACTGGGATTAAAGGCATGCACTGCCATGCCCAGCTCACTCTTTAAATATATATATATATGTATATATGGTGATATGGTACTAGCACTGAACCAGAGCCCTAGTGCATGCTAAGCAAATGATGAGCCACTGAGCTATACTCACAGCCCTGGCAAAGATTTTTTGTTTGTTTTTTTGTTTTTCAAGGTAGACTCTCACTCTAGCTCAGGCTGACCTGGAATTCACTATGTAGTCTCAGGCTGGCCTCAAGCTCACAGCAATCCTCCTACCTCTGCCTCCTGAATGCTGGGACCAAAGGTGTGTGCCACCATGCCCGGCAACATTTTTGTTCAGGGCAGGGGGTTAAGAATATTGGGGGAGGTGATGAGATGGCTTAGTGGTTAAGGCGCTTGCCTGTAAAGCCTAAGGACCCAGGTTCTATCCCCCAGTGCCCATGTAAAGCCAGATGCACAAGGTGGTCCATGCATCTGGAGTTCTTTTGCAGTGATTAGAGGCCCTGGCATACCCATTCTCTATCTTCCTTTCTCTCTTTCACACACACAAATAAATAAATAAAAATATTTTTAATTTTTTTTAAATTTATTTGCAAGGAGAGACATAGAGACAAAGATTGAGCATGCTAGGGCCTCCTGCAAACTTCAGATATGTGCTACTTTGTGCATCTGACTTTATGTGGGAATTGAAGCTATGCCAACAGGCTTTGCGAGTAAAGCACCTTTAACCTTGGAGTCATTACCAGCCCTACTCCCCCCCCCCCAAGGTAGGGTCTCACTCTAGCCCAAGCTTACCTGGAACTCACTCTGTAGTACCAGGCTGGCCTTGAACTTACAGCGATCCTCCTACCTCTGCCTCCCCAGTGCTGGGATTAAAGAAGTGCACTACCATGCCCTTGCCCAGCTGCTTATTTACTTATTTATCTATTTATTTATTTAAGAGAGAGAGAGAATAGGCATGCCAGGGCCTCTAGCCACTGCAAAGGAACTCCAGACACATGTACCACCTTGTGTATCTGACTTTACATGGGTACTGGAGATTTGAATGTGGTTTACATGGTTCCTGAGGGGTCAAGCCTTGAACTGGGGTCCTTAGGCTTCACAGGCAAGTGCTTAACTGCTAAGCCATCTCTCCAGCCCCCTGTTTTTATTTTTTGAGACAAGGTCTCATGTAGTCCAAGCTGGTCTCCAACTCCCTATGTAGCTGAGAATAACCATGAATTCCTAACCCTCCTACTTCCACCTCCCAAGTCATTCATTATAAGCTTGAACCTGCCCTCCCTCCCACCCCCGCCGACCCAGTACTGGGGATTGAATTCAAGGTCTCACACACGCTAGGCAAGCACTATATCACTGACTATATGTATCTTTTGTTTTGTTTTTTTTTAACAATATTTTATTTAAGCCGGGTGTGGTGGCACACACCTTTAATCCCAGCACTCAGGAGGCAGAGGTAGGAGGATCACCGTGAGTTTGAGGCCACCCTGAGACTACATAGTGAATTCCAGGTCAGCCTGGGCCAAAGTGAAACCTTACCTCAAAAAAACAAAAAAATAAAATAAAAAAATAAAAATATTTTATTTATGTTTGTTTGCAGTGGCTAGAGGCCCTTGCACACCCATTCTCTCCCTCAATCTCTCTCTCTCTCTCTCTATATATATATATATATATATATATGTATGTATATATATATATACATATATATATAGATATATAGATATAGATATATACTCTCTCTCTATATATATATATACATATATATATATGTATGTATATATATATATATATACACACATATATCTGCCTGTCTTTCTCTCTCTCAAATAAATAAATAAAAATTAAATTAAATTTAAAATGCAAAGAGAAAAAGAATTTTTACTTATTTGCAAGCAGAAAAAGAGAGACAGCAAGAATGGCCAAGGCCTCTAGACACTGCAAATGAACTCCAGATGCATGCACCACTTTGTGCATCTGGCTTTACTTGGGTACTGAGGAATCAAACCTTGGTCCTTTGACTTTGCAGACAAGTGCCCTAACAGCTAAACCATCTCTCCAGGCCTGTTTTTTTTTTTTTTTTTTTTTCAAGACAAAGTGTCACTGTAGCCCTCCTGAAACTCCCTCTACAGGCCCAAGCTGGTTTGAACTCACAGTGATCCTCCTATCTCAACCTATTGAATGTTGGGACTAAAGGCATGCGTCTTAAAGATTTTTAAAAATTATTTATTTATTCATTTGCAGGCAGAGAGAGAGAGACAGAGAGAAGAGAGACAGAAAGATTGGGTGTACCAGAGCTTCCGCAGCAAACTCTAGACGCCTGTGGCCAGAAGGGAGGCACACAGGAGAATTTCCTGGAAACTGCCTGAGGGGGCAGTGAACAAGAAGTGACCCTGCCTCAAATGAGATGGAAAGAGAGACCAACTTGAAAGTGTCCTCAGCTGGGCATGGTGGCACACGCCTTTAATCCCAGCACTTGGGAGGCAGAGGTAGGAGGATCACTGTGAGTTCAAGGCCACCCTGAGACTACATAGTGAATTCCAGGTCAGCCTGAGCTAGAGTGAAACCCTACCTCAAAAAAACAAAATAAAAAAAGAAAGAAAGAAAGAAATTGTCCTCTGATCTCCACACATGCACTATGGTGCCCCACCAGCATACACTAACTTCCCCCCACACATAGACCAAATAAAAATAATGTACACAAAACTTATCCATCCAATTCTGAGTTAGTTTTGCTTACTATGGTTTCTCCAACTAGGTAGCTTGCATTTTCAATTTTTTTTCTTTTAATTATTTGGAAATGTGCCAAGACAGACTATTGCCTATGTGAAAGAATATATTTTAGGGCTGGAGAGATGGCTCAGTAGTTAAGGCCCTTGCCTTGCCTGCAAAGCTTGACTACCAGTGTTCGATTTCCCAGTACCCACGTACAGCCAGATGCACAAAAGGGCACATGCAAAGGCCCTGGCATGTCCGTTTTTTTCTCTCTCTCTTCTCTATCTCCCTCTGCTTGAAAATAAATAAAAATATTTTTTAAAAAAATCATATATATTACTATATATATTTCAAGTTTATATATACATATATGTATATTTCTTGAAAATATTCAATGATAGACATAGTATCTGATGCGATAACTGACTACTGTCAAAGGCAATTGTAAATTACAGTTCTGAAGAAGATGGGCCTACGTTATTGCTATAAATAGCCCCTACCTGGACAGAAAGTACAGACATCCTTGGCATTTTCCTGCTGTGCATTAGGGTCCTGGTCTTGGGGCCCACCTGCTCCTTGGCTTGGTTCTGGAAGGAAATCTTTAGGCACATCCCTATTCTTACAAGTCTTAATAGAGAGATCTTCAGGCTCAGGCACTTCTTGGTAGGTTTCAGGTGAATAGGTCTCAGGCTCAGGTGTTTCTTGGCATATTTCAGGTGAATATTCTTCAGGCCTGGCTGCTTCCTGGTAGGTTTCAGGTGAATAATCTTCAGACTTAGTAGTCTCTTGGTCTATTTCAGGTGAATATTCTTCAGACCCAGGCATTTCTTGGATTGCGTTTTGAAAGGAGATAGTAGGCACAGCAATTTCTTTACATATCTTATGAGAAAAGCACTCAGGTTCAACTGCTTCTCGGTGTGTTTCTGCAGAAGTATCTTCAGACAGCACTACGTCTTGTGCTTTGGCAAAGGAGCCTTCGGCCCCAGCCATTTCTTGATCTGGTTCAGAAGCAAATTCTTCTGGCACCACTATTGTTTGGCTTGTGTCAAGAGGATAGGGTTCAGGCACATGTGCTCTGGGGGATACTTCGGGAGAGCATCCTTTCGGGTGGGCTGCGTCTTCAGATACAGAAGCAAGGTCTCTGGGAAGAGTTGTCTCTTGGCAGGGTTTGGGAGAATGGACTTCAGGCTCAGCCATGTCTTGGCACACTTTGGAAGCAAGGTCTTGACACATAGCAGTTTCTTGACATATTTTAGGAGAGAGGACTTCAGGTCCAGCCACATCTTGGATTATTTTCAAAGGGTGGTCTTGACAGACAGCTGGTTTTAGGGACATTTTAGGAGCGAGGTCTTCAGGTTCAATCACATCTTGGCCTGTTTCAGGAGAATGGCTCAGTGCTGCCGGTTCGTGGTACTCAGGACTCTCCTGGTACGCGATGCTTTCTTCACGTAGTTCAGATGGGCACTGTGCAGGCACAGCTTCTGGCGGGGAGGCTGGCAGTGGAAGTGCTTCGATGACAGGTGGCTCGGTGTCTCTCTCAGCAAGTGCGGGCACTTTCTCCACTTCCTTGTCTCTTTGTGATGGAGGCTCCACCTTTGCTTCTGCATTTCGTTGTCTCTTTTGGCCTCTTTGATTTCCTTTGCCTGTTCTCTGATACTTGCGTTTTTTCTGTTCTCTGCAGAAAAACCAAAATTAGTGTTAACAACAGGGCTACAGAATTCCAATAAAGGCGTCTAATAACAATCCCAGGTCCCTTGCTGCCTTGTTGTATGACTTTGACCAACTCACTTAATCTCTGTAGACTTCATTCTTTGTTTGCAAAATGAACAGTCCCAGATAGTCTCAACTATTAGGAGAGGAATTGTTCCTTCAGGAATTTTTTTTTTAATATTTATTTATTTGAAAGCAGAGAGAAAGAGAGAGAATGAGAGGGGAAAGGGTTTGGTTTTGATGTGAGGTAGAGATAGAGAGAGGAAGAGAGGGAGGGAGAATTCTTTAGTTTGGTTATGGAAGATGTATACATGTGTTTTTTAATTTTTTTTAATTTTAAAAATAAGCCAGGCATGGTAGCACATGCTTTTTTATTTATTTATTTGTTTACTTACTTATTTGTTTGTTTAAGAGAGAGAGAGATACAGAAATAGGCAGGTAGAGAGAGAGAGAGAATGGGCATGCCAGAGCCTCCAACCACTGCATACAAACTCCAGATGCATGTGCTTCCTTGCGCATCTGGCTTACATGGGTCCTGGGGAGTCAAACCTGGGTCGTTTGACTTTGTAGGCAAGCCCCTTAACTGCTAAGCCATCTCTCCAGCCCTTTTATTATTATTATTATTTTAGAGAGAGACAGAGAGATAATTTCCATGCCAGGGCCTCAGCCATTGAACTTGAACTCCAGATGTTTGTGCCACCTAGTGGTCATGTGCAACTTTGTGCTTGCCTCACCTTTGTGTGCCTGGCTTACATGGGATCTGGAGACTTAAATATGGGTCCTTAGGCTTCACAGGCAAGTGACTTAACCGCTAAGCCATCTCTCCAGTCCCCCACTTCATGTTTTAATAGACTGGCACGTGGTTTACATGCACACTCACTCAGTGTTTAGTCTGGGGGAGCCCCACTATCCCTGCTTAAGTCAGCACATTTAAGGTGAGTCTGGCTCTGTGATGCAGCATGGCTTGTCTTCTGTGCAGGCTGCAGGCAGGTGGTGTGCATGGCTTGCTTGTGTGACACAGTACCTTCTGTAAAGACTGCTAACATAGCCAATGAGGTGTTCCATATGCGGAGTCAAAGGTTGCAAACAGAAGCCTTGTAGAAAGGCATGAATAGTATATTACTCCTAATAAGTAGATAAAGATCTAGAAAATGAAAGTAAATGCATATACATTGCAGCCAATGACAAATTTTTAGGCGCTGCAAATATAACCAAATACAGATGGCTAATACAGATGGGCAGGGGTGGGGGAGGTGCCATAAATAAGCATTTCATCATTTCTCCAAATTTATTGAAATTCTGTTCCATTCTACCTGCTTGTGGCACCTTCTCTAACAGACTAAGAAGGCTGAAATGCTCTCTCTGCTTAGTCTTCCTGTGGGATCTCTCGTGAAGATCATGAGGACCACGGTTCATCTTGCAGCAAGGCACACAAGCTACTTCTTACTGTTGTTATTCCTGAAGAAACCATGTTTTTGTTTTTTAAGTTAACCAGATGCTTATTGGGTAAAACCAGTATTTCCTAGATCTTTATGGGACTCAATAAATCAATGTATACCTCTTTTTTAATCTTTATTTTTGAGGCAGGGTCTTGCTGTATTGCCCAGGCTATCCTCATTTTTTGTTTGTTTGTTTTTTAAATATTTTTGTTTATTTTATTTATTTATTTATTTATTTGAGAGCAACAGAGAGAGAGAGACAAATGGGCACACCAGGGCCTCTAGCCACTGCAAACAAACTCCAGACGCGTGCACCCCCTTGTGCATCTGGCTAATGTGGGTCCTGGGGAATGGAGCCTCAAACTGGGGGCCTTAGGCTTTACAGGCAAGTGCTTAACCACTAAACCATCTCTCCAGCCCTTTTGTTTGTTTTCTGAGGCAGGGTCTCATTCTAGCCAAGACTGACCTGGAATTCACTATGTAGTCCCAGGCTGGCCTTGAACTCACAGCGATTCCCTTATCTCTGCCTTCTGAGTGCTGGGACTAATGGTGTGTGCCACCTTGCCCAGCAGTCCTCAAATATTCTTTCTTTTTTTTTTTAGTTTTTTGAGGTAGAGTCTCACTCTAGCTCAGGCTGACCTGGAATTCACTATGTAGTCTCAGGGTGGCCTTGAACTCATGGTGATCCTCCTACCTCTACCTCCCAAATGCTGGGATTAAAGGTGTGTGCCCATCATGCCTTGCAATCCTCAAATGTTCACTCTTCCTGCTTAGGCCTCCCATGTGCTGGGATTATAGACATACACCACCATTTTTTTTTTTTTTTTTTTGTTTTTTGGTTTTTTGAGGTTGGGTCTTGCTCTAGGCACGGCTGGCCTGGAACTCACTTTGTAGTCAGTCCCAGGCTTGCTTCAAACTCAGCAATAGTCCTACTCTGCCTCCTAGGTGTTAGGATTAAAAGTGTGTACCATAACACCTGGCCTTGTTCTTTTTTTAAATGTTATTATTTATTTGTTTGATTATTTATTTATTTGCAAGCAGAGAGAAACAGAAAGGAGACAAGAGAACGGATGCAGCAAGGCTTCCAGCCAATGCAAACAAACCCTAGACGCATGTACTACTTTGTGCATCTGGCTTTACGTGGGTACTGGAGAATCGAACTAGGGTTTTTAGGCTTTGCTGGCAAGCACCTTAACCACTGTGCCATCTCTCCATCCCATTTTTTTAACTCTATTTTTACTTATTTGCAAGCACAGAATAAGAAAGGGTTGCCCAAAAGCCTCTTGTCACTGCAAACAAAATTCAGACACATGTCACTGTGCATCTGGCTTTATGTGGGTCCTGGAGAATTGAACCTGGGCCATCCCTAGATGATTTCTTAAAAAAAAAAAAAAGTGTAGGGCCAAACTGTCCTGTGAGCACTTCTTAAGAGGTTTATACTCCTATATTTATGCTACTCTCACTTTTGGTGAGAGAATAAGGGAGGGAATTATCATGATTTATTATTTATAATTATGGAAGCTGTCAATAAAAAAGTTGAAAAAAAGTGTGGGGGCTGGGGAGATGGTTCAGCTGTTAAAGACACTTACTTGCAAAGTCTGACATGCCTGGTTCAATTCCCCAGTACCCACACAAAGCCAGATGCACAAAGTTGTGGTTGGATCTGGAGTTTGTTTGTATAGGCAGGACCACTGGAACACTCATTCATTCATTCATTCTCTCTCTCTCTCTCTCTCTCTTATCTCTCTCTCTCTCTTTCTCAAATAAATAGTTAATAAAAAAAGAAAAAAGAAAAACAACATGGTGGCCAGGCTTGGTGGCGCACACCTTTAATCTCAGCACTTGGGAGGCAGAGGTAGGAGTATCACTGTGAGTTCAAGGCCATCATGGGACTACAAAGTGAGTTCCAGGTCAGCTTGGACTACAGTGAGACCCAAACTTGAAAAAAAAAAAAAAAAAGCCAACAACTACAAAACGCCAGCAAGCCGGGCTTGGTGGTGCATGCTTTTAATCTGGGCACTTGGGAAGCAGAAGTAGTAGGATCGCTGTGAGTTCAAGGCTGCTCTGAAACTCCATAGTGAACTCCAGGTTAGCCTGAGCTAGAATGAGACCCTACCTCAGAAAAACAAACAAATGGCAGGTGTGGTGACACACACCTTTAATTCCAACACTCGGAAGGCAGAGGTAGGTGGATTGCTCTGAGTTCAAGGCCACCCTGAGACTCCATAGTGAATTCAATGTCATCCTGGGCTAGAGTGAGACCCTACCTCGAAAAACCAAAAAATAAAGTAAAATAAAATGAAAGGGGTTGGAGACACAGCTCAACTGGTAGAGTGTCTGCATAGCACAGTGCTATATGAAACCTTGTCAGAGAGGGAAGGGAAGGAGGAAGGTCACTAAAAGCAAAGGTAATCTAAAGATGGGATTATGGCACCTCGACATTTTAAGTCATTATTCCAAGTAACCAAGGTAATAAAACAATTAAGAAAGTTGTTTTTGTTGTTTGTTTTTCAGATAGGGTCTTGCTATGTAGCCCTGGCTGGCCTCAAACTTGTAATCCTCCTGCCTCTTCCTCCAAAATGTTGAGATTACAGGGTGTGCCACCACACCAAGCTTTGTCAAATGATAAAATTCTTTTTTCTTCAAGGTAGGGTCTCTCTCTAGTCCGGGCTGATTTGGAATTCACTGTGTAGTCTCAGGCTGGCCTTGAACTCACAGCAACCCTTCTACCTCTGCCTCCTGAGTGCTTTGATTAAAGGTGTGCACTACCACGCCGGGCATGAGTAATTTACTTTTATAAGCTCATGTAATTGTCACACGGAGCTAGGTGTGACGCTCTTCTCTCCACGTTGCAGATGGCATATCTGAAGCACAGAGATACTGAACAATTTGCCCAAAGTCAATGACTTGGAAGCTGGGAGTGCCAAGCTGGTCATTCTGGTTTATCAGCCATGCTCTGGACCATTACTCTCTGCTGTCACCCTCTGAAGCCACTACCATTGTGTACATATATTGTGGTGAGAAAAAAGGGCACAATCCTCGGCCACATGAAGACGTGTCTACAGAGCAAGTCTAGCCAGTTAGTTCCCAGGAAGTTCACCACGGTGTCATCCACCTCGGTGACTTCCTCAGCTCAGTAAGCTTGGAAACCGTCCATCAGTACAGTAACAGTAGTGGCATCGACGGTGGAGCTCAGCTACCAGGCACAGAGATGGATAGGCAAGCCTAAAGGCCAGGGTTTTTTTTTTTAGGGGGGGGGTTCAAGGTAGGGTCTCACTCTAGCTCAGGCTGACTTGGAATTCACTACGTAGTCTCAGGGTGGCCTCGAACTCACAGTGATCCTCCTACCTCTGCCTTCCTGAGTGCTGGGATTAAAGGCGTGCGCCACCATGCCTGGCACAAGACCAGTATTTTTAAAGATTTTATTTTTATTTATTTATTAGAGACAGAGAGGAAGACAGAGAGAGAGAGACAGAGACAGAGAATGGATGCACCAGGGCCTCTAGCCGCTGCATACGAACTCCAGATGCATGCGCCACCTTGTGCATCTGGCTTACGTGGGACCTGGAGAATCGAACCGGGATCCTTTGGCTTTGCAGGCAAATGCCTTAACCGCTAAGCCATCTCTCCAGCCCAAGACCAGTATTTTTAATTAGCAACAACAAATACAAAGTCACACAGTAAAGAAAGCTTGGGACAACAATAGGAATGCAAGGCAATCAAAGGCAGTCCTCGGGAGGTATGCCCTGGAAACCAAAGGAGATCAAGATTGCTCAGCTGAGGGCTGGAGAAAGCTAGGGGTAGAGTACTTGCTTAGCATGCACGAGGCTCTTCAGTTTGTTCTCCAGCACCATGTAACCCAGGGGTGGTGATGCACTCCTGTTATCCAGACACTTAGGAGGTGGAGGCAGGAGGATCAGAAGTTCAAGCAAGATAGAGACCAGCGTGAGCTATCCTGACAGAGTGGAACACGGGCGGGGGGGGAACGAATTCTGCTGCTATGACTTTACGCCACTGTGGGATTCTGAGCAAGGTAGCCCCTGCTCTCCCTTGTGTTTGTAAAACAGGGATAACAGCAGCACCTGACTTAAAGGAGGGCAGGAAAGGTAGAATGGCTCATGTTAGCATGAGCAAGACTGTGTGCCACATAGCATATTCTGTCAGGATTCATTCCTTCCCATTGATAACATCATGCCCCAGGAGCCATTGCGTAATAATTCATCCCTTTCCCGTGTGACAGGACCATACCCAAGGAGCCACTGTGATGTCTGCTTCTCTTGGGCTTCGGCTTTTCTTTTCCTGAGTTGGTCTCTATTTCGTAGACGCCATGTTCCAATGATTTCTATAGGGTGAAAATAAAAGTTATTGGAGAGTGTGATGAAGGTCCATGGCACTGGTTAGTAAAAGAACCCTATTGCAAAGTGGGAGAATCCCTGTCCTAGGTTTTGCTCCAAGGCTTTTTTTTTTTTTAATTATTTATTTATTTGCAAGCAGAGAGAGGTAGAGAGAACAGAGGCAGACAGAGAGAGAATGGGCACACCAAAGCCTCCAGCCACTGCTAATGAACTCCAGATGCATGTGCCCCTTGTGCATCTGGCTTACATGGGTCCTGGAGAATCAAACCTGGGTCCTTTGACTTCACAGGCAAATGCCTTAATTGCTAAGCCATCTCTCCATCCCAAGACTTTGCTCCGAGACTTTTGAGGACAATGACCATGTATTAATTATCCATGTACCTCTAAACAAGCAGAACAGATATTTAATGAACGGTGTGTGAAAAGATTAGAGATTACTCAGACATAGTATTTGTCCATAGGTGTGTAATCAATTTATTGCTTTATTCAAAATAATTTGATATGTTGAACAAATAATAAAAGAAAAAAATGGGTTGGAGGGATTGCTCAGCAGTTAAGGCACTTGCCTGCAAGGCATAATGACCCAAGTTCAATTCCCCAGTACCCACCTAAAGCCAGATGCACATTGTGGCACATGCATCTAGAGTTTATTTGCAGTGTCTAAAACCCTGGTGCACCCATTCTCTTTCTTTCTCTCATTGGAAATAAAGAAAGAAAAACCTGATCATAGTCAGGCATGGTGGCACATGCCTTTAATCCCAGCATTTGGGAGGCAGAGGTAGGAGGACCGCCATGAGTTCAAGGCCACCCTGAGACTACAAAGTGAATTTCAGATCAGCCTGGCCTAGAACAAAACAAACAAAACAAAACCCAGGTGTGGTGGTGCATGCCTTTAATCCCAGCACTTGGGAGGGATGGGTAGGAGGATCATCATGAGTTTGAGGCTACCCTAAGACTACATAGTGAATTCCAGGTCAGCCCGGGCTACAGTAAGGCCCTACCTTGAAACACCCCCCCCCAAAAAAGGAAAAAAATTGATCATATTCTGTCACTTTTAACATAATAACTTGCTTTTATTTTATTCCTCAATTCTATCTAAGCCTTATATCATACAATAGCATAACATGATTTTATCTTGTTGTTGTTTTGAGGTGGGGTCCAGGCTGACCTGGAATTCACTATGTAATCTCAGAATGGCTTCTGACTCACAGCAATCCTACCTTTGCCTCCTGAGTGCTGGGATTAAAGGTGTGTGCCAACACACCTGGCTGATTTTATCCTTTTTTAAAATTTATTTATTAGAAAGGGAGCCCAATAAGCACTTCTTTCTCTCTCTCTCTCTCTCTCTCTCTATCTCTTGGTTTTTCAAGGTAGGGTCTCATTCTAGCTCAGGCTGACCTGGAATCCTGGAATTCACTCTGTAGTCTCAGGGTGGCCTCGAACTCACTGTGATCCTCCTACCTCTGCCTCCCAAGTGCTGGGATTAAAGGTGAGAGCCACCATGCCCAGCTGTAACTGTAATTTTAATGTGACTTAGTACTTAAACTAGCTTATGCATTCTCATTTACCTAATCATTCCACTTATATTAAATATGAGGATATTGTCACTTAATTTTTTGCCTTGTTACCAAAGTATAATAAGCATACTGATTAAATATAACTTTTCTTTCTCTTATTCTTTTGGACGTGAGACAGGGAACAGTTCTTCTATAGTGTAGCCCAAGCTGGCCTTGAAGTCTATCCTCATCCTCCTAAATGCTGGGATTATAGGTATGCACCACCACACATTCTATCTGTATTTTTACCAACTTCTAACTAAATTTAAAATTTCCTTCAAATTATGAATGTAGATTGCAAAGCACAGTAGTTTTAGCAGTATATAACTTTTCACCCAAAGAAATTACAGATTTTTTTTTCACATCACATTCCAGTTATTGCAAATTTCTGAAAATGTTACTTATGAGCAGCAGGACATGGTGGTGCACACCCTTAATCCCAGCACTTGGGAGGCAGAGGTAGGTGGATTGCCATGAGTTCAAGGCCAGCCTGAGACTACATAGTGAATTCCTCAGCTAGAGCAAGATCCTACCTCAAAAAAACAAAAGATTTATATATTATATATATATATGTATACCTATATGTATATATATATATATATATAGAGAGAGAGAGAGAGAGAGAGAGATAGATAGATAGATAGATAGATAGATATAGATTACTGATATGGTCTGCTAAATTTGATACTATGATTATTAGACTTTTCATTGATCTCATTTAATGCATGTATAAATATGCATATCTATAACTGTGTTAAAATTTAACAACTTTCTTTCTTTTTTTTTTTTTTTGTTTTTTTGAGGTAGGGTCTCACTCTGGTCCAGGCTAACCTAGAATTTACTACGTAGTCTCAGGGTGGCCTTGGGATTAAAGGCATGCGCCACCATGCCTGGCTTTTTTGCTTTTTCAAGGTAGGGTCTCGCTGTAGCCCAGGCTGACCTAGAATTCACTCAGTAGTCTCAGGGTGGCCTTGAACTCATGGCGATCCTCCTACCTCTGCCACCCAAGTGCTGTAATTAAAGGTGTGTGCCACCACACCCAGCTCAATTTTAACAACTTTCTTAATACAACTGTAACCTTATGTATCCAATTTTATGTATTTAATTATTATAAGAAGGGGTCTATCAGTTCATCAGAATAGCAGAAATCCATCAAATCAAAAAGTTTTAAGACACTCTTAGGACATCTCAAGCCCTAGGGTTCTATAAAACACTTGGAGAAATGCTGCTTTAGAGCAGATGTAAAGACAGAATAAAAAAGAGAAAGCACTATTCTAATTCTTGCGTCCTGTCACCAGACCTCTTTCCAAATGCCACACACAGCAGTGGGACGTACTTGCTTTACTGCAGCCACTCTGTAGTGGGGATTTTCATTATCTTTCTCTTAAGCAGATTTCTTATTAATGATTTATTATCCCCATGTGTTTCTCTGGCCTATTTGATCCCAGTTCTTCACATCCAAGGTTATAAGAAATGTACTGTTATGCTTGCCACCCCCAGATCCACAAAAAAAGAAAAAGAAAAAAAGAAAGATAATCGTAGCCAGAGTCTTTGCAACAGCCCCCACCCGCAGAAGATCCCTTCATTACCTGGCACACGGCACTCCTCCGGATGAGGGGCCAGTGTCTGATGGAGTTTCTGATGAGACTGCTCCTTCCCCAAGTCCATCTTGCTGGCCGCAGTGCCTCCCTGGTATTTGCTCTGACTTCCACAAGCAGCCTAAAAGCTTTTTGAAAATATCAAAACCAACTCACACTTTAAAAAAATGCCCACATACAAGTTCACTTGTCACTTTACTGCCCGCCTAAAAGTTTTATCTGGTTGGACCACAGCTGTGGGCGAATTCTACTTTCTTTATCACATAGCACAGGTGTGAGTGGGGAAATGGCTGGTGCTGTCCTGCTCTTCCAGTGTGGCTTCTGTTCATGCAGGGAACCCCTCTGGCACAGCCCAGCATGTACAGCGTCTGGCCCAGCAGCCAGCAAGCGTCCACGTTCCTTTTTATAATAACACCAAGTGACTGACATAGAGGCTGTGTCCTCCCAAGCTGTGGCTGGAGGGATTCCATTTTCACAAATGGAGGTGGCCAAGCCAAGTATAGAAAGAATCCTGGGACTAGGTTCCAACTAGATCAGTGGCCCCATAACAAGTTACTTCCCTTCCTGTGACTTTCTTCCTGATTTGCATAATAAGTAAATAGTTCTCCTCTTGTTTATTCCATACAATCAGTTCTTGCAAAAATGAAAGATGGATATGAGAATTATGAATTTCTTCTTGATGGTGGCTTTCCTCACCTTAAACAAAATATTATCAAGTTTTGCTGTGTGTGCTCCTTGACTTAGCAATAAAGGACCAAACTGGAAATTCAAAGCAAGTTAGTACCCAATTGCTCACCCAATCAAAATAACTAGTGAGGGCTTGAAGAGATGGCTCAATGGTTAAGGCATTTGCCTTCAAAGTCTAAGGACAAGCCAGGCATGGTGGCACATGCCTTTAATCCCAGCACTTGGGAGGCAGAGGTAGAAGGATCATTGTGGGTTTGAAGCTACCTTGAGACTATGTAGTGAATTCCACATCAGCCTGAGCTAGAGTGAGACCCAGAAAAACTTAAAAAAAGAGAGAGAGAGAGAGAGAGAAGAAAGAGAAGAGAAGAGAAGAGAAGAGAAGAGAAGAGAAGAGAAGAGAAGAAAAAGCCTAAGGACCTGGGTTTGATCCCCCAGTATCCATGTAAAAGCCAGATGCACAAGGTGACACACATGTCTGGAATTCATTTGCAATGGCTAGAGGCCCTGGAACACCCATTTTCTCTATCTGCCTCTTGCTCGCTCTCTCTCTCTCTCTCTCTCTCTCTCTCATTCATAAATAAATAAATAGGGCTGGAGAGATGGCTTAGCAGTTAAGGCATTTGCCTGTGGAGCCTAAGGACCGAGGTTTGATTCCCTAGAACCCACATAAGCCAGATGCATAGGGTGGCACATATGTCTGGAGTTCATTTGCAGGGGCTAGAGGCCCTGGCATGTCCCATTCTCTCTCTCTCTGCCTCTCTCTCTCTCTCTCTCTCTCTAATATATAAATAAAATAAATAAAACTAGTGAAACCCACTATTTACTCATTTGTATTCCAGGCTTGCCTCAAACTCCCTAAGTAGCCGAGAATGACCTTGAACTCCTGATGCTCCTGCATGTACATCATCACACCTGGTTTGTGTGGAACTGGGCATTAATCCAAGGCCCCAGGCATAATGGGCAAGAGTCTATCACCAAGCTACATCCTCAACCCCCTTCTACCACAGAAACATTTCTTAATGAAAACACACTGCATTATGTCCCAGAAATGACAAAGGAACCATCCTATCTCCAGCTGGTCACCCCCTTTTGTAAAGGCAAAGAGTCACAGAGACCCATGGTTGAGGCCAAAGGCCTGATAAAACACTGGTCAGGGCACACAGGGTCCTGTTCTGGAGCTAGATTGAGATGAGAAATATTTGAAGTCCAATGCAATCCTAACTCAGTGACCCTAAATTAGATGTCGCTTGAGTCAGTTTACCTACCTGTAAGATGGGAACATTACTGGCTGGGTGAATCAAATCATCCACATTTTATATGTGCCTGGTATATCAAATAAGTGGGATGTGTGGCACCTATCATACTGAACTTGAATAAGTGGTAGCTGCTTGTATTAATAATGAAAATAGCCAGGGTGTGGTGGCACACACCTTTAATCCCAGCACTCGGGAGGCAGAGGTAGTCGGATTGCCACATGTTCTAGGCCACCCTGAGAACTACATAGTGAATTCCAGGTCAGCCTGAGCTAGAGTGAAAAACAAACAAACGAAAATAATAGTAATAATGAAAATATGATAACCAGACCAAGTCTTGTGGCATACTCTTATAATCCCAGTACTCAGGAGGCTGGAAGAGGAGGATCAAAGTTCAAGGCAGGGCTAGGGAGATAGCTCAGCGGTTAAAGGCCATTGCTTGCAAAGTCTGTCAACCCTGGTTTGAATCCCCAGAACCCACATAAAATAGAACACATGTCTGGTGTTCTTTTGAAGCAGCAAGACTGTAACACTCACACACACATAAATAAATTTTACACAAATTTTAAGTTCAAGGCCAGTTTAGACTATATAGTAAGGCCTTATAAAAAAAACAAAAGGTAAGTATATTTGGGCAAACTAGATATAGTTTAATTTCATTAAAGAAACTTAAAAGGCTAGGTGTGATGGTGCACACTTTTAATCCCAGCACTCAAGAGGCCAAGATAGGAGGATCACTGTAAATTTGAGGCTACTCTGAGATTACATAATGAATTCCAGCTCACTCTGGGCTAGAGTGAGACCTTACCTTGAAAAACCTTAAAAAAAAAAAAAAAAGACCTTTATAATGTGAATGGCCACACCTCACTTTTATAGTCTTTTCTTTTTTATTATTTATTTATTTATTTGACAGAGAAAGGGGGAGAAAGAGAGAGAGAATGGGCACTCCAGGGCTTCCAGCCACTGCAAATGAACTCCAGACACGTGCGCCCCCTTGTGCATCTGGCTAACGTGGGTCCTGAGGAATCGGATCTGGGTCCTTTGGCTTTGCAGGCAAGCACCTTAACCGCTAAGCCATCCCTCCAGCCCCTTTTCTTTTTAAGTCCCAGGCTGTCCTTGAACTCACAGAGATCCTCCTCTGCCTCATAAGAGCTGGGGTTAAAGGTGTGCACCACCAAGCCCAGTCTTAGTCTTTTCTTTTTTTGGTTTTTTGAGGCAGGGTCTCACTCCAGCCCAGGCTGATCTGGAATTCACCATGTAGCCTCAGGGTGGCCTTGAACTCATGGTGATCTCCTACCTCTGTCCCCCAAATGCTGGGATTAAAGGTGTGAGTCACCACACTCGGCTTAGTCTTTTATTTTTGAAGGTACTAGGGATTGAACCCTTCAACTCATGTAAGCTAACAGCATACTGTACCACTGAGCTATGCCCCCAGCCCTCACTGAGTCTTTTCAGATTTGTTCTAGAAAAGTTTGAAATTGTCTCTTTTTTGCCAGGCATGGTGGCACACGTCTTTAATCCCAGCACTCGGGAGGCAGATGTAGGAGAATTGTCATGAGTTCTAGGCCACCCTGAGATTACATAGTGAATTCCAGGTCAGCCTTAGCTAGAGTGAAACCCTACCTTGAAAAACAAAAACAAACAAACAAAAAAAAAAAACTACATAGTGAAATTGTCTCTTTTTCCTTCTTTTTATGTATTGAGAAACTGAGAACTAAGATGCCAATATTTTCTCACTTATTGCCAGCAACATCCCTTACCCATTCTGAGACAGGCTATCTTTCTTTCTTTCTTTCTTTCTTTCTTTCTTTTTTTTTTTTTTTTGTTTTGTTTTGTTTTGTTTTGTTTTTCGAGGTAGGGACTCACTCTAGCCCAGGCTGACCTGGAATTCACTATGTAAATCTCAGGGTAGACTCAAAACCATGCCGATCCCCCTACCTCTGCCTCCCGAGTGCTATGATTAAAGACGTGCACCACCATGCCTAGATTTTTTTGAGGTATTTCTTAAATTCGTATTTGTCTCAGAGCTTACAGCCCCTCATGCAAGGGTGCAGTAAACTGGAGTGAATGTCCAGTATGTGCCACCTACTGAGCCAGACTATTGGGCTACAGAGGTGGGCAGTGTTGACCTGGGCTCTGGGTACTGTAGACTCAAGGAGGACAGGGGACACACATCTTTATTATAAAGAAATGTCCCCCCCGCCAGCAATGACTGACTCTGCTCTCACAACTCATAACCCACAACTCCATGGTGAATACCAGCAACCCTACTAACAAGGGTCCTCAGTGAATTGGAGACAGGGAGGAGAAAAGTGAATGGACCAACACATGATGTGTCCACACAAATTTTCTGTTTAATAATAAAAAAAAAGAAATGGAATTTAGATTTTTCATACCCTGTCACAACTTGTCCCTAAGTTGATTCTGCCCCTACCCTGTTTTCCCTACATCTAGAAGAAAAGTGAGGAGGAACTGAAGAGGGCAGGGCCTAATGTTAACAGCAAACCGAGGGCAATGCTGGGGGGAGGGGAACCAGTGGAGACACAGTGGAGCAAACTAGATTGGAAGTCAGGCAAGGTGTCTCTGGTGTGATAAGGCAAGAGCGGGAATATGGGACAGAAATAGCCACGCTGTAAGTTTACCAACCATACTTCATGGTCCCTTCTCTGTAGAAAAGTCTAGAGCTATTACCAAAGTGTTAGAGGATAGACACTACAAATATTTGTAACAAACGCTCCCTTGTTCTAAAACTATGTGTCTATGTACATAAATGTATATTAGCCGCTCTCTCTATGCCACAAACCCTTGGAAGGCAGGTACCATCCCGAGTCCCCTGTTTGTTTCAACAGTATGATCTCCCAGGAGGCTTGGCCCTAGACATTTCCAAAATACCCTCACTGCTGTACATGTGGGCCAGGTTCTTGAGTGCACAGCCACAAGTAGTTTACACACACAGAGGGGTTGGTGTTGTTGTGAGCTACCTATAGCAATACCATCATCTGTCATTCATCTGACCCTGTCTGAAAGAGAAAAAAAAAAAAAGTCCTTGCCATTAAAGAGCTTGGATTTGTTAAAATTTGATTATGTGCTATGTTTATGCATATTTGCACATGTGTGGGCACACATGTTCATGTGGATGTAGAGGTCAGAGGTCAACATCAGGTGTCTTCCTCAGTTGCTCTTGACCTTTTTTTAAAGAAATTAATTCATTATTTATTTATTTTGTTTTTTCAAGATAGGGTCTCACTCTAGCTCAGGCTGACCTGGAATTCACAATGTAGTCTCAGGCGAACTCAGACAGATAAACAATAAGTACATAAATAAAACAGCAATAAATCCTTTGGAGACTGTTGAGCTGGGAATTCTAGAAAAAGATTAAGGGGAAGGTCAATGATAGCTGCTCTTTTTTTTTTTTTCTTTCTGAGGTAGGGTCTCCCTCTAGCCTAGGCTGACCTGGAATTCTCTATATAGTCTCAGGGTGACCTTGAACTCACAGTGATCCTCCCACCTCTGCCTCCAGAGCGCTGGGATTAAAGGTGTGAGCCACCATGCCAGGCCTTGTTGTTTGTTTAAGAGAGAGACAATTGGCGAGCCAAGGCCTCAGCCACTTCAATCAAATCTCAGATGCTTACGCCACCTGTAATCTTGCACTTGCCTCACCTTTGCACATCTGGCTAACATGGGATCTGCAGAGTAGAACATGGGTCCTTAGACTTCACCAGCAAGCACCTTAACCATTAAGCCATCTCTGCAGCCCAGTAGCTGCTATCTTACGTGGTGTGGGCAGGTAAGGCTTGGCTTTGGCAGGTACACAGAATGGAAGGAGAGAGGAGATTGCTGACAGCTGGAGAGAGCCTCCTGCGCGGCACTAGCCAGTGGCCTATAGAGAGGAAGTGGTGCAGAGGTGGGATCGAAGGGGGACTTGCTATCTCTTGTAGAGATTTCTGCTCTGAGTGAGTGGGCAGACGTGGATGGTTGGAACAGAGGAGCAATGCAGTCTGACTCCTGTGTTTAAAGGATCATTCTGATACTATGTGTGTTGGGTGGGGGGGCGTGAAACAGGGAGAACAATCAGAAGGGCAGGGACGGATCCAGGTGAGAGATGAGTAGGGCTTGGACAGTGATGGTGGTGGTGAATGGATGGTCACGAGGGAGGCAAGCATAGAGAACAGCTTAGCAACCCAGGACACTGCTTAGCTTGAGCAATAAACACATTTCCTAGCAATGCACCTAGCAACCAGCATCAAGCTGCCCGTACACATGTCAAGCATTGGAATAAATCTCTAGTGACAGTTCATAACTTCCCTATTGTGGTAAGTTTCTACCCATATATGTTCCAAGATATATCCAGGATTGAGAGACAGGTATCATCTGGCCTGAGCTGATTGTGGGTGCATGTGCAGCAAGAAAAATTTTGTCCTCTGAGTGATTTTTTAATTTTTTTTTGTTTGTTTATTCTTATTTTTATTGGAGAGTGACAGACAGAGAGAGAAAGAGGCAGAGAGATAGAGAGAGAGAGCATGGGCACGCCAGGGCTTCCAGCCACTGCAAACGAACTCCAGACGCATGCGCCCCCTTGTGCATCTGGCTAACGTGGGTCCTGGAGAATTGAGCCTCGAACCAGGGTCCTTAGCCTTCACAGGCAAGCGCTTAACCGCTAAGCCATCTCTCCAGCCCCTGAGTGATTTTTTTTAGGGAGACACCCTATTTACCATCTGATGCCAATGGATTACTGGCAATACCTATGATTAAAAGCAGACACATCATACGAAGAGACATGGGCTGTAAAGAAAAGGTTATGCTCTAGGACTAGTGGCATGGCACAGCAGTTAAAGGCACTTGCTTGCAAAGCCTGAAAGCCCAGGTTAAATACCCCAGAACTCACATAAAGCCAGATGCACAAAGTAGTGCATACATCTAGAGTTACAGGCTGGAGAGATTGCTTAGTGGTTAAGGCACTTGCCTGCAAAGCCTAAGGACCCTGGGTCGGTTCCCCAGTACCCACATAAGCATATGCACAAGATGGTGCATGCATCTGCAGTTCATTTGCAGTGGCTAGAGGCCCTAGTACACCCATTCCGTCTATCTGCCTCTCTCTCTCTTTTTCACTCTCTCTCAAAATAGATAAATAAATAAATACATAAAGCCATTCCGTGGTGGTGCACATCTTTAATCCCAGCACTTGGGAGGCAGAGGTAGGAGGATTTCGAGGCCACCCTGAGACTGCATAGTGAATTCCAGGTCAGCCTGGACTAGAGTGAGTGAGGCCTTACCTCGAAAAACCAAAATAAAATAAAAGAAAGAAAGAAAACAGGGGGCTGGAGAGATGGCTTAGCAGTTAAGGTGCTTGCCTGCTAAGCCTAAAGATCCAGGTTCGATTCTCCAGGTCCCATGCAAACCAGATGCACAAGGTAGCACATGCATCTGGAGTTCATTTGCAGTGGCTAGAGGCCCCGGTGCACCCATTCTCTCTCTCTCTAATAAATAAATAAATAAATAAATAAAATAAATCTTAAAAAATAAATAAATAAAACATTTTTTAAAAAAGCTCTAAACATGGCTAGAGAGATGGCTTAGCAGTTAAGTGCTTGCCTGTGAAGCCTAAGGACCCCACTTTGAGGCTCGATTCACCAGGACCCATGTAAGCCAGATGCACAAGGGGGTACATGCATCTGGAGTTCATTTGCAGTGGCTGGAGGCCCTGGTGTGCCCATTCTCTCTCTCTCTCTGTCTCTCTGCCTCTTTCTTTCTCTGTCTCTCACTCTCAAATAAATAAATAAAAATAAGCAAAAAAATTTCAAAAAAAATTTTTTTTAAATATTTTTATTTATTTATTTGAGAGCGACAGACAGAGAGAGAGAGAGGCAGAGAAAGAGAGAATGGGCACACCAGGGCCTCCAGCCACTGCAAACGAACTCCAGACACGTGTGTCCCCTTGTGCATCTGGCTAACATGGGTCCTGGGGACTCGAGCCTCGAACTGGGGTCCTTAGGCTTCTCAGGCAAGCATTTAACCGCTAAGCCATGTCTCCAGCCCACAAAAAAAAAGTGTAAGCTCTAAGTAACTGGGGATCATAATGAGTACTTTCCCACTCAGATGGCATGCCACCTCTCTTGGCAGTGTGCTGTCAGTTTGGTCTTAAAGTTTCTTGCTGCTGACTTTATGTGTGTGTGTGTGTGTGTGTGTGTGTGTGTGTGTGTGTTCTAATTCTTTGAATGAGATACCAAGGACCTAGAAGCAGACAGATAGACAGAGACTACCAGTAAGTCAGATTCTGGGTCAATTTACAGAGGGGATGTGGTGGAGAGATCGAGCCAGAGACAAGGGCTTTGGGCTGAACACCTGGACCGCCGGTTACCGTGACAGCTGGAAAAGACCTCAAGGAGATGAGCCGTTTAGTCTGCATATACCACCAGGCTGGAAGAACACAGCCGCGGAGCAGCCGAGGGGCGGGGGAACCAGAGAGGAGTAGTGTGTAGGAAGCCAGATGGGAAAAAAAAAAAAAAAAAAAAAAAAAAAAAGGTGCTTTATGGTGAAGACCGATCCCTCCCCTTTAAAATTCCTTTCAAATTTTGCTAAAAATAGGTAAAGTAAAGGCAAAACTGGAAATTGTCCTAACCATTTCTTTTCCTAACTATTCCATCCAAGTTAATTACAGGCTATGACACCCAAAGAGGTTAAATATAGTCTTGGCCGTGGACATACAGGTTAGACAAGCTGCATAATTTGCTAGGGCCCAGGGCAAAATGAAGACACAGGGCTCTTCCTTCAAAACTTAAAGAGCTTGAAGACAGCTTCAAACAGACGATTAAGCCTAGCACAGAGCCCGCTTTCACGAGTGTCTCACTGGTCCTTGCAGCATACTTACACTGTAGCTATTATTATCACCCCTTTTCAGATTAAGACACTGCTGCTCAGTACACTGAGTGATATGGCTGAGCTCACAGACTTAGACCGGTAGTCTGAGCCTGGAAGCTGAGTTCTTCTCTGAGACCAGCCTTCTTACTAGACCAAGCTAGGGTATGGGGCGGGGGAGGGCTGCTCTCTGCTCTCCTGACCACATGCAGCAGGTTGAAGGACAGAGGCGCATTGCAGAGGCCCAAATTAACTGGGAAGAAGGAGGCACATTGCTAAGAACTTCTGCCCTGGGGCTTTTCATGGAGGGCATGATAATGTATCATGGGGAAAAATAGCTCCTCATATAGTAGATACAGTTTAGTAAAAACGTGAGCATATTTGTCTCTGTGTGTGTGTGTGTGTGTGTGTAGTATATGTGGTATGGTGTGTATGATGCACATATATATGTGCAGATGCACACATCCCATGGACATGCATGTGGAGGCCAGAGAACATCGGGTGTCCTTTCCTGTCACTCACTTGTGTGTTTCCTGAGACAGAGTCTCCCACTGAACCCAGAGCTGCCATTTTCACTCAGACAGGGTGACCACCGCCCCAGCAATTCTCTGGTCTCCACTCCTTGCAGGACTGGGGTTACAGCGTACATGGCCAGGCGCAGCTTTTACATGGGTGCTAGGGAATCGGACTCAAGGGCAGTCAGGCCTTCTCAGGTCCTTGTGCTTGCCCAGCAAATGCTCCTACCTGCTGAAACATCTGCCCAGCCCCATGACCATATTTTTTTAAGTATCTGAAATTAATGTCATTTTAGGCTAGACTGAGGGATTTTTTTTTTCCTAGTGTTCAGGATTGAATATAGGACCTTGTGCATACTAGGTAAAGTCTCCTTACTCAGCTGCATCCCTAGCCATATACACATATATATATATATATGTGTGTGTGTGTGTGTGTGTGTGTGTATGTATATATATATATGTATGTATGTGTATATATATATGTATATATATATATACATATATATATACACATATATAAAACATCTCACTAAGTTGTCCATGTTGGCCTTGACCTCACTCTATAGCCCAGTCAGGCCTTAAACTTTTTTTTTTTTTTCCAAGGTAGGGTCTCGCTCTAGCCCAAGCTGACCTGGAATTCACTTGGTAGTCTCAGGGTGGCCTTGAGTTCACGATGATCCTCCTACCTTTGCCTCCCAAGTGCTGGGGTTAAAGGTGTGCACCCCTATGCCCAGCTAGGCCTTAAACTTTTGATCCTCCTGTCTCAGCCTCCCCAATAGCTAGGATTATAGACCTGTACCTACTACCAACTAGATAGAATTTTACAACTGTTTGATTTGTCACTCCAGAGCTGAAGTGTGAAGTCATGAAGGCCATGTGAATAGCGTTTGCGTGTATGTCTTGAAAAGAGCAAGGTATGTGTTCTGCCATTTCCTCACTAGGTAATTTAGGGAGAAAATAACTTAATGCTCCTTTTTTGGTTTTTCAAGGTAGGATCTCATTCTAGCCCAGGCTGACCTGGAATTCACACTGTAATCTCAGGCTGGCCTCAAGCTCATGGCAATCCCCCTCCCTCTGCCTCTCAAGTGCTGGGATTAAAGGTGTGTGTCACCACCCTCCGGCCACTTAATTCTTTATAATCCTCAATTTCTTCCTCTGTAGAACAGAAAAGTAATGTCTCAGAGATTCTGTGAGGATTAAGGAGCTTCTACCGGCGTCTATGAAATGACAACCACTGTGCAAATGTAAGTCGCATACATTTGGGCAGTTGGTACTAACACTTCCAAGGCTCTCCCCGGAGGCACCTGGGCCTTCTTCCTGAAATGCATTTGGGGAGAAGGGTCAAGGTAGGAGATGCTGGACATGTGATATTCTTTGCCCTCCTTGTTGAAATACTTTCTTGGAGCTGGAGAGATTGCTTAGTGGTTAAGGCACTTGCCTGCAAAGCCAAAGGACCCAGGCTTGATTCCCCAAGACCTATGTCAAGCCGGAGCACAAGGTGGCACATGTGTCTGGAGTTTGTTTGCAGTGGCTAGAGACCCTGGCATGCCCATTGTCTCTCTCTCCCTCTCTATCTCTATCTCTCTCTCTACCTGCCTGTTTCTCTCTCTCAAATAAATAAATAAATACATAAAGCCATTCCGTGGTGGTGCACATCTTTAATCCCAGCACTTGGGAGGCAGAGGTAGGAGGATTTCGAGGCCACCTGAGACTGCATAGTGAATTCCAGGTCAGCCTGGACTAGAGTGAGTGAGGCCTTACCTCGAAAAACCAAAATAAAATAAAAGAAAGAAAGAAAACAGGGGGCTGGAGAGATGGCTTAGCAGTTAAGGTGCTTGCCTGCTAAGCCTAAAGATCCAGGTTCGATTCTCCAGGTCCCATGCAAACCAGATGCACAAGGTAGCACATGCATCTGGAGTTCATTTGCAGTGGCTAGAGGCCCCGGTGCACCCATTCTCTCTCTCTCTAATAAATAAATAAATAAATAAATAAAATAAATCTTAAAAAATAAATAAATAAAACATTTTTTAAAAAAGCTCTAAACATGGCTAGAGAGATGGCTTAGCAGTTAAGTGCTTGCCTGTGAAGCCTAAGGACCCCACTTTGAGGCTCGATTCACCAGGACCCATGTAAGCCAGATGCACAAGGGGGTACATGCATCTGGAGTTCATTTGCAGTGGCTGGAGGCCCTGGTGTGCCCATTCTCTCTCTCTCTCTGTCTCTCTGCCTCTTTCTTTCTCTGTCTCTCACTCTCAAATAAATAAATAAAAATAAGCAAAAAAATTTCAAAAAAAATTTTTTTTAAATATTTTTATTTATTTATTTGAGAGCGACAGACAGAGAGAGAGAGAGGCAGAGAAAGAGAGAATGGGCACACCAGGGCCTCCAGCCACTGCAAACGAACTCCAGACACGTGTGTCCCCTTGTGCATCTGGCTAACATGGGTCCTGGGGACTCGAGCCTCGAACTGGGGTCCTTAGGCTTCTCAGGCAAGCATTTAACCGCTAAGCCATGTCTCCAGCCCACAAAAAAAAGTGTAAGCTCTAAGTAACTGGGGATCATAATGAGTACTTTCCCACTCAGATGGCATGCCACCTCTCTTGGCAGTGTGCTGTCAGTTTGGTCTTAAAGTTTCTTGCTGCTGACTTTATGTGTGTGTGTGTGTGTGTGTGTGTGTGTGTTCTAATTCTTTGAATGAGATACCAAGGACCTAGAAGCAGACAGATAGACAGAGACTACCAGTAAGTCAGATTCTGGGTCAATTTACAGAGGGGATGTGGTGGAGAGATCGAGCCAGAGACAAGGGCTTTGGGCTGAACACCTGGACCGCCGGTTACCGTGACAGCTGGAAAAGACCTCAAGGAGATGAGCCGTTTAGTCTGCATATACCACCAGGCTGGAAGAACACAGCCGCGGAGCAGCCGAGGGGCGGGGGAACCAGAGAGGAGTAGTGTGTAGGAAGCCAGATGGGAAAAAAAAAAAAAAAAAAAAAAAAAAAAGGTGCTTTATGGTGAAGACCGATCCCTCCCCTTTAAAATTCCTTTCAAATTTTGCTAAAAATAGGTAAAGTAAAGGCAAAACTGGAAATTGTCCTAACCATTTCTTTTCCTAACTATTCCATCCAAGTTAATTACAGGCTATGACACCCAAAGAGGTTAAATATAGTCTTGGCCGTGGACATACAGGTTAGACAAGCTGCATAATTTGCTAGGGCCCAGGGCAAAATGAAGACACAGGGCTCTTCCTTCAAAACTTAAAGAGCTTGAAGACAGCTTCAAACAGACGATTAAGCCTAGCACAGAGCCCGCTTTCACGAGTGTCTCACTGGTCCTTGCAGCATACTTACACTGTAGCTATTATTATCACCCCTTTTCAGATTAAGACACTGCTGCTCAGTACACTGAGTGATATGGCTGAGCTCACAGACTTAGACCGGTAGTCTGAGCCTGGAAGCTGAGTTCTTCTCTGAGACCAGCCTTCTTACTAGACCAAGCTAGGGTATGGGGCGGGGGAGGGCTGCTCTCTGCTCTCCTGACCACATGCAGCAGGTTGAAGGACAGAGGCGCATTGCAGAGGCCCAAATTAACTGGGAAGAAGGAGGCACATTGCTAAGAACTTCTGCCCTGGGGCTTTTCATGGAGGGCATGATAATGTATCATGGGGAAAAATAGCTCCTCATATAGTAGATACAGTTTAGTAAAAACGTGAGCATATTTGTCTCTGTGTGTGTGTGTGTGTGTGTGTAGTATATGTGGTATGGTGTGTATGATGCACATATATATGTGCAGATGCACACATCCCATGGACATGCATGTGGAGGCCAGAGAACATCGGGTGTCCTTTCCTGTCACTCACTTGTGTGTTTCCTGAGACAGAGTCTCCCACTGAACCCAGAGCTGCCATTTTCACTCAGACAGGGTGACCACCGCCCCAGCAATTCTCTGGTCTCCACTCCTTGCAGGACTGGGGTTACAGCGTACATGGCCAGGCGCAGCTTTTACATGGGTGCTAGGGAATCGGACTCAAGGGCAGTCAGGCCTTCTCAGGTCCTTGTGCTTGCCCAGCAAATGCTCCTACCTGCTGAAACATCTGCCCAGCCCCATGACCATATTTTTTTAAGTATCTGAAATTAATGTCATTTTAGGCTAGACTGAGGGATTTTTTTTTTCCTAGTGTTCAGGATTGAATATAGGACCTTGTGCATACTAGGTAAAGTCTCCTTACTCAGCTGCATCCCTAGCCATATACACATATATATATATATATGTGTGTGTGTGTGTGTGTGTGTGTGTGTATGTATATATATATATGTATGTATGTGTATATATATATGTATATATATATATATATACATATATATATACACATATATAAAACATCTCACTAAGTTGTCCATGTTGGCCTTGACCTCACTCTATAGCCCAGTCAGGCCTTAAACTTTTTTTTTTTTTTCCAAGGTAGGGTCTCGCTCTAGCCCAAGCTGACCTGGAATTCACTTGGTAGTCTCAGGGTGGCCTTGAGTTCACGATGATCCTCCTACCTTTGCCTCCCAAGTGCTGGGGTTAAAGGTGTGCACCCCTATGCCCAGCTAGGCCTTAAACTTTTGATCCTCCTGTCTCAGCCTCCCCAATAGCTAGGATTATAGACCTGTACCTACTACCAACTAGATAGAATTTTACAACTGTTTGATTTGTCACTCCAGAGCTGAAGTGTGAAGTCATGAAGGCCATGTGAATAGCGTTTGCGTGTATGTCTTGAAAAGAGCAAGGTATGTGTTCTGCCATTTCCTCACTAGGTAATTTAGGGAGAAAATAACTTAATGCTCCTTTTTTGGTTTTTCAAGGTAGGATCTCATTCTAGCCCAGGCTGACCTGGAATTCACACTGTAATCTCAGGCTGGCCTCAAGCTCATGGCAATCCCCCTCCCTCTGCCTCTCAAGTGCTGGGATTAAAGGTGTGTGTCACCACCCTCCGGCCACTTAATTCTTTATAATCCTCAATTTCTTCCTCTGTAGAACAGAAAAGTAATGTCTCAGAGATTCTGTGAGGATTAAGGAGCTTCTACCGGCGTCTATGAAATGACAACCACTGTGCAAATGTAAGTCGCATACATTTGGGCAGTTGGTACTAACACTTCCAAGGCTCTCCCCGGAGGCACCTGGGCCTTCTTCCTGAAATGCATTTGGGGAGAAGGGTCAAGGTAGGAGATGCTGGACATGTGATATTCTTTGCCCTCCTTGTTGAAATACTTTCTTGGAGCTGGAGAGATTGCTTAGTGGTTAAGGCACTTGCCTGCAAAGCCAAAGGACCCAGGCTTGATTCCCCAAGACCTATGTCAAGCCGGAGCACAAGGTGGCACATGTGTCTGGAGTTTGTTTGCAGTGGCTAGAGACCCTGGCATGCCCATTGTCTCTCTCTCCCTCTCTATCTCTATCTCTCTCTCTACCTGCCTGTTTCTCTCTCTCAAATAAATAAATAAATGTTTTTGAAAATACTTTCTTGCCAGGCATGGTGGCGCACACCTTTAATCGCAGCATTTGGAAAGCAGAGGTAGGAGGATGGCCTTGAGTTCAAGGCCCCCTTGAGACTACATAGTGAATTCCAGGTCAGGCTGGGCCAGAGTGAGACTGTATCTTAAAAATGTGTGTATTTATATATACATATATATTTTTTTTCTTGAAGGTTTCACATACTCAAAGAATTGTTTCCTATGTGGGAAGGAGTCCTTGTTTCCCTCTCTCGGTCTGTGGATGCATGATAAATGAACCCTGTCTCTGCTCACACAGATGTGCTGCACACACACACAGATAATGTGTTCTACAGCTTCAGAATGGCTGTGGCCTGACTTCCATCTAGCTTGTTCCAAAGCCCCTCTGATCTCCTGCAGCCAATACTGCCTTCTATTAAAGTCTTCACAAATAAACATCACTGGATAGACATTGGTGAGTAGAAAGACAATCTACTCCTACCTTGAGACACCATCCTATCTCAGTCCTTTTGTTCCTGAACCTCTTGAACTCATAATGCCTTCTCAGGTCCCCCTTTTCCACAACACTTCACGGTGGTAGAGCACTTGCCTGGCACCCACAAGGCAAACATGAACAAGAGCCACCACACCACCCATTCCTTTGCACCTACACCCTCACTTTTCCCTCTGCAGATTATCCTCTCATAGGTCATCAGTGAGTTCCTAATGGCCACACACAGGGGTGCCTTCTCAGTTTTTGTTGTTGTTGTTTTTTAGAGAGAGAGAGAGAGAGAGGCAAATAGAGAGAGAATGGGCATGCCAAGGCCTCCGGCCAGTGCAAAACGAACTCCAGACACATGTGTCACCTTGTGCAACTGGCTTACATAGGTCCGGGGAATCAAACCTGGGTCCTTTGGCTTTGCAGGCAAGTGCCTTAACCACTCTTTCCAGCTCTCCAGCCCTCAATTTTTTTTAACATCCCTGCAGCTAGCTCATGATTGCTCTGGGCACTCTTCATTTCTGTGAGGTGTTTACCTCTGATCCCTCCTCCTCCTTCACAGGTTTCACTTTCACTGTCCTAGTAGGAGGGAGTTTATAAGGATGAGACCCCAGCTTTTCTTTTCTTTTCTTTTCATTTTTTTCAGTTTTTCAAGGTAGGGTTTCACTCTAGCCCAGGCTGACCTGGAATTCACAATGTAGTCTCACGGTGGCCTTGAACTCATGGCGATCCTTCTACCTCTGCCTCCCGAGTGCTGGGATTAAAGGCGTGCGCCACCATGCCCAGCCAGTCCTATTATCTTTTGACAGACAGCTGACTCAACTGTATACTTTTAGCTATCTACTCAGTAGCTTCTAACTAAAGATCACCATTGGTGTCTCCTGATGATCACTCTTAACCACCTAGAGATCTCATGGAGCCAAAACTTAGTTTAGCTGAAGCAAATTTGTTTTCCCTCCAACCAAGTCCCTGTGTGCTTGCTCCGTGTTAGAACAGTAGCACTACCCCTGGCATGCAGTGGTACATCTTCAGAACTGTTCTTTTTAAAAATATTTTATTTATTTAAGAGAAGGAGAGGAGAGGGGAGAGAGACAGAGAGAGAGAGAATGTGTGCACTGGGGCCTCCAGCCACTGCAAACGAACTCCAGACATGTGTCACCTAGTTCATCTGGCTTACGTGGGTCCTGGGGATAGAACCTGGGTCCTTAGGCTTCATAGGCAAGTGCCTTAACTGCTAAGCCATCTCTCTGGCCCCAGAATTGTTCTTGGTAGCCGTCTTCTCACTGTTTCTCATACCACCGCCCCGTTAAAGAAAACACCAAGGGAACAGAGAAAGAAGGGTTATCTAAACAAGTTAAAAGGAGGGAGACAAAAAACTTCCCTGAAAAGGGAAGCTTGATCATAGTCTTGTGGGGTGAGTAGGGATGGACTTTTGTGTGTGTGGTACTGGAGCGAGAACCAGGACCTCACGCACACTGTACAGGCACTCTCACTTTTTTTTTTTTTTTTTTTTTTGAGGTAGGGTCTCACTCTAGTCCAAGCTGACCTGGAATTCACTATGTGGTCTCAGGGTGGCCTCAAAAGCACAGTGATTCTTCTACCTCTGCCTCCCGAGTGCTGGGATGAAAGGCGTGTGCCACCACGCCCCGCCGCTGTTACTTATTTTCAAAACAAGGTCTCACTAAGCAGCTCTGGGTGGTCTTGAACTCATTCTGAAGCCTAGGCTGGCTTTGAACTTGCAGTCCCCTTGCCTCATCTGGGGTTATTGGCCTGTGCCACTGGCTACTCATACAGTTCTATTAGACCATTCTTCCTAACACCCCTCCAGGTACTCCTTTTCTTCTCTTACCCCCACCAGAGAGGAGGATTTCACATTTTTATTGGAAATATAAAAACAACTTCAGGGCCGGAAATATGGCTTAGAGGTTAAGGCGCTTGCCTGAGAAGCCTAAGGACCCACGTTCTATCTCTCTCCAGATCCCACGTTAGCCAGCTGCACAAAAATGAGGCAAGCACAAGGTCACACATGCCCACCAAGTGGCACAAGCCTCTAGAGCTCAATTTCAGTTGCTGAGGCCCTGGCATACCAATTTTTCTCTCCCTCTGTCTCTCTCTCTCTCCAATTAAAAAAAAACAAACAAACTTTACAAGTGATTTATCCCCCTCCATCTACACCCATCCTACCAACCCATCCTGTACAAACAGCCAGAATGTTCCTCCTGTAACTGGCATGGAAGCCTGCCCTCCTGAGAATGCTGAAAGTCTCAGAACTGTCTGTGGAACAAAGACTGACCTTCTCAGTCCAGCGGTGAAGGCCGGCTTCCCGAGGTCCTTTCCCATTCCAGGTAAGCAGCGCTGCTTGCCCTCCCTGCCTCGAGCCCGTCCTGTCCCTTTGGTCACTCAGGACTCTCCCGTGTCCGGCCATCCAGGCAACACGGGCCCGTGTCACAAAGCCTTAGATGATGCTGGGGAGATGACAAGATGCTAGCTTGTCTGTGAGGTCATAATGGTACCTGGTGCTGCACTGCCAGGCAGTGTCACCCCGTTTCACTGGTAAGCTGAAGTGTAAGCTGGGTCACATAACTGACCAATATAAGTGACAGAGTTACACTTTGAAAGTTCACAGGTGTTTTGTTTGTTTGTTTTGTTTATGTTTTTTCGTTCTTCACTCACTCTAGTCCAGGCTGACCTGAAACTCACTCTGCAGCCTATGCTGGCCTCAAACTCACAGTGATCTTCCTCCTATCTAAGCCTCTCAAGTGCTGGGATTAAAGTTGTGCACCATCATGCCTGACTCTAAAGTTCACAGACATAACCACTATTATTATTTTAATATTGATTGACTGGTTGAAGACAGAGACAGAGGGAGTATAGACATGTCATGGCCTCCTGCCACTGCAAATAACCCAGATGCGCATGTCATTTTGTGTATCTGGCTTTACATGGGTACTGGGGAATTGAACCCAGGGCCATCAGGCTTTGCAAGCAAGTATCTTTTAGTTTTGAGCCATTCTGCCGCCCTTAGTTTTATTTCCTAATGCCTTATAATATATTTTTTTTAATTTTTTTGTTTGTTTAGTTATTTATTTGAGAGTGACAGAGAGAAGGAGGCAGAGAGAGAGAGAGAGAATGGGCGCGCCAGAGCTTCCAGCCTCTGTAAACGAACTGCAGTGAGGTGGAGCTCCCTCAGGAGAGCAGGGCGATTAACACAGGGCCCATCAGTCCGCTAGGGGCACGGTTTAGGGTTCCCATGCATGCGTGCTTGCTTCCCCCCACCCCAACCCCAGGTAGGATCTTGCTCTAGCCCAGGCTGACATGGAATTCACTATGTAGTCTCCAACTCACAGCAATCCTCCTGCCTCCCAGTTTCTGGGATTAAAGGCATGTGCCACCACACCCAGCTCTTTCATGCTTCCTTTATGGAATAGGGGTCTCAATAGTGCCAACCTTGATGGATGTTGTAAGGACTAAATTAAAGCTGGGCATGGTAGCACACCCCTTTAATCTCATCACAAAGGAGGCACAAGTTGGAGGATTGTCATGAATTTGAGACCACCCTGAGACTATATACTGAATTCCAGATCAGCCTGGGGCTAGAGTGAGACCCTGCCTCAAGAAAACATGCAAAAGAAAAGACTAAGTGAGTTATTACGAAGTGCTTAGGACAGTGTTAGGATGTGGCAAGTAACTGCTTGCCAAGTATTGGCTATTACTGTAATTTCTGTGGAATAGATAAAAGTGACAGAAGTGCTCCTTACATAAGGTGAACAAGATGCTGCAGCCGGGGAGCTGGCTCAGGGGAAGAGGGCTTGCCACTCAAGCCTGAGTCCCCAGTTTTATGCCCAGACCCCACATAACAAGTCAGAAGCCGTGGCCAGCTTGTGTAATCTCAGCACGCTGATGGCGACATGGGTGGCAGAGTCGGGAGAACTTCCTGGTAGCTCAGAATCTTGGGGCGAACCCAGCAAAAAATAACGATAGTGATAATGAGAGAGAAATGCTTCCTCCGCTGAGGTGGAAGGTGAGGACCAACCCCCAATACCCAGCACACGTCTCACCTCAACACGTTTGCTGTGGCACTCACATATGAGCACACTTCACACACATGTAAGTCAGACGCACAAAGTAGCGCGTGTGTCTGGAGTTCGTTTGCAGTGGTTAGAGGCCCTGGTGTGCCCGTTTCTCTCTCTCTCTCTCTCTCTCTCTCTCTCTCTCTCTCATAAATAAACAAAAAAAAATTTTTTAAAGATAGATACTCTAAATGGCTCAGGTCCCATGTGTGACAAAGTCTGGTACTTGCCATATATTCAGTATAGAGGCCATCTGAACCAATAGGACTACAGATACCCCTGACTACAGCTGCTGCCACTAGGTGGACATGAATAGAAATTGCATCGTTGTGACCTGTCAATCGGGTCATGAGTTCTGGTTCTAGCGCTTTCCCTTGTAGGCAGCCAGCCTTGCTCCCTATCTCTCTGACACTGTTTTCCCCTCCCTCAAAGTCCTCCTCTAGGGGAGTTAAGACTTAGAATATTTGTATTCCAAACACTTAGCTAATCGATATTCTTATCCCAGTCTGCTCAACAAATGTTTTTTTTTAATGCATTTTGATGTTATTTGGTGACATTTAGGTTGTCTTGTTAGCCAGGTGAGGGAAAGAAGAGTGACGTTAGCAGGCAGGTCTTTCTTGCCTGGCATGTTCCTAAGGAACTGTGAGTACTTTGAATAAAGGGTGCTCAGGACAGGATCTGATCTGTTTTTATCAGCATGTATCCTGGGAACGTCCAGTGTGAGGGTAAGAATCCCGTTGTGCTTCTCTCTGCTCTGTGTTGTCGCCCTTTGTGTTGGCACTCTCGCTCATCTCATTCTGACGAGCAGCTACAGGGCTGGAGAACAGTGGGTACAGTGCTTGCCAGGCATGCACAGGCCCTGGGTCCATCCTCAGCAACGTGAGGATGGAGCTGTAATCCCAGCAGTAGGTAGAGGCAGGATACTCACAAATTTAAGATTATCTCCAACTATATAACAAATTTGAAACCAGACTGGGATAGAAAAATACTGTGTTTTGGGCTGGAGAGATGGCTTAGCGGTTAAGCACTTGCCCGTGAAGCCTAAGGGCCCCGGTTCAAGGCTCGATCCCCCAGGACCCACGTTAGCCAGATGCACAAAAGGGTGCATGCGTCTAGAGTTCGTTTGCAGTGGCTGGAGGTCCTGTCATGCCCATTCTCTCTCTTTACCTCTCTGACTGTCACTTTCAAATAAGTAAATAAATAAATAACTACTCTGTTTTAAAAATAAAGGGGCCGGGTGTGGCGACAGATGCCTTTAATCCTAGCACTTGGGAGGCAGAAGTAGGAAGATCGCCTTGAGTTCAAGGCCACCCTGAGACTACATAGTAAATTCCAGGTCAGCCTGAGCTAGAGTGAGACTCTGCCTAAACCCTGCCCCCCCCCAAAAAAAAATAAGGAAGAAAGGAAGGAAGGGAGGGAGGGAGGAAGAAAGAAAGGGGTTTGGAGGGATGGCTTAGTAGTTAAGGCACTTACCTGCAAAGCCTAAGGACCCATGTTTGACTCTCCAGATCCCAGGTAAGCCAGATTCACCAGGTGACTCAAGCGTACAAGATCACACATGCGCACAAGGATCTGGAGTTTGATTGCAGTGCTGGAGGCCCTGACACCAATTCTCACCCCCTTCATAAAAAAAATAATAAGTAAATAAAGGGCTGGAGATAGGGCTCAGCAGTTAAAGTGCTTGCCTGTGAAGCCTAAGAACCCAGGTTCAATTTCCCAGTACCCACGTAAAGCCAGATGCACAAGGTGCCACATGCGTCTGGAGTTCGTTTGGAATGGCTGAAGGAGGTGGTTCTGTGGTGCAATGGACAGTGCATTGGACTTCTAGTTGATGAAATAGCTGAAGGCCCTGGTATACCCATTCTCTCTATTTCTCTCTCTCTCATAAATAAAAATAAAATGTTTAAAAAATAAAGCTGGGTATGGTGGTTCACTTCCATAATTCTAGCACTTGGGAGGCTGAGGTAGCTGAGGTAGGAGGATTGCTGTGAGTTCAAGGCCAGCCTGGACTACAAGGTAAGGTCCAGTTCAGACTAGGCTACAGTGAGGCCCTACCTCAAAAAAAGGACGACAACAACAACAACAACAAAAACCCACAAAAACAGGGCTGGAGAGATGGCCTAGCAGTTAAGGCGCTTGACTGCAAAGCCAAAAGACCCAGGTTTGTTTTCCCAGGACCCACATAAGCCAGATGTACAAGGTGGTACATGCGTCTGAAGTTTATTTGCAGCGACTGAAAACCCTGGCATGCCCATTCTCTCCATTTTCAATCTCTCTCTCTCTCCCTCTCTGTCAAATGAATAATAAAAAAAACAATGTAAAGAGCCCAGCCTTGCTCAGCCCTGGGAGGATTCTGTGTGGGAGCTGAAGAGCACTCGCCTCACTCTCTGCTGGAGCTGAAGGAGTTGGTAGTGCTGCCCAGACCCTGAAACAAGGTCATGGCATGTCAGCAAGAAGCACAGAGACAGGATCTGGCTACGTAGCCCACTCAAGGCAATCTTCTTCCTTTTTTAAATTTTTTAAAGAAGGAGCACAGTTTTTAAACATTAATTTTTCTTTTATTTACTTATGTGTTTATTTATTTGAGGGGGGGGGAGAAAGAATGGGCCTCCAGCCACTACAAACGAACTGCAGATACATACACCACCTTGTACATCTGGCTTATGTGGACCATGAGGAATCGAACCAAGGTCCTTTGGTTTTTCAGGCAAGCACTTTAACCATCTCTCCAGCCCTCTATTCTTTAAAATTTTTATTTATTTATTTGAAAGAAGGGAGAAGCAGAGAGAGAATGGGCACACCAGGGCCTCTAGACACTGCAAATGAACTCCAGACACATGCCTACATTGTGCATCTGGCTTTATGTGGGTACTGTGGAACAGAACCTGGGTCCTTTGGCTTTGCAGGCAAGTACCTTACCTGCTACGCCTTCTCTCCAGCCCAGCAATCTTCTTTCATTTAAAAAAAAAAAATTAAGCTGGACGTAGTAGTGCACACCTTTAATCCCAGCACTCAGGAGGCAGAGGTAGGAGGATCGCTAGGAGTTCCAGGCCACCCTGAGACTACATAGTGAATTCCAGGTCAGCCTGGGCTAGAGTGAGACTCTACCTCAAAAAAAAAAAAAAAAAAAAAAAAAAAAAAAAAAGTGTGAGTCACCATCTCAAAAAAAGAAAAAAAAAATTGCCGGCCATGGTGGCACATGCCTTTAATCCCAGCACTCAGGAGGCTGAGGATCACCATGAGTTTGAGACCACCTTGAGACTACATAGTGAATTCCAGGTCAGCCTGGACCAGAGTGAGACCCTACCTCAAAAAGCAAACAAACAAAAATTTGCTGGCAAGGCGCGGTGGCGCACACCTTTAATCCCAGCACTTGGGACGCAGAGATAGGAGGATCACCATGAGTTAGAGGCCAGCCTGAGACTACAGAGTGAATTCCAGGTCAGTCTGAGCTACAGTGAGACCCTACCTTGAAAACCAAAAACAAAAAATTTGCCAGGCATGGTGGTGTACTCCTTTAATGCTAGCACTTGGGAGGCAGAGGTAAGAGGACCGCCATGAATTAGAAGCCACCCTGAGATGACATAGTGAATTCCAGGTCAGCCTGTGCTAGAGACCCTACCTCAAAAAAAAAAAAAATGTTTTTTTCATTATAGGCCATTGCCGAGGCCCTTGGTTTCCCACCAAGAATAGATGGTAAGACCCTATTGCTGAAGACTCCACATACTTGGGCTGCAAGGCCACTGAGAAATCCTGCTGGAACTCAGATGATAATCTCCTCCATGTAGACCAGCTGACAGAAAGCTGGAAGAAGCCATTCTGCGTGCAGGTCAATGGGAGAAAGAGATACCACCAGTGAAGATACTCAACAGTGGACACTGCAAGCCTTATTATTGTCCAGCCAGGCCAAATGAGCCAATGGGTGCAATAGTGGCACGTCTGTCATGGTGGAAACCAACTGCCCTCCAATTGGACTGGAGGCCCACTCCATGGGGGGGAATACATCCCTGATACCGAAAACTTAAAACAGGGGTAGTCAAGAGCCCTAGGGGTGTAACATCTGCTGATGTCTGGAAAAATGTATATACTATGCTTATCAAACTGCCCAGTAAGCACTTTTCTTAATATTTATACCCTTATATTAATGCTACTCTCACTTTTGGTAGAGAATCTTCTCTTTTCAGATGGCAGTGACCTTGGGATGACTCAGAAGGTATCATAATGCTGGAAAGAAGTGACTGGAGTACTGAGTAACATCTCGATCACACCTTCCAAGGCTCAGGGTCTAATGCGGAAGAGGTGGCAGAAAGAATGTAAGACCCAAGGAAGGGTAGGACTCCTTACAACATCCTCCCTCCAGACATAAAATGGCCTGGATATCCATGACCTCATAGTGCCTGACACTACCTACACATGACCATCATAAGAGGAGGAAAAGATCATGACATCAAAATGAAATAGAGACTGATTGAGATGGGGAGGGGATATGATGGAGAATGGAATTTCAAAGGGAAAGTGGGGGGAGGGAGGGTAGCACCATGGGATATTTTTTATAATCATGGAAAATGTTAATAAAAATTGAAAAAAGAAAAAAATTATTTATTTTCGTGGGGGGGGGGGTGTGGGGGCCCACCAGGGTCTCTTGCTGCTACAAAGTATGAACTCCAGACACATGTGCCACATTGTATCAGGGTTTAGGAGAGTGCTAGGGAATTGAACCCAGGTCAGTAGGCCATGAAGCAAGTCCCTTTAACTACTAAGCCAACTTCCCAGCCCCCATCTGAAAAAATTGAAGCAATAATAACAAAAGAACTAATGTCATTTAGTCAAATTTCCCAAGGAACAACTGAATTCCCTCTACAGACTCAATTTACTAGAAAGAGGTTCTTTTATCTTAAGCATTTTATCAAAAAAAGCAGCAAAACAAACTTGAATCAGGCATAATCTCACACACCTGCAATCCAAGCACTTGGGAGGTGGAGGCAGGAGAATCATAAATTCAAGGTCATCCTTAGCTAATAAGGAATTGAAGGCCAGCCATGGCTTCATGAAGCCTTGCCTCAAAACTACCACTATCCACCCTCTCCAAAAAAGGAGAAAACCAAGCTGGGTGTGGTGGCTCATGCCTTTAATCCCAGCATGCAAGAGGCAGAGGTAGGAGAATCGTTGTGAGTTCGAAGCCACCCTGAGACTACAGATGAATTCAAGGTCAGCCGGAGCTAGAGTGAGACCCTACCTCGAAAAAACAAAACAAAAAAAAAGGGGGGGACCAAAAGAGAGAGAAAGAAACAGCAAAGGTTTTTAAAACAGTCCATATAATATAATGGTTCTGATTGTAGTTTCATGGCTCTGGGAAGGTGACTTTTATTTTATTTGTTTATTTATTTATTTATTTTTATTTAATTTAATTTTTTTTTGAGGCAAAGATGGGAGTATTTATTCAGGGGGGGAAACATGAGCTGCCAGGACTGACTCTCAAGGCAGAACAGTCAATTTGGTATTACAGATAGTGGGCTTTATAGGCTCTTCAGTTGGGGGAAGGTGAGGAAGGGAAGGAACGCCTTTGTTCTTTACATTAGCCATAGGGTGTGAGATCTGAACAGTGACCTGACCTGAGAGATAAGGGGGCCAGGGAACCTAGACCTGGGGCATTGTTAGGCAAGGAAGGGGTGATGGCTGTGGCTTCCTTGAGGAATGTGGATGACCCACATCCTGAGGTCTCTGTTGCCCTCCTGCTGTCCTCGGTGACTCCATTTTGTCCTGACCTAACATTCCAGCCTTTTGTTAATGAGAAGAGATGAAGGCTAATTTTTCATGCTGACCATAAGGGTGATGAGTTCTTATGGGAGAGGCTGGATAATGCAGTCAATGGGTTTCCCTTCAGGGCAGGTGATGGGGAGGCAGTTTCATGGTGGCTTGAGGTGGCAGAGTGGTGAGATCAATAGCGCCAGGGTAGCACGTTGTTATGACTTGGTCCTGAGTGAAGCAGAGACTTCTCTCTTACCATCCCTGTATGGAGCTGGCTTCAGGGCAGTCGCTGGCGACGCCTGTTACAGAGAAGGTGAGGGAGATGGGCTCTGTGCACCCTGTGAGAAGACAGAAGGGAGAATAAAGGAGCTTGTTACTCTTGAAGTGACTTTTATTTTTATGGGCCTTTGCTTATAACGTGTGTTGCTGTGGGGCCCCTTTCCCTTTCTAGATATTAATGTCTTTATCTATAAATAATAATGCTGGACCTCCCTTACCTGCCCTTAAGGATAAATAATTGGCTAAAGTAGATGATGGTAGTAGTTGTACATTTAAGAGAAAGCATTAAGCCAGGCATGGTGGCAGTGCTGTAAGCCTAGCACTTAGGAGGGTCAGGAGGTGGAGGCCAGCCTGGGTTACACAGTGACACGCTGCCTCACAAGAAAGATCAAGTACCACATGTGGTGGTTCACATCTTTAATACCAGAACTCAGGGGGCTGTAAGGCTGAGGTAGGAGGATCGCCATCAGTTTGAGGGCAGCCTTGGCCACAGAGTGCATTCCAGTCAGCCTGAACTAGAGTAAAACCCTGCTTTAAAAAAAAAAAAAAGTGCCGGGCATGGTGGCACACACCTTCGATCCCAGCATTCAGAGGCTGAGGTAGAAGAATTGCCATGAGTTCAAGGCCAGTCTGGAGCAACAGAGTGAAGTTCCAGGTCAGCTAGAGCTAGAGTAAGACCTTGTCTTGAAAACTTTAGAAAAAAAAAACAAATGTGTTGTTAATCCTCCTATATTCCCTAGTGAAAGGGCATCCTTACTATACAACAAGAGCAATGTTTCACTCCCTTCCTGCCCTACTAAAACACCCCCCTTGCCATTAGAGTTAGCTATAGACCAGTTCCTTCGAGAGCATTCTTCGAGGGGTTCAGTGTTGTCTAATGAAAAACAAGGAAGGGGCTTGTGCAGGCTGCATGTCCGCTGGGGTCACAGCCTGCAGACAGAGAGGCTTTCAGCAGGAGCAGCTGCAACCTCACTTGTGCCCACATCCTCAACTGCCAGGGCCATGGTTCCAGGGGCCTCTATCAGCATGGGTAAGCTCCCAGGAGCTGGGCACATGGGATCCTCTCAGGCACTCAGAATGGTGCCGACTTGTGCAGTCTGCAGGATGTGTAGTCAGTGCCAATCATGAGTAAGGTCCTGTGTTCAGCACTGGGGATGAGTCAGATGGCTGCTGGGCCTTGAAACCTCACGGTTTACTGAGAGAAACAGACCCATGAGTGTCATGCACAGGAAGTGTGATGACCAATGCCTGCAGTCTTTGGGCACAGCTATGGCTCACTAGAACCTGTGTGAAATAGCATGTTAACTGGGCCTTAAATGGAGTGTAGAAAATCACTGTAAGCAGGCATGGTGTTATATATAATCCTAGCACGTGAGAGGCAGACACAGGAGGATCAAGTTCAAGGCCAGCGTGAGCTATGTAATGAGATCTGTCTCAAAAATTAAAAAGTATAGATGGGGAGGGGATATGATGGAGAATGGAATTTCAAAGGGGAAAGGGGGGAGGGTAATACCATGGGATTTTTTTTGTTATCATGGAAAATATTAATAAAAATGGAGAAAAAAAATTAAAAAGTAAAAAATGAGAAAGGGAGCTGGGCATGGTGGCACATGCCTTTAATCCCAGCACTTGGGAGGCAGAGGTAGGAGGATCGCTGTGAGTTCAAGGCTACCCTGAGACTACATAGTGAATTCCAGGTCAGCCTGGGCTAGAATGAGATCCTACCTCAGAAAACCAAAAAAAAAAAAAAAAAAAAAAAAAAGAGAGAGAGAGAGGAGAGAGAGAGAAAGGGGAGACAGGAGACAGGAAAGGAGAGGGTAAAAGAAGGGATGAGGAGGAAGAAGAGGAAGAGGAGGAAGAAATAATTAACCAAGAAGAGCTAGGGATGTAGCTCAGCTGGTAGGGTGCTTGCCTAGCATTGAAGAAACCCTGGATTCAATCCCCACCCAGCACCACATGAACCCAGTGTGGTGGCAACATGCCTATAATTTTAGCACTAAGGAGGTGTAGGCAGAAGGATCAAGAATTCAAGGTTATCCTTGGATTTATAGGGAATGTAAAACCAGCCTGGGCTGAGGGAGGGCAGGGAGAAGGAAAAGAAGGAGGAAAAGTAGGGGAAGGAAAAGGAAGCCGAAGGAGGAAAAGAAAGGAAGAACACTGGGAGGTAAATTTCAGAAGGAAGCTGACTCGAAGTTCACACAGATGTGTGTACACAGAAGTGTGGAAGGCTGTCTTCGTTCTGGGCAGGAAACCAGTGAGAGTTTAGTGTCTGCTATATAACAGGGAGTGGAAAGAGCTGGAACAGGAGAGGTGCTTGGAGGTCCAAGGAGCTTGGTCTTGATGATGTCATAGGCAGCCACTGAAGGGTTTAAGGAAGAGAATGTGATTGGGCAGAAAGGCTCTGAGAGTTTTGAGGTGACAGTCGTGGATGGGAAAGGAGAGATCAGAAAGGAGCTGAAGGCATAGATGGAACAGAGACTAGAAAGATTTAGGAATAGAACTGATAGACTTTTGTTGTTGTTGTTGTTTGGTTTTTCGAGGTGTAGGGTCTCCCAAGTGCTGGGATTAAAGGCATATAGCAACATGCCCGGTCTGATAGCTCTTAATAGAAATTCTATAAACTTCTGGGACAGGAAATTAAAATAAAATAAAGGCAAACTGAAAATTTTTTTAAAGATTTGTTTTTATTTATTTATTTGAGACAGAGAGATGAGGGAGGCAGGAAGAGAGAGAGAGAGAGAGAGAATGGGCACGCCAGGGCCTCTAGCCCACTGCAAACGAACTCCACATGCCCACGCCACCATGTGCATCTGGTTTACGTGGGCGTGGAGAATCGAACCTTGGTCCTTAGGCTTCGCAGGCAAGCAGCTTAACCACTAAGCCATTTCTCCAGCCCCAGACTGGAATTTTAATGAGAGCTCACAGGTAAGATGAGAAGATATCCTGTCAAACAAATCAGGCCTTGATCGTAACTTCTTGACTGCCTGATGAGGATGGCCTATCCAGCAGCTGTGGAGAGTAGGTTAAAAGCTTTAGTGTTGCAAGCAGCCCTTTTGTCGGGCGTGGTGGCACATGCCTTTAATCCCAGCACTTTAGGAGGATTGCCGTGAGTTCAAGGCCACCCTTGAATTCCAGATCAGCTTGAGCTGCAGTGAAACCCTACCTCGGAAAAAAAAAAAAAGCTTTTAGTGTAAGCTTGTTTTTACACCTATGGAAGAGCAGTTACCATGTAAACTGCTCCTCAGGAGAGGTGAATAAATGTCTATTCACTACCAGATAGGATCAACAAGAGACCAAAGAAATGATTGCACCCAAATCTAGCTTTTTTGATCCAGTGAGTTTGTGGGAGTCACAGGAGGGTGGCTGAGAGGTACTTACAGAAGCATGGATGACTCAAAGGCACCCAAATCTAGCTTTTTTTTCTTTCTTTTCTTTTTTTCGTTTTTCGAGGTAGGGTCTCACTCTAGCTGAGGCTGACCTGGAATTCACTATGTAGTCTCAGGGTGGCCTTGAACTCACGGCAATCCACCTACCTCTGCCTCCCAAGTGCTGACATGAAAGGTATGCAGCCACCACGCCCGGCCAAATCTAGCTTTTTGATCCAGTGAGTTCATGGGACACAGGAGGCTGGGTGAGGGGTACTTACAGAAGCATCGATGACTCAAAGGCAGCTGCATCACCACAAAGGTGACAACTCACAAAACGTCCCCTGCTGCTCACTGCGCCTTCTGCAGGCAGCTCAGCTGTTCAGAAGGCCTCTCCTCCTGAGCAGCTTTTATTCTGTGTAACCTTGTGGAGGGACCTCGGGAATCTTCTATGTTTCCGGAACTTCTGGAGACTCCTAAGATGCTTACATTCTGAGCCTTTTACTTCCTGCACCATAAAGTAGCTTCCTGAGTCTTCATATATAGCCTACCCATGTGTCAGTTTGGAAGTTCCTAAGGAGCCTTCTTCCAGGATGAAATGAGTCCTTTCAAAGCACACTTCTTTCTTCATTTCTTTCAAATATATTTATTTATTTAAGAGAGTGAGGGAGAGAGATAGAAAGACAGAAAATGGGCACACCAGGGCCTTCAGCCACTGCAAACAAACTCTAGACACATGCACCACCTTGTGCATCTAGTTTATGTGGGTACTAGGGAATCAAACCTGGATCCTTAGATTCGCAGGCAAGCACCTTAACCACTAAGCCATCTCTCCAGCCTTCTTTCTTTTCTTCTTTCTCATCCTTCCTCTCTCCCTATCTCCCTTCCTCCCTCCCTCCCTCCCTCCCTTCCTTCCTTTCTTTCTTTTTATTGAAGTAAGGTCACACTCTAGTCCAGATTGACCCAGAACTCATTCTGTAGCCCCAAGCTGGCCTCGAAATCAAGGCGATTCTCCTCAACCTCCCAAGCGCTCGGATTAAAGGTGTGTGCCACCACGGCCACTCATAGCACGTTTCGATGCAACATCAATGGATTCAGCAGGTCTGGCAATGGTCCCACGTTCCCTCCCTTCCTGCTTCTGTCCCACATGGCTTAGCCCCAGAGCTAAAGAGGATGCCTTAAGCAGGGCCTGGTGGCTCACACCTGTAGTCTCAGCACCCAAGAGGCTGAGGCAAGGGAGATTGCAGAGGGTGTGAGACCAGCTTGGGCTACCATGTGAGTTCCAGGTTATCCTGGAGTACAGAGTGGGACCTCAAAAAAGAAAAATGAAGCCGGGCGTAGTGGCGCATGCCTTTAATTCCCAGCACTCAGGAGGCAGAGGTAGGAGGATTGCCGTGAGTTCGAGGCCACGCTGAGACTCCATAGTGAATTCCAGGTCAGCCTGGGCTAGAGTGAGACCCTACCTCGAAAAACCAAAAAAAAAGAAAAAAGAAAAAAGAGAAATGATAAAGGGGATGCTTTCTCTACACACACAGCCAGAGGAAAGCTAAGGATGGAGAAATATCTGTGCTGGGATCATCACAGTGATAGTAAATCCTGGTATTATCACTAAGAACTGTGTACCTCAGAGCACTGTGCTCCTGAAGCATATAGTTACACACATCAAGAAAATCACAATGAGAGCTGGAGAGATGGCTTAGCAGTTAAGACGTTTGCCTGCAAAGCCAAAGGATCACGGTTAGACTCTCCAGGACCCACATAAGCCAGATGCACAAGAGGGCACATGCATCTGGAGTTCGTCTGCAGTGGCTGGATGCCCTGGCGTGCCCATTCTCTCCCTCCCTCCCTCCCTCCCTCCCTCTCCCCTCTCTCTCTCTCTCCCTCTTTCCCTCTCTCAAATAAATAAAATATATTTTTTTTTAAAAAAGAAAACCATAATGAATTGACAGGAGTTGAATCTTGAAGGAAAGTAAGGGAAAAATAAATACACTAATATGATGATATCCTGCCTTGTTTGGCTTTTTACAAGACTCCCTGAAAAGGAATATGGCTGTAGCTTAATGGTGAAGCATTTGACTAGGGTTTGATTCTAAGTCCACACACACACCACACACACATACACATGAATGCTCTAGAATAATACTGTCCAGCAGAGCTTTTCAAGTATGACAGAAGCTCGGTGTGGTAGCACATGCCTTTAATCCCAGCACTCAGAATGCTGAGGCAGGAGGATCGCTGTGAGTTCAAGGCCAGCCTGAGTCTAATTCCAGGAGAACCTAGGCTGGAGCAAGACCCTACCTCAAAAAAATCTAGAATTCACATTTGATTCCCTAGTACTCACACAAGCCAGATGCACAAGGTGACACATGCATCTGAAGTTCATTTACAGTGGCTGAAGGCCCTGGCATTCCCGTTTCTTTCTCTCTCAAATAAATAACATAAAATTAAATTTAAAAAAAATGACAGGGGCTGGAAAAGGGGTTTAGCAGTTAAAGCACTTGCCTGTAAAGCCTAAGGATCCATGTTTGACTATCCAGGCCCAAGAAAGCCAGACTCAAGGTGACACATGCGCACTAAGTGGTGCCTACACCTGGAGTTTGATAACAGTGGCTGAAGGCCCTGGCACACGGTTTCTCTCTCTGTCTCTCACTCCCACTCTTTCTGTTTTGCATTTTTTAAAAAGGGCAAATCTGGGGCTGGAGAGATGGCTTAGTGGTTAAGTCACATGCCTGCAAAGCCTAAGGACCCAGGTTCGATTCCCCAGGTCCCACGTAAGACAGATGCACATGGTGGCGCATGTGTCTGGAGTTCTTTTGCAGTGGCTACAGGCCCTGGCGCACCCATTCTCATTCACTCTCTCTCCCCCACCCCTCTCTCTGTCACTAATAAATAAATAAATAATAAAGGTTTAAAAAAGCCAGTCTATTGGGCTTGCCTCAAAAAAATAGAATAATAAAAAAAAATGACAGATGTTCTCGTATACCATCCAGTATTTTGGTAAGCTCTAGTGTCAGTCATACTTGAGGGGAGCTAATTTTATTTTATTTTATTTTTGTTTTTTTGAGGTAGGGTCTTGCTCTAGCCCAGGCTAACCTGGAATTCACTATGTAGTCTCAGAGTGGCCTCGAACTCATGGCAATCCTTCTACCTCCCAAGTGCTGGGATCAAAGGCATGCACCACCACGCCCGGCGCTAATTTTTTTTAAGCATCTTAATTTTAGTTTTATTTATTTGAGAGAGAGGCAGAGACAGGGAGAGAGAATGGGTGTACCATGGCTTCTAGCCACTGCAAACTCCTGACACATAAACCACCTTTTGCATCTAGCTTATGTGGGTCCTGGGGAATCGAACCTGGATCCTTTGGCTTTGCAGGCAAATGCCTGAACTACTAAGGCACCTCTCTAGCCCTTGTTTTTGTTTTTTCTTTTCTTTTTGGTTTTTTGAAGTAGCGTCTCCCTTTAGTCCAGGCTGACCTGGAATTCATCTGTAGTCTCAGGGTGGCCTTGAACTCACAGCGATCCTCCTACCTCTGCCTCCCGAGTGCTGGGATTAAAGGTGTGGGCTACCACGCCTGGCCCTTATTTGTTTTTTGAGGTAGTGTCTCACTCTAACCCATGCTTCCCTGGAATTCACTATGTAGTCTCAGGCTGGCTTTGAACTCATGGTGATCCTCACACCTTTGCCTCCTGAGTGCTGGGATTAAAGGTGTATACCACCATGCCTGGCTACTTATTTTAATTTAACTTATTTGGTTATTTTTAAGTTTTGTAGATCAAACCCAGGGCCTTGCACATACTATTCAAGTGCTCTAGCACATATAAGTACTCTGTGTTAGTCCACTTGCCATCACTGTGATAAAGTGCCTGAGACTATCTACCTAAGTGAGCAATTAATTATTTTTGGTGCATAGTTTCAAAGGTTTCAAATCATGGACACTTATTTAATCTCTTCAAGCCTACGCTGAGGCAGAACATGATGGCAGGAAAGGAATGGCAGAACAGGCAGGAAGTAAACAGTGAGAGAGAAGAAAGAGCCAAGGATACCCTTTCAAGGGCATGTTCCTAGTGGCCTGATTTCCCTATTAGGCTCTGTCATAATCAGCTCCACAATGCTGGGATGAACATCCAAACCAGACACAGTTTGTGGGAGGAAGGGATTTGTTTCAAGCTTACAGATCCAGGAGAAGTTCCATCAATGGTGGAAGAAGCTGGCCCCCTTTTACAGATCCAAGCAGACAGAAACCACCAGCAGCCAGCAAACACCAAAAGCATCAAGCATGAAACAGGCAGCAAGCAGGACCCCTAGAGCTCATACTGCTCTCTACACATTTGGGCTGGAATTCAGATCCACCCCCAGAGACATCTCCTCCAGCCAGATAAATGGAGATCCAAGTCACCTGAGTCAGTGGTGCCGATGTACATTCAAACTACCACAGGCACCAACATGTATTTCCACCACTTCCCAATAGTACCATTGATAGAGATGAAGAGTAAGGAAACCCCATTCTGTGGGCAGTTAGTTAGGGTTACAGGTTCAAAAAGAACAAAAGAACAAACAGGGCTGGAGTGATGGCTTAGTGGTTAAGGTGCTTGCCTGGGAAATCTAAGACCCAGGTTCAATCCCCTAGTACCCAACATAAGCCAGATGCACAAGGTAGCAAATATGTTTAGAGTTCATTTGCAATGGCTGGAGGCCCTAGCATGCCCATTTTCTCTTTATATCTGCCTCTCTTTCTCTCAACTAGATATAAAAATACTTTTAAAAAATAGAACAAGCTGGGCGTGGTGGCACATGCCTTTAATCCCAGCACTTGGGAGGCAGAGGTAAGAGGATCGCCATGAGTTCAAGGCCACCCTGAGACTACATAGTGAATTCCAGGTCAGCCTGGACTAGAGTGAGACCTTACCTCGAAAAACTTAAAAAAAAAAAATAGAACAAACAAATAATATAATTCAGAATAACTATGGGGATATCTATCTTGCCTGACAAAGCCAATGAGCACAGAGATAATATAAATGGTCCAGAAAGCAGTCTGCTAACTAAAATCCAAAAAAGCCCTTACATACACTGACTCCCAGGATGTTGGCTACCCTATATAAAGTAATAAACCCTCTGTCTAACTCATCCACCTATCAGGAGCTCCTCACATACACTCAAAATTACCAATCCAGACCTGGAGAGATGGCTTCATCATTAAGGTGCTTGCCTGCGAAGCCTAAGAACTCATGTTCAAATCTCCAGGTCCCATGTAGCCAGACGCACAGTGACACAAGTGCACAATGTTGCATGTGCACACAAGAGGCATACACATCTGGAGTTCATTCATAGCAGCTGAAGGCCCTGGTGCACCCATTCTTTCTCTCTCTCTCTTTGCTTCTTTCTCTCTCAAAATAAATAATAACAGCCGGGCGTGGTGGTACACGCCTTTAGTCCCAGCACTCGGGAGGCAGAGGTAGTAGAATTGCCAAGAGTTTGAGGCCACCCTGAGACTACAGAGTGAATTCCAGGTCAGCGTGTAAGACCCTACCTCAGAAAATCAAAATAAATAAATAAATAATAATAACAATAATAATAAAAATATTTTTAATTACCAATCCAATCTACCCTGACAATGCTTACTTTATATACCTAAGACTATCAAATAATTAACCTATCAGAAGCCCTCACATACATTCCAAGTAACCAATCCAATCCACCTCAACTTGACAATTTACATCCCCAAGGGTATAAGAACCCCTGATCCAGGTCACTTGTAGCTGTCCCCTTAGGACATCTCCCAGCTTAGTAACTCTTCAGCCTTACTTTCAGTTTCCGCTTTGACTTTGTTCACTCTACCCTTCTACTATGTCTGTACTCATCATTCATTATGGGTTGTTAGGAAAGAACTCAAGACACTGGCTTGGTGAGTCTTAGTGACTGTTGAGTTATCTGCCACTCTGACCCCTAAGCTAAGCCCATCCGAAGCCAAGAAAGGTTCCATCACTCTCAAAACCAGTAATACTAATCTCTTGAAAACTAAGCCTTTAGCACATTGCCTTTGGAGGGCATTAAAGATCCAAACTATGAGGTGGGCATGGTAATGTATGCCTTTAATCCCAGCACTTGGGAGGCAGAGATAGGTGGATTACCATAAATTAAAGGCCACCCAGAGACTACATTATGAATTCTAGGTCAGGCTGGGCTACAGCAAGACCCTACCTCAAAAACAACAATAACAACAACAACAACAAAAAATCCAACCTATAACACGGCCTCAGCCCTAATTTAGGTTTAGGTAGATGCCATAGTGTCATAGTTACCTTTGCATTGCCGGGACAAGACACCTGACCAAAAGTAGCTGCTGGGAGGGAAGGTTTTATTTTGACTCACAGTCTCCAGGGGGAGCTTTGTCACAGCAGGGAAAGGACGGTAGAGCAGAGGCTGGGCATCACTTCTTGCCACAGCAGCTGACAGAAAGCAGCAAGAGTTAAATTCTGAGGCCAGGCCAGGTGGCACACATCTTTAATCCCAGCAGAGTTAGGAGGAGAATAGCTGTGAGTTTGAGGCCACCCACCCTGAGACTACATAATGAATTCCTGGTCAGCCTGGGCTATAGTGGAACCCTACCTTAAATAAAAAAAAAAGTTAAACCCTGGCCAGGGGAGCTCTGACTATAATACTCCTAAGGCTGCCCCCAGCAATGTACCTACTTCAGTAAGGCTCTACATCCCAACTTGCCACTAGTTGAGGACCAAATATTCAGAACATATGAGTGTATGGGGTACATCTGGTTCAAACCACCATACGCAGCCCATTGGCTACTATATCAAACCATACAGCTCTGAAATCTACTTTAAATCCCCAGATTCTGTACATTTCAGGTCTGGCTTCATTCAGCTAGTAAATGTTGCCTGTCATCCTCCCACTCTTCCATCCAGTTTGACACCCTAATTGGCTACCATGAGGCTTCCAACACTGGCTGTTTCCTGGTTATCGATTTCCTCTCTGAAATCACAAAGAACCCTGGATTGCATGTCATTGAACTCCACCTTGCTACCTCCCAAGTTGGGCAGGTATTTAGGGCTCCCATCCTGTCATGCTTAGCCCTTTAGGAGAACTAACTCACTGTCTCCCCGTTTAGCCAACAAGTTAGTAACCTGAAAGTCTTTGATATTTCCCCTTCCTGACATGAGTTAGACTAAAGGAAGGAACAGTTGAGATGGAGGTGTGTGTATACTAGAGCAGTGCTGTGTGTGTTTGCATGAATAGTATGTTATTCAGTCTCTGATAGCATGTGAAGCCTTTCCTATCAAGAGCTTTGAATTTTGATTTATCTAAAAATAGCAGTATTGAGGCCAAGTATGGTGGTGCTCACCTTTAATTCCAGAATTTGGGAGGCAGTGGTAGGAGGATCACCATGAGTTCAAGGTCACCCTGAGACTACATAGTAAATTCCAGGCCAGCCTGACCTAGAGTGAAACCCTACCTGGAAAAACAAAACAAAAACAACAACAACAACAACCACCAAAGCAGTATTGATGGTATGGCTTGTCTTTGTAAATGGAAAAATTATTGAGGGCTGGAGAGATTACTCAGTAGTTAAAGGCACTTGCTTGCATCCACGTAAAACCAGATGCACAAAATAGTTCATATGTCAGGAGTGCATTTGCAGTGGTACGAAGCTCTGGCATGCCCATACTGTATGTCTGTCTGTTTGTATGACTTTCTCTCTGTCCCTCTCAAATAAATAAATGAGAATATTTTTAAAAATTAATGATTTGATACTTCCAGTTAAGATGGCAGCATATGAACCATGCCAAAGCAGCCTAGGGGAGAAAAAGCAAAAACAGCCCCATCAAAATACACTATTCTACTAAAAAGTGAGGTGTATAAGAAATTACCAATGGCAGCAGAGAAGTAGGAGAGATCCAGAGCATCTAGAGCCCACATAGGCAGGCAGACAGTGACTCCAGCAGCGGTGGCACCAGGTCCACGGGGCCACAGCTGCAAGGCTCAGCTTGAGCTGCAGGAAAAGCCAGGTGAGGGGATTTTCCACTCATACCAGCGCTCTTCGCAAACTCAGGAAATGTGAGGGAGGGGCTGGAGAGATGGCTTAGCGGTTAATCGCTTGCCTGTGATGCCTAAGGACCCCGGTTCGAGGCTCAACTCCCCAGGTCCCATGTTAGCCAGATGCACAAGGAGGTGCATGCGTCTGGAGTTCGTCTGCAGTGGCTGGAAGCCCTGGAGCGCCCATTCTCTCTCTCTCTCTCTCTCTCTCTCTCTCTCTCTCTCCCTCTTCCTCTCTCTGTCTGTCACTCTCAAATAAATAAAAATAAACAAAAATAATTTAAAAAAAAAAAGAAATGTGAAGGAAGAACCGCAGCGAACAACGGAGGAGCAGATCATGAGGTAGAGGATCACGTGGACCAGCAAGAGAGCTAGAGCCACCATCCACAGCCTCCCATCCCTCACTGCCAGCACAAGCACCAGAGACCCGGAGAAGGGAGCTCACAGCACCCAGCACATGCAACCAGAGCAGCGATCCAACGACCCAGCCAGCCTACTTGAACCCACAGTGCATCAAAGAGGGACCCAAGCAGGAGCGCAGCATAACTGAGACCAAATTCATCCCAAAAGGTAACTGGGATTACACCAGGTCAGTACCTGCCAAATAATCCTGGTATATAGGCCTGAACTGGAAGTACTAATTGCATCTTCCATATCAGGATAAATTATATGTTAAATCTGATGGATGGTCAGATTTGCCATTCTTAAATAAGCTATATTTTGGGCTTGTTATTTGTTGCTTCTTGATTTATAGGGGCTTTGTTTCCTCTTCTGTTATACATTAGGAAAGGGTCTCAGTTGGTCACAAGCTGACTTGGAACCCTCACCAGATCAGAAATCTTAACCTCCTTGTTGGCAGGATTAAGGGTGTGGGGCAACACACACCCTAAAGGACAGTGACTTTCTTAGAAGATCTGGTTACTCTTGCATAAATACTCTGTGCTGTTTTTCATTAAATGTGTACATTGTTTACTTAAGTTTTAGAATCCGCCTGTATTTTGTTCCACTCAGCCTACTTGAATACTCTCATAGCAGGCAAACCCAACACCTAGGGTCACTTTTATAGATACTCTGAGAGTCTTGAGAGTCACACCTAGAACCTTAAGCACCTACCCTGAAGATATATAACATCAGATTTTGATACATCTAATAATACTGCAGCTAACTAGAAAATCCAAGCATTAAATTAATCCAAGATGAATTCTAAAGGATCCAAGTGAAGGGAGAACTGCAGCGAACAATGGAGGACCAGATCAAAACCTGGAAAGAACCTCTCTTTGCCATATTATAATTAAACCACCAAACATACAAATGAAAGAAAAAATATTGAAAGCAGTTAGAGAGAAAAATCAAGTTACCTACAAAGGCAAGCCCATCAGGATCATAGCAGATTACTCAACACAAACCTTAAAAGCCAGAAGGGCTCGGAGTGATGTATTCCAAGTTCTGAAAGATAACAACAGTCAACCAAGGTTACTTTATCCTGCAAAACTATCCACTCAAATAGATGGAGAAATAAGGACATTCTACAACAAAAGCAGGCTAAAGGAATATTTGAAGACAAAAACAGCTCTATAGAAAATACTTGAAATAATCCTCCATGCTGAAGAGAAAGAAAAGCATATATATAAGGAAGGAACCTGAAAAAAAAAAAAAAAACAATACACAAATACTAGTTGACACAAGAGAGCAAAGGTAAAACCAGAAAAACTACAAAAAAAAAAATGGCAAAAATAGCTGGGCGTGGTGGTGCACACCTTTAATCCCAGCACTCTGGAGGCAGAGGTAGGAAGATCATGGTAAGCTCAAGGCAACCCTGAGACTACATAGTGAATTTCAGGTCAGCCTGGGCTAGAATGAAACCCTACCTTGAAAAAACAAAACAAAAAAAAAGGCAAAAATAAATACATGCTTTTCAATAATATCTCTTAATATCAACGACCTCAATGCCCCAACAAAAAGACATAGGTTTGCAGACTGAGTTAAAAAGCAGGATCCTTCAATTTGTTGCCTCCAAGAAACCTTTCTATAAAGGGTGGACACTATCTTAGGGTGAAAGGTTGGAAAACAGTGTTTCAAGCAAATGGGCCTAGAAAACAAACAGGGGTTGCTATCCTAATATCTGACAAGGTAGACTTCAGTTCAACATTAGTTAGGAAAGATAAGGAAGGTCACTTTATATTGATTAAAGGCACTCTCCAACAGGAGGACATTACAATCCTAAACATATATGTACCTAACATGGGGACTCCCAACTTCATCAAATAAACACTATTAGAACTAAGGTCACAGGTAACACCAAACACAGTGGTAGTGGGGGACTTCAACACCCCACTCTCATCAATTGACAGGTCATCCAGGCAAAAAATAAACAGAGAGGCATCTGGATTAAATGAGGGCATAGACGAAATGGACCTAATAGATATATATAGGACATTTCATTCAAATGCTGCAGAATATACATTCTTTTCAGCAGCACATGTAACATTCTCTAAAATAGACTATATATTAGGACACAAGGTAAATCTTAACAAATACAGGAAAATTGAAATAATTCCTTGCATTCTATCTGACCACAATGGCATCAAACTACAAATCAATAGCAAGAAAAGCTATAGAGCATACACAAAATCATGGAAACTAAACAATACACAACTAAATGATGAATGGGTCAATGAAGAAATCAAGAAGTAAATCAAAAAATTCGTAGAGTCAAATGATAATGAGAACACAACATACCAAAATATTTAGGACACAATGAAGGCAGTCCTAAGAGGGAAATTTATAGCTTTAAGTGCCTATATTAAGAAATTAGAAAGGTTGCAAGTAAACGACCCAATGCTTCACCTTAAAGCCTTGGAAAAACAAGAACAAGGCAAACCAAAACTCAGTAGACGGCAAGAAATAATAAAGATTAGGGCAGAAATTAATGAAATAGAAACCCCCCCCAAAAAAAATCCAAAGAATCAATAAAACAAAGAGTTGGTTCTTTGAAAGGATAAACAAGATTGATAACCCTTAGCAAATCTGACCAAAAGAAAGAGAGAAGAGACACTAATTAATAAAATTAGAGATGAAAAAGTCAACATCACAACAGATACCAGAGAAATTTTAAAAATTACAGGGACATACTATAAAAACATATACTCCACTAAGCATGAAAATCTGAAAGAAATGAATGATTTTCTTGATTTATATGACCTACCTAAATTAAATCAAGATGAGATTAGTCACGTAAATAGACCTATAACAAGTATGGAGATCCAAGCAGTTATCAAAAAGCTCCCAACTAAAAAAAGTCCAGGCCCCAATGGATTCACTGGTAAATTTTACCAGACCTTCAGAGAAGAACTACACTACTGCTTCTTAAGCTTTTCCGTAAAACAGAGAAAGAAAGTATCCTAACAAACTCCTACGAAGCCAGCATCACCCTGATACCAAAACCAAGCAAAGATAGAACAAAAAAAAATTACAGGGCTGGAGAGATTGCTTAGCGGTTAAGCGCTTGCCTGTGAAGCCTAAGGACTCTGGTTTGAGGCTCGATTACCCAGGACCCACGTTAGCCAGATGCACAAGGGGGCGCTCGCATCTGGAGTTCGTTTACAGAGGCTGGAAGCTCTGGCGCGCCCATTCTCTCTCTCTCTCTCCCTGCTTCTCTCTGTCGCTGTCAAATAAATAAAGAAACAAAAAAAAATTTTAAAAAAATTACAGACCAATCTCCCTCATGAACATAGATGCAAAAATTCTCAAAAAATACTGGCAAACAGAATACAAGAATATATCAGAAATATCATTCATCCCAAGCAAGTAGGCTTTATCCCAGAGATGCAGGAATGGTTCAACATATGCAAATCAATAAATGTAATACATTATATAAATGGACTGAAGGACAAAAATTGCATGATCATCTCATTAGACACGGAAAAAGCATTTGACAAAATCCAACATCCCTTCATGATAAAAGTCCTACAGAGACTGGGAATAGAAGGAACATATCTCAATATAATAAAGGCTACTTATGAGAAGCCTACAGCCAACATATTACTAAACAGGGAAAAATGGGAAGCTTTTCCACTAAAATCAGGAACAAGACAAGGGTGTCCACTATCCCCACGTTTATGTAATATAGTACTGGAAGTCTTAGCCATAGCAATAAGGCAAGAGACACACATAAAAGGGATACAAATTGGAAAGGAAGAGATCAAGTTATCATTATTTGCAGATGACATGATTCTATACATAAAGGACCCTAAAGACTCTACCAGCAAACTGTTAGAGCTGATAAACACCTACAGCCACATAGCAGGATACAAAATAAATACACAGAAATCAGTAGCCTTCCTACATGCTAACAAGAAACACAAAGAGGATGAAATTAGAGAATCACTCCCATTAACAATTGCATCAAAAATAAATAAATAAATAAAGTACCTTGGAATAAACCTAACCAAGAAAGTAAAGGATCTCTGCAATGAAAACTTTAAAACACTCAGGAGGGGAGGGAGGGGGATTGCAGAAGACACTAGGAAATGGAAAAATATCCCTTGTCCTTGGATCAGAAGAATCAATATTGTGAAAATGGCAATCTTACCAAAAGCAATCTACATGTTTAATACAATCCCCGTCAAAATTCCAATGGCATTTTTCACAGAAATAGAAAAAATAATCCAAAAATTCATTTGGAATCACAAAAAAATCTCAAATATCTAAAACAATACTGAGCAACAAAAATAAGGCTGGTGGTATCACCATACCTGATTTTAACCTCTACTACAGAGCCATAGTAACAAAAAACAGCATGGTTCTGGCACAAAAGCAGACATGTAGATCAATGGAACAGAATAGAGGACCCAGATGCAAGTCCAGGTAGCTATACCCAACTGATATTCGATGAAAAACCAGCCTCCTCAGCAAATGGTGCTGGGAAAACTGGATATGTATCTGTAGAGGGATAAAAATAGATTCTTTTCTCTCTCCATACACAAAAATTAAGTCCAAATGGATTAAAGACCTTAACATCAGACCCGAGACTCTGAAACTGCTAGAGGAAAAGGAGGGGAAACCCTTCAACATGTTGGTCTTGGCAAAGACTTTCTGAATATAACCCCAATTGCTCAGGCAATAAAACCACAGATTAATTGCTGGGATCTCATGAAATTACAAAGATTTTGTATGACAAAGGACACTGTAAATAAAGCAAAGAGGCAACCTACAGAATGGGAAAAATCTTTGCCAGCTATACTACTGTTGGTGGGAATGCAATCTGGTCCAGCCATTGTGGAAATCAGTGTGGAGGTTCCTAAGACAGCTAAAAATTGATCTACCATATAACCCAGCTCTAGCACTCCTAGGAATATATCCTAAGGACTCATCTCATTACCTTAGAAATACTTGCTCAACCATGTTTATTGCCACTCAATTCACAATAGCTGAGAAATGGAACCAGCCTAGATGTCCCTCAACTGATGAATGGATAATGAAGATATGGCACATTTATACAATGGAGTTCTACTCAGCGGTAAAGAAAAATGAAGTTATGAAATTTGCAGAAAAGTGGATGGATCTGGAAAGGATTATACTAAGCGAGGTAACCCAGACCCAGAAAGCCAAGCATCGCATGTTCTCTCTCACATGTGGATCCTAGCTACAGATGATTGGACTTCTGTGTGAGTAGGAAGAAAACTCAGTAGCAGAGGCCAGTAATCTAGAAAAGAGATATAAAGGGAAGACAAAGGAAGGGAAAGGGTACTTAATAGGATGATATTGTATATATGTAAATAGAAGAATCGATTAATGGGGGTAAAAAGGTCCAAGTAAGGTCAGGGGAAGAGATTGAGTAAAGGAAAGGTAGAGGGAGGGCTAATCAAAATCTAAGAGGATATAAAGAAATCATATGGAAACCTGCTTTTTTGGACAATGGAACACTCAGGAGCCATAGATTGTTGCTAGAAAATTTTCGGTGCCAGGGATGGGATACCTTTCAGTGAGTTGTTGTCCAGGGAGGTCCCTGATGCCCCCAAAACATTAGAGGCCATTGCCGAGGCCCTTGGTTTCCCACCAGGAATAGATGGTAAGACCCTATTGCTGAAGACTCCACATACTAGGGCTGCAAGGCCACTGAGAAATCCTACTGGAACTGAGCTGATAACCTCCTCCATGTAGACCAGCTGACAGAAAGCTGGAAGAAGCCATTCTGAATGCAGTTCAATGGGAGAGAGAGAAATCACCAGTGAAGATACTCAACAGTGGACACTGCAAGCCTTATATTTGGCCAGCCAGGCCAAATGAGCCAACAGGTGCAATAGTGGCACGTCTGTCATGGTGGAAACCAACTGCCCTCCAATTGGACCAGAGGCCCGCTCCATGGGGCGGGGAATACATCCCTGATACTGAAAACTTAAAACAGGGTAGTCATGCGCCCTAGGGGTGTAACGTCTGCTGCTGTCTGGCTAAATGTATGTACTATGCTTATCAAACAGCCCAGTAAGCACTTCTCTTAATGTTCATACACTTATACTAATGCTACTCTCACTTTTTGTAGAGAATCTTCTCTTTTCAGATGGTAGTGACCTTGGGATGACTCAGAAGGCACCATGGTGCTGAGAAGAAGTGACAGGAGTTCTCTGCATTGCAGTATCTCTGTTATACCTTCCAAGGCTCAGGATCCACTGAGGAAGAGGTGGTGGAAAGAATGTAAGAGCCAACGAAGGTAGGACTCCTTACAACGTGCTCCCTCCAGACATAAAATGGCCTGATATCTATGACCTCACAGTGCCTGACACTACCTACACAGGTCCATCATAATAGGAGGAAAAGATCATGACATCAAAATAAAAGAGTAACTGATTGAGAGGGGGAGGGGATATGGAGAATGGAGTTTCAAAGGGGAACATGGAGGAAGGGAGGGCATTATCATGGGATATTTTTTATAATCATGGAACTTATTAATAAAATAAATTTGAAAAGAAAAAAATTAACGATTGCTGGGTGTGGTAGCACACACATTTAATCCCAGAACTCAGGAGGCAGAGGTAGGAGGATCACTGTGAGTTCAAGGCCAATCTAAGACTACATAGTGAATTCCAGATCAGCCTTGGCTACAGTAAGACTGTACCTCAAAAAACAAAACAAAGCAAAATTATTGATAGGCACTGGGCCAAAGTTAAAAAGATGATATATACAATGATGGCAAGTGTCTGATTCTGTTTTGGGGTCTAAAGAGCCAGTTGCCCATGTGGCAATATATGATTTAGAATAGTCAATGGTGGATTCAGCTAGTCATAAACAAGAAAATTGGGCTGGAGAAATAGCTTAGTAGTTAAGGTGCTTGCCTATAATACCAAAAGACCTAGGCTCAATTCCCCAGGACCCACAGAAGCCAGATGCACAAGGTGGCATATGCATCTGGAGTTCATTTACAGTGGCTAGAGGCCCTGGCATGCCCATTCTCTCTCTCTCTCTCTCTCTCTCTCTCTCTCTCTCTCTCTCTCTCTCTCAATAAATAAATAAAAATATTTTTAAAAACAGGAAAATTAATATACTCTGGGAAAGTTTCAATGAGGGCATGATTGGCTTGCAACCTTCCACACTAAGCATGACATCAAGGTTCATGCTTCAGGTTCTCACATTTCCACTCTTTTAAAAATCTGTGTGTGGCCAGGCATGATGACGCACGCCTTTAATCCCAGCACTCAGGAGGCAGAGGTAGGAGGATCGTCATGAGTTCAAGGCTACTCTGAGACTACATAGTGAATTCTAGGTCAGCCTGGGCTAGAGTGAGACCCTACCTTGAAAAAAAAGCAAACAAAAAAATCTGTGTGTGGAGCTAGAGAGATGGTTTAGTGGTTAAGGTGCTTGCCTGTGAAGCCAAAGGACCCAGGTTCAACTTCCCAGGACCCATGTAAGCCAGATGCACAAGGAGGCACACACATCTGGAGTTTGTTTGCAGTGGCTAGAAGCCCTGGTGCACCCTTTATCTCTCTCTCTCCTCTCTCTCTCTCTCTCTCTCTCTCAAATAAATAAAGCTTTTTTAAAAATATGTGTGTGTGCATGTGTTCATGTGTGAATGCTGGTGCCCAGGACCACGGCACACATGTGGCAGTCAGAGGACAACCCATGTCTGTCCTGTTGTATTTTATTTACTTTATTATTATTATTATTTTGGTTTTTCAAAGTAGTGTCTTGCTCTATCCCAGACTTACCTGGAATTCACTATGTAGTCTCAGGCTGGCCCTTGAAGTCATGGCGATCCTCTTTCCCTCTGCCTCCCAAGTGTTGGAATTAAATGTGTGCACCACCACACCCAGCTTTCCACCTTGTTTTGAGTCAGGGTCTCTTGTTCTCTGCTGTGTACTCCAACTAGCTGGCCCAAAACTCACCACCTCTGTTGCAATTAACTTCCTTAAAAAAAATTTTTTTTTTAAATGTACTTGTGGTTTGATTCAGTTGTCCTCCATAAACTTAAACATTCTGAACGCTAGGTTCCCAGGTGATGGAGATTTGCGAATTAACACCTCTTGGAGGCAGTGTATTGTTGGGAGCTTATGGGTATTATAGCCAGTTTCCCCTTGCCAGTGTTTGGCACACTCTCCTGTTTCTATTGTCCATCTTATGTTGGCCAGGGAGTGATGTGCACCCTCTGCTCATGCCATCGTTTCAAGCCAAACTAAACCTCTTTTCCCCCACAGGCTACTCCTGGTAAGGTGATTTCTGTCAACAATGCGAACCTGACTGCAACAATATATTATTTATTTGACTGGACAACGAGAAAGAGAATGGATGCACCAGGGCCTTTAGTCACTGCCAATGAACTCCAGACACATGTGCCACTTTGTGCATCTGATTTTACACGGGTACTGGGAAATCAAACCTGGGTCCTTAGGCTTTTCAGGCAAGTGCCTTAACTGCTAAGCCATCTCTCCAGCCCTGCAGTTGTCTTCTTGTTTCTGGGGCAAAGCACCTGACCCAAAACAGCTGGTGGGAGAAAAGTTTTCTCATGATGGTAGGGGAAAGCATGGCATGAGAAGAGGCTGGACACCATCTCTGCCACAGCAGGTGTAAACAGCACAGGAGAATAAGATGAACCTCTGGCAAGGCGGAGCTGGCTATAAGACCCCTAAGCATGCCTCCAGAAATACCCCTCCTCTAGCAAGACTCCACCTCCCAAATTACCATCGGCTGGAGACCAAGCATTCAGAACACATGAGTTTATGGGGGGCATCTGATTCAAACCATCATGATCCTAAAGGGACTGGTACACTGCTAGAGAGACAAGCGACCAGACTACTGGTCAGGCGAGATTTGTCCTTCGAAAGGCAGTCACAGAATTCCAGAGGGCTCAGCAAAAACTAGAGCAGATTTTAACTCAGTTCCAGGAAAATATTTCCAGCACTGTGATTTCTGGTGACCTAACCTGAAGGACAGTTGAGTGGAGATCCTGTAGGGCCATGTTAAACATGCCCTAAAGCCAGACTGCTCAAGTATGCATTGTCTCCATAGTGATGGAGGGCTCATCAGAGAGAGGAGGCCCCACACTCCTTGACCCCATTAAGTTTACAGGTGCTATACTAAGTGTCAGACTCCTCTCATCTTGCTCAACATTCTAATTAAACAACCTTAGCTTCCTTGTATGTGGAAACAAGTTCCAAGCACAGAACCCCTAGCACCAAGCAAAATAGCAACATAATTTTCGCTCCTGAGCAAAATGACTCTCACAATAGCATCAGTACAGTGTGCACATTAACATTTGAATATGCTGTATAATAAGCATGCTAATTATAGCAGGGAAAAATACTTGAATAGAAGAAGCGGTGGTTATTGGAAGAGAAAAGGGTTAGCAATGCATGGCACGGGCTGCTGCTTGATGGTATTCAAAAGTACATGATGGGGGGCTCGAGAAATGGCTTAGTGGTTAAGGCCTGCCTGCAAAGCCAAAGGACCCAGGTTCGACTCCCCAGTACCTACGTAAGCCAGATGCACAAGGGAGCACATGCATCTGGAGTTCATTAGCAGTGGCTGGAGGCCATGGCACACTCCTTCTCTCCCCCAACCCCCATCTATTTCTCTCTCTCTCCCAAAATAAAGAAAAATAAAATATTTTTTTAAAAAGTACATGATGCTCTGGGTGTGGTGCACACGCCTTTAGTCCCAGCACTCAGGAGGCAGAGGTTTGAGGTCACCCTGAGACTACATAGTGAATTCCAGGTCAGCCTGGGCTAGAGCAAGACCCTACTTTGGAAAAAAAAAAAAAAGTACATGATGGGGGTGGGAGATTAAAAAATATAAAAATATAAAAGGACCTGAGATCGCTCTCCAGCAGTCACATAAAAGCTGGGTGTGATGCACACCTGTAATGCATACGCTGGGAGGCAGAGATAGGATCACTGGGACTTCTGGCTTGCTGAGTTTTGCCATCCCAGTGAACTCTCCATTCTGTGAGACACTCTGTCTCAAAAATAAGGTAGGGTTGAGGTGATTTCTCAGCAGCTGAAGACACTTGCAAAGCTTGCTGGCCCAGGTTCAATTCCCTAGCAGCTACATAAAGCCAGATGCAAAGACTGGTACATATGTCTGGCATCCATTTACAGTAGTAAAAGACCCTGGCACACCCACCTGTGCACAAGTAAATTTTTAAAGAAATTTACTTTCTTTTTTTTTTTTTTTTTTTTTTTTTGGTTTTTTGAGGTAGCGTAAGGTCTCACTCTAGCCCAGGCTGTCCTGGAATTTACTCTATAGTCTCAGGATGGCCTCAAACTCATAGTGATCCTCCTACTTCTGCTTCCCAAGTGCTGGGGTTAAAGGCATGTGCCACCATGCCTGGCCTTAAAAAAATTTTTTTTTTGGTATTTTCAAGATAGGTCTAGCCCAGGCTAACCTGTAATTCAGTATGTAGTCTCAGGGTGGCTTTGAACTCAAAGTGATCCTCCTACCTCTGCCTCCCAATCCCTGCTGGGATTAAAGGCATGTGCCACCATAGCCAGCTAAATTTTCTTTTTTTTTTTTTTTTTTTTTTTTTTTTTTTGGTTTTTCGAGGTAGGGTCTCGCTTCAGCACAGACTGACCTGGAATTCACTCTGTAGTCTCAGGGTGGCTCGAACTCACGACAATCCTCCTACCTCTGTCTCCCAAGTGCTGGGATTAAAGACGTGTACCACCACGCCCAGCAAAAATATTTTTAAAATTAAAAAAAAATGGGGGCTGGAGGGATGGCTTAGCAGTTAAGGCATTTTCCTGCAAAGCCAAAGGATCTAGGTTCGTTTCCCAGGACCCACATTAGCCAGATACACAAGGTGGCACATGCATCTGGAGTTCGTTTACAGTGGCTAGAGGCCCTGCCATGCCCATTCTCTCTCTCTCCCTCTTTCTGCCAAATAAATAAATAAATAAAAATAAAATATTTAAAAAAAATGGGCTGGAGAGATGGCTTAGCAGTTAAGGCACTTGCCTGCAAAACCTAAGGACCCAGATTGAAGTCCCCAGTACGTATGTAAGCCAGATGCACAAGGTGGCACATGTGCTTGCAATTACTAAAGGCCCTGGCACACCCATTCTTTCTCTATCTGCCTCTTTCTCTCTCTCTCAAATAAATAAATATAAGCCGGGTGTGGTGGCGCATGCCTTTAATCCCAGCATTTGGGAGGCAGAGGTAGGAGGATCGCTATGGGTTCAAGGCCACCCTGAGATTACATAGTGAATTCTAGATCAGCCTAGGCTAGAGTGAGACCCTACCTCGAAAAAACACCAAAATAATAATAATTGTAATAGTAATAACAAATGTAAAAATAAACAATATATTTTTTAAAGGTTTAAATTCAAGCCAGCTGTGGTGGTGCACACCTTTAATCCCAGCACTTGGGAGGCAGAGGTAGGAGGATCATCCTGAGTTCGAGGCCAGCCTGAGACTACATAGTGGATTCCAGGTCACCCTGGGCCTACCTCAAAAAAATAAAAAAAAGTTTCTAACCTTCCTGGGTCATGTAAATTGAGTATTAAACTTTCCTTTACTTCCTAAGTCTTATGAACCCCCCACCCCCACCCAGAAGTGACTATTTCTCTTCAGAAGAAATAGCTACACAGCACCTAGTTAGTGAAACCCTAGTGAAGGTGGAAGGAAGGGAAGGAGAGAGGGGTGACGGCATGTGTCTGGAGTTTATTTGCAGCAACAGGAGGCCCTGGAACACCCATTCATTCTCTCTCAAATAAATATTTTTTTTAAAAAGGAAAATTCATAGTGATAAACATTTATGTTTGCCAGAGACTGAGAAAAATAGAAACAGGAGTGACTATTTAATAAATACAAGGTTTCTTTGGTTTTTTTGTTTTTCTTTTTTTTTCAAGGTAGGGTTTCACTCTAGCTCAGGCTGACCTGGAATTCACTATGTAGTCTCAGGATAGCCTTGAACTCATGGTGATCCTCCTGCCTTTGCCTCCAAAGTGCTGGGATTAAAGGCGTGCACCACACCCAGCATTTCTTTTGTTGTGATGAAATGTTCTGGAACCAGGCAACAGTAGCACTTGCACATTATCAAAGTACTTAATGCCACTGAGGTGTATATTAAGATGGTCCTGTAGGGCTGGAGAGATGGGCTTAGTAGTTAAGCACTTGCCTGTGAAGCCTAAGGACCCCGGTTCGAGGCTGGATTCCCCAGGACCCGTTAGCCAGATGCACAAGGGGGCACACGCGTCTGGAGTTCGTTTGCAGTGGCTGGAGGCCCTGGCGCGCCCATTCTCTCTCTCTATATATCTGCCTCTTTCTCTCTCTGTCACTTTCAAACAAATAAATGAAAATAAAAATTTTAAAAAAAGATGGTCCTGTAAACTTTACCACATACATTAAAAGTAAAGGTCACATGCTATATTTCATGGGAGATGTTTTCTTTTTGTTGTTGTTGTTGTTTTATTTTTTCATGGAAATATCCTGGAATATTATCTGATCTGGAAGTCCTCTTTGGCAGATCTACTCATAGCTACACTTCTGAAAGTTGTGAAACATCTTTATTGCCCCTAAATGCTAGGTTCTTCACAACCACCTGTTTGGCCAGACATGATGGCACACGCCTTTAACCCCAGCCCTCGGGCGGCACAGGTAGGAGGATCAACTGTGAGTTCACTGTCACCCTGAGACTACATAGTGAATTCCAGGTCAGCCTGGGCTATAGCAAGACCCTACCTTGAAAAAAGGATGGGGGGGGGGGCTGGAGAGATGGCTTAATGGATAAGGTGTTGCCTGCCCAGGACCTATGTACTCAGATGCACAAGGTGGCACATGCATCTGGAGGTGTTTACAGCATCTGGAGGCCCTGGTATGCCCATACTCTCTTTCTCTCAAAAAAAAAAAAAAAAAAAAAATCCATACACCAGAGAGTAAGGTTTAGAGGGACTTTATTAGATTAAGAGGAAAGAGGAGCAAGCACAGAGAGTTCCGCCATAAGGGAGGCAAGAGGGGGTAAAGCCCATGTGTGAGTGGAGGGGAGGGGTCTCCCCTCTTCTCAGGCAGCTGGGCTGAGATGAGGGAAGGCTTACCAGAGCCTGGAAGTTCAGGAGCCAGCAAAGAGAGAGGCTGTCCATCTGGTAAGCGTCTACTTATAACCTCATTGTGGTGGGCCTTACCTTCTCGCTCAAGTGAGCCAGAGTGAGGGCTGATTGGTCTGGGCTAAGGGCTGGCACAAGAGGAGGCCTGCCATGAAGACAGGTTTTGGGGCTGAGTTTAACCAACCACAGTGCCAGGATCAGGTTTGAATTCTAAGGAAAGGAAACTTCTCCCAGGAGGGACTCAGGTTGTTTGGAGAAAAAACAGATTTAGCTAACTCCTTTCGTCAAAAGATAAGGAGCCAGGTGTGGTTGTGCATGCCTTTAATCCCAGCACTGGGGAGGGCAGAGGTAGGAGGATCACTGTGAATTTGAGACCAGCCTGGGACTACAGAGTGAGTTCCAAGTCAGCCTGGTATAGAATGACACCCTACCTCAAAAAAGAAAAAAGAGAGAGAGATAAGAAGAGGAGAGATCCTTCTCTGATCTCTAATAAAGTGAAGATTACAAGGGCAGATTTAAGGACATTTCTGCTTTTTACTTTCAGGGCCCAGTCACCCTAAACTACCTAACAAAGTTACCTGGCCATCTGAAAATAGAAGGTTCTCTACCAAAAGTGAGAGTAGCATTAATATATGGGTATGAACATTAAGAGAAGTGCTTACTGGGCTGTTTGATAAGCATAGTATATACATTTAGCCAGACAACAGCAGACATTATACCCCTAGGGCTCATGACTACCCCTGTTTTAAGTTTTCAGTTTCCAGGATGTATTCCCTCCCATGGAGTGGGCCTCCAGTCCAATTAGAGGGCAGTTGGTTCCCACCATGACAGAAGTGCCACTATTGCACCCATTGGCTCATTTGGCCTGGCTGGCCAAATATAAGGCTTGCAGTGTCCACTGTGGAGTATCTTCACTGGTGATTTCTCTCTCTCCCATTGAGCTGCATGCAGAATGGCTTCTTCTAGCTTTCTGTCAGCTGGTCTACATGGAGGAGGTTATCAGCTCAGTTCCAGCAGGATTTCTCAGTGGCCTTTACAAGACATTTCTTAGACCAAGGTTTCATATCCTTCCACATTCCTCTCAAAAATCAGCTCCAAAAGGCCAAAAGCCACACAGGTTTCTAGCAGCAACAATTCCACTCCTCTGGAACCAATTTTACTGTTGGAGTCAGTTTTGAGTTGCTGCACAAAGAACTTAACCAAAGCAGTTTATGGGAGGAAAGGGTTTATTTTGGCTTATAGACTCAGGGGGAGCTCCATGATAGCAGGGGAAATTGTGGCATAAGCAGAGAGTGGACATCACCTCCTGGCCAACATTGGATGGACAACAGCAGCAGGAGAGTGTGCCAAATCCTGGCAAGGGGAAGCTGGCTATAACACCCATAAGACCACCCTCAACAATACATCACCTCCAGGAGACTCCAATTCATAAATTGCCACCAGATGGGGACCTAGCATTCAGAACACATATGTTTATGGGGAACATCTGAATCAAACCACCACACTTGCTTTTTTTTTTTTTTAACTTGAATTTCATTAGTTTCACAGGAGCCCATGGACAGAGTTTTAAGTGGCAAATAGGACTGCTACAAAGTTGGTTACCACGAACCGGCAGTCCCTCCCTTAGCTCTTTCCACCTTACTTCTCATTCCCCAGAGAAGGCATTTGCAGTTCTTTAAGCAGTGGCTGCTGGAGCTTGCTGCCTTTTCTATGAAGACCATGATTATATATATTTTTTCTCAGTGCTAGACATTGAACTCAGGACCTCATGCATGCTAAGCAAGTATTCTACCATACAGTCATATTCATACTGGATTTTGGGGATTCAGGAGGGAGTCCCTCATATTTACAAACCCCAAGTTTGGGTTCTGTCCTAACTTTAACAAAGAATTGGTAAAGATGAACTCAAGAAGAATAAATTATGAATTATTAAGTTTATTTAGGGAGAACTCACAAATTGTGGGGTTTATTTTAAGGGAGATTGGGATCTAAGACGGAAGGCTGGAACAGAGTCATAAACACGTGGGAAGTAGGAAACATGCTCTCATGTGGAAAACGCTGCATACTTTATAAGGTTCGTTTAAGGGAAATTGAGGCTTTCAAGAAAAGACTGGAGTTGCACATGGAGGATAGAATTTAGGAGCTTGTGTGGGGAGATTGAGAAGAAACACCCATGGCATCTGCCATAGAAGGAAGTTAATGGTGGTGACTTAAGGAAGAATAGCAGAGAGGAAATATGAAAGCAGAGACCAAAACTTTCAGCAAATAAATGAATAATGAAGAGCCGGGTGTGTGGTGCACACCTTTAATCCCAGCAGAGGTAGGAGGATCACCACGAGTTCAAGGCTACCCTGAGACTACATAGTGAATTCCAGGTCAGCTTGGGCTAAAGTGAGACCCTACCTGGAAAAACAAAAAAAAAAAAAAAAAAAAAGAAAATAAAGAAAGAAATAAATAAATAAATAAATAAATAAATAAACGAGTAATGAAGAGAGTTATACTCATGGTTACCCTGAGTTTAAAGAAATTACACAGGGAGCAGGCCTGGAGTTAGTGAGAGCATGCACGTGGTAGATCTAAAGTGTAAGGGAAATATGCATGTGGTAGACTCAGAGACCAAAAGGAAATCATGCATGTAATCAAGTGAGAAGTTACCCCAAACTATTAAGCAGAGGCAAGCAGAAAAGTTCCCCAGACCCAAGAAACAGTGTTATGCTCTCCCTGACACCACACAGCCAGGCCGAATGAGGAGGAAGCTAGACTCGTGTGTATCCCTGCCAGAGATGAGAGGGAACCCAGAGAGAGCTTTGCAAACAGGGAAAAAGCAAAACAGGAAGATAAGGGCCTTTATATGCAAGGGGAAGACCCAACTGGTTTGTATGTTTGGAGGGCAGGTCCCAGAGCCAGCCAACCTGGGCAAGCCCATCTAGATAGCGGCTAGACTGTGGGAAGTAGGGGGCACTGTAGATCAGTCTTGATCAGACACAAGTTCCATTTCTGCCAAGAGTTCTGTTCTTGTGCCAGGATGAGGTGGCATGTGGGGTGGTATCTCCTGGTTCTCTCTGGGTCTCAATCTCTAACTGAAACTTCCCGAGAAGCAAGCTTTCTCCTATCCTCCTTCAATATCACCAGTTTATTTACTTTTGACATTAACTATTAACTTCCTACTAAGAAAAATAAGAATTTATCTCTATCCTCATCCTCACAAACTTTTCTTTTTCTTTCATTGTGTTTTTTTTGTGTGTGTGTGTGTGTGTGTGTGTTTGTTTGTTTCTTTTTTTTTTTTTATTGAGGTAGGGTCTCATTTTAGCCCAGGCTGACCTGGAATTGACTATGTAGTCTCAGGGTGTCCTCGAACTCATGGTAGTCCTCCTATCTCCTATCTCTACTTCCTGAATACTGGGATTAAAGGTGTGTGCCACCATACCTGGCACAAACTTATTCCTTACTTCCCCCTAAACTTAGTCTTGGTAATGTGACTCTATACACATTACAGATGATTGTAAGACATACATATCACTTCTCCTCTTCTTCCACACTCTCTCCTCTTCCTTCTTATTCTTCTGCTATGTTTTGTTGTTGACCTTCATTTGTAGCCCTGGTTGACTATTGATCTTTTTGCTTCAGCCTCCCAAGTGTTGGTGTTACAGGTGTTTGCCACAATATCCTTATGTGGCTTTTAATTTTTCTTGGAATTAAGAATGACCTCCCGGGTTGGAGAGATGACTCAATGGTTAAGGCACTTACCTGCAAAGCCTAACAACCCAGATTCAATTGCCCAGTTACTCATATAAAGAGCGATGCACAAAGTGGTGCAAACACCTGGAGTTTGTTTGCAGCAGCTAGAGGCCCTGGCATGCCTATTCTCTTTGTCTTTCTTCCTTCTATTTCTCTCTGCTTGCAAACAAATAAATAAATAAAAATACATTTTAAAAATTCTGATTCAGGTGTGGTGGCAAATGCTTTTCCCAGCACTTGGGAGGCTGAGGTTGGAGGATCACCATGAGTTTGAGGCAACCCTGAGACTATAGAGTGAATTCTATGTCAGCCTGGCTTAGAGTGAGACTATACCTCAAAAAAAAAAAAAAAAGAAAAGATAAAGAAAAAAGAAAAGAAAGAAAGAAAGAAAAGAAGAGAAGAGAAAAGAAAAGGAAAAAGAAAAGAAAAGAAGATTCTGTGTCACCAGCACTGGGGTTTGAATCCAGAGTCTCAAACATGCTATGCAAGAGCTCTACCACTGAGCTGTATCCCCAACCCTTTGAAATTTTATCTTGAGGGCTAGAGAGATTGCTCAGCAGTTAAGGTGCTTGCTTGCAAACCCTAAGGACCCAGGTTCAATTCCCCACTCTTCCCACGTAAGCCAGATGCACAAGGTAGCACATGCACCTGGAGGTTGCTTACAGTGGCTAGAGGCGCTGATGTGCCTTCCCCCGTCTCTGCAAATAAGTAAATAAAACATTTTAAAAATATTAAAAAAAGAAAAGGCCCTTGAAAATGAAAAACCTGATAGCTAAGACAAGGTAGTTTTAATTATCTTAGATACTTTGTTTTAAATCAACCACTTTTCCCAAAAAAAGAACCCTCCAATTACTTACCTTTGGAGAGTAAAGCATTCTGGAATGAAGTAGAGGAAGGAGACATGGAAGAGCCTCTCACCATTTGGATGGTGAATATCCGCCTATTTCCCTCCATTGTATCTTTGCCCTCTGTCTTGACCTCTGCTAAAGCCAGGTGTTGGGCCCCCTGGAAAGATTTCCTAATTATATACACACATATATAATGGTTATTTATTATATCTTCACCTATGAATGTGATATTTATATAAGTAAATTATAATTTTATAGAATATACATGTGTCTATATAACATAAATATATATTTATATATAACATACATATGTAAAATACATACATTTCTCCTAGAATGTTTATCTTTCTTTAAACCTTTTTGAAAAATATATTTTATTTATTTGAGAGAGAGAAAGAGGGGGAGAGAGAGAAAGAGAGAGAAAATTGGCACACCAGGGCCTCTAGCCACTGCAAACGAATCCCAGGTGCATGCACCCCCTTGTGCATCTGGTTTACATGGGTCCTAGAGAATTGAACCGGGATCCTTTGGCTTTGCAGGCAAACGCCTTAACTGCTAAGCCATCTCTCCAGCCCTAGAATATGTATCTTTTTCTGCTACTTTCTGGGAGATTTTTCTCAACTTTAAGCCCTTTCAGGAATTTGAGAAGGTTTGGAGGCAAGCATATTAGTTCAATCTGTGTGTGTTTATGTGTGTGTGTGTGTATGCGTTACATGTATATGTGTGTATATAGTACTAAAAATTGAGCCTAGAAGCCTTTGTATGGTACTGGAAATAGATCCCAAAACCTTGTACATATGAGATAAGTGCTCTACTTCTGAGCTGTATCTCCAGCTCTCTTTTTCACTTTTTTTTGTTGTTGTTTGTTTGTTTTTTTGAGGTAGGGTCTTACTCTAGCTCAGGCTGACCTGGAATTCACTATGTAGTCTCAGGGTGGCCTTGAACTCACGGTGATACTCCTACCTCTGCCTCCCGAGTGCTGGGATTAAAGGCGTGCGTCACCATGTCAGGCTTCTTTTTTACTTTTTACTTTAAGGCAGGGTCTCACTAAGTTATACAGGCTGTTCTTGAACTCACTTTGTAGCCCAAAGAGGCCTTGGATCTTTTCTGTTTGCTTGTTTTGAGGCAGGGTCCCACTCTGGCCCAGGCTGACCTGGAACTCACAATGATACTTCTCCTAAATGCTGGGATTATAGATATGTGCCACCATGCCCAGCGGAACTTTTGATCCTCCTGCCTCAGTCTACCAAGTAGCTAGGATTATAGGCACCAGGACTAGCTGGTTTTGTTCTATCTTGTTTCGTTATTTAGGTCAGGGTCTTGCTATGCAGTTCTAGCTGACCTACTATTTTGCTATGCAGCTCAGACTGTCCTCAACATCATAGCAATTCTTCTGCCTCAGCCCCCTTGTGGTTGGCATTAAAGGCATGTGCCACCACCTCCAGCTAGTTCACTCTATTGTAATTAGCCAGAAATCCTTCTACTATCTGTCTACATGTAGACTGGCAGTCCTTTGAAAGAGATATATGAAATGGGTATGTTAAAACAAAATAAAAGGTCAGGTGTGGTGGCACACACCTTTAGTCTCAGCACTCGGATGACAGAGGTAGGAGGATTGCCATGAGTTCGAGGCCACCCTGAGACTACATAGTGAATTCCAGGTCAGCCTGGGCTAGAGTGAGACCCTACCTCAAAAAACCAAAATAAAATAAAATAAAATAAGCACTCTGGAGGATCGCTATGAGTTTGAGGCCAATCTAAGACTAGAGAATTCCAGATCAACCTGGGTGAGAGCAAAACTTTACTTTGAAAAATTTTAAAAAAAGGGTGGAGGCTATATGGGTGGTTATCAGGACTGGTGGTGATGGCCTTGTACATTCACATAAAGGGTATGATTTCTATCCTCACCTAGGCCTGGTGCCCTAGGATCCAGCACCTCTCTGAGACCATTTCTCCAGAGAATAAATTTTTGGTTTTCTTCCATTTTCCCACTGTTTTTGCACTTATTTATTTGCATGCAGAGAGAGAAGAGTGACAGACACCAAGAGAGATAATGGGTACATCAGGGTCTATAGCCACTGCAAATGAACTCCAGATGTATGAGCCTCTTTTATACATCTAGCTTTACATGGGTACTGGGGAATCAAACTCCAGGTCATTAGCTTTGCAGGCAAATGCCTTAACCACTAAGTGATTTCTCCATCCCTGTTTTTGCATTTTCTAGGTTTTTTTGTTGTTGTTGTTTGTTTGTTTGTGTGGTTTTTCAAGGTAGGGTCTCGCTCTATCCCAGGCTGACCTGGAATTCATTATGTATGTAGTCTCAGGGTGGCCTCAAACTCAAGGTGATCCTCCTACCTCTGCCTCCCAAATGCTGGGATTAAAAGTGTGCACCACCACACCTGACTTGCTTTTGCATTTTCCAAGCTTTCACAGAGGTACTGGAATGCCTGTAGATAGAAACAAAAATGAGCCGGGCATGGTGGTACTTGGGAGGCAGAGGTAGGAAGACTGCTGAGAGTTTGAAGCCACACTGAAACTACATAGTGAATTCCAGGTCAGCCTGGACTAGAGTGAGACCCTACCTCAAAAAAAAAAAAAAAAAAAAAAAAGATAAACAATAACAACAACAAGGGGAAAAAAAAAAAAAAACAGAGCCGGGCATGCTGGCACATGCCTTTAATTCCAGCACTCAGGAGCAGAGGTAGAATGATCACCATGTGTTGAGGCCAGCCTGAGACTATATAGTGAATTCCAGGTCAGCCTGGGCTAAAGCGAGACCCTACCTCAAAAAACAAACAAAAAAAGAGCTAGAGGAATGCTTGGTTAAGGACCCATGTTTGACTTTCCCGGTCCCACGTAAGCCAGACGCACCAAGTGATGCAAGTATGCAAGGTCGCCCATGTTCACACGTTGGCATACGCGTCTGGAGTTTGACTACAGTGGCTGGAGGCTCTGGCAAGCCAATTCTCTCTCTCTCTCTCTTGTTCTCTCACTCTCTCACTCTCTTGCCTTCTCTCTCTCATAAAAAAAAAAAATGCTGCCAAGTGTGGTGGTTCACACCTTTAATCCCTCCCAGAACTTGGGAGGCAGAGGTAGGAGGATTGTCAGGAGTTTGAGGCCACCCTGAAACTACATAGGAAATTCCAGGTCAGCCTGTAATCCCAGTCCCACAGGGAAGCACAGATCCAAGAATCTTCTGAGCACCACAAGCTCCAGAAATAGTAAATGAAGACTCTGGCTCAAAACAATACCAAGTGGAAGAGTGATAAGTGCCTCACCTGGAGTGGGATCCTCACCGCAAGGAAGCATGTGAGGCATTGCGATGACACATACACCACACACACATTACACACACACATACACACACATAAGTAACAAGAAGAAGAAGATACAGGTCACACACAGAAAAAAAAATAAAAGTACATAGGTGGGCTTGGTGGTGCACACCTTTAACTCGGGAGGGAGAGGTAGGAAGATCACCATGAGTTCAAGGCCACGCTGAGACTCCATAGTGAATTCTAGGTCAGCCTGGGCTAGAGCGAGACCCTACCTCAAAAAAAAAAAAAAAATATATATATATATATATACATATATATAGATATCCTTAAGGAATATATAGTATTCAATGATTTATTCAAAAGAAATACTCAAAATATATTACTAACTGAAAGTAGCAAATTATGTTATCATCCAACTATGGAAAAAGTATCCGAAATATAATACAGTACTTCCCATGATACCGTTTTTCCAACCATTTTGTAAAAAAGGGTGTCTGTTATAATTTATATGAATATTTAATGTTGTACTCCCTTCCCCCTACCTCCTGAAAAGCTGTTACTAATGAGTTGGTTCTGCTCACAAGCTGAGACTTGAGACTGTGCCATATGGGTGCAAAGACTAGGGAAAGAGACAACAAAATGTGACAGAGCTCAGCCCAGGGCATTTCCCCCTTTTTTTGTGGGGGGGGTGTTCAAGGTAGGGTCTTGCTCTCTAGCCCAGGCTGACCCAAAATTCACTATGCAGTCTCAGGGTGGCCTCAAACTCACGGTGATCCTCCTGCCTCTGCCTCCCGACTGCTGGGATTAAAGGCGTGTACCACCACGACTGGCTCATTTTGATTTTTTTGAGATACAGTTTTACCACGCATCCCAGGCTAGTCTTCAATTTGAAATCCTCCTGCCTCAGCCATCCAAGTTGCTTGAGGTTACAATTTTTGTGCCACCAGGCCTGGGTAACATTTTTTTGACAACTTAATACTCCTCTTTTTGTTTAAGTTTAGTGTCCAAGCTTGCTCTAGTACACACAAAGATGACCTGGCTGACCTGATTTTCAAAGAAGTAGAGTGTGAGGCTATTTTTAACTTTTATCAAGAAACAAGACATTAGGGACCAGGTAGAGCACCTCAGGGCTGTCAGGGTCCACAGTGAGACTACCCACGCGTCACCGCAGAAACTCGAGGTTAAGCAGGGCAGGTAAGCAGAGCTGGGGAACAGATGGTGGCATTCAGACAGCAGGAGCTGGCGACGGATCCGCTTTGGTTGGGCGTGGACAAGGAAACCCCTGTGTGCAGGGAGACCTCCAGATGGCGAGGATGCTGCTTAATTATGGTGGAAGGGCCCTCAGCTACTTTCTAGTCTAGCTCAGGGGCATGTTCCAAGTTCCCCAAGAGGTACCAACGATAGTGAAACTGATGGAGTCTGACCCCTGAGGGTTTCAAAACTTCTATCAGGGTTGGAGAGATGGCTTAGCGGTTAACACAGGTTCCATTCTCCAGGACCCACATAAGCCAGATGCACAACGTGGCACATGCGTCTGGAGTTCCTTTGCAGTGGCTGGAGGCCCCGGCGTGCCCATTCTCTTCCTCTCTCTGCCTCTTTCTCTCTTGCTCTCTTAAATAAATTAATTCATTAAAAAAGATTTTAAGCCAGGCGTGGTGGTACACGCCTTTAATTCCAGCACTTGGAAGGCAGTAATAGGTGGATCAGCATGAGTTCGAGGCCACCCTGAGACTACATAATGAATTCCAAGTCAGCTTGAGCTAGAGTAAAACTCTCCCTCTTTCTCTCTCTCGCTCTCTTAAATAAATTAATTCATTAAAAAAAATTTTACCTTATATTAATGCTACTCTCACTTTGGGTAGAGAATCTTCTCTTTTCAGATGGCAGTAACCTTGGGATGACTCAGAAGGTATCATAGTGCTGGAAAGAAGTGACCGGAGTACTGAGTAACATCTCGATCACACCTTCCAAGGCTCAGGGTCTAATGCGGAAGAGGTGGCGGAAAGAATGTAAGAGCCAAAGGAAGGGTAGGACTCCTTACAACGTCCTCCCTCCAGACATAAAATGGCCTGGATATCCATGACCTCAGAGTGCCTGACACTACCTACACAAGACCATCATAAGAGAAGGAAAAGATCATGACATCAAAATGAAAGAGAGACTGATTGAGATGGTGAGGGGATATGATGGAGAATGGAATTTCAAAGGGAAAGTGGGGGGAGGGAGGGTATTGCCATGGGGTATTTTTTATAATCATGGAAAATGTTAATAAAAATGAAGAAAAAAAAAAGAAAAAAAATTTTTAAACCGGGCATGGTGGTACACGCCTTTAATTCTAGCACTTGGAAGGCAGTGATAGGTGGATCACCATGAGTTCGAGGCCACCCTGAGACTATATAATGAATTCCAGGTCAGCTTGAGCTAGAGTAAAACTCTCCCTTGAACCCCCAATCCCCCAAAAATTTAAAGCTAAAAAAAAAACTCATTTTAGAGTGAGTCTGTTTTCCCTCAGCTAAAGGGGTAATTACAGGGAGCAGAGGTGGGTCTGATGGCCACAGTGGAATAATATCAATCCCGAGGAGGCCAGAGAGCTCTGGGACTCCGCGAAGGGAAAGGGAGGAGGGTGGGGGAGACATAGGAGCTTCACCCACGTGATCTTGTCTAAGATGGGAGAGCAGGCTGAGCTGAGGAAGTTGAGGCAGGAGGATCTCTGTGAGTTCAAAGCTAGCCTGACATAGGAAAACTGTACCAAAAACAAATAAGCCAGGCATGACAGTGTACACCTTTAATCCCAGTACTCCGGAGGATAAAGTAGAAGGATCGGTGTGAATTCCAGGCTTCAAGGTCAGCCTGGGCTGCTGGGTAACTTCCAGGTCTCTGTGAATGAGCTCCTGCCTCAAAAAATAAAAATAAACCAGGCATGGTGGCGCACGCCTTTAATCCCAGCACTCAGGAGGCAGAGGGAGGAGGATTGCCTTGAGTTTGAGGCCACCCTGAGACTACATAGTGAATTCCAGGTCAGCCTGAGCTAGAGTGAGACCCTACCTCAAAAAAACAAGTAAATAAAAACATGGGCTGGAGAGATGGTTTAGCAGTTAAGGCACTTGTGTGCAAAGCCTAAGGACCCAGGTTTGCTTCCCCAGAACCCACATAAGACAGATGCATAAGATGGCGCCTGTGTCTGGAATTGTTTCGCAGTGGCAGGAGGCCCTGGTGCACCCATTCTCTCTCTTTGCCTTTTTCTCTCAAATGCATAATATAATAATAAAAAATCCAAAGCCAGGTGTGGTGGTGCACGCCTTTAATCCCAGCACTTGGAGGCAGAGGATGCAGGATCGCTGTGAGCTCAAGGCCACCCTGAGACTACATAGTAAATTCCAGGTCAGCCTGGGCTATTGCACCCGTTGGCTCATTTGGCCTGGCTGGTCAAATATAAGTATATGGCTCTGCCTCAAAAGACCTAAATAAATAAATAAATAAAAGTGCACAGGCAACAAGTGAGGAAATGGGATTTTCCCTTTTTTTTTTTCTTTTGAGGTAGGGTCTCTCGCTCTAGCCCAGGCTGACCTGGAATTCACTATGTAGTCTCAGGGTGGCCTTGAACCCATGGCAATCTTCCATCCTCTGCCTCCCAAGTGCTGGGATTAAAGGTGTGCGCCACCACACCTGGCAGGGAATGGGATTTTTTTCTTTAATATTTTATATCTTATTGATTTATTTGTATTTATTTATTTGAGAAAGAGGCAGGTAGAAAGAGAAAGGGCAACAGATAGAAAATGGGCGCACCAGGGCCTCTAGCCACTGCAAATGAACTCCAGATGCATGCTCCCATCTTGTGCATCTGGCTTTATGTGGGTGCTGGAGAATTAAACCTGGGTCCTTTGGCTTTGTAGGCAAGTACCTTAACTGCTAAGCTATCTCTCCAGCCCTTTATTTTTTTCCCCTCTGTTTTCTTTTTCACTAACAACTTCCATGATTATAAAAAATACCCCATGGCAATACCCTCCCTCCCCCCACCTTCCCCTTTGAAACTCCATTCTCCATCGTATCCCCTCCCCATCTCAATCAGTCTCTCTTTTACTTTTGATGTCATGATCTTTTCCTCCTCTTATGATGGTCTTATGCAGGTAGTGTCAGGCACTGTGAGGTCATGGATAGCCAAGCCATTTTGTGTCTGGAGGGAGCATGTTGTATGGAGTCCTGCCCTTCCTTTGGCTCTTACATTCTTTCCGCCACCTCTTCCACATTAGACCCTGAGGCTTAGAAGGTGTGATAGAGATATTGCAGTACTGAGTACTGCGGTCATTTCTTTCCATCACCATGATACCTCTGAGTCGTCCCAAGGTCACTGCCATCTGAAAAGAGAAGATTCTCTACCAAAAGTGAGAGTAGCATTAATATTAGGGTGTGAACATTAAGAGAAGTGCTTACTGGGCAGTTTGATAAGAATAGTATATACATTTAGCCAGACAACAGCAGACGTTACACCCCTAGGGCTCATGACTACCCGTTTTAAGTTTTCAGTATCAGGGATGTATTCCCTCCCATGCAGCAGACCTCCAGTCCAACTAGAGGGCAGTTGGTTTCTTCCATAGCAGACGTGCCACTATTGCACCCGTTGGCTCATTTGGCCTGGCTGGTCAAATATAAGGCTTGCAGTGTCCACTGTTGAATTTCATCTTCACTGGTGATTTCTCTTTCTCCCAATTGAACTGCATTCAGAATGGCTTCTTCTAGCTATCTGTCAGCTGGTCTACATGGAGAAGGTTATCAGCTCAGATCCAGCAGGATTTCTCAGTGGCCTTGCAGCCCAAGTATATGGAGTCTTCAGCAATAGGGTCTTACCATCTATTCCCGGTGGGAAACCAAGGGCCTCAGCAATGGCCTATAATGTGTTGGGGGCATCAGGGACCTCCCTGGCCACCAACTCACTGGAAGATATCCCATCCCTGGCACTGAAATTTTTCTAGCAACAATCTAGGGCTCCTGAGTGTTTCATTGTCCAAAAAAGTAGGTTTCCATATGATTTATTTATATCCTCTTAGATTTTGATTAGCTCTTCCTCCACCTTTCCTTTACTCAATCTCTTCCCCAGACCTCATTTTGGGCCTTTTCACCCCCATTAATCTATTCTTCTACTTACATATATACAATACCATCCTATTAAGTACCCCCCTCTCTTCCTTTCTCTTCCCTTTATATCTCTTTTCTAGCTTACTGGCCTCTGCTACTGAGTTTTCTTCCTACTTACACAGAAGCCCAGTCATCTGTAGCTAGGATCCACATATGAGAGAGAACATATGACACTTGGCTTTCTGGGCCTGGGTTACCTCACTTAGTATAATGCTTTCCAGATCCATCCATTTTCCTGCAAATTTCATAACTTCATTTTTCTTTATTGCTGAGTAGAACTCCATTGTATAAATGTGCCATATCTTCATTATCCACTCATCAGTTGAGGGACATCTAGGCTGGTTCCACTTCCCAGCTATTGTGAATTAAGCAGCAATAAACATGGTTGAGCAAGTATCTCTAAGGTAATGAGATGAGTCCTTAGGATATATTCCTAGGAGTGCTAGAGCTGGGTCATATGGTAGATCAATTTTTAGCTGTCTTAGGAACCTCCACACTGATTTCCACAATGGCTGGACCAGATTTCATTCCCTCATTTATTTTATTTTTTCTTTTTTTTCTTTTTGAGGTAGGATCTCACTCTGGTCCAGGCTGACCTGGAGTTAACTGTGTAGTCTCAGAGTGGCCTTGAACTCACGGCGATACTCCTACCTCTGCCTCCTAAGTGTATTTTCATTTTCTTATATGAGCTGGAGAGGACTCTGTGGTTAATGTGTTTGCCTGCAACGCATAATGACCAGGGTTAGATTCCCCAGTAACCATGCAAAGCCAGATGCACAAAGTGGGGTATGTGTCTGGAGTTTATTTACAGTGGCTGAAGACCCTGATACACCCATTTTCTCTCTGCTTGCAAATATTATTTGCAAGTGTGTGTGTGTGTGCACGTGCGCGCATGTGCGGTCTTCTTGCCACTGAAAATATAAATATGCTTCACTTTGGTGCGTCCAGCTTTTTGTGGTCCAGTTTTGCGTGAATAGTGGGGAATTGAACCTAGGCCCTCAGGGTTTTCAAGGAAATATCCTTAACCACTGAGACATTTTCCCTGTACTATTTTATTTATTTATTTTATTGTTTTATTTATTTATTTTTCCGAGGTACAGTCTCACTCTAGCCCAGGCTGACCTGGAATTCACTATGGAGTCTCAGGGTGGCCTCAAACTCATGGTGATCCTCTTACCTCTGCCTTCCAAGCACTGGGATTAAACGCATGTTGCCACCATGCCCAGCGGTTTTTGTTGTTGTTGTTGTTGTTGTTGTTGTTTTTGTAGGGTCTTGCTCTAGCCCAGGCTGACCTGGAATTCACTATTTAGTCTTCATGCTGGCTTTGAACTCATGGTGAGCCTCCTACTTCTGCTTCCCCTCCCAAACGCTGGAATTAAAGGTCTGGCTTTTTTTTGTTGTTATTTTGCAAGTAGAAAGAAATAGAGGAAAGAGACAGACAGACAGACAGACAATGGGTGTGCCAAGGCTTCAGGCGCTGCAAACAAACTCCAGATGCATATGCCACTTTGCACATCTGGCTTTATGTAGGACCTGGGGAATCAAACCTGGTTTGGTAAGCTTGGCAGGCATGCAGCTTAACCCCTGAACCATCTCTCCAGCCCTATTTTATTGTTTTGTGTTAGGGCCTCACTCTAGCTCAGGCTGAACTGGGACTCACTCTGTAGCCCAGGCTGGCCTTCAATTTACAGCAGGCCTCCTACCTCAGCTTTCACTGTCCTGAGATTACAGGTGTGAGGCACAGTGCCTGGCCCTGGGGTATTTTAAAGCTTACTAGAATTCACACACTTATGAGCAAGCAGTTTTAAGGCTCAAAGAGGTGCCACAGCCTGGCATTGCTTGATGTGATTTCTTATTGGACAAAGAGCATCTGTGGAAGAAATTCATACCTCATTTAGTCTCTCTGACAAACTACGCTGGTTCCACTTTCCCCATCCCCTTCCAGCACTAGCTCAAATCCATAAACCCATGGGCAAGAGAACTCCAGATTAGATACGACTGTATGTTCTCTGTCTTCCTTACACACAGATGCACACACAGTGATGTTAAGCAGAGCAATATTCAAAGGCAGGCCCTGTGACAACAGTCCCTTCAGGCTTGTGGACTGAGAGTCCTGTAAATGCTGGCAGGGCAGCAAGACACACCCTGTTCAGCGTGTGTGATTTATGCCTCTGGCAGCGAAGCCCCTGACAAAGAGGCATGTCACTGGAACACATGCTCTTTGTTCACGGAGGTGCATGCCAGCACCGGCTGTGTGAAGGCACAGTGCCCTGTCTGTAGTCTCTCCTCCTCTGGCTCGTTTGCTTTCTTTCTATTTGCTGCATGTTGTGGCTGTTTATGAATTACTTTGTAGCTTAATCTTACATAACTCACATTTATTCTGTGAACTATGTACCACAGGGAAAGTTCTTCATACCTCTGTTTGTCATAAAGAGAGGACAGAGCCTCAAGATTTGTCTCCATCCTCTCTTGGGAGTCACTAGGTTACCCCTTCTCTAGCACAAACCTGATTCTTCTCTACTACATACAGGACACCATCAACAGCACCCCCTTCACTTGCAAGAGGACACCTGCATGCTGTCTGGTATCAACGTCCTCTGCAACTGCTAATCTACTGTTCCCAAGCAGGTGTGCCCTGCCCATGACTCAGCCTAAACTGGGGGTACAACAGAAAGATGACAGCCTTTGCAACCACAACTGTCTTAAGGCTGAACCCTAGCTCCACATCTTGTTGGCAGGGCTTCTTTTATAAAGTGCTTAAAACTCAGTTCCTCACCTGTGCAGTGCAATTAAAATATCACCCATTTCACAAGATTGTCTGGAGATTAAATGATACAGCTGTAAGGTTCACTGCTAGGCCCTAAAAGCCGATGTTCAGTGATTGTCTTTTAGCTCATGGAACTGCATCCAGATTTTATTGTTGCAGTTTGTAGCTTCATAATCTTTTTTTTAAATAAAGTATTTTTATTTTTACTTTTACTTATTTATTTGGCAGAGAGAAAGAGGGAGAGAGAGAAAGAATGGGCACGCCAGAGCCTCCAGCCACTGCAAATGAACTCCAGACGTATTTGCCACCTTGTGCATCTGGCTAATGTGGGTCCTGGGGAATAGAACCTGGGTCCTTTGGCTTTGTAGGCAAATGCCTTAACTGCTAAGCCATCCCTCCAGCCCCATTTTCATAATCTTAAGTCCTCTGATAACAGATAAGGAGCTCACCCTTTCTTCTACTTATTTACTTAAGTACTTCATTTATTTTTATTTATTATTTATACTTATTTATTTTTTGGTGTTTCGAGGTTGGGTCTCAATCTAGGTCAGACTGACCCGGAATTCATTATGTAGTGTGAGGGTGGCCTTGAACTCACAGTGATCCTCCTACCCCTGCCTCCCAATTAAAGGTGTGAGCCACCACCCCAGCCTAAGTACTTTATTTATTTATTTATTTGAGAGAGAAAGGAGAGGGGGTGGAAATGCGTCCACCAGGGCCTCCAGCCTCTGCAAAAGAACTCCAGACACATGTGCTACCTTGTGCATCTGGCTTACCTGGGTCCTAGGGAATCAAACTTAGGTCCCTTGGCTTTGCAGGCAAGCGCCTTAACCACTAATCCATCTCTCCAGCCCCTAAGTATGGAGAGAAAGAGAGAATGGGCACGCTAGGGCCTCTAGCTACTGCATACGAACTTCAGACACATGTGCCCCCGTCTGGTTTACGTGGGTCCTTGGGCTTCGCAGGCAAATGCCGTAACCACTAAGCCATTTCCCCAGCACCCCACCACCACCAGTACTTCTTTAAAGAAGATAGGATTTATGAAGCTACACACTGAAGTTTTTGCCTTTTTCCATAATAATCTTTCTAACACCTTTTCTTTTGAAATAACTCTATTTTAAAAGTTGATATGTAATTGATTTAAAAAGTTTGGATTGCTGGCCACTAAGGCAAAGTAGGAAGGAGGCTTAACTTTTGTAATACCTTAGGTTAACGCAAAGAGGTTTACCCTTTTGTTCAATAAACTGTGCTTAACCTTTGACGCCTCCTGTCAATACTAGAAACAAGAAGGCATCTGACTTGACACACTCACTGTATGCTTTTTCTCCCCAGTGGCCGGCAAAGCACTCACCCCAACATTGTGCTGTAACTACAGGGACCCTCTGAGCCAGACCATAACAAAGGCTGCCTGCCAGGCTTCCCCCAAATGGAGGCCAAGAATTTACACACCTCACCGGGGTGCCCCAAGCGTAGAAAGGTCTGCTGGGGAGCAGGGGACTGTGGCTCCGCTAAAAATGTTTGCATTTGCTAACTCACATTAAAATGTTTTAAAACAAACACGGAGGGAAAGTTTCTGAACTGGGACGGCAAACTTAGAGCATCGCTTGGGCCAGCGGCCGAAGCTGCCACGGTCCCTGCGGCTCCGCACGGTTCTTGGGAGGCTAAACCGCGCCGGGTGCCACGAGGTACCATTCAGGCGGGCAGCGATTACGTCCCCACGGGCGCGGGGGGGGGGGGTCCTCGATGGCACTTGCGGCACCATTTGACGGAGAGAGACTGCGGGGATCAGGCTGTTTACCCAAGATTGGGAGGGGTGGGTGAGTGAACCCCCAAAACCCCCAGCCTCGGACCGTGCGGGGAGGGGGCGGGAAGAAACTGTTCACATCTCGTGGCTACGCGGACGAACTTGGGTCCCGGGAGGAATCCCTGAAGCCGCACAGGATCAGTCCTCCCGCGCCAACCAACGTCGGGACGAAAAAGCGGGGTTCCAGCTAAGCGGCGGGCGCGGAAGCCCCCAGGAAGGTCTTACATCAGCTGCCCCACGTGCGGCGACCGGAGGGAGGGCGGGAGGAGGAGCGCCGGGTTCCCGGGGCTGCGCCTTAAGCCTCCGCCCCGCCTCCCGCCGCGCGCCTCCCCGCCCGCCCGCCCGCCCGTCCTTGGTGCAGCCCGGGTGCCGAGCCGAGCGGCGCCGCGCAGGGCCGAGAGGAGCCGAGCATCGCTCGCCGCGCCGCGTCGCCGGTTTAAGCGCAGTGCGGGGCCGCGGCCGGGGGCGGCGGTAGTGAGGCCAGCGCCGCGCTCCAGCCCCCTTTTCCCTCCATGGTTTCTCTCCGCTCCCGCGAGTAACTTGGCTCCGGGGGCTCCGCACGCTTCTCGCCGCACGCCGTCTCGGACCGCGCCGCCGCTCGCCGCCGGCACACTCCCCCCCGCCCCAGCCCCTTCCGACGGCCCTCGCCGCGCAGGCCGGGACGCCTCTCCCCCCTCCGCCCCCCGCCGCGGAAAGTTAAGTTTGAAGAGGGGGGACGAGGGGAACATGGACATGAAGAAGAGGATCCACCTGGAGCTGAGGAACCGAACCCCGGCAGCTGTAAGCAGAACCCCCTCCCCTACCCCATCGGGAGCCCGCGTCCGTTTCTTCCTCCCTCCCCCATGACTTGCACGTAATGGTGGCCACCTGCGGGGCCGTGGGTCTCCGGCCGCGACTCGCGGAGACGCTTGCTCGCAGCTCGGACGGGGACGGGCAAGCGGGAGGCGCGGAGGGGGAGCGAGCGCGCGGGCATTAACTCTTTGGCGCCCGCGGGCCCCCGCGGCCGCGGGGAGGGCGGCGGGTGGAGAATCAAACTTTGAGCTGCTGCTCTTCCCGCAGGGAGCGCGTGTGCGTGTGGCCAGCGGCGAGGGCGGGCGGGCGAGCGGGCGCGGGGGTTGTGTAACGCTGGGAGCCATGTTTGCAGCCTCCCGGGATGCGCGGCCGGGCGGAGGCCCCGGGGCCTGCCGAGGAACCGCCGCCGTCAGTCCCGTTGGGCCCGCCGCCGGCCAGGCCGGGGCTCAGGGCTCCATGCGTCCGGGTCTGGCGACGGAGAGGGCGGGCGGGCGGGTCGGCCGAACGAACGGTGTCGCGGGCTCGGGGCCTGGCGGGTGGTGTGGGCCTGGCGGCGACGGGCCGGTGGTCGAGGCCGGGGGGGTTCGGAGCCCCTCGAGCGCGGGCCCTTGGGCGGGCGCGGCCTGGCGCGGAACGGGGGAGGGGCGGGCCTGGCGGCGGAGGTGGCGCAACCGCCGCCCCTCCCGAGGCCAAGTTTGAAAAAAGGATGCGGTTCCCGCCATTTTTTCAAGCCTTAAAAAAAAAAAATACAACTTTTCTTCCTCATTTGCCTCGTTCTCCTTCCGCCCTCGGCCTTCGCCCTGCCGTCCTTCCCGGTGGGCCAGATACCTTCGCCACGGTAGCTTCACCCAACCCCCGCGTCGCCGCCCGGGGCCCTGACCGAGAGAGCCCGGCCCCTCGGTGTGGGCGGGCGGCGGCTCCGCGCGCCAGCCTGGGCGCGCCACAGCGCCATGTTGGCGGGCGCCGTCTTCCTCCGCCGGGTGAGCCGGTCGTGTCCACCCGCCTTCGCCCTCGCGCCGGCCGCCGGGCCCCGGGGCCGCCCCATCCCCCACCGCTTCCCCGCGCGCCGGCTCGGCTCGGCTCCGTTTGCCCCGGCAGAGCGGCGTTCGGCCTCCTCCGCTGGTGGACGTCCCGCCGGCCACCCCTCCTCCTCCTTCTTAAAAGGGCAACGGGGGCGGCCGCCGACACACGGGGCTCGGGCGGCCTGTGCCCCGCACGTGCTCGGAGCGGCCTCCGCGGCCCACCGCGCGCCGCAGGCCGCGCGTCCGACGCCGCCTCCGGGCGTGCGGCGCCTGTGGGGCGCAGGCCGCCGACTCGGCTGGTCCGTGTCCCCGGGTGGAGGCCAGGCGACCCCCCACCCTCTCCACGCTGATAGATGAAGCGGTGTCCTCCGGCCGAGGGGACCCTACCGAGCCTCCGCCTTCCCGGGCTGGCGGGAGGCCGCGCCCGGCGCGCGCAGGTGGCTGTGGTCAACAAGTTGTGAACCTGTGGGGGATGGCCGGCCAGGGTGTGCCTCTGGGATGCTGGAACCTTTGTGTTAGGGCCACCACCCCTCCTCCCCCCACGCGTGCCCCGGGCCTGCGGTCACCGGCGCCGAGGTGTAGGGAGGTCCCCGAGGAAGGAGAGGGGTGGCCTCTCTCCCGCCGCTTGTGGGGGTTTAAATGCACATGTCTCTTCCCGTCCCTCAGTCAGACATTTTGTGCCTACCACGTGCTAGTACATTGAATGGCTAACCGTCCTCCCTGGTGAAGTTGAGGGGATGTGCTCTCCCTCTCCAGGACTTGCTCCTTCCAGACTTTGCCGTGCACATCAGCGGAATACGAAGTAACTACATTTTAGCCAAAGTACTCATTTTCAACTTAAGTCTTGAAAAGGCCTCTTGCCAAAAACAAGACAGAGCCATGTAACTAATTAAAAAGTCAGTTTGTGGGTCATACTAGTCACATGAAAAGTGCCCAAAAGCAACAAGTGGTTAGTGGATACTGCGTTGGACAGGGCTGCCTTCCAGAACCACACTAGTTTATTAGTATTCCAGGGCCCGAGAAACCAGCGTGAACTAGACTTCTAAGCCTCTGACCCTGGGGCCACGTTAGTGCCCCGCGGTGCCTGCGTAAATTGGAGGCTCCTTCGTGTAGTGGCACGGGGAGGCCATCAAGTAGATGGGGGGAGGGTTAAAAGGGAAGTCCTAAAGGACAGATGACAGTTAGGTACTCATTTGGGAAGTCTTAACCTAAAACAGACGGGTTTTGAAGAAATAATGCTTTTTTCTTTTTCCCGAGGTAGGGTTTCACTCTGGTCCAGGCTGACCTGGAATTCACTGTGTACTCTCAGGGTGGCCACGAACTTTCTGTGATTCCCCTGCCTCTGCCTCCCTTGTGCTGGGATTAAAGGCGTGCATCACCACGCCCGGTTTGAATTGTTTTGTTTTTCGAGGTAGGGTTTCACTCTAGCCCAGGCTGACCTGGAATTCACTATGTAGTCTCAGGGTGGTCTTGAACTCAAGGGAATCCTACCTCTGCCTCATGCCTGGGATTAAAGGCGCATCACCACGCCTGCCTTGATTTTTTTTTTTTTTTTAAAGAGATGGTCTCAGTGTTTATGTAATGTACCTACTAGCTTGCAACTTGCTATGCTTTTGCCTCAATTTTCTAAATGTTGAGATCACAGGTATGTACCATTGTACCTGGTAATGCTGTAGATTTTTTTCCCCCAATGTAGGGTTTTACTCTAACCCAGGCTGACCTGGAATTCACTATGTAGTCTCAGGGTCAGGGTGGCTTCAAACTCACAGCCATCCTCCTATCTCCTCCTATGTGCTGGGCTTAAAGGAGTGTGCCACCACGCCTGGCCCATTTTTAATTTTACTTATTTGAGGGAGAGAATGGCCATGCCAGGGCCTTCAGCTACTGCAAATGAACCCAAGAAGCATGCCCCACCTTGTGCATCTGGCTTATGTGGGTTCTGGGGTATCGAACCTGGGTCCTTTGGCTTGAAGGCTAGCGCCTTAATTGCTTTTTTTTTAAAATTTTTCTTATTTTTACTTATTTGAGAGCAACAGACAGAGAGAGAGAAAGAGAGAATGGGCACGCCAGGGCCTCCAGCCACTGCAAACGAACTCCAGACACGTATGCCCCCTTGTGCATCTGGCTAACATGGGTCCTGGGGAATTGAGCCTAGAACCCTGGGTCCTTAGTCTTCACAGGCAAGTGCTTAACCGTTAAGCCATCTCTCCAGCCCTTAAATTGTTTTTTAAAACCAGATGGGTGGGGGGGGGGGGCATTTTATTTTGGGACCTGAACATCTTGGCAACATTTATTTTGGCTTTTCAAAGTAAGGTCTCTCTCTAGCCCAGGCTGACCTGGATTTTACTATGTAGTGTCAGGCTGGCCTCAAACTCACAAGCCATCCCCCTACCACAGCCTCCCAAGTGCTGGGATTAAAGGTGTGCATCACGATTCCTGGCTTGGTAATGCTTCTAACATGTTTACTGTATTGTATTTTTTTTTTAAGCCAAAGGAAAGTTTGTAAAGATATACTTAATTCAATTTTTTTATGTTTAAGCCCATTTCTTTGGGGTGAGATGCTTGAGGCATCTTTACTGTAGCACACCTTGGACTCAGTAGTAATAAAGGTGTGCGCCCACATGCCTCACCAGAGTATACCTTCATAGTGGGGGACAATGCTCTAAAATGACATTGCATAATAAAGTATGGTATTTAACCATTTAAAAATGTTTAATACAGGGCTGAAGAGATGGCTTAATGTTTAAGGTGCTTGCCTGCAAAGCCTAAGAACCCAGGTTCCACAGTACACATGTAAAAGTATGCACATGGTGGTGCATACTTCTGGAGTTTGTTTGCATTGTCTAGAGGCCTATACTTGTTCTCATAAATAAATAATAATGTTTAATGCAAAAAGAAAGAGAGCTTGGTGTGGTGGCACACACCCTTAATCCCAGCACTTGGAAGGCTGAGGTAGGATCACCTTGAGTTTTAGGCCAACAGAGTGAATTCCAGACTAACCTGGATTAAGAGTGAGACCCTGCTTCAGAAGAAGAAAAAGAGTATAGACATGAGTAGGAATTTTTTGTTCTTTGGTGCTGTGGATTGGACCCAGAGCATGAGCTCTGTCAGTGGGCCTGATCCCCAGCCCCTAGGAAATGTTATGTTTCTACAAATGACCACTTTCTGATGGGGTTGTAGCTCAGTAGTAGAGCACTTATCTTGTATGTATCTGCCCCTGATTCAATCCCCAATGTTGTCCAGAAAAAGATGTGTATTACTTCACCTAGAGTGAATTGAACAGTGTTACAACATACCATATATGCCACATAGATTGGGCATTATGGTAAAGCCCTTGCATGCTGTAGCAGGATATAAACCATATTTAGTTGTGTGCTAGGACAGGAAAGGAATACCTGTTCTTCCTTAGGTGAGGGTCTCATCTTTCCAGTGCATGCACATGCTGTGCCATGAGCAATAGATGTGGCCTGTAGCTCAGGACCCATAACAGCTGTGTACGTTTTTCATTCAAGGTTAGAAAACCCAGTAGCATCTTCCTGCAGTGATAAATAACATTCCATGCCCCTGTGAAACACTGTACACTGCTGGACTGTGATGATCCTTGTGCTGTTAGTCTTCCTTCGCCCTTGTTTGCTGGGGAAATTGACACTTTTCCTTAGCTTGCATTTCCCTTCTTTGCTGCCCTGTTGCATCTCCTAGCACCCCCCCCCCCAACTTTCGGCATTTATTCTCTGCTGTGATGTGATTTTTGAGCTCTATTGGATAGTCTAATTGGTTGCATAGCAACTAATTGGGGAGTTTCCCCCTTGTATAAGAAATACATCTTTGAAGAACAATTAGGTACGGATAAGCCAAAAAAAAATTGAAAGAGATAAGCAAAAAAAAAAAAAAAAAAAAATCACACACTTAACATCTATGCATTTAGGTATGTAGTTTACAAGATTTCTTAATTTTCCAAACTTGGACCATGCTATTAGCATATACTGTCTTGTTGTCTTTTAAAATAAATACTTGGGTGAGCATCTTTATCTCTATCATTTAATATTTTGTAGCCTTTTTAGTGTCTCCATAGATCAGATTGCTCATAGGATCCTTTCTTTACCTGACAGGAGAATATGGGAACTTTCCTTTCAATGTATCCTTCCTGATTTTTCTGCCACATGTGAGCCTGATGTTGTACATACCTGTAACTCAAGCACTAAGATAGGGAGAGACAGATAGGGCCTGTTGTCATTTTGTTTATTGTGCATGCCTGGCACTCTACTGAGTTATACCTTAACCTTCTATTATTTTGCAAATGTTCTGGTGTTTCAAGGTAGGGTCTCTAGCTCTGGAATTCACTATGTAGTCTCAGGGTGGCCTCAAACTTGTGGTGATCCTCCTACCCTCTGCCTCCCAGGTGCTGGGATTAAAGGCGTGTGCCACCACGCCCAGCTCTTTTAATATTTTTATTTATTTGACAGAGAGAGAGAATGGGCCCTCCAGGGCCTCCGTCCACTGCAAACGAACCCTAGAAGCATCTGGCTAACGTGGGTCCTGGGGAATCTAACCTGGGTCCTTTGGCTTTGCAGGCAAACACCTTAGCCACTAAGCCATCCCTCTGCAAATAGTCTTTTAAAATAAAAGGGTAAAAGGGCTGGAGAGATAGCTCAGCAGTTAAGGAAATTGCCTGCAAAGCCTGACAACCTGGGTTCAGTTCCCCAATACCCGCGTAAAGCCAGATGCACAAAGTAGTGCATGCTTCTGGAGTTCCTTTGCAGTGGTTAGAGGCCCTGGTGTGCTATTTCTTTCCCCCCTTTCTCCCTCTGCTTGTAAATAAACTTTTTTGTTGTTGTTGTTTTGAGGTAGAGTCTCACTCTAGCTCAGGCTGACCTGGAATTCACTATGTAGTCTCAGGGTAGCCTCAAACTCACAGTGATCCTCCTACTTCTGCCTCCCAAGTGCTGGGATTAAAGGCGTGTGCTACCATGCCCAGTCATTTTTTTTTTTTACCATATTTATTTTTAAAGAAAATTAGCTTAATACATTGGAAGGAAGCTAGGTGTAGTGCATGCCTTTAGTCTTCCACAACACTTGGAGGAGGATCACTGTGAGTGCAAGGCCAGCCTAGAGCTACAAAGTGAGTTTCAAGTAAGCCTGGGCTGGAGTGAAGATCCTGTCTTAAAAAAAACAAAGGGCTGGAGAGATGGCGTAGAGGTTAAGGGCTTGGCTGCAAAGCCAAAGGACCTAGGTTTAATTCCCCGAGACCCACACAAGCTAGTTGCAAAAGGTGGCACATGTGTCTGGAGTTCGCTTACAGCAGCTGGAGGCCCTGGCACATCCATTCTCTCTTCTCTCTCCCTCTCTCAAATAAATAAAAAAAAGATATTAAGAAAAACAAAAAACAGCTGGGCCTGGTGATGCACGTTTTTACTCCCAGCATTTAGGAGGCAGAGGTAGGAGGATTGCCCAGAGTTTGAGGCCACCCTGAGACCACATAGTGAATTCCAGGTCAGCCTGGGCTAGAGCGAGACCCTACTTTGAAAAAAAAAAAATCCAAATTTGCAAAGAGAAGCAGGCATGGCAGTAATAGAGGAACCACTGTCCACTTAGTACTTTTCTGAATTGGTCATTGTTAACTAGACATTGAGGTAGGTGCACACTGAAATCCCAGCACTTGGGAGGCTGAGGCAGAAGGATCACAAGTTTGAGGCCAGCCTGTATTACAGAGTGAGATCCTGTCTTAAAACCAAAACAACAAAATAATTGGCACCTCAAAATGGTATTTAATTTCTCCATACCTTTCCCCCTTTCCTATCACAGGAATGCAACAGGGGAAGGTCACCCAACCAGTTAGGTAAAATTGACCCATTTCCAGAGTAGCTGAGGTAGTGGCAAGTGAGAACAAGCTGGAGAGGAAGAAAGAAAAACCTGTGTGATCACAATATATAGTTCAGTTTTCAGTGAAAAAGTAGTAGACAAAGTAATGTGGAAATTTTGAGACGGGGTCTTAATGTAGTTTAGGCTGTCCTCCAACTTCCTGTGAGCTCCTGGTCCTCTTACCTTCACCTGCCAAGTGCTGGGATTACAAACATGAACCACCATGGCCATTTAGTCCTAAATGTTATTACTCTTATTTTTTCTTTCTTTTTTCTTTTTTTGGTTTTTCAAGGTAGGGTGTTGCTCTAGGCCAGGCTGACCTGGAATTCACTATGTAGTCTCAGGGAGGGTTTAAACTCTAGGCGATCCTCCTACCTCTGCCTCCTAAGTGCTGGGGTTAAAGGCGTGCTCCACCATGCCCAGCTTTATTCATGTTTGAGAAGAAGCTAGCTTAATAGGAGAAAGGCCAAAAAGAATAATGATTTTTGTCTTCAATTTTCCATCTTTGAACAGAAGGTCATTTAATTCCCTCTTGGACCAAATAGCTCCTTAAATTGTACAAATACAGAAATAATGCTTTCCTTCCTTCCTCCCTCCCTCCCTTCCTTCTTTCTTCCTTTTTTTTTTTCTTTTTTGAGGTAGGGTCTCACTCTAGCCCAGGCTGACATGGAATTCAGTGTGTAGTCTCAGGGTAACCTCAAACTCACAGGGATCCTCCTGCCACTGACTCCCTAGTGCTGGTATTACTGGTGTGCACTGCCATGCTTGGCTCCTCTTGGTTTCTTTTCAAACATCCTTGCTAAGTAACCCAGGCTGACTGTGGTACTCCTGCTTTGACCACCTGCATAAAAGGGATGACTAGCCTTTGCCAACCATTCTGTTTAGAACTTTAAACAGACTAGAAGGCAGCTGGTGGGGTTTGCAGACATCTCACCGCTGAGCATGACCTTAAACAAGACTCTGAAGTAATTCCCACTTTGGTGCTTATTCCCCGGTGGCTTATTTTACTGAGCCTCTACAGCTCTGCTCCAGGGGTAGCACATTTCTTGACATTCTCAGCATTCCTGGAAGCCAAGGGACAGGTCTTTTTTTGCTTAGCCAGGCAGCCTCTGTCCTATTTATTGGCTCCTACAGGGGAGGAAAATTAATTCTCACTCAGGTGAGCATTCCTTGAACTTGTTCTCTCATTTTGAAACTTAGCTACCTCTATACTCATCCAACCTCTTCTCCAGGAGAGCTGAAGAGCTGTCTCGCCTGTGTCACTGGGCTACACTGCTCCCCCCAATTTTTTTGTTTGCTTATTTTTATGTATCTATTTGACTAGCAGAGAGAGAGAATGGGTGCACCAGAGCCTCTTGCTACTGCAAACAAACTCCTGATGCATAAGCTACCTTGTGCATCTGGTTTATGTGGGTACTGGGGAATTGAGTCTTGAACCAGGGTCCTTAGGCTTCATAGGCAAGCGCTTAACTATTAAGCCATCTCTCCTGCCCCCTTTTTGTTTTTATTTTTGCTCTTCCCGAGGTAGGGTTTCACTCTAGTCCATGCTGACCTGGAATTCACTGTGTAGTCTCAGGGTGGCCTTGAACTCATGATGAGCCTCCAACCTCTGCCTCTCTAGCGCTGGGATTAAAGGCATGTACCACCACACCCAGCTCCATTTGTGTTTTTTAAACAGGATGACTATGTAGCCCAGGCTGGCCTTGTAGTCCTGCCTCCACCTCCCAAGCGTTGGTATTAAACACACATACCACTATACCCAGGATTCATCTCTTGGGTTATTATTATTCTTTTTGAGACATCTTATTATTCAATTTATTTATTTATTTATTTTCGAGATAGTGTCACTCTAGCTCAGGCTGACCTGGAATTCGTTATGTAGTCTCAGGGTGGCCTTGAACTCACAATATCCTCCTACGTCTGCCTCCTGAGTGCTGGGATTAAAGGCATGCGCCACCACGCCTGGCACCTTATTTATATTACTTGGTTTGCACGTGTATGTGCAGATGCATATGCCCTGTGTGGAGACTTGATGAAAGTATGGAATATCTTTCTCTGTTAACTCTTCTGCAGTTGTTTCCTTGAAAACAGTCTCACTGCACCTAAAGCTGCTGTTTTCATTCCAGTTGGCTAGAGAGTTAACACTAGCAATTCTCCTGTTTTGACTTCCCACAAGACTGGCATAACAGGTTGTGTGTTGCCATATCCTGCTTTTTTTGTGGGTGCTGGGTATAAACTCAAAGGGTCTTGGGCCTTGTACTGGCATAGCAAGCACCCTTATCTGTTAAACCATCTCCCTAGTCCTTACTACTAAAGGTGTGCACCACCACACATGGCATACCTTTTTTTTAATTTTGTTTTGTTTTTTTGAGGTAGTGTCTGGCTCTAGCTCAGGTTGACCTGGAATTCACCGTGTAGTCTCAGGGTGGCTTTGAACGCATGCTGATCCTCCTACCTCTGCCTCCTGAGTGCTGTGATTAAAAGTGTGCACTACCAATACCTGGCTCATCCCTTACTTATTTTTGATGGTTTTCCTTTGTATGTTAGGCTGGCCTAGAACTTTCTAAGTAGCCCAGACTGACCTTGAATTTTATTTTATTATTTTTTTAACTTTATTTTTATTTATTTATTTGGGAGAGAGAATGGGTGCGCCAGGGCTTCCAGCCACCGCAAACAAACTCCAGATGCATGTGCCACCTTGTGCATCTGGTTTATGTGGGTCCTGGGGAATCAGGATCCTTTGCCTTGCAGGCAGACAAACGCCTTAACTATTAAGCCATCTCTCCAGCGCTGGCCTTTAACTTTAGATCCTTTTGCCTCAACTTCCTAGTGCTGGGATTACAGGTGTGCACCACCATGCCAAGTTTTATCTTCCTAGATGTTTGAGACTAATGATGTGTTAGGTTTAGGTGTCATGCCTTTAATTCCTCTTATATCTTTGCAAGATCCCATGGAGTTCTAGCCATGATTCTCTATTTCATACCCAACTTGCAACTCAATTAAGCCTGCACTTATCAGCCTCTTTTCACAGCCCCGTTCCCCCATTGTCTCTTTACAATCTTCATACTGCTGTTTGCTTTAGCAAACTAGTTGTAACTCACATTTGAGACAGGGTCTCACTATATAGCAGAGAGGATAGCCTTGAATTTGAAATGCTCTTGGCTTCTGGGATTATCGTGTGTAATAAGACAGCTTCAGTCACTGGGATGAATCTCCAGACCAAACACAGTTTATGGGAGGAAGGGATTTATTGAAGTTACAGATAAGAGGGGAAGTTTAATAGCAGAAGAAGCTGGCCGACTTGCACAGGTCCGGGCAGAGGGGAAAATAAAGCAACCACCACCAGCACAAGCAAACACACCCAGGAACTATGTAATGGCAGAATGCCAGCACTCTACATGTCTTTTGTCTAGAAACAGATCCACCCAAACACCTTGGGTCTGGACACTAGGATCTGCTCACAGTGACACTTCCAGACAGGCAGCTGGAGATCTAAATAAATTACAAGCTTTAATAGACTCATGAATGTATTTGGGGCATCCATTCAAACTACCATACTATGTAATCCCCCCCTCTCCATAGTAGTTTCTGATGGCTCCTTACAGTAGTTAAAATGGGATTTTACCGTGCTTGGCGTCGTGGCACACACCCTTAATCCTAGCACTCAGGAGGCAGAGGTAGGTGGATCACTGTGAGTTCAAAGCCACCCTGAGACTACATAGGGAATTCCAGGTTAGCCTGGATTAGGAGGAGACCCTACCTCGGGTTGGGGGGCGATTTTTACCCCTAAATTGGAAGGCAGTGTGTGGCAGGGTCTCTTCTCACTTAACCTACTGGCATAGGAGTGTCATTGGTATAGCATTCTGTTTGATCTAGTCTTTAGGTTTATAAATGGACCATGGAAGTTCAGATCTGTAATCCCAACAGTCAGAACAAGAAGCTCCAGAGTTGAAGGCCAGCCTGGACCTATATAGTAAATATATTTCAAAACACCAGGGGGGGGGGGATGCTGTAGTATCCTATTTTTGAAGTTTTTTAGGTTTTCGAGGTAGGTTCTCACTCTAGCCCAGGCTGACCTGGAATTCACTCTGTGGTCTTAGGCTGGCCTCGAATTCACAGCGATCCTCCTACATCTGCCTCCTCAGTGCTGGGATTAAAGGTGTGCGCCACCATGCTGAGCCAGGAGTTTCTCTTGATCATCATACTTGGTTGACTTTTTTTTTTCCCTTCAAGGTAGGGTCTCACTGTAGCCCAGGCTGACTTGGAATTCCCTAAGTAGTCTCAGGGTGGCCTCGAATTTACAGTGATCCGCCTACCACTACATCCAGCTTTTGGTTGACCCTTTAAAAAAATTATTATTTGAGAGAGGGAGAGAAAGAAAGAAGCAGATAGAGAGAAAGAAAATGGGCACGCCAGGGTCTCTAGCCACTGCAAATGAACTCCAGATGCATGTGCCCCCTTGTGCATCTAGCTTACGTGGGTCCTGGGGAACCAAACTGGGGTCCTCAGGCTCCACAGACAAATGCCTTAACTGCTAAGCCATTTCCTCAGCCCTGGGTGACCTTTTTATTAATGTTATTCTAATGCTGTTGCCATCCCTGTAAATAGATCAAAGTGTGTTAAAGTAGCAGGCTTCAGAACCAACCCCTCAGCAAGAGGAATTATAGTAGATTTCCTCAGTAGGCTACTAAATAATTAGTATTAAAATCATTAGCCATGATACCCTTGCACGGATTTGAATTCTGAAAAAGACTTTCAGGACTGAAAAAGGAATCTAATGTATTTATGGTATGTGGGGGGGGGTTGTTTATGCACGTGCATATGCCCATGTGATGCTGTGTGCCTCCTTGCAGTGAGGTGTACTTGCCTACAGCGTGAGGGGACCATTGAGTGTCCCATACCACTGCTAGTGTAGTCTCAGGCTGGCCTTGAACTCATTGTGATCTTCCTACCCTCTGCTTCCTGAGTAGTGGGATTAAAGATGTGTGTCACAACACCTGGTCTGCTACTTTTTTAAATCTATCTCTCTATTTTTGAGGTAGGGTCTCACTCTATTCCAGGCTGACCTGGAATTCACTATGCAGTCTCAGGGTAGCCTTGAACTCAGCAATTCTCCTACCTCTGCCTCCTGAGTGCTGAAATTAAAGGTGTGCACCACCATGCCCAACTGAAAAAGTTTTTCTTTTATTTATTGGAGTGTGTGTGTGTGCAGGTGTATTACGTGCATTCTTTTGGTGTGCACATGGCAGTTAGAAGCTAACTTTTGGGTCAGTTCGCTGCCTTCTACCTCATTTGAGGCAGGGTTTCTTGCTCTGCTCTTTGTTGTGCTTGCCACAAGCTTCCAGAAAATTCTCCTGTCTCTGCCTTCTATATAGCTGTCAGCTGCAGCACCAGTATGCTTGAATTATGAATTATAGAAGTATGCCACAGTTTATGGCTATGTTGGGTCTGGGGATGGAATTGAGTTTGAGTGGCAAGTGCGTTATCCAATGGGCCATTTCCCCAACCCCACTACCTGGTCTTACTTGAGCAGGAGTCTCTTACTGATGCCATAGTTTGCTGATCCATACTTGCCACCCCACTCCATTCTCCAGTCTCTACTTCATTCAGGACGGGGGATACACATGTGCTTGGTCATGTGCACCTGTTTATATGGGTCCACAGAAGTGCTTTTAACCCTATGAGCCCTATCTGCAGCCTTCTTGTTCATCTTCTGAGAAAGGACCTCATGTAGCTGCAGCTGGCCTAGTCCTCCTGCCTCTACCTCTCAAGTGTATTTACCACCATGCACAGCTTAGATAGATCTTACTTTGAGTTAAGGTGGCTAGTGTCTCTATTCCTTCCACGGTAGATAATTTTAGTAAAGACTGGATTGGAAAGTGCAGGTATAGAAACAGTAACCCAGAACTTCTTAGAGATCTTGATGGGGAAAGGAAAGCTCTCTCTTTGTTTATGTCTATACTGGGCTTTACAGGAGACTGCTTTAAGAATTGTCTCTGTTCTGCACTTGCACTTAGACAAAGCCCTGTCAAGAACCACCACCACTGGGACACACCTTAACTAAAATCCTGACAACTGTGCTGTTTTGGAAATGTAGTAGAAACCATTATAGCATTAATTAACATTTGTCTTTGTATCTTTCTCTTAGTATGTTGCCGCCAGTAACTTAATCATTTTTCATTTATCTGTAGCTGTGTTACTAGTCTCAGTAAAGAGTTGCCCCTCTACATAAATGTTTTATGGAATCTTGAAGAGTGGAGTTTTTGCTTTGTTCTCCTATATGCTTTTGAAAACTTATCCTGCCCACTTTTTTTTATTCACAGGTTCGAGAGCTTGTCTTGGACAATTGCAAATCAAATGATGGAAAAATTGAGGGGTTAACATCCGAATTTGTGAACTTAGAGTTCCTCAGTTTAATAGGTGTAGGTTTGATGTCAGTTTCAAATCTACCCAAGCTACCTAAATTGAAAAAGGTATGTGCTTTTTCTTTAATTTTTAGTGAACGGGAACCATCTGGGAAGGTGAAAAGTATTTTTTTGGGAGGGGGGGTCGAGGTAGGGTCTTGCTCTAGCTCAGGCTGACCTGTAATTTACTATGTAGTCTCAGGGTAGCCTCGAACTCATAGTGATCCTCCTACCTCAGCCTTCTAAGTGCTGGAATTAAAAGTGTGTACCACCATGTCTGGCTATCACCATTTTTCTGCCACTTCTTCCATAATGGTCCCTGAGTTTGGAGGTGTGATAGAAATGTCTCCCTTAGTGCTGAACACTCCACTGTCATTTCATCTTAGCACTTTGATGAATTTTGAGTCTTCCCAGTGGTCATCACGATTTGCAAAGAAGCTTCTCTAACCAAAAATAAAAGTAGCATTAACTTTTTTTTTTAAGGGGGGGGGCTGGCTGGAGAGACGGCTCAACAGGTAAGGCGTTTACCTGCTAACCCTAACAACCCTGGTTCAGTTAGTTCCCCAGTACTCAGTAAAACCAGATGCACAAAGAGATACATGCATCTGGAGGTCGTTTACAGTGGCTGGAGGCCCTAGCATACACATTCTCTGTGTCTGTATCTGCTTACAAATAAAATATTTTAAAATAAAAGAAACAGGAATCTTTGTTTTGGAGAAGGTTTTTGTTGTGAGACAGGCTCTCACTATGTAGCTCAGGCTGGCTTCACATCTTGAACTATGAGGGTTACAGGTGTATGCAACCATGCCTGTGATTATTTTATCTTAATAAGTGTTTGAGAACTATTTGCTATTTGATATTTTAATGGTGCGTGACTCTGTATTTGTGTATGTGATGTATTTTACAGCTTGAGCTCAGCGACAATAGAATCTTTGGAGGTTTGGACATACTAGCAGAAGAACTTCCAAATCTCACACATCTAAACCTAAGTGGAAATACACTGAAAGATATCAGCACCTTGGAACCTTTAGTAAGTAGTTGAGAATTTGGAAACAGAGTTACAGGTCATTTTCATTTTCATATCTGTAGTGGGGGAAATGGTTGGGAATAATGATGGTGAAAGTAATGTTTTTCCTGCTTTTTACAGGAGTCCCAGTTTTAAATATGGGGGCTTCTATGTATATTCCTATGGTTTTGCTCTTCCTAACTGATGTTATAGTCTTTTTTTTTTTTTGTTCTTTTGATTTTTTAATAACCTTAAACATATATCTTAAGTTTTCCTCCAGACTAGCTTTAACAGAAAAGTATTGACTTTTGTGGCCTTTCTGAGCTATAGGTAGACCAATCAAGGACATGTAATTACTGATCTTGTGCTCCTGCATCATTGGTACAGTTTTTGCATGCAAACTTCTTGATCTTGCTCAGTCTTACAAATTGGGATAAGTTACAGAAAGCTAATTTTAAGTTTCACTTGGGTTATAAACTAGCTGTGTGACCTGTGGCAAATGTCTTCTTCTGTTTCGGCCTCAGTTTCCTCATTCATGAGCAGAGAGGACAATAATCCCTGACTTACTCAGGGGCTCTGAAGACTAAGTCAGATTGACTTGTTTTGTAGGCTGGAAATCTGTCAATGGGAGTTCAGCCCCAGACCCTGTGGAAGTCGTAGTGGCCAAAAAAGAGCATGTGTAGTAGGCAGGAGTGAGGTGGTTAGCCTGATGGGCTACGTTCTGTGGGAGGGAGATAGGCAGCAGATAGCACAGTATAATTAAAACAAGGGGTGTTACCTCACTTGTAAAGAATGCTCTTTTGGGAGCTGGGAATGTCACTCAGTTTTTAGAGTGCTTGCCAAGCATGTGTGAAACGCCAGGTTTGATCCCCAACACCATATGAAACTGGGTATGGTGGTATTTACCTATATATAGTCCCAGCACTCAGGAGGGGAGGGAGGTAGCATCCTCAGCTACATGGCAAGATTGAGACCCTATCTCAAACAACAAAAAATAATGCTCAGAGTTAAATCAGTGAAGAGGATTGCCTGCCAGAATGAAGTTTTTCTTCCCATTCAGTAATAGGAACTACTGTAGTACAGATTTAGTCATCATCTTTTACTGAGTCCCTTTATTTTTACATTCCATTCATACATGAGTTTATATTTCTTACAGATTTGAGAGCTCATTTTTATCCTTATTCCACTAGTTCTACTTTTTTTTTTTTCCTGTTGTAGCTATACCCAAATACTCTGGTTTTTATTGGTTTTGTTCTTTCTCTTCATAGCAGCCCCCATTTCCAGTGGATAAGCAGACGTTTGAGTTTTACTGTATCCAAAGGCATTTAATACTTGCTCAGTGTAGGTTCATGTGGCCCAGAGATGAAAGGACCTCTGTCTAGAGATAAAGAGGAAACTGAGCCAGGCATGGTGGTACACACCGTTAATCCCAGCACTCGCGAGGCAGAGGTAGGAGGATCACTGTGAGTCTGAGGCCACCCTGAGACTACATAGTAAATTCCAGGTCAGCCTGGGCTAAAGTGAGACCCTACCTCGAAAAAAAAGGGTAAAAAAAGAAAGAGGAAACTGAGTTTTAGAGGCTCATGGAATTGCTTGGGATAACTGGCAAAGTCAGGATCAAATTATTTTACACTACTCTTGGGAACTGTTCCTCCCCACCACCTATAAATAAGTTATTCCTTATCCAAATTTCTGTAATCTGGAATTCCAGCAAGAATACCAAGTGAGTGCCCCTCATTAAAAAATATTTAGTTAAGCTGTCATGGTGGCGCACGCCTTTAATCCCAGCATTCGATAGGCAGAGGTAGGAGAATTGCCATGAGTTCAAGGCCATCCTGAGACTACAGAGTGAATTCCAGGTCAGCCTGAGCTAGTGTGAGACCCTACCTCAAAAAACAAACCAAAAAATTTATTTATTTATTTATTTGAGAGAGAGAATGGGTGTTCCAGGGCTTCTAGCCACCACAAGTGAACTCCAGATGCACATGCCACTTTGCATCTGCCTTTATGTGGTACTAGGGAATTGAACCCCAGGTCAAACAATGGTTTTTTGGTGCTACATAATCAATTATTTCTAATTCTCTTGGCAACCTGAGTCCTCTTTGCTTGTTGGAATCCTGGGTCAATGTTTTAGGACACGGGCAGAATACTGTATGCTCAAGTGTTCTTACGCTGCTGTAATGGACGAGGGCCCCGGACAGTGAAGGGTAATTGATCTTTGTGTTTACCATTTTTAGAGGTTCTGCTGTCTGTGCCCATACCATACACTAGTGGGTGCTTTATGCATGGCGTCCTCTTAGTAATTGTTAAAAAATGTTTCTGTAAAGTAGATTAGCATGACTCTTTTTTCACATTGAGGAAGCTAGAGCCTTGATGAAGTTGAATCTTGTCCAGAGTAACACTGTGGCCGAGCCACTGTGTTGCATGCATACCAGGCTGTTTGGAAAAGCATGAGCTCCATCATCCTGTGCTACTTGCTCTTCCAGGCGCTAGGTTTGTCTCCTGATGCTCTAACTTGGAGTAAGGGAAATATGAAGGAAAGGTGAAGGGGGGAGATGTCTGGGTCCGTTTTGACTTCTGAAAGTATTCTTCAGTGGGGAAAACACCATCCTCATCCTCATTAATCACATACATTTTGAACACTACGTTGAGCCCAGTTCCTACAGTCAATGCAATGATTGTGAATGCCTCTGCTTGCTACAGGGACATTAATCGAGAGACAAAGAAGGCATCAATTCAAACTTCCTTGGACACCTTTTTTAAGAGACCTGGGCCATCCAAACCATCCCCAAAGCCCTTCTAAATTCTAAGAAGGCAAGCAAAATTATTGTTAATAAAATGTTTAATGTTTATTATGGCTAGCCTTTAGCTTAGGTCAAATTTCTGGAATGGTAGAGTTGTAAAATTTTTAGTAGTATTTGCACATTACATTGGGATCCTGCTTAATCTGTATTTTGTGCCTGCTAGGCCTTAAACACAATCCTAGAGACTTGTGGTTATTTGGGATTTGTTGTTTACTTGCTTTCATTATTTTCTAGCATACAGTTTGGCATGTCCAAATTTTATTTGTTAATGGGTAGTTCATGTAGTTCAGAAACTGGGGATCCTGTTCTGGGTCTGGCTCAGTCCATTAAGTAAACAGTTTTTAGGTACTGTAGAAATGTTGGTGTGCATTATAATCCCAACCACCTGAAAGGCCAAGGCAAGAGCTCTTGATCATGGGTTTGAGGGCCAACTGGGCTACAGAGCTAAACACGACAACAAAACAAAAACAAAAAGCCAGCTATGGCAGTGCACACCTTTAATCCCAGCACTTAGGAGGCAGAGGTAGGAGGATTGCTGCAAATTTAAGGCCACCCTGAGACTACAGTGTGAATTCCAGGTCAGCCAGAGCTAGACCAAAGCCCTACTTCAAGAAAGAAAGGAAGGAGGAAAGAAAAAGAAAAATTTGGACTAAACTGCTCAGGGAAAGCTACCTAAATTTATCTTGGTCTTGGCTAATACAGGGTTAGGTTAGCCTTGGTGAACAGAAAATCCATTTGTGCCAGGTATGGTGGCACACGCCTTTAATCCCAACACTTGGGAGGCAGAAGTAGGAGTTTGAGGCCAGCCTGAAACTTCAAGGTAAGTTCCAGGTCAGCCTGGTCTGGAGTAAGACCCTACCTCAGGAGAAAAAAAGAAAAAGAAAATCCATATTGTAAGCTGGGCATGGTGGCGCATGACTTTAGTCCCAGTTGAGTAGGAAGATAGCTGTGAGTTTAAGGTCAGCATGGGACTACAGAATGAGTTCCAGGTCAGCTTGGGCAAGAAGAAATAAAGAAGAAAAGAAAATCCATATTATAGCAAGGTGTGGTGGTGCATTCCTGTAATGCTAGCACCCAAGGGACTGAAGCAGGAGGATCATCTGTTTTAGGCAGCTTGAGCTACATAGACCCTTCCTTGCTTAAAAAAAAAAAAAAAGAAAGCTAGTAACTGTGCTAGTTATTCAATGGTGTTGCAGCATTTTCCCTCTATGGCAAGAAGCCATACTTTGGTTTCTGGAAGTGAAGAACCTGCCCAGTAGGAAACCTAATATGAACGTTACCTGATACAGAAGCAGCTCTTCCTAGGAGTAGCAGGGCTAAGACTGCTTTCTTAAGACATCAAGGAGATGGCTTTATTAAGCAGATATTTGACCCCACAGACTTAAATCATTGTACATTTTGTGTTGGGTTTTCAAGGTAGGGTCTCATTCTAGCTTAGGGTGACCTGGAATTTACTACTTAGTCTCAAGGTGGCCTCGAACTCACGGAGATCTCCTACCTCTGCCTCCCAAGTGCTGGGATTAAAGGCGTGCGCCACTGTGCCCGCCATCATTTTGTGTTTTGAGGGATACAGCATTTGCCTACTGTGTGCTCTTTGGCTCTGTGTTTTTGGGGATTTATTTCTCTGAGAATAAAACCAGTGTGGGAGTCTCTTCCTGATACAGAAGATAAAGATACTTCTGTAGGGATCAGCAGTCTTCCCTAAAGGCACTGATAAGTAGATTCATGAGGTTTTTTCAGAGATAGTCGTTGTCACAGCTGCTCAACTCTATCATTACAGTCTGAAAGGAGACTTGCACAGTCCATATGTGGCTATGTTTCCATGCAGTTTCATTTTACCAAAACTGGTGGTGAGCCAGAATTTGCCAGTGGACTGGTGCTTGTCAGCTGCTAGAGCACTAAGGCAATTTTCAAGATAATTTATGTATTTCTTCAGAATTATATAGATGCTGTAGGCCTGAAAGCAAGGATCTCTTGTCCTCATTTCTTCCCAGGTCCTGCAAATGTGGAAGTAACTCCAAATAAAGCGTCAAAGTCTTTTAAATATCAACATTTATTAGAACTAATTTCACAGACAGCCTACTGCTGGCAGTTTGGTTTTTTTTGGGGGGGGGGGCAGAGGAGGGCAACTGTGACCAAATACCAAACTTTACCTCAATTTGGAATTATTAATAATTATTTTAACCTCTTATTGACAGTTTCCATAAGTATAGCTTTTAAAATTTTTTATTGATGATAGTTCTCTTTAGAAAAGTATATAAAGTCACATGCACTTGGCTTTCTGCCGCATTCTGGAAGGCACCCAGCCATGTACAGCTACACATTCTGTATGGCTTTCTACTGGCTGCTCACTGTCCTCCCTCCTTTGAGAGCCTGCTATCACATCCTGTTGTGTCTGACATGCTTGTAATAGTGCCTCTACCATCAGTCTCTTTGTTAATTCACCTTAAATTGAACTTTAACATACTCAGGATTAGAGTATGTATCCATTGATTGATAATACGGCAAATGAAAGTCGTGAGTAAAATACATGGGGATTTCTTGTACCCACTTTGGCTAATCAGAAACCTTTTCTTGGACCTCATTTTCAGATCTTAACTTTTTAGATAGATGGTTCCAAACAAGAGATACTTCAAGGTATAATACTGGAAAAATCTAAAGTTGACTTCAAGTCTGGTGATAGTCATTCTTTTCCCCAGATCTTGCAAAGGAAGAAAGAATCATAATGGTTGACTTTATTTCTGAAATCTCAACTCTTGAGCCCTCTTCTTTTCCCTGTACTGTACTGACTCCTGTCCACACTACCACACCTCATGCTTTATCAACATTCCATCCTGTAGTCCTGCACATCTCCCCTGAGCAAAGTGGAAAAAGAAAAATGACAAAATGCCTTCACATTAAGGGTGCATAATCTCGAGTGCTTCCCGCAACATGCAAAAAAAAAAAAAAAAAAAAAAAGTCTGGTTTAATAAGTCATTTCAGATTGAAACACAGATGCTGCCACAAGAAAACAGTTCTGTAGAGGAGTAGGTGCCGGAAGGCAGGGGCTAGGTCATATCTAGGAGGCTGATAGGAAGATGGCACAGAACTTGCTAATGTTTTCCTGTGTACAAGACCAACTGGGTAGCAGCTAACTGAATATGGAGCCTAGAAATTTATGCCACTTTTGGAGATAGGTTTGGTGGCTTATGTTCCTTTGGCTTATGACTTGTGCTTTTTGGCTGTGTCCTTCAGAAAAAGTTGGATTGTCTGAAAAGCCTGGATCTGTTTAACTGTGAGGTCACTAACCTAAATGACTATCGAGAGAGTGTCTTCAAGCTCCTGCCCCAGCTGACCTACCTGGATGGCTATGACCGAGAGGACCAGGAAGCCCCTGATTCAGATGCAGAGGTGGATGGTGTGGATGAAGAGGAAGAGGATGAAGGTGAGTAGGCTTCTGCTTTGTTGAGGTTCTGATTAATGCTACTGTAGTCTTGATGTTGAGGAAAATATTCAATATCTATGCATGTAGGCACTCTGTGAAATTTGAAAGTTGAATCTTAGAGTAATTTTAATAAACTCTTGGGACACATTTAAACCTTAAAATGATGGATAAGTAAAACTTAGAACAGACCTAGAGATCAATGACTGCTCCATATTGAAATTCTTTAATGCATTTAAAGAACCTGTGGTGTCTTAGGTGGCCATGCCTACTGTCTTTTCAAACTCGGCTATGTCGGTACCTGCAGGAGGTGCTCCTTCACCCACAAGTTGCACAGCACTAAAACTATTCTCTTGCTTGCTGAGCGACTGTTTTCTGATTACCTATAGGACCTGGCACATGGTGGGTACTTTTGCTGTCTGTTGTAGCCATATAATACTCAATAGCTTTCCTGCTTTTAACACAGACCATGTAAGCCAGATGCACAAGGTGGCACATGCATCTTGGAGTTTGTTTGCAGTAGCTGGAGGCCCCGGCGTGCCCATTCTCTCTACCTATCTGCTTCCTTTTCTCTCTGTCTGTTGCTCTCAAATAAATAAATAGTTTTCATAATTTTTTTTTTTTCGAGGTAAGGTCTTGCTCTAGCTCAGGCTGACCTAGAATTCACTATGTAGTTTCAGGGTGGCCTCAAACTCACAGCGATCCTCTTACCTCTGCCTCCCAAGTGCTGGGATTATAGGTGTACACCACCATGTCTAGCTTTGTTTTCATAATTTATTGATCAAAGTTTTTTAAATATATATTTTATTTTTATTTATTTGAGAGAGAAAGGGGGTGAGGGAGAGAATGGGCATGCCAGGACCTTTAGCCATTGCAAATGAACTCCAGATGTATGTGCCACCCTGTGCTTCTGGCTTACGTAGGTCCTGGAGAATTGAACTTGGGTCCTTTGGCTTTGCAGGCAAGTACCTTAATTACTAAGCTACATCCCTGGCCCTTGATCAAAGTTTTTGTTTGTTTGTTTGTGTTTTTTTTTGTTTTTAAGGTAGGGTCTCACTCTAGCCCAGGCTGACCTGGAATTCACTATGTAATCTTAGGGTGGCCTTGAGGTCAGGGCAATCCACCTACTTCTGGCTTCCAAGTGCTGGGATTAAAGGTTTATACCACCATGCCCAGCTTTGATGAAAGTTTTTTGCCTATTAGGCTTTTTGTTTTTAGTACAATGAGTTGAACCAGGGGACCTGTACATGTCTATAGGCATGCCAAAGTTTCTTGTTGCTGTGAGCAAATACCTATCCAGCCTTATATGGGTAACTGGTGAATGTAACCCAGGCTGGCAGGCTTTGCAATTAAGTGCCTTTACTACTGGACCATCTCCCCAAACTATCCTCCCCATTTTTTAAAGACTGGAAATTTGGCCAGGCGTGGTGTCACACGCCTTTAATCCAACACTTGGAAGGCAGAGGTGGGAGGATCATCATAAATTCAAGGCTACCCTGAGACTATAGAGTGAATTCCAGGTCAGCATGAGCTAGAGTGAGACCCTACCTTGGGGGAAAAAAATAGAGAATTTCATGTATTAATAATGGTAGGAATTAAGTAAAAACAAACCCCCATATTCCCATCCCTCAGTTTCAGCACTTATTGGTCCTAGCTGCCTTTGTATTTGTCGCTTTGCTGCATGAGTTTGAAGCAAATCCCAGACACTTTGTCATGTTCTCAGGAGTGGTAGTGTATATCTAGCCACCAGACTTCAGGCCTCTTAATTAATTTTAGGTTGTCCTATTAGATGAGGGGCTTGTAGAAAGAGGGCTGCATGCAAGTCTCCCCTGATGCCTGTGCAACTGAGCCTTTCTCCTGCCACCCAGCACCTGGCTCCCATACACTTCTGCTGGTGCACCCTGTGGAGCATCAAGAGTATTCAGTGAATTCCTTTTTTGGACTAATTTCAGAAGGAGAAGATGAAGATGATGATGAGGAAGAAGATGGTGAGGAGGAAGAGTTTGATGAAGATGATGATGAAGATGAAGACGAAGATGTAGAAGGAGAAGAAGATGAAGATGAAGTCAGTGGTGAGGTCAGTGTCTCTTTTCTCTTGTTTATATAAAGAAAGGTGGGGCTCAGAAGGAAAGAAAAGGCAGAGGCCTCCAGAGCAGACTTAACACAAGGCTGATGACAATAGCTTTTGTCTTCACTTTTAAGTTCTAGATGTAATGTTTACTGGATGCTACCTAGACACAGTACTTGTCCTTACAGGGTAAATTTTGCCTCTCAAATTCGGGAGGAAGGAATAAGTTGAATACTCAGTAGTGTGAGAAGATGAAACTGCTGTGCCTCGTTTATGAACATCCACTAATACAGTGGAGAACTCCACAGGACAGGAGAGGACCAGCTCAGCTTTGCCCTACAAGAATGGGAATGTAACTGGACATTGGGGTACATAGGTATAATCTAAGTACCTGGAAGTTCATATATGTTCAAGGCGAGCGTAACCTAAATAGCAAGAGGTCTCCTAGGGAAAGAGAGAATGTGTAAGAATGTAATGGGATATACAATTCACCTAGTTAATAAAGGCCCTAAGAGTACATCACGTGCACACCGCTCTAAAGATTTCTATAGGAAGAAATCTTTGTTCAACCCTGCTTTGAAATTTGTGGTTTTAAAAATAATTTTTTAGCCTGGCATGGTAGCTCACCCCTGTAGTCCTGGTACTCAGGACTAGCATGAGACCCTGTGTATAAAAAATAAATAAGGAGCCAGGTGTGGTGGTGCACGCTTTTAATCCCACCACTTGGGGAGGCACAGGTAGGATCACTGAGTTTGAGGCCACCTTGAGACTACAGAGTGAATTCCAGGCCAGCCTGAGCTAGAGTGAGGCCCTACTTTGAAAAAATAAATACTGGCTGGAGAAATGGCTTGGTGGTTAAAGGCACTTGCTTGCCAAGTCTGATGGCCTGGGTTTGATTCTTTCTAGTACACACCTGAAGCCAGATGCACAAAGTGGCGCATGCCTCTGGAGTTTGTTTGCAGGGGTAGCAGGTCCTGCTGTGCCCATATTCTAATTTCTTGAATTGTAACTGGTATACTAGTTAACACTTGTCTAGCAAATGCAGTTCTAAATAGTCTACATACATACAAATTTATTTGTAAGCAGACAGAATGTGTGTGCCAGGGCCTCTAGCCATGAGTACTAGGGAATCAAACATGCATTGGTGTGCAGGGAAATGACTTTACTGCTGAACTGTCTCTCCAGCCCTGAATAGTCATATTTTTAAGAAAAAAATATTTTACTTTAATATTTATTAAATTTTGAGGGTTGGTTGGTTTGTTTTGACAGTATTTCTGGCTGGCCTCTGTAGTGAGGATGACTGAATTTTTGATCCTCCTGTCTCTACCTCCCAAATACTAGGACTTTTTTAAAAAAATATATTTTATTTATTTATTTGAGAGAGAGAGAAAGAGAGAGAGACAGAGAATGGGCACACAAGGGCCTCCAGCCACTGCAAGCGAACTCCAGATGCACGCACCCCCTTGTGCATCTGGCTTACATGGGTCCTGGAGAGTAGAACTGGGATCCTCTGGCTTTGCAGGCAAACGCCTTAACCGCTAAGCCATCTCTCCAGCCCGCAAATACTGGGACTTTTTAACTTTTTACTTATTTGAGGGGGGGTGGGAGAGGAAGAGGGAGAGAATGGTTGCACCAGGGCCTCCAGCCACTGCAAATGAACTCCAGAAGCATGCGCCACCTTGTACATTTGGCTTATGTGGACCCTTGAGTTTCACAGCAAGTGCCTTAACCACTAAGCCATTTCTCCTGATTTTTTTCAACTTTATTTATTTAGTTAGTTATTTTGGTTTTTCGAGGTAGGGTCTTACTTTAGCCCACGCTGACCTGGAATTCACTTTATACTCTCAGGGTGGCCTTGAACTTAACTCAATGGAGATCCTCCTACCTCTGCCTCCTGAGTGCTGGGATTAAAAGGCATGCGCAACCCTGCCTGGCTAAAAAAATATTTTATTTATTTGGTTAGAGAGAGAATGGGTACACCAGGGCCCCTAGCCACTGCATACGAACTCCAGATGCATGTACCAGCTTGTGCATCTGGCTCACATGGGCAGTGGGGAATCGTACCTAGGTCCTTAGGCTTCATAGGCAAGAGCCTTAACTGCTAAGCTATCTCTCCAGCTCCTCAATTTTTTTTGTAAGTGTTTGTTTTTTCAAGGTAGGGTCTCCCTTTAGTCCAGGCTGACCTGGAATTCACATGTAGTCTCAGGGTGGCCTTGAACTCAAGGCGATCCACCTACCTCTGCCTCCCAAGTGCTGGGATTAAAGGTGTGCGCCACCACGCCTGGCTCACTCCTCAATTTTTATTTTTTAACTTTTGTGTATTTAACTTCTGAGACAAAAGTAGACTCATTGTGTGATTTTCCTTCCTCTGCTGTGTAGTCTGGTCATGATGCCTGGCTTAAAAGAAATTTTTTTCCTGTGGCACTAGAGATTGATCCCAGGGACTTGTAAGCACTCTACCTCCTGGGCTACCTCCTCAGCTTCCCCCCCCCCCTTTTTTTTAAATTAAGCTCATAAAAATCTAGTATCTCTGTACATACAGCAAAGTAGATAGCGATAACATGGTTCTCTCTCCTTAATATATTATATTGATTTGAAAGTGTGTCTCTTGATTTTGATTTTTCAATGTAGGGTTTCACTGGATTTCATTATGTAATCCCAGGCTGGCCTCAAACTCACAGTGATCCTCCTACCTGTGCCTCCCAACTGCTGTGATTAAAGGTGTATGCCAAAAACGCACAGCTTGAAAGTGTATTTCTGTTGAGGTGAGGAAAGAGTGAGACTCTCATGTGACCCAGGCTGGCTTCTAACTCACTGTGTAGCTGAGGATGACTTTGGTTGGTTGGTTGGTTGGTTGGTTGGTTGGTTGATTGAGGTAGGGTCTCACTAGCTCAGGCTGACCTAGAATTCACTGTGTCATCTCAGGGTGACCTCAAACTCACAGCAATCCTCCTACCTCTGCCTCCTGAGCGCTGGGATTAAAGGCATGCGCCACCACACCTGGCTGTTTTTTTATTTTTTTATTTTTATTGGCAACTTCCATAATTGTAGACAATAACCCATGGTAATTCCCTCCCTCCCCCTACTTTCTCCTTTGCAACTCCACTCTCCACTGTACCCCTTCTTCCCCCTCTCAATCAGTCTCTCTTTTATTTTGATGTCATGCTCTTTTCCTCCTATTATGATGGCCTTGTGTAGCTAGTGTCAGGCTCTGTGAGGTCAGTGATATCCAGGCCATTTTGTGTTTGGAGGAGCACATTATAAGGAGTCCTACCCTTCCTTTGGCTCTTACATTCTTTCCACCACCTCTTCCACAATGGACCCTGAGCCTTGGAAGGTGTGATAGAGATATTGCAGTACTGAGCACTGCGGTCATTTCTTTCCATCACCATGATACCTTCTGAGTTGTCCCAAGGTCACTGCCATCTGAAAAGAGAAGATTCTCTATCCAAAGTGAGAGTAGCATTAATATAAGGGTATGAACATTAAGAGAAGTGCTTACTGGGCAGTTTGATAAGCATAGTATATACATTTAGCTAGACAGCAGCAGACGTTACACACCTAGGACTCATGACTACCCCTGTTGTAGGTTTTCAGTATCAGGCATGTATGTATTCCCTCCCATGGAGCAGACTTCCAGTCCAATTAAGACTGGTTGGTTTCCCCCGTAACAGACATGCCATTATTGCACCCATTGGCTCATTTGGCCTGGCTGGCCAAATTAAGGCTTGCAGTGCCCATTGTTGAATATCTCCACTGGTAATTTCTCTTTCTCCCATTGAACTGCATGTAGTATGGCTTTTTCCAGCTTTCTGTCAGCTGGTCTACATGGAGGAGGTTTTCAGCTCAGCTCTAGCAGGGTTTCTCAGTGACCTTGCAGCCCAAGTATGTGGAGTCTTCAGCAATAGGGTCTTACCATCTATTCCTGGTGGGGCATCAGGGGCCTCCCTGGCCAACAACTCACTGGAAGGTATCCCATCCCTGGCACTGAGAGTTTTCTAGTAACAATCTATGGCTTCTGGTTTCCATATGACTTATTCACAGAAGAGGCTTAACTCGTGATCCTCCACCCTCTACCTCCAGAATGCTTGGCTTACAGCATGTGGTACTAAGCTCAGGTCTGTATTGTTTTAGTTTGGCAGAATCTAATAATTTTACGCTGTTCTCTTACATAGGAAGAAGAATTTGGACATGATGGAGAAGTTGATGAAGATGAAGAAGATGAAGATGAGGATGAGGATGAAGGTGGGTCTGATGCATATACCTTGCTTCCCCTGTGTTAGAAATTAGATGAAAGTGCTTATAATTTAGATCTTTTTTGAGACCGGTCTTCCTCTGTTGCCCCAGCTGAGCCCTAGGATTAACAGGCATGAGCCATAATACCTGAATCTTTTTAGAGTAAAATACAGCTGAGCAGGTGGAATACCTTTGGCCTCTGTTGACCTCCTGCATACTTACTGGCTGCACAGTTCCGCCAGTGCAGCTGTGATACGTGCTGCTACTGTGCTGACACACTTGATGTCTTGTGATCAGTCTCATTTTAGAGGTTTTCATTTGGTTGGCTGCCAAGCATGAGATTTTTATATTAAGAGTTCTCATTAATAAGGCTTAGTTAATAATTGTGATTGAGCTGGGTGTGGTGGTGCATGTTTTTAATCGCAGCACTCAGGAGGCAGAGTTAGAACCACTGTGAGTTCAAGGCCAGCCTGGGCTCCATAGCATAGTCTCTAAAAATTGGAATGGAATGTTGGACCCTAATTTTTCAGAATATATTAATAGCACTCTCTAGTTCTGTCAATACTATTCCTCTCCTCTCCGCCGCATACAGCGAGATGAGCTAGTGAAGCAGCTTAATGAATCCTCGCTGAAAGCACATGCTCCCTGCCTGCTTAGGTCTCTGAATTCAGGTGTTGCTGTGTCTCCTACTTCATACTGGTCAGCACCAGCTATCGCACGCTGGTCTAAACTTGCTGGATATTGAACTGGTTAGGGCTTGGTCACTGCCTTCAAGGAGCTTTCTGGAACATGAATTAATGTACATTTTATTAACTTCATTTAAGATCATGGATTTTAAGTAGTTGATTAAACAATATTTTGTGTCTCAAATATCTCAAGGACATAGGTACCTCGGAAATCCCTATATGTGTGTGTACTTCGAGGTAAGGTCTCCCTCTAGCCCAGGCTGACCTTGAATTCACTGTGTAGTCTCAGGGTGGCCTCGAACTCACAGTGATCCGCCTACCTCTGCCTTCCGGAGTGCTGGGATTAAAGCTGTGCGCCACTACAACCATTTCTCCATTTGTTTATTTTTGTGATGAAGTGTCACTATGTTGCCCAGCTGACCTGAATCCCTGAACTCAAGGGACCCTCCTTCCAGAGCACACTCAGCTAGAAATTCCTTTTTGGCTAATATTTTTATTCTTTTTATTTATTTATTTATATTTTTTTATTTAATTTATTTGTTTATTTATTTATTTATTGGTTTTCCGAGGTAGGGTCTCACTTTAGCTCAGACTGACCTGGAATTCACTATGGAGTCTCAGGGTGGCCTCGAGCTCACAGTGATCCTCCTACCTCTGCCTCCCGAGTGCTGGGATTAAAGGCGTGTGCCATCACGCCTGGCTTTTATTTATTTAAGAGAGAGAGGCACATACAGAAAGAGGGAGAGAGAATGCGCGCACTAGCGCCTCCAGCCACTGCAAGCAAACTTCAGCTGCATGCACTGCTTTTGCAACTGGCTTACATGTATCCTGGGGAATCAAACCTAGGTCCTTTGACTTTGCAGGCGAGTGCCTTAACTGCTAAACCATCTCTCCAGCCACTTTTCAGCTAATATTAATTAGGGAGTTAGACTATTAATGCTAAATACCTTGTTGTGTTTAATTCTCAGAATGTCACAACTGCTGCCCTGTCTTGAGATTATGTGTCTTGTTTGCCTAGGGGCACTTGTGCATGTGTATGGGTCAGAAACTCATGGGTTCACTCAAGTCTTGGATATGCATTTTAGTAAATGCTAGATTGTTGATGCCAAAAAGCTTAAGGAAATGAACGTAAGAAAACCAACTGGAAAAAAATGGATTAATTTAGTGAGTAAGTTGAGGTGCTAATCTCCCAATTGCCAAAAAGTTGTTGCCTTCATTAGCACTGTCCTCTGCAGAATGTCTTTTCAATGGTCTCAAAGTCAATTTTTGTTATTATGCAGAAGAGGAAGAGAGCGGGAAAGGCGAAAAGAGAAAGAGAGAAACAGATGATGAAGGAGAAGATGATTAAGACCCAAATGAACTGCAGAAACAGAACTGTTCAGTATTGGTTGGACTGCTCATGGATTTGGTAGCTGTTTAAAAAAAAAAAAAAGGTAGCTGTGATACAAACCCCAGGACACCCACCCACCCAAAGAGCCAAAGAATAGTTCCTGTGACATTCCACCTTCCTCCATTTAGTCCCTCTTGGTAATCCACCACCAAGCTTGGGGACTTCACCCCAACAAAATTGTAAGCGTTGTTAGGTTTTTGTGTAAGACTCTTGCTGTAGCGTGGATAGCTGTGATTGGTGAGTCAACCGTCTGTGGCTACCAGTTACACTGGGATTGTAACAACATTTTTACTTTCTGTACAACAACAAAAAGCTTTGTAAATAAAATCTTAACATTTTGGGTCTGTTTTTTCATGCTTTTTTTCTTGTTTTGTTTTTTACACATTAGGACATTTTATGTGACAACTGCCAAAAAAAAAAGTATTTTTTAAGACTTTAAGTGAAATAAACACATTACTCTTTGGTAAAGCCTAGTTGTATGCTTACATTTTTAAGTTGGGCTCTAGCTTATAAGCTTGTGTTCAAAGACTGAAGAGCAGGGTCTTGCTGCTGTTGTATAGGATTTCTGAGCATCTGATCCTCTTAATGAGAATAGATGGGCCTGGGGAATGGTTTGTAGTAGAGCACTTCCTTAACATATGCAGGACCCTGAGTTTAAGCAGCTCCTCCCCAGTAGAAAAGGTAATATATTTGGAATTGAATAACTGGCTTGAGTCATAAAGAAGGGCAGCATGGAGGGAAAGAAACGCCTTAACCAGACTCCTGAGATCTGTGTTCTAATTATGGCTCTGCAATCGTTTCCCGTGTGACCTGTGTTGACTTCTGGGTCTTCTCAGTCTAAATTTGATAAGTGGAAATGCTCTCTATTCTTAAGGCTCTTAAAATGGGGTTGAGAGAAGGGGAAAGTGGTCTGCAGTCTGTCCAGTGGTTTGACACTGAGTATAAATAGATGTTTGACTGTATTGTTAATAATGCAGGGTTTTGGGCATGGTGGTGCACGTCTTTAATCCCAGCACTTGGGAGGCAGAGGTAGGAGGATCGCCGTGAGTTCAAGGCCACCCTGAGAATGCAGAGTGAATTCCAGGTCAGCCTGGGCTAGAGTGAGACCCCACCTCGAAAAACCAAAAAAAAAATAATAATAATACAGGGGGTTTTTTGTTTGTTTGTTTAGTTTTTGTGCTGGAAGATTTGAGGGTTGGGAAAATTACATACTTTTAAATTCAAGTCTTTGGTTGGAGAAAAGGTTTAGCTGTTAAAGCGCTTACCTGCAAAGCCAAAGGACCCAGGTTTGATTCTCTAGGACCCATGTAAACCAGATGCACAAGATGGCACGTGTCTGGAGTTCATTTACAGTGGCTGAAGTGTCTTTATCAAATAATAACAAAAAATTGGTTTTTTGAGGTATAGGGTCTTGCTCTAGCTCAGGCTAACCTGGAGTTCACAGTGTAATCTCAGGGTGGCCTTGAACTCATGGTGATCCTCCTATCTCCGCCTCTCAAGTGCTGGGATTAAAGGCATGTGCTCCCACACCCAACATAATTTTTTTTTTAATTCAAGTCTTTGCAAAGAAAACAGTTTATTTCTGATTAAAGCTGTATGACTATCTTCCTCAACCATAAGATTTAGTTCCACTTCGCAAGCCTTTAATGTTTAATTTTTTCGTATTGACAACTTCCATAATTATAGACAATAATAAACCATGATAACCCTCCCCCCTTTCCTCTTCACAACTCCACTCTCCATCATAACTGCCCCCCTCTAAGTCTCTTATTTTGATGTCTTTAGTTTTTTTTTTTTAATTTTCGAGGTAGGGTCTCACTGTGGCCCAGGCTGACCTGGAATTCACTATGTAGTCTCAGGGTGGCTTCGAGCTCATGGTGATCCTCCTACCTCTGCCTCCCAAGCGCTGGGATTAAAGGTGTGTGCCACCATGCCCAGCTCTTTAGTGTGTTTTAAAGTGGTTTCTTTGCAAACTGGATGTCTTTAAAAGTTTTGTATATAAAGCCGGGCATGGTAGTGCAGGCCTTTTAATTCCAGGCAGAGGTTGGGTCACTGTGTGTTCGAGACTACCCTGAGATTCCAGGTTAACTTGGGCTAGAGTGAGGCCCTACCTTGAAAAATCAAAAAAAAAAAAGTTCTGCTTATCTAGGGTGGCGATGGGAATGGCTCAGTTAGTGAAGACACTTGATCCACAAGCTTGCTGATCAGAGTTGGATTGCCAGCACTCAGCCTTGATTCAGGCATCTAATCCCAATATGTTGACCAAAATGGGAGGATGAGCCAGGAGAGTCCCAGAGCTCAGGGGCAGCTACACTGACCTTCCCAGCTGCAAAGAAGAGAGACTTTGCTTTCCAAAGTTTAAACTTTCCAGTGTCTACCTTAGGATATGGCATGCTCATTGCAGCTGGACAAAAGAGGGGCTACTTACAGATCCCTGAACTGCTCATAGTAACCAGTAAGTAAGAAAAGACACCAGCATGTGAAGGATGCTCTCTAGAGCTGAGCAATAAGAGGTCCAGGCATCTTTTCCAGGGGAAATTTCTAGAAATGATTTAAGCTGGGTAACAAGTATGAAGTAGAAATAGGAAGGGAGCTGGGCGTGATGGCGCATGCCTTTAATCCCAGCACTTGGGAGATAGAGGTAGGAGGATCACAGTGATTTCAAGATCACCCTGAGACTACATAGTGAATTCCAGGTCAGCCTGGGCTACAGTGAGACCCTGCCTTAAAAAAAAAAAAAAAAAAAAAAAAAAAAACAACCTCAAAACAAAAACAAGAAATAGAAAGGGAGAGTCATAGCAAAGTGGTCACTGGTAGAACATGCTGACATTAGTTACCAAGGAGCCCTCCTTTTTTCTTTCTGTCAAGGTGCACATTTGACAGAAGGAGTAGAGGAATGAAAGGTGAGGCTAGAGAAGAAATAAACTGGGCTCAGCTCTTAGAAGGCCTTTGTAATGCCGGCTTGACCTTCCACTTAAGCCAGTTAGTTGCTTAGGCAATCTTCAAGCTAAGATTTTGCTTCTGTTATGATTTTCCTTCAAAATTAGTTTTACTAGAAGCCTCTGGCATGATTCTGCCCTTAAGAGGCTCAGCCTCCCTTAGCTAAAGAGTGCCAGAAAGTTCTGGGAAGCAAGCTTTGTGATGATGAGGTCACAGAATAGACTACATTTCTGGATTTGTCACCCACTTGAAGGACTTAAGAGTGGGTTTGCTTCCAGTGCATAGAGAAAATGCTTTTACTTTTACAGTCACAGAATGTCTATGCTCAATAGCAGCTAGGATGGGTTGGGTGACCAGGCCTGGCCAGCTCTTGTGGGGTCAATTGGAGGTATGATTCAAAGCATACCTGAGTGTGAAATGTCAACAGACTACTCCACTGGAGGCCACAGCTATGTCCCTTGAAAGACTGGAGTCATTGCTCATTGTAGAGATGACAGACAGGCACTGGAAACAAAGGCATGGGAAAAAGCCAACAGGCCCACAGTGTCCTGATAAAGTAGTGAAAGAACTTAAGGGCAGAGTCGATCATTCCTGTTCTGGTACCCCTGTTCTAGCTATACCACCCTATCACCAGAGAAGGGCTAGACAGAACCACAAAGCATTCTACCCTTTTCTGTGACCTTCTGATTTCTCCAACTCAGTCAGGCTGTGCTGACATGAATTTTAATGAGGCTGATGATACCGCTGTGTTGACAGTTTGAATCGGGAGTCGAGTTACCAGCAGACTTCAGGCAGCCAAGCAGTTGCTCTGCAGGAAAACTAAGACTGCAATCAGCCTGGAAGGTCTTCCCACAGCCAGTTAGCCAGCCCAATAATCTGAGTGGGGAGGGCATATAAAAGTAAATCCCCCCATAGAATTCTGTCAGGGGGCTGGAGAGGTGGTTCAGCAGCTTGCCTATGAAGCCTAAGGACCCACGTTCAATTCCCTAGTACCCATGTAGGCAGATGCACAAGGTGGTGCATGCATCTGGAGTTCGTTTGCAGTAGTTGGAAGCCCTGGCTTGCCCTCTCTCTCCAACTGCCTGTTCTTCTGTCAAATAAGTAGATACTTTAAAAAAAAATTATTATTCTGTCAAATGAAGGGGCTTAGAGATAGAGGGTGTGCAATAGCATAGCCCTGCCCTAGCCTGAGGAAAAGGAGTGACATCTCACACTGAGATCCCAGAGCAGAGCCCTGGGCTCTAGCCACTTGGTATTTGGGCCTTCTAAGCCACTTGCCCTCCATAAGCCTCTGATTTCTAATTGCACACTGGGGCTGAGCTAAGAGCCCTGACAGGCCACTCCGCTGTCCAGGTCCCAGTGTGTTCCACTGAGTTCTAGCAGCAGGGTCTGGTTGGCACTGCCTCATGGCAGATGGAGGAGGCCCATGAAGAGGCTGTTAGTTTCCTGGGCAAGGCCAGGAGGTGAGGTAAGTTCATCACACCAACCAGGTGTCTAGGATCCCTATGGACTTGCAGCAGGGTGAGCAGGGAACACTAGTATCTAGAGGCCACTTCAGGTGGAGGAGGAGAAAGGGTGCAGGTGGTCATTCACTGAGGTGCCTCTCAGCCCTCCACTTCCCTGAAAAAATAGGGATTTAATGTGACCTGCCTTAGACAGAGTCACATAGCTATCAGTGACTGGCTAGTCTGGGATTCCTATACCTCTGCCATAATCCAAACTGTTGTTTGTCTCTGTTCCTCCCTATGACACCTGGTTCTTAGTTCTGGTGGAAAAGTTCTCAAATTACGTATTTAATATATATATTATATAATAATACATATATGTTTAATGCATATTTATCTATTTGAGAAAATGGGTATACCAGGGCCTCCGGCCGCTGCAAACCAACTCCAGATACATGCACTATCTTGTGCACCTGGCTTTCATAGGTCCTGGGAAATCGAACCTGGATCCTTCGGCTTTGCAGGCAAGTGCCTTAACTGCTAACCCATCTCTCCAACCCAGTTCTCTACTTTGTTTATAGTTTCAGAGATTGTGGGCCCACATTGAGGCAGAACGTCACAGAAGGAAATTCATTCACATCACAGTGCAACAAAGCAGAGTACTCAGGCCTCTTCTTGGCGGAGCCAAGCACACACAGTAGCCCACAAGCCCTAGTGGGTTCCAAAAGTTCAGGATGTGCTCACTGCCTCAGTACTGACGCCTCCCACTCTTGATTAAGATGGCTTTGCACTTCAGAGGCAGCCCTGCCATGTGCCACTTTGGTGAATTGCAAAAGACCCTTTGTTTCTTGAAACTCAGCTTCCCCTCTGTAAATTGGAGGTGTTCTACTTTGAAAAACCAAAACAAAACTTCAGGGTTTGCTCGAAGTTCAGGGTGAGGAGATGGAATTGCATCATGGGCTCCCTGTCCCTCTTGCTGGGCTGCAGGGAGAGGCAGGGCCCACCCAATTGGGAGATGAGGCCAGGGACAAGCATGAAGTGTCTGAAGGTGACAGCAGATACAGGTTAGGGAGCTCAGGCAATGTTGGCTGGGGGCTGTTGGAGGGCCTTCTGTTCTCTGCAGTCTTCACTGCTGCCCTCTGGTGGTGGCTGTCCTCACCAAACACAGGAGAAGGAAAGCTGAGGCTTTATCAGCTCCAAATTCCTCCCTGGGAGGTGAACCTGGGCCTATTTATTCTAGACCATCTGCTTTGGGGTGTTTGACCCTTTCTGTTGCTGGGGATTGAACCCAGGGCTTCCGGTAAGCTAGACAAGCACTTTATCACTGAGCTACACCTTGGTGAGCCCTGCGTTTGTTATGGCATTGTACGGGTTCCCATCCTGTGGCATGCAGGAAGAGATTACCACCATTTGGAAGAAATTGGAGGTGAAAGTCTCAGCCTAAAAGACCATTCCCCCTAAGGAGAGGACCAAGGATGAGGAAGCAGGAAGTGGGTGTGACCAGCAAAGGTGCCTGAGGTGCCTGGCATGGTGGTGCACACCTTTAATCCAGTGCTCAGGCAGAGGTAGGAGGATCACTCAGTTCAAGGCCACCCTGAGACTACATAGTGAATTCCAGGCCAGCCTGGGCTAGAGTGAGATGCTACCTCAACAAAAGGGGGGAGGCTGCCTGAGGAACCACTGAGACCCGTGGAGACTCAGACTCTGGTCACTTGACATCAGGGCAGGTCCTTGACAGCTGGGGTTGCAGTGAGCAGCTTGATAACTCATTTCTTTCCCAGAGGAAGCTGACAGAAATCTGACTTCAGCCACAACTCGAAACAGTCATGTTCACCTAAGAAGCTGACTGAGGTCTGAGGCATAAACAGATGAAGTCAGTTATACCTCGGTCTCTACCATCATTTCTTTTCCACGCTTGCTCATTCAGAAGATGTTTACTGGCATCAATTAAGTGTTGAGAAGTCCTGATTTATTTATTTATTTTTTATTTGCAAACAGAAGAGAAACAGACAGGGGAGAATGGGCATGCCAGGGCCTCTAGCTGTTACAAACAAACTCAAGACATGTGCCGCTCTGTGCATCTGGCTTTATGTGGATACTGGGGAATGGAATCCAGATTGTTAGGCTTTGCAGACAAACATCTTAACCACTGTAGTGGGGAGTGGGGGTGAGGGAGGGCAGGGTTTCTCTCAAGCCTAGGCTGACCTGGAACTTACTCTGTAGCCCTAGGTTGGCCATGAACTCAAGACCTTCCTACCTCAGCCTCCTGAGCGCTGGGATTAAAGGTGTGTCCCACAACATCTGGCTTTAAAAAAAAATTATTAGCTGGGTGTGGTGGCACATGCCTTTAATCCCAGCACTTGGGAGGCAGTGGTAGGAGAGCTGCTGTGAGTTCGAGGCCACCCTGAGATTACATAGTGAATTCCAGGTCACCCTGAGCTAGAGTGTAACCCTACCTCAAAAAACCAAAAATAATAATAACAATTATTATTTATTTGCAAGGAGAGAGAGAATAAGAGAGTGGGCACTCCACCCACTGCAAATGAATGCCAGATGCATGCTTGTGCACCTGGCTTTACGTGGGTACTGGGGAGTCGAACCCAGGTCATTAGGCTTTTTAGGCAAGCTCCTTAACCATTGAGCCATCTCTCCATCCCTTGTTTTCATTTTGAAACGGACTATGTAGGTGAGGCTGGTCTGGAACTTCTGATATTCTTGCTTTAGCCTCCTGGCACCATGCTAGGGTTACAGGTGTGTCCGATTCTGCTGGGCTCCAGAACAAGGTTCGAATAAATGGCTGAAAGCAGGTCTCTGCCTCTTCTCAGCACTGCCTGTCCCCAGAGCTCTGTCTGGGGTTGGTTCCTTGTAAGTGTTCTACATAGTTCCTGACCCCAAGGAGCTCATGGTCCAGAGGGAACATCAGACAAGAGGAAAGGCAGCTGTGTTAAAGCATGAGATATGAAGCCGCCGGCTGGTGGTGCACCCTTGTAATCCCAGCAGCTGTCTGGGTAGCCCTTGGGCCTCAGGTCTAACGTGGAACTTAAGGATGCTCAACCTCAAGGCCAAATAATCTAGTTTCTCCAGAAAGCTTTTCTTTGCCCTCTCTGGCCAGTTACAAGAAAGAGTCCCTCATTGGTTTTTAATTTGTTTTGAAAAACCTTCCCACATGTTCTCACACATTTGGACAAATTAAATATTGACTCATTAACCAAGCAGAAAAAGCTACAGAAAGCACTAAAATGACCATTAGACAAGACCAAGAGTGGAATAAATTGCATCCTATGCTGGGGATGAAGCACAGTAGTAGAACACTTCCTAGCATGCCAAAGGTACTGAGTTTCATCTCCAACACTAAAAAAAAGGGGGGGGGGCTGGAGAGACGGCTTAGCAGTTAAGCACTTGCCTGTAAAGCCCTAAGGATCCCGGTTGGAGGCTTGATTCCCCAGGACCCATGTTAGCCAGATGCACAAATGGGCACACGTGTCTGGAGTTCATTTGCAGTGGCTGGAGGCCCCGGCGTGCCCATTCTCTCGCTATCTGCCTCTTTCTGTCTGTTGCTCTCAAATAAATAAGTAAAAATAAACAAATGTTTTTTTTTTAAAAAAAAACAAGCAAGTAAATAAACAAAACCCTTTACTCCTTACTGCAGTGAGGTAAAGAGGTTTTTAATTTTTTGTATTTTTATTTATTTATTTGTTTTTGGTTTATTTTTCGAGGTAGGGTCTCACTCTAGCCCAGGCTGACCTGGAATTCACTATGTAGTCTCAGGGTGGCCTTGAACTCACGGCAATCCTCCTACCTCTGCCTCCTGAGTGCTGGGGTTAAAGGCGTGGTGGCACATACATACCTGGCAAATGTATTTTATTTATTTATTTTATGAGAGAGAGAATGAGAATGAATGGGTGGGCCAGAGCCTCCAGCCACTGCAAACGAACTCCAGATGTATGCACCATCTTATGCATCTGTCTTTACATGGGTTCTGGGGAATCGAACCAGGATCCTTAGGCTTTGTAAATAAGCACCTTAACTGCTGAGTCTTCTCTCCAGCCCCTACAATATATTTTTTTGAGACAAGGTCTCTCTATTTAATCCTGACCTGTAACTCTGTACTGAAGGTTGTTTTCATCTCATGGTAGTCCTCCTACCTCATCCTTCTGAGTGCTGGGATTATAGGTGTGAGCCACCACACCTGGCTAACAGTAGTTTTCTTTGCCAAAAATGACTGAGTTTTTTTAGTGTCATATTTCATTTTCCCTGCGATCAGGATCTGTTGCTCAGCCACTGAAACTTGAGACAGTAAGGTCCTGGCAACTAATGGAACACACCCCTGTCCTTCACAAGAGTGAGCCCAGCTTCCATTCCCCTCTTTCTTCACTAGTCTCCTTGGTCTCCCAGCATGCACTGCCTCAGAAGCCTAAACTCTGGGGCTCTCATCAGTTTTGGGACCCACCTGCTCCAACACCGCACTTATTCTTCTTGTTCCACTTGTTTCCTCAGCTCCCCATTTGCTATCAAAGTGGCTGTCTGCAGTGGCCTTCTCCAAGTCCTCCTGTGGTCTTCTTCCTCATTCTCCAGCAACGGGGCCTTTACAACTGACCTCCCCTCCTCACTGATTCTCTGTGGGCTCGTGCCCTCTCTGCTTCCTCCATGCTGCCCACCCTCTGTCAGTGCTTATTGTGCTTACCTGTGTCTTGCTGGAAAAACCCCCAACCAGAAGCAGCTTGTGGGAGGAATGGGTTTATTTCAGGCTCACAGATTCCAGGGGAAGCTCCATCATTGAGGAGCCTGGCTCACTCCATCATGCATCCTAGCACAGACACAGACCAACACCAGGAAGCATGAACAGCCAGAGCTCAAACTGGCTCTCAACACACCTTTAAGGGATGGACCCTAGATTACCACCCCCAGTAACACACCCCTAATAGGGCTCTGCCTATTACAGACTTAAGGAAGAAGCTTTTAACTCATTTGAAAGAGGGAGAGAGAAAGAGGCAGATAGAGAGAAAACGGTACGCCAAGGCCTCTAGCCACTGCAAATGAACTCCAAATACATGTGCCACCTTGTATATCTGGCATGGTGTGAGCACCAAGGAACTGAACGAGGGTCCCTAGGCTTTGCAGGCAAGCGCCTTAACCGCTGAGCAATCTTTCCAGCCTTGACTCTTATATTCTTTCCACCACCTCTTCCACAATGTTCCCTGAGCCTTGGAGGGCATGATAGAGGTGATAGACACTCCAATGTCACTTCTCAGCACTTTGGCCCTTTTTTTTGCTTTGTTTTTTGAGGTAGGGTCTCACTCTAGCTCAGGCTGACCTGGAATTCACTATGTAGTCTCAGGGTAGCCTTGAACTCATGGTGATCCTCCTACCTCTGCCTCCCAAGTGCTGGGATTAAAGGTGTGTGCCACCACGCCTGGTTTAAAATATTTTTAAATATTTTATTTATTTGAGAGAGAGGGAGAGGCAGAGAATGGGCATGTCAGGCCCTGCAGCCACTGCAAACAAATCCAGATGCATGAACCACTTTATGCATCTGGCTTATGTGGGTCCTGGGGAATAGAACCTGGGTCTTTTGGCTTCACAGGCAAATGCCTTAACTGCTAAGCCATCTCTCCAGCTCCTTAATCTTAATCAAAAATAGCTGAGTCAGGGGCTGAAGAGATGGCTTAGCAGTTAAGGCGCTTGCCTACAAAGCCAAAGGATCCCGGCTCAATTCTCCAGGACCCACGTTAGCCAGATGCACAAGGGAGTGCATACACGTACATGTGGAGTTCATCTACAGTGGCTAGAGGCCCTGGTGCACCCATTCTCTCTCTCTCCCTCTTGCTCTGTCAAATAAATAAATAAAAATATTTTTTAAAAATATCTGAGTCGGGGGCTGGAGAGATCGCTTAGTGGTTAAGGCATTTGCCTGCAAAGCTAAAGGACCTTGGTTCGATTCCCCAGGACCCACATAAGCCAGATGCACAAGGGGACACATGCGTCTGGAGTTTATTTGCAGTGGCACACCCATTCTCTCTCTTCCTCTCTCTCAAATAAATAAATAGAAAATAAAGTTAAAAAAAAAAAACTGAGTCAGGCGGAGAGATGGTTTAGTGGTTAAGGCGTTTGCCTGCAAAGCCTTAAGACCAGAGTTGAATTGCCTAGTCCCCACATAAAGCCAGATGAACAAAGGAGTGCATGCATCTGGAGTTCGTCAGCAGTGGCTATTCTCTTTGTCTCTTTTCTATCTCTCTCTGCTTGCAAATAAATAAATAAAAATATTTTTTAAAATATCTGAGTTGGGATGGAGAGATTGCTCAGTGGTTAAGGCACTTGTCTGCAAAGCCAAACAACCCAGGTTCAATTCCCCAGGACCCACGTAAGCCAGATACACAAGGTGCCATATGCATCTGGAGTTCATTCACGGCGGCCAAAGGACCTGGCATGCCCATTCTCTTTGTATCTGCCTCTTTCTCTCTCTCAAATAAATAAAAATAAAATAAAATAAAATAAAATACCTGAGTCTATGGGGCTATTTACATTCAATCCACCACAGTGGTATTCCTTGGTCTTTTCTTTGCTGTGAATGATTTCCGGAGCTCTCTTCCAGCTAGACTTCTCAGAGTTTCAAATGTGCCTTTCCTCTGACAAGACCCCTCCCAAACAAACAAAAGCACCCACAAAAACCCATAGCTCAGTCTGGCATGGTGGCACACTCCTTTAATCCCAGCACTTGGGAGGCAGAGGTAAGAAGGTCACTGTGAGTTCGAGGCCACCCTGAGATACATATTGAATATTGAATTCCAGGTCTGCCTGAGCTAGAGTGAGACCCTACCTCAGAAAAAAAAAAAAAAAAAAAAAAGGCAAAAACAAACAAACAAAACCACACAGCTCTCACCTCAAAGGGAATAAGAGATTAAAAGATAGTCTATTCTGAAGCCAAATATGAGTGACCATGGTCTGGGAACAACAGATTTAGGTTATTCCAAATTCCATGTTTCAACGTGTTATCAATTGCATAAAGTTATTATAGTAACAGAACAAGGAAAGTCATGAATCAAATCATTTTTCAAATATCTTCAGGTAGGTGGGGTTCAGCAAAGAAGAAATAGCTTTTATATGCCTCAGCTGCTATGTGATGATATTGGTAGCTTTTGGGTTGTGAAAGCCAGAGGTCTGCTCATACATTCCAAACGATTCCCCTAATAGTCACAGGGTGTTAATTTAGACAGAGAGGTGGGTAACAAATGGCCACTTCAAGGGTTCCTAGCTCAAGATACACTGACTCTGGACCTGCAACATTCCCCGTCCACAATCACTGAAGTTATAATCAGCCTTGAATGTTAACACCGGTGCAGCTTCTTTCCCGTGTTCAAAACACATCCTCCTCTGCCTCCCGTGCGACTCTGCTCATTAGTACGGAAAGTCACACCGGCCTTGAAATCCAACCCACTGCTTTCTAAGAGCATGGGGCTGGGAGACAGTCCAGGGCCCTAGTCCCACCTCTGCTGTGGCTTCCTGGGTGGCTTTGGCTAAGTCAGTGTCTTTCATACAATAGGAATGCTCATTACAAGTGTACTACTCTCTCTCTCTCTCAAATACATATATATATATATATATATATATATATATATATTTTTTTTTTTTTTTTTCAAGGTAGGGTCTCACTGTAGCCCAGGCTGACCTGGAATTCACTATGTAGTCTCAGGGTGGCCTCAAACTCACGGTGATCCTACTACCTCTGCCTCCCGGGTGCTGGGATTAAAGGCGTGGGCCACCACGCCCGGCTGCATTCAGGAATTTCTATAACACTGCGATCTCTATTATTTTCTGCTTCAGAGACAAAGGGAAGCCACACTCAAATTGAGTGTTTATGATCAAGAGCCAGTGACAGATGCTGGCAAGAACTCGCAGCCCTGGGAGTCTGATTCCAGAATCCCCATTTAAAAAAAAAAAAAGTTTTTTTTTTTTTTTTTGAAATATTTATTCGAGAGCGAATGAGAGAGAACGGGTGCTCCAGGGCCTCCAGCCACTGCACAGGAACTTCAGACACAAGCGCCACCTTGTGCATCTGGCTTTACATGAGAACTGGGGAATTCTTGTACCTGGGTCCTTTGGTTTCGCTGGCAAAGCCTTAACCTCTAAGCCATCTTCCCAGCCTTAAAAACAATTTATTTATTAGAGAGAGGGAGAGAATGGGCTCACCGGGGCCTCCAGACACTGCAAACGAACTCCGGACGTACGCGCCACCATGTACACCTGGTTTACACAGGTTCTGGGGAATTGAACCTGGGTCCTTACGCTTCGCAGGCAAGCGCCTTTATCTCAATTACCCTGTAGGGCGAGCTCTGCCCGCGCCCTTAGCAGCTAGACTCACACTGAGCAAGGCATCGGACCGCTTCCTTCAGGGAAGGTTTCCAAAGCACTTGCGATGGTCAGAGCCGGCGCCCACAGGCAGCCCGTCACACGCCAGGCGCGGAGGGGGCGGGGCTTGTCGTCCCACCCACCCCTTCTCGCGGAAGGTGTCTGATTGGCTGTCGGAAGCGAGGCGGGGCCCGGTGATAGGTTGCGCGGTGGCCCCCGGCTGACGTGGCGGGCCTGGCGCGGGCCGACCCGGGCTGCGCACGCGGCGGGCAGAGGTGGCGGCCCCTGGGGCTGAGTGGGAAGTGGTCGGGTGCGAGACTCCACCATGCCGCTGGAGCTGGAGCTGTGTCCCGGGCGCTGGGTGGGAGGGCAGCACCCGTGCTTCATCATTGCCGAGATCGGCCAGAACCACCAGGGCGACCTGGACGTGGCCAAGCGCATGATCCGCATGGCCAAGGTGAGGGGCGAGCTCCCGGGAGGGTGCGGTCGCGGGAGCCTTTCCCTAGCGGTCCCCTGCGGGCGTCTGGCCTCCGGTGGCTAGTGCTGTGTTCCTCTCCCTCTCCTTCCTGACACGTCTTCGATCCAGCACTCTCCTCCCAACCTGACCTCTTTCTGACGCTACTTTGTGCATCTGGCTTTACGTGGGTACTGGGGAATTGAACCTGCGCTGACAGGTGTTGCAAGCAATCGCCTTTAACGGCTGAGCCATCTGCCCAGTCCCAGAGTCATCTTCAGTGGCCTCTAAAATCTTAGTGACCTGGCCCGTTCCTGCTTATCATGTCACTTCTGACATCCTCCCGTGACTTTGACTTCGAGGAATTACAGCCCCTGGCAGTTGCTGTGGCATTTCCTCACTTAGCTTTTCCCTGTGTTTGGAATATGAAGTCTTTAAAAGCCTGGTAACTTCGCCTCTGTGAACCTCAGGTTCCTCATTTGAAAAACCCAGCTTGATAAGTAATCGTTCTTCTTGGAATTGTTATGAGGATCAAATGAGAAAACTAATGTGTGATACTTGAGACAGAACTCCATTAATGTCAACTACTAGTGATACGATGCTTACAATATGTGTGCTCCCTCTTGGAAAATTTACTTTCATGTTCCATCATTACTACTTGGATGCCTTCCTCAACTTCTCCCTCAGCCTTAGGTTTCACACTGCATTGCCATCCTCACTTTTTTTGTTGTTGTTGTTTGTTTGTTTTGTTTTATCTGATGGTGGTTTCTTTTCTTCCAAATATTTATCTATTTGCAAGCAGATAGAGGAGGGGGGCGGATGGATGTGCCAGGGCCTTTTTGCCACTGCAAATGGACTTCAGACACATGTGCCACTTTGTGCATCTGACTTTAGATGGGTATTGGGGAATTGAACCCTGGCCATCAATCAGGCTTTGCAAGCAAGTAAGTGCCTTTAACTTCTAAGCCATCTTTTTTAAAAAATATTTTTATTTATTTATGTGAGAGAGAGAAAGAGAGGGAAAATGGCCTCTCCAGGGCCTCCAGCCACTGCACATGAACTCCAGATGCATGCGCCCCCTTGTGATTCTGGCTTACGTGGGTCCTGGAGAGTCGAACTGGGATCCTGTGGCTTTGCAAGAAAACGCCTTAACTGCTAAGCCATCTCTCCAGCCCTTCTGAGCCATCTTTCCAGTCCCAGGTTTTGTGTTTGTTTGTTTGCTTGCTTGCTTGCTTGTTTATTACAGTCAGAGAGAGAGAATGGGTGTGCCAGGGCTTCTAGCCACTGCAAATGAACTCCAGACACATGCGCCACTATGAGCATCTGGCTTATGTGGGACCTGGAGAATCGAACCTGGGTCCTTAGGCTTCGCAAGCCTGCGCCTTAACTGCTAAGCCATCTCTCCAGCCCTGTTTTTCTTTTCTTTTCTTTTCTTTTTTTTCAAAAAAACCTTTTATCAATAGCTGCTATAATTATAGACAATGAGCCATGGTAATTCCCTCCCCACCCTCACTTTACCCCCTTACAAATCCACCTTACATCATATCCCCTCCCCCTCTCAATTAGTCTCTCTTTTATTTTTATTTTTATTAGTTTTTCAAGGTAGGGTTTCACTCTAGTTCAGGCTGACCTGGAATTCACTATGTAGTCTCTGGGTGGCCTTGAACTCTTGGCAATTCCTCCTACCTCTGCCTCCTGAGTGCTGGAAGGCATGCACCACCATGCCTGGCTGGTTTTTTTTTTTTTTTTTTTTTTTTTTTTGTTTGTTTGTTGTTTGTTTTTTGAGACAATGTCTCACTCTGTAGTCTAAGCTATCCTGGAACTCATTATTTATCTCAGGCTGACCTTGAACTTGTCACAGTGCCACAGCCTCCCTAGTGCTGTTGTAGCTTCTGTAGTGCTGGGATTATATCACATCTGGCTTGCTATTCTTTCTCTTTTTTATTTTAATTTAATTTTGTTTTATTTTTTGAGATAGTATCTCCCTATAGTCCAGACTGACCTGGAATTCACTATGTAGTGTCCTCAACTGGTGATCCACCTACCTCTGCCTCTTGAGTTCTAGGATTAAAGACACCACCACATCTGGCTATTTTTAAAAATATTTTTATTTATTTATTTATTTGACAGAGAAAGAGGGGGAGAGAGAGAGAATGGGCACTGCCAGGGCTTCCAACCACTGCAACCGAACTCCAGTCACTTGCACCCCTTGTGCATCTGGCTAATATGGGTCCTAGGGAATCGAACCTGTGTCCTTTGGCTTTGCAGGCAAATGCCTTAACTGCTAAGCCATCCATCCAGCCCTTGTTTCTTTCTTTCTTTCTTTTTTTTTTTTTTGTAATATTTTTTTTAATCTCACTTATTTGCAAGCAGAGAGACAGAGAAGAGAGACAGAGAGAATGGGCATACCAGGGCCTCTAGCCCCTGCAAATGAACTCCAGATGCATGCATGACTTTGTGCATCTGGCTTTATGTGGGTATTGGGGAATTGAACTTGGGTCATTCGGCTTTGCAAGCTAGTTCCTTAACTGCTGAGCCACCTCTCCAGCCCATTTAAAAAAATATTTTTTGCAATTATTTGCAAGGAGAGAGAGAGAGAGAGAGTGAGCAAGCAAGAAAGAGAAATTGGGCTGGGTATGGTGGCACATGCCTTTAATCCCAGCACTTGGGAGGAAGAGGTAGGAGGATTTTCATGAATTTGAGACTACTCTGAAACTACATAGTGAATTCCAGATCAACCTGGGCTAGAGCAAGCCCTTACCTTGAACCCCACCACCACCACCAAAATAAGGGGGCACTAGGGCCTCTTGCTCCTGCAAATAAACTCCAGATCCATGCACTTGTGCATCTGGCTTTATGTGGGCACTGGGGAGTTGAACTTGGGTTGGTGGGTGTTGCAAGCAAGTGCCTTTAACGGCTGAGCCATCTCCCCAGTCCCAGCACCTGCCCATTTAAAAAAAAAAAATTATTTGAGAGAGAGAGAGAATAGGCACACTAGGGCCTCTAACCACTGCAAATCTACTCCAGACGCATGTACCACTTTGTGCATCTGGTTTACTTGGGTACTGAGGAATCAAAGGAATCAAATCTGGGTCCTTAGGCTTCTCAGGCAAGCACCTTAACTGCCAAACCATCTCTCCAGCCCCCCCACTTTTTGTTGTTGTTGTTTTTGTTTTTTGTGTTTTGCTTTTCGAGGTAGTTTCACTCTAGCCCAGGCTAACCTGGAATTCACACAGAGAGAGAGGTGAACCAAAGCCTCTAGCTGCAAACAAACTCCAGATGCACGTGCCACTTTTTGCATCTGGCTTTACATGAGTATTGGGGAACTGAACCCAGGTTGTCAAGCTTTTCAGGCAAGCATCATAACTGCTGAGCCATTCCTCCATCCCTTGTATAGCTTTTTGGTTTTTTTTTGGTTTTTGTTTTTATGAGGTAGGGTCTCACTCTAGCCCAAGCTGACCTTTAATTCACTAAGTAGTCCCAGGCTGGCCTTGAACTCATGGAGATCCTCCTACCTGTGCCTCCCAAATGGTGGGATTATAAAGCCCACTATGCCCACATTTAATTCCTACAACAACCTGTTGCTAAATTCATTTTAAAAACTCAAAGAAGCCAAGTGACTTGCCCAAGGCAAACAGCTAGTAGGCAGTGTTTTATTTTACTTTATGTTATAATCTTTGCCTTTAGCCTGAAGTCACCAGCTTTTGTATGGGAAAGGGGAATATTCCTGCTTTTAATTTGGAGGAGCAGCCTGTTTTTTCAAGGTGTGACCTCTAACCATGCAGAAGTTGTAAAATTTTAACTCCATGGAAACAGTTACATGTTTTTTTCCTCACACATTCTCTCCTTTATTTTCGGAGGGTGGTTGGCAGTGAGGAGCAACGTAACAAGGCTAAGGCTGTGCTGCGTTGCCGTGGGCCCAGCTGCTGTTTCCTAGCTGCATAGTCTTAGGCAGATGGCTTTTCTTCTCAAAGCCTCAGATTTTTCTTGCTTTACTCTGTGTGTGTGTGTGTATGTATGCTTTAAAATTTAAAGCAGGGAAATTTCTCGAAATCTCAGCACTTTTGATTTTTGCTGTCATTTTAGGAGTCACATTTGCATGTTATATACAAGCTGACTTGCTCATATAAGTCAGTTTACAATATTAAAAGTTGAGTTCAGTTATTTTTATTGTATTATTAGAATATATTATCATAATGTATAATACATAATGCCTCCAGCAACACGGAATGCAGTCCACAGTGGTAGTCATGCAGCCTGAAGAAACTCCCTCCAGAGGCTCGGGGGACATCTGTTCAGGTGCAGCTCATATCTTTTTAAAAATTTATTTATTTATTTATTTATTTATTTATTTGAGTGAGAGAGAAAGAATGGGCATTTTAGAGCCTCTTACTGCTGCAAATGAACTCCAAATGCATGCACCACATTGTGCCTCTGTCTTTATATGAGTGCTGGGGAATTGAACCCTGGGCCTGCAGGCTCTGAAGTGCTGAGCCAGCTTCCCAGCCCATGATTCAGATTTTGACTTGGTGTCTCAGAAGTCAGAGTAAAGCAAAGTTAGTGAGTTTAACCATTAGCTAAGGGATAGACTTGAGAGTCAAATGCAGGGGAATCTTAGGGGAATACCCCCTAAGTGCTTTAGCAACAGCATATAGAAATGCCTTGGAGACTGGGAGAGTTAAGAAATGACAGGGCTGGAGGGATGGCCTAGTGGTTAAGGCGTTTGCCTGCAAAGCCAAAGGACCCAGGTTTGACTCCCCAGGACTCATGTAAGCCAGATGCACAAGGGGCGCATGCATCTGGAGTTCTTTGCAGTGACCGGAGGCCCTGGTGTGCCCATTCTTGCTCTTTCTTTCTCCCCCTGCCTATTTCTTTATCAAATATCTCTCAAATAAATAAATAAAAATAAAATATTAAAAGAAATGACAAAGTGACCTGTGAAGGCACTGTGCTGGTTTACAAATGAGTAAGAAATGTAGTTCAGACAAAAAGATAGGTGAAAAATGAAAATAAAGCTGTTTTGCTATGTATAAGAAAGAGGGTAAGGTATATTTTGATTCCATGCCTGGTTCACTAGCAATTTGTTGTTGTTGTTTTGTTTTGTTTTGGTTTGGTTTGGTTTGGTTTGTTTGTTTTTTCAAGGTAGGTTCTCACTCTAGGCTCAGGCTGACCTGGAATTCACTATGTAGTCTCAGGGTGGCCTTGAACTCATGGTGATCCTCCTACCTCTGCCTCCCGAGTGCTAGGATTAAAGGCGTGCGCTACCATCCCTGGATGATTCTTCACTTTTTTTTTCTTGATTTTTTGAGGTAGGGTCTCGCTTTGGTCCAGGCTGACCTGGAATTCACTGCGTAGTCTCAGGTTGGCCTCAAACTCACGATGATCCTCCTACCTCTGCCTCCTGAGTGATGGGAGCACTTCACATTTTTAAAAAATGTTTTTATTTATTTGAGAGAGAAAGAGAGAGAATATGAGTGACAGTGGGTGCACCAGGGCCTCTCACCACTGCAAAGAATTCCAGATGCATGTGCAAGTTTGTGCATCTGGCTTTACACGGGTACTGTGGAATCAAACTCAAGTTTGCAAGCTTTGCAAGCAAATACCTTTAACTGCTGAGCTATCTCCCAGCCTGTAGCCCCAGGCTGGCCTCCAACTCATAGTAGTCCTCCTACTTCAGCCCCCTGAGTGCTGGGATTAAAGGCCAGCCACCATGCCTGGCTCACATTTTATTTTATTTTATTTTATATATTTATTTATTTTTGGTTTTTCAAGGTAGGGTCTCACTCTAGCTCAGGCTGACCTGGAATTCACTATGTAGTCTCAGGGTGGCTTCGAACTCATGGTGGTCCTCCTACCTCTGCCTCCCCAGTGCTGGGATTAAAGGCTTGCGCCACCACGCCCAGCTTTCACATTTTATTTTGAGGCAGGGTCTCCTTGAATTGTGTAGGCTGGCCTTTAAGTCATTGGGATTACAGGCCTGTACCACCAGGACCAGCCAAAGAATTTTTCAGTAGCTGGAACACCTCTTTGTGTACAGAAATGGCAGTGAACTGAGACCTTAGAAGATCTTACCTCATCCTTTATTCAATAGTTTTTGAAACAACTGTGGGAGATTGGGCAGATTTGCAAAGGATATATAGCTTTTCTGGCCCGACAGTCTTTCTCTTTTCCCTTCCGCTCAGCAGAGATGCCCAAGCGGGCCAGTGCTCAGCCCCTTCTCTGTGCTTCAGACCCCGGTCAGCCAGCCACACCAGGAAGCACAGGGCCAGGCCAGCTGGCTGCAGAGTTGCTGTTGTTGAAGTCAGAGAAAGGGGCACAGGGCCCTCCCTGCCCTTGTTTCCTTACCCGGGGGGGGATTTCTCAAAGCAGTTCAAGACCTGCTTACTCGGCATAGATGGAGGAATTGAATCTAGGGATGGCAAGTCACTAGTCTAAGAGTTAGGGTCAGAGATAATTAAGCCAGAAGGACTTTCTGAAATCCTGGTCTCAGCCTTATTTTAATCTTGTGCTGAGTTGTTTTTTATTTATTTATTTTTCCTTTGGTCTTTTGAGGTAGGGTCTCACTCTAGCCCAGGCTGACCTGGAATTCACTACATAGTCTCAGGGTGGCCTTGAATTCACTGTGATCCTCCTACCTTTGCCTCCCGAGTGCTGTGATTAAAGGTGTGCACCATCATGCTCTATTTATTTTGCAATCTTTTTTCAGTTTTTAACTTTTCATCTATTTATTTGCAAGCAGAGAGATAGAAGAGAGACAGAGAGAATGGGCACGGCAGGGCCTCCAGACACATGCACCACTTTGTGCATCTGGCTTTATGTGGGTACTAGAGAATTGAGCCATCTCTTCCAGCCCTATTTTACAATCTTTTGCTGTGTCTTACAATTTAAAAATCTTACGATCCACAATGCATGACCCATATACCTCAACAAGGAGAGGTCAGGGGGAGGGGGTAGTACATGGAGGAGGCTAACAATGGTGTCAACTTGACTGTATTCACTGAGTACAAAACTAATTAATAAAATAAAAATAAAAATCTTACGAACTCAGAGCTGGGGAGATAGCTCAGTTGGTAAAATGCTTGCCTCACAAGCATGAGAACCTGAGTTTGATCCCCAGAACCCATGTAAAAATGCCAACAAGAGCCGGGCATGGTGGTGCACACCTTTTAATTTCAGCACTTGGGAGGCAGAGGTAGGAGGATTGCTGTGAGTTCAAGGCCACCCTGAGACTACATAGTGAATTCCTGGTCAGCCTGAGCTAGAGTGAGAGCCTACCTCAAAACAGAAAAAAAAAAAAAAAAAAAAAGCCAACAAGGAGCCAGGTCTCTGAAAGGCATCCTACTGTGTGTTACAGGAGTGTGGGGCTGACTGTGCCAAGTTCCAGAAGAGTGAGCTGGAGTTCAAGTTCAACCGGAAGGCCCTGGAGAGACCATACACCTCGAAGCATTCCTGGGGGAAGACATATGGGGAACACAAGCGGCACCTAGAGTTCAGCCATGCCCAGTACAAGGAGCTGCAACGGTATGCCCAGGAGGTTGGCATCTTCTTCACTGCCTCTGGCATGGATGAGGTGAGCACTTGACCTCTCAGACTGCCCTGTTACCAGACAGCGGGCAGCCTGGTAGCTTTGGCTCAAAGCCAGCTCTAGCCTTTTCTTACCTTTTCTATGTCCAACTAAGTGGGAAGCCAACAAGTGCTAAGACCTAGGGAAGAGTCTTTGAGCAGAAGACAGAGTATCTGAGAGTCAGGGGTAGCTACTGGTCTCCCAGGGTCCCTCAAACCTGTGGGACACCTGAGCTGGGCCATATGCTCCCAGTACAAATGGTCTAAATCAGGAACCTGGGCTCCTTGCCAACTCATTTTCACTGGCTTGGTGGGTGGCACCGGCATTACCCTAGGGAGTGGCCAACAAGGCTAGTCTTGGGTGTTTTGGAGAAGTCCAGGTTATGTCTGATATTAGGTCTATTTTGCACTGTGACTACTTATATGTTCTTATATTCTCTTCTGGATGTAAAAAAGTTTAGTCAGCCGGGCGTGGTGGCGCACACCTTTAATCCCAGCACTTGGGAGGCAGAGGTAGGAAGGAGGACTGCTGAGAGTTCGAGGCCACCCTGAGACTACATAGTGAATTCCAGGTCAGCCTGAGCTAGAATGAGACCCTACCTCAGAAAACCAAAAAAAAAAAAAAAAAAAGAAAAGAAAAAGAAAAAGTTTAGTCATAGAAACAGTATAATTCAGAAAGTTTAGAAAACAGGAAAGAAGGGAGAAACTGGCCTGTGATCTCTATGTAGCATCTCTTGATATATTTCCTCTCAGAGTCTCTCTATGTATGTTTTATTGCCTGGTTATAGTATCTACCTAGGTTGTATCTTGATTTGCTTTATCCAGTCAACATTATAGTGTAAGCTTCCACCCCACCTTGTATATAAAGTTTGTTTGTTTGTTTTTGTAGCCTTGAACTCATAGCAATCCTCCTATATCATATATAAAGTTTTTAAAGTGATAGTATATTTTGTTTGGAGGATATACTAAAATATACCTAACTCTTTTTTTAAAAATTATTTTATTTTTGTTTATTTATTTATTTTAACTGATTTATTTGAGAGAGAGAGAGAGATAGCACACTAAAGAGGCAGATAGAAAGAGCATGCCAGAGCCTTCAGCCACTGTAAAGAACTCCAGACACATGCGACACCTTGTGCATCTGCTCATGTGGGTCCTGAGGAATTGAACCTGGGTCCTTTGGCTTGCCAGGCAAACACCTTAACTACTAAGCCATCTCTCCAGTCCTTATTTTTATTTATTTATTTGAAAGAGGCAGATTGAGAGAGAGAATGGGTGTGCCAGGGTCTCCACCTGTTGGAAACGAACTCCAGATGCATGTGCCACCTTGTGCATCTGGCTTATGTGGGTCCTGGGGAATTGAACCTGGGTCCTTTGGCTTTGCAGGCAAGCGCGTTAACTGCTAAGTCATGTCTCTAGCCCAATATACCTAACTCTTCCTCTGTTGTTTTCGGGGAGGAGGGGCATTTGAGGTAGGGTCTCACTCTAGCCCAGGCTGACCTGGAACTCACTCTGTAGCTCCAGGCTGGTCTCAAACTCATGGCGATTCTCCTACCTCAGCCTCTGAATACTGGGATCAAAGGTGTGTGCCACCATGCCCGGCACTTTTTTTTTTTTTTTTAAACAGGGTTTTACTCCAGTTCAGGCTGACTGGAATGCACTTGTGTCCAAGGCTGCCCTCAAAGTCGTGGCGATCCTCCTACCTCAGCCTCCTAGTCTCCTGAGTTCTGGTGTTAAAGATGTGAACCACTACACGTGGTACTTGATCTTTGTTGTGAGGCAGGGTGTCACTGCGTAACCCACGCTGGCCTCTAACTCCCCTTAAGTTCTCTTGTCTCCCACCCCCTTCCACTGAACTCCTTTTCTCCAACCAGTCACTCTTCTACTTTAGTGTCATCTCCCCCAGTTTTTTCTCTTTTCCACCATCCATGACTGATTGTTGGTGACCTCAATATTGTGCATGTCTTGTGCAAAGCCACTTCATGTCTTAAGAACATTTTTTTTTTTTTTTTTTTTTTTTGGCTTTTCCAGGTAGGGTCTCATTCTAGCTCAGGCTGACCTGGAATTCACTAAGTCTCAGGGTAGCATCGAACTCACAGCAATCCTCCTACCTGTGCCTCCTGAGTGCTAAGATTAAAGGAGTGCACCACTACTCCTGGCCTAAGAACTTTTTTTGTTGTTTTGTAGCCCAGGCTGACCTGGAATTCACTCTGTAGTCCCAGACTAGCCTCAGAGTCAAGGCGATCCTCCTACCCCAATCCTACTGCTGGGACTAGAGATGTGTGCTACCATGTCCAGATTAAGAATATACTTTTTAAAGATTATTTTGGTGGATAAGGTGAATCCAGTTTTTTTTCCTAATTTTAAAATATTTTTATTTATTTGCAAGCAGATGAAGAGAGAAGAGAAGCAAACAGAATGGGTGCACTAGCTGCTGTAAATGAACTTCAGATGCGTGCACCACTTAAAAAATTTTTTTTATTGTCAACTTCATAATTGTCAATGATATCCCATGGTAATTCCTTCTGTCCCCCCTACTTTCCCCTTTGAAACTCCACTCTCCATCATATTCCCTCCCCCTCTCAATCAGTCTCTCTTTTATTTTGATGTCATGATCTTTTCTTCCTATTATGATGGTCTTGTGTAGATAGTGTCGGACACTTTGAGGTTCTGGATATCCAATGGCCGTTTTATGTCTGGAGGAGCACGTTGTAAGGAGTCCTACCCTTCCTTTGGCTCTTTGATTCTTTCCACCACCTCTTTCTTAATGGACCTTGAGCCATGAAAGGTGTGATTAAGATATTTCAGTGCTGAGCATTCCTGTCACTTCTCAGTACCATGATGCCTTCTCAGCCATCCCAAGGTCACTGCCATCTGAAAAGAGAAGGTTCTCTAACCAAAAGTGAGAGTAGTATTAATATATGGGTATGAACATTAAGAGAAGTGTTTACTGGGCAGTTTGATGAGCATAGTATATACACTTAGCCAGACACCAGCAGACATTATACCCCTAGGGCTCATGACTACCTCTGTTGTGGGTTTTCAGTATCCCTCCCATGGAGCAGGCCTCTAGTCAAATTAGAGGGTGGTTGGTTTCCCCCACAACAGACGTGCCACTATTGCACCTGTTGGCTCATTTTGCCTGGCTGGCCAAATATAAGGCTTGCAATGTTCACTGTTGGGTATCTTCGCTGGTGATTTCTCTCTCATTGAACTGCATGCAGTGTAGCTTTTTTCCAGCTTTCTGTCATCTGGTCTACATGGAGGAGGTTTTCAGTTCAGCTCCAGCAGGGTTTCTCAGTGACCTTGCAGCCCAGGTATGTGGAGTCTTCAGCAATAGGGTCTTACCATCTATTCCTGGTGGGAAACCAAGGGCCTTGGCAATGGCCTGTAATGTTTTGGGGGCATCAGGGACCTTCCTGGCCAACAAACATGCACCACTTTGTGCATCTGGCTTTAAATGCGTATTGGGGACTTGAACCCAGGTCTTCAGGCCCTTAAGAACATTTTTATGAGCTGGGAGTGGTGGCACACACCTTTAATCCCAGCACTTGGGAGGCAGAAGTATTGCCATGAGTTCAAAGCCACTCTGAGACTACATAGTGATTTCCAAGTCAGCCTGGGCTAGACCTTACCTCAAAAAGAAAACAAAACAAAAAAAGAACATTTTTATGGCTCTTGGAACACTTCCCCATTTATTTTGGTCAACAAATTGTCTAAAACCAATCTCTGTCTTTGTACTGCTTTTTCAACTCCAATATGTATTTGTAAATTGGAAGATATATCAAGCCCAGTGGCATTGGTAGTTTAAAAAAGGAAGTAAGGGACTGAAGAGATGGCAGTTAAGGCACTTGCCTGCAAAGCCAAAGGATCCATGTTTAATTCTCCAGAACCCACATAAGCCAGATGCACAAGGTATCACATGTGTGTAGAGTTCATTTGCAGTGGCTAAAGGCTCATTCTCTACCTACCTCTCTCTCTAATAAATAAATAATTCAAGTTAAAAAAGAAGTAAGGAAGCCAGGTCTGGTAGCTTGTGTCTATAATTCCAGTACTTGGGAGACTTAGGCAGGATGATTGTCATGAGTCCAAGACCAGCCTGGGCTATATAATGAAGTCATTCCAGCTGGGGCTATAGAGGGAAAGCCTATCTCTAATAACCAAAAAATAACAATAAAGTAAATAAATAAAGAGGGGAGGTGAAGAACCAAGGCTTTGCAAAGCTTTTTCCAGGCTTCAGTTCCGTAGATCAAGTTCATTTCTCAGTTCACATCGTTCTAAAGCACGATGCTCTTCAGATCAAGAGCATCCTATCCTTGTTCCCCGCTTTGGAATTACACGGTACTTTACAGAACATTTTCACCTTCGTGGCATATTTTATCACTGCAGAGTCCCATTTTACAGGTGAAGAAATAGAGGGTCAGAGGAGCCGAGGAACATGTACAGTGTCACGCAGCTGGGAAATGGTAGTGTGGTATTCTCTGTCGCCTCTCAGCTGCTCAGTGTAGATGTGGGTTTTCCAGAGCATTTAGTTCCCGCAGGGACTATCTGAAGTCTCTGGACTCCCCCTGCTCCTCTCTACCCTTGATGTTGGCTTGAAGGTGATGCTGGCTGGAGGGCCTCTAGGCCCAGGGGCCACCATGTGGAAGGAGACAGACTTGTTTTAGGAAAACGCACTCACAGAGGTTGTGTGGCTGTCTTGGCGGTCTTCAGTTAATGACTTCCCTACAGCTGAGACAAGGGCCACAGCCTCTGTCCAGATGTGAGGAGTGGGCTCGCTGTGATTCACTTTGAACTGTTGTCACATCATCCTCAGTTTCAGAAAGTAATAAGTAAGTCAAGTTGAAAATTGGCAGCAGAACCAAACTGCTCCAGGAACCCATTTCAGGGACTCCTCCTCCTGCACATGGGTCCGGCCTGGGAGAGTTTCTGAAATCCAGTGCCGTAATCCCTAAAGAAATGGGAATTCATTGCCGGGTGTGGTGGCGCACACCTTTCATCCCAGCACTAGGGAGGCAGAGGTAGGAGGATCGCCGAGAGTTCGAGGCCACCCTGAGACTACATAGTGAATTCCACGTCAGCCTGAGCCAGAGTGAGACCCTACCTCGAAAAAACCAAAAAAAAAAAAAAAAAAAAAAAAAAAAAAAAGAAATGGGAATTCCCCAAGGACATACTATGTAAGCTGGGATGAGAAAAATACCTAGTTCCAGGGCTCTTCACTCCTAGGGCCTGATTTCCATCCTGTTGTCCTTCAAATCAGCAGCCTTTGAAACAATATCCAAAGGTGAGGCAAATGTGGTCTGTCTGTTGAAAGATGATCTCATTTCTTTAGAAAAGAGCTGGGTGTGGGAGTGTATCACTGGTGGGTTTGGGGAGCCAGGCGGTGGTAGCATTGAGGCAAGCCTAGGCTTCACAGCAAGACCTTGTCTCAAAGAGAGAGAGGGAGAGGGAGAGGGAGAGAGAGTTGGTGTGGTCGTGGTCATGAACACCTGTAACCCCAGTTCGATGGCAGGCAAAGACAAGAGAGTCACTGAGGCTCACTGGTCAGCCAGTCTGACACCCCCCCCCCAAAAAAAAGGGTAGTTCTGACTTCAGTGAAAAAAACCTTTTCTTCTTTGTTTTTTTTAAATTTTTTTGTTTTTAATTTTATTTATTTACTTGAGAGCGACAGGCAGAGAGAGAGGAAGGGGCAGATAGGGAGAGAGAGAATGGGCGCACCAGGGCCTCTGGCCACCACAAACGAACTCCAGACGTGTGTGCCCCCTTGTGCATCTGGCTAACGTGGGTCCTGGGGAATTGAGCCTCGAACCAGGGTCCTTAGGCTTCACAGGCAAGTGCTTAACCGCCACGCCATCTCTCCAGACCAAGAAAAACCTTTTCATTTTTTAAAATTTATTTTATTTTCAAGCAGAGAGAGACAGAGAGATAAGAGACAGAGACAGAGAAAATGAGCACACTAGGGCCTCCAGCCACTGCAAATGAATTCTAGACACACGTGCCACCGGCTTTATGTGGATCCTGGGGAATCGAACTTGGGTCCTTTGGCTTTGCAGGCAAGCACCTTAACTGCTAAGCCATCTCTCCAGCCTGAGAGACTCCCTTTCAAAGGAAAACAACATGGAAGAGTGAAAGAGGAAGACCCTCGACCTGACGTTCTCCTCTGACCTCCACATGCTTGAGTATATGGGGTGCATGTACCTGCATACACACATCACACCGTGCCTGCCAAAAATCAGGTGAACTTGGGAGGGAAAATCAGGAGAACCATGAGTTCAAGGCCAGCCTTGGGTTTTCCTGCTGGGTCAGTGGGGCTCCTCTGCCATTTGTTTTCAGCTGGTCTCCTGGCTGACCTGGAGCACTGGGCAGTGAGAGGAAAATGAGTTCTTACAAACCTTTACAGAAGAGACATTGACCTTGCTTTGCTCGGTCAGCATTTCCTGCCCATCCACCTGCTGTTGGAGATGGGTTGGTCCCTTGTTCCCTGTTTATGGAGCAAGTGACTCCCAATGTTTATTCACCCTGACTTCCTTGTAACAGTAGGCATTGACTGAGTGCCAGTTTCCTCCACCATGTGCTGTTCTTGGGTGCTGTCTGTGCCAAGGAAAGGTTAGGGTGTGGCAGCATTCATTATTTATTAAGGTTGAGAAAATGACCAGGGGACCTGGCCAGATGGTACACAGAGGCCTATGGACTTCAGCTGAAGTAAGTGGAGTGGCCGCAGTCAGTTGAGGAAGCAGGTAGAAGCCATGAACTCAGTGGGTCCTGAAAGTCACACTTCACCCCTCAGGACTATCCCCATAGAGCCGCCCTTCCTCTGGCCCCTAGCTCCACCCTGCCTTTCCTTCCTCCTGTCCTTTCCCTGGCTGCCTGCCAACTGGCACCCTGGCATGGTCCTGTGCAGCAAGGCAGGCCCACCTCTCCTGTGCACTGAACCCAGTCAGGTACCTGAGAAGCTGTTGATGTGTCTTTCAGAGTTCTTTCAGATAGATGGCCATGCAGAAGCCCTGAGACTACCTGGTTTCATTGTGCCTAAGAAAGGGACCAAACAGCAGGCAGGGCAGGCCAGGAGAAGCCAGGGATCCCTGGAAAGAAACGAGCCACTGGGACATGGCAATGCCACCTCAGTACTGTAGCTAGGATCTTTCAGGTGACAAGTTGGCACACTTACCACCATGCTGGATCTTAAGTGGCAGTTTTACAAGTGGCCACTAGACGGTGATGATTCCCTATGTGGGCTGCAAAATGAGGCCCCTCCCTAAGCAGAAATTTACCTTGTTTTGTTTTGTTTTTAGTGTTTCGAGGTAGGGTCTCACTCTAGCCCAGTCTGACCTGGAATTCACTATGGAGTCTCAGGGTGGCCTCGAACTCATGGCAGTCCTCCTACTCCTACCTCTGCATTTGTGGTCACTTGAAAATGATTGAATTCCATGCAAATTTCATAATTTCCATAGGCCAGTATTTGTCAAGTGTTTTCTTCATTTGGCCTCCTTGCTCTGTCCCTCTCCTGAGCCCACTCATCTGTCTGCTTATACCCTGGATGGCCAGTGGTCTGCCTGGTGAACATTATCTAGGTCTTAGTATAGAAATGTTCCTTTTTACATAGAAACCCTCTATATTGTGTTCACTGAGTATGTTATAAATGGAATTTTTTCAGTCCTATCTTAGGAGTGGTTACTGTGACACCTGGGAGGAGAGCATGAGAGAGACACATGGTAGGAAAAGAACAAAAAATATAGTGAGCAGGGGACTTTTCTCTTCATGTGCCAACCCCCCTCCCCCACACCACAAGGGCCGTGTTTATTATTGTTATTATCTTTGTGTGTGAGTGTGGACGTACTTGTGGAGATCAGAAGACAACCCCAGCTGTCAGTGATCTCCTTCCACCTAATGTGAGGCAGGGTCTCTTGTACACTGCCATGGATGCCACAAGCCTCCAGGATTCTCCTGCCTCCCATTGCACCTCAGGGGCACGGAGATCCAGATGCTCGCCGTCGTGTCTGGTCTTAGTTGGATTCTGGGGATCAGAACTCAGGTTGTCATACCTGTGCAGCAAGCGCTTTACCCATTGAGCCATTTCCCCCTGAACTCTCAGCGATCCTCCTACCTCTTCCTCTTGAGTGCCGGGATTAAAAGCCATGGCCAGCAAAAAATAAAATAAAAGGGCTGGCAAGATGGCTTAGCAGTTAAGGTGCTTGCCTCCGAAACCTAAGGACCCAGCTTCGATTCCCCAGGACCCACCTAAGCCAGATGCACATGGTGACGCATGCACCTGGAGTTCATTTGCAGTGGCTAGAATCCCTGGTGTGCCCATTCTCTCTCTCTCTCTCTCCTTCTCCCTCTCTCTGCCTCTTACAAATAAATAAAAATAAACCAGAAAAAAAAATTTAAAAATTAATGAAATAAAAAATTAAGCCAGCCATGGTGGTACACACCTTTCATGCCAGCACTCAGGAGACAGAGATAAGAGGATTGCCATGAGTTCGAGGCCACCCTGAGACTACATATTGAATTCCAGGTCAGCCTGAGCTAGAGTGGGACCCTACCTTGAAAAAAAAAACAAAACCAAAATTATGTGTGTGTGTAAATATTTTGGACAATGTTTATTTTTTTTAATTTTACTATTATTATTTTTGGCTGGTTTGTTTTGTTCTATTTCTTCTTTTTCTTTCTTTCTTTTTTTTTTTTTTTTTTTTTTTTTTTTTTGGTTTTTCGAGGTAGGGTCTCACTCTTGTTGAGGCTGATATGGAATTCACTATGTAGTCTCAAGGTGGCCTTAAACTCACAGCCATCCTCCTACCTTTGCCTCCCAAGTGCTGGGATTAAAGGCGTTCACCACTGCACCCTGCTAGGACAATGTTTTTTTTTTTTGTTTGTTTTTTAATTTTTAGAGATGGTGAGAGAGGGGCTGGGGAAGGTAGAGAGAATTGGCGCACCAGGGCCCCAGCCTCACTTGTGTGTGTAGGACAATGTTTATGAACGATGGTGAAAAGGAACTCCCTCTTTGATTTTTGTAGATGGCAGTTGAGTTTCTGCATGAACTGAATGTTCCATTTTTCAAAGTTGGATCCGGAGACACTAATAATTTTCCTTATCTGGAGAAGACAGCCAAGAAAGGTCAGTGTCTCTCATAAAACCTGAGGGAGTTCAAACCTTCATACCCTTCCCCAACCCCGTGGCCCAGGGTGGCTGCCCACTGTTGGATCTCATGAAGACACATTTAGGAACTTCCTTACAGCAGCGTCTAGCTCCACCCTTGGTTTGGGGCAGTGCCAGGGATAGATCCCAGGGCTGTGTGAGCATTCTACCACGGAGCCTTATCCACGGTCCCTGTAGTATAGCCTACCTCATGGTGCATAAGACATGGCCGCAAAGCCCAGGTGAGCTCAGTTGACCCTCACAGCCACTTTGGGATGGAAGCAGGTTGCGTTACTGTGATGCTTTGTACTGTTTCCTGGATGAGACAGCAGAGACCCCAGGCAGTACTAGAGGTGGGAGATCTCCACCTCAATCAGCCATGTCCTCCCCCCCCCCCGGCTTTTTTTTTTTGAGGTAGGGTCTCACTCTAGCCCAGGCTGACCTGGAATTCACTGTGTCATCTCAGGGTGACCTCGAACTCACAGTGATCCTCCTACCTCTCTCTCCCGAGTGCTGGGATTAAAAGCATGCGCCACCACGCCCGGCTGGATTTCAGATTTCATTCTGTATTGTGCGGCCCTTTGATCTTCTGAGATGCTCTTCTCTCCGGGACTGTGAAATCCCCCATCTCTTTGATGTGGTTCAATTTGCTGAAGAGTGATGTGGAGGGCGGTCTGCATTTTCCCACAGAAGCTGGCACAGTTGTGGGCAGGTTTAGTTGAATGATAGGAGCATCAGCTGGGGGGGGTGTTTGGGGAGAATCTGAACCCCCTGTAAAGAAGGACCTGGTTTCTAGGTCGGCCCATGGTGATCTCCAGTGGCATGCAGTCGATGGACACCATGAAGAAAGTGTATCAGATGGTAAAGCCCCTCAACCCCAACTTCTGCTTCCTCCAGTGCACCAGCGCGTACCCACTCCAGCCCGAGGATGCCAACCTACGCGTCATCTCGGTGAGCATGACGTAGGGAGTCGTGTGATTGGGCTGTTCCCTGTGGGAAAGATGGAGCCTTCATTGTTGGTTTGTAGCGCTAAGAATGGGAGTTGGGGTCACAGACATGTTAGGCAAGGACTCTACACTGACCTCCATCCCCACCCCCAGCCTTTTTTACACCAAATTTCTAACTAACCACAGCATATTCTGTAATTTAAAAGATTTATTTATTTGAGAAAGTGAGCGAGAATGGGTGCTCCAGGGCCTCTAGCCTCTGCAAGCGACTCCAGATGCATGTGCCATCTTCTGCATCTGGTGTTACATGGTGTGGTGGTTTGATTCAGGTGTCCCCCATAAATGTATGTGCTCGAAATACTAGGTTCCCAGCTGGTGACAATTTGGGAATTGGATTCTCCTGGAGGCAGTGTATTGTTGGGGTCAGGCTTATGGGTGGTAAAGCCAGCTTCCCCCTGCCAGTGTTTGGCACACTCTCCTGTTGCTGTTGTCCTTCTAATGTTGGCCAGGAGATGATGTCCACCCTCTGCTCATGCCATCACTTTCCCTGCCATCATGGAGCTTCCTCTTCAGTCTGTAAACCAAAATGAACCCTTTCCTCCCACAAGCTGCTTTTGGTCACGTGTTTTCTGCCAGCAGTGCAAAGCTACCTGCAACACGTGGGTATTGGGAATCAAACCCAGGTCATTAGGCTTTGCATGCAATCCCCTTAACCACTGAGCCATCTCTCCAGCCCTATTATATAATGTAAACATCCTTGGGCAATCTTGATGGGGTTTTTGGTTTGTTTTTCAGTCAGGTCTCATTCTAGTCCAGGCTGACCTGGAACTCGCTCTAGAGCCTAGGCTGGCTTTTAACTCAGTGATCCTCCTGCCTCAGCCACCAGAGTGCTGGGATTAGAGGTGTGCACCACCATATTCTGAAGGTGTACATTTTCTGTGCCTGTGTGCATTAGCCATTAGCAGTCCACTTCTGTGAATTGCTCTGTTTTTTTTTTGTGTGTGTGTGTGTGTGTTTTAAAAATTATAGTAAAATATATGTAAGACGTACCCTTTTTAGTGTATTTTATTTATTTATTTATTTGTGAGAGAGGGAATGAGAATGGGCACACTAGGGCCTCTTGCTGCTGCAAATGAACTCCAGATACATGTACTACTTTGTGCATTTGGCTTTGCATGAATACTGTAGAATTGAACTCAGATCAACTCAAGCTGGAAGGTTTTAGAAGCAAGCACCTTCAACTGATAGGCCATATCCTCAGCCCAGCCCAAGACTTACCCTTTAAACAGTATATTTTAGCCGTGCGTGGTGGCGCATGCCTTTAATCCCAGCACTCGGGAGGCAGAGGTAGGAGAATCGCCTTGAGTTCGAGGCCACCCTGAGACTCCGTAGTGAATTCCAGGTCAGCCTGGGCTAGAGTGAGACCCCACCTTGAAAAAAAAATAAAAAAAAATAAAAAAAAATAAACAATATATTTTAAGCTGGGTGTGGTGTGGTATGCCTTTTATCCCAGCATTTGGGAGGCAGAGATAGGAGGATCACCATGAGTTCCAGGCTACCATTAGACTACATAGTGAGTTCCAGGTCAGCCTGGGATAGAGCGAAACCATACTTGGAAAGTCCAAAACATATGTATTTTACTTATTTATTTGCGAGGAGTGAGAGAGATTGAGATTGAGTGTCTTTGGACATGCTAAGGCCTCTTGCTGCTGCAAACAAACTCTAGAAGCAGGTGCCACTTTGTACATGTGGCTCTACTTGGGTACCTGGGAGAGTTGAGTCTGGGCTGAAAGGCTTTGCAAGGAAGGCCTTTAGGCTGAGCCACCCCCCGCCCAGACTCACCCTTTTGACCAGTTTTAGTTGTGCACTTTGGTGGCTTTGGTACATTCACATTGTTGTGCAACCATCACCTCCATCTATCTCCACAACATTTCAGGATCCCAAACTGAAATGCTGCTCATTAAATACTCCCCATTTCTCCTTCCCAAGCCCCTGCAATGCCCATTTTACCTTTTGTCCCTCTACATTTGACAATCCTGGGTATCATATATAAGTGGAATCTTGAAATATCTGTCTTTAAAAAAAAAAAATTAAGCCAGGCTTGGTGGCACACACCTTTAATCCCAGCACTCAGGAGGCAGAGGTAGGAGGATCACTGTGGGTTCAAGGCCACCCTGAGATGACATAGTGAATTCCAGGTCAGCCTGGGCTACAGTGAGACCCTACCTCCAAAAACCAAAAAGAAAAAGAAAAAAAGGAGGGAAATTTTTTTAAGTTTGTTTTATTTATTTATTTATTTATTTATTTATTTATTTAAGGTAGTCAGGGAGAGAGAGAATGGGTGCACCAGGGCCTCCAGCCACTGCAAACTCCAGATGCATGCCCCACCTTGTGCATCTGGCTTACGTGGGTCCTGGGGAACCAAACCTGGGTCCTTTGGCATTGCAGGCAAATGCCTTAACTGCTAAGTCATCTCTCCAGCCCATATTTGTCTTTTGTAGCTACCTTTTTTTCTTTTCTCTTTATTTGAGAGAGAAAGAATAGGTGCACCAGGGCCTCCAGCTGCTGCAAACAAACTCCAGACACTTGCACCACCTTGTGGGTCCTAGGGAATTGAACCTGGGTCTGTTGGCTTTGCAGACGAAAGTCTTAACTGCTAAGCCATCTATACAGCCCAGCTACCGTTTTTCCCTCTTGTATTTCAAAGTGTTCATCCATGTTGTGACATATGTCAGATTTTTTAATCTTGTTTTTTAATGCTTTTAAAAAAAATATTTTACTTTTATTTATTTACATGAGAAAGAGAGAAAGGCAGAGAGAGAATGGGCGCTCCAGGGCCTCTAGCCACTGCAAACGAACTCCAGATGCATGCGGCCCATTGTATAATCTGGTCCTGGGGAATCGAACCTGGGTTGGCTTTGCAGGCAAACACCTTAATCACTAAGCCATCCTTCCAGCCCTGTTTTTGTTTTTTTAAGGTAGGGTCTCACTGTAGCTCAGGCTGACCTGGAATTTACTATGTAGTCTCAGGATGGCCTTGAACTCAGTGATCCTCCTACCTCTGCCTCCTGAGTGCTGGTATTAAAGGTCTGCACCACCACACCAGTGCATTTAACTTTTTAAAAACTTTTTTCAGAACTGACATCACTCTCTTTTTTTTGCCTAAACATTCTATCCTTTCCAGTCCTGATCTTTTTTTTTTTTTTTTTTTTTGGTTTTTCAAAGTAGGAATTGTACTGACCTGGAATTCACTGTGTTGTCTCAGGGTGGCCTTGAACTCAGTGATCCTCCTACCTCTGCCTCCCAAGTGCTGAGATTAAAGGCATGCACCACCATGCCCAGCAACCCTGATCTTTTTTTTTTTTCTACTATTAGCCATGATCCCCAGATGCACGAAGTGGTACATACATCTGGAGTTTGTTTGCAGCTGCAAGAAAAGTGAATAGCCCTGTCACCCACCTTCACAGTGATTAGTGTAATTAAGCAACTTAGTATCTGTGACTCCAGATATTTTTTTAGTATGTCACAAACCCCGTTTCATCCCCACCCTCTGGCTATCACTGCATAGTGAGATCTGCTTTGCTGGCTCCACCCATTGGGCCCAGCCCACCCACCATTGTAGTGGTTGGAATTCCCTGACCCTGGAACCTGCACTGCCTTGCACACCCACAAGCCTGGCTCTTTGGGCCTATGCCACCAGCTTCCCTAATCTTTTATGAAACTCCAAGCCTTTCTGCTGTACTTAAGCTTTCTGTTCCCCCCCTACTGGCAAGACTCAGCCATCTTAGAAAGTCTTTTCCTACATTCAATGAATTATAGATAACGGTTGGATTATTCAGCACTTCCACCAAGGATTGTACTGAGATGGGGCTGTATATATAATTGATGATATTTATGCATACAGCACACTTGCTCGAAACAGCATGCCAATTAAATGTGACAGATGCTTTTTGAATGAGCTCAGGCATTCAGTTTCAGTTATTGTCATTCTTGGTGGCTTGTACAGAGTGAAGCATTCATAAAACACATCCTTAATGACAACAGTAACCACTGTTGTAGAGCCTTTACAGTGTACTGGGAGTCCTCCCTGAATTCACGGTAGCCCTCCACAGTAGTTATTCCTCCCAGGGAAGAGAGGCTCACAGAGCTCCAGTATCTCATCTGTGGCTACTCAGCTCGTGAGTGGCTCGTGCCTAAAACTCCATGATGGGTAACGTTTCCCCCTTTTCTATTTTAAAGGAATATCAGAAGCTCTTTCCTGACATTCCCATAGGGTATTCTGGACATGAGACAGGCATAGCAATATCTGTGGCTGCAGTGGCTCTGGGGGCCAAGGTATTGGAACGTCACATCACTTTGGATAAGACCTGGAAGGGGAGTGACCATTCGGCCTCACTGGAGCCTGGAGAACTGGCCGAGCTAGGTGCGGTCTGTGCGCCTGGTGGAGAGGGCACTGGGCTCCCCGACCAAGCAGCTGTTACCTTGTGAGATGGCCTGCAATGAAAAGGTGGGTGCCGCCTGGCTCTGCTGGGTCACACTGTCCTGAGGTGGACGTGGCACACGGGCCCGAGAGGAAGGCTCAGTACTGACCCTGCCTGAGTCAGGCAGATAAGCTAACAGAGTGCCGCACTGTCCCCTCTGAGTCTCGTCAGGCTAGTGCAAACAGCAGGGCAAATCGGTTTACCTAAGAGGAACTTGGGCAGTTTCTCTGGTCACATGAGCCTCTTTCACTAAGTCCCTGAAGCCTGTGGCCCCAGGATTCTTGGGCTGCAGGAAGTGTACAGGAGATGAAGTCTAGGTGTGGGCCAAGCCTGGGGTCCCTGGGAGCAGGCAGGCCCTGAGGCCCTGGGAAGAGATCCTGGGCATTCTTAAGCACAGAGGTGAGTGAGCAGCTTCCCCTTGCAGGGGGCTGGTGGGCAAGGATGCAGATAGTCCTTGGGCAGCATCTGATGGGATGCTGAGGCACTTCGCCTGGCGCATACTGACCTTTCTTGGGAGCTGTAGCCTGAATCTTCTTCCTGCCCCGTGATGCATAGAGCCAGGCATCCCGGGCGTGCCCTGTGCAGGCTTCTCCTTCGCAGATTGTCTGGGTTGAGGCAAAGGACAAACACTAGGCACACATGAAGAATGTTGTCAACTTTACCTCGAGTGGAGTCTCTACTGAGAAATTAGAGGCGAGGAATTAACATGGGGTGTTGTTTACAATCATGGAGGTTGTTAATTATAAAAAATAAAAATTAAAATTAAAAAAAAAAAGAACTTAGGGGTGAAAAGGATAAAAATGCCTTGCAGAGGAAGAGGAGACAACTTCCAGAAACTGGAATGGGAGGCAGTGGAGGAGAAATGCAGGCTCTCAGCAAAGGCACACAATCATCCATTGGCATACGTTTTTTTTCCCTGGCACCAAATCCCAAACAATTGGGAGGATGGAGAGTGACATCGTAGATGATCGTTTCAGAGCACTTACATGAGGCAGACTCTCAGGAGCCCTCGGCCTGCCTGGCCCTTCGTACGCTTCTCATTTCCTGTCATCAAACTGTCACCCTCATTGGTTCATGAGCCCTCCAGAGCCCTAGTTTACCAAACTCACTAGTTGTAGACCAGGAGTTAAAAGTCTTGTCCTTTCAGTTCTCATCCTGCCTGTTGGCAGCTTGACCAAGGTGCCCACTTTTCTTGGATCTCAGTTTCCCCATTTATTTATTTATTTATTTATTTATTTATTTATTTATTTGCACAAGGACAGAGAGTGGCAGAGACAGATAGATAGAGAATGGGCATGCCAGGAGATCTTTTTTTTTTGGGGGGGGTAGGGTCTCTTTCTAGGCCACACTGACCTGGAATTCACTCTATTCACATTAGTCTTAGGGTGGTCTTGAACTCATGGCAATCCTCCTACCTCAGCCTCCCAAGTGCTGGGATTAAAAGCGTGCACCACCATGTCCGGCTTGGTTGTTAGGTTTTGAAGGCAAGTGCCTTAACCACTGAGCCATCTCTCCAGCCCCAGTTTCCCTGTATTTATAGTGAGACGTTAAACTAGGTGTTGATAAAAATAATCAGAGTTGTCATGTATCGTGAGCATGCTGTGTTCCAGCTACATCACATAAAGTCATTGTTCTCTATAGTTAGCTGACAAGGCATAGGCACGGTGCCCCCCACTTCACTGTGAAGCCAATGCCCACTTATCCCCAGCTGAAGGGACCTGAGCCTAGTTCTGTTTGGCTACATAGTCTGAGGCTTTTCCTTTGAGCTGTATTGCTGGCGAGGCCTCTCCTCTTAGTCTGTGGTGTCACCGCACACTAGCTATGTCCTTTCCTCTGTAAGATACTGTTCGGGGTGCTCTGGAAGGCAGAGTCCCCGTTGTCGAGGTACCTGAAAAAGGACCTCAAGCACTACGCAGGGTTACTAACAGCATCTAACACTGAATCTTCCTCTTGTCCACAGCTGGGCAAGTCAGTGGTGGCCAAAGTGAAAATCCCAGAAGGAACCATTCTAACACTGGACATGCTCACTGTGAAGGTCGGGGAGCCCAAAGGCTGTCCTCCTGAAGACATCTTCAGTCTCGTGGGCAAGAAGGTGCTGGTCACTGTGGAAGAAGATGACACGATCATGGAAGAGTCGGTAGAAAATCATAGCAAGAAAATCAAGTCTTAACGTGTACATCACCCCCCTCCAAGGCTCAGAGAACACTGGTGGAAGAGGGAGCAGAAAGAATGTAAGAGCCAGAGGATGGGAGGAGTGCTGTGGAACACGGTCTTCTGGACAGGAAGTGGCCGTTGCATTCATGACCTCACGAAAGCTGTTATCACATACCAAGACCTGCACAATATCTGGCCCATTGACATTCTCTCCTGTATGGTTGAGGAGGGAAGAAAACAAACAAAAAAAAGTATCAGAGTAGAAGAGGGACTAGTTAGAAAGAAGGAGTTCAGTGGAAGGGGGATGACAAGAAGGAATGAGAGGGGATTATGATCAAAATGCACATATATGAAAATTGTCAATAAGCTAAAAAAAAAATCAAATCTTAAAATAAAGTGCCATTCTGATTTCTAAGTCACCGTGCTGCTTCAGTCTGGTGTGTTGGGTGAATGGGGCATGAGTGGTGAACTCCAGAGACCTGACCGTCACTTACCCTAGCCCCCTCATACACAGCAGCCATTTCTGGACCAGGCCCTGTATCCAGCCCATTGGAAATGAGAAGACTTAGTGAAGCCTTTTCTGCTTTGAGTTGGCAGGTCCGAGAGAGTTAGGCTCAGAGCCAACCTAGTTCCTACAGTTTCTATGTGACACAGAGGGGAGACAGCTGGCTGTGTTATCACCTTGAACTTTTGTTCTTTCTACAAAACAAATTACAGTGATCTAAGAGCTCCTTTTCTCATAGCCTCCAGCTGTCTCCCCTCCCCCCTCCTCCCTCCTCACACTGCCCTGGGCTCTGTGTCCCAGGCACTGTAGAGTGGTTCTTTGGCATTAGAGAAGGGTTCTGTCCAAGGCCCCTGTGGACAGAGGAAAGCACTTCCACATCTAAGCAAAGACAGGGAGATGACACTGAGTCCTCCCTTTGATGAATCCCTAGGGCCTGCTCTAAGCCAGCCACCACCACAAGCACAGGGACAGCAGTGCCTAGCCAGTCCCTTCCTCGGAGGACTTGCCCTAAGATGGCAGCTGCACAGTATGGTGAGCCAGCCAGGCGACTGCGGTGGAAGAAGGAATGTGAGACAGGGCAGAAAACAAATCTGTGTAAACTGGTGGTGGTGTGGACTCAACCCTGAGGCTGAGCTGAAGCCAGCCCTTCAATAATCAACCAAGTGTCATGTCACATAGGAGATCACAAACCAGTCAAGACAGTTACCATTCTCCTTTGGACAAGCAGCATGAACTTTAAAAAATTTTATTTATTTATTTATTTGAGAGAGAGAGAGAGAGAGAGAATGGGCATGCCGGGGCCTTCCAGCCACTGTAAACGAAATCCAGACACGTGCGCCACCTTGTGCATCTGGTTTACATGGGTTCTGAGGAATCAGACCTGAGTCCTTAGGGTTCAAAGGCAAGTGCCTTAACTGCCAAACCATCATCACTCCAGCTCCAGAATGAACTGTTCATAGAGATTTAATGTCCTACCTATTTCCTTTTGTTCTTTTGAACTAAAGCTGAGATTAGTCATTCTTTTCAACTTTTTGGCTTTTCCAGGTAGGGTTTCACTGTAGCTCAGGCTGACCTGGAATTTACTATGCAGTCTCAGGGTGGCCTCAAACTCTAGCAGACTGGGGAGATGGATAAATGGTTTAAGGAGCTTGCTTGCTAAGCCTGCTGGCCCAGGTTCAATTACCCAGCTACCCATGTAAAGCCAGACAGGCCATTTATTTGCAGCAGCAAGAGAACCTGGCACACACATGCAAATAAATAAATAAAACTGAAAAGAAAATTTAGAACTTCTTAGTATTTATTTGTGAGAAGAGAGAGAGTTGAGAATGGGTGCTCTAGGGCCTTTTGCCACTACAAATGGACTCCAGATGTATATGTCACTTTGCATCTGGTTTTATGTGTGGGTACTGGGGAATCAAGCCCAGGCCAGCAGATTTTGCAAAGCAAGTACCCTTGACCACTGAGCCTGCTCCTCAGCCTTCATAGTCTGTCCATGCATTTATGTTCTTACTGCATCACTCCTCTTATTTCAAAATGTATATTGGAATCTCTTTTTTTAAGATTTATTTAAAAAAATAAAAACTAAAAAAAGAAATAAAAATTTTAAAAAGTTTTATTTATTTATTAGAGACAGGGGTGGTGGAGAGAGAGAGTGAGAATGGGTGTGCCAGGGCCTCTAGCCACTGTAAACGAACTCCAGACACATGCGCCACCATGTGCATCTGGCTTACTTGGACCTGGAGAATCAAACCTGGCTCCTTAGGCTTCGCGGGCATGTGTCTCAACCACTAAGCCATTTCTCCAGCCTCTTTTTTCTTTTTTTGGCTTTTCAAGGTAGGGTCTCACTCGGGTCCAGGCTGACCTGGAATTCACTATGTAGTCTCAGGGTGGCCTCGAGCTCTCAGCGATCCTCCTACCACTGCTGGCATTAAAGGTGTACAGTACCACACTGGGCTCTTTTCAGTACATGGAATTAATCCTGTGATGCTTACTTGTGAGCATAGGGCTTCCCTCTACCAAGCATTCTAGAACAACTTCTAGAGTGGTGAGGGGGTGTATGTGTGTGTCCTGGGTTAGACCCCTATGAAAGAGATCCTAGAAACTTCCATGTTAAGAACTAAAGTGTATCCATTCCTGCTTTCCCCTCCCTTTTCATCCCCCCCCCACCTCAGCAGATTGTGAAGAGTCAGTATCTGAGTTGCTGGCCTTTTTTTTTTTTGTTGTTGTTAATTTATTTTTTAATTTATTTTTAAGATGCAAGACAAGAACACTATAATCATGGCTAGTAGTCATACATTAAAAAGCAGAACACAGTGAGTTGCTCTAGTAACAATTCCAATCTTTCAACCTCTTAACACTGCTTTCACACACCCGGCAAGACAAAACTAGGAGGTTCTTGACAGTTTTTTTTTTCTTTTACTTACACACCAGACATGAACTAATCAGATCAGAATGATTACCTACACTCTCTGAAGAAAAGGAAATATATTTCTATTTCTTCCAGAAGGTACTGGAATTAGTTTGGGGCAAAGTAAAAATCAACCACTTGAAGCTAATACTCTGAAACTAGTAGTGATGTTCAGGTTAAGGTAACATGGCCGTACAGCTTTCACCCTAAGTAATCAGCAACATTTTGGGGAGGGGGGAGGGTGGGAGGCTTTATTGTTACTGGATGGATGCCAATGAGTAGTCCCCTAGAACTTTTCATTCCTTCTTCAGCTTGCTAGGATCCAGTAACTTCTCGAGGTTTTTAGGAAATATCTTTTTTTTTCCTTGGAAACATCTTCTGTGCCTCCCAGACATGCAGCGTTGCAAACACTCCTTTCTTGTGCAGCTGTGTGCTGTATCAGTCCGAGCTGCTTTGAGCATGGATGGAGCACGAGCTTCTGGAGATCTGGCAAACACCGGCTTGATGTGCTAATGGTCTCTACACAGTACCCAGGCGGTCTCAGGAGAATAGCTGTTATATTCCCAGAGCTAAGTTAATGCGATCATGGAAGCAGTCAGCCTTGCCCGCACAGCACATTCACCAAGAGAGGTTTTACTTCCCTTCCGACAGACTTGTGCGAGGCAGGAGTGGAAACACGCCTGACTTGGCTTTTGAGGTAGGTAACAGGAACAAAGAAAAACAGAAGTCTCTGAGTCCGAAGTGGCACAGCCAGCTCAGGGCACACAGTCCCTAACACTCCACTGTGGTTCTGCAGCTCGTCAAGTTCAACTTACTCCTGCTCTTTCAGAAGTTCATGCCATCACTGAGTTACCAAATCCCCCCCCCCCAAACCTGGGATTATCTCAATAACTTATCACATACTTTGTATGTATTAACTTCATCTTTCTTACGTGCTAAGTTATGCCTACAGGGAAGAAAAAAAAAAGGTACCTATTTTCTATAGTATCATACAATATAAATTATATACATGCTTCCTGAAGGAAATACACTTTCCAAGGTTTAATATCTTTCATAAAGGAAGCCAGAGATCTATTCCTTTTTGACTTTGTAAACTTTGAAAAGTTAATCTATTTGAACCTCTATGCCATTCTCAGTTGAGACTACACTAATTGTCCTATTACAAAGATGAAGGAATCTATTATAAAATGCAGCTCAGGGCTGGAGAGATGGCTTAGCGGTTAAGGCGCTTGCCTGCAAAGCCAAAGGACCTCGGTTCGATTTGCCAGGACCCACGTAAGCCAGATGCACAAGGGGGCATATGCATCTGGAGTTCATTTACAGCGGCTGGAAGTCCTGGCACGCCCATTCTCTCTCTCTCTCTCTCTCTCTCACACACACACACACACACACACTGCCTCTTTCCCTCTCTCAAATAAATAAATAAAAATATTTTAAAAAATAAAATAAAATGCAGCTCAGTAACATTTCCAGCAGGAAACATCTCAAATTTGAGAATAGAAGAGCCTTCAGGTTCGTGTCTGCTGTGACAGAATAGGTATTAATAACACACTGGACGTGGATGAATTCCAGATCATGTTGCCTTTTGAGGACCATCATTGAAAGGTTGCCTGGAAAGAAAGCATGTCATTGCCACTGCCACATTTAAAGCCTGCAGGATCTAAGCAAGTTCAGAGACATGGAGTTGACATTCTAGAGCCAGAAAGGTAGGCAGGGATCACTCGATTTGTGAACACAAGGCTCAGGGGCAGAAGCAGACCACTGGAAGAATCAGTTGACTTATCCTGCTCTTCCACATCCCAGCATGGCCTGCCTACCAAGACAAAGGCTGAGCATTCTGGGGCTCAACACTAACTGCACTGCCTTCTAGTCTGGAGAACAGGATTCAGTGTTGACTCGAGGGTGGGGGTGTACATTAAAGAAAACTCCCACTGCTCCTCTTCATAGGATTGTCTTTGTTTCTTTCTCCACATCCCAAAGTGCTTGCATTTAAAAAGGTCAGAATGGCTGGTACTAGAAATACACTGCCTCCCACTGTACATCATGTAAACACAATAAAAAAGTTATATGGGGCACTTGGGAGGCAGAGATAGGTGGATCGCCATGAGTTCAAGGCCATCCTGAGACTACATAGTGAGTTCCAGGTCAGCCTGGAGTAGAGTGAGACCCTACCTCAAAAAACAAACAAACAGGGCTGGAGGGATGGCTTAGCGGTTAAGGCGTTTGCCTGCAAAGCCAAAGGACCCAGGTTCTACTCCCCAGGACCCACGTTAGCCAGATGCACAAGGGGGCGCATGTGTCTGGAGTTCGCTTACAGTGGCTGGAGGCCCTGGCATCATGCCCATTCTCTTCCCCCCTCCCTCTTTCTCTGTCAATAAATAAAAATAAAATATTTTAAAAAGTGATGAGGGGCTGGAGAGATGGCTTAGCAGTTAAGCGCTTGCCTGTGAAGCCTAAGGACCCTGGTTCGAGGCTTGATTCCCCAGGACCCACTTTAGCCAGATGCACAAGGGGATGCACGTGTCTGGAGTTTGTTTGCAGTGGCTGGAGGGCCCTGGCGCACCGATTCTCTCTCTCTCTCTCTCTCTCTCTCTCTCTCTCTGCCTCTTTCTCTCTCTGTCACTTTCAAATAAACAAATAAAAATGAAAATTTAAAAAAAAAGTGATGAATGCCCCATCACTTTCCCAACTGACCTAATGTCTGATTAGCCTCCCGAGTGGAGTATGTCTCAGGATACATGAGTTCAACCACAGAATAGAAATGAAAACATGAGCTGGGCGTGGTGGCCCAGGACAGCCTGTGCTAGAGCGAGACCCTACCTTGAAAAAAATAAAAAGTTTTATGTTACTACAGATTTTCCAAGTTAACTATTTCTTCTAGTTTTCACTTACATTGTCTGAAGGAACAAATTAAAGAGAATGCCTTCAAATGAATTCTTTATTCTCTCCCTTTCATAATAGATTTGTGTTAGCATTTAAAAAAAAAAGTTGACAAAGCTTTCAGAAAAATCTGGCTGGTAGCAGAGATGGAGAACAGATGGCCACCAGGAATCAGACCCAGACAGGTGACTTACTCTGCACAAATATGCTGTGCAAAGGAAAATAACATGGTTTAACCAGCTACGGACATGCTGAATATTAAAAGGAATACGTCCAAATCCTGTAGATCTTTGGAAACAAAACAAAACACAAGTTTTCCTAGAACCTTCACTGAAAGTCATTACAAATATCATAAAACAGTCTTCAAAAACTGGCAACTTGGCTGTTTGTGGTGGCAGTTTGGGCTATACAGTGAGGCTCTGCCTCAAATTCTATTCTTTGCGTGTATATATGTATGTACCGGTATGTGTGCATGCGGAGGCCACAAGAGAACTTTGGGTGCCATTCTCTGTTGCTTATGCATGACTTTTTTGAAACGGGATCTCTCCCTCAATCTGAAGCTGTGAGTTTTGGTCAGTGAGCCCAGTTTCCACTGCACTGCACATAAGGGTTACAGATGTGCATGGCCACATTCAGCTTACGTGGGTTCTGGGGAGACGAATTCAGGTTGTCCCAGGCCCTCCTAGGTCCTCATGCATAGGTGATGAACTCTTAACCACAGAGCCATCTATCTCCTCAGCCCCATTTTTATTAAAAAGTTTTTCCTTTGTACTTTTATAGGGAATTTTATATCCATAAAGAGTATTTAACAAATACAAATGATCATAAGTAATTTTAACTGAGATTTAAGTTCTAATAGCAAGCGAAATTTCATTGAATCTCAGGAGATGTTAGCCACAAATTTTCAACTGCCTTGCAAGTTACATTTCTAATATTTTTCTTGCCTACATTAAAAATTTCTAAAACTCTTCCTTCAATATCAAAGCTCAGATATTTGGACCATAGTGTACAGATTAAGTAGGTGAGAGATCTGTCTGTTACCTACAAAGTTATACAAGAGATTCCAGTTCAAGTTGACAGAGCATAAACTAGATTTAGAGTGCTATATTAAAGAAAAAAATACATTTCATTGGCACAGTTACAAAGAGTGTTCCATTTAGAAGACATGGCATTGTAAGAAAGAAAAAAAATATTTAGGATCATCATTCTACAATTGTTCAATTTTGCTTTTTTTCATTTTAAGAATATTGTCTCTTTCAAAGAATGACAGGTAACTGGTCACATGTAAATCATGTGTCCACACTTGACCAGAGGCCTCACTCACATGTTAAGTTTTGAACATTTTCTCAGCTCTACTTGTAAGTCATCTCATTTATATTAGTGCTTAAGAACTACATAGGCATGTTTTAAACCTTTTTTTTGTTTGTTTTGTTTTTGAAATAGGGTCTCACTCTAGCCCAGGCATGACCTGGAACCCATTCTGTAGATCTAGGCTGGCCTCGAATTCATGCTGATCCTACCACCTCAGCCTCCTAAGCGCTGGGATTAAAGGCATATGCCACCCTGCCTGGTTTGTTTTAAACATTTTAAAAACCTGAAATAAATTGCAGAATTTCCTAAGAGTAGAGGTATTCTGGTTAAGGATCAAAGTGTGGTCAGGTGAAAAGCAAAATTAATAATACAAATGCAATCCACAACAAGAAAAATAATTTTTCTCTATGAAGAGTCTAGCCATTCTATAGAGATGTATTATTTCCAAGTTCCAATGGAAGGAATGGAGTAACTTACCAGTTTTGTTTCTACTATGTGCCTTTAGGCTACCTTCAAAACAGAGCATTTGCAGAATGTAATATTGAGTAACAGTACTGAAGTTGATTGCTACAGGCTCTTAAACTCTGCATATTAAATAGTTACATCTTAATTATTTATACAGATCATTGGAAATTTATCTCATCCAATGTTCAGGGATGAATGGGTTAGCCATTCTTCCCACTATTTCTGCAGGCAAGTCCTTGTTTACAGTGAAACCTGATGGAAATTCAAGTGTCACTTTTTCCAATCTACTGCATGAAAAGGATGCTGAAGGACATCACTACACAGCATACTGCAACATAAGGACTTTTTCATTCACCAATTCTGGCACACTTCCAAACTATCCCCAACAATCCAGGGTCTCACTCTAGCCTTTAACCTCAGCACTCGGGAGGCAGAGGTAGGAGAATCACCACAAGTTCAAGGTCACCCTGAGGCTACATAGTGAATTCCAGGCCAACCTGAGCTAGAGTGAGACCCTACCTCAAAAAACCAAAATAAATAAATAAATAAATACTACTCTTTTATATACTCCTATATACTTACGTGGGACCTGGAGAATCAAACTGGGGTCCTTAGGCTTCGTAAGCATATGCCTTAACCGCTAAGCCATCTCTCCAACCCCTCTTATATATACTCTTTTATCTCCACTACTCCGTCATCCCACCCACCCCCCCCCCGCCCCCGTTCAAGTGAGGACCTTCCTCAGTGGTGTTATTGGTATTCACTGTGGGGTCATGAAGTTCTCAGTCAGTCTCCAGACTGCCTCAGGCTCTTAGAATCTCTCCACCCCTCTCTTCCTCTATGTTCCTTAAGCCTTAGCTGGCATGTTAGCAGTCTGCTTTAGAGTTGAGCTCTCTTTGCTTCTGGATTTCTGCTTTGATGAATTTTTTTATTTAATTTAATTTTTTTCAAAAAATTTTTTTATTAACAACTTCCATGATTATAAAAAAATATCCCATGGTAATACCCTCCCTCCCTCCACTTTCTCCTTTAAAACTCCATTGTCCCCATCTCAGTCAGTCTCTTTTTTATTTTGATGTCATGATCTTTTCCTCCTATTATGATGGTCTTGTGTAGGTAGTGTCAGGCACTGTGAGGTCATGGATATCCAGGCCATTTTGCTGTCTGGGGGAGCACGTTGTAAGGAGTCCTACCCTTCCTTTGGCTCTTACATTCTTTCTGCCACGTCTTCCACAATAGACCTGAGCCTTGGAAGGTGTGATAGAGATATTCAAGTACTGAGCACTCCAGTCACTTCTTTCCAGCACTATGATGTCTTCTGAGTCATCCCAAGGTCACTGCCATCTGAAAAGAGAAGATTCTGTACCAAAAGTGAGAGTAGCATTAATATAAGGGTATGAACATTAAGAGAAGTGCTTACTGGGCAGTTTGATAAGCATAGTATATATATTTAGCCAGACAGCAGCAGATGTTACACCCCTAATGACTACCCCTGTTTTAAGTTTTCAGAATCAGGGATGTATTCCCTCCCATGGAGCGGGCCTCCAGTCCAATTAGAGAGCAGTTGGTTTCCACCATGACAGATGTGCCACTATTGCACTGGTTGGCTCATTTGGCCTGGCTGGCCAATTATAAGGCTTGCAGTGTCCACTGTTGAGTATCTTCACTGGTGTTTTCTCTTTCTCCCATTGAATTGCATGCAGAATGGCTTCTTCCAGCTTTCTGTCAGCTGGTCTACATGGAGAAGCTTATCAGCTCAGTTCCAGCAGGATTTCTCAGTGGCCTTGCAGCCCAAGTATGTGAAGTCTTCAGCAATAGGGTCTTACCATCTATTCCTGGTGGGAAACCAAGGGCCTTGGCAATGCCTGTAATGTTTTGGGGGTGCTTTGATGAGTTTTGAGTGATGATCACTGTCGCCACCTCTCTTGAGCTGGGTGTCAGGTTAGCAGTGAGAGAAGTACTAGTGTCACCATTTCCTCTGCAGTTTCTCCTGAGCCCCAACAGATGTGAGAGAGATGACACATCTCCTGGTAGGCAGTCAGCTTTCCTTGACATAATACTAAATCTTGGATTTCCTCAATATTCTCTGCCATCTGTAAAGTCGAACAGATTCTACAACCACAAGTGAGAGCTGCTTGGATTAAAGGGGATTAACATAGGCATTTGGCTTTTTTTTTTTTTTTTTTTTTTTTTGAGGTAGAGTCTTGCTCTAGTCCATGCTGACCTGGAATTCCCTATGTAGTCTCAGGGTGGCCTCGAACTCATGCCAGTCCTCCTTCCTCTGCCTCCCAAGTGCTAGGATTAAAGGCATGCACCAGCCACGCCCAGCATGAGAAACTTGTGTGTGCCTATTCTTCTTGGCTAAAGAGCAGTGGAGGATAGTCTACGAGTTTCCTGCCTATGGGATTCTGACTTGGATCCCAGTACCAGATATGTATTCTCTCCCACTGAGGGCCCATTTCAAGAGCAGCTGGTGACTTGTGTAGTGTGCCACTATTGCATAAGTATGTACTTCTTGCCCAGCTGGTTGCTTTCTAGCTTTCAGGGTCCCCTGCTTATCACACTGTTGGTGACCATTATCACCCAGCAGCTCCCGTGGCATTTTCCAGGCTATGAGTGCTAGCCAGGAAGGAATTGGCTTCCTTCTCAGTTCCAGTTTGGTTTCCCAGTGTCCTGTGCCTGTGACTTGTGTTGTCTTCAGCAATAGGGTCTTACCTTTTAGCTATGGGGGGCGGGGGCTAGCCTGTTTATTTGCATGTATATCTGTGTATGCAGTGTGAATGTATGTATGTGCATGCATATGGAGGCCAGAGGTCAATGTCACATGTCTTCTCAAGTGCTCTTCATTTTATTTTGTTTTTAATTTTTTTTTAATTTATTGAGAGAGAGAGAGAAAGTAACAGATATAAAGAGAATGGGACATGCCAGGGCCTTCAGCTACTGCAAACAAATTCCAGACGCATGCACCACCTTGTACATCTGGATTACATGGGTCCTGAGGAATCAAACGTGGGTCCTTTGGCTTTGCAGGCACGCACCTTAATCACTAAGCAATCTCTCCAGCCCTTGTTTTTTTTTAAACATTTTTTTAAAAAAAATAATCTTTTAAAAAAATTTGAGAGAGGGAAAGAGGCAGAGCAAGAGAGAGACAGAGAGAGAGAGAATGGGCACGCCAGGGCTTCTAGCCACTGCAAACTCCAGACGCATGCACCACCTTATGCATCCAGCTTACATGGGTCCTGAGGAATCGAACTGAGGTCCTTTAGCTTTGCAGGCAAGTGCCTTAACCTGCTAAGCCATCTCTCCAGACTGTTTTTAGACTTTTTATTGACAGCTTTCATAAGCACAAACAATAAACTATGACAATTCCCACCCCCACTCCTATTTTTTCCTCCCAAATACACCCTCCATTGAATCCCTTCTTTCCAATTAGTCTCTCTTCTATTTTCATGTTATCATTTTTTCTTCCTATTATGAAAGTCTTGTGTAGGCAGTGTCAGGCACTGTGAGGTCATGAATATCAAGTTCAGTTTGCATCTGGAAGACAGCATTATAAGCAGTCCTACCCTTTCTTGCTTACTTTCTTTCTGCCACCTTTTCTACAATGGACTCTAACCTTGGAGGGTGTGATAAAAATGTCTCATTTAGTGCTGAACATCCCACTGTCACTTCTCAGCACTATGGTGACACTCGAGTCACTCCAATGGTCACTGTCATCATGTATTCCCTCCTATGGAGTGGGCCTCCAGAACAATAAGAGAGCAGTTGGCTTCCCCTATAACAGACATGCCACTGTTGTACCAGTTGGCACATTCAGTCAGGCTGGCCAATCTTAAAGGCTCACAGAGTCCACTGCTGCTTACCACTGTGGATGATGTCTCTCTCCCATAAAGCTGCGTGCAGCATAGCTCTTGCCAGCTTTCTGACAGCTAGTCAACAGAGAGGTTTCCAGCTCAGCAGGATTTCTCAGTGACCTGCTACCTAAGCATTCCACCTTAAGTTTTTTGTTCTTTTTTTTTTTGTTTTGTTTGGTTTTGTTTTCTGAGGTAGGGTCTCGCTGTAGCTCAGGCTGACCTAGAATTCACTGTGTAGTCTCAGGGTGGCCTCAAACTCTCGGCGATCCTCCTACCTCTGCCTCCCAAGTGCTGGGATTAAAGGCGTGCGCCACCACGCCCGGCTTCCTTCCCCACCTTTTAATACCTTTTTTTTTTTTTTTTTTTTTTTTGAGGTAGAGTCTCACTCTAGACCAGGCTGACCTGGAATTCACTATGTAGTCACAGGGTGGCCTCAAACTCACAGCGATCCACCTACCTCTGCCTCCTGTGTGATGGGATTAAAGGTGTGTGCTACCATGCCTGGTCCTTTTTTTCCCATTTAAAAAATATATATTTGCTTATTGGTGGGGGAGAGAGACACAGAGAAAGAATGGGCATGCCAAGGTTTCCAGCCACTGCAAATGAACTCCATGTGTCACCTTGTGCATCGGGCTTACATAGGTACCAGGGAGTTGAACCTGGATCCTTAGGCTTTGCAGGCAAGTGCCCTAACGGCTAAGCTATCTCTCCAGCCCATCATTTTTTTTTTTTTTTTTTTGAGGTAGGTTCTCACTCTAGCCAATGCTAACCTAGAATTCACTCTGTAGTCCCAGGCTGGCCTTGAACTCACAGTGATTCTCCTACCTCTGCGTCCCAAATGCTATGATTAAAGGTGTGTGCCACCATGCCCAGCTTTTTTCTCATTATTGACAACTTCCATAATTATAGACAACAAACCATAATCACTCCCTCCTCACATGCCCCTCCACAACTCTACTCTCCATCATATCCCCTCCCCCTCTCAATCAGTCTCTCTTATTTTGATTTCATCATCTTTTCCTCCTATTATGATGGTTTTGTGTAGGCAGTGCCAGACACTGCAAGGCCATGGATATCCAGGCCATTTTGTGTCTGAAGAGTGCATTGTAAGGAGTCCTATCCTTCCTTTGGCTCTTATATTCTTCCTGCCACCTCTTCCACAATGGATTCTGAGCCTTAGAAGGTGTGATAGAGATGTTTCAGTGCTGAGCACATCTTCTCAGCACTATGTTGCCTTTTGAGTCATCCCAGTAATCAGCATTATCTGAAAAGTGAGAGTAGCATTAACATATGGGTATGAACATTAAGAGAAGTGTCTACTGGGCAGTTTGGTGAGCATAGTATATGCACATTTAGCCAGACACCAGCAGACGTTACACCCCTAGGGCTCATGACTAACCCTGTTTTAAGTTTTCAGTATCAGGGATGTATTCCCTCCCATGGGGCAGGCCTCCAGTCCAATTAGAGAGTAGTTGGTTTCCCCATAACAGACATGCCACTATTGCACCGGTTGGCTCATTTGGCCTAGCTGGCCAAATATAAGGCTTGCAGTGTCCGCTGTTGAGTATCTTCACTGGTGATTTCTCTTTCTCCCATTGAACTGCATGCAGAATGGCTTCTTCCAGCTTTCTGTCAGCTGGTCTACATGGAGAAGCTTATCAGCTCAGTTCCAGCAGGATTTCTCAGTGGCCTTGCAGCCCAAGTATGTGGAGTCTTCAGCAATAGGGTCTTACCATCTATTCCTGGTGGGAAACCAAGAGCCTTGGCAATGGCTTATAATGTTTCAGGGTTATCAGTGATCTCCCTGGCCAACATCTCACTGGAAGGTATCCTATCCCTGGCACTGAAAATTTTCTAGTAATCTATAATAATAATGGCTTCTGCATGCACCATTGTCCCAAAAAGTAGGTTTCCATACAGCTTATTCATGCCCCTTAGATTTTGATTAACCCTCCCCCCACCCTTCCTTTACTCAATCTCTTCCCCTGATCTCACTTAGGCCTTTCCACCCCCCAGTAATCTGTTCATCTACTTACATATATACAATACCATCCCCTTAAGACCTCCCCTCTCCTCCCTCCTTTATAGCCCCTTTCTAGCTTACAGGCCTCTGCTACCGAGTTTTATTCCAACTTACATACAAGTCCAAACATTTGTAGCTAGGATCCACATTGAGAGAGAACATGTGGTGCTTGGCTTTCTGGGCCTGGGTTACCTCACTAAGTATAATCCTTTCCAGGTCCATCCATTTTCCTGCAAATTTCATAATTTGTTCATAATTTCTTTACTGTTGAATAGAACTTCATTGTATAAATGTACCACATCTTCATTATCCACTCATCAGTTGAGGGACATCTAGGCTGGTTCCATTTCCTAGCTATTGTGAATAGAGAGGCGATAAACTTGGATGTGCGAGTATCTCTAAGGTAGTGCAATGAGTCCTTAAGATATATGCCTAGGAGTGGTATAGCTGGGTTATATGGTAAATCTATTTTTAACCTCCACAGTGATTTCCACAATGGCTGTACCAGATTACATTCCCACCAACAGTGTAGAAGGGTTCCTCTTTTTCTGCATCCTCACCAGCATTTATTGTCATTTATTTTCTTGATAATAGCCATTCTGATAGAAGTGAGATGGAATCTCAAAGTAGTTTTAATTTGCATTTCCCTGATGCATGTCCAGCTTTAATTTTTTTTTTTTTGAGACAGGGTAGACTATGTAGTCCTGATGGGCCTGATACTTGCTATGTAGACTAAGCTGTCCTCAAATTTATAGCAATCCTGCCTTTGTTTCCTGCGTGCTGAATTATAGGCATGCAACACCATGTTTGCTTGGTGCCCCTGATTTTTTTTTTCGTTTTTCAAGGTGGGGGCTCACTCTAGCCCAGGCTGACCTGGAATTCACTATGTAGTGTCAGGGTGGCCTCAAACAGTGATCCTGCCTCTGCCTCCTGAGTGCTGGGATTAAAGGTGTGTGCCACCACTCCTGGCCTCTGATGGTCTTTTAAAAAACAATTAGTTTTAGAAATGAAAAAAGTGACCCATAAGCAAGCATCTAAGACTTCTTGCTAGAAAGAGACACACTGCCAGGCATGGTGGAGCATGCCTTTAATTCTAGCACTCCGGAGGCAGAGGTAGGAAGAATGCTGTGGGTTCAAGGCTGCCCTGAGACTACATAATGAATTTCAGGTCAGCCTGGGCTATAGCGAGACACTACCTTGAAAACCCCCAAAATAAGTAATCAAAAAAAAAAAAAAACCAAAAAAAAACAAAACAAAACCAAAGAGACATACCATTGTAGCAGAGGGGAGTGTTCCATGGGCTGATATGGAGGGAAGGGCCAGGCTCTAGCAGAGAATGTGCAGGTTGGTTTCCACCAGGGATCTCCAGGTCCTGGTTTTGTTGTGTCAGAGCTGTGGAAGAGGGAGGAGCCACATGCACAGGCTTAAGAAGTACCCAGCAGTTAGTCAAGGACTAGGAAGTGATGGTTTGGCAAGAAGGTATGTGGAGAAAGCTGGAGGGCTTCAAGGATTTTTGAATGAGCCTTTGTTCTATGGGCAGTGGGAGCCATGGAAGATTCTGAATGGAACATGGCAGTCTGACCTGGGCCCTCCATTCATGCTCACTCCATCATAGGTAGCTTTCTGTTTGAGTCACTTAGAACATGGGACACCCCTAACCACTAGCTCCAGCTTTACAGAGCCACCTCTGTTGCTAGGCTGTGTCCCTAGTAGGCCAAAACCATTGACAAAAGTGGAAGTGCAGGCAGAACAGATGATACCAGAGGGAAGGGAGGGGCCCCTTAAGTCTCTAAACATTGTTGACTATAAATGGCTTCCATGGTGCTAAGATTATAAAGATGCCAAAAGCAACATAAAACTACTGTGTGTCAGAACAGCTTGGAGTCACGTGTATGAGCATGTGTGGGCACATGTGTCTGGGTACACATGAAGGCCAGAGGTCAACATCGGATGTCTTCTTCCTCAATTGCTCTTCACCTTACTTTCTGAGGCAAGGTCTCCTACCTGAGCTGAGAGCTCGCTGATTTGGCTATTCTAGCTAGCCAGCTTGTCCCCAGGGATACCTGTCTCCTAAACCCTGGGATTACAGGAGGGCCACCACTCCCAGCATTTATGGGTACCGGAGGTCCAAACTCAGGCCCTCAAGCTTGTGTGGCGAGTGCTTTATCCAGGTAGCCATCTCTGCAGCCCCCAAGAACTTAGTTATCTTCAGGAGCAGGGAACACCGTAGGACCAGGGGACTACTGCAAAGCTATGTCCAGGTACACATTCCTGTCTCAGCCTGGGTGTATGCATTTGATTGAAGCAATGTGAACTCCCAATGAAGAATACAGTTACGGGGGAGAATATTAATGTTTTATTAAAACAAACTTCATATTAGAAAATGGCTATTATTTAAAAATATCTACTGAGATGGAGCCGGCCAATTTTAGACTGAAACATCTGACCTTGTGTCCAAAGGAAGTGATGAACAGAGTCTCTCAGGGAGACTGTTGTAGTTACTTTCTAGTTGCTGGGACAAAGTACCCAACCAAAAGCAGCTGATGAGAGGAAAAGTTTTTATTTTGGCTTACAGTCTCTAGGGGAAGCTTCATGATGGCAGGGCATGAGCAGAGGGTGGACATCAACTCCTCGCCAACACCACGTGAACAACAGGAGAGTGAGCCAAGTTCTGGCAGGGGCTGGCTAGAACACCCCTAAGCCTGCCCCCAACAACATAAGGTGCCACTCCTAAATTGCCACCAGCTGGGGACCAAGCATTCAGAACACATGAGTTTATGGGGAGGGGGGGACATCTGATTCAAACCACCACAGTAACAATGCCAAGAATGCAGGTGCTGACCCCAGGAGGTCCAAGAAGAGAGCCCCTGCCTAGGCCAGTGACTGCCTGTTGTCTCACTGTAACCCCTTGTATCTCATCAGATCCCATTGTGTTCCCTGAGCCCTCGAGGGTGGGGATTTGAGACAGAAGTTTCCATTTTCTTCAGGGTTGGCCTTTAAAGTTTCTTACCACCAAGAGAACTATCTGCTGGGACCAGGATTGTAGCTCAGTGGTAGTGTCTTGTATGAACAGGACCACGGGTGACAGCCCAGCACAAATGAAACAAATGAAAACAATTTGTTCTTTACTGTATCAGTGAGATTCAAAGCCGAGAGTGTAAGCTACATGCTCAGTACCACTATGGCACAGACCCCAGAGATCGCACTGAGAAGGTGGCTCCTGTGCAACAGCTGGCTACCAGCTGTGCAGCACCATAACAGGGTACACGGGGAACTCTGCTAGAGGCTAATAAATCCTAGCATGATACACCGCACAGTTTTGAAGGCAATTTCAAATAGCATAAGCTTTGGCTTGGCATTGGTACGGTCATCACCCGCATTTTATAGATGGGGCTAGCTCAAGGACACGCAGCTGATTATAGACTGGAGCTGAGCCTTTCTGGCTAGCGCAGGCTTTGGCCCAGAGCCTGCCTTCTTGTTTGGTCTGTCTCTGCTGCATGACTCCCACTTTTTTAAAAATTAAGCCCCCCCCCCCCTTGGGGTATAAGGCTTCATCTCAAGAGCCCAGAATACTCTAGAGGTGGAATCAGGCTGCCAGAGTTACAGGGCAAATGCAAAGAATCAGGCACCGCAGGTGACAGGGCCCTGGCCAAGCAGTTAGTCACCCTTCATGGTAGCCTCGTGGGTAGGAACATCAAAGCTATACTACTAGTGCTATGACTTTGGGCACGTGACTCGGGCTGTGCTGCCATGTGTAGAATGAGATCTCTTTCTGCCTCCAAGGGATGGGGTAATGATCCAGTGGACTTGTACCTAACAGTATCTGACAAGCTAAAGCTGTCCCTACAGCTATGGGTGTGTGAAGAACAATCTTGGTCTTCTGCCGTATTTTAGCCTCAACTCTGTTAGGAACATACCCTGTCAGAAGTCACCTTTGCACCACTCAAGAGTAATTTTCCCTTTGCTGAGGATTCCAGAATCAGCACCTTAGATGTCTCTCTGGCTAGAGATAACTGGTTAGAACTAAAGTACCTTTGGTTCCTTCTGCCTTGTATTCTACTTGTGTTGCCCCATACGAAAGCCCAAACTTACCAGCAATTGTACATGGTTGTAAGTCAATAGTGCACTGAGTCTGTTTAAAACATAAGGGAGCAGGGGTTAGGCTTTTGCTTTTCCTCACTTTCCACGTCCTGCCACCAGGCACCCAAGAAGATGCTCTAACACAGCATGACTTCGTAAAGTCTACAGAGCCAGCAGTCACCATGTGGGCCCTACCGAACTGAGGCACAGGCCCCAGAAGGGGCTTCTCCCTGGTAGAGGAGCTAGCCTCTCTGAGGTGCTGGCCCTTTGGCCCTCTTGCTTTCTGTCACTTTGTTCTAGAAAACTGGATTGGATTTGTGGGATGTCAGCAACACAGGGATGTGGAGCTATGCAGACCCTATTCATACAGCTCTTTAACGTATTATCCCTAAGATACCTAAGACCAGCCTTTGGTTTGCCACCAGCTGATTTCTTCTATCACCTAAGGATTAAAACTCCCAAGTTAAAGCAGGGTTTAAAGGGCCAAGAAGGGGCCAGTTCAGACATTTGCCTGGGGGTATATGGCACAAATCCAGGCTCCAGGCCTGGCTCAGCCCTAGGTCACTGTTTAACAAGGAAGCTCTTTGTTAGAGTTCACCATATGGGGTGATCTGTGAGGGTCTTCCCAGCTCAGGAGGTTCCGTGAGCCAGTGATCCACTGATTGCCTGGAAGGGAAAGATGAGTCCCAGATTTGAGGGTCTGGTAAGAGATGTTCTGTGACTTGAAGAGACTTCCTAGGACAGGCAAGCCCCGGAAGAGTGACACTGACAAAACAGGTCTTCCTATTTACGGAGGGTTGACAGGCACAAAAGTACCACGATACAACTCTGGATACCTTTGTGACTGGAAGGACTCTGAAAAGAGCAAGAGGAGCTGTGTGAGGGCAAGTCCTCAAAGTGCGCACCAGAAAGCCTTGAATGCTAACGGAAGGTATGTTTAGTGTTCTATTTTTACAGTTATTATGGAGCCTCTTCATAGCCCCGAGAGGCCACGTGAAGATGTAGGGCAGATCACCCCGATTTTCAGGTAGATTAGGATGGGGAAAGAGTTACAGACCATAAGAAGCCCTTACAGATGCTCTGGAGGGAGGTGACCTGAAAAAGCTGAAGTGGACTAGAGGAGACCTTAAAGAATCGAACAGTCACTGCTGGGAGACTCTCACAGATGCCTACTGCGTGCATACTATGTGCCAGAAGGTTCTAGAAGCTCTATGACAGAGAAGGCAGGAAGCAGAGGCTGCTGCTGGGGTGTGTGTATCCCTTTCAGAGGCATGCATTGAAGACAGCTCCGTTGCATGTGATGGTGGGGCCTGGACAGCACATTTCAAACCATGCTGGGAAAGGAAGCTTTCAAACGGGTGGGTGGGGGGGTGGGAACAAGAGAACGCCTGAAAGAGGCGGAAGTAAGAGCAGTCACGCCTGAGTACAGTTGAGATCCGAAGGCACCTAGGGCAGCCGGGGGATGCTGATGGCCCCCTCCCAGAGCCGCAGGGCCGGGTAGAGGGGCTCCTGGAAGGCGGCGTGGAAGGTGTGCAGGTGGCGCATGCCGCCCGACACGTCGTAGAAGGCCAGGACGCCGGCCTCGTAGTCCAGGAAGACGCCCAGGCGGTCGGGGTCGTGGCGGGGCCGCAGGCGGCTGCGCTGGCAGTCGTGGAAGGCCCAGTACTCCAGGTCGTAGCGCTTGAGGCACCACGACTGGCGGTTGCAGCCCAGGCGGGCGGCGGCCGAGGCCCCGCGGCGCCGCAGGGACGGGTAGGCCGCGCCCACCCACCAGCCCGAGCCCGCCTCCTGCACGTCCACCTCCCAGTAGTGGCGGCCGGCGGCCAAGCCGTCGCGGCCCAGCACCTGCCAGAGCGCGTCGAAGCGCACCGAGGGCGTCGGGCCCAGGCGGCCCAGCAGGCTGCAGCGTACGGTCAAGCGGTCGGCCGACAGGCGGCAGGCGGGCGTGCATCGTGTCCGGATCCAGCGTGGGCGTGCGCGCGTCTGCGGAGGGGCGGGGAGACAACGGAAACGCCGGTGGGCGGGGCCAGTTTCGACCACGCCCCCGGACTCGCTTGCTCCGGCCCTGCGCGCCTGCGCACCACAGAATTCGAAAGCGTGCATCTCCCAAGCAGAGACAGAAAGACACCCAACCCGGATTTCCTCCCGGAAGGTGGCTAGAGTGTGAGGGAGGAGAGGACATTTTACTCTGCGTGCTTTATACTCGTGTGTGGGTGTGAACGCCGTGGAATTTATAGCCAACTTCCTTAAAAAGCTGTTAAAAATAATGCAATCAAGCCGGATGTGGTGGCGCACACCTTTAATCCCAGCACTCGGGAGGCAGAGGTAGGACGAGCACCGTGAGTTTGAGGCCACCCTGAGACTACATAGGGAATTCCAGGTCAGTCTGAACTAGAGTGAAATCGTACCTCCAAAAAAAAAAACACCCAAAATAATAATAATGTAATCACTATGGCAAAAGTGACCCTAAGGGCTGGAGAGATGGCTCACCGGTTAAGGCTCTAACTTACAAAGCCTGAAGGCCTCGGGTTCGATTCCCCAATACTGACGTAAAGATGCACAGACTAGTGCATGCATCTGGAGATCATTTGCAGTGGCAGAAGACCCCGGCACCCCCTTCAAAATGACCCTAAGGCTGGGCGTGGTGGTTCATGCCTCTAATTCCAGCACCCGGGAGAAAGAGGTAGGAATATCACCATGAGTTCAAGGCCAACCTGAGATTGCATAGTGAATTCCAGGTCAGCCTGGGCTAGAGTGAGACTCTAAAAAACAAAAAACAAAAAACAAAAACCAAAAAAAAAAACAGGGCTGGAGAGATGGCTTAGCAGTTAAGGCATTTGCCTGCAAAGCCAAAGGACCTTGGTTCGATTCCTCAGGACCCACGTAAGCCAGATGCACAAGGGGGCGCATGTGTCTGGAGTTTGTTTGCAGTGGCTGGAGGCCCTGGTGCATCCACTCTCTCTCTGCCTCTCTCTCTCTCTCTCTCTCTCTCTCTCAAATAAATAAATACATACATAATATAAAGTTTTAAAAATTATTTTAAACAATTTGACCCTAAGACTTTACTAACCTAGTCAGGAGTCAGAAGAATGGGTACCCCTTAGAAACAGTAAGAGGGCAAGAGATGAAGGGTTTTTAAAATTTCAATGTCTTGATTTGAAAGAGGTTAAAGAATGTATTTATGAACTGGAGAGATGGCTTAGTGGTTAAGGAACTTGCCTATGAAGCCTAAGGACCCATGTTCGACTCTCCAAGTCTCACATAAGCCAATGCACAAAGTGACACGAATGTGCAAGGTTGTATATGCGCAAAAGGTGGCACACATGTCTGGGGTTTGATTGCAGTGGCTAGAGGCTCTGGTATGCCAATTCTCTCTCTCTCTCTGTCTCTCTTTCTCTCTCAAATAAATAAATAAAATGTATTTAAAAGAATAAAATAAAAGAAGGTTCAGCAGTTAAGGCGCTTGCCTGCCAAGTCTAAGAACCCAAGTTTGATTCCCCAGTACCCACATAAAGCCAGATGTACAAAGTAGCCCATGTGTCGAGTTCATTTGCAGTGTCTAGAGACCCTGGCACTTATTCTCTCTATCTTTCTTTTCCTCGCTCTCTCTCAAATAATTACATAAAATATCTTTTTAAGTAAATAAAAAAGAGAGAGCTTGGCCGAGATGATGGCCCCTCGGATGGCAGTGGCTACCTTCAGGCTGACCTGGAATTCACTGTGGCCTCCAACTCTCTGTAATCCTCCTTCCCTCTGCCCACCCAAGTGCTAGGATTAAAGGCATCCACCACACACCTGGCTTTTTTTTTTTTTAACAATTCAAAAAATATTTTAATTAATTAATTTATTTGAGTGATAGAGGCACATAGAGTATGGGCATGCCAGGACCTCTTGTCACTACACAAATTCTAGATGCATGTGTCATTTGTGTGTCTGGCTTTATATGGATAATGGGGAATTGAACTGGGGCCATCAGGCTTTGTTAGCAAGTGCCTTTAAACTGCTGAGCTATCTCCCCAGCCCTTCCTTTTGTTTTCTACAATGAGTGTATATATTATTAAAAGACAAATAATACAAGTTTTTATTTTCCTTTTTCTTTCTGTTTCTGTTTCTGTTGTTGTTTTTGTTTTTTAATTTTTCGAGGTAGGGTCTTGCTCTAACCCAGGCTGACCTGGAATTCACTATGTAGTCTCAGGGTGGCCTTGAACTAATCACGATCCTCCTACCTCTGCTTCCTGAGCGCTGGGAATAAAGGCGTGGGCCACTACGCCCGGCCAGCATTAAAGTTTTTACAAACCCCCAAGCCTTGTGTAGAAACAAGCTGATTCCCTTAACAGAAAGAGTGGCTCTCTTTCTAGGTCCTTTTCCACACCTGTGCCCCCACCCTGCACCCTCTTTCCACTTCAGAGCCTTACATTTCAAGAAGAGAGATCTCTCTGGTGAGGGGCTAGTTTTCAGCAAGGTGCCTGGCTTGGTGCTAGAGTTACCGGAGAGCTGGCAGTTTATATCTGTAACAAATTGGAATTGTGAGAAGTGAGTGCTTGGAGCTCATGCAAACTGCACAAATAAAACATACCAAAAATAAGACCAAACCGGAGATTTGCATAGTCTCTCCTTGAGAATCACAAAAATACAGGAAAAATGCATATTCACAGAAGCTCCTGCAGAAGAGCAACTGGGCAGAGGGGGGTTAGTGGTGAAGGGGGCGGGCAGGTGAGAGCCCGGGCTACAGTAGTCAACGCTGGAGCACAGAGCCTGGAGGACAGTCTTCACAAGCCCGTGTGAACACAGGAGAAAGACACAGTAAGGATGCCTCCTTGAGCCTGCAGAGATCCAGTTCTCAGAAAAGAGGGTAGGGGGCCTCCTCAGGAGCACAGCCTCTAGGCCTGTGACAGTAAAATTCTGTTGCCAGATTAGGAATCAAGTAAGAGACAAACCTCTTGGGTGGGTCTGTGAAGGAGTTCCCAGGAAGGATTGCTGCGAGGGGTGCTGGATTATATATGAATAAACTTCAGGAGAACATAGTCCCTTTTTTTTTTTTTTTTTTTTCCCTAGGTAGGGTCTCACTCTAGCTCAGGTTGACCTGGAATTTACTATGTAGTCTCAGGGTGGCCTCAAACTCACAGTGATCCTCCCACCTCTTTCTCCCAAGTGCTGGGATTAAAGGTGTGCACCACCATACTCGCCCTCCCTTTTTTTCTTGAGGTAGGGTCTCACTCTAGTCCAAGCTGACTTGGAATTCATTCTGTAGTCACAGGATGGCCTCGAACTCATAGTGCACCACCATGCTCAGCTATAATAGCATGGTGGTGTGATTCAGGTGTCCCCCATAAACTTAGGTGTTCTGAATGCTAGGTTCCCAGTTGATGGAGATTTGGGAATTAATGCCTCCTGGAGGCAGTGTATTGTTGGGGGCAAGCTTAGGGGTGTTATAGCTAGTTTCTCCTTGGCATTGTTTGGCACTCTCTTCTGTAGTTGGTGTCCACGTGATGTTGGCAAGGAGAGATGTCCACCCTCTGCTCATGCTATCATTTTCCCCTGCCATCATGGAGCTTCCCCTCGAGTCTGTAAGCCAAAATAAGTCTTTTTATCCCCCTCACGATGCTCTTGGTCAGATGTTTCCTGCCAACAATGTGAACCTGACAGCAACAAATATATACTTGTATTATTGGTACTGTTCCTCTAGGGAGTCCTCACTAATACAGTGCCTTTGGCATGTGCTGGCCTGGCTGTCTGGATCTCAGCTGTTTTGCTGGAATTCACCACTTCCACACCAGCTACTTAAAGGCTCTCCTTCTGTACTCTAGCACGCTCACACACTCACCACCATGGGCTGTGGGCCATGAGGAGGTCTACAATAATCTATGCTACTGCCCACGTGAGATCTCCACATGGGGGCTCAAATTTCTCTTGCCACTGCAAACAAACTCTGGACACATGCCACATTGTATATCTGGCTTTATGTGGGCATTGTGGGACTGAACCCAGGCCATCAGGCTTTCCAAGCAAAACCATTTAACCATTGAGCCACCTCCCCAACCTGGAAGCTCAAACTTCTCACATGTAACAGGTCAAACACTCCTTCCTTCTAATCCATTCAGAAAAGAAACCATTCCTTCTAATTGCTCAAGTAAAATGCTTTTCTTTGTGAAGGGTATTTTTTTTCTTTTTCTTTTTTAAAAAATGAGGGGGTTGGAGAGATGGCTTAGCGTTTAAGGCACTTGCCTTCAAGGCCAAAAGGCCCAGGTTCGATTTCCCAGTACCCATGTAAGCCAGATGCATGAAGTGGCACATGCATCTGGGGTTTGTTTGCAGTGGCTGGAAGCCCTGGCGTGCCCATTTTCTCTCTCCCTCTTTCCCTCTTTCAAATAAATTAATAAAAATAAGATATTTAAAATTTTTAAAAATGAACTCCACATTTGCAGCAGCTAGAGGCCCTGGTATACCCATTCTCTTTCTCTCTTAAATAATTAAATCAATAAAATAAAATAAAGAAAATAAACTCCAGATGCATGTGCCACCTTGTGCATCAGACTTACATGAGTCCTGAGGAGTTTAACCTGGATCCTTTGGCTTTGCAGGTAAGTACCTAAACCAACCACTAAGCCATCTCTCCAGCTGTGTTAAGGATATTTAAAAAGAATATTTTATTTTCGGGGCTAGAGGGATGGCTTAGCAGTTAAGGCATTTGTCTGCAAAGCCAAAGTTCCCAGGTTCGATACCCCAGGACCCACATAAGCACAAGGAGGTGCACGTGTCTGGAGTTTGTTTACAGTGGCTGGAGCCCTGGTGCGCTATTCTCTCTCTCTCTCCCCTTCTTTCTCTCTGTCAAATAAATAAATGAAATATTAAAAAAAATTATTTTCAGGGCTGGAGAAATGGCTTAGCAGTCAAGGTGTTTGCCTGCAAAGCCTAAGAACACATGCTTGAATCTCCAGGTCCCACATAGCCAGATGCAAATTGACACAAGCATGCAATGTTGCACATGTGCACAAGGGGTTACACGTATCTGGAGTTTGATTACAGTGGCTGAAAGGCTCTGGCACACCCATTCTCTCTCTCTTTCTGCCTCTTTGTCTTAAAAATAAAAAATACATATTTCATTTTTATTTAGAGAGACGGGGGACGGGTGGAGAATGGGCACACCAAGGCCTCTAGCCACTGCAAACCAACTCCAGATGCATGTTCCACCTTGTGCATCTGGCTTAGATGGGTACTGGGTCCTTAGGCTTTGCAAGCAAGCACCTTAGCTTCTGATCCATCTCTCCAACCTTTATTTTTTTTTTTTAAGTTTCTAAAAAATGTATCTATTGGGCTGAAGAAATGGCTCAGAAGTTAAGGAACTTGCCTATAAAGCCTAAGGACCCAATTTCTCTCTTTTTTTTTCTTTTTTATGTATTTTATTTCATTTTAAAGACAGAGAGAGAGAGACAGACAGAGAGAGTGTGAAAGAGAATGGGCATGCCAGGGCCTCTAGCCATTGCCAGTGTAACTCTAGACACATGCACCACCTTGTGCATCTGGCTTATGTGGGTCCTCGGGAATTGATCCATGGTGTCTCTCTCTCTCCCTCTCAAATAAATAAATAAAAATATTTCAAAAATTTAAGAATGTATATAATTTATGTGTTGTGTGTGTGTGTGTGTATGTATGGCAGGATCTCTTGCCACTGTAAATGAATACCTGTATGGCTTTACGTGAGTGGCTGGGAACTTGTGCCTGGACTGACAGGCTTGGCAAGTAGTACCTTTAGTTATTGAAGCATCTCCCTAGGGCCAAACTCTTGAGCCTCCTGATTTATGATTCATTTATGTTCCCCCCTCCATGCCCCTTCCACTCTATATCCACTCCACCCCTCTGAACTAACCCCTTTATTGTTCCTTTAACATGCTAAGCTCACTTTCTCCTTATCTGGAGGCCTTTGGTCTCACTTTTCCCTCTTAGAATATATTTCCCTGGAGGTAACAGCAACAATGACAACAGTTTAGATGGGGGGGGGGGCTGGTTATGCCTGCCTGTATATACAAAAATCCATGTCCTCCTCACTGGAGGGAACTTCATTATACCACTGTGGAAACGGAGGCCTGGAAATGTGAGGTGCATTGCCCAAGGTAGCAGAGGAGTGGCAGACATGCGACAGCAGCCAAGCAGGGTGACTCCCGAGCCGTGTCCCTTGTCACTATGCTCCTCTGCCATCAGGTCTTCAGGGCCTGCAGAATGTCCCACCCGCTCGCTTCACAGCCCTTCTGAGTCGTCTCCAGTGCCCTGTATGAAACAGCGCCTCCTCTCTCTGTTCATCTTGACCTGCTTTATTTGACTTTATGTTCCTACTGCCTGGCACTTAGGTTTGATGTCTGTCTTCCTCTCCAGAGAGTGAGGGCTGTGAGTGCCACATAAGCAGTGACTTTGTTTTGTGCCCTGTGTCTCTCACTCAACCACTGTTCCTTGTAAATCACCACAGTGGAGGTGAATGAAGAAATCAATGACAGGGATTTTTTTTTTTTTTTTAAGGTAGGGTCTCGCTCTAGTCCAGGCTAACCTGGAATTCACTATGTAGTCTCAGGGTGGCCTCGAACTCACGGCGATCCTCCTATCTCTGCCTCCCGAGTGCTGGGATTAAAGGCATGCATGTATTTCTTTTTTTGAATGCCTATGTATGTGGGCATGCAGGGAGACCTGTGTGTATGTCTGCACGTGTGTGGCCAGGAACGACAGTGTCTGTCATTGGTCTGTAGCTCACCAATTAGGCTGGACTAGCTGGCCATCAAGCTCCTCTATCTGCCTGCCCAGCACCAGGATTCTAGGTTTGCATTTCCACATGGGTTCTGGGGATCACACTCAGGTTTTCTTGCTTACATGGCAAGCATTTCACCTACTGAGCCATCTTTCAGCTCCAATAGTAAGGATTTCTGAGTACCTGTTTTCTTTTCTTTTTTTGTTCCCCCTAGGCCTTGTGGTTACCTCATAGCTAGACCCAAAATGGTTCCTGCCCTAGAGTCATTATGAACGCCAAGGTGGGGCCCATGTGTCCATCGCATGAAGCCCCACGCAGGGCAGGGGGCAGGCCCTGGAATGGGTAGGGCATAGGGAGGTGGCCAGGAGAGGATTAAGCCAGAGCAGTGTCAGGAAGGCTTCTCGTGAGCACAGGCCAGTGCATGGAAAGGATGGTGGGACTGGTCCTGAGCAGAAGAGTGGCAAGAGCTGGCAAAGCCGAGGTGTGGCCCAATCCTAGGGCAGTCTAGGCAGAAGCTGAGCCTTGGCTGCAGAGAGGTAAGTAGGATATAGTCTCAGGAAAATTAGGAGGTGACTTGTCAGAAGTTGTTAAGGGAGAGCTGGACCAGGGTAGGGTGGTACACACCTGTAATCTCAGCTGTTTGGGAGGCTGAGGCAAGAGGACTGCAAGTTTAAGGTCAACCTGGGCAAATTAACTGAGACTCTGCCTCAAAATATGTCTCAGTGATAGAGAGTGCTTGCCTGGCATACTTGAGACCTTGAGTTCATCCTGGCATACTTGAGACCTTGAGACCTTGAGTTCAATCCCTTGTACTAAAAAAAAGGGGGGGGGAGGCTGGAGAGATGACTTAGCGGTTAAGGTACTTTTCTGCAAAGCCAAAGGACCCAGGTTCGATTCCCCAGTACCTACATAAGCCAGATGCACAAAGTGGCACATGCATCTGGAGTTCATTTGTAGCAGCTGTTGGCCCTGACATGCCCATTTTCTCACTCTATCTGCTTCTTTCTCTTTTGCTCAAATAAATAAATAAAAATACATTGTTTTCTGAAAAGGTGTACTGTTGGGCTTGGAGATAGTTCAATGGGTAAAGCCAGACAAGCATGAGGATTTGAGTTCTGACTCCCATTTCCCACATCAGTGCAAGGTGGTCCTGGTGACTATCTGTATTCCCAGGACTCGGGGAGGGCAGAGGCAGTGAATCCCCAGGGTAAGCTAGCCAGCAAGATTTGCTGAATTGGTAAGCCCTCGACTCAAGTGAGAGTTCCTGCAATAAAGTGGATATGTGTGCATATCCACACAGGTGCACCCACAGGCATACAAACATGCATACATACATATGTACACACACAAAAAGGTGTCTAGGGGCTGGAGAGATGGCTTAGCAGTTAAGGTGCTTGCCTGCAAAGCCAAAGGGCCCAGGTTCGATTACTCAGTATCCATGTAAGCCAGATGTGCAAGGGGACACAGGCATTTGGAGTTTGTTTGCAGTTGGAGGTCCTGGTGCGCCCATTCTCTCCTCATTTTTCCCTGTCTCTCACCTATTTCTCTTTCTCTTCTCAAACAAACAAATAAATAAATAACTTAAAAAAGTGTCTGGGGGGTTGGAGAGATGGCTTAGCAGTTAAGCACTTGCCTGTGAAGCCTAAGGACCCCGGTTCAAGGCTCAATTCCCCAGGATCTATGTAAGCCAGATGCACAAGGTGGCACATGCATCTGGAGTTCGTTTGCAGTGGCTGGAGGCCCTGGCACACCCATTATCTCTCTCTCTCTCTCTACCTCTTTCTCTGTATGTCTCTCTCAAATAAATAAATAAAAATAAACAAACAATTTCTTTTTTAAAATGTGTCTGGGTCCCAGAGCCCCTGACCACCTAGGGCAAGGGCATCCACGAGGGAAACACGTGATGTAAGATGTTGACCTCCATTGTCTCTGAGCTCAGGGGCATTCGGGGCAGTGAGGACTCAAAAGCTGGTCATGTAGCAACTCACTTTGCTTCAGGCGAGTGTCCAGTGGCTCCTGTAACATGTTCTTCATGGCTTCCGTGAAGTCCTTGAAGAAGCACTTGACAGGCTCAAAGGACAAAGGCACAGGGTGGCTCAGCTCCACGGGGCTCATGTGCCGCTTCATCTCCGACTCGGTGGCCACGAATGCCTGTAATGGGCAGACATGGGGTCCAGGTGGTTCTGGGGGTCAGCCTGTCTCATGAAATCCAGGAACAAACCCGTGCCAGCAAGCCAAGGCCCCACCCTACCCTGTCCTGTGGTCAGGCCTGACCATGCCTCGGAGCAACTGTAGGAGGAGACAGCACAGGCGCAAGGTGGAAGGCATGAGTGTGGGGTGTCTCAGGGCTGGCGGTACTGATTCCTGAACTAGGCTCGTTAGGCTTTGCAGGTAAGTGCCTTAACCACTGAACTATCTCTCCAACCCCAGACCTAGGTTTGATCTCCATTCCGCCACCTATCAGCTGTGTGAAGCTAGATGAGTTACTCTATTTCCCCGAGCCCCAAGTCTCACTCATAAAATGAGGTGAGGATATCCACTTTGCAGACCATCAGTAAATACAAGAACTAAGATTCATGAAGTATGGGCTGCAGAGATGGCTCAGCAGTTAAGGCACTTGCCTATAAAACCTAACAACTGAGTTTGATTCCCCAGCACCCTTTTTAACCAGATGCATAAAATGACACATGTCTGGAGTTACCCTGGTGTGCCCATTCTCTCTCTCTCTCCACTTGCAGACAATAAATAAATAAAAATATTTAACTGTATTGGTGAAGTCAAGAGACCGAGCTTAAGCCCGAAATAAAGCTCCTTGCCCTTGCACAAAAAAAAAAAAAAAAAAAAAAAATTAAAGATTCATGAAGTGCTTGGAAGCAGAGGCCCTGGGAAAAGGTGGTTGTAAATATGATTTCATTAGTTGAAGATGTGCAGTATATTCCTGTCAGTGTGCATCCTCTGTCCCCTGTGTGGTGGTGAGAACGTCCGCACACTGACCAGGGAAATCTCTGTGCATATAGTCAGTGTGTGAATACTGTGTTCAGTGCCACAGTAACCCAGATAGAATGCAGTTGGCTGTAAGATCAAGAACCCCAGCATCAAAAAGAGAGAGAGAGGGCTGGGGAAATGGCTTAGCGGTTAAGGCATTTGCCTGCAAAGCCTAAAGACCCCGGTCCAATTCCCCAGGACCCACGTAAGCCAAATGCACAGGGGGTGCATGCATCTGGAGTTTGCAGTGGCTGGAAATCCTGGCATGCCCACTCTCTCTTTCTCTCTGCCTCTTCCTCTCTCTCTCAAATAAATAAATAAACTATTTTAAAGAGAGAGAGAGTGAAAAAAAGGAGCCACAATAGGGGCTGGAGAGATGGCTTAGTGGTTAAGGCAGTTGCCTGTGAAGGCTAAGGACCCATGTTCAACTCTCCAGATCCCAGGTAAGCCAGACGCACAAAGGTGAGGCAAGCGCAAGGTCACACATGCCCACTAAGTGGCGCAAGCGTCTGGAGTTCGATTGCAGTGGCTGAGGCACTGGCGTGCCAATTCTCTCTCTCTCTCTTGCCGAAAAAAAAGAGAGAGAGAGAAAGAGAGAAAAGAACCCCAGCATACCTGCAACAGCTGAACAGGATCGGGCTCCTGGCCAATAAGCCACATCCTTTGGGAGAGGTCTTCCATGGCCTCAATTTGCGTCCCGCAAGATTCAGCTTGCTCCCTGTACACCTGGAGGGCAAGCTGCATGTTCTTCTCAATGAACTTTTTGGCCAGTACTTCCTCTTCATCGAGCAGTAATCTGAGCTCAGTGAACTTCTCTGTGAGCCAGGCTTTACTTGACTCCGCATGAGCCTAAAAAGAAAGCTAGTTGCAAATGACGTTTGCCAATTTGCAGCAAATCCAAAGTAATTGACATGAAAAAAATTATAGCAACTAAAAAAATGCATTCTGAATACCAGAGTTAAGTACTAGCCAGACATGGTGGCGCAAACCTTTAATCCCAGCAATCTGGAGGCGAGGTAGGGAGGACAGCTGTGAGTTCAAGGCCACCCTGTGACTACATAATGAATTCCATCCAGGTCAGCTCTGGGCTAGAAGAAACAAAACAAAACAAAATGCTAAGAAAAGTTAAGTACTGACCATTGCCACCTGGAAATACATGGAGAAATATATGCATTTTTTTTTAAAAAAAAACCCTTATATCTTTATTTATTTGACAGAGAAAGAGGGGGAGAGAGAGAGAGAGAGAGAGTGAGAATGAGTGCGCCAGGACCTCCAGCCACTGCAAATGGACTCCAGACACATGTGCCCCCTTGTACATCTGGCTAACATGGGTCCTGGGGAATCGAACCTGGGTCCTTTGGCTTTGCAGGCAAATGCCTTAACTGCTATATATATGCCCAGACATATATGCATTTTGAGACAAGGTCTCAAATTGGCCTGCATCAGCCTCTTGAGTGCTAGGATTAAAGCTATGTACCACCACACCTGGCTTAAAGATCATTTTGTGGGATGGTGTTGTAGACTGTGTACGTAGTATGCACTAATACCCTGGATTTGATCCCCAGCATTGCATAAGCCTGGTGTGATGGTACACACCTGCAATCTTAGCTCTTGGGACATGGAGACAGAATGATCAAAAGTTTAAGGTCATCCTTGGCTACTTAGTGAATCTGATGACAGCCTAAGTTGCATGAGATCCTGACTCAGGAAAAAAAAATATTTGTAAAGTGATGGAGGGACAGCAAAATGTCTAAAAAGAAGACTAACAAAAATTGTAAAGGGGCTGGAGAGATGGCTCAGCACTTAAGTTACTTACCCTACAAAGCCTTAGGACATAGGTTTGATTCCCCAGTATCAATGTAAAACCTGATGCACTACGTGGTGCATGTGTCTGAAGTTTGTTTGCAGTGGCTAGAGGTCCTGGCATGCTCATTCTCTCTCTCAAATAAATAACTAAGTAAAAAAATTTAAAAAGCAGTAAAAGGGGCTAAGAGTATAGCTCAGTGGTATAGTGCATGAATGAGGCCCTGAGATTGATCCCCAACACCTATATATAAAATTGTATTAAAAGACACAAAAAGACCTTGGCTACATATGATTTCTTCTTTTAAGAATTAATAGAAAACTGTGTTTCCATCTATGTAAAGATTTGTGTACTGAGAATCTCATCACAGCATTTATGCATAGAGAATAGGTGGACACAATTTCCAATATGAAATATGCATGTTTACTATATTATATAAATTATGATATGTTCATAATGAAATACTTTTTAATAATTAAAAATAATGCAGCATTCTGACATTCTACAGCATGGATAAACCTTGAAGCCGTTAAGTTAGACCCAAAAGGACAAAGTATAATTACTCATGTGAAATATCTTAGAAAAAGCAAGTTCATACAGCAGGCAGAGAGTGGAGTAGAGGTTATGGGGGCTGGGGAGAAGAATGGGAAATGAGTGGCTGCTTAATGGTTTCAGTTTCTATTTCACTGTTCTGTTTGCACGTGTGTAGTGCCTGTGTGTGTGTGTGTATGTGTGTGTGTGCAGATGTAAATGCATTAAGAGGCCAGAGCAGAACTATGAAATTCCATGAGACAAGTCTCTCCCTCAACCAGAAGCTGCTTTCCATCAAAGTCAGTGAGCCCCAGCAATCTACTGTCTCCCCTACCCCTCCTGCTATGGATTGGGGTTCCAGGCTGTGTGTGATCACATCTAGAGTGTGGGCTCTAGGGATGGAACTTGAGCCATCTCTGGCCCAAGAAGCTCTATGCTTAAGCAGCATGCACTCTAATGCTGGGCCATCTTCCCAGCCCCCTATTTGACTGTTTTTGTTGTTGCCACTGGCTTTCCCTTTTTTCTTCCTGAGGTGGGGCAGGGGTACAGGGTCTGGTGATGAAGCCCTGACTGGCCTAGCCCAGTCTGGCCTCAAACTCATGGCAAAGTTCCTACTTCAGTGCTAAGATTAGAGGTGAGTGCCACCACAGCCAGCCAGAATTTCTATTTGAGACAATAAAACTGTTCTGGAAATAAATAGTTCTCATCTTTGTACAACACTTTGAATGCCATTCATGCTCCTGAAGGAATACTTCATAAGGGTTAAAAATGGCTACTATAGGGCTGGAGAGATGGCTTAGTGGTTAAGGCGTTTGCCTATGAAACCTAAGGACTGAGGTTTGATTCCCCAGTACCTACGTAAGCCAGATACACAAGGTGGCGCATGCATCTGGGGTTCATTTTCAGTGGCTGGAGGCCCTGGTGCACCCATATTTTCTGTCTCTCTGCCTCACTCTATCTCTCAAATAAATAAATAAATAAATAAATAAATATTTTTTTAAAATGGCTACTATTGGGCTGAAGAGATGGCTTAGTGGTCAAGGCCTGTGAAGCCTAAGGACCCATGTTTGATTCCCCAGATCCCACATAAGCCAGACGCACAAGGTGATGCATCACAAGGTGGCGCATGCATCTGGAGTTCGATTGCAGTGGCTGGAGACCCCGGTGTGCTAATTCTCTCTCTTTTATATATATATATATAAAATGGATGGAGCTGGGTGTGGTGGTACACGCCTTTAATCCCAGCACTCAGAAGGCAGAGGTAGGAGGATCACAGTGAGTTCAAGGGTCACTGTGAGACTACATAGTGAATTCCAGGCTCAGCCTGGGCTAGAGTGAAACCCTACCTCAAAAAAAAAAAAAAAAAAAAAAAAAAAAAAAAAAAAAAAGGATGGGACTAGAGAGATGGCTTAGTAGTTAATGTGCTTGTCTGCAAAGCCTAAGGACCCATATTTGGTAATCCAGATCCCACATAAGCCAGATGCACAAGATGACACAAGTGCAAGGTCACACATGTGCACAAGGTGGTGCACGCATCTGGAGTTTGATTGCAGTGGCTAGAGGCCCTGGTGCACCAATTCCTTATCTCTCTCATAAAAAAAAAATGGTTACTATAGGACTAGGGAGATGGGTCAGTAGTTAAGGCACTTGTCTGCAAAGTCTAACAACCCAAATTCGATTCCTCATTTCCCAAGTAAAGTCAGATGTACAAAGTGCCACATGCATCTGGAGCTCATTTGCAGTGGCTATTTCTCTTTCTTTCTCTCCCTCCCTCCTCCTTGCAAATAAATAAATTAAAAAAAACAAACCCTGCTGCTATAATGTCATGTGGTAGTGCACACCTTTAATTCCAGTACTTGAGAGGGAGAGGTAGGGGAATCCCTGAGTTGGAGGCCAGTCTGGAGCTAGAGTGAGACCTTCCTGGGGAAAAAAAAAAAATCAGCCTAGTGTTGCGGTCAGGTTTGCATTACTGGTAGAAATCACCCAACCTAGAGTAGCTTGTGGGAAAAAAAGAGGTTTATTTTGGCTTACAGGCTCGAGGGGGAAGCTTTGTGATGGCCGGGGGAAATGACGACATGAGCAGAGGGTGGACATCACCCCCTGGCCAACATAAGGTAGACCATAGCAACAGGAGAGTGTGCCAAACACTGGCAAGGGGACCCTGGCTATAATACCTATAAGCCCACCCCCAACAATACACTCCCTCCAGGAAGCATTAATTGCCAAATCTCCATCAGCTGGGAACCTAGTAGTCAGAACACCTAAGTTTATGGGGGACATTTGAATCAAACCACCACAGCTAGGGAGATGGCTCAATAGATAAAGTCCTTGCCCGGCAAGCATGAATACCTGAGTTCAGAGTGCTGGAACTCAAATAAAGCCAGATGTGTAAGCATTTGTAATCCCAGTGCCTCTATGGTGAGAAGAGAGGCAGAGACAGGAGAATCCCCCAGAAGCTCATGTGTCAACTAGCTTATGGAATGCAGCGGTGAACAAGAGACCCTGCCTCAAACAAGGTGGAAGGGGAGGGCCGACACTTGAAGTTGTCCTGTGAGCATGAGCTGCGCACACACCGTACACATGCACACCCCCCCCAAAATCAGAAAAAAAATACAAGAAAAAAGAATGCGGTAGACCATATGGCCTTGCATGGAAAGCTCTTCAAGGTACTCTGGAAAAGGAGGAGCAAGTTGCAGAGTGATACACACACCACAATACCATTCACGTGACACAGCACAAACTTCATATGCGTATGCAAATGCAGTGGAAATACTAGTGGTGGTCACACTGGGGAAGAGGTGTGGGGTTGGAAGACGGTGAGGAAGGGCTCTTACTTTGTACTTTACACACTGTTATTTCATTTCATTAAAAAAAATATTTTTGTTCATTTTTTTTTTTTATTTAGCTGAGAATGACAGAGAGAGAAAGAGAGAGAGACAGAGAATGGGCACGCCAGGGCCTCCAGCCACTGCAAACAAACTCCAGACGCGTGCGCCCCCTTGTGCATCTGGCTAACGTGGGTCCTGGGGAGTCGGTCCTGGGGAGTCGAGCCTCGAACCAGGGTCCTTAGGCTTCACAGGCAAGCGCTTAACTGCTAAGCCATCTCTCCATCCCCTTATTTTTGGTTTTTCAAAGTAAGGTCTTGCTTTAGCCTAAACTGAATTGGAATTCACTATGTAGTCTCAGGGTGGCCTCACAGTGATCTTCCTACCTCTGCCACCCAAGTGCTGGGATTAAAGGCATGTACCATCATGCCTAGCTCTTATTTTATTGCTGAGAGAGGGTCTCATGTAGCTCAGGCTGGCATCAAACTCACTATGTAACACAGACTGACCTTGAATTTTTGCTCCTCTTGCCTGGGATTACAGTCATTCCACTAAACCCAGTTTATAGAGTTCTGTACTATACTATTGTTTAGTTACCTAAAAATTAGCATGTGCTCCTGATTGATTTATTTATTGGTTTTTTGAGGTACAGTCTCACTCTAGTCCAGGCTGACCTGGAATTCATTATGTAGTCTCAGGGTGGCCTTGAACCCATGGTGATCCACCTACCTCTGCCTCCCAAATGCTGGGATTAAAGGTGTGCGCCACCATGCCTGGTTTATTTATTTATTTTGAAGGTAAGGTCTTTTTTTTTTTTTTTTTTTTTTTTCCCTTCGAGGTAGGGTCTCACTCTGGCCCAAGCTGATCTGGAATTAACTTTGTAGTCTCAGGGTGCCCTCAAACTCACAGTGATCCTCCTATCTCTGCCTCCTGAGTGCTGGGATTAAAGGCGTGCACCACCATGCCCGGCTAAGGTAAGGTCTTGCTCTAGCCCAGGCTTATGTGGAATTCACTATGTAGTCTCAGGCTGGCCTTGAACTCACAGCAATCTTCCTTCCTCTGCTTCCCAAGTGCTAGGATTAAAGGCATGTGCCACCATGCCTTGTTTCATAATTCTTTCTTTTGTTTATTTTTAAAAAATATTTTATTTATTTATTTGAGAGAGAGAGAGAGAGACAGAGAGAAACAGAGAGAGAGAATGGATGCACCAAGTCCTCTAGCCACTGCAAACGAACTCCAGACACATTCGCCACCATGTGCATCTGGCTTACATGGGTTCTGGGGAGTTGAACCTAGGTCCTTAGGCTTCGCAGGCTATCTCTAAGCTATCTCTCTAGCCCTTCCTGTTTGTTTTTATTTTTTGTTTTTTTGAGGTAGGGTCTCACTCTAGCTCAGACTGACCTATAATTTACCATGTAGTCTCAGGGTGGCCTTGAACTCACAGTGCTCCTCCTACCTCTGCCTCCCAAGTGCTGGGATTAAAGGCGTGCGATACCTCACCCACTGTTTGTTTTTCTATGAGGAAGGGTCTTGCTCTAGCCCAGGCTAACCTCGAACTCACAACAATCCTCCTATCTCAGTGTCCTAAGTGCTTGGATTAAAGGTGTGTACCAGCATACCCAGCCATTATTATTTATATAATGAAAATATAAACAGAAAATCATTTGGAAAAACAATTTATATTTTGATTTTTCGAGGTAGGGTCTCACTCTGGCTCAGGCTAACCTGGAATTAACTATGCAGTCTCAGGGTGGCCTCTAACTCATGAAGATCCTCCTACCTCTGCCTCCCAGTGCTGGGATGAAAGGTGTGCACCACCACACCCGGCAAGAACAATTTTTTTTTTTTTTTAATGAGAGAGAGAGAGAGAGAGAGAGAGAGAGAGAATTGGTACATCAAGGCGTCTAGCCACTGCAGCCGAACTCCAGATGTGTGTGCCACCTTGTGTATCTGGCTTATCTGGGGGTGGGGGTTGAATATGGTCCTTAGGCTTCGCAAGTAAGTGTCTTAACTGTGAAGCCATCTCTCCACCCCTGGAAAAACAAATTTTAAAAACCACAGGCCATCATTTTCCTCAGTCCAAACATTTGTACAACCCATAACTCCTATACAGGGCCAAACTCTCCTGTGATACAGTGCTAGCTGTTTTTTTTTTTTTTTTTTTTTTCCTAGTGTTGGGAATCAAATTCAAGGCTTTGGGGATACTAGGCAAGCTCTCTCTACTGAGCTATATCCCTGTGGTGATTTGATTCACTCAGCTGTCCCCCATAAACTTAAGTGTTCTGAATGCTAGGCTCCCAGCTGATAGAGATTTGGGGATTAAAATGCCTCCTGGAGGGAGTGTATTGTTGGGGGCGGGCTTATGGGTGTTATAGCTAGTTTCCCCAAGCCAGTGTTTGGCACACTCTCCTGTTGCTATTGTCCACCTGATGTTGACCAGGGGGTGATGTCCATCCTCTGCTCATGCCATCATTTCCCCTGCCATCATGGAGCTTCCCCTTGAGCCTGTAAGCCAAAATAAACCTCTTTTTCCCACAAGCTGCTCTTGGTTGGGTGATTTCTACCAGCAATGCGAACCTGACTGCAACAATCCTTAAAACAAAATTATTCATGTATTTATTTATTTGAGAGAGAGAGAGAGAGAGAGAATGGGTGCACCAGGGTCTCCAGCCTCTGTGAACTAACTCCAGATGCATGTGCCATCTTGTGCAGCTGGCTTACGTGGGTACTGGGGAATCAAACCTGGGTCCTTTGGCTTTGCTGGTAAGCACCTTAGTTACTAAGCTATCTCTCTAGCCCATATTCTCAATTTAATTTAATTTTTCTTTTTTGGCTGTTCTTTTCTTTTCTTTTCTTCCGAGGTAGGGTCTTACTCTAGCTCAGGCTGACCTGGAACTCATTCCGTAGTCTCAGGGTGGCCTCAAACTCATGGCGATCCTCCTACCTCTGCCTCCCAAGTGCGGGGATTAAAGGCGTGTGCCACCATGCCCGGCTTTTTTGTGTTTTTTTTTTTTTGCTGTTTAAAAATATATATTTTAGGGATGGAGGGATTGCTTAGCAGTTAAGGCACTTGCTTGCAAAGCCAAAGGACTCAGGTTCAATTCCGCAGGACCCACGTTAGCCAGTTGCACAAGGGGGCACATGCTCCTGGAGTTCATTTGCAGTGGCCAGAGGCCCTAACATGTGTCCATTCTCTCTCTCTCTCTCTCCCCCTCTTTCTCTGTCAAATACAAATAAAATATTTTTAAATATATATATTTTATTTATTTATTTTGCAAGTAGAGTGTGACAGAGAGAGAAAGAAAGAGGGAGAAAGAATGGGCACACTAAGGCCTCTAGCCTTGCAAACGAATTCCAGACACATGTGCCACTTTGTGCACCTGGCTTTATGTGGGTACTGGGGAACTGAACCCAGGTTGTTAGGCTTTGCAAACAAGTGCCTAACCACTGACCAATTTCTTCAGCCTCCCTTCCGTTTTTTAGGTTTTCAAGGTAGTGTCTCACTTTCTAGCCCAAGCTGACCTGGAATTCACTATGTAGTCTCGGGGTGGCCTCGAACTCAGCAATCCACCTACCTCTGCCTCCTGAGTGCTGGGATTAAAGGAATGAGCCACCACACCTAGTTTAAGCTCCCCTTTTTTGATATTTTCATTTATTTGCAAGCAGACACACACAGAGAGAGAATAAGAATGGCATACCAGGGCCTCTTGCCACTGCAAATGGATTCTAGATGCATGTACCACTTTGTTCATCTGGCTTTACATAGGCTCCTTGGAATTGAATCTGGGCCGTCAGGCCCTGCAAGGAAGTACCTTTAACTGCTGAGCCATCTCTCCAGTCCCTCCTCTTTTTTTGTTTCTCTGAGGTTGGATCTTCTCACTCTAGCCCAAGTTGACCTGGAATTCATTGTGTAGTCTCAGGTTGGCCTTGAACTCATGGCCATCTACCTACCTCTGCCTCCTGACAGCTGGGATTAAAGGCGTGTGCCACCACACCCAGCTCCTTTTATTTATTTGTGAGGAAAAAGAGAGAGAGAGAGAGAGTGGGCATGCCAGGGCTTCCAGCTGCTGCAAACGAAGTCTAGATACATGTGCCATCTCTCTAGCCCCTGTCTTTGTCTTAAAAAAATGTGTGTGTGTGTGTGTGTGTATATATATATATATATGTATAATTTATTTGCAAGGAAAGAGAGAGAGACAATGGGCACACCATGCTTTCTTGCCATTGCAAATGAACTTCATATACATGTGCCACTTTGTGCATCTGGCTTTATGTGGGTACTGGGGAATCAAGTCTGGGTCATTAGGCTTTGCAGGCAAGTGCCTTAATTGCTGAGCCATCTCTCCAGCACCCCCCTCCTCCTTGGTTTGTTTTGTTTTTTTTTCCTAGCCCAGGCTTGTCCCATGGCCTGTGGATTGGAGGGTTTTCAGCTGGCCTAGGAACCAGTCTGCCTTTGTAACATGGCTGCAGAATCAGTGAGCCTGGCCATGAGTGGATCTTTATTGAATGACCAAAGGAAGGACAGAAAATACGTTCCTGTCTGCAGCCACACCACCCTGAATGTGCCTGATCTGGTCTAAAGCTAAGTATGTTTGGGCCTGGTTAGTATTTCGATGACAGAAAATATGTTCTAAACTCCTGAGTAAAGAATGCATTTGGGGGCTGGAGAAATGGCTTAGTGGTTAAGTGCTTGCCTGAGAAGCCTAAGGACCCTGGTTCGAGGCTCTATTCCCCAGGACCCATGTAAGCCAGATGCACAAGGTGGTGCATGCATCTGGAGTTCATTTGCAGTGGCTGGAAGCCCTGGCGCACCCATTCTCTCTCTATCTGCCTCTTTCTCTCTCTGTCTGTCGCTCTCAAATAAATAAATAAAAATAAACAAAAAAATTAAAAAAAAAGAATGCATTTGGAGGTAACAGAGTAAAGTAGACCTTTGTAAACAGAACAAGAGGGGAAATATCTCCCAGCCAAGTGGGCCTTGAGCATAGTTACAAAGATCCATTTCTTAAAATGTTTTTATTTGTTTATTTATTTGAGAGAGAGAGAGCGAGAGAGAATGGACATGCCAGGGCCTCCAGCCATTGCAAACAAACTCCAGATGCATGTGCCACCTTGTGCATCTGGCTTACGTGGATCCTGGGGAATTGAACCTGGGTCCTTTGGCTTTGCAGGCATCTGCGTTGACCACTAAACCATCTCTCCAGCCCATCAAGAAGAATATCTGAAAGAAGCTGAAAGACACTATACCCTGTTGTAAAAGTCAACGCACGAATAACTGCTGGGAGCGTCAGCAAAGAAGGTGCAAGCAGGTTGAGGCTCATGAGGGAAAGCGAGGGAGGAAGAGAGAGGAAGGGAGGGAGGGAAATGGAGAAAAAGAATATATATATATATATGTTCTTGCTTGGTGGAACACTAACCCTAGCACTCAGGAGGCTGAAGTAGGAGGCCTACTGGGAGTTCAAGGCTGGCCTGGAGATAAAGAGTGAGTTCCAAGTTAGTCTAGGATAGAGTTGAGCCCTGCCTCAAAAAAAGGATCTCAAAAATACAAAGTGGTAGAGACCTGGCCTACCATATGTGAGGTTCTGGGTTCAGTCCCCAGTAATATATGTCAACAACAACAAAGCAGAATTCTGATAACAAAACAAGCAAATCTATTGCTGATTTGGGTCACATTGAGTTGAAGTGAAACATGAAACCAGGTCCCAGGCTGAGCTGGCTGGATTTGGACACTAGGCTAGACGGGCTGGTGGCCTGTGAGGTCCTGGTGGGGTCTACTTGAGATGGGCCTGAAGAATATAGTATAGTATAGTATAGTATAGAATATGGGGGAGAAAGAACTTGAGCAGCCAAGAAGCCCGGTCAGGGATGGTGAGGGATTCTGGGAATGGGCTGCTGGCTGCTATGTGACCCCCATCTCCAAGTCCTGTGGAGAGGAAGGGGCCTGGGAGAAGAAGGCCGGCCTGAGTTACAGAGTGAGTTCCAAATTAGTCTGCGTTTGTGGAATACTGGTGAGCATAGCTTCCTTCCAAATTAGCCTGGATTAGAGTGAGACCCTGCCTCAAATAAATAAAACAAACAAACAAACAAACAAACAAAAAAGGGCTGGGAAGATGACTCAGCGATTAAAGGAACTTGCTTGTAAAGCCTGTCAGTTGGGTCCAATTCCTCAGTGACCACGCACATCCAGATGCTCAACGTGGTGCATGTATCTAGAGTTCATTTGTAGACTGGAGAGATGGTTCAGTGGTTAAGGGCGCGCTCTTGCAAAGCCTGTAGGACTAGGTTCAATTCCCTTGTACGAACGTTAAGCACATGCACAAAGTGGCACAGTGCCTGTAATTTGTTTGCAGTAGCAAGAGGCTGTGGCATGCCCATTCATTCTCACTTTCCCCAACTCTCTTTTTCTCTTAAATAAACATATTTTAGAGTTCATTTGCAGTGGCAAGAGCCCCTGGAACTTCTGCATGCATGCTCTCTCTCTCTTTCTCTCTCTCTTCCTATCTCAAATAAATAAAATTATTTTGTAAAAAAACCAAAGTAAGAAGGCTGGAGAGATGGCTTAGTGGTTAAGATGCTTGCCTGCAAAGCCAAAGGACCTTGGTTCGATCCCCCAGGACCCATGTAAGCCAGATACACAAGGTTTGTGCGTCTGGAGTTTGTTTGCAGAGGCTAGAAGCCCTGGCACACCCATTCTCTGTCTATCTGCCTCTCTCTCATTCTTTCTCTCTCCCAAATAAATAAAAATTAAAAAAACTAGAGAGTGAGAGAGAATATGTTGCCTCAACTAGGCTTGGACTCTTACACTCAAGCAATCCTCCTGCCTTAGCCTCTCGTGTAGCTGGGATGATAGGGTTGTATCACTTTGCCTGCTTTAGGCGCTTGCATCAATTTAAGGACCTTTTAGTACTGATAGACTATGAACATTCTAAATCTAGTTATGGATCTCTGCATTCAACAGACAGCATCCAGCCTCAAAACACACACATGGGGGCTGGAGAGAATGCTTGGTGGCTAAGGTGCTTGCCTGCAGAGCCTAATGACCCGAGTTCAATTCCCCAGTACCCATGTAAAGCCAGATGCACAGAGTGGTGCATGCATCTGGAGTTTATTTGCAGCAGCTGGAGACCCTGGCACACCCATTCTCTCTGTCTCTTTTTTATCTCTCTGCTTGCAAATAAATAAAAAAATTATAAAACACACACACACACACACACACACACACACACACACACACATACACACACAGGCTGGGGAGATGGCTCAGAGGTTAAAGGCTCTTGCTACCAAAGCCTGCTGTTTGGGTTCAGTTCCCCAGTGTTCATGTAAAGCCAGATGCACAAAGTGGCACATGCATCTTGAGTTTGTTTGCAGTGGCAAGAGGCTCTGGCATGCCCATGTTCTCTTTCTTTCTCACCACCTTCTTTTCTATTTATAAAAGTATCAAGCAGGACATGGTGGCATACGCCTGTAATTCTAGCACTTGGAAGACTGAAACAGGATGTGGTGGTTTGAATTAGGTGGCTCCCTAAACTCGTGTGTTTGGAATGTTTGATTTGGCTGATGGCAGTTTGGGAATTGGAGCCTTGCTGGAGGTGTGTGTTGGGGGCGGGCTTATGGGTGTTATAGCCAGCTCCCCCTTGCCAGTGTTTGACACACTCTCCTGCTGATGTTGTCCACCTGATGTTGGCCAGGAGGTGATGTCCAGCCTCTGCCCATGCCACATTTTCCTCTGCCATCATGGAACTTTCTCTTGAGTCTGTAAGCCAAATAAACCGCCTCATCCCACAAGCTGCTTCTGGTCAGGTGCTTGTGTCAGCAATGAGAAAGTAACTGGAACACAGGAGAACTAAAAGTTGAAAGCCAAGATGAACATGATGGCACATGCTTGTAGTCCCAGTACTGAGGCATCCTGGGCTACACAGAGAGATCAAGGCCAGCGTGGACTATATAACAATACTCTGTCTTAAACAGCCTAAACATTTCAAGGATAACATGGTGAGTTTCAGACAAGCTTAAGCTATATAGTGAGACCACATGTCAAAAAAATAGAGCCAGGCATGGGGGCACATGACTTTAGTCCCAGCACTCAGGAGGCTGAAGTAGGAGGATCACTTTAAGTTTGAGGCTAGCCTGGGCTACAGTGTGAATCCCAGGTCAGCCTGTGTAGAGTGAGACCCTGCCTCAGAAAAACAAAACAAAAAGAAAGTAAAACAAAACAAGGGGTTAGGAGATTGGCTCCACAGTGGCTAAGAGTGTTTGCCATGCAAGCCTGAGAGCCTGAGGCTGCCTGAGTTCGATCCCCCAGCACCCACATAAGCAGCTGGCATGGCCACACATGCCTACAACCTTATCCCTGTGGGGAGCAGAGACTGGAGGACCACTGGGGCTCACAAAATGCAGCTCCAGGTTCAGAGAGAGATTTTGTCATAAGGCAATGCGTGCATGAATGACAGAGGACAATGGTCTTCTCTGGCCTCTACATGTGTGGCACACCCATCTGCATCCCCCCCCCCAAAAAAAAAACCCCGCACTTCACAAGATTTGGGAGATTCAGGAAGACAGTGTTGTTCTGCTACAGTCATCGAATACCAGTCTGAACAGAAATCCGGGCTTAAGGGGTGGTGGGGGCGGTGCTGGGTTTGCCCTGCTACCCAAATGCACCGGCTCCTAAAGAGCCAAGCAGGGAGGCAGCCTTAGTGTGGGCTAAGGATTAATGACCGAGTCCTCCACTGTCCTTTGGGAAGGAGTAGCTCGTTGTTTAAGTTTGGCCACTGGTTCTGCACAACAGACTTTGGACCATGTACAAATTTTGTTCTGTTTACACAGCGTCTCTATGGACTAGTGTTCATACCAATGGCCTTTCCCCTCATGACCTCTGTGTAAGTCAGTTCAGAGCAGCACGGTCAGCCAGACCTCACTGCCACAGTCAACGGAATGCTAATGCTATGATGGGGAGTCCCTTGTAGGACTGGGCTCAGGAGGAAAGAAACCAAGGTGTCCAAAAGATGTTCACTCCCTGTTATTTGCACTGGGGAGAAACCTAGAACTGATGGAATTGTTCAACCTTAGAACAACCTAGAGAATCATGGTGGAAACACATCATAAAATATGCAAGTTCTAAAACTGGCATTGGAGCTGGATATGACCCGGCACCCCTACATTCCCAGCTACTTGGACAGCTGGAGGCTGAGGCAGGAGGATCACTTGGGCCCTGGAGTTGAATGGCAGCCTGGGCAATATAGCTAGATCTTGTCTCAAGAAGAGGAGAAGAAGGAGGAGGAGGAGGAAGAGGTGAAGGAGAAGAGAAGAAGAAGAAGAAGAAGGAAAGAAAAAGAAAATTGCTGGGGATGGTGGCTCACGCCTTTAATCCCAGCACTCAAAAGGCAGAGGTAGGAGGATAGCTGTGAGTTTGAGGCCAGCCTGAGACTACGTAGTGAATTCCTTGGTCAGCCTGGGCTACAGCAAGACTCTACTTTGAAAAACAAACAAACAGGGCTGGAGAAGTGGCTTAGTGATTAAGGTGTTTGCAAAGCCAAAGACCTCAGTTCCATTCCCCAGGACCCATGTAAGCCAGCTGCACAAGGTGGCACAAGCATCGTAAGTGCATTTGCAGTGGCTGGAGGCCCTGGTGTGCTCTCTCTCTCTCTCTCCCTCCCTCCCTCTGTGTCTCTCTCAAATAAATAAATAAATAAATAAAGAAAGAAAGAAAGAAATAAAGAAAGAAAGAAAGAAAGAAAAGAAAATTAAAGACACTAAAACAAAGAAAAACAAACAAAAAAGCCTGGAGTGACTGCGCATGCCTATAATCTCAGTGCTGAAAGGGGCAGACACAGAGAACAGTTGGGGCTCTCTGGTCATCCTCCTGTGTCAGACTACTCTGTGGGGTTACAGATGAGCACAACCATGCTTTTCTCCCTCCTTGAGACAGAGTCTCACAATGTAGTCTAGACTTCCTACAACTCACTATGTAGCCCAGGCTGTCTTTAAACTGAGGCAAACCTTCTGTATTAGCGCCCCAGGTGTTGGAAGTCATCGTGCCTGGCAAAAGAACTAAAATAATTCTGGAAAAGAAATATCAAGTTGAGACCATCACTCATTTCAAGTCCTACTATGGGCTACAGTAACCATGACTATGTACAGAGATAGTCACATAGATTAATGGAGTAGAATAAAGGCCCAGAAATAATGCGACACATGCACGGCCAACAGATTTTGTTCCTGAAAGCTGTGGTTCTGGGGGCTGCTCGGGGCTTTGTTCATGCTAGGCAAGTGCTCTACCACTGAACTACACTCCCAGTTCTCAAATTGATTTTTTTAAAAATGTTTTTCTTTAAATTTGTATTTATTGGGAAGAGAGAGAGGGAGACAGAGAAAATGGGCATGCCAGGGCTTGTAACCACTGAAAATGAGCTCCAGACACATGCGCCACCATGTGCATATGGCTTACGTGGTTACTAGGGAATCGAACCTGGATTCCTTAGACTTCGTAGGCAAGAGCTTTAACTGCTAAGCCATCTCTCCAGCCCTCAAACTGTTTTTTTTTTTTGTTGTTGTTGTTCAAGGTAGAGTCTCACTGTAGCCCAGGCTGGCCTGGAATTCACTCTGTAGTCCCAGGCTGGCCTCGAACTCATGATGACCCTCCTACCTCTGCCTCCCTAGTGCTAAGATTAAGGGTGTGCAGTACCATACTCAGCTCCTGATTTTTGACAAAAGCAATTCAGTGGAAAAGAGTTGTCTTTTCTATAAATGGTGCTAGAGTAATTGGCCATCCATAAGCAAAGTAAACACAGAAAAGGCACACCTCTATTCCCAGCACTTGGGAGGTCAAGGAAAGAGGATCAAGAATTTAAGGCTAAACAGGTGCAATAGTGTCATGTCTGTCATGGTGGAAACCAACTGCCCTCTAATTGGACTGGAGGCCCGCTCCATGGGAGGGAATACATCCCTGATACTGAAACTTAAAAGAGGGGTAGTCATGAGCCCTAGGGGTGTAACGTCTGCTGCTGTCTGGCTAAATGTATATACTATGCTTATCAAACTGCCCAGTAAGCACTTCTCTTAATGTTCACACCCTTATATTAATGCTACTCTCCCTTTTGGTAGAGAACCTTCCCTTTTTAGATGGCAGAGACCTTGGAATGACTCAGAAGGCATCATGGTGCTGGAAAGAAGTCACAGGAGTGCTCAGTACTGCAAAATCTCTATCACACCTTCCAAGGCTCAGAGTCTATTGCGGAAAAGGTGGCGGAAAGAATGTAAGAGCCAAAGGAAGGGCAGGACTCCTTACAACGTGCTCCCCCCAGACACAAAATGGCCTGGATATCCATGACCTCACAGTGCCTGCCACTACCTACACAAGACCATCATAATAGGAGGAAAAGATCATGACATCAAAATAAAAGAGAGACTAATTGAAATGGGGAGGGGATATGATGGAGAATAGGGTTTCAAAGGGGAAAGTGGAGGGGATGGAGGGTATTACCATGGGATATTTTTTATAATCATGGAAGTTGTTAATAAAAAAACATTTGAAAAGAAAAAAAAAAGAGAGAATTTAAGGCTAAATCTGGGTTTGGTGGCTCTTGCCTCTAATCCCATCACTCAGGAGGAGGATTGTCATGAGTTCAAGGCCACCCTGAGACTACACAGTGAATTCTAGGTCAGCCTGGGCTAGAGTGAGACTCTACCTCAAACCCCCCTCCAAGAAAGGATTTAAGGCTAAAATTAAATCACCTCCATAACCTAATTCAAGGCCAGCCTGGGCTACAAGAGACCCTATCTCAAATAGTCATGTATGGTGGCTCATGCTTATCCTTTGAGCACTGGGGAGCCTGAAGAGGAGAGGATCACCCCAAGTTGCAGTGAAACCCTGCCTCACAAACAAAACCAAAAAACCTTCAACTATATATCTTATATACAAATTTAAAAGTATAGCCGGATGTAATGGCGCACACCTTTAATCCCAGAACTTGGGAGGCAGAGGTAGGAGGATCATTGTGAGTTCGAGGCCACTCTGAGGCTACATAGTGAATTCCAGGTCAGCCTAGGCTAGAGTGAAAGTCTACCTCGAAAAACCAAAAATGAATAAATAAGGTAAAATAAAATAAAATAATAATAAATAAACAAAAAGTGAATTATGAACTTAAATGTAAAATGTAGTCTTTGGCTTTGTTTTGTGTGAGACAGGATCTCACTCTATATAGTACTGGCTGGCCTAGAACTTGCATGTAGACCAGGCTGGCCTTGAACTTGTGATCTTCCAGCTTCTGCCGTTTAAGTGTTTGGATTATATTTTAAGATGGAGTGTCGGGCTGGAGGAATGGCTTAGCAGTTAAGGCATTTGCCTGTGAAGCCAAAGGACCCATGTTTGATTCTCCAGGACCCATGTAAGCCAGATGCACAAGGGACACATGTATCTGGAGTTCGTTTGCAGTGGCTAGAGGCCCTGGCATACCCATTCTTTTTCCATCTGTTTCTCTTCTATCTCTCTCTCTTTCTCTCTCTCTGCTTGCAAATAATTAATTAATTAATTTAAAAAAAACATGGAGTGTCACTATGTTGCCCCAGTATTGTCTTGTGGGCAACTGATTCTTCTGCCTCTGCCTCCCAAGTAGCTGGGACTAGGTGTGTGCCACTAACACCAAGATAAAATACAAAACTATTAAATGTAAAACTATAAAACTAAATATACACTGGGTAGAGGCCGAGGCAGGATGATGAAAGCAAATTTAAGGATGATCTAGGCTATGTAGTGAGTCGCAGGGCAGCCTGGGCTATACAGTGTGAGAACCCATCTCAAAACAAAATGACAACAAAAAAACCCCAACCTGCCCAGTGTGGTGGCACACATCTATAATCTCACACTTGAGAAGCAGAGGCTGGAAGATCAGAGTTCAGGGTCACCCAGGACTACATAGCAAATGGGTATCTTATTCTAGTCCTCACTGTGAGGAGGGAGCATCTGAGAATGAGAGGAGATAGGGGACCAAGTAGAGTTCCAATAGAAGGCGTCTCAAGGTGACTTAAAACTTATTCATTTTATTTATTTGAGAGGAAGAGAAAGAGATAGAGGCAGAGGCAGATAGAGAGAGAGGGAGAGAATGGTTGCACCAGGGCATCCTAGCCACTGCAAATGAACTCCAGGCCAAGAAGACTTTTTCAGTCAAAATAGCAACTCACAATGCCAGCCCAGGCTTCCCATGCAATACTCAAAAGATTCAGGTAAGCATGGCGGTGGAGGTACATACCCTGAGGAGGCTGAAGCAGGGAGGTTGGGTTTAAGTTTATGTTATACAGTGAGATTATCTCAACAAACAAACAAACAAACAAGCTGAGCCTAGTGGCCCAGGTCTATCATCCCAACTACTCAGAAGGCTGAGAGAGAAGGATCACAAGTTCAAGTCCAGCCAGGGTGATTTAGCTTGGCTCGCATAGTGAGGGAGACTCTGTCTCAATAAGCAGTGAGATTGCGCTTCAAAAAGTAGTAGAATACTGCTTAGCATGTGCATAGCCCTGGGTTCAGTCCACAGTACTGCAAACATGCAAACAGAAACACTGTCTGGAGAGATGGCTTAGTGGTTAAGGCACTTGCCTGCAAAGCCAAAGGACCCAGGTTTGATTCCCTAGTACCCATGTAAAGCCAGATACACAAGGTGGTGCATGTGTGTGGAGTTCATTTGCAATAGCTAGAGGCCCTGGTGTGTTCATTCTCTCTATATCTGTCTCTATCTGCCCTCTCTCTCAAAATAAAATAAATATTTTTAAAAGGGGAAATCTGAAGATAGTTTGTATTTATAGACTATATTTGTACTATTTCTTTTGTTGTTGTTGTTTATTTGTGTTTTCGCTCTAGCCCAGGCTGACCTGGAATTTACTATATAGTCTCAGGATGGCCTTGAACTCATAGCAATTTTTCTACCTCAGCCTCCTGAGTGCTGGGATTAAAGGCGTGTGCCACTGGTACGCCCAGCTATGTTATTTCATTCAAGGCAGGGAAACCTTAAATCATCTGCCTGTTCTGTAAACTATTTTGCTTTGCTTAAAGCAACTGTGGGGGTGGAGAACCAGTCCCTGTAAGAGAGGACAGCAGCTGATGCAAGACTGGGCCTTGGCAGTTGCAGTGTGAGGTAATGCTGGTCTGTGCCTGGTGAGGCAGGCGTGCACGTCAAGGTGCTGTGCAGGGCCAGTTCTCCACAAAGCTGACGGGACGGAGCCTCGGGGTCATTCACCTGCACTCATGTCCTCTTTGTGGTCTTTTTTTTTTTTCCCTCATTTTAAAAAAATATTATATCATTATTTATTTATTTGAGAGAAAAAGAGGGAGATAGAGAATGGGCACACCTAGCCATTGCAAATGAACTCCAGACGCATGTATTACCATGTGCATCTGGCTTAGTAGGTACTGGGGAATTGAGCCTGGGCTTTAGGCTTTGCAGGCAAGAGCCTTAACCACTAAGCTATCTCTCCAGCCTCCCCCCACTTCATGGTCTTGCAATAAACTCTTGTGTTTTTTGTTTTTTTTTTTTCTCAAAGAGAGCCCCTTATATTATTGAAGCCCCAAGTCCCCTTTGAGGTTGGTCCAGGTCTTCCCTGGGCTCCATACTGGCTGACAAGGGGTCCTGGGGACGGTGTGGACATCTCTGGTGGAGTAGGGAAGCAGCAGTCACTTGCCTTGAGCCTCTCCCCAGCGTCTTCTATCTGGGCTATGTTCCCAGTGTACAGTTGCTTCTTGGTCACCAAATGCTCTGAACAGTCTTGGATGAGTTTCTGTACATCAGGGGGATAGGAAAAAAATGTGGAAACACCGTCACAACCAGCTCTCATCTCTGCTCACCCCTGAGTTCTTTTTCAGTCGTGGTGCCTGAGACTCCAAAGGTGAGGCGACTTGCCCAGAGACGCGTGGCGAGATGGAAGCTGAGCTGAGATTTGGCCCCTCTGAGCCTGAGGTTCACATCCGGCATTCCTCCAGTCTGTGTCTATCTGTCTCCTGCCTTCCAGCTCTGCTTTTCTTTCAAGACAGGGTCTCATGCATTTCAGACTGGCCTTGCACTCACCATGGGACTGAGAATGGCCTTGAACTACTGATCCTCCTGCCTCTACCTCCCCAGGGCCGGGATTACAGGGTGTGCCACCATGCCCTGCTTATGCGGTGCTGGGCATGGAACAGAGGTTTTCCTGCACGCTAAGCAAGCGCTCTACCAATTGAGTCACATTCCCAGCCCCCAACTCACTCTATCTCAGGCTGACCTGGAATTCACTCTGTAGTCTCAGGGTGGCCTTGAACTCAGGCAATCCTCCTACCTCTACCTCCCAAGTGCTGGGATTAAAGGTGCATGTCACCACACCTGGCTGACGTTTTATTTTTCCAAAAGCCTAATCTGGATCTCTCCCCTCCACAGGGGTGGCCATGTCTCTGGCTTAGCCTCCCTCCCTCTTTCCCTCCCTCCTTCCGTTCCTTCCTTCCTTCCTTCCTTCCTTCCCCCTCCCTTCCTTCCCTTCCATAGGCCTTGCACTTCAAAGCCTGAGCCTAACTCTTGCATCCCCAAAGGGACAGGGATGGGTGTCTGGACCCTGAAGTGTTTGTCATTACCTGACATTTCAAGCCCCTAAGCAACTTGTTGGGAGCACTAGCCCCCCTACAGAGAGAAGAGGGCTAGGTGTGATAACAGCTCTGTACCTAAGATGGCAGGAATCAGATGTCCCCCATAAACTCATGTGTTCTGAATGCTGGGTCTGCAGATGATGGCAGTTTGGGAGGTGGACCCTTGCTGGAGGAGGTGTGCTGCTGGATGTGGGTCTTGAGGTTTATTAGCCCCTGGACTGTCAGTGTTGACTTAGCTCATTCTTCTGCCACTGTTGCCCACCTGATGTTGGCAAGGAGGTGATGTCCAGCCTCTGCTCTACCATCTTTTGTAAACCAAAAATTAAGAAACAACAATGCCATCAACTTTCCTCCCATCCGTTGCTTTTGGTCAGGTGCTTTATCTCAGCAACAAGAAGGTAACCCCCATTTCCTTCACTGCAAAAGCGCTGTGGTCGGGACTAAATAGCAGGTATGCAGAGAGCTTGGCCAACAGTACATGCGCAGTATGGGTTGTCTGACGTTTTTAATAGCCATCAAGTGTTTGCAGCTATGCACACAGCTTCATTCAAGGGTGTCGGGGGGTGGGGCAGGAGAGTTGAGCGGTCATAAACCCAAACATGGCCTTGGCCTCAGCTCCCAGGAGCACACGCTTGCCCACTGGGACTCTGAAGCCAGCTCCTGTCCATTGTGACTCAAGAACACCCCAGGATCTGGGTGTCTGGGCCCTCTAGTCACAGGTGCTTCTTTTGCCATGGGACTTAGTGAAATCCCATTGATCCCTCAAGACTATTTAAGTCCAATGGCACCTCCCCCAGGGTTTTTGGTTTTTTTTTTTGGTGTGTGTGTGGTGTACACGTGTGGGTGCATGCACATTCACTTATGTGTGTATGAACTTGTGTGTGTGCTCACATGTGTTTGTATGTGCATGTGAAGGTCAGAGGCCAACCTCAACTATTATCTTAAGGAGCACAGTCCACCTCTTTTTGAGACAGGGTCTCTCTTTGGCCTAGACTAGCTGGCCAGGGACCCAGTAAACTCCAGGGATCCACCTGACACCATCTCCCCAGGGCTAAAAAGATAGGCACAAGGCATCAAGCCTGGTATTTTTACACGGGTTCTGGGGATCACATTCAGGAGTTCACGCCTGCATGGAAGGTACCTTTCTGACAGAGCTATTGCCCCTGACTCTGGTTCTGTCTTCTCTCTGGCCCTCACTGACTACGGTCTTGGGCTTCCCGGTACAGTACTTGCCATGTATTGTCACTGTCTTCCCCCTGATCACCAGACAACCCCTCCATGTTAGAGCTATGGCCTGCTATGGTCTGGCCTATGAATTGGCTCATGGCACAAGGCATGTGCTGAATGGGTGTTTGATTCAGAGTCAATGTATGATGGGTCAAGGGGCAGCACAGTGGATAACAGGGTGTGTATGTGGATACATTAGAGAGAAGGCAGACGAACTGACTGACAACTGAGGGAGACCCCTGAGCCACATGTCTAGAAAGCAGTCTTGCTGACTCTGTCTTTAAGAGTTATTACTACAGCTTTTTAAAAAATTGTATTTACTGGGGCTGGGGAGATGGCTTAGTGGTTTAGGCACTTGCCTGCAAAGCCAGGGGATCCAGGTTCTATTCTCCAGGACCCACAGCAGCCAGATGTACAAGGTGTCACATGTGTCTGGAGTTCATTTGCAGCTGAATGCCCTGGCATGCCCATTCTCTTTCTATCTGCCTCTTTTTCTCTCTCAAATACATAAATAAAAATTAAATTTTAAGAAATCATATTTATTTATTTGTGTGTGTGAGAGAGAGGCAGAGAGGGAGAGAAAAAGAGAATAGGTGCTCCAGGACGTCTAGCCACTGCAAATAAGCTCCAGACACATGTGCCACCTTGTGCATCTGGCTTATGTGGGTCCTGAGGAATTGAATCTGAGTCCTTAGGAATTGCAAGTGAGCTCCTTAACCACTGAGCAATCTCTCCAGCCCATCCTGTAGCCATTTTTTTTTCTTTTCAATTTTTTTTTTATTAACAACTTCCGTGACTGTAAACAACATCCCATGGTAATGCCCTCCTTCCCCCCACTTTCCCCTTTGAAACTCCATTCTCCATCATATTATAGCCATTTTTAAAGGTACCAAAAAGAAAGCTCTGGAGGAAGGGACAGATTTTGGAGCCAGGACCACACTAGTCAGACTGTACTCTCACGAGCTCAGTTTCAGCTTAGAGTTGAAAGCCTTGTCACAAGGTGGTGATGTTGTCATGCTTTGTGGGAGTGGAGCAGAAGGTGGTCATGGGGCAAAGCTTGTTGCAGAAGACTTCTTGGAGTGCTGCAGAGATGGTTCAGTGGTTAAGGCACTTGCCTGCAAAGCCTAATGACCTTGGTTTGAGTCTCCAGTACCCATTTAAAGTTAGATGCACAAAGTGGCACATGCAGCTGGAGTTTGTTTGCAGTGGCTGGAGGCCCTGGCGTGCCCATACTCTCTCTGCTTGCAAATAAATCTTTTTTTTTTTTTTTTTTAACGAAGACTTCTTGGAAAGGAAGTGGTAAAATTAGCTCTGTGGAGACAGCAGGGCATGCCTAGCCTGCCTTCCTAAAGTCTAGAGAGGAGGGATTTGACCAGTGCCACACAGCAAGTTTGGATAGGGACCAAGCAAGGTTCCACTTCAAGATGAGCATGGGTTCTGAGGAGCAGGCCTGGCAGGTGAGGCCCTGCATTCCTGTTCCAGAACCTTCCTTTTGTTATCTATATCTCAACTGTAATAACAGCTGGTTGTTAGAGCTGGCAAGGGCTTGTCAGCATGAAGGGAGAGGCCAACTTGAGTTAGGAGCATGGGCTTGTTGAGTCCATTTGCAGGACAAGGGAACGTCTCAGTTTGCAGTTTACAGGGCCTTTCTGTGAGCCCCACAGTCAACCAGAGAGCTACACATGGCCATTTTCGTTTTCTCCTCATCACTCCTTTCTTTCTGTTCCTTCTTTCCTTCTTTCCTTTCTCTCTTCCTCTCTCTCTCTCTCTCTCTCTCTCTCTCTTTTGGCATGACAAGGTCTTGCTATGTAACCTAGGCTGACCTTGAACTTGCAATCCTCCCGCCGCCTCCTGATGATCACAGGAGTGCGTCCCTAGCCTGGTGCACGGGGCAGTTTATGATTGGTGGGCAGATCAGGCTCGCCTCAGTTCACTAAATCCTAGGCTTTTTTTTGGAAGTAGGGTTACATAGGGTTACACTGTAGTTCAGGCTGACCTGGAATTCACTATGTACTCTCAGGGTGTCCTCAAACTCATGGTGATCCTCCTACCTCTGCCTTCTGAGTGCTGGGATTAAAGGCGTGCAATCACCATGCCAGGCCCTAGGCTTTCTTTCAGGCCACTGTAAAGTCATGAAGCTGCCTTGGTAGAACTGGTCAAGCGTGCCTGGCTGGGTACTAGGTACTAACCCGGGCCTCCAGGTCATCAAACCCTCCTGTTCAGAAGCTTGGCTGGTGACTTTAGCTCACCTTTGTCCTGGCTCAGACCCCCATCTCCAGACTCTCAGGGACACTTTCAGTTTCCAAGTCTGGGACCACCGGCTCGCTCACCCCCGGGCCGCTACTCCTGCGCCCAACCACCGCGCCGCGCGGTCCCCACCTGCAAGCGCTCAGCCTCCTCGCGCGCCAGGCCCACCGGGTGGCCGCGGTGCGCGCCCAGGACCGGGCAGAGCGCGCACACGCAACGGCCGCAGCGGCGACAGAAGAGCTCGACCGGCCGGTCGCTGTGCTCGGGGCAGCGCCAACCGCCCGCCTCCCCGGGCTCGGAGGGGTCGGGAGACCCGGTTGTCCCGCTGGCCATTTGTAGCGCTCTGCGCCGCGCGGCCACCAGGGCTTCGGAGGAAACCGAAACCTTGCCTGGAGCGGGGCCCGCGGGGCAATAACCATCCCGCTAGCGGTGCTCGGTCCCGCCCACCGCTAGGTCCGCCCCACGCGTCCTCCCTCTGGCGGGGCGCTCCCGGGGCTGGGGGGACCACCGCGGAAATGGGAACTCGCTCCTGTGGGCAAAGTGGAGGAAGGTGACGCTAGCCAGAACTGAACTGCGGTGAAGGGAGCAAAATGGGTGTGGCCTGCCCAGAGGGTTTTGCACGGGTTCTCTACACGCCTGGCTTTTTCTTCCAGTACCCCTTTCCCTGGGAGAGAGCCCTGCTCATGGAACAAACTTCTGGGAAACTCCAGTTGCCCCCAGCTTACCTCCAAGGGGGCTGGAGGGATGGTTTTGCGGTTAAGGCACTTGCCTTCAAAGACAAAGGACCCAGGTTCGAGATTCCCCAGTACCCACGTTAAACCAGATGTGTCTTGGAGTTCGTTTGCAGTGGCTGGAGGCCCTGGCGCGCCCATTCTACGCGCCCCCCTCCTCTCTAAGTGGAAAAAAAAAAAAAACCCACTAAGGTTCTGCCTGGGTTGTGAAGCTGCTTGGTCTGTGTTCCTCTGCTTGTGGACACACTGCTTGGAGCACCGCTCAGCTGCCCTACAATGCCCACTTCTGCTCATAGGTTTGGGCCCAACGCCTGCTTCAGGAAGTTTTCCTTGCGCATCCTCCACTGCCCATTCAACCATGACTGAAAATGATTTGAGGCTCTTAGCACTTTACCTGTCCCGTTTACCAGCCGGGTGTCTGGTCTAAACACCAAACGTTTGGCAAATGGAAAAGGAACACTTCATGTACTACAATGTCTAGTCACATGTTTATTATCATCATCGTTGGTTGAGACAGGGTCTCACCCTGTTTGCCCAGGCTACTCTCAAACTTATGTTAACCCGGGCTGACCTGGAAATCTCAATCCTCCTGCAAATACATTGTGCGCCTCATCACGCCAGGCTGACATGCATTTTTATCCACTGCACAATTATATTTATGTTTTAATTTTTATTTATTTATTATTTTTTTTACAAAGGTACAAGGAATTTAAGAAACATTAAAACAATCAGTTTCAGGCACGGTTTCATAGTAAAAGCATAGATCAGTCTCTCACTTCCTATTTCCCTCTAGGACACAACCTCAAGTTTTGTTCCAGGAAGCATAATTATTCTAGAGCTCAGGTGAGTACCAGCCAACAGCTCATCTCCAAGCTCTCTTCATCCATGGAAAGATCCTGAGTCAACAGAAAGGGGGATGGCTCCCAGGATGTGCAGTAAGGAGATGAGCTGCTCTGCTGGTGCTAGGCCCCTTTGTTCTACCAGCTCAAGAGCAGAAAAACATAATTTAAAAAAAGATGGCTTAAAAATATGATAAAAATTACCTATCCCTCTCCCTTGCTATGAAATAATTTAAATAATTTATTCTAGATAAAAAAAAAAAGAAGTTTGTTCAAAGGCGCCTGTACTGAAGTGTGAGGTCTGGGACCCTTGAGGTGGGGCAGAGTTTTTGGAGATGTGTAGAGACATGTTGGGAAGCCCTCTGGACCCAACTTCCGTGTGACCCTTCCCCCCAAGCTGGGAGCCAGGGTTCCTGGGTAGGAAGATACTTAACTCTGAGGCTGTCTTCCCTTCTGAACACCGGGTTGGAGGTGCTGGGGGAGCTTTGTAAACTGAAGCACTGGCCACAAATGAAGGGGCAGAGAGTCTCATTCTGGGAGCTCTGCTTCCCCGACTATGTCTGGGACACTGCCTTTCACTCCAGAGAACAGTGAGACAAGCTTGGAATGCTCATCATCATGAGCAAGCCCTAGTGATGGAGGAAATGGGGGGGGGGGCACATAAAGGAGAGTGAGTCTCTGGTGTGTGCAGATAGATAGGGGACCAGGCATGGCTAGCAGCAGGAAGTGGAGGAACACTGGGGTTAGGTCCTGCCCTCACTGCCAATAGAGAACTACCCTCACTATAGTCACCTGAGGCTTTACAGAGGACCACACCCCCCACTGGAGAGTCAGCATCAGTCACCCAGGAGGCGCCTGGGCATCAGTCTGTCTGTCCGCAGCAGATGCTTACAGCATGAGTTAAAATCTAGTCGAGATGGTTCCTGCAGTCCCCAACTGAACTCCAAAATGGCTCTGTGTAACTTACTGTCTCTCCACAGTAAGGGGAGCAGATAGTAAACGTCACCTCTCATCCTTTCCAGATGCCAACCAGGCTGCCGGATTGACCACTGAAAAAGAAAGCTTCAGGGCAGAGCTCGGTACACACACTCACAAGAAAGGGACATGACAACGCATTCAGGCCCAAGAGCCATCGGACCTACTTCGCCTACAGCAGCCATCCCTTCCAACCCCCCCATGGTGGGCGGCTGCAGGGCTCTGCCGTAATGGGTGCTGGAGCTCCCCACCTCCCAGAGCCTCAGTTCACGGAGCAGACACCCACCCTCCTAGAGGCGACAGGCTGTGGAGTTTGCAGTCATGGACACAGCCCTGAGGTCATGCCACCTCAGGCTGATTCTGGCTTGAAAGGACAGTTTGGGCTGACTCTTCACTCACTCCCCTTCAGGTTGAGCTCCCTCTCCCCCAGACCACTGCAAATTCCTGTGCAAACTCAGACCATCACCCTACAAACAGGGTTAAAGTCAAGGTCTTTGGTGGCAAGTCATGTGCAGGGCAGCTCATTCTAGCATCTTCTCCCTTCCTCCCCCCGCCTTGTTCAGATGGAGAAACAGACCAGAGAGAAGGACTTAAGAAGAGGTCACCAAGTAAGCTGGGACACAATTGAGGCTAGAAGTGATGGTTTTTCACTCTGGTGTTTAAGAACAGCACCAGCCCAGAACCGACAGACAGACAGATAGACCCAGGAGACCAGGACCTCAGCCATACCAGGAAACAAATCTCACTTCCCTCTCTCTGGGCTTGTTTCCCCACCTGTAGAATGAGGGAGTTGGGCCAGATCACTGGTTTTCCAACTTTGAAAAAAAAAATAATAATTCAGTAGCAAAAGTAGATACTCCACAGCAGGCTGACAGAAAAGAGGCCATCTGTTGGAATGGGACATGGGTGGGGAGGACTACCCCTTGCCCAAGTTGTCCCCCTATTCTATGACCATCGTCTGCAAACCGCAGGCAAGTTGATCTCTGGGGTCCTTGCAGTTCTGTCCCCTTGAGAAGTCACAGCTCCTTGGGGCCCTTAAAAGGAGAATTGATCAGAAGGCAGGTACCATCTCAAAGTCGGCGCAGAAACCGCAGCTGCAAGAAGGCAATAGGAAAACGGCACCAAGGCCCACCGGAACCTCTTCATTTTCTTGTAGAAAATATAGAAATAGTGGTTGTTCTCAGGGACCTGTGGTTTGGTTCTGGACCTCCCCGCGGAGCCTTGCGGTGTCCCTGAGGGCGAGGTTGGCAAGAGACCTCTGCTCAGAACTGTCCAAAGCCTGTGCGCAGGTTTTTGATCTCCAGTTCCAGCTGCTTGGCCTGCACCTCTCGCTGGATCACCAGCTCCCGGAGTCTTCGGATTTCCTCCTGTTGTCGGTAGAACATCTGCAGGAGCTGGGACAAAACAAGGCACACCAACAAAGTCACCTGGGTGGCCTTGGGATACCAAGGTGGACACTGGCAGAAAGGCCAAGCCACAACTGCCCCTCGCCACGGCTTTTGGTCCAGGTGTGAGCATATGTATATGTGTGTGTTTTCCTGTGTGCATGTGAGTGTGCAGGCTGAGGACTCTGGGTGTTGTGGTGGCTTCTCCTGGCTGCTTGACAGGACCTAGAATGATCTGAGGGGTCACCTAGGTTAGGTTAGCCTTGGGCATGCCTGTGAGGGAGTATCTTGGTTAGGTTAACTGAGGCGAGAGGACCCACCCATGTGGTCAGAGTCCTCGATGGCATAGAAAGGAGAAAGCTGGCGGAACACCAGCGTTCCTCACTCTCTGCTTCCTGACTGTGGACACAGCATGACCAGCTACTTCATGCGCCTGCCACCATACCTTCCCTGTCATGAAGGACTTTAGCCTTGAACTGTGAGCTGATATACAAGCTTCTGGGGTAGTCTGAATGGATGTTCCCCCCAAAAACATTCAAGAGTTTAATTAAAGCTTGTAACTCAGATCTCCAGCTACCTGGCTGGAGAGGAGGTGTCACTATGAGCAGCTCCTAGGGTCCAGCCCTAAGATGTGTTTGGTAAATTCCTGTCTAAACAGATGCAGAGCACTTGAGTTCAGCCTGGTGTTCCTGAAGGGTGCTTATTTGCATGGGTGGTGGTTGCTTTTCGCTGTCAGCACGGACCTGTGAAAAGGGGGCCCAGCTTCTTCTGCCAACAGGGAACCTCCCCTCTATCTGTAAGCTTCAATAAATCCTTTATAACTGTGCCTGGTTTGGAAGTTCATCCCAGTGACGTGAGGCTGACTGCTATAGCTTCCTTCTTTAAGTTGCTTTTGGTCATGTATTTGTCACAGGAATGAGAAAGTAACAAATATAGACACTGTTCCTCAGAAATACTCTCCATCTCCTTTTATTTTATTTTATTTTTTTTGAGACAGGGACTCTCATTGGCCTATAGCTCACTAAGCAGGCTAGACTGGTTGGCCAGTGGTCCCAGGGATTCGCCTGTGTCTGCCTTCCACAGTAAAGGTAGATCTTCTCACCTCAGATGGCTCATCAGTTAAAGGTGCTTACTTGCAGGTAAGCCTGAATTCTATCCTTCAACACCCACGTAAAGCTGGATGCAAAGTGGCATGTCTATCTCCAACCCCAGTGCACTCACGGCAACGGGAGCAGAGCTAGGAGAATCAGGAAGCTGTGGGCCAGCTAGACCGGTGTGCGCGCAGCAGAAAAGCAAAAAACACCAAGGTAGACCGTGTCTCAAGCGAAGTGGACAGGACAAACATTACAGGCCGTTCCCAGAATTCCACATGTGTGCTATGGCACATGCATGTCCACACACAGACGTACACATTCACACACACACATACATATACAGACATAGACAATTTTAAAAGTACTATAGCCAGCCTGTCACACAGCAAGCACTTAAATGCTGGCTCTGGAAGATCTCGAAATCCCAGACTGCCGGCACTGAGAGGGACCTTTAGGACACCAGATCAGGACCTCTGCACTGCATAGGTGGTCCCTCCCGCCTAGGTGCACATCCGCCGTTTTGGCACACACTTGATGTGCTCACAGCCAGCCAGTGAGGGAAGGCCCAGGCAGCCCACCCAGCTGGATGCTTCTCACCTTCAATCCCCTTGCCCCTCCCCAGCTGCCTCCTAGCAACCTCCCTTCTCCATCCTCTCCTACCTCATTCTCTGTCTTTGGTGGGGGACATTCAAAAACGTCAAAGCCATTGGTGAGCCAGGACCGCTTCTCCTCCAGCCTGTGTTCTTCAGCCCACCTAGGCGTCCTCCCTTCCAGCGGGGAGCCGGGCCTCTGGCCATTGTCTGCAGCCAGCTGTGTCCCAGGGTCCCAGGATAGGGGCGAAGCCATGGGTGCAGGATTGGAAAGGAATCTCTCTGGAGAAAGTGGCTGGGAGCTCAGCAGCTGGGAACCGGGTCTGAGGGACACTAGGATTGGCTCTGGGAGGGAAGCAAAGGACTGTGAGTGGATGGGCACGGGGCAGGAACCCACCCAGGCAGCTGAGCCAGCGAGACATGGGAGACACAGCCACTGCAGACAGGCACAGATTGGGCCCAATAGGCTATCAGACACATGCACATGTGGGAACAGTATGGCTGTCCCCAGATACCACAAGTTCCTTAAATGAAGCCTTCCCCTTGCTTAATTTTCCCCCTGTAAGGCAAGTATCTTACTCTGCAAGTCAGGCTGCCTGCAACTCACAGTCCTCCTGCCTCAACCTCCCAAGTGCTGGGATTATACACTACAGGCATGAGCCACCATGCCCAGCCTGATGTTTGCTTTTTAAGGTGAGTCCTACCCATACTGCTCTTTGCCATGCACTAAGTTCAATAGCTCTCTGGACACCTCCAGGCAGGATTGGCAGACACCGAAGAGAAAACAGGAAGGTGGGGGTAGTGCCTGCCTAAGGGCTACACAAAACTGGCCAAGTGGCACTGGCCTTCTGCCATGCATGGGCTCTTACCATACAGCAGGAGATCCCCTCCTCCCCCAACCTCTAGAGGGTCACTGGGTGTAAGCAAGGAGCATGCATTGCCCTCCTTCCACGGAAGGGGGCGACAGAGAGGCAAGACAGAGGGCAGAGGAGCCCGGGTGGGGCTGCAGTTATAAAATCATCACAGAGACGGTGGTGGGACAGGACTATGGCTAAACCTCCCAGTCACCCTGCAAAGTCACAGCGTCACCTTTTCTATGGGGTAACATGCCTTGACTGGGAGGAATTTCTGGTCACTTGACTGAAGCCCCTAACTTCTCAGCCTTGTACGTGACCACGCAGCCACTGGGGACTGACTGGCAAGGGGCTGTCTGCTTGAGAGCACAGGCCAAACACAAGCCAAACCCCTGAGCTACTTGAGGACCCTGGGTCCCCCATTTTCCCACCACAGTCACCTGCTTCCTGCCTCCCTCACCTCTGTTCATGCCGCTGAGCCACTCCTGTGCCGTCAGGGAGGGCTGGGCCCCTGCTGTGGGCGGGTAGATGTCCTCCTGGTAGGATTCCGACTGCAGGAGAAGTGGGGACAGTGAGAGACAGTACTGGCGTCAGCTACCCCCGGGGAAGGGGCTGGAGGGCTGGCTTCCCCAATCCCTGATAAATGGAGGAAGCTGAGGTTCAGCAGCAAGGGGCTTTCCAAAGGCAGAACAGCTCAGGGGCAGAGGAAGTGTGAGACCAAGTACCCCTGGCCCCAGTACTGTCATAATGACCCTGAGAGGGACCTTCCCCTGCAGGAGCAGCCTGTGCCTTCCTATGCGCCCCCCACCTTCCCCCCCAACCCGCAGAATGGGCCAGGCTTCTGGGACCCTGACACCCAGGTCTTCAGAGTGGCTTCCCCACCCCCTCCCCCGACATTGGCCCCACCGCCCTTACCCTCCGTGGTACAATCATGGACACAGGCTCAATGAGGCTTTTGGTTGTGATCAGCTTGTAGAAGCGGAAGATCTCACAGGAGGACACATCGAGACCTCTCTTTGGCATGACACCTGTGGAGAGATGGCCCAGAAGGCTGAGAGGTTCTGACTGGGCTAGGGCTGCAGGACCAAGCTTATGGGGCAAAGGCAGGCCACACGTCTTCCCTCAGCAAAGAGCTCCTGACCAATGCCCACCCCAGGTCCCCTGAGCTAGAGAAATGGAGCTGAAGTAAACTCATGTGTCCACCCTCAAGGGTTTCTTATTGGATGCTTACAGGCAGTTTGCATTGCTCAAGGCACCCACTTCCATCCCCACAGCCGTGGGGCCCAAATGTTTTGGTTTGTATTTTGGAGACATAGCATCGTGTAATCTTGGCTGGTCTCAAACTTCCTATGCAGCCTTGGAGTCCTGACCTCCTGCCTCTACCTCCTGAGTGCTGGATGACAGGTGTGCGCCACCACCATACCCATCTCTCTTTTTTATTTTTATTTCTGTTTTGATTTAGTTTTATTTTTTCTCCAGGTAGGGTCTCACTCTAGCCCAGGCTGACCTGGAATTCACTATGTAGTCTGAGGGTGGCCTCAAACTCACAGCAGTCCTCTTACCTCTGCCTCCCAAGTGCTGGGACTAAAGGTGTGAACCACCACACCCAGCAGAGAGAGAGAATGGGCACACCAGGGCCTCTATCCACTCCAGATATATGCACCATTTTGTGCATCTGGTTTTATGTGAGTACTGGGGAATCAAATTTGGGTTGCTAGACTTTATGGCCAAGTGCCTTAACATCTGTGCCATCTCTCCAGGCACACCAGGGCCTCCAGCCCTCTCTCCTCTCTCTCTCTCTCTCTCTTTTTTTTTTTTTTTTTTTTTTTTTTTGTTGAAGTAGGGTCTCACTCTGGTCCAGGCTAACCTGAAATTAACTATGTAGTCTCAGGGTGGCCTCGAACTCACGGTGATCCTTCTACCTCTGCCTCCTGAGTGCTGGGATTAAAGGCGTGCGCCACCACACCCGGCCCTCCTCTCTTCTTTAATATGTGGAGGCCAGAGGACAACCTCAGGCATTAGGAATGCCTTTCTACCTCCTTTGAGTCATGGTTTTCATTGGCCTGGAGCAACCAATTATGCTAGATTGGCTGGTCAGTGGGCTGCTATCTCTGCCTCTCCAGCACTGGGATTACAAGCATGTGCTACTGCGCCCAACATTTTTATGTGAGTGCTGGGGACTGGACTCAGGTCCTCATGCTTACACTGCAAGCTTTTTACTGACCGCACCATTTCCCTGGCTCCAGTCTTTAGTTCTTTTTTTTTTTTTTTTTTTTTTTTTTTTGGTGGGGGGTTTTGAGGTAGGGTCTCACTCTAGCCCAGGCTGACCTGGAATTCACTATGGAGTCTCAGGGTGGCCTCGAACTCACTGCAATCCTCCTACCTCTGCCTCCTGAGTGCTGGGATTAAAGGCGTGCGCCACCACGCCCGGCCCATCTTTAGTTCTTTAATAGCCATTTATCAGCTACCTCTGTGACAACCTAACATCTTTTTGACTATCAAGGAAAACCTTCCACTAACTCAAAAGGTAGGAATGTCATCAGATAGCACCTGAAGTTTGCAGCAGAGATTTCCCCACTTTTTGTAACCCGCCTACCTGATGTTTCCAACAATGTATTTTCATAAGTGAATCAATTTATAGTTTTCGTTCTCTGACTATGAAAGTTTATAACTGTCTCCATGTCAGTGGAACATGTCATTTGAGGCAACTTGAATCCATGACCCTGAGCCATGGTCACTCATATTGGGCTTAGAATCAACCATTTCTTTTTTTAAAAAAAACCAAAATATTCTATTTAATTTATTTGAGAGAGAGAAAGAGGCAGACAGACAGACAGACAGAGAGACACGCACACACACACAGAGAGAGAGAATGGGCACGTCAGGGCCTCTAGCCACTGCAAACAAACTCCAGATGCAACTGCCACCTTGTGTATCTGACTTGCGTGGGTACTGGGGAATCAAACCTAACTCCTTAGGCTTCACAGGCAAGTGCCTTAACTGCTAAGCAATCTCTCCAGCCCCCATTTCACTTAAAAAAGTTTTTTTTTTTTTTTATTTGAGAGAGAGTATGAGTGTGCTAGGGCCTCCTGCCACGGCAAATGAACTCCATACATATGTACCGCACTGTGCATCTGGCTTTATGTAGGTACTGGGGAAATCAAATTCGGGGCATCAGGTTTCTCAAGCAAGGACCTTTAGCCAGTGAGCCACCTTCCCAGCCCAGAATCAGCCTTTTTTTTTTTTTTTTTTCCCCAAGGTAGGGTCTCATTCTAGCTCAGGCTGACCTGGAATTCACTATGTAGTTTCAGGATAGCCTCGAACTCTCAGCAGTCCTCCTTCCTACCTCTGCCTCCCGAGTGCTGGGATTAAAGGCATGCGCCACCATGCCTAGCAGAATCAGCCATTTTTTATTCCCTTTAGAGCAGTCACTGTGATTTGTGTCAGAAGCACACAGTTGAAACTTTTAACGTCCTCAACACAAGCTGGGCGTGGTGGCACATGTAATCCCAGCACTTGAACTGGAGGCAGGACCAGGAATTCTAAGTCAGCCTCAGCTACAGAGCTGTTTGAGACCAGCTTGGGCTCCAGAAGACTCTATTTCTAAAAGAAAAGAAAAAGGAAAAAGGGAGACTGGGGGGGTGGCTCAGTGGTTAAAAGCACTTGCAGTGCCAGCCTGATGACAAGGTGGGAGTTGAGGACTGACACCTGAGGTTCTCTTCTGACCTCCAAACATGGGCTATGCATGTGCGTGTGTGCACACGCGTGTGCCCGCGCACACACACACACAGAGAAGGAGAGAGAGAACAAGATGCACACGCATGCTCCCTTCTTGCCATGTGACGCTTGCATTGCCTTGGGACTTTGCCAACATGAAGGGCGTCACCAGATACAAGTCCCTTTGACCCTGGATCTCCAGAGCCATGAGCCTCATCACACGTCATTTGTTATAACCTGTCAGGTCTGTGGTGTTGTTCTTGGCAACAGGAAATAAACAGGACAGAGACAGCCTACAAGTCAGTGCCCTGTGCCATCCCGGCCCTGTGGCCCTGATCCCCAGTGGCAGCTGAGTCCCACTCACCTATGCCCTTCTGCGGGTTGTAGGAGCGATACTCAGTCAGGTAGCTCAGGTGAGGCTTGCTGGAGCTCACCTCGTAGTAGCGGATGTTCCCATCGCCCTACAGGGAGGGAGGCAGAGGGTCAGAGCTGGGCTGTGAGCAACGCACTGACCCCAATGGCCGGCAGCGAGACCTTGGCTTTCAGCGTGGGCATCTGGCAAACTCACTTCACACCATGGAGCTTGGGCTTTACTTGTTACTAAGCAGCCCTCATTTTCATGTTCAGTTTCCTCAAACCCAACTCATAGCCAAGAGCCAAGAATGGAAGTCAGGATGGCTGGCCTGAGACCGCCCTCAGTCCTGGGGACATAATCTGGTTGCCAGTCACTTAGAGGTGTGTGTCTCCTGGCATGCTGAGTAGGGAACAGCGGTGTAAAAAAAATGGGACAGCTCCACTCAAGAAAACCTGATCTGACCCAAATTCAAATTTCTACTGGTGAGAGAGACACCATCTGGACCCAGAGTTGGGGAAGTTAAAACATGGAGTGTCCCACCAAAGCCCTGGCCCCACGTAGCCCTAGAGAGCCAGGAGGCTGTAACAAGTACTTTCCTGAATAGGAGGACGGGCCAGCCACTAATGCCTGTCCCCCGCTACACTTCCAAGGGACCCCTGGGCTCCTGCAGTGTTGCCACCAGTGAAGCTAAGCTTGGGTTATTTCTGCCTCCCTGCCTCAAGGGTCCAGGGAGCCCACCCCACCCGCCCGTCCTGCGCCAGGCTGACCTTCCCCACTATGTACAGCATGTTGGTGTCCGAGTCGTAGAAGGGAAACAGCACGCCTGAGGAGCCATCCAGGTCCTCCTCGGTGAGAGGAACGGAGAGGTTGTCCTGCAAGGGAAAGAAGACTGTTCAGCAAGGCCTGTGAGTTGCTACCAGGTGGGGGCCTGTGGGGCATTCAGATTAGAAACGCTGCTGCACGCTCTAGGTGTTTGTGTGAAGGTGTCTACGTGTGACAGAGAAAGCTTGGTTCTTAAGGCCAAATCTGGGTGTTACTCACCAGTGAAGACAACTTTTTATTTTTTTTTATTTTTTTTATTTTTTGGTTTTTCGAGGTCGGGTCTCACTCTAGTCCAGGCTGACCTGGAACTCGCTATGTAGTCTCAGGGTGGCCTTGAACTCACGGCGATCCACCTACCTCTGCCTCCCAAGTGCTCTGGGATTAAAAGCGTGTGCCACCATGCCAGGCTTTTTTTTTTTTTTTTTTTTTTTTTTAATGCTCACATGGAAGAGAAAGTGAGAGAGAGAGAACTGACGTGCTAGGGCCTCCATCCACTGCAATTGAACTCCAGACACATGTACCACCTTGTGTGTATGTGTGACCTTGTGCACTTGTGTCACTCTGTTCACCTGGCTTACATGGGACCTGGAGAGTTGAACATAGGTCCTTAGGCTTCACAGGCAAGCACCTTAACCACTAAGCCATCTCTCTAGCCATGAAGATGACATTTTAACAATATTTTCTTTTTTTACTTTTATTTACTTATTAGAGAGAGAGGGAGAGAGGGAGAGGGAGAAGGAGAAGGAGAGGGAGAGAATGGGTACACCAGGGCCTCCAGTCATTGCAAATGAACTTCAGATGCATGCACCACCTTGTGCATCTAGCTTATGTGGAATATGGGTCCTTAGGCTTTGCAGGCAAGCACCTTAACCGCTAAGCCATCTCTCGAGCCATGAAGATGACATTTTAACAATATTTTCTTTTTTTTTTACTTTTATGTATTTATTATAGAGAGAGGGAGAGAGGGAGAAGGAGAAAGAGAGGGAGAAGGAGAGGGAGAAGGAGAGGGAGAATGGGTATACCAGGGCCTCCAGTCACTGCAAATGAACTTCAGATGCATGCACCACCTTGTGCATCTGGCTTATGTGGAACCTGGGTCCTTATGCTTTGCAGGCAAGCACCTTAACCACTAAGCGATCTCTCCAGCCCAAGATGACATTTTAAAGGCACTATCTGCTGAGGGTTGAAATTATAGGCAGAGCCACCACATTCAGATTTTTTTTCTCTCTCTCTCCAGTATTGGAAATTGAACTCGGGGCCTCATACATGCTAGGCAAGTCCAGTGAACTACATCCCCAAGGCTTATTTTATTTATTTAAGTTTCTATTTATTTACATAGGCCTCTTGCTGCTGCTGCTGAACACCAGACATTTATGCTGCTTTTGCATCTAGCCTACGTGGGTGGCTTAGGAATTGAACCCAGGTTGGCAGGCTTTGCAAACAAGTGTCTTTAATCACTGAGCAATCTTCCAAGCCCCACCTAATTTTGAGACAAGGACTTACCAAGTTGTCCAGGCCGGCCTTGCTGTTCTCCTGTGTCAGTCTCCCAAGTAAACAAGTCACTTTCTAGACACCTGTTCTCACACGGCTTGTCCTACACCTGCCTTCACCACTATTTATGCAATTAAATATAATTATTTAATTTTGTTTCAACCCAAGCTGACCTTGAACTTGCTATCTAGCCAAGGATGATCTTAAACTCCTGATCCTCCTGCTTCTACTTCCCAAGTGCTAGAATCACAGGTTTATGACTTCTTATTTATTTGTTTATTTGAGTCTGGGTCTTGCTTTAGACCAGGCTGACCTGGAATTCACCTATGTACTCTCAAGCTGGCCTTGAACTCACAGTGATCCTCCTATCTCTGACTGTGGGATTAAAAGTGTGCGCCACCACACCTGGCCCTATTTATCTTAATAGATGAGGAAGGAAAGTCAGAAAGGGGAATCGATCTGCCCATGCCCTCAGACAGCTGCCAAGTGCTCTTTCAAAACAGCATAGCCGCTGGGGCTGGGAATGTAGTTCAGTTGGTAGGGTGCTTGCATGTAGCCCTGGGTTAGATCCCCGGTGCCTTATTAGCCAGACATGCTGGTGCACATCTAAAATCCCAGCACTTGGGAAATGGAGGTAGGTGAATCAGAAGTTCAAAGTCATCCTCAGCTCCTTAAGGAGTTTGAGGCCAGTCTGGGCTAGAGACTGTTTTCAAAACCACCACCACCATCATTTCCACCACAGTACTGCTGGGCTGGGTGCAGCTCAGTGGTTGAGCTCTTGCCTAGTATGTGTGAAGCCTTGGGTTCTAAGCCCAGCCCTGCTGGCCTGGCCCTCGCCCTCAGAGGCTGCTGTCAGCATTGAGAGCCAGACCCATGATCCAGCTGTCCCTGCCCCAGGCCTTCCTCCACTTAGCTCCTTCTAGAGCCTTCCAGGGGCCTGCCCCTCCTTCCTTTCCGAATGACAGGATGCCCACAGCTGGCCTGACAGGCCGTTGGCATCTCCCTGTTCCCTAGACCTGCCCCCTAGCCGCAGTGGCGGCTGCGTGGATGAACAAAGGCAGCCTGCACCGGGCTGCGGGGGACAGTGAGGGCGGCGGGTGCCGAGACTCACCTGGTCCCACAGGGCTATCTGCCGGTTGTTCCAGCGGGAAGTGCCTGTGGACAGCAGCTTCTTCAGGTTCCCCAGAAACAGCACCTTGCTGGCCCGGTGCCCCTTGTAGTTGGCTTCCTGAATGGACATGAGTGGTCAGTGCTGGACAGTCGGGACCCCAGGGCTATAGCTGGGCTTTCTGGCCTCCAGGCTTGGCTGCTGCTTCAGCCTTGCTTGAAAGCCCTCTTGGAGACGGCACCTGGGGAACCACCTCCAGGAAGCCATCCTGAACCCCTCCCTTCAAATGAAATCTCTCCCCACTCTGTTAAGAACTACATTTCTAGTCAGGTGTGGTGGTGCACGCCTTTAATCCCAGCACTCAGGAGGCAGAGGTAGAAGGATTGCCATGAAGCCACCCTGAGATTACATAGAGAATTCCGGGTCAGCCTGGGATAGAAAGCTAGACCCTACCTCCTCGAAAAACAAAACAAAACAAAACAAAAAAAGCTACATTTCTGAGCTAGAACATGGGAAAACTTCAAACTTCTTCCCTGTTGCTCCATCCTTTTTTTTTTTTTGAGACAGGATCTCACTACATAGCTCAGGCTAACCTTGAACTCGGTCCAACTGGGAGTATAGCTTGTGCCACTGAATTCCAATGTCAGACAGGGATGCTACCGCCGAAGGCTGAGTCCAGACACTGACAGCATCATACCATGCTCAGAGGCTCCCCTCCCACCAGCCCTCTCTGTCCCTTGCTTCTTGGACCCCATCCCACACCCTGGCCCAGCACTAACCTGGAGGATGGTCCCTAGCCGGGGGTCGAGAATCCGAATCTTTCGGTCTTTACAGGCCGTGGCCAGCAGACTGCCATTGGTGTTGAAGGACATGGAGAGGATCACATCCTGGTGACAGGTGATTGTCCTCACGGGGCTCACGATTACAGACTCCTTTGTGTCCAGGTTCCACACCATCACCTGCTCAGCAGAGTGCCAGCTCTGAGCCCCGTGGCCCTCCGGCCCAGCCCCCACACTGTCAGTCACTGTCACACAGTGGGCCAGCCAGGCGGCGGTGAAACACAGTATTCCCAGGAGGGAAGCCACAGCTGGCAGCCTGGCTAAGAAGAGTGGTATGTGCGGCCGGCCCAGGCTGAAGGCACAGCAGGGGAAGCCGGGAGTCAGGCTGTCTAGCAGCAAAAGGAAAACACCATCTGCCTTTGAGCAACAAAACAGCCAACGGGGAGGATCCCAGGGGACCCGCTCATCCAGGGAGCTTTGGATAGGTGCGGACAGCACCTTCTGTTTGACATGGGTAACCAGGGGTGCCATGATTGGGTGCTAAGCCTGTGTACCACACAGATCCAGGACATCCCGTGCCCACAGCCCATGATGTGAACAATGCCCTTGGAGCCATGTACTCAATAACCTACAGAGACACACACAATACCCTGTGGACAGGACACACCCCATGTAAACAGATAAAGGAGCACTCTAGGGCCAGGTGGCAGATCCACCGTCCTCTGAATCTATCACAGAGATTCCTGAGGTGTCTCTGCAAACCCCGATCGAGTTAGCAGAGAAAAACTAAAAACCTACTCACACGATCTGTTCACACGCCGGCCTTGGAAAATAAAGCCTAAAGAAGAGGATCACGGGACGGTCCCAGGTCATATTGCAAGTAAGAGATGAGCTGTAACAGCCCCCAGTCTCCAGTGCTTAGAACTGTACCAGTCCCCAGGACTCACGGCCTCTGGGCAGCAGGTGAGGCTGAGGAAGTCTGGTGGGCTCAGATGGCTCCTGCAGGCAGACTTCAGCGGAGTAAACCACCCCCCCCCCAAAGGCGCATCTATAGGAACTGTACCTGGGACTTATTTGGAAAGTTATTGTAGATGCAGTTTGTTGAAATAAAGTCACTATAAATTAGGATGGTCCTAAATACCAATGGCAGGTGTCCTCAGAAGAGGAAGAGAGGACACATAGGGACATGGCATACGAAGACAGAAGCAGAGACTGAGGCGGCAACCACCAGCTGAGGCGCCTTGGAGTCCAGGAACTAGGAGGCACGTAGAAGGGTACTCCCGAGCCTGTGTTGGCAACAGGCCTCCAGCACCCCTGCTTGTGGCTTTGTGGTCTTTAGAATTGCAGAAGTTTCCAGGGTTTGAAAAAATTAATTTAGTGTGTGGATGTGTGTATTTGTGTGTGTGTGTGTATGTATGTATATGTGTAGGGTATCTTCCTTCATCCTTTTTTCTTTAATATATTTTTATTTATTTATTTATTTATTAGAGAGAAAGAGAATGGGAGCGCCAGGGCTTCCAGCCACTGTAAAGAATTCCAGATGCATGCACCCCCTTGTGCATCTGGCTTACGTGGGTCCTGGAGAGTCAAACTGGGATCCTTTGGCTTTGCAGGCAAATGCCTTAACTGCTAAGCCATCTCTCCAGCACCCCCCCCCTTTGTTTTTGAGGTAGGGTCTCACTCTGGCCCAGGCTGACCTGGAATTTACTATGTAGTCTCAGGGTGACCTCAAACTACAGTAATCCTCCTACTTCTGCCTCTTGAGGGCTGGGATTAAAGGCATGTGCCACCATGCCCAGCTCCACCTTATTATTATTTTTTTTGTTTTTCTTTTTTAATCTTTTATTTAGTTATTTGAGAAATATATGTAGAGAGAGATAGAGAGAGGCAAATAGAGAGAATCGGCTTGCCAGGGCCTTCAGCCATAGCAAATGAACTCCAGATGCATGCACCGCTTTGCGCATCTGGCTTTACGTGGGTACTGGGGAATCAAACCTGGGTCCTTTGGCTTTGCAGACAAGTGCCTTAACCACTGAGCAATCTCTCCAGCCCTTGTTTTTATTTTATTTTATTTTATGTTTTGGTTTTTTGAGGTAGGGTCTCACTCTAGCCCAGGCTGACCTGGAATTCACTATAGAGTCTCAGGGTGACCTCGAACTCATGGCGATCCTCCTACCTCTGCCTCCCAAGTGCTGGGATTAAAGGTGTGCGCCACCACACCCAGCAGTTTTTCTTTTTAAAGTTTATTTATTTGAGAAAGAGAGAATGGATGCGCCAAGGCCTTCAGCTGCTGCAAACGAACTCCAGAAGCAGGTGCTACCTTGTGTATCTGGCTTATGTGGGTCCTGGGGAATCGAACCGGGTCCTTTGGCTTTGCAAGCAAGCACTTTAACTGCTAAGCCAACTCTCCAGCCCTGCACTTTATTCTTGAGACAGGGTATTTTACAAAGCCAGAGATCATCAATTCAGCTAGAATCACTAGTCAGCGAGCCCTAGGGACCCTCCTGTCTCCAGGTCTTAGCACTGGAATTATAGGCACATACCACCACACCCAGCATTCTACATGGGTGCTGGGGATTTGAACTTGGGTCCTCCTACTTGCATGGCAAGCACTTTACCCAATGAGCCATCTCCCCAGCCCAGCTTTCAGTAATCGCAAGTACCCAAGCTATGGGGTTTTTGTCGGGGAGCTTCAGACTCACCTTGTAGTCATAGCCGGCACTGAAGAGGATGTTGGCAGCTGTGGGGTGCCACTCCACCAGGCCCACCCTGCGTGCATGGCCCACCAGCTCTTTCCTGTAGGCTGTGAAGTTCCTCGCCAGCAGCTGCTTAGGGATATCCCAGATCTTAATCTGCAGGGGAGACATGGCCAGGGGAGTGTGAGCTGGGGCACCTTGCGATCCTTGCAGCCATGGATCTACTAGTGCCTGGCAGAAGGATGGAGGGGGCAGTTTTCTCAATCACCCCCCATCCCCAGTGGAGGGGCTCAGAGAGACAGGTGCTTCCCCAAAGTCCTACAGCTGGAGCAGGCACTGGCTTTGACTAGAGAGGAGCCTTAGCTTCTGAATCTTGGCTATCTCAACAGTCTGATGTGAATGTCAGATGGGTGGGTTGGAGACCTGTCTCCCAGGCTGGAGGTCAGGGTGCACCAGCCTCAGCCTGGACTCTTCCTCAAAGTACAGTGGTTTTTCCTCTCTTGATCCTCAAGCCCCAGAGGGTTTGCACTGGATCCTCATGGCAGTGCAGGGAGTCAGCGCAGACTCTAAGGTAGAACCGGGTAGGGGCAAACCTGATTTGGAGGGGTACTGTGGATGGCCTGGAAAAGAAGAGACTCAAGGCCAAGAACCATACTACGTGGGGGTCCACAGGGCCTGAGATGAGGGGTGGGGGCTTCCCGAGTGTGGTGGTCTGAAGATGGGAGGGGCTTCCAAGGCTAAAGGCCAAGGTCTCTGTCATGGAGGATTTCAGATGAAGCCTAGAGGGGGGCTCGCAGGGACATGGAACAGAGGATGGGGCTGGGTGGATGCTCCTTTATTGTCCCACCTGTCCTCAGGCCTCTCTGGTCAGGATAGAGCCTGCCTCCCTGAAAGATACGCAGGTTTCCCAGGGGGCTTTGCTTTCAGCTCAGTAACATTTCTTCCCTGGTCTTGGCTTTAAAACTACAAAGTGGAGCTGGTGAGATGGCTTAGTGGTTAAGGCACTTGCCTGTGAAGCCTAAAGACCCATGTTCGACTCTCCAGATCTCACTTAAGCACAAAGGTGAGGCAAGTGCAAGGTCGCACATGCCCACTAGGTGGTGCAAACTTCTGGCATTGGATTGCAGTGGCTGAGGCGCTGGTGTGCCAGTTCTCTCCCTCTCTGTCTGTCTGTCTGTCTCTCTCTAAATTAAAATTAAAAAAAACAACTGCAATGTGAAATCTGTTTTCCCCTCCCCATAGAGCCCAGGTGAAGGACAGGCTCTGGGTGGGTAAGCTTGTGAGAGGGAGGTAGAGGTATGTCCCCAGTGTATGGCAGTAGTCACCCAGGTCCTGGGGCAGGGAGGAGCAGCTAACTTTGCATGAAGGGGCTTAAATGAATTGAGTCTAGGCCACACCATGTCCAAACATCCTGTGCCTCCCCCAGCCCTCCCCTGGTACCTCTGGAAGGGACATGGAAGACAATAAAGACTTTAACAAAGACCTAGCAGGGTGTGGTTGTGCACACCTGTGATCCCAGAACCAGTGGACACAGAGACAGGGAATTGTGAGCTTGAGGTTAGTCTGGGCTACATTGTGACATCCTGTCTCAAATAAACAAAAAATTTTACCATCCCCAAACTAAAAATCCTTCAGGGGTCCTTCCAAGTAGGCCTGAAAGGGCAGGTGTCAGAGGAGTGGTCAGTACTGGGTCCCTGATGTCCTACAGAAACACATGCTCACTGGTCACAGACCTGTGTTCTTAGGGCTTGACTGCCCCGTTGGGTAAAAATGTCCTTATTTCTTAGGAATCTCCTAAATGGAAACTAACATGAGTCCTCTTAAAAATCTTTCTTGAGCTGGAGAGATGACATAGCCATTAAGATGCTGGCCTGTGAAGCCTAAGGACCCAGGTTCGATTCTCTAGTACTCACATAAGCCAGATGTACAAGGTGGCACATGAATTTGGAATTCATTTGTACTAGCTAGAGGCCCCGGTGTGCCCAATCTCTCTCTCTCTCTCAAATAAACAAAATATTCTTTAAAATATTCCTTTTTGGGCTGGGGAGATGGCTTAGTGGTTAAGGCACATGGCTGTGAAGCCTAAGGACCCAGATTCAATTCTCTGGGTCCCACATAAGTCAGATGCACATGGTGGTGCATGTATCTGGAGTTTGTCTGCAGTGGCTGGAGGCCATGACGTGTACATTCTCTCTCTCTGTCTCTGTCCCTCTTTCCTTCTCTCTCTGTCTCTAATAAATAAATAAATAAATAAATAAATAAATAAATAATTCTTTTGTGTGTTTTTCTTTTTTTTTTTTAAGTTTTATTTATTTATTTATTTATTTGAGAGAGAGAAAGAGAAAGGAAGAGGCAGATACAGAGAAAGAGAGAATGGGTATGCCAGGGCTTTCAGCCTCTGCAAACAAACTCTAGACACATGCACCATGTTGTACATCTGGCTTATGTGGATCCTGGGAAATCGAGCCTGGGTCCTTTGGCTTTACAGGCAAGCACCTTAATGGCTAAGCCATCTCTCCAGCCCTCTATTTATTTATTTATTTATTTATTTATTTATTTATTTATTTACTTATTTACTTATCTATTTATTTATTGAGACAAGGTCTTGCTATGCAACCCAGGCTGGCCTTAAACTTAAGTCTCCTGCTTCAGCCTCCTAAAAGCTAGGGTTATAGATGTGGACCATGCCCAGTCATCTTAATTTTTTTGCCTTTCTTGCCTATGGATGCTTCCTTTACTCAAACAGTAAGCATTGAGCAACACAGCCAATTTCCCTTTTTGCCCAAGCTGCCAGGTTTTCAGCTAAACTAGAAACTCAGCTGCCGCAACCCTGCCTGGCCGAAGTTTCTAGTATCTCCTCATTTCCTCTCCTCTGTGGCTGTTGCTCTTGAGGGAAGTAGCATAGGTCAGGGGACAGAGAAGGGGGTCTCTGGAGTGGGTCAGGCTCCAGTCTGAAGCCAGCTCTGTCCTCCCACACTGTGTGACCTTGGGTGTGACCTTGGGCAACTTGCTGGGAAGGCTAGGGGAAAGAATTGGCGTAACAGGAGTCAGGGTCCAGGGATCGCAAGAAATGGTAACTATGCCTGTAGCCTCATCTCCGTCATTTCCTCACGCCTTTTGTGTTAAGCCACACGACGGCATTTTAGAGGCAGGTGCAGAATGATGCATAAGGAAATAACACGGGGTATTGTGGGGCAGGGGCTGTGTTTCTGGTATAAAACAAGAACTCAGAAGAGGTAGAAGCTGGGTGTGGTGAAGCACGGCTGTGCTCCCAGCTCTTGGGAGGTTGAGGCAGGAGGATTACTTGAACCAAGGAGTTTGAGGGCAGCCTGGGACACATAGCATGTTGGTGTGCTTGACCTCTGGGCATGGTTTGGGCATCCATGTTCTTTTTTAATTATTTGCAAGCAGAGAAAGTGAGAGACAGAGAGAGAATGGGCACGCCAGGGCCTCCAGCCACTGCAAATGAACTCCAGATGCATGCACCCATTTGTGCATCTGGATTTATGTGGGCACTGGGGAATCAAACCTGGGTCCTTAGGCTTTGAAGGCAAATGCCTTAACTGCTGAGCCATCTCTCCAGCCCTGGCATCCGTGTTCTTTTTTTTTTTTTTTTTTTTTTAATTTTTTTGTTTATTTATTTATTTGAGAGCGACAGAGAGAAGGAGGCAGAGAGAGAGAGAGAGAGAGAGAGAGAGAATGGGTGCGCCAGAGCTTCCAGCCTCTGTAAACGAACTCCAGATGCGTGCGCCCCCTTGTGCATCTGGCTAACGTGGGTCCTGGAGAATTGAGCCTCGAACCGGGGTCCTTAGGCTTCACAGGCAAGCGCTTCACCGCTAAGCCATCTCTCCAGCCCACATCCGTGTTCTTATAAGACCCCACATTCATCCTTTCTGCTCACTTTACTGTGATGATAAATGACACATTTTTCTGACCCCTTCACAGCATGTCACGGCCCCTCAAGAGTGGAGCTCTCCAATGGGAACATGAAATCTCACTGGATCTTCATCAGATGGGCAGAAGCCATTATGTCCATTCTGAGTAGGAAAACTGAGGCTCATAGAGAAGAGGCACGAACCCCCAAGTCTCACACACCCACAACATGCCCTCAAACCCTCGCTCACGTTTATGACATTATCACACCAGAGCCATGTGTGGACACTGACCCACCTCCCCGCCCACCCCTCTCTCCGAACAAGGCAAGACCAATATTCACCCACCGTAGCATCCTCAGAACAGGAGGCGATCTCAAAATCATTAAAAGGGTTCCACTTGATGTCCAACACGTTTCCTCTGTGCCCACAGACCTTCGGATAGTGGGGGTCCAACTTTCCTGTCTGAAAAACAGTGCCACAAGGGTGGGGAAGAAGATGATATGGCTGTAGCTTCTGGTCGGCCACTCAGCCAGTCAGAAATCACTGAGCACGCAGGAAAGGTAAGGGACAAACTCACGGAGAATCATAGTCATTGTATTCCCCTGTTGACCCAGGGGGAGTCACTTCACTTCTCTGAGCTTCCATATCCTCCGTGGCACAGTGAGGGAGCAAACAGGTGTGTCACAGGCTAGAATGAGGACCCTAGGAGCGGAAGTAGTAAGGTCCGGTCCAGCTTCCAGCCCATGGGTAAGTGTCAGTAAAGGGCATTTCCCTTCAGAGCTGCCGTGGGAATGTGAAGCAGTACGGCCTTTTGGAAAATAGCCTGCACTTTAGAATAGTTAAACAGCGAGTTACCACGCGATCCAGCAGTTCTGTGCCTAGACTTCAGTTTTCCTCAGAAAAAAATGAAAACACAGACTATGGTGCTTGAACTAGATGTCTCCCGTAACTCATGCGTTCAAATGCTTGATCCCCAGCTGATGGCAATTTGGGAGGTGGAGCCTTGCTAGAGGAGATGTGTCTCTGGGGGTGGACCCTGAGGTTTATTAGTCCCCAGTTTACCGGTGTTAGTGGACTTACTCTCCTGCTGCTGTTGTCTACCTGATGAAGTCCAGCCTCTGCTCTATTGTTTTTAATTTTTTTTCTATTTTTATTTATTTATTTGAGAGCAACAGACAGAGAGAGAAAGAGGCAGAGAGAGAGAGAGAGAGGAGAGTGGGTGCGCCAGGGCTTCTAGCCACTGCAAATGAACTCCAGACGCGTGCACCCCCTTGTGCATCTGGCTAACGTGGGTCTTGGGGAATCAAGCCTTGAACCGGGGTCCTTAGGCTTCACAGGCAAGCGCTTAACCGCTAAGCCATCTCTCCAGCCCCAGCCTCTGCTCTATTATCTTTCCCCTGCCATCATGGAGCTTCCCCTCAAGACTGTAAGTCAAAATAAACCCTTTCTTCCCACGAGCTGCTCTTGGTCGAGTGTTTTATCCCAGCAGCAAGAAACTTGTATGGGTTTACATACCTATTGTCCCAGCTACTTGGGAGGCTGAGGCAAGAGGATTGATTGAACCCAGGAATGGAATTAGAAGGCTGCCTGGGGTCCTGAGTGCAGGTGTCTGCCTGCCAAGGTGACCTAAGAAGCCATGCCCATGCTGTGCCAGTCGTCTTACAGCCTTACTAAGAAGGAAGGTAGGTGACTAACATGGTATCGCTAGAGGCTCAGTTGTGACTAAACACATTTCCCACAGGGTGTCAGGAAAACTGCAGTGGTAGGCTGGAGGTATACTCAGGGGGAGAGCACAAAGCCTTAGGCTCAAACCCCAACACAACCAAAAACGTGCAGTGGTCTTACAAAGTTGGAAAGTTGAGGGAAGGAGAGGAAATAGTGTGTCCTTAAAAGTTTCTCTGTAAAAACTCCTGAGATGGGGCTGGAGAGATGGCTTAGTGGTTAAGGGGCTTACCTGCGAAACCTAAGGAACCAGGTTTGATTCCCCAGTACCCATGTAAGCCAGATGCACAAGGTGGTGCATGCATCTGGAGTTCGTTTTTAGTGGCCGGAGGAGGCCCTGGTGCACCCATTCGCTCTCCCTCCCTCCCCCACTTTCTCTCTCTTGCTTTCTCTGTCTCTCCAATAATAAACAAACAAACAAATAAATAAATTTTAATTAAAAAAACTCTTGAGATATTGGGCTGGGGAGACTGCTCAGTGGTTAAAAGCACTTGCTTGCAAAGCCTGCAATTCCCTACTACCCACATAAGCCAGATTTACAAAGTACATACATCTGGAGTTCATTTGCAGCAGCAACAGGCACTGGCACACATATACTCTCTCTCAATTAAAAAATGAAAATATTGCCGGGCATGGTGGCGCACGCCTTTAATCCCAGCACTTGGGAGGCAGAAGTAGGAGGATCGCCGTGAGTTTGAGGCCACCCTGAGACTCCTTAGTGAATTCCAGGTCAGCCTGGGCTAGTGTGAAACCCTACCTCGAAAAACCAAAAAAAAAAAAAAAAAAAAAAAAAAAAAAAAAAAAAAAAAAAAAAAAAAAAAAAAAAAGAAAGAAAGAAAGAAAGAAAGAAAATATTTTTAAAAAAATCTCCTGAGACTAAGGTTGACTGTGGTGACACAGGTTTGTAATCCCAACACTCAGGGGGCAGAGGCAGGAGAAAATTCAAGGCCAGCCTAGGCTGCATAGTGAGACCTTGTCTCAAGATAAAAAATTTTAAAGGTATTTTATATGGGCTGGAGAGATGGCTTAGCGGTTAAGCGCTTGCTTGTGAAGCCTAAGCACCCCGGTTCAAGGCTCGATTCCCCAGGACCCACGTTAGCCAGATGGGGCGGGGGGAGGTGCATGCATCTGGAGTTCGTTTGCAGTGGCTCGAAGCCCTGGCGCGCCCATTCTCTCTCTATCTGCCTCTTTCTCTCTCTGTATGTCACTCTCAAATAAATAAAAATAACAAAAAGTATTTATTTATTAAGAAAAGATATTTTATATTTTATTTATTTATTTGAGAGACACAGAGGGAGAGAAGGAGGGAGAGAGGGAGAGAGAGAATGAGCACATCAGGGACTTCAGCCATCGCAAACGAACTCCAGGTGCATGTGCCACCTTGTGCATCTGGCTTTACATGGGTACTGAGGAATCAAACCAGGGTCCTTAGGCTTTGCAGGCAAGCACCTTAATCGCTGAGCAATCTCTCCAACCCTCAAGATAAAATTTCAAAGGGCTAGGGATGCAGTTCAGTGGTAGAGCTCTTGCCTAGCATGTTTGAGGCTCTTGCGGTGGTTTGATTCAGGTGTTCCCCAAAAACTTAGGTGTTCTGAATGCTAGGTCCCCAGCTGATGGAGATTTGGGAATTAACACCACTTGGAGGCAGTGTATTGTTGGAGGCAGGCTTATGAGTATTACAGCCAGTTTCCCTTTGCCAGTGTTTGGCAGACTCTCCTATTGCTGTTGTCCACCTTATGTTGGCGAGAGGTGATGTCCATCCTCTGCTCATGCTATCGTTTTCCCCTGCCATCATGGAGTTTCGCCTTGAGTCTGTAAACCAAAATAACCCCAAGCTGCTCTTGGTCAGGTGATTTCTGCCAGCAATGACTGCAAGAGTAATGTTGGTACTGAAAAGTGGTATCATTTGCTGCTAGACACCTGACTGTGTGGCTTTGGCCTTTTGGAGCTGATTTTCAAGAGGAATGTGGAAGGATTTGAAACCTTAGCCTAAGGGATGCCTTGCAGTGCTATAAGTACACCTTGATGGACTATTCTGGTCAGAGTTGAGAGACCTGAATGCAGTAAGAACTATGGACTGTGAGGTTTGATTATGAGGGTGAGAAAAGAGCTTTGCATGGACTAGGCTAGAAGCAGTTTGTGTGAGAGGCTTGCTGTTATGCCCATGTCCTGAGAACTTGTGCAGGATTGCACTGCATAGAAATGGACTGGTGTGTGCAGAGGGATATGGCACAGAAAGAAATCTTTGGGCCAAAACTTCTGCCCATTCAGCTGCAATTGTATGAGAGATTAAACTACTGAGATTGGGCCAGCTGACCTGCACTGGGGCAACAGGAAAAAAATAGACTCTTTTGAAAGGGCCTGAATGCTCAAGGAGTGTCCTGTTCTTCAAAGTCTGCTTTATTCCCCCCTGGATTAACAAACTGGCAGCCTACCTGGTATTATGGAGCATAAGAAATGCAGGAAAGAGAGGGTCCTTGAATTTGCAACATGGTCTTGTGTTTTGGAAACAGCCATGGGCAGTGTGAAGCAAGATTGACTGCACGGAGATCCCATGGGGCCATGAGGATAAACCGTGGATTGCAGTGGACACCCAGTGGAGATGCTGGGACCACGAGATGGCTGCTAAGGAAAGCTGCTGGCCCCCGATAAAGTTTTCCAGAACTGTGAGTAGCCTAGCTGGAGAGGCGGAACTAGAACTCCAGAGACTTATTGCTGGTTAGAATTATCAGACTAGAGACTTGTTACTGGCTAGAGTTGTTGGACTTGGAGCTACAGAGTTTGATGTTTGCCCTGTTCAAATTTTGTATTAGTTGAATATCTCTTTGCTATGTCCAATGCCATCTTTTGCAGTGTGTTTATTCTGTGCCATTATGGGCTTTGGGGGGGGTTGGTATTATGGCTCAGTTAAAAGATCTTACTATGAGAATGTTTGAACATCATTAGCACTGATTTAAAACTATGGGGACTCTTAAAGTTGGACTGAATGCATTGCATTTTACATCATGGATGGTTATCAGTTTATGGGGGCCAGGGCAGAATGTGTTGGTTTGATTCAGGTGTTCCCCATAAACCTAGGTGTTCTGAATGCTAGGTCCCTAGCTGATGAAGATTTGGGAATTAACACCTCTTTGAGGCAGTATTGTTGGGGGTGGGCTATGAGTATTGTAGCCAGCTTCCCCTTGCCAGTGTTTGGCAGACTCTCCTATTGCTGTTGTCCACCTTATGTTGGCAAGGGAGTGATGTCCCTCATGTCTTCATTTTTCCCCTGACATCATGGAGCTTCCCCTTGAGTCTGTAAGCCAAAATAAACCTCCCCCCCACCCCCGAAGCTGCACTTGGTCAGGCGATTTCTGCCAGCAATGTGAACCTGACTGCAACAGCTATGGATTCAAACCCCAGTGCCACAATTAGAAAAAAAAAATTCCTGGGGTTGGAAAGATGGCTTAGTGGTTAAGGCATTTGCCTGCAAAGCCTAAGGATCCTGGTTCAATTCTCCAGGACCCACATAAGCCAGATGCACAAGGCGGTGCAAGCATCTGGAGTTCATTTGTAGTAGCTGGGGCCCTGGTGTACCCATTCTTTCCCTTCCCCCCTCTCCCTCTCTCTCTCTCAAACAAATAAATAAATAAAATATTTTTTAAAAGTCCTGAGACTATTGATTCAGCAGTTCAAGGACTGTGTCTTTGGGTCACCTAGTCTGCCATTGGGAACCTCAAACAGGGCCTATCTCTGGATGCTCTTGAGTGTTTGTTGAATGGATGGAAACTGCCCTGTTTTCTTCTCAGCTGTCACTTCCACTCAGTTGTGGATGAGCTCCAGGAGCTGAGGCCACCTGGTGAGTGCAGGCTGAGGCTGCATGGCCGGGCAGGGCCCACAACCTGGTTCATGTGCAGGGGTGGGTTGGCCACTGTCTGGTTCAAATTTCTATGACCCTGTTGACATAATGGCCTGTGACCCCAGGAACTCCAAGACAGCTGCTGGGGTGGGAAGTCTCAGGTTCAGGCTGTGTGGCATGGGCTATAGGACCTGTGTGGCTCTCCTAAGGGATTCTAGATAGGAGCTATCAGTAGGAGAGGGGAAGGGAAGGAAAAGCCCTCTGTTTTGAGCTGAGGTACAGTGCACACACCAGAAGAGTCACTATTTGAAAGCATGCAATGCAGAGATGGGTGGCTCAGTGGTTAAGGTGCTTGCCTGCAGGGCCTAACGACCATGGTTTGCATCCCCAGTTCCCACACAAAGCCAGATGCACAAAGCAGCACGTGCATCCGGAGGCCATGTGCAATGACTGGAGGCCCTGGTATGTCCATTCATTCTCTCTCTCTCTCTGGTTGTCTCTGTATGCAAATAAATAAACACATTTTTTTTTTTTTTGGTTTTTCGAGGTAGGGTCTCACTCTAGCCCAGGCTGACCTGGAATTCACTATGGAGTCTCAGGGTGGCCTCGAACTCACGGCAATTCTCCTACCTCTGCCTCCCGAGTGCTGGGATTAAAGGCGTGCGCCACCACGCCCGGCTCAATAAACACATTTTTAAATAATTTATTTTTACTTTTATTTATTTATTTGCAAACAGAGAGAGAGAGAGAAAAAAAAGAAAGACAGAGAGACAATGGGCATGCCATGGCCTATAGCCACTGCAAATGAACTTCAGATGCATGGGCCCCCTTGTGCATCTGACTTACATGGGTCCTGGGGAATTGAATCTGGGTCCTTAGGCTTCGCAGGCATATGCTTTAACTGCTAAGCCATCTCTCCAGCCCCAAAAACATTTTTTAAAAAAGGTATGCAATGCATGGATCCTGGTATATCCTAATTTCGAAATGATTTATTTTAGCACTCCAGAAAGAAACTCAATCATTAGCAGTTATTCATTAGCCCTTCTCCCTAGTCCCAGGTCACCCCAAATCTACCTGCTGTGAATGAATCTACCTATGACACACACACAGAGAGAGAGAGAGAGAGGGAGGGAGGGAGGGAGTCTCATGTTGCCCAGACTGTCCTTGAACTTACTATGTTGCTGCCAGTAACCTTGAAATTGTGATCCTCCTGCCTCCACTTCCTAGGTGCTGGAATTACAGGTGTGTACCATTATACTCAGTGTATGTACTGCTAGGGATCCAACTCAAGGATGTGTTTAATGGTAGGAAAGCACTCTATGAACTGAGCCGCACCCCTAGCTCCTATTCCAGATTTTCCATATACATCAGTCAGGGCTTTGCATACCAGATACTGGGAGCTGCCAATCTGCCCAAGCAGTGAAAGCACATCTGCACGTCATCCAAGTGGCGTGTGTGTGTGTGTGTGTGTGTGTGTGTGTGTGGTCTTGTTATGGCATCAAACTCCTAATCCTCCTGCTTCTGCCTCCCAAGTGCTCCCAAGTGCTGGGATTACAGTATGCCCACTATGCCCGGCTTTCAGGGTGAGTTGTTGAGAATGCCCATGTTGCCAGGTGTGGTGGTGCACACCTTTAATCCCTGCACTCGGGAGGCAGAGGTAGGAGGATCGCCGTGAGTTCCAGGCCACCCTGAGACTCCATAGTGAATTCCAGGTCAGACTGGGACAGAGTGAGACCCCACCTCGAAAAAGAAAAACAGCCGGGCATGGTGGTGCATGCCTTTAATCCCAGCACCTGGGAGGCAGAGGTGGGAGGATCGCCGTGAGTTCGAGGCCACCCTGAGACTCCATAGTGAATTCCAGGTCAGCCTGAGCTAGAGTGAGACCCTACCTCAAAAAACCAAAAAAAAAAAAAAAAAATTTACTTATTTTCAAGGAGAGAGGGAGAGAAAGAGAGAGAATGAGCATGCTGTGACCCCTTGCCACTGTAAATGCACTCCAGATACATGCACCACTTTGTGCATCTGGCTTTATGTGGGTGCTAGGGAATTGAACCTGGGCCATTAGGCTTTGTAAGCTAGTACCTTTAACAGCTGAATCATCTCACCAGCCCATGTTGTGTTTTTTTTTGGGGGGTGGGGCGGTTTGGTTTTTCAAGGTAGGGTCTCACTCTAGCCGAGGCTGACCTGGAATTCACTATGGAGTCTCAGGATGGCCTCAAACTCACGGCGATTCTCCTACCTCTGCCTCCCGAGTGCTGGGATTAAAGGCGTGCGCCACCACGCCCGGCTGTTTTTTTTTTTTTTTTTTTTTTTTTGAGACAGGATCACATACAGCCCAGACTGGTCTCCAACTGACTGTGTAGCTAAGGATGGCCTTGAACTCCTGATCCTTTTCCCTTCATATCTCAAATGCTGAGATTACAGATGTGCACTACTCTATTGGCCTTCTTTTGGGGCACACACACTCATGTGGAGGCCAGAGGTCAGGGTTGGATATCTTCTTCAGTTGCTCTCCACCTTATTTTTGAATACTTTAAGCACTTGGGAGGCAGAGGTAGGAGGATCACTGTGAGTCCAAGGCCACCCTGAGACTACATAGTGAATTCCAGGTCAGCCTGGGCTAGAGTGAGACCTTACCTCTGAAAAACTTTAAAAAAAAAAGCATTTAATTGTATGTGCAGGTGTATGTGTATATATGTATGCATGGGCATGCCAGGGTTTCCTGCCACTGCAAATGAATGCCAGACACATGTGCCACTTTTGTATCCAGTTCTATGTGGTGCTGGGGAATTGAACCCAGACCAGCAGGCTTTGCAATTAAGTGACTAAACACTTTATTTTTTTTGAGACAAGGTCTCTAACTTGACCCTGGAACTCACCAACCTAGCTAGCCAGTAAGCCTAGGGATCTATCTCTGTCTTCCCAGCACTTGTAGGAACACACTATCATGCCTGGCATTTTGACACGGATGCAATCCCCTATAAGTCAAGTCCTAATGCTTATATGGTAAGCACTTTACTCACAGAGCCATATCCCCTGCCGTCATATTTTTTTTTTAATTTTTTTTGTTTATTTATTTATTTGAGAGTGACAGAGAGAAGGAGGCAGAGAGAGAGAGAGAGAGAGAGAGAGAGAGAATGGGTGCGCCAGAGCTTCCAGCCTCTGTAAACGAACTCCAGATGCATGCGCCCCCTTGTGTAACTGGTTAACGTGGGTCCTGGGGAATTGAGCCTCGAACCAGGGTCCTTAGGCTTCACAGGCAAGTGCTTAACCACTAAGCCATCTTTCCAGCCCGCCGTCTTATTTTTAAAAAAGGAAACTCACATACATTTAGCATTTAGTATTTAAATTGTGCATGATGATGACTTTCTGTAATTCCAGCACTTGGGAGACAAGCAGAAGGATTTTACCTAGGCTACACAGAAAAGTTCTGATCAGCTTAGACTATCTCAAAATTAAACAAAATTACAGGCCAGGCAAGGTAGTACACATGTGTAATCCCAGCTCTCATGAACTAGAGGCACGGGGACTACTACTAGTTTGAGGCCAGACTAATCTATATAGTGAGTTCCTGACCAGCCTGTGCAGCAGAGCGAGACTCTGTCTCAAGAACTGAACACAGGGGCTGGGGAGATGGCCCGACGGTTAAAGGCCCTTGCTTGCAAAGCCTGACAGCCCTGGTTCAATTCACTAGCACCTAGGTAAAGCCAGATACAAAGTGGTGCATGCATCTATGGTCCCAAAGCACCTATGATAATGGGAGGCGGAGCCAGAAGAACCCTAAGCTCACAAAGCAGCTAGTCTCATGTTTGTTTGCAGTCTGGCAATGTGTTTACAGGGCTAAGAGATCCCGTCTCAAAGGTGGAGCGCAGACACCTCAAAATTGTCCTCTGACCTCCACATGCATGCCATGGCGTTGCGTGTGTGCGCACACATGTACACACAAATACAAATATATTTTGGGTTGGAGAGATGGCTTAGCAATTAAGGCACTTGCCTGTGAAGCCTGATGACCAGGGTTTGATTCTCCAGGACCCACGTAAGCCAGATACACAAGGTGGCATATGCATCTGGAATTCGTTTGCAGTGGCTAGAGGCCCTGGCGTGCCCATTCTCTATTTGTTTCTTTCTCTCCCAAATAAATAAATAAAAATTTGAAAAAGTTATTAAAATATTTTTATTTATTTGTAAGCAGAAAGGTGTGTGGGGGGTGGATGTACTAGAGCCTCCTGCCACAGCAAATAAACTCCAATGCATACGCTACTTTGTGCTGACTTTATGCAGGTACTGGGGAACTGAACCCAAGCCTTGCACGCAAGTGCCTTTAATTGCTGAGTCACTTCTCCAGCCCCATTTACTTTCTTTCTTGTAAAGTTCTGAGCAGCTGTACGATAGCACACACTTTCAATCCCAGCACTTGGGAACTGAGGTAGGAAAATCATTATGGATTCAAGGCTAGCCTGGGACACAGTAAGTTCTAGGTCAGCCTAGATTAGAGTGAGACCCTGCTCAAAACAAACAAACAAAGCTCAAAGCATTCTCAGAGACCAAGCATGGTGAAACTACAGCTGGTCTCACTAAACCTGTACCTGTGCCAGGCATTGCTAATGGATCCCAGCACTCTTGCACTTAGGGAAGCCCAGACTGGAGGAGAGACTCAGCCAAGGTTCTTGGGAACGGGAGGAGCAGAGTCAGGTTTGGGACCAGGCCTCTGGCCCTGTAAGTGTGAGCCTATGGTATACCTCTTGTGCTCTGCGGGAGTGCCAGCCTCCTCTGAGTCAGTGTCCTGGCCTCCTACATACTACCTTTCCCTTTTCTTAGACCACTTCCTGGGTGAAGGGGCATGACAGGTCTGTTCCCGGCCAGATTGATCTCAGGGCTTTTATCTCTGCTTGCTTGCCCAGAGCCATGCCCTCATTTCTGCTCTGCAGGTTTCTCAGGAAGTACTAATTGTCAGGCTGGCCTTGAGCTGACCCAAGGCAAACTGCCAAGTGGCCACTTAGACCACACCTCTCATCCCCTGCACAGCCACTGCCTCAGGGAAGGTGCCTCCGAGCCAGGTCCACCCAGAAAGGCAGCTGCTCAGAGGATGGCACCGGGGAGGGCCCTTTCCAGACCTCCAGAGCAGAAGCCCCAGCCTGGTCCGCTCTTCTTCCTCATCCCACAAGGACTGGCTGGGCCTTCCCTAAACCACCACAGTAGCAGACATTAGTCAGTCTGAGGTTATTGACTGGACTGCTAAAAGCCTGGCAGGGATAGATAGAAATAATCAAGAAGCCATTTCTACCTTTCTCCTCCTCAGGCCAGCATTCAGCCAGGGATGGTCTCTGGGTTACTGGGACACAACCTAGAGATGACACACGTGCTCCTTGCAGACCCCAGAGAGCCCTGGCTGCTGGATACAGAACCCGTAATCCTCCAGGGGGCTTCCCTGGGGCAGATGGAGAGGACGGAAAGTTAGGGCCCCAAAAGGCAGAACCAGGCGTGTTGGAGGCAGACCCTAGATGTCAGGCTGGGCAAGTCTATGAGGCTGTGGTTAGGACCCTCAGCATGCAGAGGCATGGCTCTTCCTACAATAGTATCTAGCCCACTGTCTCCAGTAGGACCCCACCAGGGAAGGTGGAGCCTGGAGGCATGGCTGGGAGGAGAAGAAGAGGGGGTCAGGCAGTATGGACTCTGGTTAGGCAGGAAGGCTGACTCACGCTTCCTAGGGTTGAACCCCTGTTACTCTATTTCCTACTGCGCCACCTGTGAGCTCAGGTCTAGGCCCGGGGTCTCTTCCACAGAATGCAGCAGTAACGAGACTTCACTCATAGGTGGGCGAGAGGATTCGGTTGAGTAGATACAGGTAACACTCTTGCCCGGGACAAAACAACGCTGCAAAAATGAACCTGAGCCATTTCACCTGAGCAAATCATGACTACCAAATCGTGATTTCTGTGGAGTGCTGGGGGTGGAACCCAGGGCATTCCACATGCCAGGCAAGCCTCTGCCACTGAGCAACACCCACACCACACCCAATTTTAATTGCTGCTTGGTATTCTTCAAGGCCTGGAGATACACTTAGTGTAAGGCCTAAATTTTCAGAGATGGAAGATGATCTCTCTCTCTCACACACACACACATGTATCACTTCTTACATAGCCTTGAGAAGGGTCACCCCTGCTTCTGAGAGCACAGTGGAAAAGTGTCCCTCATACCCTTCTCTAGTCCACCAATAGTCATGGTGCCCACCCGGCCTCTCAGGCCTGGTCCTCACCCAACAATGTCCTAGGGCCTCCTCCCTGGGCTCTGCCTGCCCTTGCCTTCCTTCCTCCACACCTCACCCAAAGTCCACACCCTGTCGTGTGGCCCTGGTGCAGGTTAGCTCCAGGATCAGAAGCCCAATTCTCCTGTCCCTGTTGCCCAGGGTGGGCCTCTGCCCAGATCTAGCCACTGTGCCTTTGTCCCCTGAACACAGACCTTGGTTGCCAAGGCTGCAAAACTCACCTCCTGGCCTCCTTCCAAAGGCTCACCTTCACTCTCTATGTGCAGGGGGAGGGACCCAGCCAGAGGTGGCACGCCCTGTGAGATGTCAGTCAGTCTTGCCTAGGGCAGCTAGAACTCTGGTAATAACTTCTACGACTGGAGGCTGTGGTAAGGTTTGACATCTTCCAAGCTGGCTTCCCCCACACACTTCACTGAAGCATTATGGGCTGTGCTCGCCTTTTATACGTCCCTGTTTGCTGACACTTCTTTGGGGCTGGCCTGACGTGGCCTGCCACCCCTGGTAACCAGCAAGAAGCCCAGTAAATAAACAGCCGAACCTTAGCAGCAACAGGCAGCATAGAAGAGCAGCAAGGCTCCAAGACCACACGCAGGTCTGGGTTCCATCTGGGTCCTCACCTGCTGCTCATGAAGCTCCAGCAGCCTCACTTGGGGTTTATACTTCCTCCAAAAGAGGCCAGTGTGGTGAGGCACCAGCATGGGCAGCCAGAAACACCAGAGGTAGGGCTGGAGAGATGACTTAGCAGTTAAGGCACTTGCCTGCAAAGCCAAAGAACCCAGATTTGATTTCTCAGTAGCCTTGTAAAGCCAGATACACAAGATGGAAGGTAATACATACATCTAGAGGCCCTGGAGTGCCCATTCTCTCTCCTCTCTCTCTCAAATAAATAAATTTAAAAAAAAAAGAAATACTAGAGGTGGGAGCTGCAGAGATGGCTCAATGGTTAAGGGTACTTCCTGTGCAAGCATGGGAGCCAGAGGGGGCCTGAGCCTGCTGAGTTTGAATCTCCAGCGCCCACATAAACAGCTGGGTGTGGCCATGGATGTGTGCAGCCCCAGTGAGGAGCAGAGACCAGAGAACTGCTGGGGCTAGCCAAAACACCACAGCTCTGGACTCAGTGACGAGATCTCAAGGAAACAGGCGAATGAACTGAGGGGCCACTCCACTGGGTGTTCTCCTCTGGCCTTCATGTGCGCACACAGGGTGCTGCACCTGCACACACGTAAGTGTATTCACCACGCACACAAAATAAAGTAAAATAAAATAAATACTGAATATGACCAGGCACGGTGGCACATGGCTATAATCCAAGCACTTGGGAGACTGAAGCAGGAGGATCATGTTTTGTTGTTTTGTTTTGTCTTTGGATCATGAGTTTTTTTTTTTTAATTAATTATTTATTTATTAGAGAGACACAGTCAGACAGAGGGAGAGAGAAAGAAAGAGAGAATGGGTGCGCCAGGGCATCCAGCCACTGTAAACAAACTCCAGACACATGCGCCATCTTGGGCATCTGGCTTACATGGGTCTTGGGGAATCGAACCTAGGTCCTTTGGCTTTGCAGGCAAATGCCTTAACCGTTAAGCCCTCCCCCCAGCCCACGAGGTTTTTTTAAAATTATTTTTTAAATTTATTTTTATTTGAGACAGAGAGAAAGGGGGGGGAGAGAGAGAAAGAGAATGGGCATGCTAGGGCCTCCAGCCACTGCAAATGAACACCATCTGGCATACGTGGGACCTGGAGAATTGAACCTGGGTCCTCAGACTTCGCAGGCAAGCACCTTAACTGTTAAGCCATCTCTCCAGCCTGGAATATGAGCTTTTTTTTTTTTTTTTAATTTGAGAGTGACACAGAGAGAGAAAGAGGCGGAGAGAGAGAGAAAAAGAGAGAGAGAGAGAGAGGGAGAATGGGTGCTCCAGGGCTCCCAGCCACTGCAAACAAACTCCAGATGCATGCGCCCCCTTGTGCATCTGGCTAACGTTGGTCCTGGGGAATCGAGCCTTGAACCAGGGTCCTTTGGCTTCACAGGCAAGCGCTTAACCACTAAGCCATCTCTCCAGCCATGGAACATGAGTTTTTTAAAGATACGGTCTTGCTATGTAGTCCAGGCTGGCCTCAAATTCAAAGCAATCCTCCTGCATCAGTCTCCCTAGTGCTGGGATTGTAGGTATGTAGTACCAAGTCTGTCTTGTTGTTTCTTATAAAACTAAGTGCTCAATTGCCTTATCATCCAGCAGTTGTATTCTTGGGCATTCACCCCAGAGAAATGAGACTGCCTTTTTCTCACAAAACCTCTATGCTAACGTTCATAGCAGCTTCACTCATAACAGCCCCAAGCTGGAAATAACCAGATAGCTCTTTCTGCATGTGTGAGTGCATGCGTGTGAGTGCATGTGTGTGAGTGCATGCGTGTGTGTGCATGCGTGTGAGTGCATGTGTGTGAGTGCATGCGTGTGAGTGCATGCGTGTGAGTGCAGCTGCATGCACACACGTATGCATTTATGGAGGCCGGAGGCTAACATTGGGTCCTCAATTGCTCCCCAACTTTATTTACTTATTTGCTTGAGAGACAGTGAGACAGAGAGAAAGAGGAGAGAGAGAATAGTCACACCAGGGCCTCCAGCCACTGCAAATGAACTCCGGACGCATGCACCACCTTGTGTAACTGGCTTTACATGGGTACTGGAGAATCAAACTCTGGTCTTTAGACTTGCAGGCAAGCACGTTAACTACTGAGCCATCTCTACAGCCCCCCAACTTATTTTTAATTATTTATTTGCAAGCAGAGAGAGAGAGATGGATAAGAGACAGAGATAGAGATAGATATATAGAGAGAGAGACAGGGAGAATGGGCAAGCCAGGGCCTCTAGCCAGATGAACTCCAGAATCATATGTCACTTTGCACATCTGCCTTTACGAGGGTATTAGGGAATTGAACCCAGGTTGTTAGGCTCTGTAGGCAAGCGCTGTAACCACTGATCCATCTTTCTAGCCCCCAACTTATTTTTTGAGACAGGGTCTCTCGCTTAACCTGAAGAAGCTCACTGATTTGGCTAGACCAACTAGCTAGCAAGCCCTGTGGATCCTCCTGTCTCCATTTCCCCGGTGCTGGGATTACAGGTGTGCATTGGCCGCACCCAGCTTTTCCGTGGGTGCCAGGGATCCACCACACTCAGATCCTCACTTCTGCATGGGAAGTCTACCGAGACATCTTCCCAGAGCCCAGATGGATTTTTGTTGTTGTTGTTGTTGTTTGCTTTTTGTTCCGAGACATGGTCTCCCTAAATATTCAAGATCTGCCTAGAACTTGTGATCCTCCTGACCCTGTAGGTATGTGTCACTATGCCTGGCCTACCAAGCCTGTTTTCTTTGTCGTTCTTCTTTGGTTTTGTTTTTGAGTAGGGTCCCTTCCTATCCCAGGCTAACCTAGTATTCACTATGTACTACTCTCAGGCTGGCTTCCAACTCATAGTGATCCTCCTACTTCTGCCTCCCCAGTGCTGGGATTAAAGGTGTATGTCACCATGCCTGGATTTTTTTAAAAATATAGTACTGGAGACTGGACAAAATGACTTATGCATATTAGGCAAGTGCTCTACCTCTAGAGCTGCATCCCTACCCCTTACTAGACAGCTTTCATAGGTGAGCAGTTAATCACTGGCACAGTACACAGTAGTGAAAAGGAATACACTGTGAATTCATGTAACCGAGCCAGCACAGAAAGGCAGAGAAAAGTAAGGGAGCATGAGAACAGAAAGAGGCTCCTTAACCTGGGATCCAGTCCAGTCTAGACTGTATTTCCTGCTGACAGGGTCCAAAAACAAACAAACAAAAAAAAAAACTATGGACCTTGTTCCCTCCCTCCCTCTCCCCTCTCTCTTTGTGTAAATAAATAAATAAATAAATAAACAAATAAATAAATAAATAAGATTGTCCATGGAGATAATACAAGCTTCTCTAAAGACAAATGAGCCAGGCATGGTGGCACAAACCTATAATTTCAGCACTTAGGAGAAAGAGGCAAGAGGATCACCATTGGTTGGAGGCCAGTCTGGTCTACATAGAGAGTTCTAGGCCAGCCAGGACTACATCATGAGATCCTATCTCAAAAAAACAAATCAAATGAAACCAACAAAACAGCAAATGATTATGCTCATTTAGGGCCAGTATGTTTGTAACCTTGAGTTTAAATATGAGCACCCCTCTCTTATTTGAATCTAAAGCTAAATACACCTCATAAAACCACCTCACAGGCTGGAGAGATGGTTCAGCTTTTAAGGCATTTGCCTGCAAGGCCAAAGAACCCAGGTTCGATTCCCCAGGACCCATGTAAGCCAGATGTACAAGGTGGCACATGTGTCTGGAATTTGTTTCCAGCGGACGAAGGCCCTGGCATACCCATTCTCTCTCTCTATCTTCCTCTTTCTCTTTCAAATAAATTTTAAAAAATACAAAAAGAAATTAAACTTGGGCTGGATAGATGGCTTAGCAGTTAAAGTGCTTGCCTATGAAGTCTAAGGACCCAGGTTCAATTCTCCATGTCCCACATAAGCCAGATGCACGATGGTGGCACATACCTCTTGAGTTCATTTGCAGTGGCTAGAGGCCCTGGCATGCCCATTCTCTCTTTCCCTCTCTCTGTCTCTAATAAATAAATAAATAATAACATCTTTAAAAAAAAAAAGAAGTTAAACTTTAGCCAGGCGTGGTGGCACACACCTTTAATCCCAGCACTTGGGAGGTAGAGGTAGGTGGATTACTGTGAGGTCCAGGACACCCTGAGACTACATAGTGAATTCCAGGTCAGCCTGGGCTAGAGTGAGAACCTACCTCAAAAAAAAAAAAAAAAAAAAAAAAAAAAAAAAAAAAAAAAACCAAAAAACTCATAATTCCATTTCCAAAAGAAGCTTTATTTTTAAAAATTATTTATTTAGGCTGGGCGTGGTAGTGCACACCTTTAATCTGTGGAGCACTGTGGAGGCAGAGGTAGGAGGACCGCTGAGAGTTCGAGGCCACCCTGAGACTACATAGTGAATTCCAGGTCAGCCTGGGCTACAGTGAGACTCTACCTCAAAAAGCAAAAACAAACAAAAAAATTATTTATTTATGAGAGATAAGGAGAAAGAATGGGTGCACCAGGGCCTCATGCCACTGCAAATAAACTCCAGACACAGGCTCTACTTTGGGCATCTGGCTTTACACGGGTACTGAAAGTCGAACCTGGGCTGTCAGGCTTTGCAAGCCAGTGCCTTTAACTCCTGAGCCATCTATCAGGTCCCAGAAATTTCTTTAACATAAGAAAACAAGGGGCTGAGGTAAAAGGAGGTAAAAGGCTTGTCTGTGGCTACTAGCTAGCTCCTGTTGTGCCTTCATTCTCGAGTCTTAGAGGTGTCCTCCAGCTAGTTAGATTTCAAAACGCCCAAAGGAGCCAGGTGTGGTGCCTTTAATCCCTCGGGAGGTAGAGGCATGAGGATCGCTGTGAGTTTGAGGCCAGCCTGAGAACACAGAGTGAGTTCTAGGTCAGCCTGGACTAGAGTGAGACCCTACCTTGCAAAGTAAAACAAATGCCCAAAGGGAGCTGGGAATGGTGATACGCCTTTGGAATTTTCAGCAGAAAGATCAGAAGTTCAAATTCAGCTGGGTGTGGTGGCGCACACCTTTAATCCCACCACGTGGGAAGCAGAGGTAGAGGATTGCCATGAGTTCAAGGCTACCCTGAGACTACATAGTGAATTTCACGTCAGCCTGGGCTAGAAACCCTACCTCGAAAACAAAACAAAACAAAGCAGAGAGGGAGCACAAAGTAAAGTGAACTTGGTTGGCTTGCTTTATCTGGTTTCTTATTTTCCTTCCTGAACAAAACACCCTTCTCTAGTATCTATCCAGCAAACTCCTGGTTGGGAAGCCCTGAATTAAATTTTGAGAATGTACCTATTTTTTGTACAGTGCTTTATACCTGCTAAAGTTTAACTTGTTTAATGCAAAATGAGACCTTGAAAGGTTGCTTATCTAAAATCTGGTTTGATTATTAATAGCTATCTTTAGGAAGAAGCTTTCCCTATGTGTCATGTCATACTGCAGATTTAAAATATAGACTATCAGTAAAATACATGAAGTTAAAAAAAAAAAAGAAAGAAAGAAGAAAAAAGGTTCAAGACCAGCCTGAACTACAATGAGACCATTTCCAAACAATGCTACATCCTGGCCTGATTAATTCCTTAGTTAGTTCAGAATACAGTTTAGTCAACAGAATCTTTTACAAGTACCCACAGCTTGGAAGAAACAGGTTGGTTTTAGGGGTTCCCTCTACCTCTGCCCTTCGCTGGATGGTAAAAATTTCATTTTGCATTTGTTCTTCCTATGTAAATAAATAAATAAGGCTATAAAACTTTCATTGTCACCCTGGCATTCAAGGTCTCCATCTGGCTCCAGTCCACTTCTCCAGGAAACTTCCCTTCTTCCCCTTGTCCTCCAAATCTTATGTGTCTGGCCGGACTATTGTCTGTTCTGTTCCCTGAGCACTCTATATGTAATCCCACCTCCACACCTCTGCTTGGGCCCTTCAGGCCCACCCTGCTTATTATCTTGAATAACCACTGGATAATTTGTCCAATGAAAATTTGTGAGCACCAATTATGTACGCACAATGTAATAATACACAGGCAAATGAAGTCCTGACATGGAGGTACAAGCAGAAGCACACAAATGACTCTAGTTAAAGTAGCCAGGGGCACCAGAGAGATGACTCAGAGGGTAGAGGCACCTGCAAAGCCTGCTGGCCTGGGTCCAATTCTCCAATGCCCATGTAAAGTCAGATGCGCCAAGTGGTGCACGTATCTGGAGTTCGTTTGCAGTGGCAAGAGACCCTGGTGTGTCCATTCTCTATTTCTCTTTGCACCCCCCCCAATTAAATAATAAATAAATATTTTTAAAAAGTACCCAGGGAAGCCGGGCGTGGTGGCGCACGCCTTTAATCCCAGCACTTGGGAGGCAGAGGTAGGAGGATTGCCGTGAGTTTGAGGCCACCCTGAGACTCCATAGTGAATTCCAGGTCAGCCTGGGCTAGAGTGAGACCCTACCTCGAAAAACCAAAAAAAAAAAAAAAAAAAAAAAAAAAAAAAAAAAAAAAAAAAGTACCCAGGGAACAGTGACTTAAGCAAGCAATATGCTGTGGCAAATGTCTTAAGAAAGGAGAATATAAACTGGGTGTGGTGGCGCACACCTATAATCCCAGCATTCTGGAGGCACACGTAGGAGGATCACTGTGAGTTTGAGGGCAGCCTGAGCTACAGAGTTACAGAGTGAATTCCAGGTCAGCCTGGGCTAAAGTGAAACCCTACCTTAAAATACCAAAAAAAAAAAAAAAAAAAAAAAAAAAGGAAAGGAAAATGTGCCAGACATGGTGGTGCACACCTGTAATCTCAGCACTAGAGATGGGAAGACAGGAGGATCAGGAGTTTAAGGTCATCTTCAGCTACACAAATTGAGGCCAACCTGGATACATGAGACCCTGTCTCAAAACAAAACAAAACAAAACAAAAAACTCAACCACAAAAAGGGAGAATGTTACAGAAATTTGGAGGAAGAGTCTATCCATGAATATAGTACATCTTTCCATGTATTTATGCTATCTTTTATCTTTCAAAAATGCCCTGTAATTTTCTCCTTCTAAATCTTACATGATTATCTGTAGTTCAGACTTCTTTTATTCTACTGCAATGTTTAATTACATTTTCTAACTGTCCCTGGTATGCACAAATGCAACTGAGTTTTGTAACCTGAGTTTGTATCCAGCTGTTTTCTAAATGCTATTATTATTATTATTATCATTGGTTTTTTGAGGTAGGGTCTCACTCTAGCCCAGGCTGACCTGGAATTCACTCTGTAGTTTCAGGGTGGCCTCGAACTCACAGTGATCCTCCTACCTCTGCCTCCTGAGTGCTGAGATTAAAGGCGTGCACCACCACACCCAGCTAAATGCTCTTATTTTTCTAATAATTGACTACATATTCTTTTAAGTGCACAGACAATCATATATGTAAAAAAGTTTTATTTCTTATTCTTTTTGGGGGGGAGGAGGGTTCAAGGTAGGATCTTGCTCTAGCCCAGGCTGACCTGGGATTCACTATGTAGTCTCAAGGTGGCCTTGAACTCATGGTGATCCTCCTACCTCTGCCTCCCAAGTGCTGGAATTAAAGGCGTGTGTCATCATGCGCAGGCTTATTGCTTCATTTTTTTGTCCTAACAGTTTCAACTTATTTTTCTTTTCTTTTTCTGTGTGTGTGTGTGTGTTTCCCTAGGTCTCTTGACACTGCAAAATAATACCCATCCAGCTTTATTTTATTTATTTATTTGAGAAAGAGAAAGAAAAAGGCAGATAGAGAGACAGAATGGGTAACCTAGGCCCTCTATCCATTGCAAAACAAAACAAAACAAAAACTCCAGACGCATGTGCCACTTTCTGCATCTGGCTGATCTCTCTTCTACTTAAGATGTCTTTTATTATTGTTACCAATGAGTCTACTTAGGGTTAGTTACAGGAGCATGGGCAGTTTACCAATGGCTGCACCACTGAAGGAAATGTCTCTTCCTCCCCCAACAACCATTAAGTACCAGTAACTCCTCAGTGAGAGGTGGGACTTCATGATCTCCTTCTCCAATTCCAATCTTGAATCCACTTTGGGCCCACACAATACATTTAACTGTCATATTTTTTTAGGTTGGCCTTAAATTCAAAGCAATCCTTCTACTCCTTCCTCCCAAATGCTGAGATTAAAGGCATGTGCTACCACACCTGGCCTTTTGTTTTGTTTATTTTTGGTTATTTGAGAGCGAGAGACAGAGAGAGAAAGAGGCAGATACATAGAGAATGGGCACACCAGGGCCTCCAGCCACTGTAAATAAACTCCACATGCATGTGCCCCCTTGTGCATCTATCTAGTTTATGTGGGTCCTGGGGAATCGAGCCTCAAACTGAGGTCCTTAGGCTCCACAGGCAAGCACCTAACCACTAAGCCATCTCTCCAGCCCCTTTCTTTGTTTTTTTCAAGGTAGAGTCTCACTCTAGGACAGGCCTACCTGGCACTTACTCTGTAGTCTCAAACTGGCCTCAAACTCACAGTGATCCTCCTACCTCTGCCTCTCAGATGCTGGGATTAAAGGTGGGTGCTACAACACCTGGCTCAAACTTTCTTTCAGTTTATACTATTGGTTTTTTCCCCCTAACTTCTTTTTTTGTTTGTTTGTTTTGTTTTTCAAGGTAAGGTCTCACTCTAGTCCAGGCTGACCTGGAATTCACTATGCAGTCTCAGGGTGGCCTCAAACTCATGGCGATCCTCCTACCTCTGCCTCCCAAGTGCTGGGATTAAAGGTGTGTGCCACCATGCCGGCCCCTATAATTTTTTTTTTTTGTTTGTTTGTTTTTCAAGGTAAGGTCTCACTCTAAGAGCGCAGGCTTACCTGGTATTCACTATGTAGTCTCAGGGTGGCCTTGAACTCACGGTGATCCTCCTACCTCTACCTCCCGAGTGCTGGGATTAAAGGTGTGCGCCACCACGCCCGGCTGTGATATATTTTATTATCACTCAGTTCCAAGTATTTTTATATTTTCATTTGGTAGGGGCTGAGAATGGTAGACTGCTTGCCTAGCATGCACAAGGCCCTGGGTTTGATGCCCTGCACTGCAATAAAATAAAATTTCCATTTTTACTTCTTCTTTGTCCTAGGAGGTATTTAGAGAGACTTTTTATTATTTATTTATTTGAGAGCAATAGACAGAGAGAGAAAGAGGCAAATAGGTAGAGAGAGAATGGGCACTCCAGGGCCTCCAGCCACTGCAAACGAACTCCAGATGCATGCACCACCTTGTGCATCTGGCTTACGTGGGTTCTGGGGAATTGAGCCTCGAACCAGGGTCTTTAGGCTTCACAGGCAAGTGTTTAACAGCTAAGCCATCTCTCCAGCCCTAGAGAGACGTTTTTTAAATTCCCAAATGAAATGGCCATAGTGGCACACACCTGTAACTCTGCCCTTTGGGAGGTGAAGGTAGGAGGGTCAGGAGTTCAAGGTCATCTTTGACTACACAGTGGTCAGTCTGAGCTATAAGAGACCCTGTCTCAAACAAACAAACAGTCCAAAGAAGTGAGCAGTTAACGTTTACTTTCTGTGCCTAGTTTCTAAGCCAAATGCATTGTGACCAGAAAACTTGGGTCTCTGAGATTCTCATCACATTTGTGACTATACACTGCTGAAGTCCTTTGTTGGTCTGGATCCGCTACTGGCCCTCTCAGCTCATGCTCTCCAGCCTTGGCATCTTCCTAGCTCCCCATCTTGGCGTGTGGGCAGGCGCCTTCTTGGGTCACGCTTCACAGCTGCTCTGCTATGAGCCAGAGGTGCCAGCAGCAAGCAAAGCCCTCTGGCCTCTTTAGGCATTTAGGGGACATTTAGCATTGGTATGCTGCAAAGATCTGCTACTAGGGTGGTTCATATGAGGCTGTCATTTGGAGGGAGAATATCACCAATGGAGCCAGATGTGGTGGCGCACGCCTTCAATCCCAGCACTCAGGAGGCAGAGGTAGGAGGATCACCATGAGTTCGAGGCCACCCTGAGACTACATAGTGAATTCCAGGTCAGCATGGGCTTAAGTGAGACCCTACAGTGAAAAACAAAACAAACAAACAAAGAAAAAAAGAATATCACCAATGGCACATGGTCCAGGCCTGCTCTCTCTTCACTTTCTGGCCCATCACAGGTTTCCTTTTTCACCCCTGGCAAGGAGAGGCGCTTTAGCGATTTCTCAGATCCACACGAGCCCAGGAAAGCATTAGCAATTTACCTCATCTAAGCGAGGATTAATTTGGCCCACTATTCTGCAGAGAGGAAACAAAGCTCTAGAAGTAGCTAGGCCAGCTGCTAGAAGTTCAACTCTCAGGATATGATGATGACTTTACACAAGAAGGAAAGCAAGGCTCAAAGAAGTGAGCTGAGTTACACGAGGTCACACAACCAGGAAGAGGCAGGACTAAGCCTTTAATCGTATCCCAGGGCCAAGAGGCCTGTCCTCCAGTGCCTTTAGAGACCTGTTCCGGCCTGAGAGTGAGTCAGTAGTTGTCCCTACCTGGTGCAGGGGGATGACAAGGAAGGCTCCCCCACCAGCACACTCAGTGACGACTGCAATGAAGTGGGGGTTCACAGCACAGAAGTGGTTGTCATGGACACTGCGTGTGATGGGCACCGAGTCGTAGCAGTTCTCCTTGCTGGCTGGCTTGCCAAAGACGTGGCGAAACTTGGAGCTCCGGTATTGTGGATGCCATGACATCTGCAGGAGGCAAATGGGATGAAAGTCACGAGGCTTGCTGCCACCCCCATAGGACACACGGAGATCTCACTGTGAGACTTCGTAAGAGAGTGTCATAGGACAATAATCAGGTTTTTTAAAAAGGTATTTATTTATTTATTTATTTATTTATTTATTTATTTATTTATGAGAATCAGAGTGAGTGAGAGACAGAGTGGGTGTGACAGGGCCTCCTGCCGCTGCAGATTCCAGACACAAAGGCCATTTTGTACATCTGGCTTTATATGGGTACTGGGGATTTGAACCTAGGCCCTAGGCTTTTTAAGCAAGTGACTTTAACCACTGTGCCATGTCTCTATAGTCCTAATTTTTTTTAATGCCAAGTCCTACATAGCCCAAGCTAACCATGAGCCCACAATTCTTAGCCTCATGAGTGCTGTGATCACAGGCATGAGCCACCACACCTGGTGACCACAGTCAGTTCTACATAGTGACTCACTATGAAGGATGATGACCCGGTGAACAGGCTATCATGGTGGTTATTTCCAAGCACCTAGTGAGATGTGTGAAATTCCTATTGATCTGTTTGCTGATATGTTAAGGCTTTTCATTTCAAGTATGAACACAAAAAGACAATGAAGCCAAAGGGAGCCCCACCCTCCCCCCTACCAATATTTCACTAAATCCTCCACTAAGAAAGTGGGAACCAGTGTGCGCTCTGGGTTCAGCCAGTCTGGGCTCCGGTTCCAGCTCTATCTTACCCCTGGATGGCCAAGTTAACCGGTGGAGTTTCAATTTTCTTAACAAAAGTATCTGTCTCCTAGACTTGTCATGAGCTCAGTGTCCCCCACTGGAAAGCCTCCAAGGACAAAGCCAGCTGGCAGCAGAGCAGCCTGACCATCAGTGCCCTTCCGCCCCACTCCAGCCCTTATCTCCACTGTTTAGGTCCTTCCAGACCCTTGCAGTTGAGAAAGGGCTCACTAAAGTGGAGAGGAGGCAGCCCCTGGCAAGGCTCGTCTCTCGGTGTGCATGCCACGGGAGTGTGCAAACACAGAGGTGGGGTGTCAGCCTCGTGTGCAGTGTGTACACACATCTGTGCACGAGCCCTGCATTCACCAGAGCTGAGCACAGGCACTGGCGGGGGGGGGGTATGCGTGCAGGGACCTTGTCTGTGTGGCTTTGATGACTCAGCAATTCAAGATCCGGAGTTTCGCTTTTCCTACAAGCAGGCACCCGCACGCCAGTGAGGACTGCGCGGGTGGGGCCTCCACTCCTCTGCTGCCATCCTTGGGCGTCCAGCAGCTTGATGGCATGAGATTAGGCTAAGGGGCGGTGAGCTCCCTACCCTGAAAAGGATTTAGTCATCTCTGGGTTTAACACACTTCTGAGTTTATTTTTCAGGGTTTAGCAGTGGAATGGCGTGAGCAGTCCCAATCCGTAGAACTTTCCTGACAGTGAGATCGCTGTCCTCAAGTGACAGTGGAAAATGGAGGTGGAGGGAAAGTGATTTGACTGAAATTGAATTGGTGTGAGTAGCACTTGCGCGAAGCGGAGTCTCGGGTCTCTTCTTGAGATGCCAGCGGGGCTCCACTCTAACACGTATGTGTGTACGTGTGCGTGCGCGGTTACTAGCAGGAAGCGTAGGTGTGAGAGATTTTCCTGCCTGTTCCCAGAGGCCCTCTCCTTCCTTACCCAGCCCAACACCACTGAAGGGCAAGGGTTAGTTATGAGGTGGCAGAAAGTGAACCTCACTAAGCTGGGTGGGGCACAAATTGCCTAATGGATTATTCATTAGTTCCACTGTTAGTGGCTTCGGGGTAAGAATGATTTGGTGTGAGGACTGGTGGGACGGGCAGGAGACTGGCACTGCCAGCTGCCATCCTAAGCTTGTGTCTCTACATCTGATATCCACAGTTTTTCTTTCTCCTCTTCCTCTTAAAATTCGGCCTTGTGGGCAGAGGTGGCTCCCAGTAAGTGCCTTGGGGAAGGATCTGAGGCTGTGAGCCACTGCATTTTTCCACAGAGGGAGATTAGAACCACAAACTAGTGGGTGTGGTGGCACACATCTCAGCCCTCAGGAGGTGGAGACAGGACGATCAGGAGTTCATGGCCAGCCATCCTCAGCTACACATTAGAGTTCAAGGCCAGCCTGGTACACATGGGGCCTTGTCTAAAAAAAAAAAAAAAGAAGAAGCCGGGCGTGGTGGCACACGCCTTTAATCCCAGCACTCGGGAGGCAGAGGTAGGAGGATTGTGGTGAGTTTGAGGCCACCCTGAGAATACAGAGTGAATTCTAGGTCAGCCTGGGCTCGAGTGAGAACCTACCTCGAAAAAACAAAAACAAAAAACGAAAAAAAAAAAAAAAAAGGAAAAAAAGATTACTGTTAGCAAGAGTAAAGAACATTCTACTTAGCCAGAATCAAGAATTCAAGGTCACCCTGGGCTACTCAGCAAGATTCTGTCTCAAAACAAAACACAAGCAAAATAAAACCCACTCTGTTTGGAAGTGGTCTACAAAGACCAAGAATCAACATGACAAATCCTGATTAGGGGTGGGCCCCTCACCTGACTATAGCACTTGGCTAACAAACCTGACAGAATTTTTTTTTTTTTTTTTTTTTTTTGGTTTTTGGCTTTTTTCAAGGTAGGGGCTCACTCTAGCTCAAACTGACCTGGAATTCACTATGTAGTCTCAGGGTGGCCTTGAACTCACAGCAATCCTCCTATATCTATCTCTGCCTCTGCAGGGATTAAAGGTGTGTGCCACCACATCCAGCTAGAAAAATCTTTCTAAAGCACCCAGAATTCTTAGTGTGGGCCCCTGATCCACCCCAGGCTGGTTCTGGAATCTGAGGCCCCTTTGGAATGAAGGCCACTGCTTCTCCAGCCCTCTGTCACCGAACCTTCCCTTCTTACCAGGCAGAAAGAAGAAAGCAGGAACTCTAGCTCCTTCTCCAGGGGAGGGTTTGATCAACAAGTGTTCTCTCAACCTGAGGCAGGCCCTGGCTGAAACCACAATTTCTGGGCACGAGGCATCTTTTTATTTTGCCTTCTGCAGGATGGCACGGTCACAGGGAGGCAACTGAGACCTCTTCTAGTTGTCTTCCCTTTTTCTAAGCAAGAAGAGGCCTGGCAGTTGTACAGGAGATTGACCAACTGTCCTGGTCTGCCAGGGGCCATGGGGGCTTCTCTGGGCCAGAGGCTTTAGTGTTAAAACTGGGGAGCCAGGCTTGTATTTCCAGCTAGTTGGGAGCTGAAACAGGAAGACCTCAAGTTCAAGACCAGCTTGGGAAAGTTAGTGAGACTCTGCTTCAAAATTAAAAAAAAAAAAAAAAGAGAAATGGAGCCAGGAGTGGTGGTGCATACCTGTGATCTCAACACTAGGGATTCAGAGGCAGGAGGATTGCCAGTTTTGAGGCCAGCCTGGATTATACAGTGAGATCGGGTCAAAAAAAAAATTACAAAAAGGGCTGAGGATGTAGCTCAGTGAGTAAGGGGCTTGCTTTGCTCATGTATGGGTTGAATCTCCAGGCCCAGAAGGAAAAGGAAACTGGAGGACTGAGGCAGGCAGGAACAGGTTGGTCACTCTACCATATGTAATGACTTAAGTTCCTAGGAGCCCTGACTTTGACAACTTGCCTGTGAAAAGGAAAGGTATGAAACGGATTACCTAAAGGTCCACACCCTGAACCAGACACTAGAACATTCTAAAGCAGAAGGTTCCAGAAGGTTTGTAAAGACAGGTGACTGTGATTTCATTCAATCACTACTCCCCGTCCACTGCTGGGTCAGTGCTTACTCTGTGCCCAGCCCCAGTGCTGGGCGCGGGGGGGAGGAAGAACACCTCGGTCACTTCTGTCCATGCTCATCCCTCTCAAGGAAGTGCCAAGTGTGGGAAGAGATGTGATGGGTTCTTGAGGACTGCTAGTGCCAACAGGTAACAAGGTAAAAAGGATCATTACAGATGGGAAGAGGCTTTTATTTTAAGCTTTTTATTGACAATTTCTATAAGTATAGACAATAAACCGTGATAATTCCCACCCAGGGAAGACACTTAATAGGCAAGACACCCAACAATGAGTGTCCTGGGTGACCTGATTCATAGAAACCAGCTGCAGAAACCCGATGGACACTAGATGGTATTAAAAGATGTTGTCCAGTTTTCAGGGCTGATGGTAACACCGTCATTGTTACATAACAGTCTGTTTCTGGGGCTGGAGTGATGGTTCAGTGGTTAAGGTGCTTGCCTGCAAAGCTTAACGACCCAAGTTCAATTCTCTCTGTCTGTCTATCCCTCTGATTGCAAATAAATAAAATATTTAATAAAATTTAGGGGCTGGACAGATATCTTAGTGGTTACGGCACTTGCCGAAAAAGGCTAAGGACCCAAGTTTGACTCTCCAGACCCCACATAAGCTAGATGCACATGGTGGTGCATGCTTCTGGAGTTCATTTGCAGTGGCTAGAGGGCCTGGCATGTCCATTCTTTCTCTCTCATAAATAACTTCTTTTGGTTTTTCGAGGTAGGGTCTCATTCTAGTCCAGGCTGACCTGGAATTCACTATGTTGTTTCAAGATAGCCTCAAACTCACAGCGGTCCTCCTGCCTCTGCCTCTTGAGTGCTGGGATTAAAGGCATGTGCCATCATGCCCAGCTAATATATATATATATATATATATATATATATATATATATATATATATATATTTTAAATTAAAAAACCCTGCATCCTACCTGTGGGCTCTGCTGCATCTTTCTTGCTTCAGTTGTTACTATGGAAACCTACACACACACACACACACACACACACACACACACAATAGGAGAGCAGCAGGTCCTCACGTGCTCAACTCAACACCCTCACTGAGTTTCAGCTCCACTCTGCTGTCCACACCCCTGCTGGGTAGCTTTATTTTATTGTCCTCAATTGGTGGGAGGTGCTAGGGATTGAGCCTAGAGCCTTCGTTTATCTTAAAGTCAGCCTAGATAGCATATCTTGTCATCTGTGGCTATTTTATTTATTTATTTTCAAGAAGAGAGAGAGAGAGAGAGAATGGGCACAGCCAGGGCCTCCAGCCACTGCAAACAAGCTCTAGATGCATGTGCCACTTTGTGCATCTGGCTTTACGTGGGTACTGGCAGGCAGGCGCCTTAACCATCTCTCCAGCCTGTTTTTCTTTCCTTCTTTCTTTTAAAATATTTTTACATATTTACTTGCAAACAGAGATAGAAAGAAGAGGGAAAGAGAACGGGCACACCAGAGCCTCTAGCCATTGCAAACAAACTCCAGATGCATGTGCTACTGCATATCTGTATTTATGTGGATACTGGGGAACTGAACCCAGGTCATTAGGCTTTATAGGCAAGTGCCTTAACTGTTGGGCCATCTCTCCAGCACCCCTTCCTTCCTTCCTTCCTTCCTTCCTTCCTTCCTTCCTTCCTTCCTTCCTCTCTCTTTCTTTCTTTCAAAACAGGGTCTCACTCTAGCCCAGGCTAATCTGGAACTAACTCTATAGCCCAGGCTGGCCTTGAATCATAGCAATCCTCCCTGGTGCTGGGATTAAAGGCATGAGCACCACACCTAGCCGGATGCAAGGTTTTCATCCCAGCTCTAACCACTCTACCCAACAGCAGCCTCTAGACCCCCTTCACTTCTAAAGTATAGCAAAAGTCAGCAGAATCAAATGAAACACCAAGTTCAGCTCTCTGGCTGCACTAGCCACACCTTTCAGTGTTCAACAGCCACACGCGGTTCTGGCGACGGAACAGGTTCCCACCGCACTGTTGAACAACATTGCTCTGGGCCCCCATCTCTGTAGTTCAGTAACTTATAGGCTTATTTCCCCACCAGTAACAGGCATGATAACACACTACAAAGACTAGCTACCATTTACCCTGCTTACCTTGTGTTATAAATATTCCATGTGAACTCAACACTCACAGTAACCCCACAGACACTGAGATCGCTCCACTTTACAGATAAGAAAATTAAGGCACAACGAGTTGAAGTGCCTCGCCCAGAATCACTCAGCTGGTTAGTGGCTGGGCTGGAGTGCGAGGCCAAGCTGCTCTGAAACAGGCCCGCAGAACATGAGGAACGCTGCTTAATATGCATATTCGTGCTGGACAAACATTAGTGATTAAGACTGCCATGGTACTAGTGTACACAAGCGAGCCAGATTTGACTTAGTCAAGGACAGGTGTGTGCTGCGCCCAGCATTTGGGCAATCTGGGTAAAATACCCCAATTAAAAAGTGGCAACTTGGGTGCTGGAGAGATGGCTTAGCGGTTAAGCGCTTGCCTGCAAAGCCTAAGGACCCCGGTTCGAGGCTCAAGTCCCCAGGACCCACGTTAGCCAGATGCACAAGGGGGCGCACACGTCTGGAGTTCATTTGCGGTGGCTGGAGGCCCTGGTGCGCCCATTCTTTCTCTCTCTCTGCCTCTTTCTGTCTGTCACTCTCAAATAAATAAATAAAAACAAACAAAAAAAATTTTTTTTTAAAGTGGCAACTTGGAAGCCAGGCATGGTGGCACACGCCTTTAACCCCAGCACTTGGGAGGCAGAGGTAGGAGAATCACCGTAAATTCAAGGCCACCCTGAGCTACATAGCAAATTCCAGGTCATCCTGGGCTAGAGGAGACCCTACCTCGAAAAACAACAACAACAACAACAACAAAAAGTGGCAACTTGGGCTGCAGAGATGGCTTAGCAGTTTAAGCACTTGCTTTGCAAAGCCTAAGGACCCAGGTTCAATTCCCACTACCCACATAAGTGAGATGTATAAGGTGGTGCATATATCTAGAGTTCGTTTGCAGTGGCTAGAGGTCCTGGCATGCCCTTTTTTCTCTCTATCTGCCTCTTTCTGTCTCTCCCTCTCTTTCTCAAATCATAAATAAAGTTTTAAAAAAGTGAGAGGCTTGGGCTGGAGAGATGGCTTAGCGGTTAAGCGCTTGCCTGTGAAGCCTAAGGACCCCGGTTCAAGGCTTGATTCCCCAGGACCCATGTCAGCCAGATGCACAAGGGGGCGCACGTGTCTGGAGTTCGTTTGCAGTGGCTAGAAGCCCTGGCGCACCCATTCTCTCTCTCTCTATCTGCCTCTTTCTCTCCCTCTCTGCGTCACTCTCAAATAAATAAATAAAAATGAACAAAAACCATTTTAAAAAAAAAGTGAGAGGCTGAGGTAGGAGGATCACTGTGAGCTCTAGGCCAGCCAGAGACACCATAGTGAATTCGAGGTCAGCCTGGACTATTGTGAGACCCTCCCTGGGGGGGTGGTGTAGTGGCAGCTAGGCACTGAGCAGCCCGAGGGCTCTGACTCTTCACACTCAGCATGAGGACAAAGAAACAAACACGCGCAGGTTAAAAAAGCTAAGGAACAATCCTGCTAGTCAAGATGATCCAAAAGTGGCTTTTGCGCAGTTCCATCCGTATGCTGAGGACTGCCCGCTCCTCCGTGGCCTCTGACATCACAGCACAGGCAGAAGCAGTGCAGCCAAGAGCACTAGGTCCCCTCCCCCTCTGTACTTCTGGTCTGGCAGATGCCTCCCTGCAGGCCCACAGGAAATACTGATTGAGACTGGTGGCAGCCAAGAGAAGGCCTTTTCTGCTGATGAGATTAGGCCTGAGGTAGCACCTCCTCCCCCATCCAACTGCCCAGAGCCAGGGCCTGTGCTGGGAGGCCTAGAGCTCCCTGACCAGCCCTGCAACCCGAGTAGCTGCTGCGATCTTTGGGGCTCTATTTATCCCCCACCTGGGTCCTGCACTGTCCCCCCTCCTATGCTATCTGCCCCTCCGAGCGTCAGCCTTTCCTGACACTCCATCTTGGCTCTAATCACTTCTCGCTGCTTGTCTGGAACCAAGCTACCAGGGTTAAGTCCTTGGCAGGAGCTAACCTGGCTCTGAGGGTGCTCCCCCAGGCCTGGCTCTAAGAGGACTCTATCCAGACTGCACCCCGCTATGAAACATCTGTCTTCATGCTGCAGGAGGCAGGCTGCGTAAGGGAAGAAGTGCCAGGTTCGAGACCTGCGCAATCAGTCTGCACTCCGCATGTGCATTGTCGAAAGGTAACCTAAACGCAGCCTGGTGGCTCAGGCAGCTAATGCTTGCACATTGGGAGGATCAAAGGATCAAGGCCAGCCTGGGCTACAGAGTGAATTCAATACAAGCCTGGGCCATTTAATGAAACCCTGTCTCAATATAAAAAGAAAAAGCCAGGCATGGTGGCACACACCTTTAATCCCAGCACTTGGGAGGCAGAGGTAGGAGGATCGCCATGAGTTTGAGGCCAGCCTGCCTGAGAATACATAGTGAATTCCAGGACAGCCTGGGCTAGAGGGAGACCCTACCTCGTAAAACAAAACAAAACAAAAAAGAAAGAAAGAGAGGCTTGAGATTTGGGTGTGATGGCACATGTAATCCCCCAGCACTTGGAAGGTAGAGGCAGGTCACTGGTGGCTACAAAGCTAGCTCGAAGCCAGCCTTGGCTACATCACAAAACAAAGCAATAGGCTGAGGAGGTGGTGGCCAGGGATATAACTCAGTAAAGAAAATTCATGAGGCTCTAGGTTTAATCCCTAGTATTGCAAAACTAGGAATCAATCAATCAAAAATTAAAAAGCATCCTCTAGTTTTGGAAGACTAGTAGAGAGGATGACATATGTAAGCCATCTAGGGCCTGTCTGACACAGAGAGGATGGGTGCTTCCTTCCCTTCCTCCAAGGACTGTCAACTCTGGGTCCCTCTTTCTCTGCTCTGCGCACCCACAGAACCTGGAACCTGCAGAGAACTGCTGCTGATGCCCGCCTGGAGAACTCTCTCTCCCCCTGGGCCTGCAGAGCCAAGGGGCTGGGGCTGTGCCAGCTCTGACACTGATGTGCTCTGTGGCCCTGGGCAGATCCCATCCTCCTCTGGTTTTCCATCTATACAATAGTTATGCAGAGAACGCTGTCGCCTGTGGACACTCTCCGAGGCCCACGAGGGCACGAAGCTGTCCCAGACCTCGGAGAGCTGGTCTTCTGCCTGGCCCTACGTTCTGGCCTGGAACAAAGCTTCTTCCTATTTATTTCTCAGAGGAGGCCCTGAGAAAATGCAGCTTTATTGCCCCACAAGCTCCTTATCTGAGAGTTTCGAGCAACAAGGGTCACAGGGAGTTTCCCTAAGGGTGAAACCCTGGAGCCTCCACCGCTTCCACCCTGCCTAGTGCCTGGTGCAGCTTCCAGATCTACCTTTGGACAGGGAACAGAGGCCCCACACTAGGTGAGTGTTTACTCAGGGGCCTAGTGGGAGTGATGGCTGAGGCCCTGGGACCACATCCAGCCAGAAGCATCCCCTGGACCTGCAAGGTGCCCGGCTGAGATCATGTGTACCATCTGAAGCTCGTGCCATGCTGGGCACCATGGGCCAGAGAGAAAGACAAGGCAGACAGGTGTAACAAAGTATACTGATGAATGCTCACTTACTGGCAGGGAACCAGTGAGCTCAATTAGGATGAATAGGGCTGAATGGAAATCTGTTTGGTTTTGTAGTACAGGGGATGTGCCACACACATACCAGGCAAGCACTCTACCACTCAGCCCCTGAGTGGCAATCTGTTTGCTTTTGATTTTTTTGAGGTAGGGTCTTGCTCTAGTCCAGGCTGACCGGGAATTCACTATGCAGTTTCAGGGTGGCCCCGAACTCACAGGGATCCTCCTACCTCTGCCTCCCATGTGCTGGGATTAAAGGCGTGTGCCACCATTCCTGGCTCTGAGTGGCAATCTGAAGCAGGAGATGGCAACTAGGGCCCAGGGGGGGCTGCTGGGAGTGCACAGGTGCTGCAGAGGGGAAGGATCCCAGGCAGGAGGTAGGACTCGTACCACCTGGCCCAGTATGAGACTCACAGAGCACGGGTGCGAGTGGAGAGCAGGTATCTGGGCAAGTGTGGGGAGCCACCAGGGCTGCAGTTGGTCAGAGGCACTTAATGCTGGCCTGGGGCTTGGCCCAGGGGTTATCAACTTTGCAATAGGGGCTGAACACAATCAGAGCCGAAGTGGGCTCAGCCCGCCCTGAGGAAGTCAGGATGCCAGGCCTTGGGAGACGGTTTTCTCTCCTCAACTCGGGGTTCATCTCATTGAACGTGGGTGGGCTCATCAGCTGCAGAGAGCCATTGGGAGTCTGCGCTCGGGAGGAAAGAGCGTGACAGTCCTGCCTGTGACTGGAGACTCCAGACAGGCCAACAGATGCTGGGCAGCCTAACTCTGCTCATAGCCTGGAGACTGATGGGAAATTCTTTCCTGCTTCTCCCTCACCTGCTCATTGCTCTGGACATAACTGCTGCTGGTCATCATTAATCAATTCCCCAGGCAGGGCTGCAACAGCTGGCATCAGCCACCTTCTGTTGCCAGCCTCCGGAGCTCCGCCCACACCCTGTGCCCAGGCTGGCGTGGGGCCAAGCTGTTTCTTCCATCAGATTCCCTTCTGGCTGAGGGCACCTGTGCCTCCAAGAAGAACTTCTTGCCTTGAGGCTGGCTACTAGGACAGAGGGCAGCGCCCCGTTTGCATGCATTTGCTGACACTCTTGTAGTGGGGACCTGAGAGCTTCCGAGTCCCTGGAGGGCTGGTTCCAGCCACATGGCTGTCCTGAACCCACCTGACAGTTTCCAGTGCCAGGCCTGGGAACCCTCATCTCCACCAAGTGCCAGGTGGCCAGGAAGCAGCTATTCCAGGGACAGTGCTTGGGGAGTTGTCGTTCTACGTGCACTTTATACAATTTCCTCCTCTCCACTCTTCACCACCCCACGGCGGGGAGAACTGTGCCTCGCGCCCAGCTTTCCTCACCCCTTGGCAGAGGGGACAACATTCATCGTTCCATTGGTTTTCTTGTGCGGTTCCTGCCACCAGCCCTTCCTGGTCCGAGCCTTGAGTTGGTTCCTGAAGTGGCCTTAGAGGTGGGCTCTGACAGGGACCGAGGGAGAAAGGCGAGAGCACGAATCGCCCATGTTTCTTTGCTTTTCATGGCAATGTTACCTAAAGATTTACGATTTGGAGGTCAGGGATCATCTGCCCCTGTAAGAGGATAAATTCAGAGAAAGCCTGTGGCCCCTACTCCCACTTCATGCTGACACAGCGTCTAAGCTCTCTGTGTATTTGTGCGTGTGCATGTATGTGTGCATGTGGACAGAGGCCAGAGGACAGCCTGGTGTGGCCTCCCTCAGGCACTGCCCGTGTTGCTCCGAGATAGGATCTCTGTCATTGGCCTGGAGCTCTCGCTGACTAGTGAGCTCCAAGGATCTGCCCATCTTCCCTCTCCAGTACTAGAGTTCCAGGCACACACCGCCACACCCAGCTTTAGAAATATATTTGATTTATTTATTTGAGAGAGAGACACAGAGACAGAGCAAGCGAGTATGGGTGTGCCAGGGCCTCTTGCCTCTGCAAACGAACTCCAGATGCATGTGCCATTTTGTGTATCTGGATTTACATGGGTACTGGGGAATTGAACCCAGGCTGGCCGTCTTTGCTAGCAAATGCCTTTAACCGCTGAGCCATCTCTCTAGCCCCCAGATTTTTTTTTTAAGAGTTCTAAGGATGAAACTCAGGTCTTCTTACTTACAAGGTATAATGGTTTATGTTATTTATCAACTTGAGAGGACCTATAATCACCTTTGAGGGATTATCGTGAATAGGTTAATTGAGGTGGGAAGAGCCACCTTAACTGGGGGCAGTACTAGTTCATGGGCCAGGGTCCTGGGCTGTAAGAAAGGAGAGAGATGGCTAAGTGTCGGCATTCATTGTCCTCTGCTTCCTTACTGTGTACTGAATGTGACCAGCTACTTCAAGTTCCTGGTCACCAGGCCTTCCCCGTCACATTAGACTGGAACCTGGAACTATAAGCTATAAACCCTTCCTCCCTTAAATTAATTTTTAATTTTTAAAATTTTATTTATTTATTTATTTATTTGTTTGTTTGTTTATTTAAGGGGAGCATATAGAGAATGGGCACACCAAGGCCTCCATCCACTGCAAACAAACTCCACACATGTACTGGTTTGATTCAGATGTCCCCCATACTTAGGAGCTCTGAATGCTAGGTTCCTAGCTGATGGAGATTAGGGAATTAACGCCTCCTGGAGGCAGTGTATTGTTGGGGGCGGGCTTATGGGTGTTATAGCCAGCGTTCCCATGCCAATGTTTGACACACTCTCCTGTTCCTACTGTCCACCTTATGTGGGCCAGAGGGTGATGTTCACCCTCTGCTCATACCATCGTTTTCCCCTGCCATCATGGAACTTCTCCCTCGAGCCTTTAAGCCAAAATAAACCCTTTTTTTTTTTTCCAAAAGCTGCCTGTGGTTGGGTGATTTCTACCAGCAATGCAAACCTGACTGCAATAGTAAAGTGGTATTGAGGAGTGGGGTTACTGCTAGACACCGCACTGTGTGGCTTTGGCCTTTTGGAGCTGATTTTCAAACAGAATGTGGAAGGATTTGAAACCTTGGCCTAAGAGATGCCTTGCAGTGCTGTAAGTACAGCTTGATGGACTATTCTGGTCAGAGTTGAGAGACCTGAATGCAGTAAGAACTATGGACTGTGAGGTTTGGCTTATGAGGGTGAGAAAGAGCTTTGCTTGGACTGGGCTAGCAGTTTGGGTGAAAATCTTGCTGTTATGCCTGTGTCATGAGAAGCTGTGTAGGGTTGCTTTGTGTAGAAATGAACTGGTGTGAGCAGAGGGATAGAGCACAGGAAACAAAAAATCTTTGGGTGAACTGCTCCCCGTTCAGCTGCAATTGAGAGATTACAACCTTTGAGACTGGGCCAGCTGACCTGCACTGGGGCAATAGGAAGAATGTTGACTCTTTTGAAGGGGCCTGAGTGTCCTGTTCTTCAAAGTCTGCTTTATTCCCCCTTGGATTAACAAATTGGCACCCTAACCTGGTATTGTGGAATATAAGAAATGCAGGAAAGAGAGGATCATTGAGTTTGCAACATGGTCTTGTGTTTTGGAAACGGCCATGGGCAGTGTGAAGCAGGTTTGCTGGATGCCTGCATGGAGACGCCATGGGGCCATGAGGATGAACCGTGGGTTGCAGTGCAGACCCAGTGGAGATGCCGGGACTACGAGATGGCTGCTAAGGAAAGCTGCCGGCCTGATGAAGTTTTCCAGGACTCTGAGTAACCTAGCTGGAGAGGCGGAATTGGAATGCCAGAGACTTGTTGCTGGTTAGAATTATCAGACTTGGAGACTTGTCACTGATTAGAGTTGTTAGACTTGAAGCTACAGAGTTTGAGGTTTAGCATGGTTGTTTTAAATCTTGTATTGGTTGAATACTTCTTTTGCTATGCCCAATGCCATCTTTTGCAGTGTGAATGTTTATTCTGTGTCATGATGGGTTTTTTGAGGCTATTTTGTGGTATTATGGCCCAGTTAAAAGACCTTGGATTATGGGGATGTATGAGCATCATTGGAATTGATAAAAACTATGGGGATTTTAAAGTTGGATGAATGTGTTTCATTTTACATCATGAATGGTTATCAGTTTATGGGGGTCAGGGGTGGAATGTGGTGGTTTGATTCAGATGTCCCCCATAAATTTAGGTATTCTGAATGCTAGGCTCCCAGCTGATGGAGATTTGGGAATTAACGCCTCCTGGAGGCAGTGTATTGTTGAAGGCAGGCTTGTGGGTGTTATAACCAGTTTCCCCTTATCAATGTTTGGCACAGTCTACTGTTGCTATTGTCCACCTTATGATGGCCAGGGGGTGATGTCCACTCTCTGCTCATGCCATCGGTTTTCCCTGCCATCATGGAGCTTCCCCCTCGAGCCTATAAACCAAAATAAACCCTCCCCCACCAAAGCTGCTCTTAGTTGGGTGATTTCTGCCAGCAATGTGAACCTGACTGCAACAACACGTATGCATCACCTTACGCATCTGGCTTACATGGGCCTGGGGAATCAAACCTGGGTCCTTTGACTTTGCAGGCAAGTGCTTTCACCACTAATCCATCTCTCCAGCCCTTAAATTGATTTTTTTTTTTTTGTCAACTACTTTGTGGGCATCCCTGGCTTCTTTCCATACCTTTCCTACTCAAGTCTGAGGGCTTTGGTTTGCATCCTGACAGTGATGAGAACTCACCCCTTGGGAAGGTCAGGTGTTGGACTTCCTCCCTCCAGTGCTGCTCATCACAATCCCCGGAGCCCCACCAGCCACACCTGTGACTCCGGCTACAGTGACAGCCTTCCAGAGACCTGAAGTCCCTGACCACAGGCCCCTGAGATGGCTCTGCTCCAGGATGGAGGATTCCTTGTGTGATTGTTTTTCAACTCTTCACTTTGGTTCCTTTCCACTGTGCTCTGAGCTGCCCCCATCTCTCATCCAATCTGGATCCTTTACTACACAGAAGACCCCGATGGGGACTGAGAACCCTCAGTATAACGGCTTCTCCCATGAATCCGAAGAGTAGCAACAGGCAGACAAGGAGGGGAAAGTTAGTCACACACCCAGGGCCATCCAGGGCGGAATCAGGAATAGGATGTAAGCCCAGGAGTCCTCTAAGACACAGAACAAAGTTTCCTTTTATCCCATGCCTGGGTGCAGTACCACATGCTTGCCTCCTTATCTGTACTGCTGTAAGTAATAGTGCAAGCTTGCTTGTGGAAGAACACATTCCAAGGATGGCTGGTGATGGTGAGCTCAGGGGTCATTCACCCTCTCAGGGCCCTGCAGGGCTCAGACCTTTTTGTTGGCTTTCTTATTTGTTGTTTTTCTTCTTTGTAGGCTTCCTTCCTCCCTCCCTCCCTTCCTTTCTTCTCTGCTTTTTTTTTTTTTTTTCTTGGTTTTTTAAGGTAGGTTCTTGCTCTAGCCCAGGCTGATCTGGAATTCACTCAGCAGTCTCAGTGTGGCCTTGAACTCATGGTGATCCTCCTACCTCTGCCTCCCAAGTGCTGGGATTAAAGGCATGTGCCACCACGCCCGGCTTTCCTCCCTTTTAAAACAAAATATTATTACTTATTTATTTGCAAGGGGGGGATGGGCACACCAGGACCTCCAGCCACTGCAAACGAACTCCAGACACATATGCAACCTTATGCATCTGGCTTATGTGAGCCCCGGGGAATCAAACCTGGGTCCTTTGACTTTGCTGGCAAGCATCTTAACCCCTAAGCCATATATCTGGCTCACCCTTCCTTTTTTAAAATTTCTCTGCCTCTACCTTCTGCCTCTGCTCTCCTTCCTCCCTCCCAAGAAAAGACGTGGCATTGTCTATCCTGGAACTTGCTATGTAGGCCAGGCTAGCCTTGAAATTTTGGCAATCCTCCTGCCTCTTCTGCCACATCAGGCTCTTTTTCCCTTCTATTTTAAGACATCTTAATCTCATTCTATAGTCGAGAACGACCTTGAACTTCTGATCTTCTTGCCTTCACCTCTTGACTGCTAGGATTATAAGTGTGCCATGACACGCCATTTATGCAGTGCTGGGATTTTCCAGCGGACAAGGCATGGGGAGCACTAGCAGCCCCAAATACATCACATTAGCTGGTACCACTCAAGGCCCATGCTGCAGACTGCCCTGGAGCCAGTCATATGCACCCAGAGTAGGTAGTGACTGGAATTGCAGTCTGCCTATACTGGGGCCAGGTTAAAATAAAGATTTCCCGATTCACTGAAATAGAACTCCATCACAATAGCAGTGGTGACAGCCCAGCGGGGATCATGACAGTAGATCAGAACTCCATCACACTAGCAGTGATGACAGCCCAGCGGGGATCATGAGAGTAGATCAGAACTCCATCACACTAGCAGAGGTGACAGCCCCGTGGGGACCATGACAGTAGATCAGAACTCCATCACACTAGCAGTGATGACAGCCCAGCGGGGATCATGACAGCAGATCAGAACTCCATCACACTAGCACTGGTGACAGCCCAGCGGGGACCATGTCAGTAGATCAGAACTCCATCACACTAGCAGTGGTGACAGCCCAGCGGGGACCATGACAGTAGATCAGAACTCCATCACACTAGCAGTGGTGACAGCCCAGCGGGGACCATGACAGTAGATCAGAACTCCATCACACTAGCAGTGGTGACAGCCCCATGGGGACCATGACAGTAGATCAGAACTCCATCACACTAGCACTGGTGACAGCCCAGCGGGGACCATGACAGTAGATCAGAACTCCATCACACTAGCAGTGGTGACAGCCCCGTGGGGACCATGACAGTAGATCAGAACTCCATCACACTAGCAGTGGTGACAGCCCAGCGGGGACCATGACAGTAGATCAGAACTCCATCACACTAGCAGTGGTGACAGCCCCATGGGGACCATGACAGTAGATCAGAACTCCATCACACTAGCAATGGTGACAGCCCAGCGGGGACCATGACAGCAGATCAGAACTCCATCACACTAGCAGTGGTGACAGCCCAGCGGGGACCATGACAGTAGATCAGAACTCCATCACACTAGCAGTGGTGACAGCCCAGCAGGGACCATGTCAGCAGATCAGAACTCCATCACACTAGCAGTGGTGACAGCCCAGTGGGGATCATGACAATAGATCAGAAATCCATCACACTAGCAGTGGTGACAGCCCAGCGGGGACCATGACAGTAGATCAGAACTCCATCACACTAGCACTGGTGACAGCCCAGCGGGGACCATGTCAGTAGATCAGAACTCCATCACACTAGCAGTGGTGACAGCCCAGCGGGGACCATGACAGTAGATCAGAACTCCATCACACTAGCAGTGGTGACAGCCCAGCGGGGACCATGACAGTAGATCAGAACTCCATCACACTAGCAGTGGTGACAGCCCAGCGGGGACCATGACAGTAGATCAGAACTCCATCACAATAGCAGTGGTGACAGCCCAGCAGGGATCATGACAGTAGATACGAACTCCATCACACTAGCAATGGTGACAGCCCAGCGGGGACCATGACAGTTGATAGAACTCCATCACACTAGCAGTGGTGACAGCCCAGCAGGGACCATGACAGTTGATAGAACTCCATCACCCAGCAGTAGTGGCAGTGCAGAAGAGACCATGACAATAGAACAGAGAGCTGTGAAATTTTCGTTTGAGCAACGGGTTTATACAGTCCTGTTTGGACTTCAAATACTAATCCTTCTATGTCTAATTTCCAAGTGCTGAGATTACAGGTGAGTATCGCCACATCCAGCCGTCTAAACTTTTTAAATCATTCATTCTTTCAAAGGGAAAAACTAACTTCACTCATCCCGAGTACTTTCCAGTCACCTCAAGACATTACATATATATGGGCATAATTCATAGCTATCCAGATTGGCTGTGAATCTGTTTTCCAAATAGTGTCCCCTCCCCCATCAACTTGAAAATTCACATGAATAATTTGTTTATATTAACTAAGTGGGTTTTTCAGTAGGAAACTTTTTTTTTTTTTCTGGACAGGGTTTTAATTTGTAGCCAGGGCTGGCTTCAAACTTGTGTTCTCCTATCTCAGAATACTGGGTGCTAGAATCACAGGTGTGTGTTACTACACATGGGTCTCAGTAGAATCTTTCTCTTTTTTAAAATTTATTTTTATTTTTATTTATTTATTTGAGAGAGAGAGAATGCACATGCCAGTTCCTTCAGCCACTGCAAATGAAACTCCAGACACATGCACTACTTTGTGGATCTGGCTTTCATGGGTCCTGGAAAATCGAACATGGGTTCTCCAACTTTGCAGGCAAGCACCTTAACTGCTAAGCCACCTCTCCAGCCCTCTCAGTATTATCTTTCTTGTTCACGTGGGTGTGTGTTCCTATGCAAGTGCACATGTGTAGGGGGGTGTGCGAGTGAGGGGTGGCTCAAGGATCAACCTCACGTGTCATTCCTCAGGTACACTTTAAGACAGGGTCTCTCATTAGTCTGAAGCTCACTAGGCTAGATTGGCTCACTAGAAAGCCCCCAAAACCCACCAATCTCTGCGTCCCCAGTGCGGGATTACAGGTGAATACCACTACATCCAGCATTTCTACATGGGTGCTAGGGATCAAACTCAGGTCCTCATGCTTGTGAGGCAAACACTTTACAGACTGAACTATCTCCCCAGCTCTCCACAGCCCTCAGTAGGACATACCCCTCCCTTTTATTTTTTTATTATTATTATTATTTGGTTTTTTGAGGTAGGGTCTCGCTCTAGCCCAGGCTGACCTGGAATTCACTATATAGTCTCAGGGTGGCCTTGAATTGACAGCGATCCTCCTACCTCTGCCTCCCAAGTGCTGGGATTAAAGGTGTGCACCACCATACCTGCCCCCCGCCCCGCCCCAAGGCAGGGTCTCACTCTGTAACCGTGTAGCTCCAGGCTGGCCATGAACTAATGGTGATCCTCCTACCTCAGCCTCCCAAGTGCTGGGACTAAAGATGACCACACCCAGCCCTCCGTAGGATTTTAAAAAATCTTTTATTTTATTTATTGATTAGAAAGAGAGAGAAAGGCATATCGAGAGGGAGGAAGGGAGGGAGAGAATGGGCACGCCAGGTGCCTCCAGCCACTGCAAACAAACTTCAGATGCATGCACTACCTTGTGTATCTAGCTTTACATGTGTACTGGGGAATTGAACCTGTGTTCTTAGGCTTCATAGGCAAACACTTTAGCTGCTAAGCCATCTCTCCAGCCCTCAATAGGATCTTTTAACACCACTTCAGGATTTGGATAGGATTAGTTGTGATTGGTTAATCTATAAATCCAACATGGATTAATTAGTCTGCATCCACCTAGATTAATCAACCAGGTTGATTAAACAGGACACCCTGCTAAAAACGGACCGCAGAGTGAGGTGGTCCTCGTGAGTCCTCCTCTAAGCATCTCCCCTTCTCCTTGGAGATATAAAATATAACTGCTGATAGGGATGAGGAGCAGTTTGCCTACATCCAGCAAGTGCAAGTACAGTTCTTTTTGTTTGTGATGTTGGGGATGGAATCTAGGCTAGTGTTCTATCACTGCACCACGCACTCAGTCCCCAATCCTTTTTTTTTTGTTGACGTAGGTCATATTTTGTTTGCATGAAGTCTACAACTTGCATTCCTCACTCGGGAAGTCCCTGGAGTAGGTGACAGAGCGTTGGAGAGGATGGCCATGCCTCAGGGTTTGAGAGAGACTGCCCAATCTACCTGTCACTCCATAGGTGTGAACCCAGGAGCCAATGCCAGGAAGAGCACACATGTCCAGTCCTAGAGCAGCTGTCCCCGCTCTAGGGTCCTGGCCACTGGCTGACCCCCTGCTGGTTTTCTTCCTGCACAGTGCACCTCTCTCAGCTTCACTGTGAAGCCTATTTCCTTGGACTCCTCAAAGCCAGCTGCTTGAGGGCCCACAAGGGCCTGTGACATCTGTGGTCCAAGACCTGAGGTGTGCCTAGAGCCTGGAGTATGGGCCCTTGCCTGCCAACCACAGCACTGTCCCTGCCAGCGTCCTCCGGGTGTGCTAGAGGCAGCAATGGCCATGGTCCGTGAAGGTCCTCTCCTATCTTCGTCAGCCTCTGCCTTCTGTCCCGGCCCTCCGCTCCTTCTGCTCCCTGGTCCTTCCCATGTCCTTACCCTCGGGACTGACCCAACCCCACCACACCCTGTCACTCTGAGGCCGGGCCAGAGGGCAGCGTCATGCTCTAAACCTCCTCAGCCTCTGCACTGGGCACTGAAAGCCAAAGCGTGGCTCCGAAGGAACTGTGGGGGAAGAGAGGACAGGACGGGGAACGAGAAGTATGGCAGCAGAGAGCAGAGGCCCAGAGAACTCAACAGCAGCAACAGTGCCGACCCAGCCCATCTTCCTGCCGTTCTAACCAGTGTTCCGCAGAAAAGACTGACTCCACTGACCGCTGAGCAGCTCAAGGGAGAGTATGCGCTCAGCATTCAGGAGGCCCTGGGTTCTAGCCCAGGCACCACAAGTAAGATTGAAAAAAAAAAATACCCCTCCATTCTCAATATTTGCAGGGATCTTATACTATTCTCCTTGCAAAGACCAAGCAGGAATATATATATCCACACCTACTCAGGCTCAGCATGTCTCTTCCCTCTCCTCACAGCACTTTCCCTCCACCAACTTCCTCACCAACACTCCTCCAGGAAGCCTCCCACAGGCATGTTCCCACAAATCCTTCAGTGCTGGGATTCCCTCCCAGGCCTCCTGTCTACCACAGTATGGGTTTAGCAGCAACATGGTTCAGCAATCAAAGGCACTTGCTTCTAAAACCTGCCAGCCCAGGGTTCAATTCCCAGCACCCACATTAAGCCAGAAGCAAAAAGTGGAGTATTCGTCTTGTGTTTGTTTTCTGTGGCAAGAGACCCTGGCATGCCCATACACACATGTGCACACACACGTGCAAATAAATAAATATTTATTAGTTTGTGGTGACGTAGTTTGTGAAACATAAATAAATAAATAAATATTTATTTATTTGAGAGAGAGAAAGAGGCAAATAGAAAGAGAAAGAATGGGTGTGCCAGAGCTTCTAGCCACTGCAAAGGAACTCCAGATGCATGCACCACTTTGTACATCTGGTGTAATGTGGGTACTGGGGAATCGAATTTGGGTCCTTAGGCTTTGTATGCAAGCACCTTAACCTCTGAGCCATCTCTCCAGTCCAAATAAATAAACATTTTAAAAAGGAAAAAAATTAGGAAGGGACTTGAGACATATAACTCTGCAAGGAGTGTCATTTCATAGTGGTGAGACCTCAACCAAGCCCCACAGCCTCTCTGAGTCTCCTTCTCTTTCACCTCTGTGAAGCCTGCTTCATCTCTAAATGATGCCCTGTCCTTGGCCTTAGCCTTCCCTTCTCTTGGCCATACCCTGAATTTGGTCTCAAAGGGGGGAAAGAAAACAAACATTCTCCACCTGCTTCCAAACTGATTTCATCGTTCCTTTGCTGACATGAACACATTTCCCCACCTCCCTCATCGTGTTAGCAAGACAGAACGAGGCCCTGTCCAGCATCCTGACAGACCAGAGAACCCCCCGCCCAGAATGACATGGCCCAGTGAGCAACATCCAACCCCACCCCACCGCTGCTTAGCCCAGCTTGTCTGAAGGCCAGCTCTGGGGACCTGGGAATGGACGCATCTGTGCCATGGGATAACCACGTGCTGTGGGCGCTCACTCGTTTCTGGGGATACCAGGTCCTTCTTACTAACCCTTCAAATCTGCCGCATCATTTCCCTGGCAAACCCCAACACTATAGGAACCAGGGTGTGTGCACACTGGCGGTTGGGAGAGCTGAGGTCAGGAGGTAACCACGGGGTAAAGTGGGGTAAAGACTTATCCCTGCAGCTGCCTTCCCTGCCCACCACCCTCTGCAAGCCTGGCCTGTGAAAGGCTGCTGGAAACCAGGGATGGCTATATGCCCTCTTTCTCCATGCACCCAAAGATACCCCATCACAAATCCCATCTCCCTTTCTCCACTCTAACTGCTACGACCACGCCCTCACCTGGGTCTTAGCCACCCACCATCTTTTCTCAGTTTTTTTTTTTGTATTTTATTTTTATTTATTTGATAGAGACAGAGAGGCAAATGAAGATATAAATAAAGAAGACAGGTGTGGTGGTGCATGCCTTTAATCCCAGCACTTGGGAAGCAGAGGTAGGATTGCTGTAAATTCGTGGATACCCTTAGATTACATAGTGAATTCCAGGGCAGCCTGGGCTAGAGTGAGACCCTACCTCAAAAAATCAAAAATAAGCCGGGTGTGGTGGCACACACCTTTAATCCCAGCACTCGGGAGGCAGAGGTAGGAGGATCGCCATGAGTTCGAGGCCACCCTGAAACTCCATAGTGAATTCCAGGTCAGCCTGGGCTAGAGTGAGACCCTCCCTCGAAAAACCAAAAAAAAAAAAATAAAATAAAATAAAATAAAAAAGGAAAAAAATCAAAAATAAGGGCTGGAGAGATGGCTTAGCGGTTAAGCACTTGCCTGTGAAGCCTAAGGACCCTGGTTCGAGGCTCGATTTCCCAGGACCCACATTAGCCAGATGCACAAGGGGGCGCATGCGTCTGGAGTTCGTTTGCAGTGGCTGGAAGCCCTGGCGCGCCCATCCTCTCTCTCTCTCTCTCTACCTGCCTTTCTCACTCTGTCGCTCTCAAATAAATAAATAAATGAACCAAAAAAAGAAAAATCAAAAATAAATAAATAAATAAAGATCATATATATGTAATATACATATACACATACACATACATATATATACACACATACATACATATACATATACATATGGAGAGAGAGAGAGAGACATAGACAGACACAGAGAGAGAATGGGCACGGCAGAACCTCCAGCCACTGCAAACTCCAAATGCATGTGCCACCTTGTGCATCTGGCTTATGTGGGCCCTGGGGAATCGAACCTGTGTCCTTTGCAGGCAAGCACCTTAGCCACTAAGCCATCTTTCCAGGCTTTTTTTTTTTTCAAGGTAGGGTCTCGTTTTAGTCCAGGCTGACCTGGAATTTACTATGCAGTCTCAGGGTGACTTCAAATTCACTGCAATCCTACCTCTCCCTCTAGAGTTCTGGAATTAAAGGCCTGTACCATCCCACACCCAGATCTAGTTTTTTTAATATATTTTATTTATTTATTTATTTGAGAGAGAGAGAGAGATAAAGAATGGGTGCGCCTGGCCTCCGGTCATCGCAAACAAACTCCAGATGCATGAGCCCCCTTATGCATCTGGCTTATGTGGGTCCTGGGGAATTGAACCTGGGTCCTTTGGCTTTGCATGCAAGCTCCTTAACTGCTAAGCCATCTCCCCAGCCCTGTTGTTTTTTTTTTAGACATGCAAGCCTGAGCATTTCACTCACTAGTCACAGCTCCACGTCTCCAGCCTCCACTAGCTCAGAGAGCTGAGCCGTAGACAATGTTTGAATTCCTCCAAGGCCTGTTTCTCTTGCCCCAGAACCTTTGCACAGGCCGCGTCTTCTGTCCAGCACGTCCACCTTCACTCCCTCATCCCCTGCTCATCTTTCAGAGCGCAGCTCAACAGCTCTTTCCTTAGGAGGGCCTGGGCTAGCCATAGTCTGTACTTGTTTTCCATCTCTTCCCTCTTCAGGCACCTGCTTGGAGGTTTTGTGCGATGGTACAATGAACTGTCCCTTCCCCTTTAGTCTGTGAGCTCACAAGGGCAGGGCCTGGGTCTGTTTGGACCTCACCCTTCTTGATCTGAAACCGGGACTTGTGTTTCATACATGGAAAACAACCAATACACAAACAAAGGTCCTATTCAAAAAGTTACATATGGAGGGCTGGCTTAGTAGTTAAGCCGCTTGCCTGTGAAGCCTGGACCTAGGTTCTATTCCCTGGTACCCACATAAGCCAGATGCACAAGGGGGCCCACGCATCTGGAGTTCGTTTGCAGTGGCTAGAGGCCCTGGCGCGCCCATTCTCTCTCTCTCTCTCTCTCTCTCTCTCTCTCTCTCTCTGTATGTGCTTCTATCCCTCTCTTAAATAAACAAAATATTTTTAAAAATACAAAAAGTTACATGGAGAAATAGCACTTTTTTTGTTGTTGTTTTGAGGTAGGGGCTCTCTCTAGCCCAGGTTGACCTAGAACTCCCTATGTAGTCTCAAGCTGGCCTTGAACTCACAGTGATCCTCCTACCTCTGCCTCCCAAGTGCTGGGATTAAAGGTGTGAGCCACCATGCCTGGTGAGAAATAGCATGTTTTAAAAAAAATAGCAATTTAGGGGCTAGCTAGTCTTGATCTAGTCCCTGTATGTATGTGTAGGGTGGATCTCCAGGTCTTTTCTCCAGGGTGTGCCAATAACTAAGCCACTCTGGTTAATGGTTACGGCAAGGATGAACAGCCACTCCCAGCACGCTGTCATTACGGGGCCCATCAACGTGCCGTCATGGACGATGGACGAGGACAAAAAACACCATCCAAATAAAAGAGGGACTAGCTGGAAAGAAGGGATTCAGTGGAAGGGGAACAAAAGAAGGTAATGGGAGGAGATTATGATCAAAATACATTATGTATATGTATAAAAGTTGTTACAAAGTTTTCTGGCTGGGCATGATGGTGCTTGCCTTTAATCCCAGCACGCAGGAGGCAAAGGAAGGAGGATCACTGTGAATTCGAGGCCACCCTGAGACTGTATAGTGAATTCCAGGTCAGCCTGGACTAGAGTGAGACCCTACCTCAAGAAAATCCAAAAAAAAGTTTTTTTTCCCTCAGGCTGAGGAGACGGCTTAGCAGTTAAAGGCACTTGTAAAGACTGCAGCCTGGGCTCACTTCCCAGTACCCACATAAAGCCAGACGCACAGAGTGGGGCATGTGTCTGGAGTTGGTTTGCAGGGGACAGGTCCTTATGTGCCCATTCTCTCTCTCTCTCTCTCTCCCTCCTTCACAAATAAGTTAATTATATATATGTAGGGTCTCACTCTAGCCCAGGCTGACCTGGAACTCACTATGTAGTTTCAGGGTGGCCTTGAACTCATGGCGAGCCTCCTACCTCTGCCTCCCAAATGCTAGGATTAAAGCGTATGCCACCACGCCTGGCTCAATAGTTTTTTTAAAAAATTCTTTCTGGTCATTATCCTCTGGCTTGCCTCCAGGACTCCACAGCAAACGGGGACGAGGTGTCTATTGACAGGCACTTCTGACCTGCTCTACATTGTGGACACGCTCCCCCTTCCCAAAGGCTCAGGAGCCATTTTCGGTGGGCTCGGATGAGGAAGAACAGGTGAGGCCTAATGAGAGCAGCTGCACATCCTAGCTGTGACCCTGTTGGCTGTGTGACTCTGTCAAAGTTACTAACCCTCTCTGGGCCCATCTCCTCATCTGCCAAAAGAAGGACAAGCATGTCTAAAGCTGTTATGAGAATTAGTAAGAGAATGCGCATTAAGCGTCTAAGTGGGGGCTGGAGAGATGGCTTAGCCATTAAGGCACTTGCGTGCAAAGCCAAAGGACCTTGGTTCAGTTCCCCAGGACCCAGATAAGCCAGATGCACAAGGGGGCACATGCATCTGGAGTTCCTTGCAGTGGCTGGAAGCCCTGGTGCACCCATTCTCTCTCCCTCTCTCTCCCTCTCTCTGCCTCTTTCTCTCTCTCAAATAAATAAACAAATAAATAAAAATATTTTAAAAAAGAATCTGAGTGGAGCTGGGGAGATGGCTGAGCAGTTAAGTCGCTTGCCTGCAAAGCCTAATGACCACGGTTGGTTCCCCAGTATTCACGTAAAGCCTGCTGCACAAAGTGGCACATGCGCCTGGAGTTCATTTGCAGCTGCTAGAGGCCCTGGCGTTCCTATTCTCTCTCTCTCTCTCTCTCTCTCTGCCAGTAGATAGAAATAGTTTAAAAAAGAGTCTAGGTGGGAGCTGGGCATGGTGACACACACCAGCATTTGGGAAGCTGAGGCAGGAGCATTGCTACGAATCTGAAGCCAGCCTGAGTTACATGGCCGAGACCCTGTCTCAAGAAACAAAATAATCTCTCAAACCAGGGTGTAGGACTCCCACTGCCTTTTCCCTCGCAGTGGGTTACAAACAACAGCTGGCCCTGCCTTCCATGAAATAGGCAGTAGGAGATGGCTCATTGGTTAAAGGCACTTGCTTGCAAAGGCTGCTGGTCTGGGTTCGATTCCCCAGTACCCATGTAAAGCCAGAAGCACAAAGTGTCACATGTATCTGAAGTTTGTTTGCAGTGGCTAGAGGCCCTGGTATGCCCGTTCTCTCTCTCCCCTGCAGGGCGTGGGTGGAGGGAGAGACAAAGATCTCACGCTGCTCAGGGAAGGGACCTCCTGGGCCTGACATCACCCTGGGTGCCTGAGACCCTGCACACCCTGACTTAGGCCCTTCATCTGTTCCAGTTGTGTCCCCACCTGTGACAGGACACTCCTGGCTCTGGCTCCGTGCTTGAGCATGGGCTTTGGGTAGTCTCGTTAGTTACAATGTCAACCGTGTTTTTGGTCACTGAGTCCCGCAGTCTTGGTCCCAAGAAGAGAGACCTGAGACCTATTCTGTCTCTGGGTGACTCCAAGAAGCCATCCCTGGGGACATTACCCTGGCTTTCTCATTTATTATAACTCACAGTACAAAGGACACATAGCACCCAATATAGATCTTTGCGTGTTTAAAGTTTCAAAACACAAGCCTGTGAGCCTACTAACCTGCTGTTTCTCTGAACAGTCTCCCTCCTTCCCTTCAGGGAATTGAACCTAAGGCCTCAGGCATGTCAGACAAGTTCTCTACCGCTGAGCTACACCCCTCAACCCTCTTTCTACTTATTTTGAAGCCTCACTAAGTTGCGCAGGTTGACCTTGAACTTCCAATGCTCCTTTCTCAGCCTCTCAAGCACTTGGGACTCTAGGCCTGTTCCACCAGGCCAGGCTTGAACAGTCTTCTGTATTTACGCGATCCCACATATTCCCTTTCCAGATCCAAACCCAAACAGGCTCACCCCGCACATGCTGCTCTCCACCTGGCTTTCCAGCTGATGTGGTACCCCGGCCTCTCTGCACCCACGGCGCCTCAACCCCACACTGAGCACTTCTCCACAGATGCTGAGGCAGGACCCTGAGGCCTCCACTCCGGAGGGAGTGCTTTGGGCCTGATGAATGCTGTGGACACTGTCCCCATCCCTCACCCCAGTGGGGCTGTGATCTGTAATGGGGTGGCGGCAGTCCTCAGGGTCCCCCCCCCCAAGTGAAGCCACGCCTTGGTGCAGATAAGTCTCTGGAGTTCTTCAGTCAGGGCGGGGGAGGGGTGTGAGGGCAGTGTCTCCATGGGGTTTGATCGTAGCTCTCTGACTGAAGACTGGAAGTTCTTCTACTCCAGGTGTTGGCTTGGTACCCTTTCCGCCTAGGGAGTTCCAGAACTCACAATAGCAACGAGCAGGTGCCTGGTGCCTTAGTTCCTAAAGCGCTTCCCTGTCCAGGGTTTGGGGCTCCACAACAACCCCATACATCATGCAGGGCAGGCACTTCAACCCCATTTTACAGAGGAAGAAACCAAGTGAGATGAAGCGGGCTGAGTTACCCAGGATCTACCACCCTTCGCAGATGGTTGACTCCACACCCCTTGGCGCTCCTGGCACCACCTCCTTCAGTGCACCTCTCCTTTCCTCAACCCCAGCCAGGCTGGTGGGGAGACCCTCGCTAAAGGGTCCGCAGCTCCCAGCTGTAAGCCCTTCAGGGCTGAGCTGGATGTGGCTTATCCAACTCCCTCAAGCTTGGAACCACCTCAGCAAATGGCTGCTGGATGGCAAGGGACTGTAATCAATGAGGCTGGGACTGTTCACTCCATTTTAAATATTTTAAGTTTTCAATTTTTATTTATTTGAGAGAAAGAGAGAGATTTAGATAGAGAATGGGCATGCCAGGGCCTTCAGCCACTGCAAACAAACTCCAGATGCACGTGCCACCTTGTGCATCTGGCTTCCGTGGGTCCTGGGGAATTGAACCTGGGTCCTTTGGCTTTGCATGCAAGCTCCTTAACTGTTAAGCCATCCCTTCAGCCCATCTCCATTTTATGAATGGGACACTGAGACATAAAGAAGGGGCAAGACCTCCTTCCTTAGAGGCAGAGGTCCTCTGATTCCACTAAACTCTCTTTATTTGCAACCTTTGGTGTCTGAATTTCTTGTCTGTTTCCTCTTGCAGGGGCTCGGTCCTACCTGGTCCACCCAAATATAGAGGGGCGCTTGGCAGGAGATTATCTAAGCGGGGGGGCTCAATATTCCAGCATGGTTGCCACTCTGGGAGGCAGCAGCAGGAGCTGTCTATATACCATACTGCCAAGCACTTGCCACACACATCCCTGCAGCCCGAGGCAGGAGCCATTATGATGCCACTTTGCAGGTGGGCAGAGAGACATTGCTCAAGGCTGGCTGGTGGCTAGAAGCCAGGGCTGTGACCAGACAGTAGTGGCCTTAGGCACTCTTGCCGGCCCTAGAGCCAATGAGAAATGCACTGTCAGAATGCCAGGGATGAGTCCCCAGGGGGTTGTGGCCTTGGCAAGCTCTCTTTGCATCACCTGCTGCTTCCCAACTCCGGCTGGCTGGGGGCGGAGCTCTCACCTGGACTGCCCTGAGGTGCCTAGCATGTCCTGAGGGCAAGGCCATGCCACTTGCCAGCCCCAGGTTTGAGGCTAGGCTGGAAGCGATGTCATGTGAATCATGCACAGGTTTTCTCAGTCTCAACTTCTCCTTGGAGATGCCAGTGTCTGCTCCTGACACAGTGGCAGAAGCTGGGCAAGGTCCCACTTGCCCTAACTGGGACATGATGTGGGGGTGACTCAATGGAGCCAATTCTGACACTCCAGGGTTTCCTTATAGGCAGAGCATAGCAGCTGAGATCCAGGACTGTGGGCAGATATCATGGGTACCAATGGAAGGCCCTGGGCAAACCTCCAGGCCTCAGTTCCTCATCTCTAAAATGGGGATGGCATGGGCTAAGGAAATGACTCAGAGGTTAAAGGTGCTTGCTTGCAAAGCCTGCTGGCCTGGGTTCAATTCCTCAGTGCCCACGTAAAGCCAAATGCACAAGGTGGCACATGTGTCTGGAGTTTGTTTGCAACGACAGGAGACCCTGACATGCCCATTCTCTTTCCCTCAAATAAATAAAAATATTTTTAAAAAATAATAAAATGGGGATGACAGTGGCTTATAGGCTAGAAGCACCTCAGAATGTTCATACTGCTCACCTAGATGAGAAGACATGGGACATTTAATTCCTGTCTCCTTCCTCGTCTCTTTCTAAACTTGTCCACTATCATCAAGTATTTGTAACAGAAAAAATAATAGCACATTCTTTGTAAGGTAACTTTATTGAGATACAATTTATTGACAACATAATATACCCAATTTAAAAATGGGAATTCTGGGTGTGGTGGTGCATGCCTTTAATCCTAGCGACTTGGGAGGCAGAGGTAGGAGGTGGCTTGCTGTGAGTTCGAGGCCACCCTGAGACTACATAGTGAATTTCAGGTCAGCCTGGGCTAGATCAAGACCCTACCTCAAAAAACCAAAAATATGCATGCATGTGTGTGTGTGGTGGCTCATGTCTGTAATCCTAGGGCTCCAGAAGCTGAGGCAGGAGATTGCTGGGAGTTTGAAGGCAGCATGAGCAGATGAGTGAGTTTGAAGCTGGCCTGGGCTACAGTGTGAGACATTGTCTCCAGAGAAATAAATAAATAAAACAAAACAAACACAAGCAAGCAAAACACAGAAACAAGGGGATAAGACGTAAAAGAACTAAAACTCCAAAGGCTGGGCATTGTGAAGCCAGAGCTGAGTTAATGAGTGTAAAATCTTCAGCTTCTTGAAGCCTAAGAAATACTACCAGGGTTTGGTCTAGAAGCCTGGCCTATCTGACTCCCCCTCTCCTTCCTGTTCACTAAGCACCAAGTTCAGCAGTCCCTCCCTGCTCCTCCTTCAGGGGTCCACCCGTATCACCCAGGCCTGGACCTCTGATCGGGCCTCCTTTGCATCCTGGCCTGTCCACTCTAGACCCCTGTAACAGCGTCATGAATGGTGGCTTGCAAACCACAGCTCTGGAGGCTGGAGGCCAAGCTAAGGGCAGACTGGGTGTGTGCTGAGGGCCGGCTTCCAGGTTCACGGTGACAGGGCCAGGTCTCTCGGGACCTCTTTTGTTAAGGGTATGAACTCCACCAGGAGCACTCCTTCCCCCTCAGCCCATCACCTGAGGGGGTAGGGTGTGAGGGTTTCAACACAGGAACCTGAGGACCACACCAACTTCCAGACCACAGTAACCCCAGAGAAAGCACAATACCATTCAGACATGGCCATGCCAGTCTAGGTCATAAGCCTTCCTTGGGAGGCTGGAGAGATGACTCAGTAGGTAAAGAACTTGCCTGCGAAGCCTAAGGACTCGGGTTTGATTGCCCAGCACCCATGTAAATAAAGCCAGATACAAAAAGTGGGGCATGCATCTGGAGGCCCTGGCACGCCCATTCTCTCTCTCTGCTTGCAAATAAATAATTTAAAAAAAAAAGCCTTCCATAGCTCCCCAGTGCCTCCAATCAAAAGCCTTACCTTTTCTCTGAGACACTATTTCAGCAAATTATTGAATCTCTGTACTTTTTGCTGTAACTAAAAAGGAGGCATAAAAATAGTTCCTCCTTCACAAACTTGTAGGATTCCACACTGTACATGGGAGGTAGGGGGTGGTGTTAGACAATCAGGATCATGACCTCTGTCTCCTCCTCTTCCTCCCTCACTGTTCTAGCCCACTCTTCCAGGCACCGTCCTACCTCAGGGCCTTTGCACTGGCTATTCCTGGATGGCACTCACCCTAGAGTTGAGCCCAGCTCACTTCTTCAAGCCTTTGCCCAAGTCACCTTCACAGTGAGCCCCAGTCAACTCTTAAAACTGCATCCAGCAGGGCGTGGTGGCGCACACCTTTAATCCCAGCGCTCAGCACTCGGGAGGCAGAGGTAGGAGGATCGCCTTGAGCTTGAGGCTACCCTGAGACTACAGGGTGAATTCCTGGTCAGCCTGGACTAGACTGAGACCCTATGTCAAAAAATCACACACACACACACACACACACACACACACAAAAAAAAAAAAAAAAGCATCAGTCTTTCCATATTCCCTGCCACACTACTTCATGTCACATGTCTTCTCTGCTCATCTTATTTGTTGCACTTAAAAGCAGGAGCCACACGCAGCAGTCTGCTTTTTGTCCCTACCTGAGGGTAAGCTTATACCATGGAGGTTCTTGGTAAAGACCCGGGAAGGGCTCGGTGCACTGGTGTGAAGCCCTCAGAGCAGAGGCTGAGGCAGCAGATACCCACACTACTGCTGTTGTCACGACCGCTGAGTGTCCCAGGCAGAGCTCCAGGGCCAGCCTCCTTACTGCAGGCTCTTAATCACACCTCCCTGGTGACCGCCGCACCCTGCCATCGCTCAATTATAGTAAGGAATAGTAATTACATCTTTAATTATAACTTTTCCCACCTCGGCTGAACCATATAAAATTGCTATTTTTTAAGTTTTAAAAAGAAAAGGTTGGGTATGGGCTGATTTAACATGATGTAAGCTAATATGCTTTCCATCGAACTGCATAGGTCCCCATGAGGCCCCTTGGGTCCTGGTATGGGACACACAGAGAAAGAGTAAGGTCACCTGGCCTTTGAGACGGACGCGACAACCAAGTGCCCCAGACTGAAAATAACAGCTTGATCTTAGATTCTCCTGGGATTTGTAGAGACGATTTAAAAAAAAAAAAAAACCACTAAGTTTGAAAGTGCTATTTGATATTTTATTATTTGTTTATCTGAGAGGGAGAGAGGGAGGAAGAAGCAGAGAGAGAGAGGAAAGACAGGGAGGAAGGAGAGAGCGAGAGAGAGAGAAAGAAAGAATGGGCACATCAGGGCCTCCAGCCATTGCAAATGAACTCCAGATGTATGCGCCCCCTTGTGCATCTGGCTCACGTCGGTACTAGGGAATTGAACCTAGGTCCTTAGGTTTTGCAGGCCAAGCGTCTTAACCTGCTAAGCCATCTCTCCAGCCCCAACAGTGCTATTTGAAAAGAGCAAAAGCTTAAAGCAGACCTTCCCTCCTGCAGAGGGGACTGGTGGCACTCTCTAAGGAAGCTCACTCATTCTGGGGGAGCAAGGCTGGCATAACAGCATAGCTCCTCCTCCAAAGTGCCCTGCTACAGAGATGGGTTGAGTCTAGTCCACCGACTGCCAGAGCTAAAGGATTCAGCCACCCCTGAGGCTGTGCCCATTTCACAGAAGGGAAAATGAGGTCCAGAGAGGGGAAGGGCTGGCCTGAGGTCACTCCGTGGGGCAGAGGGAATCTGTCTGCGGACTTCAGTATCAGGGCCTTTCCAGGGCTGACCGCTCCTGCAGTGTAAGCTTCCATATTGCTACTTTGTACACTGTTTTTTTCAAGTGAAATGTTCAGGACAACTCAGATAGTGCAGTGAGTGTCTTCTCTGTAAGCCAACTTTTTACAGACAACAATACTGCATGTGTGTATGTGTCTCAAGTTACTTCCTTACAGCCTTAGGGTAAAGTCCCCAAAAGAGAAGACGAGGAGCAAAGGGCAGGCAGATCATTTTCACTGACTTTTGTCACGGGCTGCTAGATTACCCTGCAAAATGAACCATCACGGGCAAATCGTGACAGCCTTGCCAGCACAGCTTCATCCTTTTATGTTTATTTTTGTGAACTTTATAGAAATACCACAGTTTTCATTTATGACATGACATGTTGTTTTTCAAACCACTATCCTGGCTTTAAAATTATTTATTTATTTATGTACTTATTTATTTATTTAGAGATAGAGAGAGAACGAGACAGAGAGAGAGAAAAAAAATGGGCATGCCAGGGCCTCTAGCCACTGCAAACTCCAGACACATATGCCACCTTGTGCATCTGGCTTACATGGGTACTGGGGAATCAAACCAGGGTCCTTAAGCTTCAAAGGCAAACGCCTTAACCACTAAGCCATCTCTCCAGCCCACTATCCTGTTTTTTTTTGTTGTTGTTGTCGTTGTTTTGAGGTAGGGTCCCACTCTAGCTCAGGCTGACCTGGAGTTCACTCTGTAGTCTCAGGCTGGCCTTGAACTATTTTTATTTATTTATTTATTTGACAGAGAAAGAGGGAGAAAGGGAGAGAGAATGGGCGCACCAGGGCCTCCAGCCACTGCAGACAAACTCCAGATGCGTGCGCCCCCTTGTTCATCTGGCTAACATGGGTACTGGGGAATCGAACCTGGGTCCTTATGCTTCACAGGCAAGCACCTTAACCGCTAAGCTATCTCTCTAGCCTTATTTTATTTTATTTTAAGACAGGGTCTTTTGATCCAGGCTAGCTGAAAATGGCTGCAAACTCCTTAATTAGCCCAGGATGACCTTGAACTTCTGATGTCCCTGCCTCACTTTACCTCTTAAGTGCTAGGATTACAGACATGCACCACCACACCCCAGTTACAAGGTGCTGGGGTTTGGAACCCGGGACCTCATGCATGTTAGGCAAGCACTCTACCAATTGAGCTGCACTCCCAGCCCTTTTGCTGTATGGCCTTTTACAACAACATCCCTTCCAGGGACAGGGGATATTTACCTATAAAATTTAAAAAAAAATAGAAAAGCCACAATTCCACTATATATTTAAAAAGTATCAGTACAGGACAGTTTTTTTTTTTTTTTTTAAATAACCAGAATCTGCCTCCTTCCTGTATCACCCAGTGGCCTGAACCAGCTCGGCAGGAGCATACCCCCCGTCCCTGCCCAGGACACTCTTGCATAGATGACAGGGGACTCAGGTAGCACTTAGGCTTGGCGCGGGGCTCTCGAAGCAGCATGTATACTTAGTCTGCTTTTATGAGGGGATAATAATAATCATTTGCAGTGCAACTCCAAGTCAGAGGGCCACGGGGCAAGGTCATAGTCAGTGCTTCAGGCCTGGAACCCCAATGCTGCCCATAATGCTTGCCTATCCTCTGCTTCAGTAGCTAGGATGACACTGAGCTCACCATCTGCCCTTCTTTTAGCCCTAAGTAAAGCTCTAGGTTACTGGGAGAGGGACAAGATACAAGGCAGCTTAGAACCTGTTCCTTAATCGGGGCAGGAAGTGAGGTGCAGAACCCAAAATGCAGGACAGGGGCAGGCTCTTCTTCCTCCACACCTCAGAAGAGATGGGCAGGAGACCCAGGGACACATTCCAATACTGATACACAGGTGGTTCGGAGCCAGCCCCAGGACCATGTACAGAGCCCCAGACCCTAGGGCAGACTCAATCCCCCCTTCGCTTTGCTTTCCTTGGCTGCCCATGGGAGGGGAAGGAGCGGGAGATGCTGTTTATAGGTCCCTAGCAGGACCACAGGAGAGGCAGTGATTGGGAACATATTTCAGTTTCAACTCGTGAGATCGCAATCATAAGAAATGCACAACGGGGCATCCAGACCATTTGGAGGTGGTCTTCTGGAAAGGCCCAAACCCATGCCAGAGGACTTCATCCAGGGACCTTAGAGCCACCACACCTCAGACACATACTCCGTCCCCCGACCCCACCCTCTTGACCCCTCACTTCTCTGAGGTCCAGGTGTGGCAGAGTCAGCCCTATCCCACCTAGCAGATACACAGAATTGGGCTCTGGCATGCAGCCAGGGCATGGACCAGGCCGTCCTTCCCCTTTCTATGAAGGTGGGTGTATGTTTGGCTATGAGCCAGGCAGGTCTGTGGCCGAGATCTGGCCACTGCCAGCCCTCGGTTCCTCTAAAGCCTGGGCTCCTCCAGCTCCAGGCGATGAGGCTGGTCTTGGCGGCCGTCTTTGCCTGCCCCACCCGCACGCCCAGGTCGCCTTGGCAGGGACCTGAGGATGCTCCCCCCCTCCACTATTTTCCCGGAGGGGGAAACTGAAGCCCAGTCGGTCCCCCAACCAAGAGAAGGAGGCTCACGACACAGGTCCCACGGGGCACCCGGGCCACATCAGGGCCTGTCGGGACCGGCTGGCCGCGCCCATGGCGAGCCGCCTCACCGCGGCGGGAGGGGCGGGTGGTGCAGACCGAGCCCGGAGCCGTCGGGAGCCCGCACCTTGGGGCGGCAGCTCCCAACCACCCACCGTGGAGGGGGGGTCACACTGCACTGCTGTCCAGCTGGGGAAACTGAGGCTTGGGACAGGGCAGAGCTTTGTGCAAGGTCACGCGAGGTGCTGGAAGCCAGGTTCCCGCGCCCCTCCAGATCCCCACGGCGCGCCGAGCGCAGCATCCCTCCCGGGCCAAGCTGCAGCCCCGGGCGCCGCGCGCGTCCCTCCCGCCGCCGCGCAGCCCGCGAAGGCGCGTCCACTCGGGCGAGCCGCCCTACCTTGCTGGCGGCCGCGCAGGTGGCGGCGGCGGCGGCGGCGGCGTCCGGCTCCCGCTCTGCGCTCCGCGCCACCCGCCGAGTACCCGCGCCCAGCGCCGCCGCCTCCCCGCGCAGCCCAGCGGGAGGGGCCGGGCCCGGGCGGGGCCGGGGGCGGGGCGGGTCCCGATCAGGTCCCGCCCGTGCGCTCCGCCGCCGCGGCTCCGGGTGTCTGGATCGGTCCCCGGCGCGCGCTCACTGGCGCGCTCTCGCTGCTAGGTGGGGGCGCGCTGCGGGACCCTGAGCGGGAGTGGGATCGTCAGGTCCGCGTGGCCTCGCGTCCCGCTTCACCTCGCAGCGGGTCACGGGGCACGAGTCCCGAGCCTGTTTCCCTTTGGTGAGATGGAGACCGTGACCGCGAAGCCACAGAGGCGGTGTGAGGATTGCTTGGGGGATCTTGGCCCGATTCCGCCTGAGCGCTGAGCCCAACTCAGGGAACTGCTTCCAGCCCCGGCTGAGGCTCCCACGCGGGCCAGAGAACAAGCGGGGGCTGCTGCGTGATGGCCAGGATTCCTTCTTTCCCTGGACAACCAGGAGGGGACGCTGCTGCCCAGTCTCAGAGCCCCGAGGACACTGGGCAGTGTGCGGGGGGAGGGGATGGAAGGTCCTGTTTTCACTAATAAACTCCCACACTACCTCTCTTGAAAAGGGATCTTGGTTTTGTGTGGCGGTGCATCTTGGGGTCTAGAACAATGCCTGACATGTTGTGAGTGAATAAGCATACTAGATTCTTCACATATATTACTATATTTTATGCTACAAACCTGCTCGTTTTATTTATGAGAGAGAGAGAGAGAGGGTGAGCGGGTGTATGAGCACACCAGGGTCTCTTACCACTGCAAATGAACTCCAGATGCATGAGCCACTTTGTGACTTCTGGCTTTACCTGGGTGCTGGGAAATTGAACCCAGGCTTGGAGGCTTTGCAAGCAAGCACTTTTAACCACTGAGCCATCTCTTCAGCTTCTCATGTAGTCATGTTTAAATATATTATTTAGGGCTGGAGAGATGGCTTAGTGGTTAAGGTGCTTGCCTATAAAGCCAAAGGACTTCGGTTTGATTCCCCAGGACCCACATAAGCCAGATGCACAAGGTGGCACATATGCCTGGAGTTCATTTACAGTGGCTGAAGGCCCTGGCGTGCCCATTCTCTCTATTTCTGTCTCTCTCAAATAAATAAAATATGTAAACATTTAAAACAAATAAATATTCATTTATTTGAAAGCTGAGAGAAGGGGAGAGAGAAAGGGCACACCAGGGCCTCCTACCCACTGCCAACGAACTCCAGAAGCATGGACGTTTGCAGTTTTGATAAAGTATATGGACACACAGCATGTTGTGGGGCATCTAGGCACTCATGGCTTCGTGTTTATTTAAACTTATATATGAGAGAGAGAGCGGGGGTGCGCTTATGGGCACGCCAAGGCCTCTAGCCCCTGCAAACGAACTAGAGATGCTTGTGCATCAGGCTTACATAGGTCCTGGGGAATCGAACTTGGGTTCTTTGGCTTTGCAGGCAAGCACCTTAACCGCTAAGCCATCTTTCTGGCTGCCCCCTCCTGCTCCCCCAGTGCTGGGATTAAAGGTGTGCACCACCACTGTGGGCTTCCCTTTTGTGGTTTTTGTGAAGCAGGATCTCTCTGTAGTCCAGGCTGTCCTGGAACTCATATTCTACTTGCATCCCCAGTGCTAAGATTTAAGGCGTGTGCCACTGTGCCCGGCATTATTATTTATTTATGTAAGGGAGGGAGAGCGTGAGCTATTTCCCCAGGCCTCTGCTTTTTTTTTTTAATTTATTTCATTGACAATTTTTGCACATGTATGTAAGTGCATTTTGGTCATGTTGACCCCTCATTACTTTTTCTTGCCTCTTTTTTTTTTTTCTTCCTTTTATTTTCGTGACTCACTGAGTTTAATTAGGGTTACCTGCACAAGCATGGGTGAGCACATGCTACTAGTGGCTAGACCACTGAAGAAAATCTCTCTCCCCTTTCCCCACCCAGGAACTCTTAACTGCCAGTAACTCCTCGTGGCAGGGCAGGGGCCTCCTGGGCTCCTCTACTATCCATGATGGACTGTCCATGGGCCCGATCTTGTGCACATGTTGTGTGAAGCGTTTTCCCGTCCATTCACCTGAGATAGGGCAGAAATGATGGACCAAGAATGCACCAAAATCTAATTTTTTTTTTTTTTTTTTTTTTTTTTTGGTTTTTCGAGGTAGGGTCTCACTCTAACCCAGCCCAGGCTGACCTGGAATTCACTATGTTTTGTTGAACCAACGAGCTTGTTGGGGTTACTTACAGGAGCCTGGATAACTCAAAAGCTGCTAATGACTTCCCCAGCAGCCTGCGTGGCCAAACAGCCCACCCCAGCATAGGTGACCACCTCAAAGAAACTGCTGTCTCTGCAGTGAGCTGGTTAGTCTCCCTCCTGCCCTTCTCAGTTGTTTGCTGCTTCTGTAACCTTGGGGAGGGGTTACAGAACTCTGACCTTGTTGCTTTTAGCTTCGCCAGACTTGACCAAGTCTCCCTCCTCCCTCCAGGGGGAGATGTTTCAGTTAGGAGGAAATTGCTACAAAGTAGCAGGTATGACAGCCACCTTGAACTCTCGAATGCAACAGCCAAGTCCTGTCTGGAAGACAGTGTTCTCCAGCACTCTTCCCATCTGTGGCTCTTGCATTCTTTCCACACCCTCTTCCACAATGTTCCCTGAACCTTACATGTCCCATTTAGAGCTGAACGCTCAACAGTTACTTATTCTTAGCATTTTTGAGCCTCCCTAGAAGTTGCCTCCCAGTGCAGAAAGAAGCTTCTCCAATCAAAATCTATGGGCATGAACATAAATATTTAGAGGGCAGTATGACAGGCACATCTCCATTTAGCCAAAAAATAGTGCAGTTTCTCTCCTAGGGCCTAAGACTTCCCTAGCCACAGGCTTTTCACTAGGTTCTCAGTAACAGGCATGAATTCTTTCCCATGGAGTGGACCTCAAATCCAATCAGAAAGCCGTTGGTTACCCACGTAACAATCATGTCTCTTGTGCTGGTTTAAGTTGTCCCCTTAAACTTACATGTTCTGAATGCTTCTGTCCCTGTCAGTTTGGGAATTAACACCTCCTGGAGGCAGTGTATTGTTGGGGGTGGGCTTATGGATATTATAACCAGTCTCCTCTTGCCAGTGTTTGGCATACTCTCCTGTTGCTATTTATTGTCCATCTGATGATGACGAGGAGGTGACGTCCACCCTCTGCTCATGCCATCGTTTTCCCCTGCCGTCACGGAACTTCCCCTCGAGTTCATAAACCAAAATAAACCCTTTCCTCCCACAAGCTGCTCTTGGTTGGGTGTTTTCTGCCAGCAACCTGAAGCTGACTGCAACACCACTATTGCACCAGTGGGCACATCTTGCCTGGCTGGTCTGTTGTGTAGAACCCAGGATCCACTGCTGGGTAAGCTGCCAATGACATCTCCCCTAGCAGCCTGCATGGGACCTGGTGTTCTAACAGCTAGCCAGCAGGGAGTTAGCTTCAGCTTGATTTCTCTGTGCTACAACAAATGCCAAGTGGCATTTTCAGCAACAGCATCTTACCATGTAGTTCTGGTGGGCAACCAAAAACAGTGGCAATAGCTTGTATTGTTTGGTGGGGGGGGGGGTCTGACTAACAATTCCCTGGGAGGTATACCATTCCTCACACTAATTTTCCTATGACTCTGGGACCAGCATGGCCCACCCCTGCAGGGTACTTCTGTTCAAAAGCTTTTTAAAAAAATTATATATAAACCCAGCATGGTGGTGCATGCCTTTAATCCTAGCATTTGGGAGGCAGAGGTAGGAGGATTGCCTTGAGTTCAAAGTCACCCTGAGACTACATAGTGAATTCCAGGTCAGCTTGGGCTAGAGTGAAACCCTACCTCAAAAAAAAATTAAAAAATATATATTAAAAAAATATATATATTGGTTTTTTGAGGTAGGGTTTTGCTCCCAGGCTGACTTGGAATTCACTATGTAGTTTCAGGCTGGCCTTGAACTCATGGTGATCCTCCTACCTCTGCCTCCTGAGTGTTGGGATCAAAGGTGTGCGCCACCACGCCCAGCTTAAAAATTGTATTTTAGGGCTGGAGAGATGGCTTAGCGGTTAAGCACTTGCCTGTGAAGCCTAAGGACTCCTGGTTCGAGGCTCGATTCCCCAGGACCCATGTTAGCCAGATGCACAAGGGGCGCACGCGTCTGGAGTTCATTTGCAGTGGGTGGAGGCCCTGGCACGCCCATTCTCTCTCTCTCTCTGCCTCTTTCTCTCTCTGTCACTCTCAAATAAATAAAAATGAATAAAAAATTAAAAAATTGTATTTTAAAGTTATTTAACAGAGGAGTTCCCCCTATGATGTTTGCTTTACCTTCCCTACATCCTCCTCTTTCCTTACCCCACCTCACCTAAACCTTTGCAACCCCTTTCTACTTTCATATTACCTGTTCTACTATCCTCATAGCTTCCCTTTCCCCTCTCCTAGGCTCCTTTCTAGCTTCCTGGCCTCTACTCACTTTCACTTAACACACAAACCTAAGAATTTGAAGCTAGGATCTGCATGAGAGATAACATGTGGTATTTGTTTTTCTGAGCACAACTGAACTCACTCAGTATATTATTGTCCAGTTCTACCCATTTTCCTACAAATTCCGTTTTTCTTTACAGCTGAGTAGAACTCCATTGTGCAAACGTATCACATCTTCATTATCCACTCACCCATCATTTGATGGGCATCTAGGCTGATTCCATTTTCTAGCTATTGTGTATCTAGGAGTAATAAGCATGGATGATTAAGTCTAAGAGTCCTTATGGTATATTCCCAGGGGTGGTATAGCTGGGCCATATGTTAGCTAGTGTTCTACCAGTATACACTCCCAACAGTAAATAAGGGTTCTCCTCTCCCTGCACTCTCACCATCATTGGCTTTCATTTTCTTGGTAATACCTATTCTGACAGGTGAGACAGAATCTCAACGTAGTTTTCCCTGATGGCTAAGGACGTTGAAAACTTTTTTTTTTTTTTCTTTTTTTTTTTTTTTTTTTTTTTGGTTTTTCGAGGTAGGGTCTCACTCTAGCCCAGACTGACCTGGAATTCACTCTATAGTCTCAGGCTGGCCTCTTAACTCACAGAAATCCTCCTACCTCAGCTTCCTGAGTGCTAGGATTAAAGGTGTATGCAGCCATGTCCGGCAATAGCCCATTTTTCAAAAGAAAAATGTTTAATATTTTATTTATAAAAGAGAGGGAGAGGGAGAGAGAGAGAGAGAATGGGTGCACCAGCCACTACAAAGAAACTCCAGATGTATGTGCCACCTTGTGCATCTGGTTTACATGGGTCCTGGGGAACTGAACCTGGGTCCTTTGGCTTTTCAGGCAAGCACCTTAACTGCTAAGCTATCTCTCCAGCCCTCGAAACAAAAATAAATAATTTTTTGAGGTAGGGTCTCATTCTAGCCCAGGCTGACCTGGAATTCACTATCTAGTCTCAGGCTGGCCTTGAACTCATGGTGATCCTCCTACCTCTGCCTCTTGAGTGCTACAATTAAAGGCATGCACCACCATGCCTGGTTTCAAAAAATATTTTTATTTATTTACTTGAGAGAGAGGGAGGGAGAAGAGAGAAAGAGGGAGACAGAATATGAATGTATAGGCATGTCAGGGCCTCCTGCTACATCAAACGAACTCCAGATGCATGCACCACTTCATGAACCTGGCTTTATGTGGGTACTGAAGACTCAAACCTAGGCCATCAGGCTTTGCATGCAAATGCCTTTCACTGCTAAGCCATCTCTCCAGCCCCAATAGCCCATGTTTTGATTCAGTTGTTTGATTTCTTTGAATATTGTAGTTGCTAATCGTCTCTGTTAGATGTATAGCTGGCAAAGATTTTTTTTCCCCATCTTGTAGGCTGTCTCTTCATTTGATTAACAGTCCCCTGTACTGTTCAGAAGCCATTTGATTTCATGAGGTCCCATTGATGATTGTTGGGCTTATTACCTGAGTGACTGGAGTCTTATTCAGAAAGTCCTGAACTATGCCTATATCTTGAAGTGTTTTCCCTTATTTTTTCTTCTAGCAGTTTCAGGTCTTTGATCTATTTGGAGTTGATTTTTGTGCTTGGGAAGAGACAGTTTCATTCTACATATCAATATCCAGTGTTCCCAGCACCATTTCTTTTTTTTCAAATTGGTAATAAACTACTCAAGTTTTAATATCCATTCATAGCTTAAGATAGGTATCTTTATGCCCAGACTTCACGTTCAAGGTAAAAGCCTTAAAAAGTAGACAATCTTCATCTATCATTTGAATATCAGAATGCAGATTCAATGTCTGAGATTTCTTATTACCTATGTTCTTATCGTTTTTTATTTATTTGACAGAGAGAAAGAGGGAGAGAAAGAGAAGGGGCGCAACAGGGCCTCCAGCCACTGCAAACGAACTCCAGATGTGTGCGCCCCCCCTTGTGCATCTGGATTATGTGGGTCCTGGAGAATCGAACCTAGGTCCTTGGCTTTGCAGGCAAACGCCTTAACTGCTAAGCCATCCCTCCAGCCCTTACCTGTGCTTTTAAAATATCAACTCTATTCTCAGAACCAACCTTATTAATACCATCACTTTGAACTGCCTTGAATATCATATTCCTTTTTTATTTTTATTTATTTATTTGAGAGCAACAGACAGAGAAGAGAAAGAGGCAGAGAGAGAGAGAGAGAGAATGGGCGCGCCAGGGTCTCCAGTCACTGCAAATGAACTCCAGATGCATGTGCCCCTTTGTGCATCTGGCTTATTTGGGTTCTGGGGAACAGAGCCTCCAACCGGGGTCCTTAGGCTTCACAGGCAAGTGCTTAACGGCTAAGCCACCTCTCTAGCCCTATATTCCTTCTTATATGTATCAAAACTCATACTTAACAATGAGCTCTGGGTTGCAATAGAGGACTTATTTTTGCACCTGTCTTTAAATCTTTGTCCGTCAATTCAACAAAGACACACACAAGTGCTACCCAGCACCATTTTTTAAAGAAGCTGCCTTTTCTCCAGTGAGTCTTTTGGCATTTTGGTCAAAAATTAGATGGCTGTGGCTGCATTAGTCTATACCTAGTCTTACTTTTTTTTTTTTTTTTTTAACTTCACTTATACCTGGGTGGTGTGCAGGGCCACTTTTCCCCAGACTGAGGCATGAGGCTAGGATCTCTGGCGCTCCTCCCCTGCACTCACACCCCTGGGCCTCTGCTTACACCATCCCTTTTGCTGGAAGTCTCTTCTAGAATCATCTGCCAGCTTAAAGCACTCACATTCATGGGATAAGCCTTGCCTTCCCGTCTTTCCAGATGTCCTCTGATTGTACTCTCCCAGCCAGTGGTCTGCGTCTGGTGGCTGGGACTGCACCAGGAAAGGCTACTGTGAAAGGGCCTCTGGGGACAGTGAGCAGATGGACCCATAAGCTAGAGGGAAGGCTTGGGACCTAGCAGTTGCGTCTGCTTCTCCACCCACCTGCCCCACATCGCACTTCCTATGCAGTGCAGCCTGGTGTTCATGGGGGAGGGAAGAGAGTGAGGACAAAGCCCCGGAAGCATGCTGTGGAAGTGAACACCTCCCACCTCAGGCTATTCCCAGTTCTTTTGTTCTGCGAGACCCTGCTCAGTGGGGGGCGGGGAGGGGTGCAGGTTCTGTGGGTCACTTCCTTTTCTGGTAACAGGGCCTGGACTTCAGCTTCAGTCTCATCTCTGTCCTGGGTGAAAGGTGGGGCTGCTGGACCAGATCCTCCAGCCTGGAAGGCAGTGGCCCCTGGGGAAGGGGTGACAGCTGTGCTGCGGAGCCAGGAACCCGACACCAGGGGTGGGCCCCAGACCCCTGGCAGAGCAGGCTCCCTCCCAGCAGCAGTCTCAGACGTTCCTACTGGCCCTTCCCTGCTGCAGCAGCCTTGCCTTCATGGTACCCCACAGCCCTAGCTCATCTTTGAAGGGTATGGCACTCCAATTCCAATTCAGTCAGCAACTCACACGTTCTTTTTCTTTATTATTATTATTAGTTTTGAGACCTTGCTTGGCTATGGAGGGATTTGTCTGTGCTGGGATTAGAGGTGTGTGCCCCCGAGGTTCCCACTCCCCTTCCCCGTGCATGCACCCACAGGCCAGCCCAGCCCTCCCCATCTGTGCTTGAGCTGCCTGAGCGGGTGCTTGCAGGACAGGCACTTCTCATTCAGGCTCCCAGTTCAGAGATGGAGGAGGTAGCTCAGCTCAGCTCACATCTCTCAAGTCCCCCCGGAGCGTCGCAATGTCAGGGGTCCACAACCTCTGAACACGTGGCCCAGCACCACTATTTGAACAAAAGCTACTCAGAACTGTAAGATGCAGAGGTGGCAGAGGAGCCCTGGTCTGGAGGGGGGGGGGGGGCAGAGCCCTCCTTTGCAGGGAGAAGAGGAGGAAGGCCAGAGGGTACCCTTTATCCAGCAGCCACTATGCTCCACCACATGGTTTTGGGGTGATTTTTGGTGGAGCAGGAATGTGAATTTCAGGCTAGTGCTAGGCCTTGGGCTAGCCTCAGGTTTCCTGGCCATTTCCTTCAGAGGAGGGCCACTCACTGCCTTCAATGGTCTTTGGATTTCCAGGCAGACATCACCTTTCACCCTCCTGTGTGCTCCATGGAAGACCGACCTTAGGGTGACTGTGCCCAGCCAGTGGGGTGCAGCCAAGCTCACAAGACCACCCTCCTACTCTCTCTCCTGTCATGGAAACCCATTTTTAGTAATAGAGCCTCAGCACAGGTATGCAGGCAAGCCCTGATACAGGGTGCTTGCCCACTGGGACCCCAGGCCAACCAGGAGTTGATAAGGATTGGGGATGGGCTCTGAGAGCCTCTCAAAGTGCTTAGTGAGGGGCAGTCATCAACCTGGTGTGCCAAGCCCTCAAGTTCACATCATGATTCACAGGAGGGGCTGCCTGGGCTTGTACTGGAATGGGTGTGGCCCCAGCCCTGGGCAGGAGCCTCAAGTGCCTGAGGGATTTCAGAGTGTGCCCCCCCCACCCCATGGATGGAGTGGCATGCAACAACGGGCCCAGTTGGCACTTCTGAGGGACTGCTGCCTAGAGAAACAGACACCCAGAAAACACAGGCCCTGCATCCAGGGCACCACAGGGACAAGTGGCCAAGGCTCGGAGCCAAAGGGCCAGCGAGTAACTCTAAGGAACACTGATAATAGAGAACTTATGTCCCACAGTTGATCAGCTGTTTGTCACAATGACATTCTTTACACAGATATGCCTCAAACATGAGGATCAGAAGTGTGAGGCCAGCCTGGGCTCCATGACTCTGTCTCAAAAATACTAAATTTCAACAAAATATATGTCTCAGAGAATGTTCCAAATGACCCTAGAAAGAATGCACTCTTGGCTGCCTGCACTCTAAACTGTTCTGTGGGAGCCATGTGACAGGCTGACATTCCCAGGTGAGTGACCTGAAGAGAGAAGCCAACTAGTAGCTTGACAGCAGTGTTTAGATGGGAGACAAACCCAGGCAGAGCCAGGGCCTTGTCCAGGGTCACACAGAATGGGGCTTGGGGGCTGGACTACTGGCCCATGCTGTACCTCATGGGCTTGCCAGCAAGAGTAGAGAAGGCTCCGGGAAGAAGTGTCAGGTCAGCTGTCCCCCTCCCCCTCGTCCTCACTGGCACAGCCTTCCGGGACCGCTCTGTTCCTGGATGCCTGCTGCTCCAAGTACGCGGCCTTCAGCCTCTCCAGTTCCCGCAGCTCGGCCTCCAGCTGCTCCCGGTGGGTTGCCCGGAGCTGCCGCAGCTGCTTCATGGGAAAGGGGTTCATGTCGTTGAAGGCCATGCTCATCAGCTTCCTGCAAGGAGGGCACAAGTCAGCCCAAGCTGAGCCCTGGCCTTGCGAAGAAGCTCTCCTTCTAGGGAGGAAACGGGGGATAAGATGACCGTTTCCACCCACAGATTGGTACTGAGGCAGGAGAGAGCTCTGCAGAGCACCCAACCCAGCAGAGAAGAGCTGGTCAAGGTGGTTTCCTGGAGGAGACATGGGAGCTGAGTTTTGAAGAATGATAGTGGACCAGGCTCAAGATGGTGGTGTGGTGGAAGAAGTGGCCAGGAGGCATTCTAAACAGGAAAAACTGAGAGGAAAAAGCCAGCAGTGGGGTTGTTTTAGGGCTGGGGAATCCGAATGTCATGTGAGGGGCAGACAGACAGCAGGGACTTCAAAGCTGTGAGAAAGGGCATAGGATGGGGGTGGGGTGGGGCGGCAGGGGGCAGAGCAGGCTCACCGACTGTCACAAATGGTCTTGGAGAAGAAGCGCAGGTATTGGTAGATCTCCAGGCTGTCCTGCAGCCGCAGGATCTCTTCCTCATTGTACTTGAAGATGGCCAGAGCATAGCGGAACACCACCTGGGACACAGAGGGGGCTCAGATGGGGTGTGGAGGCAGACCCCAGAAACCCAAGCAGTGCGGGGGTCCTGGCAGGCTACAGAGTAGAGGCCTGGAGGCACAAGGTGTCTGGGTGGCCGGAGGGCTTGGAATCCAGGACTTTAGCCGAGTCTCAGTTCAACCCCCATTTCTCCCACTGAGGCACGAAGGAGCACTTCTCTCTTGGAAGGGGGCCAGTGCTAGTAGTGTCCTTCCATGGGGTCCTTCCAAGGTCATGGCGGGGCTCGGCCCACCCGAGCTCTAGCCTCCTCAGTTGCAGGACACATCTTCAGAGGCAGGCCCTCTGCTTTCTCTCCTGCGCACAGAACACTCTGCAAAGCTGTGCTCTCAAGTGTTCCCAGTGGCCCTTTCTATTCTCCAGGGGCAGAGTAGAGACCAGGGCTGAGGGGCCTGGCTGTACTCACCTTGGTCCCCTCATACAGGAAGGCATCCCAGACCCGCAGGAGGATGTCACTGATGAGACAGTCAGCAAAGACCACGAGGAACCAGTTGAAGGTGATGAGAGAGAGGTCCACGTGGTGCTGGCCCAGGTGCGCCATCAGTCGAGGCAGCTTTTCCGAGAGCAGGTCTCGGAGCACCCGCTGGTCCACCTGTGTGGCAGTGAGGACTTGTCACCCGTGCTGCCTCTCCCCTCCTCAGCAACTGTCAGTGCCCCTGTGGCCCAGAGCTACTGGGTGGGTCTGCTTTGCACCTGGGGACTGGGTGCAGTGACAAATCCCCGTGGCTCCCGCACTCCGGGCTGGGCATTGTCTGTATACAAGCCCTTGGTCCCTCTGCCCCTAGGCTGCTTCTCTACACCCACAGTGGCTCTAAGGTGCTCAGTGGATACCTGGAGTGAGGCCTGGACAGGTGTGGTGAGGAGCCACAGGGTTATGCCACACTGGACAGCAGGAACAGCCTCGAAGCTGATGCTGTGACCACGGCTGCCAGTGACCTCTCCTGGTGTCCTCAGCATGCCTGTCCTTGTTCACCGGCCCTGTCTCATTACTCCTGGCTCTAAGACATGGCTTTTAGAGCTCCCCACTCCTCAGCAATCCTCCTATATCTGTCCCCTTGTGCTCTGCCTTGTCCAGGGCTGTGGCTGCCTTGACTCTCCCCTACCCAAGTCCTTCCAGGCTCCAATGTCCCCATGGTGAGCACCCAGCACTCCCTCCCTTCCCAGCCCAGAATCAGGTCAGCTGCGAAGGCCAGGGCCCTGCTCAAAGCCCCAGGCGACCCACTGGGATCCAAGCTGAAGGGCCACCTGAGATCTACACCAGGACACAGCCGGGTGTGGTGGCGCGTCACTTTAATCCCAGCACTCAGGAGGCAGAGGTAGGAGTTTAGGCTAGCCTGGGACTACAGGATGAGTTCTAGGTCAGGCTGGGCTAGAGTGACCCTACCCCAAAAGACCAAAAAAGTTAGGTGAGGGGGCTGGAGAGATGGCTTTGTGGTTAAGGCACTTGCCTGCAATGCCAAAGAACCCAGGTTCGATTTTCCAGGACCCATGTAAAGTCAGATGCACAAGGTGGCACATGCATTTGGAGTTTGTGGCGGCTACAGTCCCTGGCACACCCATTTTCCTGCCTCCTCTCTTGCACAAATAAATAAGTAAAATATTTCAAAAAAAAAAAATCAGGTGAGGGACATAGAGAGGTGTTTTTACACAGAATCTTACTCTAGTCCAGGCTGACCTGGAACTCACAGTGATCTGCCTACTCAGCCTCCAGAATGCTGGGCTTAAATGAGTGAGCCAGCACACCCAGCACACTATTGTTTTGACTGCGGCAAATTCTCCACTATTAAGTAAAAAAAGCAAGCTCCACATCGAGTGGTACAATGCATCCCCATTTTACATGTTAAGATGGCACGCTTCCTAGCCTGCCCTGTAGCCAGCGACAGCGCTAAGATGCAGTTCTGGCTGAAGACTTGAGCAGAAAGTTCAGGCTAGAGAGGAGACTCCAGCTTTTCTTCCTCGCTTCTTCTAGCCTAGAACGTGGCTATGAAGACAAAAGTCCCAGCAGGGATGGCAGAGCGGGCAGCTAGGAGTCTGACCCCTGCTGGCATCAAGGAGCAGGTAACCATGTGAAGCCACTCTTGGCCCTTAAAAGCCTGCTGTTGAGTCTTAAGCTGCTCCTGGCTCTGTCTCCTTAGAACTGCATCTACTCTCGCCCCACCACCCAAGAGGGTAATGGGGGTCAGGCTTTGGCGGCATGACGGAGGAGGGGCAGCATGTGCTGCAGAGCCTGGGAGGAATGAGGGGTGAGCTGGAGATGACTGCATCCATGCTCCCTGTGCCCGTGAAGTGATCTTCTATTCCCATTCTAACCAACCGAGCTAACCAGCCACACTCACCATCTATTCCCATTCTAAAGTGACCTAGCCTGGTGACCAGAGAGGTGATAACATACGCCGAGGTCAAACAGCCACCCAATGGGCTCTGAACCCTGCTCTGCATGAATCCAGGGGCACAAGGCAACAGTGGGGACAGAGATGCTTCCAGCTGGATGCCACAAACCATGAGCGTGTGAGTACAGGGATTCTCACTTTTTCTTTTTCTTTTTTTCTTTTTTTTTGGTTTTTCGAGGTAGGGTCTCACTCTAGCCCAGGTTGACCTGGAATTCACTATGTAGTCTCAGGGTGGCCTCGAACTCACGGCGATCCTCCTACCTCTGCCTCCCAAGTGCTGGGATTAAAGGGGTGCACCACCACACCGGGTGGGATTATCACTCTTATCCATACTCCCTCTCCTATCCCATTTACCCATGGTATTAAATTCTTGGCTGGCAAACAGCAAGGGATGACTCACTCTCCTTCCTCCCCTTCCCAGAAAGCACTGTTTCCAGTGACTACTACCGGACTAACACCGGTCTGTCTCATGGGCGGGACCCCATCAACCTTTATAGGCAGACCCTCAGCTCACCAGGGCCTCCAGCACCTGCAGGGAGGCACTATGGGCCCTATGTAGAAGGAAAGGTGGGGGCTGAGGATCTGTGGGCTCAGGAGGGCTGCTCCATGTGGCTGCTATGTGCCTACCTTCGCTCCCCCACCCTGCTCACCTGAGACGCAATCAGTGTCTTGCTATAGTAGTCGGCTGGCAGGATGGTCTCCACAATGGCTACCAGGCACCAGAAGGCACTCTCCTCATCCTCCAAGACCAGCAGGGCTATGGCTGCCAGCCTGCAGAGAAGAGAGTCCTGGAGTGACCTCCAGCAGCCACAAGCCTGGGTCCTCGTGATGGTTTGATTCAGGTGTCCCCCATAAACTTAGGTGTTTTGAATGCTAGGTTCCCAGCTGATGGAGATTTGGGAATTAACGCCTTCTGGAGGCGGTGTATTGTTGGGGGCGGGCTTATGGGTATTATAGCCAGTTTCCCCTTGTGAGTGTTGGGCACACTCTTCTGTTATGCTGACCAGAATGATGCCTACTCTCTGCTCATGCCATCGTTTTCCCTGCCATCATGGAGCTTCCCCCTTGAGCCTGTAAGCCAAAATAAACCTCTTTTTTCCACAAGCTGCTCTTGGTTGGGTGATTTCTACTAGCAATGTGAACCTGACTGCAACAGTAGAGTGGTACTCAGGAGTGGGATTGCTGCTAGACACCTGACCGTATGGCTTTGGCCTTTTGGAGCTGATTTTCAAGAGGAATGTGGGAGGATTTGAAATCTTGGCCTAAGAGATGCATTGCAGTGCTGTAAGTACAGCTTGATGGACTATTCTGGTCTGAGCTCCAAGACCTGAATGCAGAAAGAACTATGGACTGTGAGGTTTGGCTTATGAGGGTGAGAAAGAGCTTTGCTTGGACTGGGCTAGCAGTTTGTACAGAAAGCTTGCTGTTATGCCCGTGTCATGAGAAGTTGTGCAGGGTTGCTTTGTGTAGAAATGAACTGGTGTGAGCAGAGGGATAGGGCACAGGAAAAAAAAAAAAATCTTTGGGTGAACTGCTGCCCATTCAGCTGCAATTGAGAAATTACAACCTTTGAGATTGGGCCAGCTGACCTGCACTGGGACAACAGGAAGGATGCAGACTCTTTTGAAGGGGCCTGAGTGCTCAAGGAGTGTCCTGTTCTTCAAAGTCTGCTTTATTCCCCTTTGGATTAACAAACTGGCACCCTACCTAGTATTGTGGAATATGAGAAATGCAGGAAAGAGAGGGTCATTGAGTTTGCAACACGGTCTTGTGTTTTGGAAATGGCCATGGGCAGTGTGAAGCAGATTTGCTGGATGCCTGCATGGAGACACCATGGGGTCATGAGGACGAACTGTGGATTGCAGTAGAGACCCAGTGGAGACGCTGGGACCATGAGAATGACTGCTAAGGAAAGCTGCTGGCCCCGATAAAATTTTCCAGGACTGTGAGTAGCCTAGCTGGAGGGGCAGAATTGGAACACCAGCGACTTGGTGCTGGTTAGGATTATCAGACTTGGAGATTTGTCACTAACTAGAGTTGTTGGACTTGAAGCTACAGAGTTTGAGGTTTGCCCTGGTTGTTTTACCTCTTATATTGACTGAATATTTCTTTGCTATGCCCAATGCCATCTTTTGCAGTGTGAATGTTTATTCTGTGCCATTATGGGTTTTGAGGGGGGGATTTTTTGTTATTATGGCTCAGTTAAAAGACCTTGGACCATGGGGATGTTTGAATATCATTGGAATTGATAAAAACTATGGGGACTTTTTCTTGTTTTGTTTTTTTGGTTTTTCAAGGTAGGGTCTCACTCTAGCCCAGGCTGACCTGGAATTCACTATGTAGTCTCAGGGTGGCCTCGAACTCACGGTGATCCTCCTACCTCTGCCTCCCGAGTGCTGGGATTAAAGGCATGCACCACCACGCCCGGCTTACTATGGGGACTTTTAAAGTTGGACTGAATGCATTGTATTTTATATCATGTATGGATATCAGTTTATGGGGGCCATGGGTGGAATATGCTGGTTTGATTCAGGTGCCCCCATAAACTTATGTGTTCTGAATGCTAGGTTCCCAGCTGATGGAGATTTGGGATTAATGCCTCCTGGAGGGAGTGTATTGTTGGGGGCGGGCTTATGGGTATTATAGCAGTTTCCCGTTGTGAGTGTTGGGCACACTCTCCTGTTATGCTGACCAGAATGATGCCCACTCTCTGCTCATGCCATCGTTTTCCCTGCCATCATGGAGCTTCCCCCTTGAGCCTGTAAGCCAAAATAAACCTCTTTTTTCCCAAAGCTGCTCTTGGTTGGGTGATTTCTACCAGCAATGGGAACCTGACTGCAACAGTAGAGTGGTACTCAGGAGTGGGATTGCTGCTCAGACACCTGACCGTATGGCTTTTGCCCCTTTTTGGAGCTGATTTTCAAGAGGAATGTGGGAGGATTTGAAATCTTGGCCTAAGAGATGCCTTGCAGTGCTGTTAAGTACAGCTTGATGGACTATTCTGGTCTGAGCTCCAAGACCTGAATGCAGTAAGAACTATGGACTGTGAGGTTTGGCTTATGAGGGTGAGAAAGAGCTTTTGTTGGGATCTGGGCTAGCAGGTTTGTAGAGTAAGCTTGCGTTATGCCCAGTGTCATGATGACGTTGTGCAGGGGTTTGCTTATGTGGTAGAAATTGTACTGGTGTGAGCAGAGGGATAGGGACAGGAAAAAAAAAAAAAAATCTTTGGAGTGAACTGCTGCCCATCAGCTGCAATTGTAGGGAATTTACAACCTTTGAGATTGGGCCAGCTGACCGGCATGGGAACAACAGGAAAGGATGCAGCTCTTTGAAGGGGGCCTGAGTGCTCAAGGAGTGTCTGTTCTTCAAAGTCTGCTTTATTCCCTTTGGATTAACAAATTGGCACCCTACGCCTAGTACTGTGGAATATGAGAAATGCAGGAAAGAGAGGGTCATTGAGTTTGCAACACGGTCTTGTGTATTGGAAATGGCCATGGGCAGTGTGAAGCAGATTTGCTGGATGCCTGCATGGAGACACCATGGGGGTCATGAGGACGAACTGGTGGATTGCAGTAGAGACCCCTGTGGAGGACGCTGGGGACCATGAGAATGACTGCTAAGGAAAGCTGCTGGCCCCGATAAAATTTTCCAGGACTGTGAGTAGCCTAGCTGGAGGGGCGGAATTGGAACACCAGCGACTTGGTGCTGGTTAGGATTATCAGACTTGGAGATTTGTCACTAACTAGAGTTGTTGGACTTGAAGCTACAGAGTTTGATGTTTGCCCTGGTTGTTTTACTCTTATAGTGACTGAATATTTCTTTGCTATGCCCAATGCCATCTTTTGCAGTGTGAATGTTTATTCTGTGCCATTATGGGTTTTTGAGGGGGGGATTTTTTGTTATTATGGCTCAGTTAAAAGACCTTGGACCATGGGATGTTTGAATATCATTGAAATTGATAAAAACTATGGGACTTTTTCTTGTTTTGTTTTTTTTAGTTTTTCAAGGTAGGGTCTCACTCTATGCCAGGCTGACCTGGAATTCACTATGTAGTCTCCAGGGTCGGCCTCGAAATCCGGTGATCCTACCTCTGCCCTCTGAGTGATGGGATTAAAGGCATGCACCACCACGCCCGGCTTTATTATGGGGACTTTTTAAAGTTGGACTGAATGCATTGTATTTTATATCATGTATGGATATCAGTTTATGGGGGCCATGGGTGGAATATGCTGGTTTGATTCAGGTGCCCCATATACTTATGTGTTCTGAATGCTAGGTTCCCAGCTGATGGAGATTTTGGATATTGCCTCCTGGAGGGAGTGTATTGTTGGGGGCGGGCTTATGGGTGTTATAGCCAGTTTCCCATGCCAGTGTTTGACACACTCTCCTGTTGCTATTGTCCACCTTATGTTGGCTAGATGCCCACTCTCTGCTCATGCCATCGTTTTCCCTGCCATCATGGAGCTTCCCCCTTGAGCCTGTAAGCCAAAATAAACCTCTTTTTTCCCACAAGCTGCTCTTGGTTGGGTGATTTCTACCAGCAATGTGAACCTGACTGCAACAGTAAAGTGGTACTGAGGAGTGGGATTGCTGCTAGACACCTGACCGTATGGCTTTGGCCTTTTGGAGCTGATTTTCAAGAGGAATGTGGGAGGATTTGAAATCTTGGCCTAAGAGATGCCTTGCAGTGCTGTTAAGTACAGCTTGATGGACTATTCTGGTCTGAGCTCCAAGACCTGAATGCAGTAAGAACTATGGACTGTGAGGTTTGGCTTATGAGGGTGAGAAAGAGCTTTGCTTGGACTGGGCTAGCAGTTTGGGTGAAAATCTTGCTGTTATGCCTGTGTCATGAGAAGCTGTGTAGGGTTGCTTTGTGTAGAAATGAACTGGTGTGAGCAGAGGGATAGAGCACAGGAAACAAAAAATCTTTGGGTGAACTGCTCCCCGTTCAGCTGCAATTGAGAGATTACAACCTTTCAGATTGGGCCAGCTGACCTGCACTGGGACAACAGGAAGAATGCAGACTCTTTGGAAGGGCCTGAGTGCTCAAGGAGTGTCCTGTTCTTCAAAGTCTGCTTTATTCCCCTTTGGATTAACAAATTGGCACCCTACCTAGTACTGTGGAATATGAGAAATGCAGGAAAGAGAGGGTCATTGAGTTTGCAACACGGTCTTGTGTATTGGAAATGGCCATGGGCAGTGTGAAGCAGATTTGCTGGATGCCTGCATGGAGACACCATGGGGCCATGAGGACAAACCGTGGATTGCAGTAGAGACCCAGTGGAGATGCTGGGACCATGAGAATGACTGCTAAGGAAAGCTGCTGGCCCCGATAAAATTTTCCAGGACTGTGAGTAGCCTAGCTGGAGGGGCGGAATTGGAACACCAGCGACTTGGTGCTGGTTAGGATTATCAGACTTGGAGATTTGTCACTAACTAGAGTTGTTGGACTTGAAGCTACAGAGTTTGATGTTTGCCCTGGTTGTTTTACCTCTTATATTGACTGAATATTTCTTTGCTATGCCCAATGCCATCTTTTGCAGTGTGAATGTTTATTCTGTGCCATTATGGGTTTTTGAGGGGGGGATTTTTTGTTATTATGGCTCAGTTAAAAGACCTTGGACCATGGGGATGTTTGAATATCATTGGAACTGATAAAAACTATGGGGACTTTTTCTTGTTTTGTTTTTTTAGTTTTTCAAGGTAGGGTCTCACTCTAGCCCAGGCTGACCTGGAATTCACTATGTAGTCTCAGGGTGGCCTCGAACTCACGGTGATCCTACCTCTGCCTCCTGAGTGCTGGGATTAAAGGCATGCACCACCACGCCCGGCTTATTATGGGGACTTTTAAAGTTGGACTGAATGCATTGTATTTTATATCATGTATGGATATCAGTTTATGGGGGCCATGGGTGGAATATGCTGGTTTGATTCAGGTGCCCCCATAAACTTATGTGTTCTGAATGCTAGGTTCCCAGCTGATGGAGATTTTGGATTAATGCCTCCTGGAGGGAGTGTATTGTTGGGGGCGGGCTTATGGGTGTTATAGCCAGTTTCCCCATGCCAGTGTTTGACACACTCTCCTGTTGCTATTGTCCACCTTATGTTGGCTAGGGGGTGATATCCACCCTCTGCTCATGCCATCATTTTTCCCTGCCATCATGGAGCTTTCCCTCGAGTCTGTAAGCCAAAATAAATCTTTTTTCCCACAAGCTGCTGTTGGTTGGGTGATTTCTACCAGCAATGGGAACCTGACTGCAACAGTCCTGGAGTGGAGCGCTCTCACAAGGCCAAGGTCCCGTCCTGTTCCCTAACCAGACTGGTGTTCGTGATACCTAGGAGGAGACACTGACACTGTTTTGGGTAGGGTCACCAGAGTGACTTCCAGCAGAATGAGGAACAATTTAGAACAGTGGCTCTGGAGTGAATGGTTAGGTGTGGGTAAGGGTTTTGGTTTTGCTGCTTCCTGGGGAACAGTGAGCAAGTTACCTGCCATTTCTGTGCCTTAATTTCCTCATAAACATTACAGGGCCATGTGGGGATGAGCAGTCAGCACATTTGTGGCTAGTCCAGTGCCTGGCATATAGTCAGCTCTTTGTAAATGCCAGCTGTCTTCACCTTTATAGTGGTGAGGTAAAAGTCTGGTAGGTGTACTGCAGAGGTCACTGCCCAAGTGAGAGCAGACCCAGTACCCCATCCACGCATACCCCTGTTCCCCAGTTATTATGAGGATCCTCTGACATCAAGGGTAAGAGAACCTGCAGGCTGAGCAGGGACATGTTCCTGGAAGAAGCACTCCCATCTTCTGTCAGAATCAGTCTAAGATCACAGTTTCTAGCATGTCTTCCACGGACCCTCGTAAACACTTACATGCAATGGGGGTCCCACATGCAGACATTCAGGGGATACTGCCTGTCCCAGCCCCTCCTTGATGCTCAGGGTCTCAGTAAAACCTGCAGGATACCCTGCAGCAACAAGCCCCTGTGGGACTCTAACCCAGGGTGATCATAGGGGTCACGGAGCCCCTTCCACACATCACACTCAGCAAGGCCTGGGGGCAGCTGTGCTCCTCAGAGCACCTGTAGGGACAGGGTCTGTAACAGGAAGTCACGAATAATTCTCTCTGGACTTACACAGCCTTTGGTTTTCACTTTAATTAAAAAGATTTTTTTGAGTCGGGCGTGGTGGTGCACGCCTTTAATCCCACCACTCAGGAGGCAGAGGTAGGAGGATCGCTGTGGGTTCGATGCCACCCTGAGACTACATAGTGAATTCCAGGTCAGCCTGGGCTAGAGTGAGACCCTACCTCAAAAAACCAAAAGAGAGCCGGGTGTGGTGGTGCACGCCTTTAATCCCAGCACTCGGGAGGCAGAGGTAGGAGGATTGCTGTGAGTTCGAGGCCACCCTGAGACTCCATAGTGAATTCCAGGTCAGCCTGGGCTAGAGTGAGACCCGACCTCGAAAAACCAAAAAATAAGAAAAAAAAAAGTCCAGGTTGGCCTGAACTTGCAATCCTCCTGCCTCGGCTTCGGAGTGCAGGGATTGAGGTGTGCACCACCGCCAGCAGTACAGGACCTTCAAAGAGCATGTTTCATCGCTCAGACAGTGACGCTTCGTGGGGCTCTCTCTGGAGTAGACTGTGGATTCATGAACTACAACCTCTCCTGGGGTTCATGATTCCCAGCAGTTTGGGAAGGAATTTCTCCTCACTGTGGCTTGTTTACATAAACCCTCCTGACTGAGCTGAGTAGAAGAGAAAACAGGCACAAGTCTCCTGGGAAAGGGGAGCTCTGCTCTCTGAGCTTGGGGAGGGGCCTGCATTGGTCACCAAGTTCCAGGACAGCAAATATGTGGTACATCTGCTTCTACTCTGTGTCCATAGTAGACATAATTAATTAGTCTAGAGACTACCTCAGAAATTCCCTTAAACAGGTCTCTAGGCAGCTGCATAGTACTTGTCATCTCTGGTAAAGACAAGCTCCTTTCTGCACAGATGGGGAAACTGATGCCCAGAGTGACTAAAGTGATTGGCTTAAGAGGGTATATTCTACTGGGGATGCAATGGCCTAGGTGAGGTCAAGGGAAGGGACTGAGTAAAGGAAGGGTGGGAAGAGGGATAATCAAAATTTAAGATGTTATGAACAAGCTGCATGGCAATCTACTTTATTGGACAATGGCACACCCAGAAGCCATAGATTGTTACTAGGAAAATTTCAGCCGGGTGCAGTGGTGCACACCTTTAATCCCAGCACTCGGGACGCAGAGGTAGGAGGATTGCCATGAGTTCGAGGCCACCCTGAGACTCCATAGTGAATTCCAGGTCAGCCTGGGCTAGAGTGAGCCCCTACCTCAAAAAACCAAAAAAAAAAATTTCAGTGCCAGGGATGGGATACTTTCAAGTGAGTTGTTGGCCAGGGTGGTCTCTGATGCCCCCAAAACATTACAGGCCATTACCAAGGCTCTTGCTTTCCCTCTAAAACTAGATGGTAAGATCCTATTGCTGAAGATTCCATATGGTTGGGTTGTGGGTCACTGAGAAATCAAGCTGGAGCTCAACTGAAAACCTCTTTCCTGTGAACCAGCTGATAGAAAGCTGGAAAAAAAAAAAAAAAAAACTATGCTGCATGCAGCTGTATGGGAGAGCAGTCATCAGCGGTGATAAACAACAGTGGACACTGCAAGTCTGAAGTTTGGCCAGCCAGGCCAAATGAGCCAACAGGTACAATGGTGGCATCTCTGTTATGGGAGAAACCAACCACTCTCTAATTGGACTGGAGGCCACTCCATAGGAGGGAATACATGCCTGGTACTGAAAACCTAGTTAAAAGCCTATGGTAGGGGAGGTCATGGGCCCTAGAGGAGTAACACCTGCTATTGTCTGGCTTAATATATACGTTATGTTCACCAAACTGTTCCATAAGCACTTTTATTAGTGTTCTTACCCATATATTAATTTTATTCTCACTTCTGTTTAGAGAAGCTTCTATTTTCAGATGGTGGTGACCACTGGAATGGCTCAAAAGGCACCACAGTGCTGAGAAGTGACAGAGGAGTGTTTAACACTAAGACATCTCTATCACTCCTTCCAAGGTTCAGGTCCATTGTGGAAGAGGTGGTAGAAAGACATTTGGCAGAAAGAGCCAAAGGAAGGGTAGAACTGCTTACAATGCAATCTTCCAGACATAAAATGGCCTGGATATCTATGACCTCACAGTGCCTGGTACTACCTACACAAGACCCTCATAATAGGAAAAAAAAGATGATGACACCAAAATAAAAGAGATTAATTGAGAGGGGGAGAGGATATGATGGAGGATGGATTTATGAAGGGGAAAGTAGAGGAGGGGAGGGAATTATGGTTTATTGTCTATAATTGTGGAAGTTGTCAATAAAAAAAGTTTAAACAATTTTTTAAAAAGATGGTATAGTCAGTTGATGGCAGAGTAAGAACTGAACCCAGGACTCTCTACCTTAGCCCACCCATTCTACTGGGGCTTCAGTATGATCACACATCAGGAGTTGCTGTCACCATTGGTTTAGATCTCTGTACACATTAAAAGGTCAGTTATTGAAGGCTAGTCCCCACCAGGGCTTAACAACTGCTCAGGGCTACTATGTGACTCCAAACCAAGCAGGCCTGCACAGTGGGTATGTGAAGATGGGGGAAAGGATGGAAAGCAGTCCATTTATTTTCACAAGGAAATGGCTTTAAAATGCTCTAAGTGCTGCTAAACATCACTACATTATGTCAACACATGAACAAACCCAATTTGTTGCCTTAGGGGCAGGATCTGTTATGACACAACACATGCAGTTCTGATACTGGCCACTAGATGACAATTTAGACAAGCTCAAGAGGCTTGTAGCTTCAAAACACACCTCACTTTCCACATTTGAACAGGCTCTATATGTTACACATAGCTTTCTATTTAAAGCAACAGCATAAATATTTCCATGAATACTGATTACACGTGCTTGCATATAAATTTAAGTAAAGGTGAGAGAAAAATATTAAAACCAACTCTCTGTGTGTCCTCACCTCTCATTTCAGCTATCCCCTGTGTCTCTGTGCCCAGCATTGTCTCCTGTACAACAGAGGAAGATTCCCTTCTGTGAGGTCAGCATTAAGGCCTTCCTGCTACAGGACCTTTCCTTGCCTCTATAACATGGGCTGACTTCCAACGGCCCCATCTGCCCCCACATCTCCGAAGAGTTTGCACAGGGTCAGGAAAAAGGTTTGGGTGACTCAGCATCCCTTCTGCCACAGGTCCCACTGGGAGTGAGGATGGGTTATAGGAAGGACTGGTCGTGAGGCCAGAGTCCAGGGTCAGCTGTCCAGGTTATCATGCATAAGGAAACTGTGGGCAGAAGCCCTGGCCTCTCAGCTTGACCTGTGCCCACATGTGGTCAAGTGGCAGGCAGGACACACCCTCAGTAAGTACTGCTTTACTTGACTTTCACATGAAGTGCAAGAATTACTACTCATGCTAATCTCACAGCTTCCAGCTCCCACCATAGCTATTCCACTTCTTTCTCTATTTTTGATGGTGCTGGGGATTGAACTCAGGACTTTGTATACAATAGGCCACTCCTCAACTACTGAGTTATGTCCCCAGCCCCTTCCCTTCTTCTTTTTTCTTATTTTTAGTTTTTTAGAGGTAGGGTCTCACTCTAGCCCAGGCTGACCTGGAATTCACTACATAGTCTCAGGGTGGCCTACCTTGAACTCACAATGATCCTCCTACTCTGCCGCCCAATGCTGGGATTAAAGGCGTGCACCACCACACTTGGCTCCCCTTCTTCTTCTTTTTTTTTTTCCCAAATATTTTTATTTGCAAGCAGAGACAGAGATATTGGGAGAGACAGGCCAAGAGAGGAATATGAATGGGTGTGCCAGGGCCAATTTCCACTGCAAAAGAACTCAAGATGCATGAACTATTTTGTGCATCTGGGGAATCAAATCATTGTTAGGCTTTGCAGGCAAGGGTCTCAACCAGTAAGCCATCTTCAAGCTCCCTTCCCTTCTTTTTGAGGAACTAAGTTACCCAGGCAGACCTTGAACTTGTGACCCTCTTGCTTCAGCCTTCTGAGTAGCTGAGATTACAGGCTTGCACCACTAGGCCTGGCTCCTTCACAGCTTTTCTGTCTGTTTACTTGTTTGTTTCCCTCCCTCCCTTCCTTTATTTTTGTTTTTCAAGGTAGGGTTTCACTGCAGCCCAGGTTAACCTGGAATTCACTATGTTGTCTCAGGCTGGCTAACTCACGGTGATCCTCCTAGCTCTGCCTCCTGAGTGCTAGGATTAAAGGCATGTGCTGCCACGCCCAGCCACAGTTACTCTTTTTTGTTGTTGTTTTGTTTCTGAGCTAGGGTCTTGCTCTAGCCCAGGCTGACCTGAAATTCTCAGGGTGGCCTTGAACTCATGGCGATCCTCTTACCTCTACTTCTGAGTTCTGGGATTAAAGGCATGTACCACCATGCCTGGCCTTCATAGCTATTCTTTTTTGTGTTTTTTTTTTTAAAGATTTTTTTTTTTTTTTTAGAGACAGAGAAAGAGGAAGAGAGAGATAGACAAGGAGGGAGTGGGTGTGCCAGGGCCTCTAGCTACTGCAAACAAACTCCAGATGCATGCGCCACTGTGTGCATCTGGCTTATGTGGGACCTGGAGAATTGAACCTGGGTTCTTTGGTTTTGCAGGCAAGCCCCTTAACTGCTAAGCCATCTCTCCAGCTCCCACAGCTATTCTTAAAAAGGCTTTACAAGTTTTTTTCCTTCTGGAATTTAACATGGTCAAATGGACATGAACAGTTTTGTTGGGTTGAGTTATTGATTCCGCATCCCTTCTGCTACAGGTCCCACTGGGAGTGAGGGTCGGGGATTTCTACAGACACTGCCTATCCCAGACATCCGGGTAGCACATCCTTAACAGTTTTTCTGATGGGGTTTGGACTGAGAGGCATTACTTTTGATGTTTAACTCAGAATTCCCAATAACTACATATACATGCTCAATTTCACTTAAATTTCGGCTGAAAATAAGAGTATAGAAAATCTTAGCTCTTGGGACCCATTCAAATTTGAGTGAGGACATTCTGAACACTGATTCTGTGTTAAATAAATGTCACACATCACCTATTCTGAAAAAAGAGAACAGCTTATGTAAATTTTGCTTGAGGATCCGTGTGCTTAAATAACATTGTCAAGACTTGCTTTGAGATTATGCAAGTTCTGTGGAGGTAACTAGGGTGCTCATGAGTGTTCCCTCAGTTTTGGAGTGGGTGGCCATACCAAACCAAGTGGCTGCAATCCTCATACCCTATCCCTTCCTCTTCCCTGATGGCTGGAGCCAAATGGAAGGTAACCCAAGCTGGAATCTCTGGAATTTCAGACCTGGACATGAGAGGTCTAGGGCAATCAATAAGGAATGGGGACACTGAAGGACAGCCTTGGTGGATCCTAAATGTCCAAAGAATGGATGTCCAGAGGCTGTGCCATTGAGAGGAGGAGGATGTGCAGAATGATTGTCAAAGCCCATGCTGCTGCAGAGAGCTATGGAGTGCCACGGTGCCTACCCCAGGGGATGGTGCCCACAGGAAGCCTGGAGACCACAGCCAAGGCTGTGCACTTTCCTCTTTGGCTCTATCTGACCCCAAATCATTTACAAACTCCCCTTGTCCCTGGACTCCCCCGGGTGCATTTGACCTGTGTGCATGATCTTTATCCAGCCAGTTCCACTGCATGTGGGCCAGGCTGGCTCCAGGGGGCCACTCCAGTGGTTCTGTGTGAGTGGCACCTGTTGAGCAAGTCGGAGCACACAGGATGAGGCCTGTCTGTCTTCAACATGTCCTCTCACCTGCCTCCCAGGGAAGAGGCAGGAGGCTTTCTGGGCTCTGGTTTCTGAGACAGAATTGGCCAGGAGAAGGCATGCCCTCACTGCTGTGGTGGCTCACCTGTTCAGGCCCTGGCAGTAGCCGATGGTGGGGTTCTGCCAGGAGAAGGCCAGCAGCACATGGCGGAGCTTGTCAGGGAAGTTGGAGGTAGGACAGGTGAAGTGCTTGTTGGTGGGGAAGGTCCGATTCAGGTCCAGCTCAATCTGGCGGGCAGCGGGGTGCTCGCAGGCCTGGCCCCGGGTCAGCAGCTCCTGGTAGCAGCCTGGAGCATGGAGGTGCTGGACCCGGCGGTGGACTAACCACCTCCACACGCGTGGCCGATGCTCGCGGGGCACACCTGCCCGCAGGAGCTGCTTGAGCTCAGCTGAGGGCACGAGCTCGCCCAGGGCAGCCCAGCGCTCCCGCAGTGGTCGCTCCACAGCCTCCAGGGCCAGCAGGTGGTGGGAGCGCACCTCTAGTGCCTGGATCTTGGCCAGCAGCTTCAGGTCCTCCACCTCATAGTCTGGCACCGTCAGGAAGCCGTAGTCGTCATACTCGCTGTTGACAAAAGGCCATGTTAGCAACTGTGTGCAGAATCTGTTCCTAGATGAGGACCCAAGGGAGGGGGAACAATTTTCCTTCCTGGCTGCACTGCAGCTCTGGACAGCTTGCTCCAGTTCCCAGCCTCAGTTTGCTCATATGTACAATGGGTACAGAACCCCCCTGCTTCCCAAAGACGAGGGAACTCCTCTGTTACATAGCAACAAGTGTCTGTCCTGAGCCCAGCACTGTCAGCAAGCACGGGCTCTGCTGCCACTCCGCCTCAGGCCAATAGCTCCTGCAACGTCAGTGTGGAGACAGTAGGCTCACATGTGAACAGGACAGATGGCATAAGAACAAGCAGAAGCATACGAGCTGGAGACCCCTTCCAGAGCCCCGACACTTACTTGTCCCTATTATGTGCCCTGCATGTGCCATGTGTCCACCCCAGTGATCCTGCAAAGCAGGAGTCAGCCACATCACACAGAAGCGGAATACAACTTGCCCAAGGTCATACAGCAAGACAGCCAGGTCTAGCCCGAGGCCCAGACTCCTGCCAGTAGCCCTCAGGGGCCTTTGAGCACAGCCACTTGCCCTTCTGTTTTCTGTCCACTGCACTCAGCAAGGGCTGGGCTTGAGGAGGTGGCCTGGGTAGTGGAGAATGTGGTGTGCTGTGTGGACTCGGGTGAGGGGCTGTCTCTTCCAAGCCCGCCCCATCAGCTGGCAGGGCATGCTGTGTTTGAGGCCAGTTATATGGTGCTTGCATAGTCTGGGGTGGCAACCGCAGCAGCGATCCTGTCACGCAGATGGCCCCTCTCGGGCTACCAGGCAGGCTCACCTGACAGGGCTTAGCTCCATGCTGTCCGAGGCCTCACCCGCTTCCCACTGTAGTGCCTCCTGGACGAGCTGTTGCAGCAGCTCTGACACCTCCCCGGCCTTGGGTCCTGCGGTCTCCTGCAGCTTCCGCAGCCCAGCCAGGTACTTGCTTTCCACCTGGCAGTTCCTGGCTTGGAGGTAGGCACACTGTGGGGGAGGGTTTGGTCAGGCTACCAGGGCGCTGAACAGCTCTGCACCCTCCCAGCTTTCCTCTCCCTCCCTACTGCTTCCCGGACCTACACATAGACAAAGGAGACTGTGATTTCCAGCAGGGGAGGCTTAACAGAGGACCAGGACCAGAAAGGGAGCTATATCCAAAAGGACAGACTGCAAGGATCTTGCATGGTCTATTGTCACTGCAAGCTCTGTGGCCTGTGATAAGTTATTGCCTCCCTGTGCCTCAGCTTCTTCATTTGTAAAAATAGGGATCCTGGCAAAGATGGGTGAGCTTCCGTGTAAAAGCCCTGGCCGGGTACGTGACACAGAGCCAGCTCTCTTCCAGTGTGTCTGGGAGGTCGCTGCCCAGGCGCCCTCTGCTGCCCACCTAGGCTTTCTTTCCTTCCTTCACCCCCTCAGGCTTCTGAACACCTTCCCCTGGCATGCTGCCCTGTGCCCTCAGTCTGCCATCAGTGCACATGCAAGATAGTTCTGGGCAAGTCAGGCCAGCTCTCTGGGCCTTGTTTCTTGTCTGTTTCTGTGAGATGGGGACAAGGAAGCTCTGCTTCACTGTGCTGCCACAAGTGCTGGGACAGCCCTGCCCAGCCTGTCATAGCTTCATAGTCATAGCTACAAGCACATCACTGGCTGGGCCCATGGACACTCCATTCCAGCCCTGGTGGGAGTCTGTGGCCATCCCACTCCTTGTTGGCCCCTGCCTTCCTCCTCCCTTTTGCTGGCCACTTCTTGTGTCCTGTCCCTAACACCCTTCTCAAGTACTGGACTCCAAACCACCCCTCTAAGTCAAGCTCACCCTCTGCAGAGCAGCCTCAGCTGTTTCTTCAGAGTATGTGTGACCTGGGACACTCTAAACTCCCAGTTCTCTCCAGGTGACATAGTAACCACTGCTCAGCCTCAGGCCCCACAGCCCACTACTTGCCTCTTCTGGAAGGCCTTTCTCTACTCTCCTGTCTGGATGCTAACTCACCCCATACTCAACTCACAAGCCCCAGGCAGCCTGCCTTGACTTCTTGCCTGTGTCTGGTCCCGTAGGGATGTGTGGAGTTCAACTCCCTCACTAGTATGCATCCTTCTTAGGGACAGGGCCAGACTTCCTGGTCTTGTTCCTCCTCCACAGCTGCCAGTTAACATAGGAGATGCCATCAGCCAGGCTGGAGACTGCAGAAGCTCCTAACAGGGCTCTGTACATGACAGGCTTATAGCCCAGTGGGCAGGCACCATGTAAGGAGAATAGGTAGGCTGAGGGGGTCAGCAGGGAACAGAAGGGAGTGCAACATGGGGATGGCCACCCCAGCCCCTGGCACCTTCGTCAGCAGGGCCTTCTCCTTCTCGGCCACTTTCCTCCAGATCTTGGTCACCTGGTAGATCTCAGCGTTGAGGAAGCGGTTCTGGGTCCGGTATGCTTCCATGTCGTCCTGGAGAAGAGAACATGGGTCAGCAGTGCCACCACAGCCATGCTCGTCCTGAGAGGCGCTTCCAAAGCCTCCTTCCTCAAGCAATTCCCAACGACACAGAAAAGGAAGTCTGAAAGAAAACTGTCCATAGCCTCCTCTAATCTGGTCTCAGCACACTATGGTACAGAAAGCCCCAGGCATGGAGTTCAAGGCCTGGCTCTGACATCCCTGAGCCTCTCTGACCCTCTCTTTCCTCATCCATAAGTGGGACATATAAAATACCTCCTAGGTAGCTGGGAGAGTACATGGAGTAACAAGTGTAGCACCAAGAAAGTGGCAAATCCAGTAAGTGTTCAAGTAGGTGTTACTTTTATTTTTAGGTGTTTGTTTACTCATTTCCTGAATTTCTGAGACAAGGTATCATGTAGCCCAGACTGGCTCTGAATCTACTATGTAGCTGAGGATGCCCTTGAACTCCTAGGAGGTCTTCCCTCTCAAGTGCTAGGATTAAACATGCGCCATGTCTGGTTTAGTGTTATTGTTATTTTTTTCTTTTTCCTGAGTGTGTGTGATATGCAGTGTATACATGTGTATGTGGGGCTGGAGAGATGGCTTAGCAGTTAACCGCTTGCCTGTGAAGTCTAAGGACCCCGGTTCGAGGCTCGATTCCCCAGGACCCACGTTAGCCAGATGCACAAGGGGGCGCACGCGTCTGGAGTTCGTTTGCAGTGGCTGGAGGCCCTGGCGCGCCCATTCTCTCTCTCTGTCATTCTCAAATAAATAAATAAAAATGAACAACAACAACAAAAAAAAATATGTGTATGTGCCTCTGTGACATTCCAAGTGCTGCCTTGTGGTGACCAAAGAGGAATGTTGAGTGTCCCACCCCACTGTTCTTCAGCCCGTTCTTATTTGAGCCAGAGTCTCTAACTGACTTGGGAGCTTGCCTTGAGCTCCAGTGATTCTCAGGTCTATGCACCCCTATGGGTCTGGGGTTACAAATGCACAGGGCTAAGCAAGCATGCCCTACGGGTCCTGGGGAGTGAACTGGAGTGGTCCCTCAGGTTTTCTCAAGCTCTCATGCTTACACAGGAAGTGCTCTTAACTGCTGAGCCATTTCTCCAACCAGTGTTTGTTTTTACATCAATATATTCCATCTGATATTTACAGTCATGCTGGGAAAAATTTTTCTACAAGATGTAAACATTAGTATTTTTTTTTTTTTTTGGTTTGTTTGTTTTTTCAAGGTAGGGCCTTGCTGTAGCCCAGGCCTCGAGCTCATGGCAATCCTCCCACCTCTTGCCTCTCCACGCCCAGATCTACTCTATGATTCTATTTATTCTATTTATTATGCTGGGAATCAAACCCAGGGCCTATAGCATGCTAAGTATGTGCTCTACTGCTGAGCTGCACTATCGTATTTTCAGCTCCCTTATCTTCTCAGACAAGGTCTCCCTATGTAGCTCAGGCTGTCCTCTAACTCCAGAGTAGCTGGTATCACAGACATGTGCCACCATACCCAGCTCCAATTTTTTTTTTTTTTTTTGAGGTAGGGTTTCACTACCTTAAATCACTATATAGTCTTAGGGCAGCCTCCAACTCACAACGATCTTCCTACCTCTACCCACTGAGTGCTGGGATTAAAGGTGTGCGCTACCACACCAGACTGATCAATCATTTCTAATGATTTTCTGTAGCTACTCATAACCCCTGTCTTTCTGTTGTGTTTATAATTGGAGCCTGGGTATGTTGACCTGGTTTTTAAGTATGAATTCTGCTGTGATGACTGCCTCTGACACTGGAGTTTTCCCTCTCTGCATGGTCACAGGGGGAAGGAGGAGCCTGCTGCCGGGGCAAACAAGAAGCTGGGCAAGCTGTGGGAAGGTTCACACGGAGCAAAGGACAAAGACTCTCAATCTTTATTCTGCTGGGAAGAACATTCCAGCACACACTCAAACACATAACGCAGGCTCAAGTTATCCGTAACGCTTGCAGAAGGAATCTAAGCCCTTCCTCTCCTGCTCAGGAAAACATTTAGAGCTGGAGGGAAGAAGGTGCCCTGTAGGATGGCCCTCAGGCAGGCCCTGCATCATCTGGACACGAGGAATGCCAGTCTTAGTGCTTCACCCTCAGAAATGAGCCAGCTGTGCCCTGCTTCCACGTGATCCTGGTTTCTTTCGGTGGGTCTTCACTGAGGCTAAGATGATCTCCAAGGTCCCTCCTGGCCAACAGCTCCAAGTCATGGCCCGACTGCCCCATGACCTCAGCAGTCTCATGGGTGAAAATGAATTCCCCCAACATGGAGCTGACCAGTCTCACTGTGTCCAGGCAGAGAGGTGTGCTCCAGCTGAGGTCCCTCCCTGCTCTCTCTGGCCCCCTGATGTGTAACTGCCAAGCATGCAGACTTGCAGGACCTCTCCTGCCTGGCAGGAAGTATAATAAGACTTCCAGACGTGTCATGTGCCAGCCGGGCCTGGTGACCAGGGGCATTGACACTGGGTCCACACACTGCCTGGCATTAAACCATGAGGTCTCGGGACATGTGACTTAACCTCTTTCCCAGCAGCACATGTGATTAAGGGTAACTTGAACCCATGTTCCAAGCCATAGTCACTCATATTTGGCTCAGAATGAACTATTTTCTTAAAGTGAAGTTGTTGCAGGCTGACAGGAGTAGGAGCAGCACCACCTCAAAGGGTGGCGGGGAGGCTCCCCTTAGTCACTGCATAATGGAGATGCAAGACAGCCGCTCGTGTGGGTTCTTCCCTGATGTGTAGGAAAGCCACAGGTGCCCAGGCAAGGGAGGAAAGGGCCTACCAGTCCCCAAGTTCTGCTGTATATCAGGTCTGCTTGCACAGTCTCTGTTTAATTTAATCTTTATCATGGTGCTGGGGGGCGGGGTGTGAAGTGTTAAAGAACCACCATTCCCAATTTAGGTGAATCTCTGCTATGAAAGAGCCAGAATCCCAATCCAGGGGTGCCTCATCCCAGGCTGAGCACGGGTACCTCCAGTCTATGGGAATATGAATTTTGCCATATAGGGTACCCACTTCCACCTCAAGGACAGGCCCAGTGGTGCCCAGGCAGGGAGCCGAGCACCCTTTAGATCCAGAGGGTAGGGGTGGTGGCTGGGCAGCCCCCTCCCAATCAGCTTGGTGCCCTACCTTGAGTGTTCTCCTTGGCTCAGAACTGTAGGAAGGAAAAAGAGAAACCTCAGAGAAGAAAAAAGCCACATGAAAGTCATGAGCAGAGCAAAAGAGAAAGACATAGGAGAAGGAAGAGTGCCTGCTGCTGCCGCTACCTTGCAGCACCAGGGCACTAGGGATTCTCTTGGGCAGTGTCAGTGACAAAGCCTTGCCCTGGCACGCAGGGACCACCATCAAGCTGCATGTCCTAGACTAGCCTTCCCCTCCCCCTCTTGTGGCTGAGCTACTCCTGCCAGGGAAGGAGGGGGCAGACTAGAAGCCTAGTCTTTCCAACTCTTTTTTTCTTTTTCTTTGAGACAGGGTTTTATGTAGCTGGCCTTGAATTGAACTCTACGTAGCTGAGGATGACCTTGAACTCCTGATCCTCCTTGCCTTTACTTCCCTTCCAAGTATTGGGAATAAAGGTGTGTGCCACCACACCTGGCTCCCCCTGACCCCCACTGCCAGCTCTGAAAGTCAAGAGGTCAATGATCCCATTCTTGAAATGTCAGTCTCCAGGACAAGAGAGTCATTTCCTTAAGCCAAATGTCCTCAGTTTCAGGCAAGCAAGACACTCTCTGTGGCCAAACTTAATGATGATGGATATCTGAAGGATCTTCTAAGAGCTACAAATTAAGAATGACCTAGTACATGTAACTCTCTAGAGCCTGAGACACTGGCCCTTGGAGCAGTCTGTAAGGGTAAGATCACACGAAGGCCAGTCCCTTCACAACTGGACTCGATGACCAATCACATCCCTGGCTGCTGGGGGGGGGGGGGCGCGCACAATGACATGGTCCCTTGGTGCTCAGGAGCATCCAGCTGGTCTGTCTCCGTGCTGCTCTACTGGGTCTGGAACAATGGCTGCCGGATGGATGGGGAGAAGAGGCCCCTTAGCAGGCACAGAGCAGCAAGAAGCATTTCCACTGCTGTGTGCAGGGACAGCAGCCTTCTAGCGAGCTGCACCTGCACTCAGAAGGCTTGTTTTTATTTTAGCCCGGAGAATCTCTGGATTCAGACTAATAAGGGATTTCACAACTGGCTGGTCCTGTGGGTTTTCAGGTTTTACTGGCAGGGAAGGGGGTATGGATCTTAAGTTCACTTTCATTCATTTATTTGAGAGAGACAGAGGAAGAGGCACATAGAGAGAATAGGTGCACCAGGGCTTTCAGCCACTGCAAATGAACTCCAGATGCATGCACCGCCTTGTGCATCTGGCTTACATGGGTCCTGGGGAATCGAACATGGGTCCTTGGGCTTCGCGGGCAAGTGCCTTAACCACACTAAGCCATCTCTCCAGCCCTTAGGTTCACTTTCGATATTCTTCTAACAATTCTGTAGCCTCTTCATACAGAGGCAAGAGAACTTGCCCAATGTCCCATAGCTAGCAGGGAGCACTGCTGGCTCACTTCATAGCACAGCAGTGGCCAAGGCTCAAGCTGCCCCACTAGTTCTTCTCAAACCTTCCTCCACTCTTTCCTCTCTTCCCCCCTCCTCCTCCTGCTACTACTGTTACTCCTCTTCTTCCTCCTCCCTCCCCTCTCATCCTCTTCCTCCTTTTTCTTTCTTTCTCTGTGCAGGGTCTCATTCTGGCCTGGGCCCAACCTCAAACTCACTTTGTCACTTTGCAACCCAAGTTAGCCTCCAACTCAGTGATCTTCCTATGTCAGCCTTCTGAGTGCTGGGATTGTAGGCATGAGCTGCTCTTTTCTTTCTCTACCACTCAGCAGTCCTTGGTTCAGGAGTGTTGGGGCCCCCAAGATTACACACACGAAAACACATGAGTGGCCATGAGAGGCAGCATCTGGGGCAAGACTGGTCCTGGTTCTCTATGGCTGCCTTTAGGGTCAACAGGCGCTATGAGCAGCAAGCCCTAGTCTTGGGCATCCTGGTGGTGGGCAAGCTCCTGTCACAACCTTCTACAGAGAAGGCTTGGGCCCACAGCCCTCAACATTCTTCAAATGAAGTCCCCAAGCCATGTCATAGCTAGTCCGTGTGGGCTGGGATGGCCTGGGGAGTGATGTGGGGAAGAGCAGGGAAGTGGGGTGAAGCAGGAAAGATGGCAGGACCTAGAAGAGGCAGAGAAGCTGGGAGATGCAGGGCAGGGAGACCAGTCAGCAGACACAAGCCCCAGTCCTGTTCTGCCCCTCCACCTCAGAATCAGCCTCTGGGCAAGTGCCTCTACCTGTGAGCCTCAGCGTTCCCAGCTGCAAACCTCTGCCTCACGGGGCCAGTGTAAGGATGAAGCGAGCTGGGACAGTAAGCACTGGAGAGAGCCTGGCACATGGGACCACTTCAGCTGTACCAAGTGTGGGACTGCAGCTTGAGGGCAACCCAGGCACCTTGGGGATACAGAGGCAGCACAATGCCACTGAAGAAGCTGTGTAGGGTAGGTCAGGCCCCAGTCTGGGTTCTTGGGTTCATTCAGCTCTAATTTGACAAGTCAAGGACATATATGCTTTTCAGCGGTCCAGGGGAACCTGACAAAGAGGGAATAGCAATTTTCCCTTTCACACCTATTTCCAGTTTGGTGGTTCCAGGATGAGGGATGACCCTTGCCTCATCTAGACAATCATTCGCAGTGCCTCCCCAGGGCCAGGAGAGCATGTTGGGCTGGGAGGGAGGCCTACCTTCAGGTGCTCCATCTTCTCCTGCTGGCTCAGGAAATCACCATCGGCAGCGTCCGGGGGCTGGGTGAAGTCCTGGGTGAGCTTCTCCGACAGCTTGCAGATGACCTGCTGCTTCACCTGGTTCTTGTCCATGAGCAGCTGTGCGTGCTGCTGCAGAGCCTGCACCTGCTGCTCCCGCAGGCCGGCCTCGTGCAGCAGGCGCTCCCGCTCCTGCTCCAGGGCCTCCACCCGCTGGCTCAGCTCCGCGATCTGGCGCACTTTGTGCCGCACCAGCTCCAGCCGGTCCTTGTCCTTGGCTGCTGCCAGGTACGCGCTGGATGCCCGCTTCTCCTGCTGGGCAGCCTCTAGCGCCTTGTGCAGGATCTTCACCAGCTCCTTGGAGGAAGAAGGGACGGCTGTAAGCACTGGAAAGTGCCTGGCACATGCCAGGGGCACTTGCTGGCACCAGTCTTCACAAACCCAAGGGGTCCCTGGTAGCTCCCCCAGGCATCTCATACCAACATTTCTTTCTGATTGTTGGTCCAACAAGAATGCTGGCTGGGCACAGGCTCCCCAGCAGGTCCAGAAGATGAGGTAGGGAGTATAATGGACAAGTGACTAGACTGCCTCAATGGAGATGAGCAGAGATGTGGGCCGCCTCTCCCGAGCCCACTAGACACATGCTCTGTGAGGGCCCAGTTTCCCTCCTTCTGGCTGGGAAGTGGCAGGAAGAAAGCAGCCATCCCAGACCCACAGCTGAAGTTCATGCTAAAGATGGCAGAGCTGTGCCCCCCACTCCTACCCCACCATCCCTCTGCCTCCCCAGGACAAAGCTCTACTCTTTTTTCTTATTTTCTTTAATATTTTATTTGAGAGAAAGAGAAAGAGAGAGAAAAAGAGAGATCTCTATAGAGAGAATGGGCACATCTGGGCCTCTAGCCACTGCAAACTAACTCCAGATCTTGTGCATCTGGCTTATATGGGTATTAGGGAATTGAACCTAGGTCCTTTGGTTTGCAGGCAAGCACCTGAACCACTAAGCCATCTCTCCAGTCCAGAATTCTTAATTCTTGTCTGGATTCTTCAACGTAAGAGAGAAAAGAAACAGAATTTGTTTCAGGCCACAGTACTCAGAGGCTTATCTGTTACAGCAGCTGAAACCCATAGTCTGACTTATACATGTCCATTTCAGAGATGAACAAATTAAGGCCCAGGAGAGCAGAGTTCAATCCAGAAGCATCCAGGGTGACAGCTATGTGGCATATGGGTATTACACTTTTTTACTCCTGTGGCAGATAATAATTACTTGTGATACTCTTTCTTGCAATGGTTCATTGAGGTCTCAGAATCCTTCGCATGATGGACGGACCCTTCCAATGAAGCTGGGTCAACATGAGAGAGGAATTACACAGGCACTCCCCATGCAAGCCACACAGAGCTCATTCAGTCTTTGTGCCCTCAGCCCAGCCATGATGAGCAATGTCTGCAAGACCAAGACAAGGAAGCACTAGAAAGTTCGGAGACAAGCATGGCTTTCCTCCTCAGCTCTACTTCCTCTTGTGGAAGCTCCCAGACTACAGGGCGCCCTGTGCCTGCAGGCCTCTAACCTCTTTGGGACTCATACCTGTCCAGTCTAGAGTAAGCTCAGAATCCCCACAGTGGGCTACTTGTCATGCTCTGTGCTAGTTCACTTGGAAAAACACATTTTCCTAGAAACTTGACAAATGTACCCATGTTGAAGCATTTCAGTAAGTAGAATGGCTGGATAGGATTTAATTTGGGGGGCAGTGAGGAGGGGTTAGAGTTGAGTGACTGGACCCCTGAAGGTAAAAAGAGCAGGAAAGTTTTTCTTATGTCTTGCCTAGTTTCAAAGAACTGCTTTTCCACAGTCAGGACCTCTCCTGGGAGGGAGGTCTTTTATAGGATTTAAACATTGTGGTTGGTCAAGTTCAGCCCCTAGAACTTGGTGCCAGAGCTAATCTCTTCCTGAGATAGTCCCTAGCCCTAACCAACCGGCTGGCCTTCTGGTTCACATGAGCCAAAAGACAGCCTACCACCCTACGGTTATAAATGCCTTTACAAGGGGAGGGCAGTCTCTCTCTCCCTCTCTGATCACTTGGGAACTTCTAGCTGTGGGTGAGTTTTTCCCTCGCCTGGGCCTGGGCTGGCTTGGCCCAGGCTCAGGTCCAGGCCCAGTCTGGAGGGCTCTCTGCATGGGTTCGTTATTGCCTTCAGCTCCCTACATGACAGGAGCTCCTTGAACCTTCGTTTTTGGTTTTCCAAGGTAGGGTCTCACTCTAGCCCAGGCTGACCTGATGTAGTCTCAGGGTGGCCTCAAACTCATGGCGATCCTGAGTGCTGGGATTAAAGACATGTACCACCACGGCCCAAACTTTCTTTTTTCTTTTCTTTCCATGCTTTTCCCCTCAGATCCCTATCTAGTCACATGGACTCCTGAGCTACATGTGGTCCACATGGGCTTTTGGGCTCCACGTGGTGTACTTCTCTTCTCCCCACTTTATCTCCCCTTACCTCCCAGCCTTCCCCTTTCTGCACTCCTTTGTAAGATTTAAATAAAGTGTGGTATTTAAAAAGTCATTCTCTTAAATCTAGAATTGCCAATTCTTTGGTTAGTTTGCAGATATGAACTCAGGGCTTGGAGTTCCAGGAAGCACCCCAGAACCCCAATTTCCCCTTACAGGAGAACTGCCAGAAATCATGACTTAAGAAGTTGACAAGACCACATTAGCAGGAGTCTTCTGAAAGCTTGGCATTCTCTCTCTCTCTCTCTCTCTCTCTTTTGAGACGGGGCCTCTATTAAGTCTGGCTGGCTTCAAACTCAGGATCCTCCTGCTTTGGCCTCCCAAGCATTGGAATTACCCTCACACCTGCCACATCAGACTCATTCTCTCTTTTTTTTTTTCTCCTACCTACTCATCCATCCATCCAACCTCTATCAAGTCCTGTACCAGGTTCTAGGGCCCAGAGAGGGATGGGTCAGTCCCACCTCCAAGGACTGTGAAGACTGGGGCTGAAAGTGAAGATGATCGTACAGCGCAATGCTTCACTGCTAGAGTGCAACAAGGATGTTTGCTGGGCTCAGAGCTCCTAGCACCACCCTCTGCCTGGGGTGGAGCTGGGAACAAGCCAGAACACTACATAACACAGCAGAGCCACTCAACCTGAACCATGAGGAATGAGAGCCAGAGATGGTCAAGTAATAAGTGGGAGGGGAGAAAGGGGTGAGGAGGACTTTGCAGGCTTGGCTCCTGAAGGAAGCCGCAGCCCAAGCCAAGGACTGGAGGACTGAAAGAGCAGGTTCAGAGCTGGGGAGTCCTTGGGTGTGGTCGGAAGGTGGGGTAGGAACAGGACTGCACTCTGAATTAGAATGTCTGGAATGTTCAGAATGAAGAAACAGCATCCTAGTGCTTTGAGAGGGAAACATTCCCCATGGTTCCTGGGTGAAGCAGCCTAGACCACTCTGGTCCAGCTGGGACTTTGAGCTGGCCTGGGTCACTGCTGGCTAAAACAAGTACAGACTCAGCCTGAGGCCTGTGGGCCTCTTCCCATTTGGGAGTGACCAGAAGCCAGCTCACTGTATCCAGCTCTCCTTCTTCCCCCACCTGGCTCTGATAGCTACAACCAGCCCAGAGAGGAGGAGGTTCCCCACCTACAACAACCCAGCACTAGAAACAGACACACTCTGAGAAAGGAGCCAGGGGACAGAAGGGAGCCTGGCAGGACCTGCAGCAGAGCCTCATGGGTTGGAGAAACCTGAAGGCCAGCAAGACAGCTATGGACCTTCTGCTCAAGTGACATGCTCCACAGAGGAGAAGGGTGAGGACCAAAGGAACCAGAGGGCTCAAGCAGAGGACTCCCAACTCCTAATCCAGGAGCAGCCAAGTCTATAGGTTCTGCAGAAGTGCTTTTTTTCAATCACTCTTAAGAATGTTAATAGCCACTGGACATGATGGCACATGTCTTTAATCCCAGCACATGGGAGGCAGAAGTACGAGGAGCACTGTGAGTTTGAGGCCACCCTAAGACTACATAGTGAGTTCTAGGTCAACCTGGGTTAATGTGAAACCCTACCCCGAACCCCCTGCCACTCCTCAAAAAACCAAAATAGAAATAGCTGCTGGGCGTGGTGGTGCACGCCTTTAATCCCAGCAGGCAGGAGGCAGGGGTAGGAGGATCACTGTAAATTAAAGGCCATCCTGAGGGTACATAGTAAATTCCAGATCAGTATGGGCTAGAGTGAGACCCTACCTCTAAAAAAAAAAAAAATGGAAATAGCTCATGAACATAGTGGCATTATTTAAGAAACCCAAGAACCAGGGAGACCCTATTTCAAAACACCAAAAAAAAAAAAAAAAAAAATTACTGAAGAGGTATTCACTACTGGGTGAGTATAAAATACAAGGCAAGGGCTGGAGAGATGGCTCAGTGGTTAAGATGCATGCCTGCGAAACCTAAGGACCCAGATTTGATTCTCCAGGTCTCACGTAAGCCTGATGCACATGGTGGCACATGCATCTGGAGTTTGTTTGCAGTGGCTGGAGGCTCTGGCGTGCCCATTCTCTCTCTCTAATAAATAAATCTTAAAATAAAATAAAATAAAATACAAGGCAATATTGTTAAGCCTTAAACAGGAAGGACGTTAGTTCAGGAATGGTGGCACATACCTTTAATCCAAGCACTCAGGAGGCTGAGGTAGAGGAACACTAATAGAAGGATAGTGAGTTCTAGGCCAGCCTGAGACTACATAGTGAACTCCAGGTCAGCCTGGGCTAGAGCCTGGCCTACTTCAAAAAAAAAATTTTTTTTTAAAGCAAAGAAGCTCCTCCCACCCCAGTATTTTTATTTATTTATTTAAAAGCAGAGAGAGAGAGAGAGAGAGAGAGAGAAGAGAGACAGACATAGAGAATGGGCGCACCAGGTTTCCAGCTACTGCAAACAGACTCTAAGATGCATGTGCCACTTTGAGCATCTGGCTTTACATGGGTACTGGGGAACTGAACTCGGGTTGTTAGGCTTTGCAGGCAAGCGCCTTAACTGCTGAGTCATATATCCAGCCATCCCCACCCCCTTCTTTATAAACAGGAAAGAAGTTTTAACACATGTTATCACATGAATGAACTTTTCAGGGAGATAGACTAAATGAAACAAGCCAGCCACAAGATAACACAGACTGTGTGTGTGATTCCACTGGTATGAGGTCACAGAGTACCTAAACTCACAGAGATGAGAGGGCAGTTGTTATCCAGGCTGGGGAATGAGAATGGGAGTGGGTACTGTTTAATGGCACAGATTTTCATTTTGTAAGAGGGAAACACTCTGGAGAACTGTTATACAATAATATGAAGATATTTAACATTATGGATCTGAGCACTTAAAAATGATTAAACGAGGCTAGGTGAGTGGTACATGCCTAAAATTTCAGCACTTGGGAAGTAGAGGAAAAGAGGACTTTTAAGTTCAAGGCTAGCTTGTCTCAAAATGAAACAAAACAAATCATAGCATAAAAAAACCTAATTCTATGTGTTTTCGCTTGCATGTTTTTTGTGGTGTTGGACATGGGATGCAGGGCTTTGTGGATACTAGGAAGTACTCTACCACTACCCAGACCTCTTCTATGTGTACTACAGCTAGCTTTCTTCTAATTAATGGGGTTCCAAAATGCAACAGTCAAAATAATGTGTTGGATTTTTTGCTTTGTTTTTTTGAAGTAAGGTCTCACTCTAGCCCAGGCTGACCTAACACTCATTCTATAGTCCCACGCTGGCCTTGAATTTACAGTGATCCTCCTACCTCAGCCTCCCAAGCGCTGGGATTAAAGGCTTAGTGTGTTTGGGCACTTTGCTTGCGTGTGTGGTGTATGCATGTGTATGTGCCCTCTGGCGTCCCATCTGCTCGTCTGCAGAGGGGGCCGCTCGCATTCAGAGGCCCGAGCAGAACACCGTGTGGCCCACTCCACTGCTTTTACTGTTTCTGGGGCTTGCAGGGCTCTGTCCATTCTCAAGTCTCTGCTCCCCTGCCAAAGTGGGGCAACAGGAATATGTGGCCACTCCCAGCTGTTTAAGTGAGATCTGGAGACTTGAGCTCAGGTAGTCTCAGGCCCCCTCAGGCACTCATGCTTGTATAGGAAGGGCAGCTAATCACTGAGCAATCTCTCCAGCCCCAAATAATGTTTCAATGTAATATATTTTTTAAATACTTTTATTTATTATCTGCTAGGAGAGAGAGAGAGAGGGAGAGAATGGGCATGCCAGGGCATCTTGCCACTGCAAATATACTCCAGACACATGTACCACTTTGTGCATCTAGCTTATGTGGGTACTAGAGATTGAACCCAGGCCATCAGGCCTTGCAAGCAAGTGCCTTAACTGTGGAGCCATCTCTCCAGCCCTCAATGTAGTATTTTTTAAAATAAGAAGATACTGTTGGGCGTAGTAGCACATGCTACCCAGCTCTCAGAAGGCAGAGGTAGGAGGGTTGCTGTGAGTTTGAGATCAGCCTGAGACTACACAGTGAATTACAGGTCAGCCTGGGCTAGAGTAAGACCCTATCCCAGAAAAAAAAAAAAAAATGCAAAATCCATAGTGAGGAAATACTGTTAAAATGCAAATTGTGAGGTTGGGGAGATGGCTTGGTGGGTAAAGTGCTTACCATGTAAGCATGAGGACCTGAGTTCAGATCCTCAGCACCCACATAAAAGCCAGGTGAAGTGGCATGCACTTCTAATCTCAATACTAGGGAGGTGGAGACGGGGGTCCTTAGGGTTTCCTGGTTAGCTAGTCTAGTGAATTTGTGAGACCATGTCTCAATAAATAATGTGGAGGGCTGGAGAGAGGGCTTAGCAGTTAAAGTACTTGCCTGCAAAGCCAAAGGACCCAGGTTCAATTCCTCAGGACCCATATTAGTCACATGCACAAGGTGGTGCATGAGTCCGGAGTTCGTTTGCAGTGGCCGGAAGTCCTGGCGCACCCATTCTCTCTTTCCCTTTCTTTTTCCCTTCCTCCCTCCCTCTCCTTCTCCCTCTTTCTCTCTGTCAAATAAATAAATAAATAAAAATAATTTTTCTTTTTTGGTTTTCCGAGGTAGGGTCTCGCTCTAGCTCAGGCTGACCTGGAACTTACTATGTAGTCTCAGGGTGGCCTCAAACTCTTAGTGATCCTCCTACCTCTGCTTCCCGAGTGCTGGGATTAAAGACATGTGCCACCACGCCCAGCAAAATAATTTTTTTTTTAATGTAGAGACTTACTGAGGAAGATGTTCAACACCTACCTCTGGCCTCTACATGCACCTACACATATGTGCGCCCACATATATGAACATGCATACTCATTATGCATGCATACTGCATACATAAACACAAGCCAAAAACTTGTAGGCAAGTTGTAGGCTAGGGATGCAGACAGGTGGCAGAGCACTTGCCTAACATGCACAAGATCCTTAGGTCCCATGTTGAGCATTACAATACAAATTTGAACATGACTCAGAGACTCAAAACTTAAATGAAAGTGCTGAGAAGAAGTTACCATTGAATGCTCAAACTAAATCAGACATCTCTGTCACGCCCTACAAGGCTCAGGGGACACTGAGAAAGAGGGGTTGGAAAGAATATAAGAGCCAGAATATGGGGATTGTTACTTTGGAACTCTGCCTTCCTAACATGAAGGAGCCATTGAATTCATGACCTCAGAGGGATCGTTGTTACTGCACATTACTGGGCTCATCAACATTCTCTCAGGGATGATGGAGGAGGGCAAAAAGAGACAACAGAATAGAAGAAAGGCTATAGTGGAAGAGGGATGGGGGATGTGGTAGTTTGAAGGGATGTCCCCTAATAGATTCAGGAGTTTACTAAAGCTTCTTGGATTTCCAACTGCCTGGTTGGCAGAGGTTTCACTGTGGGCAGATACTAGGGTCCAGCCCTAAGGTGTGTTTGGGGGTGGATCTGGAATTCCAGCCTAAGGTACGCAGAGAGCAGTCTGAATTCTACCTGGGTTCCCTGCTGTTTGGCTGCCAGTTTTTGTTCTTGGTTTTGGGGGTGGGTGAGTTTCCTATTTTTCGCCATTGTGGAATTTCCCTTTTTCTATAAACTGTGCCTGGTTTGGAGGTTCATCCCAGCAGAATGAAGCTGACTATGACTATGACAGGGGACAAAAAAGGAAATGGGAGGGAATTATGATTAAAATATATTATGTACATGTAAGAAAATTGTCAATAAAAGGTTTAAAATTAAACAAAGGACTCAGTTGGTAGAGTAATTGTCTAGCAAGCATGAAGCCCTGGGTTTCATGCCCAGTACTACGTAAACTGGGCACGGTGGCACACACCTGTAATTCTAGCAAGGAGCAAGAGGATAAGAACTTCAAGGGCATCCTCAACTGTGTAGAATTTGAGGCCATTTTAAGATACACAATACCCTGTCTCAGAAAAATTTTTGTTTCTTATACAAATTTTGGATGTCATGAAGAAATAGAAAACTGGCAATCAATGGCTGCTGGGGAGCAGAAACATTTTCTTTCTTTTAAAATACTTTTTAGAGCCAGGCGTGGTGGCGCACGCCTTTAATCCCAGCACTTGGGAGGCAGAAGTAGGAGGATCGCCGTGAGTTCGAGGCCACCCTGAGACTACATAGTGAATTCCAGGTCAGCCTGAGCTAGCGTGAGACCCTACCTCGAAAAACCAAAAAAAAACCCAAAACTTTTTAAACACTTTATTATTTGTTTATTTATTTATTTGAGAGAAAGAAAGAGAGAGAAAGAACATGTTAGAAAGAACTCTAATGGGCTGGAGAGAGAACTTAGTGGTTAAGGAACTTGCCTGCAAAGCCAAAGGACCCAGGGTCGATTCCTCAGGACCCACATAAAGCCAGATGCACATGGTGGCACATGCATCTGGAGTTCATTTGCAGCTGCTGGAGGCCTTGGTGTGCCCATTCTCACTCTCTTTCTTTCAAATAAATAAAAAAATAAAATATTTTTTAAAAAAGAAAGGTCTCTGATGAATGGGCCTTAGCAGATGCTCAATGAAAATGGGCAGAGAATGATAAAGTGTGGAAAGATAGGTTTTGGTAACACAATCAACTTCTAACCAGCCAACAGTATAAGACACATGTCAGACTTACACACATACTAAGGAAAACTGGCTACACTCTTTTTTTTTTATTTTTTTCGTTTATTTTTGTTTATTTATTTGAGAGCAACAGAGAGAGAGAGAGAAAGAGGCAGATAGAGAGAGAGGGAGGGAGGAATGGGCGTGCCAGGGCCTGCAGCCACTGCAAATGAACTCCAGACGCGTGCACCCCCTTGTGCATCTGGCTAACGTGGGTCCTGGGGAATAGAGCCTTGAACCGGGATCCTTAGGCTACATAGGCAAGCGCTTAACCGCTAAGCCATTTCTCCAGCCCCATAACTGACTACACTCTTTACATACACCATATAAAAATATTGAAAACAAGAGAAGCTTGGAGTACCTCAGTTTGTTTGTTCTTTTGAGATAAGATCTCACAAATCCCAGGCTGGCCTTGAACTCTCAATGGTTGTCCTTAGGGTGCTGTAGCACCTTTCCTTGTCAGTTACTAGTTAGCAGCACCCATGTGCAACAAGACAAGATTACCTCATATATGAATGCCACACAATTCCCTGTATCCCAGGCTCTTGCAGATGAACAACTAGGTTGTTTTAGGGTTCCATGATTATAAGCATTTGCCTAAGACCAATTCTTAGAAGCAGAAGAGCTGATCAATTGATTCTTTTATTACTTCCCAATCAAATTATTATCTGGCCCATCTCAATTTTTAAAAAAAATTAAAAATTTTATTTATTTATTTGTGAGAGTGTGAGAAAGAGGCAGACATACACACACACACACACACACACACACACACACACACACACGGAGAGAATGGGTGCACCACGCCTCCAGCCACTGCAAACGAATTCCAGACACATGCACCACCTTGTGCATCTGACTTACATGGGTCCTGGGGAGTGGAACTGGTTCTTTGGTTTTGCAGGCAAACGCCTTAACTGCTAAGCCATCTCTCTAGCTCCCATCTCAAATTTTCATACATATTCATGAGTTGTCATTTTACTTATATCTTTTAAAAATATTTTATTTAGCTGGGTGTGGGGGCATACATCTTTAATCCCAGCACTTGGAAGGCAGAGGGAGGAGGACTGCTGTGAGTTCAAGGCCACCCTTAGACTACATAGTGAATTCTAGGTCAGCCTGGGCTAAAGCAAAACCCTACCTCAAAACCCCCTCCCCCCAAAAAATTATTTGTGTGTGTGTGTGCATGCATGCACATGTATGGGCACACATCAGCATCTCTTGCCACTACTAATGAATGCCCATTTGTCTTTTATGTGTGGGTGGCTGGAGAATTGAATTCAAGCCATTAGGCTTTGCAAGAAATCGTTTTAAACCACTGAGCCATCTCTCCAGCCCTCCTTATTTACATTTCTAAAAGCTCACCTATCCTCTTTTTAGAGGCTGGGGATATAGTTCAGTTGGTAGAGTGCTTTCCTAACATTCATGATATCTTGGATTTTTAAAAAAATATTTTATTTTTATTTATTTATTTGACAGAGAAAGAGGGAGAGACAGAGAATGGGTGCGCCAGGGCCTCCAACCACTGCAGACGAACTCCAGACGCATGTGCCCCCTTGTGCATCTGGCTAACGTGGGTCCTGGGGAATCGAACCTGGGTCCTTTGGCTTTTGCAGGATGACTTAACCGCTAAGCCATCCCTCCAGCCCGTTTTAAAAAATATTTTATTTTTATTTATTTATTTGACAGAAAGAGGGAGAGGAGAGGGAGAGAAATATCTTGACTTTGATCCCTAGCAGCACATAAATTTGGTATGGTGGTGCAGTAGGATCAGAAGTTCCTTGGCTATATAATAAGTTTGAGGCTAGCCTGGACCACATGAGATCCTGTCTCAAGAAATATCATTTTTAGAAGTAATTCTTTATTTTACTAAAGCACTGATATGCATATCATTAACTGAAGTTAATATAGGTCCAAAAGAGGTCAGTAAAGGATCACTGGCTTTGGAGTTACTTAAGCCTTAGACCCTGCTGTGGCCTGGATATGGTCTGAGTGTGTTTAAGGCTTCATGTGTTAAAATTTAATCCACTGTCAGGTATTAAGAGGGAGGAAATAGCCTGAGATGATAATCATAAGAGTAGAGTCCCCATGATCAAATCCTGGTGGTTTTAGAAGAGGGAGACTAGAAAACACAGACACACACAGGAGCTCCTTGTCTCTTGCCATGTAGTGCCCTGCATTGCCTCAGAACTCTGCCAGCAAGACCATCCAGACCTGGCACTTCAATCTGTTATTTCTAGAACCCTGAGACAGAATAAATTTCTGCTTTATAAAGCAGCTTGCCTTGGGCATATCATTATAGTCATAAGTAACAGGCTAACTTTCTCATGGCTGGCTAAGCTAGGACATGTTGCCATGTTCTCCTGAAGCTAGATAAGTATCTCATAGGCATGGCCCCTGGGAAGGCCACGGGCCATTTTTGCTATTAATGAAGCAGATTCTAAGGGTCTGACACACGTCTCTCCCCACCCAACACTTCTAATGCTTGGATACCACTAGGCACACAAAGGCTGAGCCGACTGCTTTGTCCCATCTTCCTCTGCCCAACTTCAGGCCCAAAAGCCAGTCTCCTATTCTCCTTCTCCCCTTTACCTTTGGTATCTGGGCTAGTAGTGAACCCCGAGCTGGTAGAGCTGGGTGAATGAACCTGAGCTCCCTGTATCACTGCTACAGACCGTGAGCACACACTTTGAAAGCTCTGACAGCTTATTTCATCATCCAGGTGACTATAGCCTGCATCTGTGGGGGAGCTGTGGGGTGCTGGGAACTGACCTCAGGATCCAGACCCAGGCTGCTCTAGCAAGCATGGCTGTAACTCCATCTGTGTAAGAGGAAGCAGGCTAGAGGTTAACAGACAAGCTCATGATTAGAATCTGAGCCTGTGCTTGCCCATAAGGCCTGTGCTGAGAATCACCAGACTGATATGCATGTGTGAGACAGGCTGGTGAGCAGAAAAGTATGCTCATACCACAAGTCAAAGGCTAAATCACAAATTTGTTCTCATCATTTGTTCATGACAGAGAGCGCAGGTTTACTGTGAAGTTACCCAGTAAAAACCAGGTTTTTAAAGGCCCATACAACTTCTTCATGACCTTTCCCTCTGAATGCATGGCGGTTACTCATAGCCTGGCAACCCTTACAAAGCACTAAGAATCTTGCCTTCATTTATGGAAGGCAGAGGCGCCCTTCAACAATCTATCATCAGACATCTGACAATTTTTCATGTCTTAGAACAAAAGGATAGGACAAGGGGGCTGCTACACGGGAGATGTAGTGACAGGACAGGCAGTCTTTACAATCAGAGTTTCTTTTCCTTCTTTGCCCAGGTTTGGGCTCGGACTGCAGCTACACGAGTCCAGGGCTCAGGTAGCCCATACATCCTCTGAAGATGGAAGGAGAAAATGGCTGACTGCTGAGCTCAATAAAGACTGGAGCTCCCCACACCACTGCTATGGACCACAGTGACATTCCGTGTACCAGGTGCATATTTGGGTATTGATGTACTGAACATCTGTCTGCTATGAAATACAAGCCCTGTAAGGCTTGGGCCTCTGTCCCCTTGCTTCCTGTTTTTTTCCCAGCATGTAACAGGCCTGCAGTGAGGAAGCATGAAGGAATTCCTTCACTAACTGGCCTACCTCTGTCCATTCCAAGATCTGCTCATGCATCACTGCCTGAGGGCAGGAAAGGCTGACAAGGGGTAAAACTAGGTAGGTAGAGTACTTTTCTGACTTGTCTTCTCCCCTCAAAAGAGCGGAAAGGACAAGAGGAAATGTGCAAGAGAGCACCAGTTCAGCAGTGCACACAGTAAGTCCATACCTCATCTGCAGCCCGAGTCCTCTGGAGCAAGAGCGGGGAAGAAAGCGGCCCAAGTCTGAGGAGAAAAGCCTCAGCCTTCCTCTCAGAGGAAGAGGAGCCCAGCACCTCAGAGACCCACCAAGGTCCGGGGCTCACGGTGTATGGGAACAGCAATGCTAGCTTCATCACTCTCGCTGTGCCAAAGAGGCTCCTACGCAGCACTGCAGCCCTCTGTGTCCTTGCTACGGACACTTGCCACTTCGTCACGTAGCTTGGACTTAAATACGACTTACTCTCCGCATTGAAGTGCTTTTGAATAATTTTAACATTTGGCTGTGTGAGATGTTTTCCACCACGGCTACACAGTTCTTCCTTTCTGGGTCTCCAACAGTAAACTTCATTCTGCGAAATCTAAATCTCCCTCCTTGTCACTGTTCTGTTGACCCCGGCTCAGTGCCAGGCCCATACCCTGCCAAATGTCTCTGACTCCATGACAGTACTTCAGGCATCTGCACCTAGCCATCAACTGCCATGATCCCCAAGTATGTCAGTGACACCCCTCACCCCGCCCAGACCTTGCATCCAGATTACACCTTTCAAATACTGCCTTTCTTCCTGGTTGGGTCATCCCACCCATGTCGCTCTGGAAGTCACGCATGAGTCGATTATTAAAGTAGGCCTCCAGAAACCCCCGCGTTTGGTGGCCTTCTATCACCTAGCTTGAGTCACAGCTTATCTTTGGGTGATAAGCAGAGCAGCATTTCCAACCTCCTGCAGTTGGTCCTTAAAAGGCCATAGACCAGCCACGTGAGTCTGGGCTGGTGCCTTCCTGGGGCTTCCAGAGAAGGGGCTAGGGCTCACCTTCTGGGATTTTAGCTCCTTGGTGAGCACCTGCACCTGCTGCTCCAATGCCACCACCTTCTCCTGGGCCGTTCGGCTCCGTGCCAGCCCATCAGAAAAGAATGGGAAGGTGCTGCTCTGGCGCTTAGTTTTCTGTATGAGATTGGTGGACAGAGAGAACGTGGGTGCAGACTTTGGAGATTCCACTGGCTCTTTCCCTGCTCAAGAGGATAAAGGCTGAGGTTAGGATCAACAACAATAATAAAATGCTCTATCAAGCTATAGGCTCTTATTACCCAGAAAGGCATTTCTATGCCCTTTCAGAGAGAGAGAGAGAGAGAGAGAGAGAGAGAGGGAGGGAGGGGGAGAGAGAGGGAGGGAGGGAAAGGGAGGGGCAGGTGGGGGGGATGAATATAAATGAGTAAATGTGCTTCCTTTTCAAGAATCATTAGTTTAGTCTTGGGCATGGTGGCACCTGTGATCCCGGAACTAGGGAGATGGTGGTAGAAGGACTTAAATTCAGTCATCCAATGTCAGGCAGGGGAAGAAAGAGGGCCTGGCCTCTGAGAGCAGCTCAGACTTGGACAGAGCTCACCATACAATAGCAGGCAAGAAAGAGGGCCTAGACTCTGGGAGCAGCTTACCTGAGACACTGGGTTCAGGGGTGGAGACTGTTCCTCCCTCTGAGGCTCCCCGCTCTGTAAAGACTCCTCCACTTGTGGCCCATGGCCTGTTCCTTGGGTCTGCTTGTGGCCACAGATGTTGTGCATGGTGTTTCTGAAAAGAGAAGAGAAGAGCCTGAGGCTCTCTGCTCTTCCTGTCTGCTGGAGCTCAGGCCTCAGCGGTACTCCTCCATGTATCCTCCCTGGTCTCTCACCGGCTGGTGCTCTGTGTCATACTTCCCTAGCCCCACCCCCCACAGCCACTCACTGTTCTTCTCACTCATCCCCATCGGCATACTACGATGCTTAAGTAAGTTTTACTTCCTCACTCCCAACCCTGCTGCTGGAACATGAGCTCCATGCTTATCTGTTCTGTTCACTGGTGGATTAAACAATGCCTGAAATATAGAGAAAGTATTTTATGTGTGTTGAACACATGTTGAGTAGACTTGTCAAGCTGACTCTCCTGAAGTCTGGTCTCATAACTACCATTGGTGGCTCCCAGTTCTGATGAGATAAGTTGTAAGAATCTCCTGGCATCCTTCTGCCTTTGCTCCCCAACCCCCTCCACCACCAGATCCATCCTCCTTGCAGGCCTGACTGACTCATAGGCTCCAAGGGCCTTTTTGCACTGGTGCCCAGGCTGATCCTTGGCCAAAGGCTTGTCTAGGCTGAGGCCCCACCATGTCACTTCTTTGAGAGGAAAGCACAGGGGTGGGTGTGCCCAGAGTCCAGATTCAACTTGTGTGGCATATAGGAAGGAACTAGGCTATCCAGCAGGTATACAGGTAGTGCCAAAGGCTGGCCTGAGAACACAGGCTGCAGCAAAACTCAAAGTGTACCAGATAAAAACAAAGTAGCTCAAGTGAGTTTATTTTCCCATGCAAACAGCATTATTAAAAGCAGAACTATTGCAAAATTAGTAGAGAGGGAGAGAAAATGATTAAAAATTTCCTTAAGTTAGTTGTTTCAAACTTCGGGTTGTGCACCATTGGTGAATTGTAAAATCAGTTCAGAATCATGACCAACAACTAAAAAGAAATATTCTGTGAGTTGCTGCCTGCGGGGGACCTACAAGCCTGTGTGGTGACAAAGAAGACGTCAGCCTCGGAAATGGAGCCATGGGTCCCCAGCACTCATGCAAATGCAGGGTGTGGTGATACACACCCATAATACCAGTGCTTGGGAGGAGAAGACAGGTAAACTCTCAGGGTGGCTGCTGCAGGCAGGTTCACATTGCTGGGAGAAATCGCCCAATCAAGAGCAGCTTCTGGGAAAAAGAGGTTTATTTTGGCTTTCAGGCTCGAGGGGAAGCTCCATGGTGGCAGGGGAAAACGATGGCATGATCAGAGGGTAGACATCACCCCCTGGCCAACATAAGGTGGACAATAGCAACAGGAGAGTGTGCCAAACACTGGCAAGGGGAAACTGGCTATAACACCCATAAGCCTGCCCCCAACAACACACTGCCTCCAGAAGGTGTTAATTCTCAAATCTCCACCAGCTGGGAACCTAGCATTCAGAACACAGTAAGTTTATGGGGCACAGCTGAACAAACCACCACATTCCGCCCCTGGCCCCCATAAACTGATAGCCATATGTGATATAAAATGAAATGTATCCATCCAGCTTTAAAATTCCCCATAGTTTTTATAAATTCCAGTGATGTTCATACATCCCCATAATCCAAGGTCTTTTAACTGAGCCAAAAAAATAACCTCAAAAAACCCATAATGGCACAGAATAAATACTCACACTGCAAAAGATGGCATTGGGCATAGTGAAGAAATATTTAACCAATACAAGATTTAAAACAATCAAGGCAAACATCAAACTCTGTAGCTTCAAGTCCAACAACTCTAGCCAGTAACAAATCTCCAAGTTCGATAATTCTAACCAGCAACTAGTCTCTGACATTCCAAGTCCACCCCTCCAGCTAAGCTACTCACAGTCCTGGAAAACTTCATCTGGGATCAGCAGCTTTCCTTAGCAGCCATCTCATTGTCCCAGCATCCCACTGGGTCTCCACTGCAACCCACAGTTCATCCTCGTGGCTCCATGGGGTCTCCATGCAGGCATCCAGCCAAACCTGCTTCACACTGCCCATGGCCATTTTCAAAACACAAGACCATCTTGCAAAATCAATGACCCTCTCTTTCCTGCATTTCTTATACTCCACAATACCAGGCAGGGTGCCAATTTGTTAATCCAGGAGGGAATAAAGCAACTTTGAAGAACAGGACACTCCTTGAGCACTCAGGCCCCTTCAAAAGAGTCTACATTCTTCCTGTAGTCCCAGTGCAGGTCAGCTGGCCCAGTCTCAAAGGTTGTTATCTCTCAATTGCAGCTGAACAGAGGCAGTTTCACCCAAAGATTTCATTTTTTTTCTGTGCCATGTCCCTCTGCTCACAGCAGTTCATTTCTACACAAAGCAACCCTGCACAACTTCTCAGGACAGGCATAAGAGCAAGCTTCTCACACAAACTGCTAGCCCAGTCCAAGCAAAGCTCTTTCTAACCCTCTTAAGCCAAACCTCACAGTTCATAGTTCTTACTGCATTCAAGCCTTTCAACTCTGACCAGAATAGTCCATCAAGCTGTACTTACAGCACTGCAAGGCATCTCTTAGGCCAAGGTCTCAAATCCTTCCACATTCCTCTTGAAAATCAGCTCCAAAAGGCCAAAGCCACACAGTCAGGTGTCTAGCAACAACCCCACTCTCAGTACCACTTTATTGTTGCAGGCAGGTTTGCATTGCTGGTAGAAATCACCCAACCAAGAGCAGCTTGTGGGAAAAAAAAAAGAGGTTTATTTTGGCTTACAGGCTCAAGGAGAAGCTCCATAATTGCAGGGGAAACGATGGCATGAGCAGAGAGTGGACACCACCCCCTGGCCAACATAAGGTGGGAAATAGCAACAGAAGAGTGTGTCAAACACTAGCAAGGGGAAACTGGCTATAACACCCATAAGCCCGTCCCCAATAATACACTGCCTCCAGAAGGTGTCAATTTTCAAATCTCCATCAGCTGGGAACCTAGCATTCAGAACACCTAAGTTTATGGGGACACCTATATCAAACCACCACAGTGGCCTAGACTGGATGAATCAGTAAGCTCTGGTTCAGTGAAACAAGCTGTCTGAAAAATAAGGAAAGGGCTGGAGAGATGGCTTAGCGGCTAAGGCACTTGCCTGCAAAGCACAGGACCATGTTCAATTTCTCAGGATCCATATAAGCCACATGTGTCTGGAGGCCCTGGTATGACCATTCTCCAGCCCCCCCCCCTCCACTCGCTGCCTCTTTCTCTCTCAAGTAAATAAAAATAAAATGCCTTTAGAAACAAGGAAGAAACACTCATGTGCACAAGAATATGTACACATACAAGTGTGCCCACATCATATGAATATGCATACATACGTGCATGCACACCACACACACACACACACCCAAAAAGAGAGATTAGGCTCTTTTTGACCACCAGTCTTATTGAAAGTGCTTATTATTACAGAGTACTGAATATTTCTGCTTTAATCAAAGAATAGAAAAAAAATAACTTTCATATGTTCACTCTTTACCTAAAATTTTTAAAAAAGAAACGGAATATATCCTAGTGAGGGTTACTAGTTTATGAATTGCATATCTACTGTGCTACAACAAAAAATAGCTTTCATGAGGCCATGGTCATAAGTTTGGAAAATACTGTGCCAGGAACGACTAACTGATGGGTAGCAGTTCAGTGACCAGAAAAGATGTGAATATCTACAGATTTGTGATGGAATTCCGACTTTGTTGAACTATCCCTCTGAGAGACACATACTTCTCACAACCTGGTGGAAAAGTTACTCTGGAAAACACCTCATTCCACAAATGCCTAGATGCTGGGTAAGTGCAAAACATAGTTTTAAAATACTTAGAGCGCAAGTCCCAGAAAAGGATGGGAAATCTCGAGGGCTAAACATGAAAAAGGACATGAACCTCAAATGGGAACAAAAAGGGAGATGAATATTGTGGCAGTTATCTTCTCATCACTGGGACGAACACCCGAACAGAAGCAGCTTATGGGAGGAAAGAGTTTATTTCAGGATTACAGATTCCAAGAGGAAGTTCCATCAGGGTGGAAGAAGCAGGCCATCACACGTCATAGCAGAGAGACAGTGCCCTCAAGCATGAGCTGACTCTGAACACACACCTTAGGGCTTAGATCTCAGGATCTGCCCTTATGACACGCCTCTTCCAGCACAGCTCTGTCTGCTGGAGACTTAAGTAGGCAGCTTAATCTTACAATCAAAAATGCCTGAGGCTATAGGGGACAACAATCAAACTACCATAAATTACAGATTAAACTGTTGTTCAGCAAACATTCTATCCTTCCCTACACCTCCATGGGAGAATAGTACTCTCCCTTCTTTAACACTTAAAAAAATTTTTATTTATTTATTTATTTGGCCAAGAGGGGGAGAGACAGAGAGAGAGAAAGAGAAAGAATGGGTGCACCAGGGCCTCCAGCCACTGCAAACGAACTCCAGACTCCAGACGCGTGCGCCCCCTTGTGCATCTGGCTAACGTGGGTCCTGGGGAATCAAACCTGGGTCCTTTGGCTTTGCAGGCAAACGCCTCAACTGCTAAGCCATCCCTCCAGACCGTACTATCCCTTTTTTACAAGTTTCATAGAATTCACTATGTTGTCCTGAGGTCTTTGATTACCAGTTCAATCTCTTTTCTATTTATTTGGTCTATTCAGATTTTCTATTGTCTTCATCAGTTCCAGCAATTTGCATCGTTCTCGGAATTTGTTCATTTCAACTAAGTTTTCAAATTTGTTGGACATATAGTTGTCCATAACAATCTATCTATCTATCTTTCTTTCTTTCTTTCTCTTCTTTTTTTATTTTTTTGAGGCAGGCTTTCATTCTAGCCTAAACTGACCTGGAACTTACTCTGTAGTCCAGGTTAGCCTTAAACCCACAGTGGTCTTCCTATCTCAGCCTCCTGAGCGCTGGGATCAAAGGTGTGAGCCACCATGCCTGCCAGTTTTTCTTTTTTTTTAAACAGTCTTATTATGTAGGTTCAGGCTAGCCTTGAACATACAATCTTCTTGCCTCCTGAGTGCTGGGATTACAGGCATACACCACTATGCCTGGCCCTTTTTATTTCTATAAGATTAGTAGGAATGCCTTCCTTTTTGTTCCTGACTTCACCAAATTGAGTTTTCTCCCTTTTCTTGACCATCTAGCTAAAAGTTGTCAATTTTGTTGATCTTGAAATTTTCTCTTATTTGAAACTTAAGAGTTTTAAAATGAAATACAGGGGATTTTATTTTGTTTTGTTTTGTATAGTTGAGTCCAGAATAAGAAAAGAATGGGACTATATTTTCATGGACCAATGTAAGGAAAATTATCAGTTAAATTAAGTGCAGAAAATAAATTAACATTCAGCACTCCCAATACCTGGTTATTGATTATTGCTAACACAAAGGATCCCTGATTTCTCAGATTAGTCATTTCTTTTCTCCAGTTCTTGTTTTCTCCATCTGAAAATAAAACAGCAGAGGATATGCTGAACAGACTGATCACCAGGATGGGATCAGTTTTGACTAAGCATCATTGTATAGTAGTCTTGATACTGAGGTTTTACAAACCACATACCAAGAAAATGCCCACAGCCAGAGGCACTGGCTGGGTGGAGTGACTATCACTGCTACCCATACTTCCTCTTGTCAGGAAAAGCAGCCTCCCCAGCATGTCACGGGACTTGTGACCAGTGGTTCCTGGGGTGTGGAAGGGTACAGAGTCCCCATCTTTTGGGCAACAAAGGGCCACCTAAGTTCTAGTCTGTATCTCCTCTGTGATAGAGTTCTACCTTCTGATATCATCCAGGTGGCCTCCACTTGGCTAAACCTGTTGTTCTTGAAGAAGCATCTGTTTCATAAATAGCTTGGAGCAATTCATAGACCATCTTCTTGCAGGGTTAGCTCCTGTGACAGTTAATATCCATGATCAGCTTGTTTGGATTTAGAATCACCATGGAAACACACCTTTGGATATATCTATGAGAGTGTTTCCAGAAAGGTTTACTGAAAATGGAAGATCCTAATGTGGGTAGCACCATCTCCATGGTCTAGGGTCTGGGAATGAATATTAAATATCAGCATTTCACTCTCTGCTTTCTGATTATGGATGCAATGTAACTGGCTACCTCAGGTTCCTGCTGCCATGTCATCCCCGTGTTGGACTGTATCCCTTCTTAAACAATGAGCCTCCCTTTTTTCATTTTGCAAGAGATACAAATAGAGTGATGAGAGAGAGAGAGACAGAGAGACAGAGAGAGAGACAGAGAGAGAGAGACAGACAGACAGACCTCCTGCCTCTGAAAACAATCTCCAGACATATATGCCACTTTGTACATCTGGCTTTATGTGGGTACCTGAGGAACTGAACCTCAGCCTGCAGGCTTAGTAAACAAGTGCTTTTAACCACTGAGCCATCGCCCCATCCCAATACTTTCTTATTTAAGTTGCTTTGGTCAGGTATTTTGTCACAGCAATGAGAAAAGTCACTAATACTGTTCCACTCTGAAAGGCCTGGCCAACCCAGGGGTAACGGTCATAAAGACTTGCTCTGGAGGGACAATGTTGGGCACTCTAGGCACCCTCCTTCCCCTCTCAGTTTCCTTACCTGCCATGGGCTACACCCACAGCATGGGCACTTCCATGGGTCAAGTTCTAAGGGAGACACCAGAATGCATTCTACCCATTTCACCCTCTCAGCAGCTTAGTGAGGTACTACTGCCAGTCCTACTGGACATGGGCAGAACTGAGATCCCAAGAGGGAAAGTAACCACACGGCTGAGGAGGGGCTGGGCATCAGATCTAGCTTAAGAACTTATCCGCAGAACATCACTCCATAGACTAGTCCAGATGTTGCAGTCAGGTTTGCACTGCTGGCAGAAAATACCCAGCCAAGAGTCGCTTACTGGGGGGGGGGGGGGGTTGCTTTGGCTTACAGAGTTGATGGGAAGCTCCATGATGGCAGGGGAAAATGATGGCATGAGCAGAAGGTGGACATCACCTCCTGGACAACATCAGGTGGACAACAACAGGAGTGTGTGCTAAACACTGGCAAGAAAAAGCTGGCTATAACACCCATACGCCTGCTCCAGGAGGCTTCAATTCCCAAACTGCCATCAGCTGGGGACCTAGTGTTCAGAACACCTAAGTTTATGGGGGACACCTGAATCAAACCACCCCACTGGACAACTCAATAAGAGCACAAAGCCTTTGGCAGAGCTCAGCACAACAGCAAGCCCTGAGGCCTCACAGGATCAAGGGCATAGGACACACAGGGCAGCTCTGGTCTCACCATGCTGCCTGGGGCCCTCAGCAGTGCAGGAAACTTCTCTTGCCACACTGCTATCACAAGTGATGGGGAAGTGAGGCTTTGAAACTTCCTTCCTTTCCCAGTCTCCATATGTCCTCTGTTCTACCTCTGCTGCGGTGGCTTCCCTCAGGCACAAACCTGGCTTCATGTTGGTGAGCCTGCCCTGGGTGTATGCTGGCTGGAGTACCAGGCTTCCCTCTGATCAGCACATTCCCAATATACCTAGCTCTTGTTAGCATCATTGGAGGGTTGAGTCCCTGTCGTGTGCCCCCGTGAACCCAAGGGTGCTCAAGTATTTCCATAGCCAGTGAGCCCCCTACTTCCCCCCCAGCTCAGATAAGTTCTGGGATACAGGCCCCTCCATTCAAATGCCTGTGGGTAACACTGCCTTTAGTCAACAGTCCCCAAAGAACATTTACTGCCTTTTCTCTAAAGCTTGCTTCTTTCCTGAGAAGGGCATCATCGTCCTACTAGTCAGCCAAGAAGCTGGAGCCAGCAGAGGAATATACTGCGCCTGAAGCACACATAGCTGGGGGCCCAAATACAGGTCCAGTGAGCAATCTATTCTGCTTGTAAGAGGGCCTGGCTCACGTGAACAGCCAATACCCAACACGATCAGTATTTGGTATGATTTGAATTCCTGAACGTTTCCATTCCTGCAACTATAGCAACAATGACAGCTGTAGCCACTATCTATTGCATTCTTGTGGTTGCCGAGTGCAGTTTTGAAGCAGTGTGCAGGGCTGGAGAGATGGCTTAGTGGTTAAGCGCTTGCCTGTGAAGCCTAAGGACTCCGGTTCGAGGCTTGTTTCCCCAGAACCCATGTTAGCCAGATGCACAAGGGGGCGCACGTGTCTGGAGTTTGTTTGCAGTGGCTGGAAGCCCTGGTGTGCCCATTCTCTCTCTCTCTTCCTCTTTCTCCCTCTGTCTGTCGCTCTCAAATAAATAAATAAAAATAAAAAAAATTGAAGCAGTGTGCATGCATCTGGCCCGCAGCCCCCATTCTAGTAAGCACTGTTGCATTTATGTTGACTAACAAGGTCCATGCAGCATGGAGAATGTAAACCACTTGCCAAGGGCAGCACAGCAAATGACTGCCAGGGCCAGGATCCAAACCCAGGCAGAGAGCTGCTGGGTCTGGCAAGGTGGCTTAGTGGTTAAGGCACTTGCCTGTGAAGCCTAAGGACCCAGGTTTGATTCCCCAGTACCCATGTAAGCCAGATGCACAAGGTAGCACAGGTGTCTGGAATTCGTTTGCAGTGGCTAGATGCCCTGGCACACCCATTCTCTCTCTCCCTCTCTCTCTCTGCCTCCTTCTCTCATGCTCTCTCTCAAATAAATAAATAAAATATTTTTTAAGATAAAAGAAGGTAGGGCTGGAGAGATGGCTTAGTGGTTAAGTGCTTGCCTGTGAAGCCTAAGGACCCTGGTTCAAGGCTTGATTCCCCAGGACCCATGTTAGCCAGATGCACAAGGGGGTACACGCATTTGAAGTTCATTTGCAGTGGCTAAAGGCCCTGGCATGTCCATTCTCCTTCTCTCTTTCTCTCTGTCACTCTCAAATAAATAAATAAAAATAAACAAAAAAATTAAAATAAAGAGCTGGAGTTCGTTTGTAGTAGCTGGAGGACCTGGCACGTCCATTCTCTCTGATGCTCTCTGTATGTATCTATCTCTCTCTGCTTGCAAATAAATAAATAAAAATGTTAAAAAAAAAAAAAGAGCTGCTAATCTGGAGCTGAGCTGAAAATCTCCTTCCTATAGATCAGCTGACAGAAAGCTGGAAAAAGCTAAGCCCCAAGGGAGAGAGAAGTCACCAGTGGAGATACAACAATGGACACTGCAAGCCTTAAGTATGACCAGCCAGGCCAAATGAGCCAATGGGTGCAATAGTGACATGTCTGTTATGGGGAAAACCAACTGCTTGCTCACTAATTGGACTGGAGGGCCACTCCATAGGACGGAATACATGCCCGGTACTGAAAACCTATGATGGGGAGGTCATGAGCCCTAGGGGTGTAATGCCTGCTGGTATATGGCGAAATGTATATATCATGCTCACCAAACTGCCCAGAAAGCACTTCTTTTAATGTTCATACTCATATATTAATGTTACTCTCACTTCTGGGTTAGAGAAGATACTCTTTTCAGATGGTGGTGACCTCTGGGATGACTCAAAAGATAGTGCTGAGAAGAAGCAGCGGAGGAGTGTTCAGCACTGAAACATCTCTATCACACCTTCCAAGGCTCAGGGTCCTTTGAAGAAGAAGAGGCAGATAGAATGTTAAAAGCCAAAGGAAGGGTAGGACTGCTTATAATGTAGTCTTCTAGACACAAAATGGCCTGGATATCCATGACCTCGCAGTGCCTGGTACTACCTATACAGAACCCTTATCATATGAGGACAAGATGATAACATCAAAATAAAAGAGAGACTAATTGATAGGGGGGGGGTGGATATGATGAAGAGTGGATTTGTGAAGGGGAAAGTGGGGGATGGAAGAGAATAATCATGGTTTATTATCTATCATTATAGAAAATGTCAATAAAAAAGTTCTAAACAAAAAAAAAAAGAGCTAATTAAAGCAAAGCCTAAAGCCAGGTATAGTGGTATATGCCCATGGTTGTAGCACTTGAGAGGTGTGGACAGAAGAATCAGGAGTTCAAGGTCAATCTTGGCTGGACAGTGAGTTCCAGGCAACCTGGGCTACACGGATCCCTGTCTCAAAATAAATAAATAAATAAATAAATAAATAATAAAGGGCTAGAGAGATGGCTTAGTGGTTAAGGCACTTGACTGTGAAGCATAAGGACCCAGGTTTGATTCCCCAGTACCCATGTAAACCAGATGAACAAGGTGGTATATGCACCTGCAGTTCATTTACAGTGGCTGGAGGCCCTGGCATGCCCATTCTTTCTCTCTATCTGCCTCTTCTTCTCTAAAATAAATAAATAAGTTAAATATTTTTAAAAACACACATAATTAAAGTCCTTGTCACATAAGCATGAAGAACTGAGTCAGTCCTTAGTACCCAAGTAAAATGCCAAACATGGTGGCATGTGCCTGTAAGCCCAATGCTGAGGATGTGGCAACAGGAGGATCCTTAGGGTGTGTTAACTAGTCAGACTAGCCTAATTGGTAAGCTCCAGGTTAAATGAAGACCCTAGCTCAATATGTTAAAAAAAAAAAAAAAGTAGATGGTATTCTTGAGAATGCCACCTGAGGGTGCCCTTTGGCCTCTACATTCATGCAAACACATACACATGTGAATCTGTACATATGTATACCCACATACATATGAACACACATACGTGCAGGCATACCAGACAAAAATAAAGGGAAAGAATTCCTAACAATGGGTGAGGATATACGTAATACATTAAATTTAATGGCTAGCTGAGACCCGGCATTGTTACTCATAATTGTAATCCCAGCGCTCAAGAGGTGGAGAAGAGGATCACTGTAGATTTAGCTTGGATCTCACAATGAGTTCTAGGTCAGTTTAGGGGATACAGAGTGAGACATGAAAGAAAGAAAGAAAGAGAGAGAGAGAAAAAACAGTGAAAGAGAGGGAGAAATAAAGAAGGAGGGAGGAAGAGAAGAAGTACTGATGTGATTGATATATAATAAATTATACATGGTAAGTGAATAATTTGATATTAAACCTTCATATTCCACTCAAAACAAATTCAATTATGCACCTCTATTTATAGAGAAAATGTAGAGCAAAGAGGTATGCCAACTATTCAGCATGTTTGAGTAGTAAAATTATGGATGATTCCCAAATATGTTTTTTTCCATTTTGAGACAGGATCTCACTATGTAGCCAGGAGGGCCTAGAACTCATCACATTCTTACCTTTCCCTCCCAAATGCTGAGACTACAGGTGCACATCACCTTGCATATTTGAAAGTAATGGTATGATGAACTGAATACCATTAAGTCACCCTCATCCCACCTCCCTGCAAGACCACACCAGATGAAGCTCCAGAAAAGGGGTGTTAGTGGTTTGTCTGCCCCTCGGCCCCACTGTCACTTACTGTATTTCAGTTCCCAGGTGCTTGATGGAGATGTTCTGAAGGGCTGAAGGCATGGCAGGGATGGGCTGCAGGGCAGCTGCCTCGCCCACAAGCCCAGTGGGTGTTTTCACAGGAGACAGGAACTCCAGCTCTGCTTCCTCTTGCCCTAGGGAGCCAAGAAAAGGGATCAATGCAGCACACTCCGGGTCATTCACTTGGAATGACATCCCTGAACTATATGCTCAGCCCTGGCCCACATCAGGCATTTTATATTACTATATGATCCAAAACACATGCAAATAAAGGGGGCAGGAGGTCATGACGTGATGCTATACTGGCTATTACCAGCTGTAGAATGACAGGGGCTTTTTTCTGTTTCCCAAATGTTCTGTGTAAATAAGAATTCTTGCTGGGCGTGGTGGTGCACGCCTTTAATCCCAGCACTTGGGAGGCTGAGATAGGAGGATCATGGTGAGTTCAAGGCCACTCTGAGACTACATAGTGAATTCCAGGTCAGCCTGGGCTAGAATGAAACCCTACCTTGAAAAGAAAAAAAAGAATTCTTCTAGATCAAGTGATTTATTTCAGAATGTTTAATGTTAAGTTAATTTCCAGGCTAAGAAACCTTTTTTTATTTATGTGTTTATTTGGTGTGTGTGTGTGTGCACACGTGCACATGCACACACACTCCAGGGTTTCTTGGCACTGCAAATGCCAGACCTGTGTGCTACTTTTGTATATGGCTTTATGTGTGTGCTGGGGAATTGAACTTGGGCTTTCAGGCTTTGCAAGCAAGTGTCTTAACAACTTTCCCCAGTCCCCAAGAAACTTTATTGGTAGTGTAAGAGACAGGAGGTTTCGAAGTTAACATGGAGTGGGAGAAACCAGAATGGATTGATCTTGACTCATCAAGAAATACACAGGACAACAGACATCTTTCATATGGATCCCTCTTACTAAGGCGGTAAAAAATTTAGGGGTGGGAGAAATTTATTAGTGCACTGAATCTGCAAAGAGGGTATGGGAAATCATTAAACACAATGATGGGGACGGAGAAAAACTGTCATTGAAACAACAGCTACAATACACTGTCTGATTCCTAATAGGCTCCATCAACTTGGCGGGCTGGCTAGTGTATCCCCATCAACTTGGCAGGCTGGCTAGTGTACCCATAGAACCAGGCCCCCCATTTCCAACCCCTCTCTAACCAAACACTGACTGGGTGTCTCCCTGAGGCTTCTGGGTGGGGCTGGACAAAGTGAGATGAAGCAAAGCTGCAGGAAGCTCTCAGCTAAGGAGCAGGCAACAGGAGGAAGCCAGGCCTCAGGAATACCAGGTAGGCAGGAGTTGGGGCAGGGCTGTTCTGGGAAGCTGAGACAGAGTCTTTCCAACCTAAGCTAGAGAAGACTTCATAGAGGACGGGTTACAGAGCTGTCCTCTGACGGCTGGAGCTGAGCAGCCCTATGGGAGGAGCTAGCACACACTTGTTTATGTAAAGCATGAGTACAGGCATCAGTAAGGGGTTCCAGAGCAGAGCACTCTGGGAGGGACCAAGGCATGGGCTAGGAAGGCCACATGGGAAGTCTACATGAGAGGGGTGTGGTTAGGTAGGACCCTGAATCTTCTCTGGCTGGAAAGACACACTGTGTGTGTGCGCACATGAACCTGACTTTGGTTGGGAGATCTGTAGCCAAGCCCTGTTGCCATGTGGAAGGTGTTGTGAATGTAAGGATAGTGTAAGAGAATAGCGAAAGAGAACACTGGACTTGATCTCTACAGACTGTTTATTGAGAGGTACGGTGAGGGGCAGCAGCCTTCCTGCAGGATGCAGGTTGAAGCACTGAGCCAGGTTCAAGCTTACAAGGAGGATCTTAAGAAAAACAGACTGAACCAGCTGCAGTAGGTAAGAAACTTGTAGCTGTTTGTGTCCTTGTTCAGAATAGGCTTCTTCAGCCAGGATTATCTAAGGGAGGATACCCCAGATGGCTCTGTACCTTCAAGGCCTTCTGAGCTCAGGGGAGTACATCAATCAGGGGAGGTTGGGTTTATCTGGGGCTGAATTCCTCTGCTGTTTCCTTACAGCCTTCTAGAAGTCTTAGCCATAGTTATTAACTCTTTAGTTCCCTCTGGTTTTTAGGGAAAGGTATTAACCCTTCAGTGAACTGGCTGGAAATTACTTTCTTTTGTTTTTCGAGGTAAGGTTTCATTTTAGCTCAGGCTGACCTGGAATTCACTATGTAGTCTCAGGGTGGCCTTGAATTTATGGTGATCCTCCTACCTCTACCTGCTGAGTGCTAGGACTAAAGGTGTGCACCACCACACCTGGTGGATATTACTTTAAAAAATAAAACCAGGGGCTGGAGAGATGGCTCAGCGGTTAAGGTACTTGCCTTCAAAGCCTAACACCCTGGGTTCAGTTCCCCAGTACCCACGTAAAGCCAGATGCACAAAGTGGCACATGTATCTAGAGTTTGTCTGCAGTGGCTAAAGGGACTGGTGTGCCCATATTCTTCCTCTCTCTCTTCTCTGTCTGTATCTCTCTGCTTAAAAAATAAATAAAATATTAAAAAATAAAATAAAATCAGGAAGGATACTCTCTACAATGTCTCTTTCAGACTTAAGGTCAATTAAAATGTTTAGAAAAGGATAAAGCCCCATAATGTGGAGTCAAATCTGCAAAGTAGTCTTTATTCCAGACTTGGTTATTTGTTTGTTTGTTTTTTGAGGTAGGATCTTACTCTAGCCCAGGCTGACCTGGAATTCACTATGTAGTCTCAGGATGGCCTCAAACTCATGGCGATCCTCCTACCTCTGCCTCCCAAATGCTGGGATTAAAGGAATGCACCACCATGCCCGGCTTATTCCAGATTTTGAGCTAACTCAAAATAAATTTTTAAGCTTATTAATACTTTTAATACCTTCCCTCTCCTGCATTCAGAACAAGCAAAAAATTAAAGCTTTTTTTTTCAGATTTATTTACTTGAGAGAGAGGCAGACAGAAAGAGAGAATGGGTACCCCAGGGCCTCCAGCCACTGCACACAAACTCCAGACGCATGTACCACCTTGTGCATCTGTCTCCACATGGATACTGGGGAACTGAATGTCGGTCCCTTGGCTTTGCTGGCAAGCGCCTTAACTGTAAGCCATCTCTCAGGCCTTTTCTCAGATTTTAGTATGTCAATATATACTTCCACATCAATATCAGTTTTTCTGCAACTTTACCTGTGACTCAAGATCTACTCAGGTCACAAGGAGCTGCTTTGGGGGTTGTCACCAACCCCCAGGGAAGAGAAGCTGGGATGGCAAGAGTTTTGTGGCCAAAGCTAAAATGTAACAGTTATGGAGTCATTTCTGCTTTTCCACTGAACTCACTGAAAACTTTTCTTTTGCCTTTTTAAAGAAAATATTTATTTATTTGTTTATGAGAGACAGAGGAGAGAAGAGGGGCATGCCAGGGCCTCTAGCTACTGCAAATGAACTCCAGATGTGTATACACCACCACGTGCATCTGGCTTACATGGGTACTGGAAAATTGAATCTGGGTCTTTAGGCTTCACAGGCAAGCCCCTTAGGAGCTAAGCCATCTCTCCAGCCCCCTTTCTCTCTCTCTCTCTCTCTCTCTCTCTCTGTCTCTCTGCATGAAGGTGCTCATGCGCATGCGTGCTCACTGATTCAGTCAGCCTAAGTAGCCAGCTCGCACTGGGATTACAGGTAGGCCACCATGCCCACCCAGTATTTATGTGGATACTGGGGATCTGACTTCTGTCTCGTGCTTTATCCCCTGAACCACCTTCTCCGCCCAATGGGACAGCCTTTCTAATAAGCCAAATGTCACAAGGTGGGACTGTGGGGCAAGGAAGGCACCAGCTAGTTGCACAGTGCTGAAAGAATGGGCATACCAGGGGCCAAGTGACTGAGATTAGCACTTTCCTGGAATTCACTATGTAGATTAGGAAACACAGATCAGGACACACAATCTGTGACCCAAAGCCCTGGCCCCTCCCTCGGGTGGAGAAAGGCCCTCATGAGTGATCACACTTTCAGATTCAGAAGCATTCCTTCATAATCTTCTTTTCCCTGACCTCCAGTGGCTGCCCTGCTACCAGAGGAAAGTTACTATCTACATCAAAAAGGGCCGAGTCCAAGAGGTTGCTTCCTGGTGGAGAATGCCTCCTCAGCTTTGGGGTATGAGTCTGCAGAGTAGGGTTCAGATATTAGTGTGGTCATTTCCTTACCAGCAAGCCTCAGTTTCCTCTTCTACACAATAAACAACACCTGTAAGATTGTTCTAATGATTTAAAAAGGCGACTCAGCCAGGCATGGTGGCACACGCATTTAATCCCAGCACTCGGGAGGTAAAGAGGGGAGGACTGCCGTGAGTTCAAGGCTACCCTGAGACTACATAGTGAACTCCAGGTCAGCCTGGGCTAGAGTGAGACCCTCCTTGGAAAACTAAAAAAAAAAAAAAGTGACTCATTACAACTGTTAGAGCAATGTCGATCAATGGTCTGCATATTATTAATAGTACTTACGAAAGTTCTGTAAACTGTGGCTTATTTTGGCAATGTATTATCATAAATCTATTGGTTTCTTTTTGATCATTCCTGGCTCTGTGAGACCACTATTTAGGCAAAGCATAAAATAAAGTTGTAAATAGTAAAAAAAACTGTTGAGAAAATGCCTGCAGATTGCTCAAGGGCAGTGACGGGATGCTTTTTAAAGGACAGTCTTTGTGACTCAGTCAGGAGTGGGTCAGGAGGTTTGCACAGCTTTCTGCTTCCTCAGGAAGGGTGGAGGAAGCAAAGGAGGGGGTGCAGCTCTCTTCAGGCAGCTAATCAAAGGCTGGCTGGTTCCAAGAAAGGAGCCAGGCACAGTGGCACAGAGCTGTAATCCCAGCACTTGGGAGGCTGAGGCACTACTACCTCCATGAGTTTGAGGGCAGCTTGAGCTACATAGCAAGACCTTGTCTCAATAAACAAAACAAATAAAAACACTTTTTCCAGAAATATCTTTCTGTAGAGGAAGTTATCCATGGAAGGTTTTCGTTCAGGCCCTAGTTCCACAGGGGTAGGCCTGCTATAGGAATGGAAGTCCTCACCTCTCATTCCTAAGTCTAATGACAGCATCTTCTCTGGTACCCTGGTCACATGACCACCAATCACCCATCCAGTGACCAAAGCAAGGCTGGTCCTGAAGAGGCTGAAGCAAAGCTACAGAATTAAGAACTAGGATCAGATTTTACACAGCAGTGGAAGCCGGTGAGGCCCACACCACACTTCTGACAACCTAGTTCCTCACATTTTGATTCAACGCACAGAAAGGAGGATTTCTGCTCCTTGCCTCTGGTCTGAGGCTGGCTTTTGGCAAATGCCAACTCAGAGTACAATTTTCCATAGACAGCGTTGTCTGGCTTCCTGGTAGAGAGGGAACAGGGGTTGCATGAGAAAACAATGTGCTTGCTTCAGCAGCACATATACTAAAAAACATAATACAACCCTTCAAAAGGCTGCATGGGGCTGGAGAGATGGCTCAATGGCTAAGGTGTTTGCCTACAAAGCCTAGTGACCAGAGTTTGATTCCCCAGTGCACACATAAAGCCAGATGCACAAGTGGTACATGTGTCTGGAGTTTGTTTGCAGCAGCTAGAAGCCCTGGTGGACCCATTCTCTATCTCTTCTCTGCCAGGTTAGGTGGTACACAGCTTTAATTCCAGCACTTGGAAGGCAGTGGTAGGATCAATATGAGTTCAAGGCCAGCCTGAGACTACATAGTGAATTCCAGGTCAGCCTGGGCTACAGTGAGACCCTACCTTGAAAAGAAAAAAAAGAAAAGAAAAAGGCTGCATGAAGCAATTATGGACGATTATTCCTAACAAGGAAAGGAGCAGTTGTTAGAATAACCACATATATGTATGGAGGTACTATTATGATAGCAATTATGTACATACTATTATGACAGCAACAGTATAATGTGCATGTTTTTATGATGGTAATGGCACATATATGTATACTATTATGATGATAGCATATGTGTGTACTATTGTGATAGCACTATCATGTTGCTATTATATTAACAGCATATAAATATATATATATACACACACACACACATATACATGAGTTATGATAGTAACAGAATATGTATATGTGTGCACTTAGTGATAACATGTACATGCATGTATGTACTACTATGACAATAATAGCATAAGTATGTACAGTACTGGGACAGTAATAGCATATATGTGCACGCACACACACACGTAATACTATTAGCATAGCTAACATGTGCTGAGCATTGTGTGTCTAGCATTATGTTATGGGCCTTGCATTCTTTTCCTCAATCATAAAGTTCAATGTATTTACTCTCACATTCACTCCACAACTATCTATAATGCCAGGCAATGATTAAGTATGCAAGTGACAAAGAAACAGCCCCTACTCTTAAAGGTTAGTGAGTAGAGACTGACAAGGACACTGGTAATCACAATACTAAGTGACAGGCCTTCTCAGTGACCTTTGAAAAAGTCTCGAGGACCCAGACTGAGTCCAGGTGGTAAAATCCCAGGAGGAGGCTGACAAAAAGAGGAGGTGATACTGGAGCACTTCACCTCAGAGAATAAACAGGAGTTTTCCAGACAAAGAGGAGACAGAGCATCTGGTGTCAGTACTAAGGAGCTGGTAGAAGTGTGATCAACAGGAGAGAGCCTGGGCATCATGCAAGGCCCTGCCTATGTGGGTGAGTTTTCATTTTAGAAAGCCCACTCAAGCTACAGAAAGGGGCCACGGGTAGACACAGGCCTTGACATGGGGACACTGAGAGCGGGGGAAGGATGATGGAGAATGGAGATACAAAGAAAGTGGGGGAGGGAGGGAATTACCATGGTTTATTGTCTATAATTATGGAAGTTGTCAATAAAAAAGAGAATATCCCGTTATAATTAATATAAACTAAAAATTTATATATAAAAAGATGCTACCTCAAAGTTAAAGATGAGAACCAATACCCGAAGTTGTCCTCTGACCTACACACACAAACACACGCACACACACAGTGGCATACGTGCACACCTACACTCACACACATGAACAAATACAAACACATCATACACACCAAAAATAAATAAATGAAATGTCACTTATAAGCCATGTAGGGCAAGGGACTCTGTCTTTGAAAATACCACAGTTAAAATTAAAGGTTAAAGTCAATGATGTACCCAACTTACAGTACAAATGTATTTGTGTAAGAACATTGCATTTTCTCATTGACCCTCCTCACACTGACTCTGACCAAGTTTCATTTTTTGAGATTTCCCAGGGACATCACAATGGTGTGCTGGGTTCTGACAATGTGCAGGTGCTGTTCTAACCATCTGATGTATATGGATTCAGCTAAGCTTCAACAGAGCCCTAAGAAACAGGTATAAGAAATAGGTTATTGACTTTGTGTTATAGAGAAGGAACCTGAAGCTCAGTCAGGCTCCACAACCTGCCCCAAATCACCTATGAGTAAGACTTGAACCCAGGCAGCCTGGCCTCAGAGCCCAAATTACTACTCTAATTCTAACCTCCACCCCTGGCTCTCTGCCTCCTTAGCAGAGAGCCGCCCCCCCCCCCAACCCCACTCCCAGAAGCAGGGGAAAGGCCTGGCCACCAAATGCCTGGGTATGCAGCTAGAGGCCAGTCCATCAGTACCTAGCTCCAGGTGCAGGGCAGGCCCATTCCCAGACAGGGCGGCAGCAGGAGGTGCAGGTGGGCTGTTGTGGAATTCCCAGCGCTTCATCTGCAGCTGCTGCAGCCAGTACAGCATCACTTGCTTGGTGGCAGCCTGAGAAGCACAAGGATTAGTTAAGGCCCCAGGCCTGCAATGTGACAATGAGTGTGGGTTTCAGACAGTCACAGGTGGCTTACGAACTTTCTCTCCCCCCCCCAAAAAAAAAAATACCGTTGCCTTGGGTTGGTATCTACCCACCTCCAAAATGCTACATGCTTCTTGGCCACAAAAGAGAACTAGGCTCCTTACTCTCTGGGCCTCAGTTTCCTAAATTGTACTATGGTAACAATACCACATGTACTAGTCAGCTTCTTTTTGCTTGGGACAAAACACCTGACAAAAATAAGTTTAGGGGAGGAAGGGTTTATTTCAGTTTACAGTTCCAGGTTAGTCTACCTTGGTAGGGAAAACATGGCAGAAGAAGGAGCCAGCTCACATTGTCATATCAGTAGGGACTACATAGAGAGTGATGAGTGCCAAAGGCTCAGCTAGTTTTTTCCTTTTTACATAGTTCAGGACCCCAGCCCCCGTGGGACAGTGCTGCCCACTTAGGTGGACCCTCCTATCTCAACTAATCTAACCTAGAAAATCCCTCATAGACAAGACCAGAGATTTGTTTCCATGGTGATTCTAAATCCTGACAAGTTGACAACCAGAGATTAACCATCACACCACCCAGTTCATAGATGATTATGATGAAATGAGATGAGGAAAATAAAAGTGTCCAGCACAGCGCCCTGACCCTAGTGCTCAAAATTGCTCCCTGGACAGAGATAGAGGTGCTGCGTGAGAGGAAAGCACTTTGCAATTGTGACTTAGAGGGGCTCTGCTATCACACCCTCTCTCTGAGTGACGTCTTCAAGTCTTAGCTGCCTTTTTGTGAAATGTGGGTGATCTATCTTGCTGTGGTATACACTAAAATCATGGATGTGAATGAGGCCGGAGAGCTACAACAAGTATACTATGACAACGTGATGGCAAACAAGTTAACAGCTGGTGATGATCATTACTTTCCTAGCACTGGGCGGCTCAAATGCCCACTTTCACATCCATTAGCTTGCTATATCCTCCAGGAGAAAGATAAAGCAGGAATGACCATCTACATGAGGCTCTGAAGTGGCCCAGGCTATCAGGTAGCAGTGCTGGTCCCCGAAGCCAAGTCACCCACTTCTAGACCACACCTTTATTATAAAGAGGTATGTAGTTCACATAAAGATAGGATGAGATAATGTGGGCACACAGGATGGGCAGCTTGCCAGGAACAGATGGCCAAGCCTCACAGACATGCCCATAATCAAGGCTACATGAAAATGGCAGCAGGCAACCAGGGCAAGCTCCCCCTCCCAAGAGGTCACAGGTCACCTAGGTGGCGCCAGAGAGTGTTTCTATGAGAATTCCTTGGCCTCTCATGCAGGTATCAATATGATTGATTAATACGAAGAAGAAAGTCTTCTCTTTCTATACTCTGTCCTTAAGCCTTCTCAGTGCTTCACCCACACCTTAATGCTAACAGGCTCCAGTCAAACTCAACCATTCCATGTTATTCCATTTAATATCTACATACTAAGCAGTGACTCTATGTCAGAGGCTGTGCTAGGCACTGGAGATGCTGTGGCAAAGTAACAGACATGGTCCCAGTTTACATTGAAGTTCACAAAGTGGCCCTTAGATCTCCTGGCCAAAAAGTCAACCTTGGGGAGTTTAGACCTGGATGTCTTCCTATGTGTTCTTCCTAGGGGCTCCCTCCTGTCAGCATGAGCCCAACCAGGCAGACAGCCAGCTAACTTGAGTCATTTCTTACACCTCCTTCACACTATACTTGCCTAACGTCTGTGTCCACTGCCACCTGCCTCCTGCCCAGGGCCAAAGCTCCAGCTCAGACATCATTCCTTCCAGGCCATCTCCTAATATGTTCCCTGATTACCAGCCTCCCCTCCCCTCAAGCTTTCTAAACATTCTAATCTCACTGCACTTCTCTTGGCTTAATACTCTTAAACAGCTTCCACAGCCTAGAGAACAAAGTCCAAGCCCCCGAGGCTAACTCACCAGTGTCTCCACACTTCAACTCCATTTTTTGTGCCCCTATATGTAGTACCCCAGGCTTCAGTGACTTGCCTGGACAAGCCTGCCTCACTGTGTTTTCCCATCTTTGCTCAAGGGGCTCTCTTGGCACCCTCCTCCCTGTCCTCTGCATGTTGGCTTTTCTTTCATGCTTCAGTGTGAAATGCCTTTCTGGAAAGACCCTCCCACTCAAAGGTGCTGGCTCCTCTTGTCACCATACTTTTCTTGCACAAACTTCTCCTAGTGTCTCCATAGGACGTTTAATTGTGTCTGCTAGTTTCCCCATCATTCTTTCCCAACACACTTTAAGCTGTTTGAGCATGAAGGGTAGAGGGGAGCAGGTCTGACTTGTTCCACATCCCAGAGCCTAGCACAGAGCAGGCACATGTGTGGATTAATGGAACAGGGAAAACCACATGTTGAGACACCCTATGCACAGCAATTCAATCTCTGGAAGATGACACATGACCTGGAGCCCACATAACTTCTCTCTCTCTCTCTTTTTCTTCTTTTTTGAAGCAAGCCCAACAGACTACCTTTTTTAATATGCAAGAGTGAGCGAGAAAGAATTGGCAGGCCAGGGCCTCTAGCTAGTGCAACAGAACTCCAATGTGGCCCCCTTGTGCACATGTGCGACCTTGCATACTTGCATCACTGTGCATCTGGCGTGGGACCTGGAGAGTCAAACATGAGTCCTTAGGCTTCTCAGGCAAGCACCTTAATCACTAAGCCATCTCTCCAGCCTTCTCACTCTCTCTCTCTCTTTTTTTTTAATTAAAAAAAATATATTTTATTTATTTTGAGAAAGAGGCAGAGAGAGAGAAGGGGCATGCCAGGGCCTCCAGCCACTGCAAACAAACTCCAGGTGCATGTGCCATCATGTGCATCTGGCTTACGTGCATTCTGGAGAACAGAACCTGGGTCCTTAGGCTTCGTAAGCAAATGCTTAACTGCTAAGCCATCTCTCCACCACCAAGTGACTTCTACAATGTCTTTCCTGGTATGAAAATCCTCATTTCCATGATTTAACTGGCCTGGTTACCAGGCAAGCCCCACCTGTAAAGAACTGAACTTGTTGGCACCTTGATACCCAGTTAGCTGGGAGTTGGGGGTGGGGTGAGGAGATGGAGATAAGGAAACGGGGGCTTCCTCCTTGTACTCTCTTCTATGATGTCCATAGAACTCTTAGCCCACATCTCTCTAATTAGGTGACAGGCCACTTCTTCTTGATATGATAGTTCTGACTTGGGTTCTGTTACCAAGTGAATACATTTGTGTTCATTCAATAAACATTTATTAAGAACCCACTAGTTTAGACATGCCCAGATGAATAATCTAGGCTGATCGGTAAACCTATGTGTTTATCTTCCCAATCCCTGCCGAGGTCAGCATTCACTCCCCCCTTGGGCAAAACACCAAGACGTGAATCAGAATCCCAGCCCTGAGGACTGCAACCGCAGTATCTTGAGTACTTCATTCCCAAGGAAGGAAGTTAAGGAAACTTCGTAGTCAAGGCACCCAAAGTCAAGTTTTGATACACCCTTGCGAATATTCCAATCATTGGACCACACCGTGTAAATGCCTGACCTGGGGCCATTCAGTTCATCTATGATTCAGTTTCTTAACCTATAAAACCAGTCTCATTCTCGCTTGCGGGACAGCAATGAGGAAATTAGTGTGAAAGTTCTTTGAAAAGCCCAAAGCTCGGGGCAGAGGGTGGTGGCTGGTGGTGATAGAGTCATTTACAGTGACACCCCCAACCCCCGCTAGAAACTCGCCCAAGTTTGGGGCGATGCATGGTGAAGGGAGAAAGCATTCCATTTACCTTCAGGAGAATGACCCGGCCGGGAGTCTTGATCTCGAAGGTGCCCTCCTCGTCGGCGTCAGCCTTGCAGTCAAAGACGGCACTGGCGAGGTCGATGCTGTCCAAGGGGTTAGCATCCTGCGCGGTCCGCGAGTAATACAGGTGGCACTTCCTCTCGTCGTAGAAGAACCAGCGGCTTTTCCAACCCCGGATGGGCCCCTTGCCGCCGAACTTGCTTAAATACCCACACAGTTTCTTGGGGACCGCTTCCAGAGGTCGGGCGCAACCACCCTCCGACTCGTCGGGAGTCCCCACGCCGGGGTCCCCGGCCGCACCGGGAGGCTCTACGGATTCGCAGGGAGAAGAGGTGGACTCGGGGGCGTCCTGGCCGGCGCCCTCCATCGCTGAGAGCTGGCGGACGGGCGGCCGCGGAGGGGCGAGAGCGCCGCAGGCCCACAGCACCCAAATCCGCGAGCTTCAGCAAAGTACCTGGGAACAGGTAAGTCACCTGAGCAGGGGCGGAGCGAGCTCGGACCCGCAGCCCGCCGAAGAGAGCGCGCCTCAGCGACCGCCAAGTCCTGTCGGGGTGACAGATCCCGCCCCTCCCGCGCTAGGCCCCGCCCCCAGCGCTAGGCCCCGCCCAGACACGCCCGCTTCCGGCATCCTCCCGCACCAGGCCCCGCCCAAATACGCCCACTTCCGGATCCCTCCTCCGCGCGCCAGTCCGCCATGTTTGCTGAGCGCCGCTCTAGTACGTGAGGTGTTCCTTCCTTTAAACGGGCGCGGGAGCTAGGTTAACCGTGGGAAAGAGATGCAGGAAAAGACGCCGGTCCCCGGCCACACTGCGGCGGTATGCTGCATCGAGGACGCACTTGGCGTCTTACCCCGCCTGTACCTTAGTAGTGCCGCGCCGGCCACCGTCATAGGGCGCATCTCGCAGTCATTGGTGGAGAGGAACGCCGCGGCTGGGAGCCCCACTTCCGGTCTTCCCTGGACGGGTAGCATCGTCTGGCCGACGGGACGGCGGCCTCCTCCTGTGCAGGCTCCCGTTGCTTCGCGCTGCGGGCACCCAGTGGCCCGCGTGGGGCGTGGCTGGGCCCAGCGCCTTCCATGCGTAAGGGGCCTCACGTCTGACCCGCTCGCTCAGCCTCCTACCTGGCTTCCTTCTCCCCCTCGGTCCCAAGGCCCATTTCTACCCGAGGACTGTGCACTTCTTTCTCGTCCCCCGCTCTCGCGGGTCTGGAACCTCTCCTGGTACTTTAGGTATCCCTGTCCTGTTCCCACTCCCCCCACAAAAAAAAAAAAACCTCCGTGCGTGGTTCCCTGAATGAAGTGGAATGGGGCCTTGGCAGCTGCCCCGAACCCATGGCAATGCTGCAAGGTGGGAACTTGGTTTTGTCACTGGTTAGAACCTGTGATCACACCAACCCGTGGCTCCTTTCACTCCAGGCTACTTATGGAGGAGCGGAGGCGCCTTCGCTTGCAGAGGCTGCTGGGATTTGTAGTCTTTTCGATATGAAGGTTGGCAGCAGGAAGCATTGCTTCTAAATACCCTAGGATTTAATTTTCTTGTCTAAATAAACATTGGCCAGTGGGGAGGGATGGGCACACCAGGGCCTCTTGCCACTGCAAAGCAATTCCAGATGCATGTGCCACTTCGTATATCTGACTTTATGTCAGGCTTTGCAAACTAGTGCCTTTAACTGCTGATCCATCGCCCCAATCATAACTTTTTATAATTTTTAAATTTACTTCTTTGCAAGCAGACACACACACAGAGGGAGAATGGGCACATCAGGGCCTCCCCTGCAAACCCAGTTCCAGATACATGTGCCACTTTGTGCATCTGACTTTAATTTTTTTTTTTTTTTTTTGCAAGCAGATACACAGAATGGGCACACCAGGGCCTCTTGTCACTGCAGAACCCAATTGCAGATACATGCAACACTTTGTGCATCTGGCTTTACTTGGGTACTGGAGAATTGAAACCAGGTTGTTAGACTTTGCAAGCAAGTGCCTTAACCGCCAAGCCATCTCTCCAGCCCCCATGATCTTTTTTTCAAAAATTAAAAATAGAGCTGGAGAGATGGCTTAGCAGTTAGGGCACTTGCCTGTGAAGCCTAAGGATTCATGTTCTACTCTCCAGATCCCACTTTAGCCAAATGCAAAAAGGTGAGGTTGCGCATCCCCACTAGGTGGCACAAGGCTCTGGAGTTCGATTGCAGTGGCTGAGGCCCTGGGCAAATTCTCTCTGAAATTTAAAAAAAAAAAAAAGGAAAAAAAATTAATTTAAAAAAATTAAAAATAAGTATTCAACCATGAAAAGTAAGAGGAAGGAGTTTATGAGTGTGAAAAGTGAAAAAAGGGACTTGTAAAGCAGACATCCATTTAGTACATCAAGAGTATATGTTTACGTACAGCATGTAGAGCTGCATGTGATATGTAAAAAGAGTAAGATTTTTGTACCCCTAGAAGCAGTTTTCATCCCATTCAGGTTAACATTGCTCCCATTGAGAATGAATGATACTGCAGCTTCAAATCAGTGAGTTATATGATGAAGTATTTAGTAAATTTTTCTAGGGGTCTTTTAGCTTGTTCTAGTAAAAACTTCCTGTTTGCAGAACACTTTGTGATTCTGCTGACACCATGTTTTGGGAATAAAGGACATCTGTGCTTATCCCACATTGCTGTTAGGGAGGTCTGATATTCATCTATAGTTTCAAGCTAGCCAAAGTGTCTCCTGCTTCTGAGATAGGGAGCTGTTGTCGACTTTGTTTTATTTAAGCCATTATCTACATAAACTACATGTTGCAGTCAGGTTCACATTGCTGGTAGAAATCACACAACCAAGAGCAGCTTGTGGGAAAAGGTTTATTTTGGCTTACAGACTTGAGGGGAAGCTCCATGATAGCAGGGGGAAACGATGGCATGAGCAGAGAGTGTACATCACCCCCTAGCCAACATAAGGTGGACAATACCAACAGGGGAGTGTGCCAAACACTGGCATGGGGAAACTGGCTATAACACCCATAAGCCCGCCCCCAACAATACACTGCCTCCAGGAGGAATTAATTCCCAAATCTCCATCAGCTAGAAACCTAGCATTCAGAACACCTAAGTTTATGGGGAACCTGAACCAAACCACCACATTCCGCCCCTGGCCCCCATAAACTGATAACCATACATGATGTAAAATGCAATGCATTCATCCAACTTTAAAATTCCCCATAGTTTTATCAATTCCAGTGATGTTCATACATCCCCATTGTCCAAGGTCTTTTTTTAACTGAGCCATAAATACCGAAAAAAAAACATAATGGCACAGAATAAACATATAAACATTCACACTGCAAAAGATGGCGTTGGGCATAGCAAAGAAACATTCAACCAATACAAGATTTGAAACAACGAGGGCAAACATCAAACTCTATAGCTTCAAGTCCAACAACTCTAGCCAGTGACATATCTCCAAGTCTGATAATTCTAACCAGCAACAAGTCTCTGTATTCCAATTCCACCCTCCAGGTAGACTACTCACAGTCCTGGAAAACTTCACCCAGGGTCGGCAACTCTCCTTGGCAACCATCTCGTTGTCCCAGCATCTCCACTGGGTCTCCATGCAGGCAACCAGCAAACCTGCTTCACACTGCCCATGCCATTTCTAAAACACAAGACCATGTTTCAAACTCAGTGACCTCTTTCCTGCATTTTTATACTCCATAATACCAGGTAGGGTGCCAATTTGTTAATCCAGGAGGGAATAAGGCAAATTTTGAAGAACAGAACACTCCTTGAGCACTCAGGCCCCTTCCAAAGAGTCTACATTCTTCCTGTTGCCCCAGTGCAGGTCAGCTGGCCCAATCTCAAAGGTTGTAATCTCTCAATTGCAGCTGAACAGGCTGCAGTTCACCCAAAGATTTTTCTTTCTGTGCCCTATCCCTCTGCTCACTCCAGCTCATTTCTATGCAAAGCAATCCTGCACAGCTTCTCAGGACACGGGCATAACAGGAAGCTTCTCATACAAACTGCTAGCCCAGTCCAAGCAAAGCTCTTTCTCACCCTCATAAGCCAACGAGCAGAGGGTGGACATCAACCCCTGGCTAACATAAGGTGGATAATAACAACAGGGGAGTGTGCCAAACACTGACACGGGGGAACTGGCTATAACACCCATAAGCCTGCTCCAGGAGGCTTTAATTCCCAAATCTCCATCAGCTGGGAACCTAGCATTCAGAACACCTAAGTTTATGGGGAACACCTGAATCAAACCACCACACTACATGAACCTTGTACACAGAGCTGCCTCTGGGCACCTATACAAAAAAGGAAAAGAAAAGAAAAGAAAAGATTACCTAGAGTCCACTGGTTCATCACAGCTCAATTCCACTGCACTGCTCATTCAAGACCTAGAAGCAGATTCAATTGGTGTCAGTGACGCCAGTAAGGTGACGCTCAATGTGAGGCACCCAACCTAGGAAGAGTAGACTGGCAAGGAACGATGGAGAGGTATGTGGTTCTGGTAAAGCGTGCAAGGAATCCACTCCAGGACACCAGGGTCAATCCCATAGTAAAGGGAGGATACTAAAAGCACCATGGGTCAAGCCCACAGTAAAAGGGAGGCTTACATGTGCTTATTGTGCAGCATGTTAAAAGCATTAGGGGCAGGAATAAAAAGGAGAGAGGAAAGTTTTTATGAACTCTCTGAATACGTAGATAAATATTGCTACTGGCCACCTCCACAAGGCACTCTGCAGATGCAACAATGGAAGGAAGTTTGAAAATCTTTTAAGCAAACTCACCAGAGAGGTGAAATTACTCCTCTAAATATTTGGTCTTTGTGCAATTTTATTACTTTAGCTATCCAGGCATTACAAGCTGCTATCCCATTGGTAGGTGCAGGCTTTAAGGGTCCCACAGGCAATGCAGAAGGTAAAATTAATTGTGAGGAGGATAATCTGCCCTCCACCTCACCATATCTTTCATTCTTGGAGTCAGAAGACTGGTTTACCATCTTCCTTGGAGTCAGAAGACTCCAAAGAAGATGGTAAACCTCAAGCAGCCTCTGTGTGCTACATGGTTAAAAAGAAAACAAAGCCCACAAGTTTCAAGTCAACAGATTATAAATAAATAATATTCCTCAGTCCTGGACACAGAGACTGAAAAGCGAACTTCAAAGAATTCAGTCTCAAGGACACTCCTCAATACTATGCCACAAAAAGATTTTACTAGAACAGGCTAAAAGACCCTTACTTCAGATATTTACATCATATTGTTTTAGCTCATTAGTGATGCTACAACTAAATACCTCAGGCTGGGTAATTTATAAACAACAGAAATTTATGTTCCCTGTTCTGGAAGCTCGGAAGTCCCCACAGATCCTGTTGTCTAGTGAGATCCCACTCTCTGCTTCAAACATGGCATCTACCTGCTTTTGTACAAGAGCTCATTCATGAGGACTTCACCCTCATGACAGAACCACTTCCCAAAGCCCACTTTTTCTTTGTGTGTGTGTGCATGTGCATGCTACATGCATGTGTGTGTGTATAGATGTGCATGCCTTTAATCCTAGCACTTGGGAGGCAGAGGTAGGATTGCTGTAAGTTCAAGGCTGCCCTGAGACTATTAAGTGAATTCCAGGTCAGCCTGGGCTACAGTGAGAACTTACCTCAAAAAACCAAAAAAAAAAAAAAAAAAAAAAAAAAAAAAAAAGCAGGGCTGCAGAGATGGCTTAGCAGCTCTTGTCTGTGAAGCCTAAGAACCAATATTTGACTCCCCAGGTCCCATGTAAGCCAGATGCACAAGGTGACACAAGTGCAAGGTTGCACATGCACACAAGGTGGTGCACACGTCTGGAGTTTATTTGCAGAGGCTGGAGGCCCTGGCATGCTAATATTCTCTCTCTTGCCCTCTCATAAAAAAATAAAAATGAAAGCCAGGTGTGGTGGCGCACGCCTTTAATCCCAGCACTCGGGAGGCAGAGGTAGGAGGATCGCCGTGAGTTCAAGGCCACCCTGAGACTCCATAGTGAATTCCAGGTCTGCCTGGGCTAGAGTGAGACCCTACCTCGAAAAACCAAAAAATAAATAAGTAAATAAATAAATAGAAATAAAAAATAAAAATGAAGCAGGGCTGGAGAGACGGCTTAGAAGTTAAGGTGCTTGCCTGCAAAGCCTAAGGACCCAGGTTCAATTCCCCAGAACCCATGTAAGCCAGATGCACATGGTGGCACATACATATGGAGTTCATTTGCAGTGGCTAGAGCCCGTGGTGAGCCCATTTCTTTCTCTAATAAATAAATAAAAATAAAATATTTAAAAATGAAGCAGGGGCTGGGGTGTAACTCAGTGGTAGAGCTCTCTCAGTGTCCCTCTCAATAGGATCTTGCAATGTAGGCTGGCCTCAAAGCCTGTCACTTCTCCTGCCTCAGCCTTCCAAGAGCTGAGATTATAGGCATGTACCATGTTGAATGACTTTTCTAGGGCAATGTGAACAAATATCTATCCATCTCAGACAGGGCACCATGACCCAAGAAATAATTCCACGCAAATATAACTTGGTGAAGCAGTGAGTTCATAGTGAATTACATGAGCATGGCTGAGGGGTTATTTACAGGAGCATGGGTAACTCAAAACAGCCTCATTACTGAAAGTACCACCCCAGCATTGTGGTGACTCATTAAAGCAGAATCCTAGGTACTTCCTGTCCAACATGCAGGCAGCTCCACCCAAAAGAACTCCCCACCAAGCAATTTACTGCTTCTATATCCTTGGGGAGTGGCCTTAAGAAACTTGTAACTTTTTAAGCTTCCTAGGCTTACTGAATTTCCTAGGTCTTATGAGTCTTATTCCTTCCTCCAAGAGCAACACAGCACACTACCACCCCACTCTTCAGAGGTAGTATCTAGCATGTGTTTGAGTCACAGCAGGAGAGAGAGAGAGAGAGAGAGAGAGAGAGAGAGAACATGGGTGGTGGGGGAGGTGGGCTGGGGAGATGGTTCAGTGGGAAAAGTGCTTACCTCTTAAGCATCAGTTTGGATCTCCAGAGTGAAAGCTTGGCACAGCAGTACGTGCCAGTAATCTGAGCATGGAGGGAACAGATACAGAGAATCCCTGGGGCTCACTGGCTAGTTAATGTAACCAAATTGATGAGCTCTAGGTGAGCTCCAAGTTCATTGAGAGATAATGTCTCAAAAATAAATAAGATGGAGAGTGACTGAGGAAGATTCTTGATGTCAATGTATGGCCTTCAGATGCACGTGAACCTTCACATACATGTGCAATCCCACACATGGATAAACATACACACACATGCACACCATACACATACACATAAGAAAAGGAAGGAAAAGAAAGCAAGGAAGGGGCTGGAGAGATGGCTTAGCAGTTAACTGACTTGCCTGCAAAGCCAAAGGACCCAGGTTCAATTGCCCAGGACCCATGTAAGCCAGATGCACAAGGTGACACATGTGTCTGGAGTTCGTTTGCAGTGGCTAGAGGCCCTGACGCACCCATTCTCACTCTCTCTCTCTCTCCCTCTCTGTCTCTAATAAATAAATAAATAAATGAACAACAATAATAAATAAAATGAACAATTAAAATTTTTAAAAAGGAAGGAATGGAAAAGAAAGGAAGGAGGAGGGAAGGCAGGAACGAAGGAAGGGAGAGAGGGAAATGGAAATCATGGACAAAGAATAAACCATTCACAAAAGACAGGTCTTTTTTTTTTTTTTTTCCTATTTTTTCAATGTAGGGTCTCTAGCCCTAGCTGACCTGGAATTCACTCTGTAGCCCCAGGCTGGCCTCGATCTCACAGCAATCCTCCTACCTGGGCTTCTCAAGTGCTGGTATTAAAGACATGTGCCATCACGCCTGGAAAAAGACAGGTCTTAAATGGCCAAGGAATCATTAGCTATGTTTGTAAAAGGCAAAACAAAACATCATTTTACCCCTGTGATAATTTTCACTTCTTACATTGGTAAAGTGTCTTATTTATTTGTTTGTTAGATGATAATTTTTTGTCTCTCAAAGGCAGAGCAACGAATACTTCAAATCTACTGGGCAGAGTGGTGTCAATGCTACAAGGAACACTGTGGCAAACTAGGCAGTGGAGATCCAAACCTTAGGAAAGGCCTGGATGTGGTTGTAGCTCTGTGGTGGAGTACACATACTATGCTCTGATTTTAATCACTTTCACTGGAAAAAAAAAGAAAGAAAGAAAGGAAGGAAGAAAAGCCTTAGGAATTTACATATAAATTTAGGAATTCAACAATAATCTGTTGTAAAAGCATACACATGTTTGCAAATATGTTCTTCATAGCGTATTACAATAAGTTGAGGACTGTAGAGATGGCTTAATGGTTGAAGCACTGGCCTGAAAAGTCAAAAGACCCAGGTTCGATTCCCCAGGACCCATGTAAGCCAGATGCCCAAAGTGGCACATGCATCTTAAGTTTGTTTGCAGCAGCTGAAGGCCCTGGCACACACATTCTCTATCTGCCCCTTTCTCTCAAATAAATAAATAAATTGAAAACAACACAAATGTTCAAAAATCAAAAGTTGGTTACTTAAGGAATCAAACACTTTTCTACATGAGGATATCAAGTAATGTAGTAAATGCAAGATGAACAAAATAAACCACAAACTATTTGCAGAGAACAGTTTCTATTTGGTAAAGAAAAAATATATTACATGTGTGCATAAAAATAAAGCTGAAGAGCCATCATGGTGGCACATGCCTTTAATCCCAGCACTCCCGAGGCCAGGTAGGAGGATAATTGTGAGTTTGAGGCCAGCCTGAGACTATAGTGAATTCCAGGTCAGCCTGGGTTACAGTAAGACCCTACCTCGAAAAACCAATCAAATAAAATTAAAAATAGGCTGGTCATGGTGGCACATGCTTTTAACCCAGCACTTGGGAGTCTGAGGTAGGAGGATCGCTGTGAGTTTGAGGCCAATTTGAGACTACATAGTGAATTCCAGGTTACCCTGGGCTAGAGTGAGACCCTACCTTGAAAACAAACAAACCCTTTTTCACTAAGCAGATGCTTACAAGACTGGTTCCCTGGCCACCGTGGTGGGCATGAGTACCACTGGCCGTACTCTCCGGAGAGGTGTCCCCTCAGACACCGGGAGGAGCTGGGACTGCATCTGCATGGACGCAGCGTCTATCCCCACGCGTGGCCCTGGTGCATCCGCTGCTGGATGGGGAGAAGCATTGCCTGCGGCTGGGGGAGAGCTTCAAGGTGCCTCTGCATCCTCCTGCTACACCATTCGTTATGATGCTTTTTTTTTTTTTTGCCTTTTATTGTTATTATTTTTTTAATTGACAACTTCCATAATTGTAAACAATATTCCATGGTAATTCCCCCCCCCACTTTCCCCTTTGAAACTCCACTCTCCATCATGTCCCCCCAATCAGTCTTCTCTTCTATTTTGATGTCATGATCTTTTCCTCCTATTATGATGATATTGTGTAGGTAGTGTCAGGCACTTGTGAGGAGCAGTTGTAAGGAGTCCTACCCTTCCACAATAGAGATATTTCAGTGCCGAGCACTCCTCTGTCACTTCTTCTCAGCACTATGGTGCCTCCTGAGTCATCTGACATTGAAAAGAGAAGGTTCTTGAACCAAAAGTAAGAGTAGCATTAATATATGGGTATGAACATTAAGAGAAGTGCTTACTGGGCAGTTTGGTGAGCATAGTATATAAATTTAGCCAGATACCAGGAGACATTACACCCCTAGGGCTCATGACTACCCCTGTTGTAGGTTTTCAGTATCAGGGATGTATTCCCTCCCATAGAGCAAGCCTCCAGTCAAATTAGAGGGTGGTTGGTTTCCCTCATAACAGACGTGCTACTATCGTACCTGTTGGCTCATTTGGCCTGGCTGGCCAAATATTAGTCTTGCAATGTCCACTGTTGAGTATCTTCACTGGTGATTTCTCTTTCTCCCATTGAACTGCATGCAGCGTGGCTTTTTCCAACTTTCTGTCAGCTGGTCTACATGGTAGAGGGTTTCAGCTCAGCTCCAGCAGGATTTCTCAGTGTCCTTGCAGCCCAAGTATGTGGAGTTTTCAGCAATAGGGTCTTACCATCTATTCCTGGTGGGAAACCAAGGGCCTTGGCAATGGCCTATAATATTTTGGGGGCATCAGGGACCTCCTGGCCAACAACTCACTGGAAGGTATCCCATCCCTGGCACTGAAAATTTTCTAGTAACAAAGTGTTCCATTGTCCAAAAAAGTAGGTTTTAATATGACTTATTTATATTCTCTTAGATTTTGATTAGCCCTCCCTCCACCTTTCCTTTACTCAATCTCTTCCCCTGACCTCACTTAGGCCTTTTCACCCCCATTAATCTGTTCTTGTACTTACATATATACAATGCCATCCTATTAAGTCCCTCCTCCCTCCCTTTCTATTCCCTTTATATCTCCTTTCTAGCTTACTGGCCTCTGCTACTGAGTTTTGTTTTTTTTCTTACTCACATAGAAGTCCAATCATTTGTAGCTAGGATCCACATATGAGAGAGAACATGTGATGTTTGGCTTTCTGGGTCTGGGTTACCTCACTAGTATAATACTTTCCAGATCCATCCATTTTCCTGCAAATTTCATAACTTCATTTTTCTTTGCTGCTCAGTAGAACTCCATTGTGTAAATGTGCCACATCTTCATTATCCGCTCATCAGTTGAGGGACATCTAGGCTGGTTTCATTTCCTGGTGATTGTGCATAGAGTGGCAATAAACATGGTTGAGCAAGTATCTCTAAGATAGTGAGATGAGTCCTTAGGATATATGCCTAGGAGTGCTATAGCTGGATCATGATCATATGGTAGATCTATTTTTAACTGTCTCAGGAACCTCCACACTGATTTCCATAATGGTTGACCAGATTGCATTCCCACCAACAGTGTAGAAGGGTTCCTCTTTTTCTACATCCTTGCCAGAATTTATGGTCATTTGTTCTCATCATGGTAGCCAATCTGACAGGAGTGAGATGGAATCTCAACGTAGTTTTAATCTGCATTTTCCTGATGACTAGGGATGTTGAACATTGTTTTAGATGTTTATATGCCATCCGTATTTCTTCTTTTGAGAACTCTCTATTTAGTTCCATAGCCAGCCCCCCCCCTTTTTTTTTTGGTTTTTCGAGGTAGGGTCTCACTCTAGCCCAGGCTAACCTGAAATTCACTATGTAATCTCAGGGTGGCCTTGAACTCATGGTGATCGTCCCTGTCTCTGCTTCTCTAGTGCTAGGGATTAAAGGTGTGCGCCACCACACCTGGACATAGCCCATTTTTTAATTGGGTTATTTGATTTCTTATTATTTTTTATTTTTATTTATTTATTTATTTTGGTTTTTTGAGGTAGAGTCTCACTGCAGCTCAGGCTGACCTGGAATTCACTATGTAGTCTCAGGTTGGCCTCAAACTCACTGTGATCCTCTTACCTCTGCCTCCCGAGTGCTGTTATTATTTAATTTTGAGTTCTTTGTATATCCTAGATATTAATCCTCTATCAGATGTGTAGCTGGCAAAGATTTTCTCCCATTCTGTAGGTTGCCTCTTTGCTTTATTCACAGTGTCCTTTGCCATACAAAAGCTTTGTAATTTCATGAGGTACCATTCAAATACACAGAGGATGAAATCAGAGAATCACTCCCATTCACAATTGCAGCAAAATAAATAAATAAATAAATAAAGTTCCTTGGAATAAACCTAACCAAGGAAGCAAAGGATCTCTACAATGAAAACCTAAAAACACTGAAGCTAGAAATTGCAGAAGATACTAGGAAATGGAAAGACATCCCTTGTTCCTGGATTGGAAGAATCAATATTGTGAAAATGGCAATATTACTAAAAGCAATCTATACATTTAATGCAATCCCCATCAAAATTCCAATGGCACTCTTCACAGAAATAGAAAAAACAATCATTCATTTGGAAGCACAAAAAACCTTGAGTATGTAAAACAATTTTGAGCAACAAAAGTAAGGCTGATGGTATCACCATACCTGATTTTAACCTATATTACAAAGCCACAGTAACAAAAACAGCATGGTACTGGTATAAAACAGACACATAGATCAATGGAAAGAATAGAGGGCCCAAATGTAAGTCCGGGTAGCTATAGCCATATGATATTCAACAAAAATGCCAAAAATACTCATTGGAGAAAAGACGGCCTCTTTTGCAAATGGTGCTGGGAAAACTGGATATGTATCTGTAGAAGGATGAAAATAGATCCTTATATCTCTCCATGCACAAGAATCAAGTCCAGATGGATCAAAGACCTTAATATCAGGCCTGAAACTCTGAATCTGCTAGAGGAAAAAGTAGGGGAAACCCTTCAACATATTGGTATTGGCAAAGACTTTCTGAATATAACCCTGATTGCTCAGGAAATAAAACTATTCATTATGATTTTAAGCCAGCATCCATAGATGTATCCTGTGAAGGAGAGCTTCAGATTAGCAAAGGAGATGAAGTCACAGTTACACTGTCATATATCCCTGGATCCATACCACCAATGACTGTCTTCAAGGGAAACAAACGGCCTTATCAGAAAGACTGTGTGCTCATTATTAATCACGACACTGGTGAATATGTGAATATGTGCTGGAGAAACTCAGCAGTAGCATTCAGGTCAAGAAAACAAGAGCTGAGGGGTGCAGTAAAATCCAGGCCCGAATGGAGCAGCAGTCTACTCATCCCTCACAGCCGTCACAACCACCACCACTTATGCCATTCAGAGTCCCAACAAAGCCTCCAGTTGGACCCCAAACTTCTCCCTTGAAGAATAACCCCCTCACCTGAACCCCAGCTGGATGACATCAAAAGAAAGCTGAGGGCTGAGGTTGACATCATGGGGCAGATGAGCGGTAGCAGTGCAAGCAGCTCCTCAGACTCTGAGAGGTCCTCAGGGGGTGACCACTGACAGCTCCAGCAGTGGAGGTGAGGATAACAGCCCAGCCTCTCCTCCACAGCCTTCTCACCAACAGGCCTACAATAGCAGGCCCACCATGGCGAATGTAACCGGGCGACCCCAAGGAAGCATCAGCGCATGAACACATTCAGAAAGGACCTGCAGCTCTGTGAATCTGGCAGTGACAGTGATGACCAGCACCAGAGGTCCCAGGTCTACTTCCTGCTGCACAGACATGCAGACCTGGCTACTTGCACATGGAGTCCATCACCAAGGGGAGATCCGAGCCTGGAGGAGTTGGGGGCCTGCAGCTTTTACATTTCCGTCTTAGACTTGGTGGTGATGGGTGATTTTCTCATGTGATTTTTGAACAATGTCTTAAAAAAATTTTTTTTTAATTTATTTGAGAGAGGGAGAGAGAGAGAATGGGCATACCAGGGCCTCCAGCCAGTGCAAACAAACTCCAGATGCATGCACCCCCTTGTGCATCTGGCTTATGTGGGTCCTGGAGAATTGAACCAAGGTCCTTTGGCTTTGCAGGCAAATGCCTTCACTGCTAAGCCATCTCTCCAGCCCTGAACAATCTCTTGTTTCAGAGATTGAGTAGATATATAGAAGTGCTTACTATATATCTATCTTGTTAACATGAAAAGCAGACAAAGGCACCCTGGTCTAGGTCACTCACAGAGTGTGTCTTCATCAGGTCAGTGATTCAGTTTCAAGCCTCAGTAGCCATCCATTTGGCTGAGTGGTCTGCACCATTTTCTTTCTCTTTCTTCCTTCCTTCCTTCCTTCCTTCCTTCCTTTCTTTCTTTCTTTCTTTCTTTCTTTCTTTCTTTCTTTTTTTTTTGGAGGTAGGGTCTCACTATAGCTCAGGCTGACCTGGAATTCACTATGTAGTCTGAGGCTGGCCTTGAACTCATGGCGATCCTCCTATCTCTGCCTCCCATGTGCTGGGATTAAAGGTATGTGCCACCATGCCCGGCTTTTTTTTTTTTTTTTTTTTTTTGAGGTAGGGTCTCACTCTAGTTTAGGTTGATCTGGAATTTACTATGCAGTCTCAGGGTGGGGACTCGAACTCATGGCGATCCTCCTACTTCTGCCTTCCAAGTGCTGGGATTAAAGGTGTGCGCCACCATGCCCAGAGTCTGCACCATTCTTTGAGAGGTGAGGAAGGAAAGGGGATCCTCACATGGCATCATAGAAATAGGTTAAAGCCACTTTACATTCATGAGCAAGTGGTAAGGAAGCTTTGTCTGACCCAGACTGATGAGACTGTAGAGATGGACTTTAGGACAGTCTCATGTCAGCTGGTTAAGACCCTGGAGATCCACTAGCCCAGTTCCTCATGAGCTAGGAAAGAGAAGCACCGCTGGGTCATGGCCCCCAGCCCAGGCCTTCTTATTACTTCCTCTGAATTATGCTTATTGGAAACAGATTCTTACATATGGAACTTTTAGATGGACACTGGCACTTTTTTTTTTTTTTTTGGTTTTTTGAGGTAGGGTCTCACTCTGGCTCAGGCTGACCTGGAATTCACTATGTAGTCTCAGGGTGGCCTCGAACTCACGGCGATCCTCCTACCTCTGCCTCCTGAGTGTTGGGATTTAAGGCGTGAGCCACCATGCCTGGCTCAACACTGGCACTTTTATTGGATTCCAAAAGACAAAAGTGCTTTTGAGTACATCTAGCTTGAATTCAGATTCAAACGATCCTTAAATGCCTGGGGTTGAGCGAACCAATGACACCAGTAGCCGCTCTTCTATGGGTGACTCAGCTCATCCGAGGCTTTTAGTTCCATGTGGACTCACCAGAGGTGGTTTTCATTCCATGGATTTTAGCAGATGTAGGAGCAGAAGAGAGGTGTGGTAAAGAAGCCTCTGGACAAATGAGCCAGCAGCAAGTTTCCATGATGAGAATCTAGCACATTCCTGTCAGCTCTTTCTGTTCATGCTATTGTGCCACTGCTTGTGCCTGGCTCCCAGATGGATTTGTATTTTTATAGAAACCTAGAAGGAAGTCGCAAGCTTGCCTTCTGCAGTGCTGTTTCCAGATGACTCTGTTGTTGCTGGACACTCGTCACTATTAAATGTTCGTGCTGTGTAATGTGTGCTGAAGTGTCCTGTGGTCAGTGCTGTGCTGCCATGTCTGTAGTCTGAATGTGTCTGCTTGGCTTCAGCAAGTGTCAAGACATTAGCGGTGGCTTTCTGTCCTCAGGTTCCTCCACTTACGTGGAGGGAAACAGACAGATGGTTCATGGAGTTAGAACTGTTTCACTGAACTAAAAGTATTTATACATGCCTTCCTTTTCTCCAAAGTCTTGCTTTATGTAGACAGAAATGTTGGGTCAGAGTGTTTCATTTCTATAGGAAGTATTTGCATATGACACTGGGCTTGGAGAGTCAAGCCTCAGACCTCCCCATCACCTCTCCTACCCAGTACCCCACATGATTCTCCAGTGTGGCTCCTACTTTTACTCTTGGCACAAATCTTCAATGGTTCTGTCCTCCAGTCCCCACCAGAATAAGGAAGCTGTTTTGGACTGCAGAATGTAACCTCACGAATGACTTTTCTCATGAGGATCCTCTGCCAGTCAGACTGGGCTTCCTCCTATCCTTGTGCGTCTGCTGTCCGCTGCTCTCCTCCCCTCGCTCCAAGCCCCTGTCGTCACGGCTTCTCTGCTTCTTTCAACCTGCGGGGTGTGCCCAGTGTGCACCTGACCTTTGCTTGTACTCTGGTTGGTCCAGGCTGCTCCAAGCAGGGACTGTCAGCCCATCTTCATAGAATTAGGCATTTCGGGGGCTTCTGGCCTGGCTGGGAAGGGGGCTGAGAAAACTAACAGGGAAGGACAAAGGATAGGCAGAGAAAACACTCCAGGCATTTGGACAAAGCTGAAGATACCCATGAAGGTCTCAGAATGAATTTTTAGGTGTCTTTCTTTGGTCTATGCAGTGTTGACAGTACTAGGGGTCATTTAGACGAGGTGAATAGACAGGTTTCCAATGTCTGAGGAGCCAAGGAAAAATGGGACTTGGGGACACAGATGAACTAGCTGTTTGTAATAATGCCAGTAGTACTTATTTCTGTAGCAGAATCATTTTCTCTGTGGGTGGTATCTTTCAGTGGTAGGAAACCTTAAAAATTCCAAATCCTTACTTCCCTGTTTGAGAATGCATGAGAGAGCTATTTATTACATTATTTTGAAAGAGAATTATCTTTCTGTTTTGAAGACATGTATTAGATACAGCCAAACTGGACAATTCTATTTGGTAAGGAACATAGAATTTTTGAAACTCAGGCTTTAACTAGTAGCTTGGAAGATAAGACCAACTGAAGCATTGTGACATGTTCTTGCTCCTGTTATTTCTGTCTTGGATTCACTTACTTGTTCTTTAATGGGAATTTAGATCTTGTGCCTAAAACATTCATTTGATTAATTATGATATAGATACACCTGTTTATATTTACGTAAGATATTTGCTGTATAGAGTCCCCCGTACTTTTTTTTTGGTATTTCGAGGTAGGGTCTCACTCTGGCCCAGGCTGACCTGGAATTTACCATGTAGTCTCAGGGAGCCCTTGAACTTATGGCGATCCTCCTACCTCTGCCTCCTGAGTGCTGGGATTAAAAGCATGGGACACCATGCCTGGCTCCCCCCTTTCAAAAGATGAACTTATTTAAATAAAAAATGAAGGTCAGCAATGAAAAACAAACAAATCAACAACAACAAAAACAAAAAGGGCTGGAGAGATGGCTTAGTGGATAAGGCATTTGCCTACAAAGTGAGAGAATCCCAGTCCCACTCTCCAGGACCCACGTAAACCAGATGCACAAGGGGTGCGCACGCATCTGGAGTTCGTTTGCAGTGGCTGGAGGCCCTGGCGTGCCCATTCTCTCTTTCTGTCTCTCTCTGTCTCTCTCTGCCTCTTTCTCTCTCTGAAATAAATAAATAGATAGAAATATATTTTTAAAAATAATAAAAATAATAATAAATAAGCTAAGTGTGATGCTGCACACCTTTAATTCCAGCACTTGGGAGGCAGAGGTAGGAGGATCTCTGAGTTTGAGGGCACCCTGAGACTACATAGTGGATCCAGGTCAGCCTAGGCTAGAACAAGACCCTACCTTGGAGCAGAAGCAAAAAGACATTAAATTTATTCATACTTTTGGAAGTTTTCCATAATTTAAATACATAATTGAGCCGGGCATTGTGGCATATACCTGTAATCTCAGCAGCTAGGAGACTGAGGCAGAAGGATATTAAGTTTGAGGTTAATCTAGGCCACATAGTGAGACTCTGTTTTAAAAAATACCAAAACAAAAGTTTAAATCTTAAAAAATTATAAATGCACCCCAGGCATGGTGGTGCATGTCTTTAATCCCAGCATTCCAGAGGCAGAGGTAGGAGGATTCTCTTGAGTTCAAGGCCAGCCTGAGACTCCATAGTGAATTCCAGGTCATCCTGGGCTAGAGTGAGACCCCACTTTATAAAACAAACAAAAAGATTATATATGTGCAAAATGCATATTTGTTCCTGTATTCCAGTTGTTCCAAAGTTGAATATAATTCTTTAATTCAAGAATAGATATCAGGAATCTTTTCTCTCCTGAGACCAACAAAGGGGACTGACCTCGCCCTGGGCACTAGGCAGGTGTTAGTCATTGCTAAAGTTGCCAGTGATGTTAATGACGAAATCTTTATGTTTGTAAGCACTCCTGGTGTAAATAAGCAAACACTGGATATGGAGAAATTTGTCTCTGTAATTAGTAGCTATTAGACTTTCTTGCTGCCCAAGCTTCGATGAGCAAAAGCAGTCAAATAGTCAGTCAGACCACCCTCATACTGACACCAGCCATCTTGACCACTCCATGGACACACTGAGATAGCTCTGCAGAAGTGTGCAGCTGGCAGTCTTTTGCACAGGAGGCAGGAGGATCAGGAGTTCAAGACTGACCTCACTACATAGTAGGCTCAAGGCTAGCCTAGGCTACATTAGACTTTCCAAAAAAAAGTGGGGGTGGGCAGTGGATAAAATGCTTGCCACACAAGCATTAGCATTTGAATTTGGATTCCCAGAACCCATGGAAAGCCAAAAGCAGTAGCACAAGTGTCTATAATACCAGTGTGCCTATAGCAAGATGGGAGGCAGACACAGGAGAATCTTTCAGAAGCTTGGGACAGCCTAACAAATACAGTGTTGAACAACAAGAAACTCTGGCAACACAGAAAGAAAGAAGGCAGGAGGGAGGGAGACAGAGAGGAAGAGAAAGAGAAAGGAAAGAAGGAAAAGAAAGGGAAAAAGGAAGGGTGGTTGAAGTTGTTGTTCACCCTAGCTCTAGAATGCAATCTCAGCCAGGTCTGTTTGAATATTTTGTACCAGTCTTTTTTAAAAAAATATTATTTATTTATTTATTTATTTGAGAGAGAGAGAGAGAGATGAGAGAGAGAGAGAGTTCTGGGGAATCAAACCAGATCCTTAGGCTTTACAGGCAAGTGCCTTAACCGCTAAGCCATCTCTGCAGCTTTGTACCAGGCTTTTTGCAGTCACAAGCCTGGATGAACCAGTTCCTCCTTGGCCAGAGGCAGAGCACTTCCTTGGGTGGTGGAACTACTTTGACTGGTGGAAAGGCCCAAGCAAGAGCTTGATGCTAGCCATAAGGCTGTGATTGGTCCAACAAATGGCTGAGATAGGTCCAAACACTTCAGGCTTTATCGTCAAGCTGCTCAGGCTCACTCCATGATTTGGCTAGGAAGTCTCTCCTGTGCATCCACAAAACAATCAAAGAGTCACCTATCAAAAGCAGAATAACCAAGAAGCTTTCTTAGAGAAAGAAGTATGTAGTGCCCAGCTCCCTGGTATTATAGGTTAGGACCCAGCCTGGAACACTGTCATCCTCATGGAAAGGGTTGGTAAGCTAATGCAAGCTGTGGTGGTTTGTATGTAGAATGTCCCTCATCCCTCAGTGTTTGGATGCTTAACATCTAGGAGGTGGAGTCTTGGTAGAGAAAGTATGTCAGTGGGGTTGGGCCTTGTGTTATAGCCCAGCCCTGCTTGGTGCTCTAACTTTTGCTACTTCCTTGAAGCTAATATGATGATGTGATGCCTACTGTCTGCTCTTGCCATGCTTTCTCCACCATGATGAAACTTCCTTCAAAACTGCTAAGCTGAAATAAACCCTTTTCTTTCAATAGACTGCTTTTGGTATTTTGTCCCAGCAACAAAAACAGTAATGGATAGACATGTCCTGTCATGTGTTGAATTATATCCTCCCCCTAAAATTCATATGAAGTCCTCCCCTTTGGTGCCTCAGAATATGGCCATATTTAGGAACAAAAAAGGGCTCTAAGGAGCAAATTAAGATGGGCCCTAACTTAACCTGAGTGCCCTTGTAAAATGTGATTAAGACAAGGATACTCACAGAGGGAAGACCATCTGAGGACATGGGGAGTAGAGAAACCTGAAATGAAACCAACTCTGTTGACACCTTGGTCTTGAACTTCCAGCTTCCAGAACTGCAAGGAAGCCAGTTTCTGTTGTTTCAGCCCCACAGTCTGTGCAGTGTTACAGCAGCGCAGAAACTCATACCTCAAGGGACAAAGAACACTTCCTTGGGAACACATCCCAGGAGCAGCCCAAAGTGCCTTAGAGTACCCCTAAAATTCCTTGGGATAAGCACAAATGTGAATCATATCAGATAGTTTATTTTAAAGTATCAAGTATTCTTAATTTCCAAAAATCATAGAGATTCAATGGATATGATGGCAAAAACTCCAGGAGAGGGCAGCAAGAGAAGCATTTGATGTTTTGGTGCTGTTCTGAACTGGAAGCAGCTATGTACAAGGACCAAGATAGGCTTTTGGGGATAGGCCCTCAACTTCCTGGAACTGAGTTCTTTAATACCTGACTGAACCAGAACAGGAACTCTGAGAGCCCTGGCAAGGAGCCCAGACCCACCTGAACCTTCATAGACCTACATACAGAACCACGCTGTTCTTACTCACTCCAACCCTTCCTGCCACACCTTGCTGTGATTAGATCAGGAGTGCAGAAGGGGCCAGATGCACCTCAGTGATGTTGCCATCCCGTCTGTGGTCCGAGGGGGGAAGGTGACCATCTGCAAGCCAGGAACCTCAGCTACTGTACTTTGATCTCGGACTTTCCAGCTTCCAGAATGTCAGTTGTCTAAACAACAACAACTAGCTGAATGTGGTCAAATTCTGCACCCCCTCTCCGCACTCCACTAGAGCCAACTGTACTAGCCCAGTCAGGGTGTTGAATGGTAGGAAACTTGGCCTTTGGGATTTTTGCTTGCTGGTCTCATTTTATTAGTTTCCTTATATGAAAAATAGGAATCGTAACATCTGCTCATGACATCCCATTGCATATTTGTGAAAACTAAAAGGTAATAGTGGAGCATGTTTGGTTAGGCATCCCACATCTAGCAGCATGCCCAGGAGTGCTCCAGGGAAAAGAAAAAGGAATTATGTTTTAAGTTTCTGGATATTAGGAGAGACTCACTGTTGATCTAGAGGCATCAGTTGCTCTCTATCTTTTTATTTATTTATTTTTGGTGCACCCTGGTTATTATGTGGTCAACACCCTTCCACACTCTACTTTAGTATTAACTGTAAACCCGAACTTGTCTGAGAGCGACATCTTGTGGCCTTCCCATATAATTATAATTATAATATACCTTACCATATAATTATTCCTTAAGCTCTTTTGTAAGGGTTTAAAAGCAGCCCCAAGCCATACACCATTCCTACAACATATACAAACAGGCAGGACTATTATGAAATATTTAAAAATCAATATATTTAAAAATATTTTATTTATTTATTTGAGAGATAGAGAAAGAAGCAGAGAGAGAGAGAAAAAGAGAGAAAGAGAAAGAGAATAAACACACCAGGGCCTCTAGCCCTGCAAATGAACTCCAGACGCATGCACCACCTTGTGCATCTGGCTTATGTGAGTCCTGGGGAATCGAACCTGGGTCTTTGGCTTAGCAGGCAAGCACCTTAACCATTAAGTCATCTCTCCAGTCCATCAATGCATTAAAAATATTCCTTCAACCCATTTATTTAGCCAGAGAAACTGATTTTCTATCAAATTCACACATTGCTGTTTGGAATGAAATTATTACATGTATTAATAAAGTATTATATTCAAGTCATTTGGCATTATATTTCATGTTGATTCTTTTCTTTTTTATTACAGGTTGTTTATATTCCATAGGAATAACGTACATGAATATTATTACACAGTGTTATTAAAAGTTCATTAAAGGCTGGAGAGATGGCTTAGTGGTTGATTGCTTGCCTATGAAGCCTCAGGACCCCAGTTCGAGGCTTGATTCCCCACTACTCACGTAAGCCAGATGCACAAGGTGGCGGATACAATCTGCAGTTTGTTTGCAGTGGCCAGAGCCCCCTAATGCACCCATTCTCTCTCTCTATCTTCCACTTTCTCTCTCAAATAAATAAAAAAAAATAAAAGAGTTCATTAAAAACTGTTGGTAACATCACTTATGTGCTAATAAATTTATTTTTCAGTATTATCATTTCCTCCCCCCTCCTTTTCTCCTTTTATTTATTTATTTTTTGTTTCGTTTTTTTTTGAGTCAGGGTCTCACTCTAGCCCAGGATGACTCACCTGGAACTCATTCACTGCCCAGGCTAGCCTTGAAATCATGGTCATCTTCCTACCTCCTCCTCCCAAGTGCTGGGATCATAGACGTGAGCCACCATCCCCAGGTTCTTCTGCCCCCCTCTCTCCATCCTTCCCTCTGTCTTTCCCTCCATCCATTTGCTTCCCTCCCCCCTCCTTCCCTTCCTTCTTCCTGTTCTTTTTGCAGCACTGGGGAACAAACCCAGGGTTACTGAAGTAGACCTCAGTCCACAAATATAATTATATATATATATATATATATATATATATATATATATATATATATACATACACACACACACACACACACACACACACACACACACACATATATATATATATATATATATATACACACACACACACACACACACACACACACACATATATATTGAGGTAGGGTATTGCTTTAGCCCAGGCTGACCTGGAATTCACTATGTAGTCTCAGGTTGGCCTTAAACTCACAGTGATCCTCCTACCTCTGCCTCCCGAGTTCTGGGATTAAAGGCATGTGCCACCACACCTGGCTTTAATTTTCTATTGATAATAAGCCCAAAGAACTTATGTTTGACACATATAACTTTCAAATATGCATGTTTAAGAGAATTAGCTTCATTTAAAACCACAAGTCATCTGCAAGTAGGTCTTCTTGCTAGTGGTGTTCTATAAAATACTGAATTAGACAAGCAGTGGTTACTGGAAATGGAGGATGCAGAGATGATTATTAATTTTGCATGTATACTGCACAATACAACATGACCTCAGAGGCCAAGATGTGCTCTTCACACTACTGGAAGGACCTGGTAGCAAACAACAGCTCCATCAGTCAAATCTCGCTTGACTGAACATAATAGAAATTCAGTTCTACATGTCAAACACAGAGGTTAGCTAGAGGATTCCACAAGAAATTACCTGACATTACACACATGAGCACTCCTCTGTTTTACATTCCATTTTGGATGCTGAATATGAAACAGATTCTGCAAAAGAAAAGCTTAGCTTCAGGGAACACACTTTAAAACTCTTTTGTATTTTTTCGCGCACCTGAGTGCAGGCAAGCCATCGTGCAGGTGTAGAGGTCAGAGGACACCTTTCGGGCATTGCTCCTTGTCCTTCACCTCCTCTGAGGCAGGGTCTCACCACTCTGTTTGCTAGGCTAGCTGGTCCAGGAGCCTGTGGGAAATTTTTTTCTGTCTGCCTCCTATCTCACTGTAGGCATGCTGGGATTACAGAAGTCCACCATAGCTTCCTGATTTTTGTTGAGTGCAAGGATCTAAACTCAGGCATTCACACTTGTGCAGCAAGTGCCTTATCCACTAACCCATCTCTCTAGCTGTTGTTCTTTTTTGTAAGTATTTATTTATTTGAGAGAGAGAGGGACAGAGAGAGAGAGAGAAAAAAAAATAATGGGTATGCCAGGACCTCCAGCCACTGCAAATGAACTCCAGATGCATGCACCACTTTGTGCATCTGGCTTTATGTGAGTACTGGGGAATCAAACCTGTGTCCTTTGGCTTTGCAGGCAAGTGCCTTAACTGCTAAGCCATTTCTCCAGCCCCTTTTTGGTCTTTTTTTTTTTTTTTTTGAAGCAGGGTTTCATATAGCCTAGGCTGGCATCAAAATCACTAAGTAGCTGAGTATGACTCTGAACTCCTGATCAATCCTTCTGCCTTTGTCTCCCAAGTGCTGGAATTAAAGGTATGTACCACCATATTTGGATTACTTATATTTTCAAATCTTTTTTTTGTTCCAGTGCTGGGGATTAAACTCAGGGCCTTGCACTTGCTAGTCAACTGCTCTACCACTGAGCTATATTTCTAGCTCATTATTTTGTATTTCAAAGAATAAGCATACATGGAAACATTTTTAGTTTTATTTTCACAAATTTACAAGCCAGAGAGATGGAAAGTTAGACCTCTGTGCTTTATGTTCTTGATATACTTGGTAAGAAAAGTAGCAACACTGTTTACTAGGGAAGGAAGGTAGTTCCCATGGGTAATTAGTTATTATGACTTGGTGTTAACCTGTTTGGCTCCATCATTCGCTAGCTGAATAACCTTAGACAAGTAACTTCCCCTGTCTGAGGCCTTTCTTCATCTGTGTAAGTGAAGGTAAGTATATACCCCCAAAGTGCTGCTAAGTGATTATGTAAGAAAAACATGTCAAGCTGGGCGTGGTGGTGCACGCCTTTAATCCTGGCACTCAGGAGACAGAGGTAGGAGGATTACCGTGAGTTTGAGGCCAGCCTGAGACTCCATAGTGAATTCCAGGTCAGCCTGGGCTAGAGTGAGGCCCTACCTCGAAAAACCAAAAACCAAAACAAAACAAAAACAACAACAACAAAAAAACAACAACATGTCAACTGCTTAGCATAGTGTGTGTCCCATAGAAAGCATTAATAAAGGTTGGCTCCTAATTGATTTTTGACCAGCCAGGCATGGTGGTGCATGCCTGAAATCCCAGCACTTGGAAAGTTGAGGCAAGAGGATGAAGAGTTCAAGACCAATTACAACTGCATGGCAAGTTTGTTCTCACTATTTTCTTTTGTTCTCTCTACTCAATCCCTCTTCCGCTGAACCCCATCTTCTTTCCAACCTAGTCTCTACTATTTTAATGTAATTTTTTTTTTTTTTTTTTTTTTTTTTTTTTTGCCCTTCTTTCTAGCCTGGGACTTGTGATTCTTCTGCCCCAGGCTTCTGAGCTCTGGGATTACAACTGTGAACCATCATTCCTGACCTAGGTGCAAATATCATTATTCATTCTAGGAATCATTTGGTCATTATTAAAGCTCTTTTTTTTTTTTTTTTTTTTTTTTTTTTTTGTATCCCTGGCTAGCAGATTAGTCAGCTTTAAAACAATAGGGGCTTTGAGCTCTCCTAAATAAAATTCAACTACATAGTAATGTTCCTTCAATGAGGAAGGCAATCTTTTATAAAAAAATATATTTTATGCTGGGCGTGGTGGTGCACGCCTTTAATCCCAGCACTCGGGAGGCAGAGGTAGGAGGATCGCCATGAGTTCGAGGCCACCCTGAGACTACATAGTGAATTCCAGGTCAGCCTGAGCTAGAGCGAGATCCTACCTCGAAAAACCTATATATATATATATATATATATATATATATATATATATATATATATAATTTATTTGAGAGAGAGAGAGAGAAAGAAAGAAAGAAAGAAATGAAAGAAAGAAAGAAAGAGGATGGGCATGCCAGGGCCTCTAGCCACTACAAATGAACTTCAGATTCATGTGCCACCTTGAGCATCTGGCTTTATGTGGGACTGGGGAAGTGAACCTGAGTCCTTAGACTTTGCAGGCAAGTGCCTTAAATGCTGAGCCATCTCTCTAGCCCCAGGAATGTTTTCTGTTTTAAAATTTTTTTTACGTCAGATGGGCAATGTGCTGACATCATAACAAGGTTTGTGAGAGGCACAAGTCATGCAAGTACGTGGACATAATATCATCACACTTATGAACCAATAAAAGGATTGAATGTTATCTTTTTTCTTTTGGTTTTTCCAGGTAGGGTCTCACTCTAGCCCAGGCTGACCTGGAATTCACTATGTGGTCTCAGGGTGGCCTTGAACTCATGGCGATCCTCCTACTCTGCCTCCCAAGTGCTGGGATTAAAGGTGTGCACCACCACAGCCGGCTCAAATACTATTTTTTAAAAATACTTTATTTATTTATTTGAGAGAGGGGGAGGGAGGGGAAGAGGGAGAGGGAGAGAAAGAGAGAAAGAGAGAAAGAGAAGAAGAGGCAGAAAGGGAGAATGGGCACACCAGGGCCTCCAGCTACTGCAAACAAACTCCAGACGCATGCACCACCTTGTGTATCTGGCTCACGTTGGTACTGGGGAATCAAACCTAGGTCCTTAGGCTTCTCAGGCTTAACTGCTAAGCCATCTTTCTAGTCCCTTGAATGCTATTTTTTGAAAGTGTAAAACAGCTGCTCTAGTCCTGAGGAGGTGGATTTGTGGTGGTATAGCTTCAGGACCCACAGTTGTCCTTTCTACTGGCCTTCTGAGACCATCTCCAGGTTGTGTGCTGATAGTCTTTGTGCCGTTTGGTTGCACTGCAAAGCTGTGGGACAGCTCAGGTGGCAGAGGCACAGGGAGGGAAGGAGAAGTGGGTGCACACAGCGCTGCCACAGTTCTCGGGTGAAGGCTGAGAGCTGTCATGGGTCACCTACTCAATCAAGTCCCTCAGGTGAGAAAGCCAGTTAAGTGGGCTGTGCACAGGAAGACTGCTAACCAGCAATCGCCACCTGGATGGTGGGTGTTACCCAGGAGCTGTGGAGGCTGTGTGAACTAAACAACATGAGACTCATACCCAGGAGGCCCCTACTCAGCTCTGTGCTGTTCCCCAAGAGAAGCTAGCAGTGCTGGCTTTATTTACGTAATAATAATAGTGTGGGGCTAGGACACATCTCAGTTGGTAAAGCCCTTGCCATGCAAGCATGGGGACCAGAGTTTGGGTCCCCAGAACCCACCTGAAGACCTGGGGGCATGGCAGCCACTCGTAGGCTTGGGAGGTAGATACTGAGAATCTCTGGGGTTTGCTGGCTAGCTAGACTAGTCAAATTGGCAAGCTCTGGGTTCAAGTGAGAGGCCCTGTCTCAAAAAAAAAAAAAAAATAAGGTGGGGCTGGAGAGATGGTGTAGCCGTTAAAGCACATGCCTGCAAAGCCTGAGGACCCAGGTTTGATTCCCCAGGTCCCACATAAGCCAGATGCACATGGTGGCGCATGTGTCTGGAGTTTGCAATGGCTACAGGCCCATTCTCTCTCTGTCTCTCTCTGACTCTAATAAATACATAAATAAAAATAAATATTAAGGGCTGGAGAGATGACTCAGCAGTTAAGGTGTTGGCTTGCACAGCCAAAGGACCCAGGTTCAGTTCTCCAGGACCCATGTAAGTCAGATGCACAAAGGGGCACATGTGTCTGGAGTTCATTTGCAGTGGCTAGAGGACCCGGCACATCCATTCTCTCTCTCCCTCTGTCTGCCTCTAATAAATAAATAAATAGATCTTTAAAAAATTAAAATTAAAAAAATAAGGTGGATGGTTGAGGAAAACACCCTACATTGACCTCCAGGCTCTACATGCACACGTGAACATGTGCATGCACACCTGCATCCACATGTGAGCCCACACACACATGTACATGTTTGCAAACATGTATATCAACACATACACACAAAAATAATGATAATACTTTATAGGTAAACATTGAACTGTCTCTGGGATCTTGGTCTGGACTCCATGGTCCTTGTAATCTGTCAAAAGGATTAATGTTGGGGCTGGGAAAAGTGGGTTAAGTGTTTGCTGCACAAACATGAAGACCTGAGTTTGGATCCTCAACACTCAAGTAAAAGCTGGTCATGGTGGTGTGTGTTTTTCTTCCCAGTGCTGGGGATGCAGAGACCCGAGGATCCCCAGGACTTGTTGGCAGCTACTCTGGCTGAATGTGTGAGCTTCCTGTTTAGTGAGAGATCCTGTCTCAAAAAAATAATGGAGCTGGAGCGATGGCTTAGTAGGTAAGAGTACTTGCTGCACAAGTATGAAGACCCAAGTTTGATCCCCAGCACCCATGTGAAAAGCTGGGCGTAGCCACACATGCCTGTGTCCCCAGTCCTGACGAAGACAGACGGGGGGGGGGGAGGGGTCACTGGGGCTCTGTGGTAAGCTAATCTAAAAAGAAAATGGTGAGCTCCAGGTTCAGTAAGAGACTCTGTTTCTGGAAATAAGGATGAAGAGTGGTAGAGGAGGGGACCCAACATTCTCCTCTGGTGTCTACGCACACACATCTGCACATACATGTGAAATCCTTCCACCATATGTGCTACACACATCCCCTAAACAATGAAATTAAAAAAATATCAGGTAGAGGGCTGGGGCATAGCTAAGTGGTTAAGGTGCTTGTCTGCAAAGCCTACAACCCAGGTTTGATACCCCAGTACCCATGTAAAGCCAGATACACACAGTGGCACATGTGTCCGGAGTTCATTTGCAGTGGCTGGAGGCTCTGGCACACCCTTCTGTCTCTCTCTCTGCTGCTTGCAACTAAATAAAAAAATTAAAAAAAAATAAGGTGGAGAGTGATTTAGGAAGTCAACATGCACACACACATGTGCCCACAAACATACAGGCACACATGCAGCCACACACACCACACGTACACATGCCCTAAATTCAACCTCTCCTCTCTCTGTGTATAAACTGGTAATTGAACCCAAGTCCCACGTAGTCTAGATATTCACTCTACCACCAAGCCACCTGTAGAAAGAATTTAGACAAGGGCTGGAGAGACGGCTTAGTAGCTAAGGCACTTGCTTGTGAAGCCTAAGGACCCATGTTCAACTCCCCAGATCCCATGTAAGCCAGATGCACAAGGTAACACATGCACAAGGTTGCATATGAGCACAAGGTGGCACATCCATCTGGAGTTTCATTACAGTGGCTGGAGGCCCTGGTGTGCCAATTCTCTCTCCCTCTCTCTCTCGCTGTCTCTCTTGTTGCCTCTCATAAAAAAAGAGAATTCATCCAGGCGTGGTGGCACACACCTTTAATCCCAGCACTCGGGAGGCAGTGGTAGGTGGATCTCCATGAGTTCGAGGCCACCCTGAGACTACATAGTGAATTCCAGGTCAGCCTGAGCCAGAGTGAGACCCTACCTTGAAAAACAAAAACAAACAAAAAAAAAAGTGTCAGTGTCCATCTGTGTGTGTGTGTGTGTGTGTGTGTGTGTGTGTGTGTGTGTTTTGAGGTAAGGCCTCATGATCTGGAATTCATTCTGTAGTCCCAGCTGACCTTGAACTCACCGGGATACTCTTATCTCTGCCTCCAGAGTACTGGGATTAAGGGCGTGTGCCATCATGCCTAATGTGGGTTTAAAAAAAAACCTTTTTATTTATGAGGAGGGAGGAAAGGGGGGGGGGAGAGAGAGAGAAAGAATGAGAATATGGGCGTGTCATGGCCTCTTGCCCCTGTAAACAAACTCCAGATGCATGTGCCACTTTGTGCATCTGGCTCTACAGGGGTACTGGGGAATTGAACCTGGGAAGCAGGCTTTGAAAGAAGTGCTTTAACTACTCAATCATCTCCTTAGCCGCCTGTGTGGACGTTGACTTTGCTTTGATCCAAGAACTTTCCTTCTCTCTCTCCTTCATTCTTCCCTTTCTACTTTGTAAGTTTTTCTTTTTTCTCATCACCTTGTCTGTGATCTCTTGTCTCATGGAAACAATGCAGGGCTGGCATTGCTCCTCAGCTAGTTTGGGGGATATCTTTTAGCCTGCTTCTTTTGCCCTGGGGTGCTGGCAGAGCCCTTCTGCTATTTCTTGGTGGCCTGAGCACTCTAGATTTCATAACCAGAGGTAAGAGGATGAGAGGAGGGAAGGGAACCTGGTCACTGGGCGCCAGTCCTGTGTCTGCACACCTCTTCTGTCGGCAAAGCTGCTAGCTGCCAACCCTGTGTGTGCAGGATTCCCTTCTGATGTAGAGGTAGCCCTGCGGCTTCAGCTGGCTTTGACCAGCTACCTGTCTTCACTCCATGCTGCATTCCTACCAAGGAGCTGGTGGTGCCTTTAGAGAGGTGGTCATACGGCCATGGCAGGCTTCTGTTGTGACAGCTGCTTCAGAGCTCTGATATCACCACTGCCCAACACAGAGCTGCCTCTGGTTTTCCAGTAGCCCCTGACACCAGAACTAGGTGTCCCCAAGATCTCGGCTCTCCCAGGGGCTGCTTTGTGCATCTGACAGGCACTGCTCCAAGCTGCCGGTGTCTGCTTCCCTATGCTCACCTTGCCTGGGCCAGTGGCTCCTGGCCTGGGAACTAGACCCAGGGGATGTCCTGACTGAAACTCAGGGTCTGTAATTCTCTGGTAACACAAAGAAAAGTATTTTTATTTCAAGATGATCTAAAACAATTATTAAGCATAGTGGGTCATCTTCAGCTAGCTGCTTCTGTTGAGGCAGGTTAAGGAGGTGACAGAGAGAGGATGTTCTTTTTTGAAAAATATTTTTATTTATTTCTTGGAGAGAGAGAGAGAGAGAGAGAGAGAGAGAGAGAGAGAGAGAGAGAGAGAGAGAATGGGCATGTCAGGGGCTCCAGCCACTGCAAACAAACTCCAGACACATGTTCCACCTTACCTTGTGTATCTGGCTTACGTGGGTCCTGGGAAATCGAACCTGGGTCCTTTGGCTTTGTAGGCAAGTGCCTTAACTGCTAAGCCATCTCTCCAGCCCCAGAGAGAGCATGTTCTGACACTGAGTGACTATGCCTCTTTCTCCACATCCCAGCTATGTGAACCAGGACAACACTTGCCCTCCATGGAGAGAGCCTTTAGATGGGAAAAAGATGGTGCCACTTGGCTCTGCTGTAAGGTCCTGTGAGAGCTAAATGCCATTAGTCAGTGAAGCACTTAGCCTTAGTCTCGTGGGCTCCATCATGCTCTCTATGGCACTTCCAATTTCTTGTTTCCTGGCGGCACAGGAGAGCAAACAAGGAAGGTGGACTTCCTAGGGAGGCAGCATGTTAGAGGCAGGGAAGCGTGCTGGATAAACGAAGTGTTCGCTGCAGCTTAAGTAAAGCAAAGCACTGGGATAATTGCAGCATCACTCCAGGCTGGTGGACTCAGAGGAACACGCCCCGGAGCCGGGCTGCTTCACTGGCTCGTGAGCTGCTATTTACTCTTCAGGAAACCTCATCTACCCCTCACCATCAAGGTGGTTAATGTGATTTTTACTGGCTTTGTCATTTTGTTTGCATTTAATCTGTACATTTGTTTGGCTTTTATCTGAAGGCTCTCAGCATGGGTTTCTATCTAGTTTGACATATATGTAAGTGACTTTATCAAAATGATTTAAGTCAATGGTGTGCTTTAAAAGGTGTCCATATGGTTTTCAAGTTTGAGAATCATGCTCTGGTTTTTCCATTAAAACTCCAGTGGAGGGAAAGCGAATGAATTTTTCTCTTCACAGAATCCCCAATTTTCTATCTATTCCAGAATTTTGAGGTGTAATGGATGAGAGAAATGGGGCGGACATGGCCTCAGAGAACAAAGGCAGCTGTGGTGGTTTGAATGCAATGCAATGTCCCCTGTAATCTCATGCGTTTGAACATTTTGGTCCCCAGCAAAATAGCACTATTTTCTTAAAACTTTATTGTATTTTTATTTATTTATGAGAGAGAGAGAGAGAGAGAGAGAGAGAGAGAGAGAGGGAGAGAATGGGTGTGTCAGAGCTGCTAGGCACTGCAAGCGAACTCGAGACACGTGCGCCACCTTGTGTATATGGCTTATATGGGTACTAGGGAATGGAACCCAGGTCCTTAGGCTTTGCAGGCAAGTGCCTTAACTGCTAAGCTGTCTCTCTAGTTCCCACTATTTTTAAAATACGTTTTATTTATTCACTTGCACGTGTGTGTGCATGTGGTGTGTGTGTGTGTGCATGTAACAATGTCTGTCCTGGGGAATTGAACCCAGACTGACAGGCTTTGCAGGCAAGTGCCTGAAACTGCTAAGCCATCTCCCTAGTCTCAAGGTAGCAGTATTTGGGAAGATTGTGGAGCCTTTAGGAGGTGGAGCCTTGCCGAGGAACTGGGTCACTGTGGGTGGGCCTTGAGGTATTACAGCCTGGCCTGCTTGCTGTTCTTTCTCTGCTTCCTCCTTGCTGATGTGATGATGTGACATACATTCCTGCCATACCTTCCCCTCCATATGAACTCTACCCCTGGAACTGTCAGACCAAAATAAACTCTTTCTTTCCTTGAGGTCCTTCTAGTCAGCTATTTGGTCCTAATAATGAGAAAGTAACTGATATAGCAGCCAAATTAATTGCTCCTAAATGCCCCCGGAGCCTTCATGTTGGTAGCTTCCCCAACTCTACCTCACTCCTAAAGTTCTGAGTGTAGAGTTGATTTTGCAGTATCATTCATCATTTCATTACTGGTCATGCTTGGTAGCATTTTCTACCATGATACTCAGGATCCTTGAGAATCATGGCTCTATGGAAATGCACATTTCCTGCTGTTTAGTGTGATGGCTGGCCCTCTAGAGGGTCATGTATTGGAAGTTTCCCAGTGTGACAGAGTTGAAGCGATGGAACTTTTAGCAAATGGAGTTAGGGGCTGGAGAGATGGCTCAGTGAGTGTTAAAGATGCTTTATTGCAAAGCTGGATGGCCTGGATTCAATTCCCCAGTGTCCACACAAAGCCAGATTCACAAAGTGATGCATGCATGTGAAATTCATTTGCAGTGGCAATAGGTCCTGGAACATCTATCCCTGTAATACCTGCAAATAAATAAATAAAAAAAATTTTTAAAAAAAATTTTTTTGTTTATTTTTATTTATTTATTTGAGAGTGACAGAGAGAGAAAGAGGCAGAGAGAGAGAGAGAGAGAGAGAGAGAGAGAGAGAGAGAATGGGTGCGCCAGCGTCTCCAGCCACTGCAAACGAACTCCAGATGCGTGCACCCCCTTGTGCATCTGGCTAACGTGGGTCCTGGGGAATTGAGCCTCGAACCGGGGTCCTTAGGCTTCACAGGCAAGCGCTTAACCGCTAAGCCGTCTCTCCAGCCCAATAAAAATATTTTTTAAAAAAACAAATGGGCTAGTGGAAGTAAATTAAGTCATGGAACTTCACCCAAAAGGATTAATGCTGATCTCAAGCAGTGAGCAAGTTATTGTGACCATTGGTTGTCATAAAGTAAAGCCACCCACAAACTTGGACTCCTTCTCCACTCAGCCAGTTCCCTTATAGCTTCTCTACCATGTTGTGACCCAACCGAGGAAGCCCTTTCCTGAGGCTGAACAGATGGGACTGCCTGATCTTAGACTTGCAGCCTCCTCCCCTCAGATTGTGAGCTAAATAAACCTTTTTTATTTTTTAAATTTATTTTTATTTATTTATTTGATAGAAGGAAAGGGGGAGAGAGAAAGAAAGAGAGAGAGAGAGAGAGAGAGAGAGAGAGAGAGAAAGAAATAATGGGTGAATGGGTGCACCAGGGCTTCCAGCCACCGCAAACAAACTCCAGATGCATGCGCCCCCTTGTGCATCTGGCTTATGTGGGTCCTGGAGAATTGAACTGATGTCCTTTGGCTTTGCAGGCAAATGCCTTAATCGCTAAGCCATCGCATCAGCCCCTAAGCCTCTTTTCTTGATAAGGTACCTAGAGCCAAGTATTCTGTTTTAGCAATTCAAAACAGGTGACTATACTTAGGTGTCACTAAAGATGACCGTGCTCAGGGAGATCTGCGTGTGACTGAGCCACACTATTCCTTATGCCTGGCTCTGGGAAGGCTTGGCACCTCTCTGATGTCTCTGTGAATCCCTAATATATACACTCATGGTCACCTTCGGATCCAAACTCTTGCTTATGAAGAGTGCACACTTTCCTCTTGTGCTTGTTTCCTCTTCTATGAGACCACATGTATTCCAGGGGAGATGGCTAACACACCAGAGGTAGACATAGCCGCCCCAGAGGGTGCATGCATTCTACAGAGCTGAGATGTTAGTTCCCTCTCCATGTTTGACTCTTCTCTGTCCCATTTACTGGCTACCTGGCTCCTTACTCATCTATAGGTATAGAACTAGCTATGGATCCAGGACAAAATTAAGCTGATAAGCCCTTTGTTAAAAGTTTTAAGGGGGATGGAGAGTTGGCTTAGTGGTTAAGGTGTTTGCCTGCAAAGCCAAAGGATCCTGGGTTTGACTCTCCCAGACCCACGTAAGCCAGATGCACAAGGGGGTGCATGTATCTGGAGTTTGTTTGCAGTGACTAGAGGCCCTGGTGTGCCCATTCTCTCTCTCTCCCTCTGCCTCTTTCTCTCAAATAAATAAATCATATATATATATATATATATATATATATATATATATATATATTTAAAAGTTATTAAGACTTTCACAATAGGGACAGCAGAGTACTGAGCCAAGTATGGGATATTTAAAAATGACTGAATAGGTTGCAAGCCCTTAAAGCTAGCCCTGTCTAAAGGTTAGGTCCCTGGGGAAGCATGCCTCGACTTCCTAGTCCCGGCTAAGGGCTTATCATGTGCTAGCATTGTCCTCCCATCAGTTTGTGAACTTCTTGAGACCTGTGCTGTCCAGTTCACTGTGTCTCCCTAGTGCCCAGAATAGGTCCTGGTAAAGGGCAAGGGATCTCTAGATGTTTTTCTGGGGGTCTGGGGCTCCTATGAGCAGGACCCAGAGGAACCAGGCAGTGGAGTGGACTGTCCAGGCAGGCCCCATCTAACATCATTCCCCATGAGTCAGACAAGGTTCAGGGAGCCTCTGGGAGTTGCCAGGGGTAGGGGTAGGTCAGGGACCTGTTTTTTTCTTTAAAGACAATGTTTTAATCGTTTATATAAGTGACATTTTATTTTGAAAGTCTCACTTTGTAACCTATGCTGATTTGGAGCTCACTTTGTAGTCCAGGCTAGCCTCAAGCTCACGATCATCCTGCCTCAGCTTCCCAAGTGCTGTGATTACAGGCATGAACCACCTTAATAACTTTTGTTTCACTGTGATCAAGTACCTGACAAAACAACTTTGAAGGAGGAAGATCTATTTTGTCTCAAGGTTTCAGAGGGGTCAGTCTGAGTTCATTTGGTCCCATGTTCTTGTGTGGGACATCGTGGTGGCAGGAGAGTGTGGTGGAGCACAGCTATTCACATCATGGTGGAACAGGTACCAGAGAGAGCAACAGGAAGTGGCCAGGGATAATATATTCCAAAAGACCCACCCCCCGTGCCCTAAGGTGGTCTCTGCCACCAAGCTCCATCACCCAAAGTCTCCAGAATCTTCCAAAATAGTGCCACCAGCTGGGGACCAATTACCCAAAACTTGAGGTTGTGGGAACATTTCAGATTTAAACCACAGTAATTTATTTCCAGTGCCTCATAAACCCTATTCTCAGTGTCAAGCAAGATGTAACAAGCTAAGGAGGTGTATGCTCACAGGTGACAAAAGCAGAGACTACAACACAGACCAGGGGACCCTTCTGGGTGCAAGAAGATTGGCACCGACCCGTGGGTCTTCAGCCTGACCCAGGGTCCTCTCTCAGCCTCCAGATGATTCTTTGGTTCTCATACTCCCTGTGGGCACCCTTACTTACCCCCTGCTAGGAGAATCTCAAAGAAAAAGAAGTTGGGATCTCATGGTCACAGGGTACTCTGTTACTGTTATCAGAAGGTGGGGGACAGTGTCTGAAGGAAAGGGCAGTGCTCAGTGGGCAACCTCAGAACTATCCCTTGAGTTTCTGATAGAGGATTACACCTATTTTGGGAAGAGTAGTCATGAAAGATGACAGTTCTTTCCTTTTATTCATAAAAACAAATTTGCAACAATTTATTAAAAATTGATACCATGCAGTAGGGGTGAGAGAAACTCCTCATTTACATTTGATTCTGGCAGTTCCAGTCTAATTGAAAGCGTTTTGTGCACTAACATCGTTGGAAGATGCCTTTGGGCCGAAGCCTCTTGGAAATGGACCGTGTGTTTTTGCCACATATAAAAGAACAGAACCATTAGATAGCTAGAGTCACTTCTGTGGGGCTTATTAATTGTAGGGAAATAATAATAATAATAAAAAAACCAAATGGGTGAACCTACAGAATCAGTAGACAGAGAATGTACCTTGTGGATTAACCTAGAAGACAGAGCACGTTTTGGAGTCACAAGGGGTTACAAACACACGCTCACCTCCGACAGTCCAATACTTTTGTTTGTTTGTTTCCTGCTATGTTGGAGTAATATTTCTACAGGTATTTTTGTGTGTGTATACATTATGTACAATTAATTGTCTCTTTCCCTTTGAAAAATTAACGTGATTCTTTAAATTAAATCAGATTTTGGTGAAATCAAGAAAGCAAGTAAATACTGGTAGTACACAGTGAGTGACAACACGATATTTTAGTGTCTAAACAGAGAATGACTTCAACTTGACCTGTGATGTGTTGACGTTCCGCCCTCTCAAAAGCTACAGTACCGCTGTAACCTCTCTTTGAGGGGGGAGGGGAAAACTAAGCTACGTGAACTAGGGTGCTTGGAAATGTTGGCGATGGTGATTCCCTTGGGCCCTCTTGTCACAGCCTAGTGGTGACAACAGTGTGCTCCTGACTGCAGTGGTTCTGGGAAGAGATTATTGCCTGCCTGTTGAAGCTGCCATTAGGATTCTTTAGGGAGTGAGCAAACCGCTCGGTTGTGCAGACATCCTGGACACTGTCATTTTAGGCTTTTCTTTAGCAAAGAATGAACCTGTCTAGGAATGTCAGAAAAGTCATTGGGAGCCTCCCTCCAGCTGGGCTGTTCCAGGCAGAGGGCTGTGCTGGAAACTTCTCTGGGCCACACGGCACCCCCAGCTTGTAGGAAGGCTGAAGGTCATGGTCACACAATACCTCACGGGTCCGGGATGCTTCATGGTTTGGTGCAAGACTTTCCTGGATGAGAACAAGTGTCCATCCTCAGAATGACCCTGTGAGGTAGGCATGATGGGTGTTATTTCAACCCCAATCTGTTACAGAGGGGAAACTGAGGCTCAGAGAGACACTGGTGACTTGCCCAAGGTCAGATAGGGAGTCGAAGGGGACTGAGGATGCAAACCCAGGTCTGTCTGACTCCCAGGCCAGTGCTCTTCAGGGTTCAATTACAAGAGAAGAGCGATGAGATGGATGAGAATCAATGTGCTGGCTGATCACCTCAGTGAAACTCAAGGGGAGAGCTCACCAGTGCGTGAGTGGGTGGATGGAAGGCTGTCTTCTGGAAGGCAGGAGAAACCCTGGGCCAGCAGCTCTCTCCCTCAGTACACAGGGAGGACTTTGAACAGAATGCCCCTGATTCACTTTGGTCAGAAACAAAGTCAGTGGGGAAAGAAAAAAAAAAAAATCCCAGCAGCCCTTGGGCCCTGATGGGAGAGGTTAAAGTGCACAATCTTTCTTCATGGTGTTTGCTGGGAGTAGACATTCCATGATTAGCTCAGATGGTCCCCCTTATTATAGGGAACCTTCAATATGAACACAACGACATGGCCAACGCAGTGGGTGTGTGACAGACTGTCGGTGAATGCTGCAGAGTGTCTGCAGTGTCGTGCCCTAAATCCCCACGGTCCCCAGAACGGGTGTTATCGTGTTAATGTGTGGCATTTATCAGAGAGTAACAAACATCTCTCTGGTGATGGAGGTCCCCTAGGTGGGGGGAAGCATGTCTGTCTGCTTGCTCACATCCCCCAGCCCCAGGCTATGCCTGTCTGCCCTCCCTGCTTCAGGGAGGCTGGGGTGGACTGGGCTGGCTGCTAGGGACCTGGTGGCCCGGCTGACCTCCTCCCCAAGAGTGGAGAAGGGCTGGAGGGGCCACCTCCGATGACATGTGTGCAGAACGCAGAGGTCATTCCTCCAGAGCCCTTTCCTCCTCTTGAGGCGACTCATGGCCACTCGTCGAACCTGGCTGGAATTTGAGGCCTCTCTCCTTGTCTGGAATTTGTTTTTGTTTTTGCAAGTTTCAAACATCCCAGCTCCTCGTTTGCAGATAGTAAGGAAGAAGTCATTTCCATCCTTCTTCTTAGTGAAAGACTTAGAACTTCACAAATAAGGCTCGAGGTCAGGATCAAGTCCTCTGTCCTGTCCCACTCGAGTGTCGTCCAGGCAGTTCCGAGAGGCAGCATGGTGCTCAGCAATTCGCCCACAGTGTGCCCGTGGCAGACGCCTCTGCCCAGTGTGGTGCTGTCCCTGGGGAGGCCCTGACCCCAGGCCTCCCACCTCTACAGGCCCGAGACCATGACTCGGAAGGAGGGTGGCACGTGTCTGTGGCGGGGGCTGGCAGTGGGGCTGACACACGGGCTGACACAGCTGGCGTCCACGCCTCCGATGGATGGGAGGTAGGCGTGGTGGAGGATGGGGAGCTGGAGGGACAGCCGGCGCTGGATGCTGTGGGGAGAGAGGGTCAGTTAGTGAGAGTGGGTTGACTAAGCTCCAGAAAGTTCCCTGTACTCTCTCTGGCTGAAGATGTTGAGCATGGGAGCCCGTTTATCTCTAAATCCAAGATCTGTCAGTCCAATCATCAAATGCTTCAGTCATCCAGCAGGTGTTGAATGAGGGTTCAGGGGGACCTGCCACTGTCCTGGGAATAACCAGGGTGACTGCCAAGAACAAAGAAGACACAGTCTTCCCGCCTGTGGTTGAGGGCTTGGTGAGCACTGTAACTGTCAGGGCAGTATTACAAACGTAAACAGCATGCTGCATGCAGAGTGCCTCTCATTCTGGAATCTTACAAGGCTCCAAATGGATGTGGCTGTCACTTCCCACCCAGAAAGGGCTCTCTGCTGCTGCTCCCTTCTCCCTTCCCTCTGCCACTGCTGTGCCTGGGAGTAACATTGGGAAGCCATGGAAGGGAAAGAGGACTTGCCTGGCACGGCCTTCAGGACCCCAAGACCTTCCTAAACTCACCCCATGAATCTTCTACCTTTTCTTGCAAGCCCTGTTCTCTTGGGACTCAGGTTTTTTGACAACCCTGTTCCCAGGTACTGCTGCTGGCCTTTGCAAAGCTATTTTCCATCTGGAACATTCTTCTACTTCCTAACCTCATGACCTAGGTTGACAGCCGGTTGTCTTCTTTCCAAGTTCCCTAGAACTCTTCGCGATTACTGAGGAAGAAGCCAGCCAGGGAAGGGCTTGCAAGCCACTGACGGAGGGACAGCAAGGGCGGAGGGAGCTGCCCTTTGGCTTCCTTTCTCCTGCCACACCCTTAAAGTCTTAATGACTGTCAGGTCAGCGAGTCACTGTAACTATTAGAAAGGTTGCTTCTGGGGGAATGTGGCCAGGGGAGGCTTGCTGCTGTCAATTGTGTTTTTTTGTGCAATTCTGCATTCCCTGAGGGAAGGGACTGGAGTCTTGGCCTTCTTATGTCCCCCTCCGGTCTAGTGCAAACCAAACTCGACCCAGATCTTCACAAAAACCCAGAAGGCAAAAGAAGTACTGGGATTCCCATTGTGAAGACAAGGCTTTCTGTAACTTAACTTCTGTCGATCCACAGGGCTTTGTGGTGGAGGCAAATCAGTCCACGGGACTGTTTTGCTGCCTGTGCCAACCCGGCGTGCCCCGAGATTACTTAGGGCCTATGGGTTCTGAGATGCATGGGTGAAGATGAAGTACACCCCTCACTCCCCCAGACCTTGCCCAGAGAGGTTTCCCCAGAGGCACCTCACAGGTGCTCAGGGAAGAGGGCTAGAAATTAGTAGCTGTGATCGCATCCTGAGAAAACCGGCTGCAGCCTGGGTGGGACAGAAGAAATATTCTAGAGAGACACTTGTGACACTCCAGGCTAAGAACAGAGACAACGGAGGCAACCTGGGGCCAGGTCGCCTCTTTCCCTGATGGTTAAACTGTCTCACAGCCAAATCCACGTATCTTTTAGCCTTTGTCTCATGGTTTTCTACAAGACAGCCACGAGCATACTGGACAGGAAATAGGATCTTTTTCTCCTCAGTTTGGCCAAACTATAAAAAAATCCATTTTCTATTACTTAATTTCTGTTTCCTACTCCCGCTCCTCTTTCCACAGCCAACACTTGCAGGAGCCCAGCCAGTGCAGCGTGTTTTGTTTAGGGGACTCAGAAGGGACTCACCTTGCTCACCAGCGGAGATAATGGATGAGTAAATTGCTAACCCATGTCATGTGACATGCAGCTATTCTGAGCCACAAGCTGGCCAGTCCAGGCCACCTGGGTTGACAGCCTGCGAGCTCTCACGTCACACAGAGTGGGAATTCTTGCCTGCCTGCCTTTGCTGTTTCCTCACTGCTTGTCACTTCCTGGAAGCCACATTTCAGAGTTTACATATCTAACCCCTGCTTCCAATTTGCTGGAAATAGCTAAGATGTGCAGATGTCGCCTTCTCATGGTGTTGTCTCTGATCACCCTGACCTCCTTCACTGCTTCATTTTTAATCCAAACCACCTACCATGGGCATACTATATGCCTTGCTTTTTTTTGTTGCTGTAGTTTAAAAAATGTTTTATTTATTTATTTATTTATTTATGAGAGAGAGAGAGAAAGAGAGAGAGAGGGAGAGTGTACCAGGGCCTCTAGTCACTGAAAGTAAACTCCAGATGCATGCGCCACCTTGTGCATTTGGCTTATGTGGGTCCTGGTGATCGAATCTGGGTCCTTTGGCTTTGTAAGCAAGTGCCTTAACCTCTAAGCCATCTCTCCAGCCCCTTGCTGATTTTTTAAATATATTTTTAAAGATTTATTTTTATTTATTAGAGACAGGGAGGGAGGGAGGGAGAGAGAGAGAGAGAGAGAGAGAGAGAGAGAGAGAGGGAGGGAGAATATGGACGCACCAGGGCTTCTAGCCACTGCAAACGAACTCCAGATGCATGAGCCACCATGTGCATCTGGCTTATGTGGGACCTGGAGAATTGAATCTGAGTCTTTAGGCTGTGCAGGCTTGCGCCTTAAACACTAAGCCATCTTTCCAACCTCCCTTGCTGATTTTTTAAAAATACATTTTATTTATTTGAGAGAGAGAGATAGAAAGCAGCAGATAGAGAGAGAATAGGCATGCCAGGGCCTCTAGCTACCACAAATGAACCAGACACATGTGCATCTGGCTGTACATGGGTACATGGAGAATTGAACCTGGGTTCTTAGGCTTTGCAGGCAAGTGTCTTAACTGCTGAACCATCCCTCCAGCCCTTGTGTTTTGAAGCAGAGTCTCACTCTAGTCCAAGCTTACCTAATACTCCCTCTGCAGCCCAGGCTGGTCTCAAACCACTGCAATCCTCCTACTTAAGCCTCCCAAGTGCTGGGATTAAAGGTGTGTGCCACCATGGCCCAGCAAATATCTTGTTGTTTTTTCAAGTTTTAAAAAATATTTTTTTTATTTATTTATTTGAGAGAGAGAGAGAGAGAGAGAGAGAGAGAGAGAGAGAGAGATTGGGAGTGCCAGGGCCTATGTGGGTACTGAGTCCTATGGCTTTGCAGGCAAGTGCCTTAACAGCTAAGCCATTTCTCCAGCCTCTTGGTTTTTTTTTGTTTTTGTTTTTTTCTGAGGTAGGGTCTCACTCTAGCCCAGGCTGACCTGAAAATCACTATATAATCTCAGGTGGCTTCAAACTCACAGCAATCTTCCTACCTCTGCCTCCTGAGTGCTGGGATTAAAGGAATGTGCCACCACGCCTGGCCTTTTTTTTAAATTAAATTATTTTCTTGTCAGATAAAATGGATGGAGGAATCTTTGTTTACGGCATTGCTATATCCCTAGCGCCTGTCTGGTACAGAGTTAAGCTTTTGTCATTAAGTACATGCGTTTTTCGAGGGTACATTTTGTACACAGCAGCAGTGTGTTACAGCGGAGAACACAGGATTGGATGTTGGACAGCCCGAGTTCAAATACTGTTTTTAAATATATTTTATTTATTTATGAGAGAGACAGAATGGGTGTGCCAGGGCCTGCAGCCACTGCAAATGAACTCCAAATGTGTGCGCCCCCTTGTGCATCTGGTTTACGTGGGTTCTGGGGAATCGAACCTGGGTCCTTTGGCTTTGCAGGCAAATGCCTTAACTGCTAAGCCATCACTCCAGCCCCAAATACCTTTGTGTGTGTGTGTGTGTGCTTAGCAACTGGATATTAGTTTTCTCACTTGTGAAAGTACCACTGTAATTTGACTTCATTACAGGGTCACTGTGGAGTTCAAATGTGTGTTGGAAAGTCTTAGCAGCTGTGTGGGGGTAACATACTCTTTGGCACTAATTTCAAGGAGAAGGCAGTACTTACTGTTCTGGGGAGTTGATATCTTCTATGGGATCTTTGCATGTTCGAGAGGGCTCCGTGGTGTTCCACTGTAGCTGAGGATTTTGATCGAGGTGATTTTTTAAAATGGCCTTTCCTCCATCTGATTGGAAGACAACAATATCACAAGTCTTATTAACTTTAATCAATTAATTATTTGCTCTTTTGAGGCAGAGTCTCACTCTAGCCCAGGCTGACCTAGAATTCACTATGTAGTTTCGGGCTGGCCTTGAACTCACAGCGATCCTCCTCCTGAATGCTGGGATTAAAGGAGTGTGCCACCACGCCCAGCCTATTAACCTTAATTAAACAACAAAAAAAAAAAATCAGCCATGTAACTTTTAGGATGCTGCCCATAGACAGAGAATACAAGAGTCCACGATCCCTCTTGTGTTCTTTGAATCCACATCTGAGCTGCAGCCCCCCTGAGATCAAGGAATGAGTTGAGGAGCCAGCACCTAAAGACAGTAGCAGTAAAAATGGGCTGGGAAAGTGTGTGGCCTGCCTAATCTCTCCAAAGGAACAAGTGGAAATTCGGGTAACAGCTTAGAAGTGAAGGGCTGTAATACTAAAGACCCTTTCACTGAGGTAGTAGGGGTGTAATGAGATTGAGGAAGCCAGGTGTGGTGGCACACGCCTTTAATCACAGCACTTGAGAGGTAGAGGTAGGAGGATCACTGTGAGTTCAAGGCCACCCTGAGACCACATAGAGAATTTCAGATCAGCCTGGGCTAGAGCGGGACCCTACCTTGAAAAAAAAAGAAAAAACCAAAAAAGAGAAAGAGGGAAGCCCCTCCAAAGTATTTTTTGTGGCATTCACAAAAAAATAAAAGAAATAATAACACACTGCTGATGGCAGTAGAAACTGACATAATGTTACTGAGAAGCAATGTCAATATTTACCAATCACCAAAAAAAAAAAAAATGCATTAAGAAAACACTGGAGATTGAACCCAGAGCCTTGTGCGTGCTAGACAAGCATTCTACTACTGAGCTACATCCTAGGTTGTTTTATCTTTGTTTGTCTTTTATTCTGGACAGTGTCTTGCTAAGTTGCCCAGGCTGCTCACAAACTAGCAGTTCTCCTGCCCCAGCCTCCTGATGGGACTACAGGCACATTTTGTTTTTACCTTTTGCTCAAATTCTTCTGGCAATTATGCTAAGGAAATAATCTAGCCATATGTAAAGACGCATTCAAGACATTCAACTGGGTATCACTGGTGCTATCAAGAAGTTGGCGTATGTCCGGTTACCGTGGATCAGTTACATAGGTTCTGGGACGGTCACTCAAAGGAGTATGCATGGCTACAAACCATGGCCACACACAGCCGTCTTCTCTGGGATCCAGAACCATCTGGGCACATTACAGAAATACCCTGGCCACCCCTCACCCAGGAGATTTGGATTCACTTGGCTGGGAGAGAAATATCATTGTTTGTGCTTGTTTTTACTGCACTGGGAGTGTAGTGTCATTATGCACACACGTGAGGACCGGTGAGCCTCATTATTCATGGATTTTGTGTTTGCAAATACATCTACTTGCTAAAATTTACTCGTAAGCCTCCAGTCCATACTCAGGATGCCTTTGTGGTCTTTTGCTGGTGTGTGTATAGTGTCAAAGCTTTCGAGGCCAGAAGTACGAACTCTCTCAGCCCTTGGGATGCTCTTTTTGCTCGGCTCTCACACTAGATCTTTCCTGAGGCCTATTTAGCGATGCTTTCCACGTTGTTGTTCTTTCCTTTGGTCACTTTGCTGTTTAAACTAGCCCCCAAGTATAAGAGTGAGGTTTCTCAAGTACAAGGGGACTAAGATTTGTCTCATGGATAAAATATATGTTCTAGAGAACTTCCATCATGCATGAACTATATTGTTGTTGGCCATGAGGTCAGTGTTAAGAATCTCCAGTATATATTTAGCAAGATACCTTTAAACAGAAACATGCATAAAATGAAGCAAGGTATTGACTGGTTCACAAAAATACCAACCTGTGAGAAGCTCACAGGACTCTCACCCTGTATTTCCCTAGCAGCAATGGTTCATTTGCTGATTTACTGTTTATGGTGACTTTACAGAACATAACTACACCGATACCACTGATAATGAGAATCTACTTTAGATCTATAGTGCTATGGTCTGAATATGTACATCTTAATTCATGGTTTTTGTTGTTGCTGCTGCTGCCAAGGCTGGTCTTGGACTTGAACTCCTGAGCTTAAATAATCCTCCTGCTCACCCTTCTGGGCATCTGCAGCCACAGGCATGTACCATCGCATCAAATGCTCATGTGTTGAAACTTAATGGCCGAGATGAATTAAGAGGCGGAGATTTCAGAAGGTGATTAAGTCATGAAGGTGAGTCCTCCCCCATGAAAAAGGTTAGAGCCCTTCTCAAAGGGTCTGAAGAATGTGTTCGAGTCCAGTTGTCCCTTGCACCTGTGAGGACCATATTCCTCCCTCCAGAGGGTCAAGTGGTCCAGGCACCACCTCAGAGACAGATGAAGAAACTTTCCACACCAAAGCTACCAATACCTTGATCTCTGACTCCATCCTGCAGAAGTATGAGAAAAATATTTCTGTTGTTTTGAAAGCACTCAGTTCATGGCATTTTATTTTAGCAGCACAAAGAGGCTGTGACACATAGAATAAATGCCAACAGTAGAATTGCTGGGTCAGAACAATGCCTACTTCAACCGACAATGTTTGAGATCTTCCTGCCAACTTGGTTTCTTGATTTTTTTAAAAAAATATTCTATTTATTTGAAAGCGAGCAAGCGAGCGAGACAGAGAAAGGCAGATAGAGAATGGGAGCACCAGGGCCTCTAGTCACTGCAAACAAACTCTAGATGCATGCACCACCTTGTGCATCTGGCTTTATGTGGGTCCTGGGGAATCAAATCTGGGTCTTTAGGCTTCACAGGTAAGTTCTTTAACCACTAAGCCATCTCTCCAGCCCTTGTTTTATTTTATTGTATTTTTTAAAAATCAGGGTCTTAAAATGTATCCTAGAACTGGCCTCAAATTTTTCATTTTTTTCCACAGCCACTTGAGTGCAAGGTTCACAAATGTGCACTACCATGTGCAACTTGAGTTAAAATGTATCTTTTTGGCTTAACTTATCGTTTTATTTTTTAAAACATTCTTAAAGTGACTTTTGTGTTGTGAAAACAGGCTTTTCAAAAGTTGTGTTTATTAACTCTCTTTGGTTTCTCTTCTGTGTCAACCCAAGGAAGACCTTTTCCTTTCTAGAACTATTTTTTAAAAAATTAAGCTTAGGTTTCTCCTAGTACTTTCATGATTTCCATTTTGTTTTTAAAAATTATTTATTTATTTATGAGAGTGAGGGAGAGACAGAGAGAGACAGACAGACAGAGAGAATGGGTACACCAGGACCTGTAGCCACTGTATACAAACTCCAGATGCATGGACCACTTTGCGCGTCTTGCTTTACATGGCTACTGGGGAATCGAACCTGGGTCCTTTTGGCTTTGCAAGTATGTAAGAGCCTTAACTGTTAAGCCATTTCTTCAGCCCATGATTCCCATTTTTTAAAAATATTTTATTTATTTTCAAGAAGAGAGAGATAGAGAGAAGAGAGACAACAGAGAGAATCGGTGTGCCAGGGCCTCCAGCCACTTTGTGCATCTGGCTTTACGTGAGTATTGGGGAAATGAACCCAGGTTGTTAGGCTTTGCAGGCAAGCGCCTTAACTACTTAGCCATTGCTCCAGCCCCTGTGATTCCAAGTTTTAAAAAAATGTTTTTTGTTATTTTAATTTATTTATTTGAGAGAGACAGAGAGAGAAAGAGGCAGATAGAGAGGGAGAGAGAATAGGCACGCCAGGGCTTCCAGCCACTGCAAACAAACTCCAGATGCGTGCGCCCCCTTGTGCATCTGGCTAACGTGGGTCCTAGGGAGTCGAGCCTCGAACCAGGGTCCTTAGGCTTCACAGGCAAGCGCTTAACCAGCCCCCGTGATTCCAATTTTTATATTTAAGTGTCTGTACCTCTGGAATTAACTTTTGCCTCATACTTGAGGCAAGGATTTATCTTTATTCTTTTCCACATGGCTGCTATTCATTTATCCCAATGATATTAATCAAAAATGTCATTTCCAGGGCTGGAGAGATGGCTTAGCGGTTAAGGTGCTTGCCTGCAAAGCCAAAGAACCTTGGTTCAATTCCCCAGGACCCACATAAGCCAGATACACAAAGTGGCACATGCATTTGGAGTTGGTTTGCAGTGGTTGGAGGTCCTGGCACACCCATTCTCTCTCTCTGTCTGCATCTTTCTCTCATAAATAAATAAATAAATAATAAATAAATAAATAAATAAATAAATTCAAAAACTTCACTTCCCTCCACTTTATAAGAAGCTAAATTCCAGATGCTTGCACCACTTTGTTCTTTTGGCTTTACATGGGGAATAGAACTCAGGTTGGCAAGCTTTGCAAACAAGCACTTTTCATTGCTGAGCCATACCCAGACATAAGATATTAAACTTATTAGGAGTCATTCTGTTCTTTTTATTTCTTTGTTATCTCAGTTTAAACATTTTTTGTAATCATCCTTTTATGCGATAAAAATGACATATATGTTACTTCTAAAGCTCGGCATGGCAGCACACACCTGTGATCCCGGCACTTGGGAGGCTGAGGCAGGAGGAGCAGGACTTCAACATTCTACGTGGTGAGTTCCAGGCTAATCTGGGCTACGTGGAACCCTATCTGAAATAAAAACAAACAACAACAAAACAGTGGTATGTCTTTTTCTTTTAGTCAGAATAAATAAGAATCTATAAGAATAAAAGAAACAAATTAAGTTTCTTTGATTTAAAATATTTTCTTTCTGCTCCATTGGAGAGCAAAGCAGGGCCTTGAACATGCTAGCAAGTGCTCTACCACTGAGCTACATCCCAGCCCCTAAAAACACATTGATGAATATATGCTGAAACAATCCAAACGATAGAGAAAGCGTTTGAAATGAATCCCTTCTTACTCATGTGTTGCAAACCATCCTTTTCCACACAAGAGGACATAGTTGATCATTTGCTGTTTGTTCTTATAGCCCTTTTAAAAATGGCACTTATCATACATATATCACACATACACACTGATATATGTGTGCACATATTTGTGTATAGCACAATACTGCTCTTTTTCCTTCCTTCCCTCCCTTTCTTCCTTCTTTCCTTTTCTCTCTTCATTTAATTTAAGTGAGGGTCTCACGAGGCTGGTATCAAAGTCACTATGTAGCCAAGGATGATCTTGAACTTCTGATCCTCTTGCTTCATCCTCCCAAATGCTGGAATTACAAGCATGTGCCACCATGCTTGGTTTATATGGTGCTGGGGATTGAACTCTGGGCCTTTTGTATGCTAGGCAAGCACTCTACCAACTGAGCTAATCCTCAGCTCCTGCTATTTTTTTTTAAAAACTAATTTTATTGACTTATTTGCAAGGAGAGAGTGAGAGAGAAAGAGAGAGAGAAGAGACAGACAGAAAGAATGGGCGCACCAGGACCTCTAGCCTCTGTAAATGGACTCCGGACGCATGTACCACTTTACATCTGGCTTTACATGGGTACTGGGGAACCAAATTCAGAATGTTAGGCTCTGCAGGCAAGTGCCTTAATGGCTCAGCCATCGTTCCAGCCCCTGCTGGCTTTTTCCCCTGGGAGAATTCTCCATACTGGGCAGTTCCACCCACTTAGCTGCTTTCTGAAGCGTCTTACATTACCAGGGGCTCACGCACGATAGGCAAGCACTCTACCACTCAGCTACATCTGCATCCCATGCCTCACTTATGAAAGAAAATTTATTTGAGCCAGATAGACAGAAAAGAGTGAGCATAGGCAGGGCCAGGGCCTCCTGCCACTAGAAATGAACTCCAGGTGCATGCACTATTTTGTGCATCTGGCTTTATGTGGGTATTGGGGAATTGAACCTCAGCCATCAGGCTTTGCAAGTGTGTTTAACTGCTAAACCATCTCTCCAGCCCCATGAAACCCAAACCTCACTTTTATTTATTTATTTATTTATTTGAGAGAGAGAGAGAGAGAGAGAGAGAGAGAGAGAGAGAGAGAATGGGTGCCAGGGCCTCCAGCCACTGCAAACCAACTCCAGACACATGCGCCACCTTGTGCATCTGGCTTATGTGGGTCCTGGGGAATGGAACGTGGATTCTTTGGCTTTGGAGGCAAGGGCCTTAGCCTCTCAGCCATCTTTCTGACCACACACCTTACTTTTAATGGCTGTACAATAGGACATGCTTGATTGTTTCATATTTAATGAAACCATTTGAAAGGATGGATAGGTACGTCAATTAAGGTCTTTCTCACCAACCCATAATGTGATGAACACGTATGTACACATGCCTTTGCCCACATGTATGTATTTCCAGAGGGCAGACTCCTGCAGTATAATTGCTAATGCAAGAACTTTAACACTTCACATTTGGAGAGGACCAGCCCGAATTCCAAAGCATCATAGAATGCCACTTCTAAACACCCTAGCCACACTGGTAATGGTTTACATCTTTGCCAAGAGGTAGACAAAAAGTGATGTGTCATTATGACCTACACTTTCCAGGTGGGCGGTGCGATGGACAGCACAGTGTATTTTACTGACCATTCTCGTCCTGTACATTGATGCTTCTGAAACTGTGGGAACGTTGTTCACAGAAGTAAACACCGAGTTTTTTTTGAGGTACGGTCTCACTCGAGCCCTATGTAGTCTCGGGTGGCCTCAAACTCATGGTGAACCACCTACTTCTGCCTCCCAAGTGCTGGGATGAAAGGCGTGTGCCACCACGTCCAGCTAACAACGATAATTAAGAACAAAAGGGGAAATGAAATGTGTCCCCATCAATACACTGGAACACCTAGCCACACTGTGTACTGTGGACCTGGCTCCCAGGGGTGCGAAGCAGAAGCCCAAGGCTAGGCAGAAGGACTGAGCAGGTGCTAAACTATGATCAGGAAATGGGGGTCCAGGTGCTCTACACTAGCCTTTTTCTCCCTCTGAACCTCAGTTTCCTCTACACAGCAGCGTCTGAAACCCTGTTCCTGCTGTCGTCCTGGGCCCGCCGCCTCCTCTCACCTGTGCTCTCTGTGAAGTTGCCCAGGTTGAGGATGTCATTGAGCTCTTGGTAGTGGTTCTGTTTAATATAGGTGGTCTTTTCCGGCGTGTCTTGCAGCTGCATGGTCACTTCCTCCAAGTCTTTGTCCAGCTGGAAGACAAAGTTCCAGCTGAGACTGAGTCCCCAGCCCAGCTCCTGTTCCAGGGGGTGGGGCCTCGGCCTCTCGAGAAGGACCTTTCACTTTCACTCAAGCAGAGGCTAACATGAGAGGAACCAGGGCTTGGCAATCTTGTGATGTGTGTAGGCTTGAGCCTTGCTGGTGGGCTAAGCCAACGCAGGAAGGCTGGGCAGGGACCCAGGCCAGAGGTAGACCCAGGGCTGTCCTTCCTGGCTCTGTACTGGCTCATGAATCTCAATCTCTTATTTGGACTTGGGGTGATTACAGCTCTCACCTCATGGGGTATGTTAAATCCTGAGATAATCCATGGGAGGTTGAGTCTAGTGCCTGACACTGATACTGAGGGAATGTCTCAGTGTACTAATATGTTAGTAGAATAATAATTATTTTTTTTAATTTTTAAAAATTTATTTGAGAGAGAGAGAGAGAGAGAGAGAGAGAGAGAGAGAGAGAAGAGGCAGATAGAGAATGGGAGCATCAGGCCCTTCAGCTGCTGTAAAGAAACTCCAGATGTATGTGCCACCTTGTGCATCTGGCTTACATGGGTCCTAAGGAATGGAACCTGTGTCTTTGGTTTTGCAGGCTAGCACCTTAACTGCTAAGCAATCTCTCCAGACCCAATCATTATTATGAATACCCAACAGACCTAAGTGGGGAGGTCAGAGCGCTGCTCAGTGCTGTACCTCATACTGTCATGCTGGCTCAAGCCAGCCAGAACCACCAGGAGGAGCTGAGCATGGCCAGCTCCAGTCATTCCCCAGACTCTAGGGAGGATGGAGAGGGGGAAGGAATCAATTTCCCTTCCTTGATATATAAAATCCAGAATTTGAGGATTGGCTTGGGATATAAAGAAACCTCAGGGCTGGAGAGATAGCTTAGCACTTAAGGTGCTTGTGTGCGAAGCCTAAGGACCCATGTTCAACTCTCCAGATCCCACATAAGCCAGGTGCACAAAGGTGAGGCAAGCTCAAGGTCCCACATGCCTACAAGGTGGCACAAGCATCTGGAGTTCGATTGCAGTGGCTGAGGCCCTGGCGTGCCAACTCTCTCTCTTTCTTTCTCTGTCTCTAAAATTAAAAAGAAAACAAAACCCTCTCAGTATGGCCTCTGGAATATTCTAGAAGCAGTTCAGAACCTGAGGTCAGGGGCGAGGACTGAGGTAGCACAGCCTCCCCCAAGGAAAGCCTGTCTCAGCTCTCTCTTCCTTTCTGTGCATCAGGTTGGGCGTGGGGCTCTGCTTGCAGCTACTCTGGAAGCTCGCAGATCTCTACATTCCTGTCTTTCTGAGGAAGTCTGCGATTGCTGGACTCCAGGAGCCTGGACCAGTGGGACGATAACCTTGGATCAGACCTGACAAATGGCTTCTTTTTTGCTCCAGCCATAAAGGCAGATGAGACCCTGATGCCCTGATGCAGCTCAGGGGTGAGCTGCAGACTGTGGGGGAGGGGCAGCCTGGAGGCTGGTGGGAGGAGGGACCCCAGACGCATACTTCCGTGATCTTCATCCGCAGGCGGTGGTTTTCTGACTGCAGGCCCTCCAGGCGGGACGTGCTGGCCTGGTTCACGCTGGTCACTGAGGTGGATGTTTTTGAATCTTCTTTCTTCTGATTCTGGGTGAACTGGAATCGCCTGTTCTGAGTGGCTGCGTCGGGGTTTGTTCTCAGAGTGATGAGCTGAAGGGACAGAGATGGCTTGAAGTGAGAATTCTGGCTCCTCCCACCTCGCCACTTTCCTCCCACCTCCTAGCCAAAGGCAACTGCGGCTCCTGGAAAGGGAGGCTTGGAGCTCAGGAACTCTGGGCCCATACCAGAAGTCTCTGCCACAGGCTTGGGTGTGACAAGGGGCAAGGTGGCTTCCCTTTTGCTGAGCCTCAGTGTCCCTCCTGGCCAGAGTCATCCTCCTGTACTCCATCTTGGGGCAGAGGCCATGCAGGGCCCCTTGCCTGGGCCCACTGGGAAGTAAAGGGGAGAGTTGTGATGATACCAGGATTGAGGAATGTGAAGATGTTGCTAGAACCCTTGATGAGTTTGAGGACTGGCTGTTAACCCCATCGGTCACTGGCAAAGCCATGTTAGCAGCTTAAAACCCCACCCATTAACTATCTTATAGTTTCTATGGGTCAAGAGTCTGGTCATACCTTAGCTATATCCAAGAACCTGTTTCGTACATGAGGCAAACAAAAAAGTCAATTGACCCTGACCTTAGCCATGCACTCTAGAAACCTGGCAGGCTGTGGGCTAGGCACTGGAGGGGCTGGGAGCTGAGGCACCATGGCTTCTGTCTGCCCAGTCTGAAGTGTGCAGGTAGAGACTTCATTGTCAACAGGCTAGAAGGTATCAAGTGCCCATTAGGACCTGTGGTCTGGCTCCCCTCCTGGAGGGGAGGAACTCCAGGGAGAGGGGGGAAGGGTCAGGAGATGCAAACCAGGGCACTTAAGGGAAGGGCATTTTTGTTGCTGTTTATTTTGGTGTGTGTGAGTGGCGAGTGCGTGGTGTGCGTGGTCGCATGCATGTGTGTGTGCAGATGGATGCACGCAATGTACAGTGTGCGGAGGCCAGAGGAGGACACTAGGTATCTTCCTCTATCAGCCTTTCCCCTCGTTTTCCTGACTCACACTCAGTGTACCTGGAGCTTGCTGTCTTTTGGATAGCCCGGCTGGCCAGGGAGATGCAGCGGTTTTCCTGTCTCTGAGCCCCTCAGCCTCGGCCTTACAGACATGCACTGCTGTACTTGGCTTTTTATTTGGAGGTTGGACTCAGGTTCCCATGGTTGCTCAGCAAGTGCTTCTATCCACTTAGCCATCTCCTGAGTCCTTTTCTTCTTTTTATAAAAACATATTGTTATTTATTTATGAAGAGATAGATAGATCGAGAGAGAGAGAGAGAGATGGGGGCCCACTAGGGCCGGGCCTCTTGCTACTACAAATGAACTCCAGACACATGCACCGCTTTGTGCATCTGGCTTTAAGTGGGTACTGGGGAATTAAACCCCAGCCCAGTAGGTCTTACAAATAAGCATCTTTAACAGCTGAGCCATCTCTCCAGCTCCTTCTTTTTATTTTGATAAGGGTCTCACAGAGCACAGGCTGGGCTTGAACTCTTGATCCTCTTTTCTCCACCTCCCACTGACCTAGAGCTTGCATAGGAGTGGAGGACTAGAAAAGAAGGACACACACCGCGCAAGTGCTCAGGTCAGCGCTGGGATCAAATGAGTATCTAGGAGGATGGAAGTACCTGCTTCCCTAATGGGCCCCAGGACCAGTTCTCTCCTTCTCTACCACAGACGTTCCTTGACATGGGGCAGTGGCTCCTTCCCTTCTGTCATCCGCCCCCTTCCTTCACCCTTGAGACCCACTGAGGTCAGGCAGTGGGGGTCCTAAGAGGGCAACTGGCTCTGGTTCACTTGCTCACTGCTGCACAGGATGATGTTTGCAAAATATCTCTTCAAGTGGGTTCTGAAGGTCACCCCTTCGGATAAGTGTAAAATGTAAGTAGGAAATAAAAGTGGTTGTTCCTTTTGACTCAATAATACCACTTCAAAGACTCATTCTACAGGAGATAACTGGGAACAAGGGAGGTACATTACAAGGAAAAAAAATGTTCACTTCTAAAAAAAATCCGTAGCGCTGTAATGTTCACGATAAGAGGTCAAACAAGCAAGTGAATGACAGGACCTGTCCCTCAGTGATGACCGAGAGTGTGGGAAAGTGTAAATGACAAGTCAGTGACAGAAACAAACTACCGAAGTGTATGTGTGTTTTAGTTACGGCCCTTTCTTCAAAAGCACAACTTTCTAGTCTTGAACAAGACCAGAAAGACCAGCAGGAAACACACCGGAAACATTAACACCTAAGTAGACATGAACAGATTGTTAGTCTAGGGGTGCTAGGAGCATGTGAGATTTCTTTTAATCTGTGTACGTGTGTGTGTGTGTGTGTGTGTGTGTGTGTGTGTGTGTAGGCGCACGTGCAGAGGTCAGAGGACAGCTTCAAGGTGTCTGGGCTCCACCTCCTATTGTTGTAGGCATGTTGGGGCCACAGGTGCATGTATCACTTTGCATCTAGCTTTATGTGGGTGCTGCTGGCTGGCAGGTTTTGTAAGGAGTGACTTTAATTGCTGAACCACCTCCCCAGACTCCCATGTGAGATTTCTGAAGAATCTTATTTGTTCTCTGTGCTTCCTGAACCTTAGATAATGCGAATTATCCCTGCTATGGTTGGGTATGGCTCAAGGTGCCCTCCAAGGGTTCCTGTGTGGGAGTGGGGGCTCAGTGTTTTGGTGAGGAGATGGTAGGAGCTTTGAGAGGTGTGCTTAGTCCTTTGGTCATTGGAGGAATGCCTTCTCACTGGACCCAGTTAATTTTTGAGAGACCGAGTTACTAGAAGAGGGAGGCAAGCCCCTGAACTGCTTTCTGGCACTGTCTCAAGGTGAGATAGCTCAGGGGATAAAGTCCTTGCAGTGCAAGCATTTGGACCTGAGGTCAGATCCCCAGCACCCACGTAAAGGCCAGGCAGGCATGGTGATATGCTTGCAATCCCAGTGCTCAGGGAATCTGGGCAGGGCATTCCCAGGGCAAGCTGGCTAGCTAGACCAGTGGAATCAGTGAGTTCTGGGTTTCACGAAGAGACCCTATCTCAGGAGATAAGGTGGAGAGTGATTAGGAACACACCTGATGCTGACCTCTGGACTCGAATGCATGTGTGCACCCAAACACATATACACGCATGGGTGTGTACACATATCCATGCAACAGAAGCTGTAATCTCTTCCCCTGATATGTGCTTCTGCTGTTCTGTTATGACTCTTATCACTACGAGTTCCTCTCCAGAACTTAGGCATGCCTTTGAGCCTCCAGAATGATGAATTAAATAACTTTTTTCTTTATAAAGTTAGTTAGGTTCAGGTATTTCATTCTAGTAACGGAAAACAGACTAATACATTCATCATAACAACAACAACAACAACAAAAGGGAGAATGCATAAAGCTTTCAGGAAGTGGAGAGAGCCAGCAATCCCCCCGTGGAGACAGCCAGTGAGTGGGTACCTTTGGCACAAACACCAGGCAGAGGGTGATGGTGCTGCAGAAGATGATGACCAGAGCCACAATGCAGAACTGCACGTTGGGCTGGTCGCGGGTCAGAAAGGAGACGGCAGCCCCGATGATGCACATGATCCCCACGTTGTAGACGCTCATGCCAATGTACTTGCTGTCGTTGAGAGCAGGGATGCTCACGTTGCGGGTCTCCCAGGCTAAGAAACAACCGAACAGCTGAAATGGTGAACAGAAAGGAGACATGGTCATTTCCAAGTGGAGGTGATGCTCGCTCACTGCTTAGGAGGCTGGAGCGTGGGGGCCGGGGAGAGGGAGGCTGGGGGATCCACCGTCAGCCGGGTTTTCTGGATGCCACCATCTGCTTCCACTTGTGTTCCCAAAACTGCATCCCACTGAGGAAATGTAGACTGGGGGTGTGTCAGCCATCGGATCCCCTTCACCCACACAACCCATTCCTGCATAGGCCCGCCAGAGGCCATGGGGGAAGGACCTTCACGTGAGATCTTGATACGCCCCTCAGATAACACTGAGGACCAGAGAGGAAGAAGGGCTTGCCCAAGACCACACAGCACTAGGATGGCAAAGAGGATGATGTTTGTGGAAGTTCAGCACAGTTCGTTCTTTTTTTTTTTGCTGTTATGTCAAGCTGCTACTTTGTGACTGGGACTTCTCTCATGCCCAGCCACTCAGAACAGAGATTCCATGTCCCAACCCCACCCCGGAAACACTGCGTGGCACAGTGCTGGGTTCTGGACAATGCCCCATCAGAGGAAATGTGCACAAGTTCTGGAAAAGAGGCTGCACGTCCTCTTTCCTAACAACTGCAGCGGAATGTGGTGGGTGGAGCTTCAGCAGCTCTTAGACCACCATGTGGAAACTGGGTGGAGTGGATGTGGGGCAGCGAGGCTGTGGGAGCTCCCATCCCAGCTCTGTATGGCTGGCCTTGGAATAGATATGCTGGGGAGGGAAACTGCCCATATTCTTAACCGCCATTGCTTTGAGCTTTTTTCTTCCCCGAGTAACACATCTCCCTAGAACTGGACAGGGCAGAGGTCAAAGCTGAGGTTTCATCCTTCATAGCGTCTGAGGGAAGGGCAGGGTGCAGGGCCGTGCAGGGGTGCTGGGCAGGATGGAGGTCAGGATGGCAGGAGAGAGACTCCTCAAAGGCAGGGCTTCTTTCTCACTGGCCTGGGCCCCAGGGGGCCTTCTCACCAAGGCCTCTTCCCCTTGTGTCACCCAGTAGCTAATGTGACTGGCTTTCTAAGGGTGACTTAGCTTGACATCATAATGCTGTGGGGCAGAAGTGGCTGGATGTGGAGTCAGAGGATCTGGAATGAGCTCTGCACTGGCTGGGAGAGCCTGGGCACGTCACCTCTTCTCTCAGGGCCTCGACTGCAGTGTCTGAGGAAAGGGAGAAATAACCTCTGTCCGGAGGCTTTGGTTTGGATGAAGTGAGAGGGGGACGTGAGAGCACTTTGTGAACAGTAAGAGAACACATTCAAGGAATAGGATGAAGGACTGAGAGAGGAAAAACGACCAAGGTGGCAAGGATTTGGAGAGAAGAGGGGGAGATCTGTGAAGATGAGGGTAGAGACCACAGCCCTTCCTTTCAAGGCTGGCTTGGAGGGCTCCTGCCTTCGAGAAACCAGAAGGCTCTCCTACGGCCTTCGGGGGTAACATGACCTTGCATTGGTTCTGGAATTATGGCTTCTAGAACCATGGCAGAACACATTTCTGATTTTTTTTTTAGGTCACTGTGTTGTGGTAACTTGTTATTATAGCTAAAGGAAATGAGCACAGTTCACTGACCACAGATGGCCCAGGCTGCTTTGAAAGGAATGACTGCCCGTCACTGGAGCCATTAATGGATGGACTGGGGACACTCGGAGTAGGTTCAGGGCTGTGCATGATCTTTCTAGGCCGGAAAGTCTAGGGCAGAGGGCGTATGGGCAAGGCTGGGATTTTGGCCCTAAGTCATAAGGCCAGGAGAGCTGCGGACAGTTCCATGTACCCGCTCAGAACGGTAAAACTGTCAAGTACAGCTGGCTTCGTGTGATCCAGTGGAAGAAATCTAGTCATCTCTAACCACCTTTGGAAACAGGCGGCAAGATAATGAATAATGCCAGATCGCGGCTGATCAATGCGGCTTAAAGATGTCAGTACTGTTCACCGTATCTAACCCCATGGGGACTCAGAACCAAGGGGCGTGGAAAGGGCGGCTTCATTCCATTCAACAAGGACTGGGGACACTTCAGTCCCTGCTTCCTGTCTCAGGGACGTTACCACTACCACTATGCACACTTCTGCAGGAAGATATCCTGCCGTACAGGAAGTTGAGATCTACCTCGTTTGCGGCTGATGGGTATGGGCCACTCACCTCTGATACCTCTCCATGGTTTTGGTGACCACGTGTATGTCCCTAACCAAATCAGGACCTTTGGCCAGTCCTCTAGGTTTTATTTCTATTCTCTGTGCCTTCTGGGGACGCTTCCCAGGTCATTGCCCTGAGAGGCCCGGGGGACAGCCTAGCAGTCCTGTTACTTCCATGGGGTCTCAAAAGACAGAAACGGAAACCAGAAGTAAGTCCCAACTGCTGTGAAGTGGGGACAGTCTTTGCCTAAGGCACCCTACTACATGCCCGTCTAGTTTGACCCCTTGAAGGACGCTGGTCAGTCACTAACAGTTCTGGGGAGATGTAGCAGGGAAGAAAACACCGGAGAATCACATGAAATTCTACTTTCTTCAACTTTTGGAGAAGGCTTCATTCTTGGCTTCTAAGTTGGGGCCACAGAAGTAGATGGTGGTGAAATTTTCTTGGGGAAAAAATCTGAAGAGGCCACAGTGGCCAGTTTCCCACTTCTGGAGGGATTTAAGCAGAGGCATGGCTTCATAGGAGGTACAGAGAAGATTGAAGGGTTACATGGGCTAAGGTCAGGTAGAGCTGACGTTTCAGTTTTTCCTAGTGCTCACATCCCAGTACTGTGTGAATCAGGCTTAGTATGTGATATTCTGTGTTAACAGATAGGTAGAAAGGGAGAGGGCTGGGCTCAGAGATCATGGATTAATTTATAGCCATTCACAGGTCATTTAACCTGCCTGAGCCTTACTGTGCTCCTGCACAAAATGGACATGATCCACTCAAACTCTCCTGGACTCAGAGAGGATCCAGTGATATGTGGCATGGGCACATGTGTTGGGGGTCAGTAGACCGTTCTTCCTGGGAGCAGTAGAGTGACAGCTTTGAGGCACACTCACAGCTTTAGGGTGACATTTTGTTAGCATCTTGACTCTGCTACTTACAAGCTGAGTGATCTTGGGCAAGACACCAGGACTCCTCCTCAGGGAAACAGGGACATTGTGCTTGCCTCCTAAGGTTGCTATGGGGGCTGAAACCTGGCCTGGTAGAGAGTAAGAGCTTAGATAGGGGGAGAGGACTCTGTTTATTTCTATGTTGATGAAGGTCCCTAGGAGAGAGGCTTGGAAGAGCAGTGCCACCCAACTCTGTCCCCTGCCTACACCTACCATGAGGAGCCCCTTGTAGGCATAGACAATGCCGAGCCAGATGGTCATGTGGGTGTTCTCACAGTGCTCCAGTAGTGGGCGGATGGAGATGTCCCGGCCTGCTGGGTCCGGCTGTGCAAAGAGAAAACAGAAACTCCGTGGATGGACTGGGCGCCTTTGAGCAGCAGGGTCCCTAGTCAAGAGCGCTTTTCCCTCCCATAATCCACAAACGGTGATACAACCAGGAGGGCGTTTGGACCTCACCTCTGGGATCCCACGGTATGTGGCAAAAGTGCCAATAGAATAAAATGCCTTCTGCTTGATGGTTGCAATTCAACCCTACACTTCATTCTCTGGGTTTTCCCTGCCTGCCCAACTTGAGCCAGAGCTGCTGAGGGTAGGGGCTGGGTCAGTTCTGTGCTCTAAGGGCCTAACAAAACCTGGCCCAGAGACAGCTTGTTAGAAGAGCAAGGGGGACAACTAGGTGCCAAGTTAGAACAAGAGGACCTCAGATGACTTTGGACTTAACTTGGGCGGCTGGAGTTAAAGAATACATTGGCCAAGCTTCCAAGGAGACCTGCTTTGTAGGAGCAGTGGTGGCAGCCAGGTTACATATCACATGACTCAGCAGGGCCAAAGCTGACTGAGCAAGAGGTGAGCACCTGACTCCAGGCAGCCAATTCTGAGGTTGATCAGAGAAGAGTTTCCTATGTACTCTTCCCTTTGAGGGGACGTGGAGGATTCTATAGAAATATCCTCTCAAGATTTTAACTGGGAAACCGGGAGAGAACCAGCTAGGTATTGGCCAGAGGATATAAAGATTCTTGGAAATGGAACAAGCTCGAATGGACATTCATCTCTTCCGAGCCATTTGAGAATAAGCTTCAGACATCCCAACCCTTCAGTTCTAAATGTCTAACCATGTATCTCTTCACAATGAGGACACTCTCTTTCACAACCACATACGCTTATAAACAAGACATTTAACACCAATATCTTAGATATCTTAGATGTTAGATAATATACCAGCCATCTTCCAATTTACCAATGGGTCCCTTTAAGGCACTGAGTCCCCTTTAAACCATGCTGCTGCCCACTTTGGTCTTGCATTTCATTAGTATTCTTGAAGAACCCAGCTCAGTTAATTCACAGTGTCCCTTGGTTTGGGCTTGCTGACTGTGTTGTCATGATTAGATTCAGTTTATGCATGCTGGGCAGGAATCCTACATAGTGATGTCCTCATCTCTTCCGTGCTTCATCTAAGGCTGCTTGATGGCACTTTGTCCCATTATTGGTGATGCTAATTGTGATCACTTGGCCACAGTGATGTCTTCCAGGTCTCTCCACTTGAAGGGTATCATTTCCCCTTCGTAATTAAGGAGACTCTGTGTATCCTGTTCTCACCAACACTGGCTCAGGGCTTCCATGCACTGATGATTCCTACCCAAGTCACGTGACTTCAGAAGCTGCACACTGGGGATTTACTGCCAGTGCATTTGAGCCCTTCACATTCTAGAGCAATCATGCATCCTCCTTTCCGCCCACATATTTATGGAGTCACAGGCTCCTTGTAAATTCAGTGTCTTGTGACCTACTCCTGTCATTACACATTCTGATGTGCAAGTTTGTCCAGATTTGACATTTTTTGCCTCTTATATTTTCCCCACATATTCCTGTCGGTTTTTGTGTGTGTGTGTTGGGGGGGGGATCACTTTCTTACTTCTTGGCACAAGATATGTCAGTCTCCCATGGCATTTTCCTTGTCCCAGTGTTGGAGTCAGTCATTTCTCTGAGGACTGTTGGTTCTTTTTAGTGTATAAAGGTCTTTAGAAGCCAATATCTGAGCATTGGTGTGTCATTGTTTCTAGATTGTCACTTTTAAGCCCTGTCTGTGTCTGTGTGTGCGTGCGTGTGTTTGTGTGTGTCTATCCAGCCATATCCCTCTTCCTTTCTCCTTCCCTCCCTTCCTCCCTCCATCTACTACCACAAATCTATTATCTATACTATCCAGCTGTACTCCTGCCCATCTATTCTTTGTCTAGTTATCTATTTTATGGATGACATTTGGCACATCCAGGGTAGTATGGCTGTAGACTATTTTTTAATAATATATTTTAAAATATTTTATTTATTTATTTGACAGAGAAAGAGGGAGAGAGAAAAAGAGAGAATGGGCACATCAGGGCCTCTAGCCACTGCAAATGAACTCCAGATGCTTGCACCCCCCTATGCATCTGGCTAACGTGGGTCCTGGGGAATCGAACCTGGGTCCTTTGGCTTTGCAGGAAAACGCCTTAGCTATTAAGCCATCCCTCCAGCTCGCTGTAGACTATTTTATAAAGTCCTAGCTCCATTCTTGCCTGTTTTCTCCGATTCCTTATTTGCATATCTCTTCTCCTAGTGAGATTTCTGGTTTCTAGCCACATCACAATATCTACGCATGTACTCAGTACCACAGTATAGCTTCAGAATTGATATGCAGTAGTACCCAACAATAAACCTACCAAGTAAAGATGACGATTTCTTAGAAAAATTGTTTGCCTTTTCAACAGGTCCCCCTGATGGCATATTGTCACAGAACTCTGCTCAAGACGTTGTATTCTTCTGGGGTTGTGCTGTTTGGGCCTGACACTAAAGAGTGAGTGTGCCCAGGGCCAATCACTGGAAAAAGAGGCTTTGTAATGAGGCCCAGGAGTGTGGAAGGCACGTCTTACGTGGTAGGGAATGGAATGGAGGGAATGGAATGGGTTTCTCATTTGGCTCTGTTCTCCATGCCTGATCCTGGGGGGTGGGCACTGCCTGGGCTCCTGTGAATGGAGAAAGATGGTGCTCCCAATTGGGAAGCAGGAACAGCGGGGCTGGGTGAGGTCTGTGGGTTTAGATCACTTTGTCACCGGGAGCGTCTGGCTGCATGCTTGCTCAGGCTTGATGTCCCTTCAGTGGTCCCAAGATACAGAAAGACATTAGCTCCACCTGTGTAGGTACCTAAGTGAGCTGGAGTGCTAGAGGGGACAGCAGGGTTCCCCGAGGATCCTGCAATGGAAGACACTCCAGGCATCTCCAGAAAGAAAAGTCTGAGTGGCCTGGACTAGAGATTGACCCCCCACCCCCATTCCACAGCTGGGCTGCATTCACTATGGGTAACAGGGTATTTGACATCCTTTCATTGTTTAATTAAGGAGACAGAATGGACTTGGTCCCAAGGTCAGCAGTGACACAGTGTCAAACTCTGGGCTCTTCCACTGTCTGACAACCACACAGACATCAAAATGCAGCAGCATAGGCCTCTGCGGTCACACTTGAGTAGCAGACCCATTAATGAGGGTTGTGTCCGCTGTTCTAGAGTGAAAGGCAGCAACCTGTGATGGACTCAGACTCCCGGTAGAGAGGAAACCAGCTCCCTCATACACCGCCTCACTGTAGCGAGAACTCTGTTTGCAGAAGCTGACAGCCACTGCCTGGCTTTTACATCCCCGGGACAGAAGGCCCCCTCTCTGGCTTTTGAGAAGATGGCTGCACAGCTGTTTTACTGCGCAGGAACTTGCTCCTCCTCCATCCCACCCACTGTTGCTCATCCTTCCCCTCGGGATCCCCAGAAGCATAACTGTGAACTCTTTGACTCAGGTGGGGAGATCCGTGGAGAAGGGACACCTCACTGGAAGTTACCTCGACAAGGGACCCAGCCCTGCAGCAGGCTTGGGTTTCCACTGATCTATAGATCTAGAGTTGAGTTCATCATGCCCGGTGTGTGGAGTGGCCTGTCTGCCCCGTTCTAGGTTGTGTTGACTCTCAAATTAGCTGTCTTCCACTGGCCATGTGACTGACCAGTGGAAGACAGCTTTGTAGGCAAGCACCTCAACTGCTAAGCCACCTCTCCAGCCCACTTAAAAATTTTTATTTATTTATTTGAGATGTGGAGAGAGAAGAGAGAGAGAGAGAGAGAGAGAGAGAGAGACAGATAGAGAATGGGCACACCAGGGCCCCAGCCACTGCAAACAAAATCCAGATGCATGTGCCACCTTTTGTATCTGGCTTATTTGGGTGCCTGTGGCTTTGCAGGCAAGTGCCTTAACCACTAAGCAATCTCTCCAGTCCCACCATCCTTAGTTTTGACGATTTGGTTCTTGGACGCCTCAGTAACTTGGGCACAACCTGGGCTTCATAGAGGCAGGGCAGCAAAGGCAGGGCCTACAGAGAGTTCAGACGAAGCAGTGGCCGGGGTGGTGTATCTGCTTCCACTCCACCTCCTCAGGACACAGGAGATGACCTGGAAACAACCCTTTGGAACCTGGTCATTCATATTATCCTCATACAGCCCATATCTCCACGCTGCAAAACACAGCTCATAGTGGCGGGGGTTGGGGATAATTTGGGGCAGAAGTAAGTCTAGTGCCCTTGAGACGCTGGGGGTTGGGGAGTTTTGAATGCAGCCAAGTGACTCTTGTACTGGGTCTCAAAGGAAGATGAGTAAGCTATGTTTATTGTTGGATCATATGGATCCTAGGTGGGCCTGAGGCTCACAGTGATCTGGTAGCAACATCTGTAGGGAGAGGGGCACAAGGGCAGCCACCTCCTGAACACTTACATGGCATCATTGTCATGCACCAGAGTGCCAGCAGAGGGCTCCAAAGAACCACCCGGCAGGTGTAATCCTGCACTGTGTGTTCCCGGAGTGACAGAACTGCCTTTGGGGTTCCATAGAGCTGCAGATGGGGAAGTGGTCAGCAGCACTCTTTGCCACTCTGAAAACCACTCACTGGTCCTGATGGAGGCCACTGTGGCCAGATGTCAAAGCTCCGTGGCAAATCCACTTGGCAGCTTCCAGGGTAGCTGTTGGGGGCTGCTGGGGAAGGGGGGGACTGCCCTCTGCCTACCTTGCCTCCTGAAGGCTGCCCACACAGCCCAGAGCCAGGGAATAGAGCTAACATATGATCTCATGTCAGGGCCTGTACCTGGGTTTCAGGCCCACTTCTCTGAACTTTTTCTTTGACTGCATTGGTCTTACAGTGCTCTGGATGACTGGCTCATAAGGATTTGCAGCTTGCTTGTTTTCTTCCTCATATGTTTTTTACCTGGGAAAATACTTTTTTTCCTCCCTTCCCTTCCTCCCTGTGTTCCTTCCTTCATCTGTTCTTTCCTCCCTGTGTTCCTTCCTTCATCTGTTCTTCCCTCCCTCCCTCCTCTAACTACCAAGCACTCCCATTTTCCAGGTACTGCTGTGGGCACAGGGATGCTGCAATAATAACCAGGACAGAAGACAGTCATGTCCTCGTGGGTCTCCTGTCCTACCAGGACCGGCTGGTTTCCACGAGAAGTGGCCTCAGAGGGCCAGAGGATGAGTGCACTGGCCTCTCCCAGAGGCAGCATGTGTAAGGACAAGGCTCGTTTCCTTCTGCTGGTTGCTAGATTAAGAGCTCTACTCATGTCACCTTGTTGCGGCCTTATTAAAATCCAACATGGCCGGGCGTGGTGGTGCACGCCTTTAATCTCAGCACTTGGGAGGTAGAAGTAGGAGGATCATCATGAATTCGAGGCCACTCTGAGATCATATAGAGATTTTCAGGTCAGCCTGGACTAGAGTGAAACCCTGCCTTGAAAAACAAAACAAAAACAATCCAACGTGGTCTTATGTTCGTTTGACAGACAAAACAGTGGAGGCGCAGAGAGGTTAAGCAACTTGCCCAGGGTGTCCAGCTGACAAGTCACAGGGGTGAGACGAAACCCAACCTGTGTGATGTTCCTCCCTCCTCGACCACTTGCCTCCCCCACACTGCCCTTTCTCTTACAAGCATCACACCAAATTCCAAGGAGACAGTGGGTATAACTCTACTTTGTGCTCCAGGGAGGAGCAACTTCATTATTGTATTCATTATTATTCAGTAGAGGCCTCCGGAAGGCCCCAAACTCTGGGAAGACAGAGCTGTAGGGCTGCAAACTGAACTCAAGCTGAGAAAATGCTTTTCTGCCCAGCAGGGCTCTATGCCCAGCAGAGAGGCTGCCACCTGTTTGGGATGGCCGGGGGGTGGAAGTGCTCCCACCTGGCTCCTGGTCCAGGACTGCGCAGTGGGAGGCAGGCAGAAACTGCCTGGGAAAGCCCCCCTCATCTGCGCACAGAAAGGAGAGCAGCTGGCCTGAGTCGCTCTGCAGGGCACAGTTCCTGACAATGTAGGTCACTGGCCCCTGGGCACCTCCGCATTGTTAGGAGACACACGTGGGCAGGCAGGAGGTCAAGGCATGATGGGTCCACCTACTCAGGCCTAAAAGGGAAAAGGCTTTGGTCTTGCTAAGGGCTGTCTGAGGACCTTGAACAAATCCTTTACTTTTTTTTTTTCTTTTTCTTTTTCAGACCTTAGCTTTCTATCTGCAAAGTGAGCCCCATTAGTTCATTTACAGAGTAGTGAATCTGAGCCTGGATCATTGGAGGAGGGCTATAGTTATCCTCCGTTTACTCATTAAAAAATGAAGTCATGTGGGCAGAGAGATGGCTTAGTAGTTCAGGCGCTTGCCTGCAAAGCTTAAGGATCCTGGTTTGATTCCCCAATACCCACGTAAGCCATATGCGCAAGGTGGCACATGCATCTGGAGTTCACCTTCAGTGGCTGGAGTCCTTGGTGTGCCCATTCACTGTCTTTCTCTACACCTCTCTCTCTCTGATTGTCTCTCAAACAAATAAATAAAAATAAAGTATTTTAATAAAAAATAAACTCATGCATTTCCCCTGTTCCTGCTGTGTGTCATGCATGTATTAGTTATCGTGGTATGGGATATTTGAAACCAATGTAATTCTGGCCTCTGTGGAGCATGCATTCTAGTCTCTACAGATGTTTGACAAGCCACACAGAACTGCTATGAATACCAGTGGTGACAAGTGTACCCAAGGGAGCCCCAGGGCCCTATGGGAAGTTTGGACAGGGAACTACTTCAGATCAGCTCACCTGAACACACATGGACACATTTCTGATCAGGAGGCTGGGGATGTGGTTTAGTAGATTTTGCACTTGCTGCATGAGCATGAAAATCTGAGTTTGGATCCCCAGGTCCCACATGAAAAGCCTGAAGCTGTGGCAGGCTCCTGTGAGTCCCGCACATCTATGGCGAGATGGGAGGTGGAGGCGGGGGGTTTCTAGAACCTTGGAGACCAGCTAGCCGGGTAAAGGGAAATAAAACAAACAACAACAACAACAACAATAGCAAAACAACCAAAGATCAACAAAACCATGATGTGGAAGGCAAGGACCTATGCCTAAAAATCTTCTGACTGCCATACCGCAATGCCAGTATAAATACACACACAGCTCATGCACACACACCACACACATGCATACGCTCACCAAGAAAAAAAAGAGGAAAATAAGTGAAGTGACATTAGCCTAAGACCTGCAGGCTATGAGGCCTCTGAGGACTGGAAATGACAAAGACTTTGACATGTATTAGAACCACAAGGAGCCGCAGCGGCTGGTGGGCAATCAGGGCCAGCAGGGGACTCACTGGGTAAGGTGCACACAAGCCCCTGGGAAGTTTGGGAAGACGCAGATGCAGGTCCACGGGCCTGAGCAGGGCCCAGAAGGCTGAATTTCTAAGCAGTTCTCAGGAGCTGAGATACTGCTGGTCTGGGGCCACTGGGGGCAGCAGAGCCTCTAACAGATTTTAAACCAAGTGATGACTTTGGGCCTCAGATGACAAGTTCTTTGGTTAAGAGGAGGGAAAGGATGATACCAACACGTGATATTTACATACAAAATATGTCCATATCTAATAATAAAGAAGAGGAAAAAAAGAATGAGGATCTTGTGCTGGAGAGATGGCTTAGTGGTTTAGGTGTTTGCTTGTGAAGCCTAAGGACACAGCTTCAATTCTCCAGATCCCACGCAAGCCAGATGCACATGGTGGCACATGTGTCTGGAGTTCGTTTGCAGTGGCTAGAGGCCCTGGTGCGCCCATTCTCTCTCTCTCTCTCATAAATAAATAAATAAATAAATACATACATAAATAAATAAGTAAATGGCTGGAGTGATTACTTAGTGCTTAAGGCGCTTGCTTGTGAAGCCTAAGGACCCATGTTTGACCCCCCCCAGATCCCACATAAGCCAGATGCACAAGGTGACATGTGTGCAAGGTCGCACATACTCTCTCACTCTCTCAGTGTCTCATAAAAAGGCCAGTCTGTTGGGCTTTCCTCAAAACAAATAAATACAAATTTAAAAGATGAAAAGAGATGAGGATCTTTGTTATCTGCAGACCGGAGTGAAGGCTGAGTGCAGGCACTGTGCTAGTCTGTGCACTCTGACCTGGGGGCAGACCCTGACGTCTGGGCTCTGGGGGTCCCTTGTAGGCTGGCCCAGGCAGAAGAGGGCCTGATATGTGCTGTGCACCCTACCCAGTCATGGGGCTCTTAGCTCAGAGCCCTTGGACTTCCATCCCACTCTCCTGTGGGTGGCTCAGGTGCCCTGGGCCTGGTTGGAGCTTCTTGTATGTAGGGATCTTTCCACCTTTTTGTTTTGTTTTTTGAGGTAGGGTCTTGCCCTGGCCCAGGCTGACCTAGAATTCACTCTGTAGTCCCTGGGTGGCCTCGAACTCATGGCGGTCCTCTTACCTCTGCCTCCCGAAGTGCTGGGATTAAAGGTGTGTACCACCTTACCTGGCTCTTTCCACCTTTTGACTTGTTCCCTGTAACTTTTTTTTCTTTTCTTTCTTTTTTTGGTTTTTCAAGGTAGGGTCTCATTCTAGCTCAGGCTGACCTGGAATTCACTATGTAGTCTCAAGGTGACCTCAAACTCACAGCGATCCTCCTACCTCTGCCTTCCAAGTGTTGGGCATTAAAGGAGTGCGCCACCACGCCCAGCTCCTGAAGCTTTCCTGCAGAGATTTCTCTATGGGCCATTACTGCTTCTTATTTTTAAATTCCAAAATTAATGTTTTTTTATGACAGAGAGGGATATATATATATATGGAGAGAGGGAGAGAGGGAGAGAGAGAGAGTGAGTTAGAGAGAGAGAGAAGTGGATAATGGGTCCACCAGGACTCCTTGCCATTGCAAACGTCAGACATATATGCCACTTTGTGCATCTGGCTTGATGTGGGTACTGGGGAATCAAACTCAGAGCCAGAATTGAACTCACAGCCAGCAGTCTTTGCAAGTGTCTTTAATCACTCAGCCATCTCCCCAGCTCCCCTCCAGTTAATTTTTAAAACACATGGTAAAATAAGTGGTTTTTCACTTTGATATGAGTAAATAAAGATGAGTGGTGTGTGTGTGTTGGGGAGTGTTTGATTTTGGGGGAGCTCTATTTCAGTACCTCTGGATACCCTTTTCTCTGGGGCAGGTGAGTGATGCTGCTGATGCCTTTTGGGGTAGCGGGAGGACCCCATTCTGGGCAGAGAGGGGAAAGGGCCCAGGGGTTCTGATCCCACGTCCAGTACTCGCAAGCTGTGTGACTTTGAATGTGCCTCTAAGCATCTCTGAGCGTGATTTCCTCATCTACAGCCTCCCAGGCCTGGCGAGGAGATCAAGGGAGGTAGCGGGTGTGTTTACAGCCAGTAGAAGCTGGAAAGCCCGCTCCTGACGTGTCAACCAACATTATTATCTCCAACTGCAGAGAGTCATAGAGTGCTGGAGCCCGGAGGAACCTTCCAGATCCCGCAGGGGCTAGACTGCTTATCTCAACGGCAGCAGCCCCACATCTCGGAGGCAGCAAAGCTAGAAGCTGTCATTTCAAGGTAAGAATTTCTTTTTGAACATTTGATTACAAGTTTTTTTTTTCCCCCCAGAATCATAGATCTAAAAGGAGAATGTGACATCATCCCCCGGGATTCTCAGGGCACTTCTGACAGCTTTTCCTTTGTTGGTACAGAGAGCACTCTTTATGGCGAGGGGGAGTCCACGCTATGCAGGGCACATATATCGGTACTAATACCACGATGTCCTATAGTCATGTGATGGCCAAGATCTCCCTTGGTTGTGTCCCCAAACACTAAGGGGTTTATGCATTAATCTAATTCTCTTCTTTTTTTATGTGTATACGCAGTATGTGGGTGTGGTGTGTGCACATGCATGTACACATATGTTCACACATATGTGGAGGGCAGAGGAGAAGGCTGGCTGTCCTCTTCTATCGCTCATTCACATATTTCCTTGAGACCAAGTCTCTTGCTGAACTTGGAGCTGCCGTTTTCAGGAGCTCCAGCCAATCTCTGGTCTCCGCTTCCCTCGGGGCTGGGTTACAGACGTGCATGGCCATGCCCAGCGCTTTGTGCCAGTACTGCAGAATCAGATCAGGTGGTCTCGGGCCCTCAATGCTTGCAGTAAGCGCTCTTTACTGATGAGTCATCTTCCCAGTCCCCAGTTCTTCTTTTCATATTGGAGAAACTGAGGCCCAGGAAAGGACTCGCAGTGAGTGTGTGGCACAGTGTTCTAGCCTCCGTCTCACACCCTGTGTGCTGAAGGAACAGCCAGAACAAAGGCAGAGGTTGGACCACACGGGCCTGTGTCTCGGGGCGGCAGAGACTTCAAGGGGACATGGGGGCAAACAATGGGGTCTGGTTAAACCAGCAAGGTTTGACCTTGGAATCTGGTGGAAATTCTGTGTCTGTGTAAGGGTCATAGCCAGGGAGGGGCTCAAGGCTGACAGTGCCAAGCACTTACCTTACAGGCATGAAGACCTGAATTAAACTCTGAGAACCAGCATCAAAAAACTAAACAAAGCTGGGTGTGGTGGCACACGCCTTTAATCCCAGCACTCGGGAGACAGAAGTAGGAGGATCGCCATGAGTTCGAGGCCACCCTGAGACTACATAGTGAATTCCAGGTCAGCCTGGGCTAGAGTGAGACCCTACCTCAAAACAACAAAAAACAAACAAAACAAAAGAAACAAACAAAAAACAACCATTGGGTGTGGTAGTGTGTGTAATCTCAGCACAGGGGAGATGGAGACAGGAAAATCTCTGGCATGACTAGTCTAGCCAAACTGACGAGCTCCAGGTTCAGTGGAACACCCCATCTCCAAAAATAAAGCAGACCACTGTAGTCCTCTGTTCTCTACCACATGCACATGCGCGCGTACACATCAGAACACAAACAAGCTGACTGTACAACTGTAGGTCTCAACATCTCCAGGCCTTTGAGGCCCCCATGTGCTTTAATAGTAGAAGCTCTCTTTGATCTTGACCTTCAGGCAGTATAGAGAAAAAGCCAAGGATTTTATGTTCTTATTACAGGTGAGTAAACTGAGACATAGAGGGGACAAGAGACTTGGGTAAGGGGACCCAGTATGACAGAGGCAGAGCCCAGGCCAATCCACTTTCCTGAACAGCAGGTGGGGTATCTCAGCTGCATTTCTTATTCTTTTAAAAAATATTTATTTATTTATTTATTTATTTGAGTGAAAGGGAGGGGGAAGAGAGAGAATGAGAGAGAGAGAGAGAGAGAGTAAACACGACTACACGGGCATGCTAGGGCCTCTTGCCACTGTAGACAAACTCCAGATGCATGCATATACCATTTGGCACATCTGGCTTTGGGTGGGCACTGGGGAATCGAACCCGGGTTGTCAGGCTTTGCATGCAAGCACCTTTAACCACTAAGCCATCTCTCCAGTCCCTGCTTTTCTTATTCTTTATGCCCTAGCTCTGCTCCCTTCTCTGGGAGATGGACCTTCTGCACTGCAGGGGGACCCCTGTGCTCCTTGCCAGTTTCGGGCCTCTGGGACAGACCTGAGGCAGAAGAGCATCTAGGTACAGCACTGACCCCAGGCAAGCATGTGCCCATCACGGGGGCTTCTGTTGGATGTGGCCTTGCGGCCTTCTATGCAGCCTTTGACCTTAAGGCAGCTGGGGGGAGGCTACTGAGGCCCAGCGCTGGCCCGGCCATTGTAGACGCGGGTGTCGTCACTTCCTCATGGCTCAGCGTGTGACTTGGCTGCGGTTCACACAACTCCTGCTGTCAAGTCCTAGCCCACTGTGGCGTGAACAAGGAGGTGACAGAACGAGGGTGCAAAGAGGCTTTCCATCAGGACGCTGTGCCAGGGGATGGGACAGAGCTGGTGTATTTTAGTCCATCTGGTTCTTAGTTCATCAATCTGCTTCTCAGCCCTGGCCATTCCTTAGGGCCATTGGCCTCCATCCCAGTCTGCACAGAAAACCTCAGAGCCTGGGACGGCTGGGGCTCACCCAAGGTCCCATAGCCTGAAGTCTATGCAGCTTCCACTTGAGTCTAGGCCCTTCCCTCAGTTTGTGCTCCTCCCTGAAACGCCAGCTGACTCTGGGGGGTCCCAGCTCCCCAAGGAGAAAGGAAGGATGCTTCCCAGAGTGAACCTTAAGTGTCCTTCTCCTAGTCCCTGCTGCCACTCCAAACTGACAGTTTGTGCTTGGCCAAAGACACCTGGGAGCCCCACAGGGCCCTGTCATACTGGAGAGCCATGTCTGGGCCAGGGCTGTGGTACTTTGACTGCCGCATGCTCACTGTGAACATGGCTCCTCCCCGAGAGATGCTGGCAGTCACCTGCTAGAGGGTTGTTCTAAGCACTTAAGCAAGAGAATGGGAAGACAAAAGATGACAAGGCCAGGCACATACACACACCCCATGGTGACATAGGCGAGAACAATGCAGTCATTTCAGTTTTTGTTGTCATTCAGGGAGGCAAGTGCGTTGGGAGCCACAAAAGCACAGCACTGCAAAGAATGTTCCGACATAGGCTGGGATGATTGCTGCCACTGCCACTGTAGGTGGCCACAGGCCATGAGTGTGCACCCTTCTCACTCCACAGTGGGGCTCCTTTCCTTCCTGCCTGCTGGGGCATGCCACCTCACCAGGTGATGTAATGCTCCAGGGCCCTCAGACCATGAAGATGCTCTCCATTCATCTCGCACATGACATTTCAGAAATTGTTAGCAAAAAGCATGTAAAGAGGGCTGGAGAGATGGCTTAGCAGTTAAGGCGCTTGCCTGCGAAGCCTAAGGACCCATGTTCTACTCTCCAGATCCCACATAAGCCAGACGCACAAAGGTCAGGCAAGCGCAAGGTCGCACACGCCTACAAGGTGAGGCAAAGTGTCTGGAGTTGGATTGCAGTGGCTGAGGCCCTGGTGTGCCAATTCTCTGTCTCTCCTCTGTCTGTCTCTTTCTCTTTCTCTAAAATTTTTTTAAAAAATCAAGTAAAGATACTATATATTCTGTAGGATACAGTCTAACAAGGCAGCACTATTCTGCCCTGTAGAATCTGCCAAGGGCTCCTCCAGTCTTTCTTTGCACCCCTCCAGTGACGAGGAGCTCATTACCTCCCAAGGCAGCCCAGTTCACACACAGTTAGGCAGGATTGAAACAGGACATTCTTCTCCACCTACCCTCACCCAACATCCTGGAACCTCCCCTGTTGGCCTAGGCTCTGCCCTTGGGGCCTCTCCTTCCAGCTACAGGACAGCCCCTCTGAGGTTAGAGGCAGACCTTCCATGCCTTTTCTCCTGGGACTAGATGTCAATTCTGCCTATACAGGACAGTGTCTTATTCTTTGCTTATCCAGCTTTCCTTGACCTTGTCATCATCTCCATGGGACCTCTTTCCATGCCTAGTGTCCTATTTGCTTGGGGCTGTCCCCTGAGCTTGCAATAGTTATGTAGCAAACCACATCAAGGAGCCTAGTAGTGTGTAGTCTATGTCCATGAGGAGAAAACACGCGCATGCGTACACACACACACACACACACACACACACACGGGTGTTCCTCAGAGACCCGAGGAACAGCAGCACATCTGTGTCTTAGCACCTGAATTTTTCCTCCTCTCCAGGGGAAGGCTCCTGTGCCCTCCTTGTCATATCTCCTGACCTTACCTACCAAGTGTGGTAGTTTGAATGTGAAATGTTCCCCCCCCCCGCTGTTATTTGTTTGTGATTAAGCCCCATACCCAATTTCCAGGTGGTGGCAATTTGGGAGGCAGAGCCTTGCTGGAAGAGGTGTGTTGTTTGGAGTGAGCCCTGAGGTGTTACAGCCCAAGCCCACTTACCAGAGCGAGCTTACTTTTGCTGCTTACTTTCTAGTTGCTGTGCCAAGATGTGATGCCCAGCCTCTGCTCTGCCATGTCACAATAAAGCTTCCCTTCCTGCCTGTAATTCAAAATAAACCCTAGTCTTCCATATGCTACTTTTGATTGGTGTTTTGTCCCAGCGATGAGAAGGCATCTACAACACTGGGTCTCCTTCGCCAGTCAGAATGTACTGCTGAATATGAGCTTTCAAAAACAGGCTATCAAAGGCTACTGGTAAGTGAGCTGAGTGATCTCAGGTCAAAATAATGAAAAAGAGCAAGTGAGGGAGGAGTAGGCAGTGGAAGGAGAAGAGGGAGTTGGGGATGGGTGGGTGAGAATAGGAGTACAGACTTAAGAAAGATAGAAATCATATCTTTTTTAAAAAATTGTTTTAAATTTTATTATTTATTTGAGAGGTAGAGAGAGGGATAGGGAGAGAGAATATGGGCACAGCAGGGCCTCCATCCACTGCAAACAAACTCCAGATACATGTGCCACCTTGATTTTTCCTGCATCTGGCTTGATGTGGGTCCTTGGGAATTGAACTCAGGTCCTTAGGCTTTGCAGGCAAGAGCCTTAACTGCTGAGCCATATCTTCAGCTAAAATCATACATTTTTTAACTAAAGACTGCGTGGTGGCCTTGGCCTAGAAAGAAAGAAAGCTTCTAGCTGCAGCCTAATTTTTCACATATATGATGTCATGGGCCCCTAGGATAACCAGTGCATGGTGGGATAGGGCCTGTTAATTTACAGCTGAGGAAACCAAGGCTTAGAGTGTCAAAGGGGACTGAGAAAAAGGAGCAGAAATTGGCACAGAAGGTGTTAACTCACATCCCAACTGCTTGCCTGGGTCGAGCACCTTCACATTTAGTGGAGGTCATACGAGCCAAGTCTGGACAGTGGGTTGTGGGTAGAAGTGACGTTTGACTCCTCTGGACTGAAGCCTGAAAAGTTGTTGCAAGGTCCCCTGCTACTTTATGTGGTGGTGGACGGCAAGTGGCCTCCTGGAAAGCGACTGTCCTGGATGACCACCTGGACTTCCAGCTGGACCCAGTTGTGTGAGCCACTGGGATGTCAGGGCTCTTTCCTGCCATGTTCTGCTCTAGCTGGTCAACACAGAAACGCAGTGGCCTCCGGCACTGCGCTCAGTACTTGGCACATGCTATCTCATTCAGTTATTGAAAGAGTCCCATCAGAACGTATTACTGCTCTCATGGTCACCCAGGGCCCCCACAAATACCAAACGCTGTGGGTATTCAAGCTCCTACTACAAAAGGGCATATTTGCAATGTAACCTTCGTACTTCTTCCCATGCAGGAACATATCCCTGCTTTTCTTAGAAACCTACACAGCGTAAATGTTATGTAAATAGCTGTAATAGTATATTACTTAGGGAAGAATGAGGAGAGAGAGAATGTGTATACCGTCAGTGAAGACGCAATTCATTTTCTCCAGTATTTTCCACTTGTGGTTGGCTGAATTTGTGGATGTGGAACCTGGGGATGGGGAAAATCGACTGTGTTTTCCCCCCGTGCTATGTGGGGAAGCTGAGGCACAGAGAGGTAAACCCATTTGCTCAGGATCCCAACACCACCTCTAAGGTGTCTGGTGTGTCTGACTTAGAAAGGCTCCAGGGATCCTGGGGTGGTAGAAGCAGGAGGCCACAGCATCCCATCCCTCGGCCAGGCTCAGTGCTTCCTTGCTGAGGGAGGACTGTGCAGATTGCTTTTTTATTCAGATTTTATGCCTGAGGCAAGTCCTGGGCCATGATTTATTACAGCAATGCTGATTTCCAACTTTAAGACAACACAGCAGCTTGAAGTCAAATGGACAGAAAACAGTGAAACATTAGCTCATTATGTCTTGCTGGAACTGCTCAGCTGCCTCCTCATTGTCCCCTTGGCCTCAGTCTCAGCTGCTCCATCCCACTGTCCCAGCCCAGCCCCCGCCTGGCCAGGCCAGCTGGACTGCTCAGAACCCTGGGCACCTGCTTCCTTCGCCTCATGCAGAACTGTATGCCTCAGCGTGCTAGCTGAAAATATAACACACCACAGAAAGGTCTAAAGAGGGTTTAGAAATGCTAATCAACTTTTTAAAAATAAACTACAAAGCTGGGCATGGTGGCGCATGCCTTTAATCCCAGCACTACGGAGGCAGAGGTAGGAGGATCACTGTGAATTCAAGGCTACCTGAGACTACATAGTAAATTCCAGGTCAGCCTGGGCTAGAGTGAGACCCTACCTCGAAAAACCAAAAACCAAAACAACAACAACAACAACAACAACAAAAAATATATATATAAGCCTTTAAAACTGATTAATTCAAAAATTTAAACTGTGGAAGTTTCTAGAATCTTTAGCATACAAAAGCACATGATATACTTCCAAGAGACAGAGATAGTTTCCAGGATTTCTTTCTTTCTTTTCCTTTGTTCCTCTTCCTTCTTTCCTTTCTTCTTCCTTCCTTCCTTCTCTCTTTCTCTTTTTGGTATGCATATGTGTGTGCGCTACGTGTGGAGGCAGCACACACGTTCCATGTGCATGTGAGTGGAGGCCAGAGGAGGACACTGAGTCCACTCCTCTATCCCTCTTCTGCCTTATTTCCTGGAGACAGCATCTCTCACTGTGGTGGTTTGATTGTATGTCCCGCATAGATTCAAGCGTTTTATTAAAGCCTGTAACTTGGGTCTCCAGCTGCCTGGCTGGAGGAGGTGGCACTGGGGGTGGATCCTGAGGTCCAGTCCTAAGGTGTGTTTGGGGGCGGATCTGAATTCCAGCCCAAAGCTGTGAGAGAGCAGTCTGAGCCCTAGTGGGGTCGCTGCTGCTTGCTGCCCCTTTGCGCTTGCTGCTTTTGATTTATTTATTTATTTATTTTTAATGGGCTATCTGGTTGCTTTCTGTCTACTTGGATGTATGGGAACAGCTTCTTCCACCTGTGATGGAACTTCCTCTGGATCTGTAAGCTTGAAATCAGTGTCTTCTTTTCCTAAACTGTGCCTGGTTTGGATGTTCATCCTGGCAACATGAAGCTACCTACTACACTCACCGAACCCGGAACTCCTTGTCTTTTTGATTAGACTGACTGATTAGCGAGTCCCAGATGAGGCAGTTTAGGGGTGACAGGATCCCAAAGGGAGTATCTTTCTCCTTGACTAAATGCAGACACTGTCTTTGGGTCTGTAGGGGAAAAACTAGGTCATCACACTTTACTGCAGGTAGGAAATATCTGAAGGGTCTGGACTCTCCTTATTTCTGTCCCCTTAGGGAGTCCTTCCACTCCCTCCCAACATGGCCCTTCCTAGACAATTAAGATTTCTGGGAAGATTGCCCTTTGCCAAAAATACTGACCCCAGACACCTGCCGTCAGGACTAGACTGTCTAAACCAGCAGCTCATCCATAGGGCTCATAAGAAACCCCAAGTTAAGTCTCAAGGCGAACTTCTTAGATTTCCTCTTGCCTCCCTGGGCAATAGCTCTGCTTTCTTTCCTTCTCTTAAGTTCTGGGCTTCTCAAGCCCCCTCTTATCTCTCTAGGCAAGAGCTATGTATTCCTTTCGTTAAGCTCTCCTTCACTTAAAGCCCCCTCCATAAATCTATAATAAAATCTTTCTGAATCTTATCCTATAGATTTTATAGGTCTATAGATTTTATTCTTTGAATTCATAAGACAAGAATCTGGGGATATCCCCAAATTATCTGTGTGTTGGCAGATGTTGGTGTATTGGCAGAAGGTACCCAGAATTTCTGTATCACAGACATACTCCTGTCTCTGCCCCTGTTAGTGCTGGGGTTACAGCCATGCCTGGCTTTTTACTTGGGTGTTGGGGATTAAATTCAGGCCCTCATGCTCTTATCCACTAAACCTTCACCTCAGCCTCAAATCCAAGGTTTTTTAAACTTTGGACCATGCATCCCCTAATTCTCTCTCTTTTTTTTAATACTTAAAAAAATATTTTTTGTTTATTTATTTGAGAGCGACAGACAGAGAGAGAAAGAGAGAGAGAGAGAGAGAAGAGAGAGAGAGAATGGGTGCACCAGGGCCTCCAGCTACTGCAAACGAACTCCAGACATGTTCGCCCCCTTGTGCATCTGGCTAACGTGAGTCCTGGGGAATCAAGCCTCAACCGGTGTCCTTAGGCTTCACAGGCAAGTGCTTAACCACTAAGCCATCTCTCCAGCCTGCCTAATTCTCTTTTATTGTGGAACATCTAATAGGATTTCTGCTTTATGCCGTATACTTTGGGTACATCTTTTTTAAAAATCATACTGGCCTTGAATTCATGATCCTCCTTGCCTCTGCCTGCTGAGCGCTGGATTAGAGGCGTGGACTACCATACCTGCATCTATAACATCTCCTTTGGGCACAGGTTGGCTTTTAGATTAAAATCTGAATTTCTCAGTGTCCTGTTGAGTGTCCTCCTGGACGTGGTCCCAGCGTCCCTCCAGCTTTATGCCACAAGCTCTTGTCCTTCTCCCTGTTCCTGCCGGGGTTCCATGCCTCTTTTTCCCTCCCCCAGATGTCTTAGTGTTTGTCATCTTGCTCAGTGTTGAGTTCTGGGGTTCTCTGAGCTGTGACCTGTGACCTGTGGAGAAAACAAGGCCAGAGGAACGCTGTTGGAAGCCTAACCATGCAGCCTCTACTGGGGAGCAGCGTGAGATGAAAATGGGAACGCTGATTTCGACACAAATTCAAAGCCCTGTGTTTACCGAGGCTCAAAGAAGCCCTTTCAGAAATGGGAGTCGGGCCTGTGTGTGTGCCAACGAACAAGGCAGAATGGGTGCATGCTGGAAACAAAAAGCACCAAGATACACTGGGCACCACCAAAGATATCAACATAATTAATAAAGTAATTAACATGCACAGGAAGCATGGAGGCTGCCAGGAAGCTGATAAGAGAGAGTTATTAAAACAAAATGAGCTATGTAGCAGAGAAGCAAAGAGAAGTCTTACATTTTTTTTTAAAAAAGCACAGACCCCCCCCCAATACTCCGAGTCATAAATAGATCCTGACTTATTGCAAAAATACTAATAAGTCAGGGAACAGAATTCAGTTTTCCTTTCCTGGCCAAATGAACATATCAATCAATTTAATCCATTAGTCACCAGTCACTGACAATGTGGGGGAGTATGTCAGACCAGGCGACACTCTTGTCCCCCTACCTGGTCATGTGATAGATGGCAAGATGATCTTGGACCCAGCTGCCTAAGCTCTGAGACTCAATCTACTCACTTTTAAATGGTGTGATCTTACTGAAGCCACTTGACCTCACTGTTGCCATCTGCAAAATGGGCGCCACACAGAGCCTACTTTTCAGAATGGGGAATCAAATGGAGTGGTGTGTATAAAGCTCTGGGCTGCTGCTGGTCCTGGCTGTGACTCTGACTACCCCTACATGGAGTTGTACCCAGGAAAATGGCACAGAGGGTATAAACATCTTGAGTGATTCATGAAGAAAGGCAGAGGGAGCAGGCATGCCATTTCTTTGTGGCTGGCCATTAGGGTGCTCATAGTCTCCTATCTGATGCTGGGGCTTCAGGTGAATCTGTGCCTCAGTTTCTTCATACAGAAAATGGGAGGTTCATCAAGGCCTTTTTCTGGTGCCATTTCAGACTCTGAAATTCCACACCTCAAGGTTGTCACAATGATAGGTGTCATTATGGAGAGAGACCAGAATGGTCCCTGGAGGACACCACTTGCCTCCTGCTCTGCTCAGTTCCCTGCTGGCACCAGGAGCTGTGGGGCGTGGGCTGCTCACTGAGGAGCTATCAGGCTGCTGTGACCCCTTAGCAACATGATTGCTACCCTGGGGTTGTGACAGGCCCCCTCATTGCCTGGTTTATCCTTCCCCCCATTTCTCTTTTTCCCTTTGCAGAAGGTAGAACTTGACTCCAAGAGTTGGCCACTGTTCCCATCAGGCCTCATTTGCCTTGCCCCTCTGCCCTGTCTCTCTCCATGCACATCAGAGCACACATGCTACCCCGCCCCCCCCCAACCATCTGTAAGCGCACTGCAGACACCAGGACACTGTGGCCCGGGCACTAGATCCTCTAAGACGGTGATGCTGTGATACCCATAGGCATCCTGTGGTCGTTGCTGAAATCTGCCCCTCCCCACCACTGCCTCCAGGTTAAAACCTGAGCCAGTCCTGCCTCCTACTTATTTCTTCCTTCATGCCATATCCAACTGGCCCTTGAACTTGTCCCCGCACATCCCCTGCTTTCCTGATCAAGGGTTTATCCAAGAGGAAAGCTCCTTCTGCGGTTTTCTTCATAAGTTGATAACCATCAATTGATGGTTTATATCGTGTTTAGATTGTCAACTTGACAGGACCTAGAATCACGTGTGAGGGACTGTGTAGGTTAAATTAGCCTCTATGCCTCTCTGTGCGGGATCATCTGGATTAGGCTCATTGAGGTAGGAAGAACCACCTTAACTGTGGGAAGCACCATTTCATAGGCTGGGGCCTTGGACCTTGTGAAAAGGAGAGAGCTGGCTGAGCCCCAGCATGCGTCACTCTCTGCTTCCTTGCCATGGACAGCTGCCGTGCCTTCCCTACCACGATGTACAGCGCAATAAACGCTTCCTCCCCTAAAACGAATTTTGTCGGGCATTTTATCCCAGCAACAAGAAGGTAACTGACACAGTTAGAATTCCCTTTTGTCCAAGAACCTTCCTAAGGAGTTTCAAGTTAAAATGCATCTTCCTTTTTCTATCTCTGTAACATGTGGGAAGCTAATATGAAGACATGCTCCACACCAGGGAGACAGCAGAGACAAAAGACTCACACGAAATGGAACTAACTGATCCCTGGTCCCACTGTGCCTGAAATCCACTACCTTTCTGGATCTTTTCAGGGTGACAACGCACACCCACTGTTGCTGATGCCGCCTGAGTTCCTTCCAACCAGAAGCCTCTGCCAGACCCTGGAGGGACGGTGGCTACCACAATGCCACCCAACCCTGGACCAACAGCAGAAGCACAGTGCCCTAGGCCCCTACTGGATACGTGCTGCTCACCACAGCCTCTTGCTTTAACTAGCTTCGCCTGAAAAGTCCTCGTATTGTCTACTTGTCTTCTTGTGTTTTCACAATTGAGATTAATTCCACATAACATAAATCTTGCTTTAACCATCTTACACACACGGTGCTGTGTTTTTTTTTTTTAATATAGTCACAGTGCTACAAAATTACTGCTGTGATGATCTTAGCCACCCCCCCAAAGAAACCTCCTATCCACTAATGTCCACTTCCTTCTTTTCCCCGTCAGCCCCTGTCCACCGCTAATCTACTCTGACGTCTGTGATTTGCCTCTTCCAGACACTGCCTCTCAGTGGAGTCACAACATGTGGCCTTCTGTGACTGGCTTCTTTCGGTGAGCCGGTGTTTGCAAACTTCACGCACCTGGCGGCATCTATCAGTACTACGCTCTTTTTTGGCAGCTGTATAAGAGTCCTTTGCATTGCTCTACCACATTTTGCTTATTCCTTCTTCAGCAGATGGACATTGGAGCTGTTCCCATTTCTAGGTATATGAATAACATTCAGGCACATGTTTTTTTTTTTTTTGGTGTGGATGTATATTTTCCTATCTCTTAGGGTTCTACCTAGTACAGGGATTTCTGGGTCGCACAGTGGACTCTGTTTAACATGGGAGGACTGGCTCCATTGCTTTACCAGCTCCAGTTCTTTTTATCAAAACCCTACTTGTGCTTCTAAGACCTGGGGAGAGAGTTACCCCCCCTTTTGTTCCTGTGAGTTCCTTTCAAGGCAAGATGGCAAACAACCTCTTCTGAGTTTCAGGGCTGAACTGTTCCAGTCCTACACCAACATGTCCAGTGGACTTCTCTGTCCTCAGAGCCATTCTGGGAGGGAGGACGAGCTAGCAGAGTGTGGGCCAGTGTGGGTTCGCAAATGAATAAATGCTGCTTTCCTTAGTGGGTTTATTATGCAGCTGATCTGATGGTGTCTGTACAGCAGGAGGCCACTGTGGTGAGTGCCTCCATAGAGTCAGGAAACTGGGAGAGGGCTGGGACGTGGAGGTCATGTTGACCAAGCTCCCCCTGCACACCAGGCTCAGCGCTAGGGTGCTTTCGCATGGAACCCCGGCAAATCCAGGAGGGAAGGATGAACTCCTTATGGGTGTTGAGGTTGAGAGAGGGCAAGTCATTCACTCGAGGTCACACAGATGGGTGAGTGCAGGACGCGAGCCAAACCTCCAGTGGCAGTGTTTACAGCCCTTTCATCACTCTGCAAAAGCTCCCAGCTCCAGCAGTGGGGCTGGGAGATGCATTCCATCTCCTTGGCACATGCATGCATTCCTAGAAGCCTGCCATATATTTTTAATAATTGGTATGAACAAGTAATCTCCCGTCAGCTGGCTTGCTGTCTGCTGTAAGAGGCAGATAAGAAAGAAGGAGGCGGAGGGATGCAAGAAAATCCTCCATTTCCAGCGGCAGAAATCGGTATGACCCTGAGTACATTTCTGGCTTTAATTCTCGGAGCCTTCTGTGTCTGACTCACGTAAGAAAATGACTTCCTGGGTGAAATCTTCGGTGCCATGTGTGGACGTTCAGTATTGCTCTGCTGGCCCAGATGGTAACAGCTCAGACGATTTGGCTCAGAGGCTGGGTCTGGGAGCCACTTTTGGCTCCTTGGAAGTTCCTAAGTCAAGGACATACTGGCCTGGGCTCAGGGGGCTGTAGATAATGAGTCAGATACAGGGAAATGGCTGCAGGAGGATCTTGCTACTGTGAGCTCAGAAAGAATTCAGGGATAGGACATTAGGATGACAAGCAGGGCTCCAGAAAGTAGTTGACATACATAGCCAGTGATTTCCATGTGCTGGACTTGGGGCAAATCCTTCACAGGGCCTGCTCCTTGTAGCCCTCCCCGAAGTCCTAGATAGGTGTGTGGGGGTTTGAATGAGATGTCCCCTATAGTCTCATGAGTTTTGAACGTTTGGAAATTTGGAAGGTGGAGCTTTGCTGGAGGAGGTGTGTTACTGGGAGTGGACCTTGAGGTTTAGTAGCCCAGCTTGCCTGTGCTAGCTCACTGTCTAGCTGCTTTTCTGCCAGCTGCTGTGGCATAAAGTGATACCTAGCTTCTGCTCTGCCATGCTTTCCTGCCACGATGAAACTTCCCCTTGAGACTTTGAGCCAAAAATAAACCCTTTTTAAAATAACATATTGGAAAAAAGGGTTGGAGAGACAGCATAGCTATTAAGGTGCTTGCCTGCAATGCCTAATGACCCAGGTTCAATTCCCCAATACCCATGTAAAGACAGATGCACGAAGTGGCACGTGCATCTGGAGTTTGTTTGTAGTGGCTAGAGGCCCTGGTACACCCATTCTCTCTCTCTCTCCCTCCTTGCAAATAAAAAAAAAAAAAGAAATATTGAAAAAAATAAACCTTTTGAACTCACCAGCTGCTTCTGGTTGGGTGTTTATCCCAGCAACAAGAAGCTAACCACAACAGAAAACTGGTACCAGGATTTAGGTCATTGTTGCAATAAGCCTGCCTCTCTCTCTCTCTCTCTCTCTCTCTGTGTGTGTGTGTGTGTGTGTGTAAATATGGAAGGATTTGGAACTGTGGACTATGAGACACCTTGCAATGCTATGGGCAGAGCTTAATGGGCCATGCTGGTCAGAGTTTGAAAGATCTAAATGCAGAAATAACTGTGGAGACTTGGTGGGGTGGGGGTGGGAACTGGGCTAGAGGCAGTTTATGTAATCTTCTGGTTGACTTCTGCCCATGTCCTGAGAACTTAAACTAAGTTGAATTTAAAAGTAACGGGCTAGGAAGCATGAGTAGGTTCAGATCCCAGGCAGAGTTTGCCAGTGTCAGCTATAGTTGTTTGAGAGATAGATTACCACCATTGAGACTGGGCCAGCTGTTCTGCATTGGGACAGTAGAAGGAATGCTGACTCAGGGAACCTGAAGGAAGAATGGTGAAAGAAATGACCTGTTTCTCAAAGTTGGCTGTATTTCTCCTCAGCCCTAGACTAACAGATTTTGGCAGCCTTGCCCACCTGGTACTGTTTTTTTTTTTTCAAGGTAGGGTCTTACTCTGGCTCAGGCTGACCTGGAATTCACTATGTAGTCTCAGGGTGGCCTAGAACTCACGGTGATCCTCCTACCTCTGCCTCCTGAGTGCTGGGATTAAAGGCATGCACCACTATGTCCAGCTTGGTACTGGTTTTTAGAAGTATAAATTCAGGAAAGAGAGGGTCATTGGATTTGCAACACAGTGTTTTGAAGATGGCCCCTAGGCAATGTGGATCAGGGTCACAGTCCCTGCATGGAGCCATGAGGACGAACTGTCAGTTGCACAGAGACCCAAGGGTTTTGGAGTTGCCAGAACTGTGGGATGGCAACCAAGGAAAGCTGCTCACTCAGGCTTAGGTGGATCTGCCTAGAAAGCAAGCTGCTAAGGCTGGGGAGACTGAATTTGGAAACCAGAGATTTTGCCATGGGTCACAGATGCTAGACTTGTAGCTATAGGATTTAATATTTTCCCTGCTCATTTTTGATCTTGCAGTGGTTCCATCTTTCCTTACTATGCCATCCTTTGTAATGTGAATGTTTGTGCTTTTATGTGATGGAAATATTTATGTTTTGGTTTTAAAATATTTTATTATTTATTTATTTACTAGAGACAGAGAGAGAGAGAGAGAGAGAGAGAGAGAGAGAGAGAGAGAAGAGACAGAATGAGCACATGAGCACACCAGGGCCTCAAGCCACTGCAAATGAACTCCAGATGCATGTGCCATCATGTGCATCTGGCTTATGTGGGATCTGGGGAATCAAACCTGGGTCCTTAGGTTTCACAGACAAGCACCTTAACTGCTAAGCCATCTCTCCAGCCTGTGCTTTGCTTTTATAGGCTAACAGTAAGAGTCTGTCTTGAGTTTCAGATGAAACTTTGGGCTTTTGAACAATGTTAGGATTGGTAGAGACTATGGGGACTTTTAAAGTTGGACTGAGTATATTTTGCATCATGAATTTGTTGTGAGTCTATGAGAGCCAGGGGTAGTTTGAATGAAATGTCCCCTGTAACCCCATGTGTTTTGAATGCTTGGACCCCAGCTGGTGGCAATTAGGGAGGTGGAGCCTTACCATAAGAGGTGTGTTATTAGGGTGGACCTTGAGGTTCAGTAGCTCAGCTTGCTAGTGCCAACTATCTCATTCTTTTGCTACTTTCTATCAGCTATTATGGTATGAAGTGATATCCAGCCTCTGCTCTGTCATGCTTTCTTGCCATGATGAAACTTTCCATTGAGACTGTAAGCCAAAACAAATTATTTCCTCCCATCAGCTGCTTCTGGTTGTGTGTTTTGCCCCAGTAATGAGAAGATAACTACAGTGTGTGTGTGTGTGTGTGTGTGTGTGTGTGTGTGTGTTTGCATATATGATTTGAAGTGATTTGAAGTAGGGTCTTGCTATGTAGCTCAAGCTGGCTTTGAACTCATGGTCCTCTTGCCTCAGCTTCCTGAGTACTAGGATTTCAGGTATGTGTTGTCCTGTCCAGCTTATAGTCACTATACTAACATCTAGCCTGTCTTAAGGATGAACAGATTATGGCCCTCAAAAGCAATGCCACTATCTTATTATCTGGGGCTGTTGGAACAAATGGCTATAGTTTAGGGAACATATTGACTTAACACAGCAGGAATTTTTTCTTGTACATTGCTGGGGACCAGGAGTCCCACTGTAGGCACTGACAGGGCTGCACTTCCCCTGTGGGCTGCAGGGAAGACCCTCCTTTAACCCTCTGGCTTGGGGACTCCAGGCATTCCTTGTCTTATGGCTGCTTGCCTCCAACCGTTGCTGCCAGCTCCACATGTGTGGTGGTTTGAATGTAAAATGGCCCCAAAGCCTCGTGTTTGTGATTGAGCTTCTTACTTGGTCCCAGCTGGTGACACCTTTGGAAGGTGAAGTCTTTCTGGAGAAGGTGTGTCACTGGAGGAAGACCTTGAGGTTTATTCGTGCAGCCCACTGGATGTTCAGAGCTAGATCACTCCTGTTGCTTCCTCTCAGCTCATGTGACAAGATGTGATGATCAGTTGTCTGCTCTGCCATGCATTCTCCGTTATGGCTAAACTTTCCCTTGAAACTGTAAACCAAAATAATCCCTCTTTCCCTCCGTCAGCTGCTTTTGGTTGGGTGTTTTGTTCCAGCAGTGAGAAGGTTACTGCTATGACCTGGTTTCTCCTCTGAGCCCTTGTCTTCTCTCTTCTTTCTTAAAATGACACTTGTCATTGGACATGGAATCTACCCGGTAATCCAAAATGATTTCCTCTTAGCATCCTTTTATCAGCAAAGATCCTTTCTCCAGATAAGGTCACAGCCATGGGTCCCAGGGACAAGGATACTGACATGCCTTTTGAAGTCTAGAATTTAACCTATTGGACTAATCTAACTTCATACAATAAGTGGCTGAGTTGGGGTTCAAAGTCAAGTCCAAGTCCAGACACTTGCTTAACCAATTTGGCTCCATGCTGCATCTTCACCTGCTGGGTGACCATGCACATGTTACCTGACCCTTTGGTGCCTCAGGCTCACATTCTGTAGACTGAGGGCACTAATGGTCAGCCACTTGGGGTTTTGTGTGACCGTTAAATGAGTGGTAAAGCATGGCCCTGGGAACACTTCCTAGCACAGGGTGTGCTCTAGGTAAAGCCACTGCTGCTTGCTCCTGCTGCTGTTGCCAAGACGATACGGCTTCACTGGGATCCTACATGAAGGCTGAAAAGACCTGTCACCAAGGATAACGGGCTGGAAGGAGATATTCTCAGGCCTAAATTGCTGGGTCTGAATATCTGCTCACAAGGTACTTTTTCCTTTTATGATGAAATAGCAGCCAGATCATCATAGATAGGAAAGAAACTTAAATATTTATAAGAGAACACCAGGCACCATTGGATGCCAGTACTGAAGTAAAAGCATCAACAATGAGGAAGATGAAGCAAAGGGGAGTATAGGACAGATGCAAAGCAGCAGCAGGCGTGAATGGGTGACTGAGAGACTGAGAGACACCTAGTTACCCAGCACCATCATTGAGAGACACCCAGCTACCCAGCACCACCATTGAGAGACACCCAGTTACCCAGCACCACCAATGAGAGACACCCAGTTACTCAGTACCACCATTGAGAGACACCCAGTTACCCAGCACCACCAATGAGAGACACCCAGTTACCCAGCACCACCATTGAGAGACACCCAGTTACCCAGCACCACCAATGAGAGACACCCAGTCACCCAGCACCACCAATGAGAGACACCCAGTCACCCAGCACCACCAATGAGAGACACCCAGTTACTCAGCACCACCATTGAGAGACACCCAGTTACCCAGCACCACCAACCAGAGACACCCAGTTACCCAGCACCACCACTGAGAGACACCCAGTTGTACAGAACCACCGGGCTGGCTGGGTCCAGCCAGAGTCGAGTGGGTAGGTCATATCAGGTCAGCCAGGCCACCACTCCAACTGTAGTTTCCTGTTCTCTGAAACAGGGATGTTGCCAGGCGTGGTGGCTCACATCTTTAATCCCAGCATTTGGGAGGCAGAGGTAGGAGGATCGCTGTGAGTTCAAGGCCACTCTGAGAATACACAGTGAATTCCAGGTCAGCCTGGACTATAGTGAGACCCTACTTCAAAAACAAAACAACAAAACAAAACAAAAAACAACCCTTCCCCAGAGAAAAGGGGCATTGAGTGCTGGGTGGACTGGGCCAGGCTGCTGCCTTGTGGGCTGCTGCTGCTATTATCATGACTGGTGCTTGCCAGCTCTCGGTGCCTGGGTGAGATGGAGCTGGGCTTGGGTGGTATTGGGGTGTGGGAGGGCTGGGCAGGGCAGTGACGATGGTGCTTTCTCTGGCGACTGTCCCCTCTGCCTCCTGTCCTTTGGACTGAGTGCCTTCGGAACACTTTAAGTGTTCCATCCTATGCCAACATCCAACAGCTCGGTGTTCCATGATGACCCCACCATGGTGTCAGGGAGAAACTAGCCAAGTGATGCTAGAAATAGATAAGCATACTTCTGGGTGCCTGATGGTCCGTGGCAGGGGCACCATGGCCACTGTGGGTGCCGAGTGCCTGGGGTGCCGTTCCCTTGCCCTTGCTCTCCAGATGGGTTCATGGTTGGTTGTGTCTTCTTCTTTTCCTTCCTCTTCACCCTCCTCCTCCAAGACAGGTGTGCAATGTAGTTATGCAGCTTAGGCTGCCCTCCATCTCACTATGTAGCTCAGGTTAGCCTTCAACGTCCTAGCTTCCCATTTCAGCCATCCAAGTGCTGGGATTAGAGATGTGTGTCACCTTACATCGCTGGCTAGCTTTTAGAAACTGTAGGACCCTTTTTAAAAATTCCTCCTTCTCTTCCTTCCTTCCCTTCCTTCTTCCTCCCTCCCTCCCTCCCTCTCTTCCTCCATCCCTCCCTCCCTTCCTTCCTTCCTGAGATGAGCATGGGCAAACCAGGACCAACCAGGACCAGAAGCTCCACTGCATACAAAATCCAGACACACACACCACATTATGTGTCTGGCTTTTCGTGGGTACTGGGGAATCCAACCCCATCCTGAGCCCAGCAGACAGACTTGCAAGAAAGCATCTTTAACCTCTGAGCGATCTCCCCAGCCTACTTTCTTTTCTTTTAAAAATATATTTGATTTATTTATTTGAGAGAAAGATGGAGAGAGAGAGAGAGAGAGAGAGAGAGAGAGAGAGAGAGAGAGAGAGAGAGAGAGAGAATGGGCATGCCAGAGCCTCCAGCCACTGCAAACAAACTCCAGATGCATGCACCCCCTTGTGCATCTGGCTTACGTGGCTCCTGGGGAATTGAACTGGGATCCTTTGGCTTTGTGGGCAAAGGCCTTAACTGCTAAGCCATCTCTCCAGCTCCCAGCCTGCTTTCTTTTAACTGCCTAAAGCTCTGGTTTGTGGACCTCACTTCCTCCTGCCCCTCCCTGGAAGGAGTCTCCAGAGCTCTTCCTTCCTCTGTGTTAAGGGGATATGTTGCTCACTGGTTATGTTCTAGAACCCACAGCCACTCACTCAGGGCTTTGCTGAACGAACTGCATCAGACTTCTAGGAGGTGTGACCCAGGACCAGCATTTCTGGGGAGATGGCTTGGTGGGTAAAGCGCTTGCTGCGTAAGCCTGATAGCAAGAGTTTGGATCCCTAGAACCCACGTGAAGCCTGACACCGTGTGAGAATGTGTCATCCCAGCACACCACAGAGAGAAGGGAGGCAGTGACGGGAGAAAGCCAGAGCTCACGGGTCAGTTCGTCAGGCACCTGCAGTGGGCAAACGAGAGATCCTGCCACAAACAAGGTGGGAGGTGAGGACTGACCCTCAAAGTTGGCCTCTGACTGCCACAGGCATGCTGAGGCACGCACGCACCCTCACTCACACACGTACAACTAAGCCTCTTCTGGATGATGCAGCTGGACTGAGAGTCCCAATCCAGCCTCCTCTTGAAATCATTGGAAAATCTTCCTCTTCCCCTTAAAGCATTTCTTATCTTTCTTATGGGTCTCAATATATCCAACCAGCTGTGATGACGGGTGAGCTGGGGGGCGGGGGGATGATGCTGAGAGGAGCTTCACTTCCCTTGACTCAGTACCATGCGCACGCTCCTTTGCACACTCATTCGCCTATCATCAACCTATGCAGACGGACCTGTGTGTCTGCAGCACTGAGAAATATAGGAAGGATTCCCTATTTCATGGTGCTCAAATTGGGTGGAGGAGGACAGAAATTTAGAAATTTAGATTTTATTCTAAATTGGAGGATTGCAAAGTGGGAAATAGCTAGCTTTGCTGTGGACTTCTGAAAGCCATCTTTCAGATATAGATGTCTTCTTGCCTTGTCAGTATAATATTAAATGGGTTCAATGCTCCATGCAGAGATTAGTAGAATGGATTAAAAAAATACAAATCCAAACATATTTGTTGGATATAAGAGATTAACTTTAGATTTAAAGACACAAATAGTTTGAAAATCTATTCAAGAATTTTTTGGCTATTCAAAAAGGAAATAAATTATATTCAAATTGGAAAAGAAGAAACAGAGCTATTCACTGGTAACATGGTCACATAGGTAGAAAGTCCAAGAGAACCCACCAAAAATCTGCTGGAGCTGAGCAATGAGGTTAGCAAGGTTGCTGGATACAAGATCAACATGCAAAAATACTGTGTTTTCATACCTTAGACACTCGCAAAGGAAATTAAATTTAAAATTCATGATAGCATCAAAAAGGATAAAACAGGGCCAGAGAGATGGCTTAGTGGTTAAGGCGCTTGCCTGTGAAGCCTAAAGACCCATATTCAACTCCCCAGGTCCCACATAAGCTACATATACAAGGTGACATATGTGCAAGGTTGCACATATGCACAAGGTGGTGCATGCACCTGGAGTTTGATTATAGTGGCCGGAGGCCCTGGCATGCCAATTCTCACTACCCCACTCTTTCTCTTATAAAAAATGCCAGTCTGTTGGGCTTGCCTCAAAACATTCTTTTTTCAAAGGATGAAACACTTGGGAATAAATTTATTCAGGAAACTGCAAGACTTATACAATGAAAACTATAAAACCCCTGGCATGCACATGCATGCACATGCATGCACATGCATGCACATGCATGCGTGTGTGTGTGCGTGCACACACACACAAAAAATAAAAATATTAAAAAAGTAGGGCTGGAGAGATGCCTTAGTGGTTAAGGCACCTGCAAAGCCTAAGGGACCCATGTTCAATCTCTTGCCAGATCCCACAAAAGCCAGACACATAAAGGTGAGGCAAGCTCAAGGCTGCACATGCACATTAGGTGGCGCAAGTGTCTGGAGTTCGATTGCAGTGGCTGGGGCTCTGGCATGCCAATTCTCTATCCGAAAGAATTTTTTATTTAAAGTACCAATGTAAGAAACAAAAGAAAACCCAAATGAATGGAAAGACATTCCACATTCATGGATCTGAGACTCTAATGGTTTGAAAGTAGCAAATGTCCCCAACTTGTCTTATAAACTCAATGCCATCCCCAGTACCAACAGCCTTTAACATTTTTTATGTGTGTCTGGGCATGTGCATGCCACAGCATGTGTGTGGAGGTCAGGGGATGACCTCAGGGTGTTGGTCTCCTTCCACCTTGGTTGCTGTTTGCTGTTAGGAAGGCCTGGCTGGCTAGCCTGTGAGTTTCGGCATTCTTCTGACTCTGCCTCCCATTGCCATAGGTGTGTTGGGATTACAGATGTGTGCGCCCTGAACATCTGGCTTTGCACGGGTGCTGGGATCTGAACTCTGGTCCACAGGTTTGTGGAGCAAGAGGTTTTAACTCCTGAGCCATCTCCCCCCCCCCACATCCTTTTGTTCACACATAGAAAAACTGATCTTGCAATTCATATGAGATCTTAGGGAACTCTAAAGAGCCAAAAACAATCTAGAAGTTAGTCTCAACTACCACAGAGCTCTAGTAACCATAACAATGTAGGGATGACATGAGGACAGACAGACACATAGACACAGGAAACAAATTGGAGATTTGGAAGTTCGAATACACACCTCTGGCTCTCGACAGGAGTATGAAACTTTTCAGTGGGGAGATCTCATTCTTTCCAACAAATAGTGCTTGAGTAACTAGACATCCACACGCAAAAAAGTTAATTTGGGTCACTACCTCACACCACATACAAAAATGAACTCAAAATGGACCTGACACCTAAATATAGAAGTTCATACAATAAAATTTGTCAAAGAAAAAAAATGTAAGTCTTCATGATCTTAGATCAGACAATGGTTTCTCAGCTTTGATATCTAAACAGTAAACAACCAAAGGAAAAAATCTATAAATTGGACTTCATTAAAATTAAAGTATAGCCAGGTGTGGTGGTGCACACCTTTAATCCCAGCACTTGGGAGGCAGAGGTAGGAGGATTGCTGTGATTTCAAGGCCACCCTGAGACTATACAGTGATTTCTAGGTCAGCCTGGGCTAGAGTGAGACCCTACATTGAACTCCCCTCCAAAAAAAAAAAAAAAAAAAAATTAAAGTGTAAAGAGAACTCACAGAATGGGAGAAGGTGTTTGCACATCATATATATGACAAGGGTCCAGTTTACAGACTATATAAGGAATTCTACAACTCAAGAATAAAAAGGCAACTAATTCAGTAACAGTGAGCTGTGGCTCTGACTGGCCCTTTCTCCAGAAGAAACACAATGGCGGTGAACACAAGCAGAGATTCACCACACCATAAACCATCAGTCTTTGACAGTTGTTCCCATCACAACCAGGAGATGCTATTTTATACTCGCCAGGATGGCTATAATGAAAAAAGCAGGTAAACAGCAAACCCTGGCTACAATGGGGAGCAATCAGTGCTCTGATGTTGCTGGCAGGAATGTAAAATGGTGCAGCTGCCATGGAAAACTGGCAAGCCTCAAAATTAATGTGAAACTTGAATTACCATAGGACCCAGAAATTCTACTCCTAGATATATAAGAGAAATTAAATCCTATGTTTCCACAAAAACTTACATATGTGGGCTGGAGAGATGGCTTAGTGGTTAAGCACTTGCCTGTGAAGCCTAAGGACCCCGGCTCGGTTCCCCAGGACCCACGTTAGCCAGATGCACAAGGGGCACATGCGTCTGGAGTTTGTTTGCAGTGGCTAGAAGCCCTAGCGCACCCATTCTCTCTCTCTCTCTCTCTGCCTCTTTCTCTCCCTCTCTCTGTTGCTCTCAAATAAATAAATAAAAATTAAAAATTAAAAAAACTTACAACATGAATACTCATAGGAGCATTTCTCATGCCAGTCAAAAAGCAAAAACAGGGCTAGAGAGATGGTTCGGTGGTTAAAGAGCATGCCTGCTAACTCTAGTGGCCCAGGTTTGATTCCCCAGTACCTACATAAAGCCAGATACACAAAGTGCCTTAGGCATCTGGAGTTCCTTTGTAGTGGCTGGAGGACCTAGTGAGTCTAATCTCTCTTTGCTTATAAATCAATGAATAAAATATTTTCAAAAGTGAAAACAACCCAAACACCCATCAACTTATGGATGGTTAAACACATTGTGGTTGATTCATACAATGGAATATTATTTAGCCATAAAGGAATAAAATACTAATATATGGAAGAACCTTAAATGCATCATACCAAACAAAAGAAGCCAGATACAAAAGACCATATATTACATTAATGAAAGCTCCACAGCAGGTGGCTCCATAGACACAGAAAGGAAAGGGAAAAGAGGGGTGAGGGTACAGGGAACAAGGATTCTCTATGGGGGTGATGAATGTTTCCTGGGGTCTGATAAAGGCGATGATTGTGTGCCTTATGAGTGTGCCAAAGCCTGCTAAAGGGTACTGTGAATTTAAAATTGTGATGTTGGGCTGGAAAGGTGGCTTAGCAGTTAAGGTGCTTGCCTGCAAAGCCTAAGTACCCAGAACCCACATAAGCCAGAGGCACAAGGTGACGCGTGCACACCGGTGGCGCATGCGTCTGGAGTTCGTTTGTAGTGGCTAAGGCCCTGGTGTGCCGATTTTCTCTCACTCTCTTGCTCTCTCTCTCTCCCAGAAAAAAGAAAGAAAACCTGTGATGCTTACATTTATTTGTTGTGTGTGGTGTGTGTGTGCATGCCATGATACGCGTGTGTGCGTCATGGGACAACTCCGAGGTGTCTGTGCTGCATCTTGCCATTGCAAATACACTGCCAGACTGCAAACAAACGCCACACTAGCTGGCTCACATGCACGTCAGATTCTGCTGGCTCCGCCTCCGCTGCCCTGCCATGGGTGAATTGAGATCTCAGATGCATGCTCTACTTGGGATCTAGCTTGATGTAGATGCTGGGAACTGAACTCCCAGGCTGTGGGCTTTACAAGCAAGTGCCTTTAACTAAGCCATCTCCCTAACCTAAAACTGTGAATTTTGTGGTATGTCAAATTACACCTCAGAAAACAAGAATAAGACAAAATACAAACCTCTGTGCCTAGAGGTTGTGAGTGGCTTGGAAAGAGCAATGAGGCTGGGGGCTCCTGCCCTGGGACCCTGTGGTAACACCTCCACCATCACTGTCGTGTTTGAATCTGGAATGGTCCCCAAAGGCCTGTGTGCTAAAGCCTGGTCCGCTGTCTGTGTTGCTGTAGGGAGTTGGGTCAACCTTTAGGAAGTGTGTGTGGCCTAATGGAAGGAAGTAGGTACTTGGTGGTGAGGATCCCAGCCCCTGCCTCGGTCTCTTCACTTTCTGATCCCCATGAGTTGAACAGGCCTCTTTCTCCACAGGCTCCCACCATGATGTACTGTGTCTCCACAGAACCAAAGCAACAAGGGCCAAGGGGCCCTGGATTGAACACTCTGAAACTGTGAGCCAAAGCTAACCTTCTCTGATTTTTTTCCTTTTTTTTATTTCGAGGGAGGGTTTCACTCTAGCTCAGGCTGACCTAGAATTCACTATGTAATCTCAGGGTGGCGTCAAACTCATGGTGATCCTCCTACCTCTGCCTCCCAAGTGCTGGGATAAAAGGCGTGTGCCACCACGCCTGGCTCTCTGATTTTTTTTTTAAAGGACATTATGTTTATTTATTTATTTGAGAGCAACAGACAGAGAGAGAAAGAGGCAGATAGATAGAGAATGGGCGCGACAGGGCCTCCAGCCACTGCAAACGAACTCCAGATGTATGCGCCGCCTTGTGCATCTGGCTCACGTGGGTCCTGGGGAATCAAGCCCTGAACCAGGGTCCTTAGGCTTCCCAGGCAAGCGCTTAACTGCTAAGCCATCTCTCCAATGCAACCTTCCCTGATTTTAAGGTGATTTATCTATCTCAGGTATCAGCTGCAGTGATGGGATTGGTACAACCACTACCAACCCAGGGGCTTAAATGACAAAGCCTCTTCACTCATCACCTCACTGTACGCTGTGTGCCAACTGTAGCTCCACCTTGTGGCAGTCCAATTCTGGGGTGTCAGGTAATGAATGGTGCTCTTGACCCGGGCATAACAGCGAAGACAGGCCGAATTGATAGGTTAGGAGGTGACTTGGAAGTATAGTCTGCAAGACATGCACTGAACATTTGGGAGTCTGTCCAGTAGATCTCCTAACAAGACTGCCCTAAGACTGAGCTCTTCAAGTGTGTAAGCCCTTTCTGAGGCACTACAGAGACTGTAGAGAATGACACACAATCCTTCTCCTCCTCTGTTCTCAGGAGCTTATGTTCTATTCGGAGGCACTGTTTGTGACAGCAACAAAGAGCTGGACAGGCTAGTCTGTAGTAGTCACTGCTGCAGGCCAGCCATGCCTGCTTCTTCCTTATCCTCTGGGCACACAGTAGAGTTGCTCTTGCCTGTCCCACTGAATTCAGGCATGAACACAGGACACATTTTGGACTATGAAAGATGAGTGAAAGTGACAAGAGATTGGGATGGAAGCTTTAAAAGCCAATATTCACACTTTGACAAATATACTTGTAGCAGACAGATTCAGGTTCGCTGAGATGAACTTCCAGACCAGGCACAGTTATGGAGGAAGGGATATTTATTGAAGCCTATAGATCCAGGGGAAGTTCCATAAATGGCAGAGGAAGCTGGCCTGCCTTCATAGGACCACGCAGAGAGAGAGAAGTACAAGCCTAAAGCCAAAAGCCACAGCACACTTCAGGAACTCCAGCTAGGCACACTTTGCATATCTTTAGATTGAAATCTGAAACCCACCACCACACCTTAAGATCTACCCAGTGACACTGCCTCCAGCCAGGTGGCTGCAGATGCAAACTACAAACAAATAAAGAACTGAATATATTGGGGGGCATCTATTCTATTCAAACCACCACAATACTCTTTCTCTTTACTACAAATGCTGCCCCAGAAGGTACACTGGGTCCCAGAAGGAGGACACCAAAGGCGGAGGGGGGGGGAGGGAATCAAGTTGATCCTCAATAGGCAGGTACAGTTCTGAGGAACAAACCTCTTATTGCTTCAATCTGCTGAGGATTTTCTGTTATGTAGCAAAACTCAGCAGACCCTTACTAATACATTTTATTTTTCCCTTTTCACCCTCTGTTGTGTTTTGAATGTAAAATGTCCCCTATAAGCTCATGTGTTTGAACATTTGGTCCCCAGCTGGTGGCACTGTTTGGGAAGGTTGTGAAACTTTTAGGAGGCGGTACCTTGCTAGAGGAAGCCCCCACTTCCTGTTCACTGTCTGCTTCCTGACTGCCTTCATGTGATGCTGGCTTCTTCTTCCCGTCACCATGCCGCCCTACCAGGAAGCTTGAAGCTGTAAGCCAAATTAAAACCCTTTCCTTCCATAAGTTTCCTCTGATAGGACATTTGCGCACAGCAATAGCAAAATAACTGATACACCCTCTGAGACAATTTAAACCAAACCCAGTCCTGGACTGTACTTTGGAAGATTATGCCCAGGGTCTCAGTATAACAGCCCAAACGTGAAGCCAGGACTCTGTAGTCATGTGCTATCAACAGGGGACTTCTGTTTACAACCTACGCAGTGCGGGCTTTTCTCACAGACCTATCCCACAGAGATATCCTCAGCAGCCTAGTAACATGGTCAGGAATGGATTGTCTGATCTCACTCATCAGACCTTAGTAAGGGAGAGGAGGCAGAGCATAGCACACTGTTGGCACCACATAATGCCAAAAGGCACCCTAGTGGCATGCCATGTGCTGGTTAGAATGCCTTCTCACACCAAAAGATGGAAAGTCTTTTTTTTTTTTAAAGTTTTTATTTATTTTTATTTTAGAGAAAGAGAGAGTCACACAGAAAAAGACACACACACACACACACACACACACACACACACAGAGAGAGAGAGAGAGAGAAAGAGAGAGAGAGAGAGAGAGAGAGAGAGAGAGAGAGAGAGAGAGCATTAACGCGCCAGGGCATCAACCACTGCAATTGAAATTGAACTCCAGATGCTTGCGCCACCTAGTGGTCATGTTTGACCTTGTGCTTGCCTCACCTTTGTGCATCTGTCTAAAGTGGAATCTGGAGAGTCTAACATGGCAAGCACCTTAACCGCTAAGCCACCTTGCCAGCCCTTGTTTATTTTTTGAGACAAGGTCTCATGAAGCTCAGTATGACCTTGAATCTGCTGTGTAGTGGAGAATGATCTTCAACTTTTAATTAATTATTTAGTTACTAGAGAGAGAGAGAAAGAAAGAGAGAGAGAGAGAGAGAGAGAGAGAGAGAGAACAGGGGTGCCAGGGCCTCCAGCCACTGCAAACAAACTCTAGATGCATGTGCCACCTTGTGCATCTGGCTTATGTGGGTACTAGAGAATTGAACCTGGGTCCTTAGGCTTTGCAGACAAGAGCCTTAACCGCTAAGCCATCTCTTCAGCCCGATCTTGAGCTTATGATCCTCCTGCCTCCACCTCTTGAGTACTGAGTGTTGGTTTACAAGTATAGGCCATCAAGCCCAGTTTAAGCAGTCCTGGGGGCTGAATCAGGGCTTTGTGCATTCTAGGTAAGCACTCTCCCAACGGAACTACACCCCCAACCCAAGGTGAGAAGTCTTCAGGGGGGCACAGCCTGTGTTTCTGCCAACATGGATGTGTTAGCCTGGGGGGGAAAAGGGTAAAACATTTAAGGCAATTTCTGCTTAAGAGCTGGGATGGCCGTAAGGCAAACATAGCATTCAGTGATGCGGGGATCTCATGGAACCGGCTGGGGAAAGATGCAGCGTTCCCACCTTCAGGGTTGCCCTCTCCTCTGGGCTGTGCTTGTGTGCCCGGCTTTGTGTCCTGTAGGACCACTAGCCACCGACAGTAACTTCCAGAAGCCCAGAGACTAGCAGGGAAGAGGACAGAAAAAGCAATCTCCCATGTATCCAAGATGTCTTTCCACTCAAGATTTTCCAGAAACACAGCTGTGGCTGGCACAGCCCTGTGCCCACACCCGGGACCCAGACACACATGCGCCCACAGTGCTGATGTCACGGCTGTGCCAGAAGGCGAATGTCTGTGGACACACTTACAATGTCTCTTTGGCATCTCATTCCAATTAAATGTCCCCCTCGCGTTCTCATTGTAACGACTTAATCTGGAATTTACGCCTTGCCTCCTCTCCCAAAGGGCCAGCGGCAGCTCACAATAAAAGTTCAAACACAACAGGCCGGTTGAAAATAAAGACCAGCGGTCGGAAGGTTAGATGCTCCATCAAGGAACTCCAGACCAGATGGAGGTGGTGGAGGCTGAGTGTTGAATTTGTCTTTGGCTTACTGGCAGCCAAGGTTAAGAAAACAGAGTGGCTTCTCTGTTTGTTTAGACAGGAAGGAAGTGGAGACGCATTCACGGGTAAGCACAGCCCATTTCCTGCTTCTGTGTTCCTTGGATTTGTAGGGGGATCCTTATCTCAGGGGCATGGTCACCAGCAGAGAGCCACAGTCCTTTCCAGAGATGCCAGATCTTCTTTTCTTTGGCAGTCGAGCCCCAGACAAAAGGTGAGGGTGTGATAGTGAATCAAACTGCTACTCGGCAGAGACGTTTCTTTGCGAAGCCGGCTTACTGGGCCCAGACAGATGGTTTGAACTTGGACATATGGAGGCATGGGGAGAGAGTTCCAGGTGGTGGGAACAATTTATACAATAAATATTTACTGAGCACTTGCTTTGAGCCAGGCCCTGACAGTGGGTGCTGGGGACACACAGATGGCCTTGGCCTCTGAGGAGGTCACAGTCGAGGGCTGTGCACAGACAGACAGTTACCAGTGTTGTGACCAGAATGAAAGGGACCCAGGGAGAGCTGGGAGCAGGACAGGGGTATCGAAGTCTGTGTGTGCTACGCAAGGCTCCTCGGGAGAAGCTGTTTCTCAAAGGTCATACTGGGGTGGGAAGGAGGGTGCTATGGGTGGAGGGGACAAAGCAAAAGGGAAGACAGAGACACTTTGGCAAAGCCGCACTATCAAGGTAGCTAATTAGGTTGCAAGGAGGGAGGAAGGGGGAAGAAGGGATCTGTGAGAAATGGGGCCGAGAGGCAAGTAGTCAGGTCATCCAAGGCCTCTGAGCTGACTTGAGGAGTGCGGTTGATTCTCTAGTTGAGGGGGGATAGTTAGGAGGACGTTATCAGAGCCTCTGATAGTGCAGTCCACCCTGGGGGGCCTCAGCCTGGTGAACACAATGCTCCCTATTCCTGTGCTGTGTGGGGCTATGGTCTGATTCCAGCTGGGGCCCCAGTCTGATGGGTGACTGTGGGTGACAAAGACCTGTTCCACCATCCAGGACTAGTGTCTTCAGCAGTGACGAGCTGCCATTTGGAGTGCGACCTTAGCATCAAAAGCCTCTGGCCACCAGGTGGGTTGTGAACAGCCCACAGAGGAGGCAAGACCCCAGGCCTAGCACTCCTGCCCTCCCTTGGCCAGTCTGCTACCTGTTTCACGATGCGAACTGTGAGCTATGGCTTGGACAGCCGTGACGATATCAGCTATTCCCAGGAAGTGCCTGCCTTAGTGCCTGGCTCCTCCCCACCCCCCAGAACAACTGTAGAGGGAGGTAGAAGATGAGAGTTAGAAATTCTTCAAAACTCCATGTGTTTGTCTTTTCTGGTATCTGTTTCCATAGAAACACAACTGCTATAAACCGCTCACTTCAAAGCCAAGTTTGTCCTGGATTCCAAATCCCTGTTCATCTTGGTGAATACACAATATAGGGTGGCAAGACCACAAAATATAGAAGGAAGTTTGAAGCAGTCCTGTGCCCCAAACTACCCATAACTTGATTATCTAGAATGGCTGGAAAGTCACACAAGCCACAGCCCAGACAGCTCCTGCAGTATCTGCTTGGCAGCCCGTGGGGACCATCCCACCCTTTCTGCAACTGTGTGCCACACACACACAGCTCCCCTGGGTGACAGGATCCTGCATGAGTCTCTCATTGCAACCTGCCAGGGAAGCAGATGGGGAGACCTCGGGGTGCTGTGGCCCGCCAGAGCGGTCTACATCCAGCAACTGAGAGCAGTGGTCTGTGGAGGCGCAGAACACAGCGCTCCCCACCCCTTCCAGGGCCACAGCTGTTGTCAGGTCAGCAGTGAATTTATGCTGAGAGGAAATCATCTTGAATTATTTTCCTCTGTTGAAAAGAAAACTCCTGTACGAGTGTGAGTGTGAACGTGCACACATCCACACCGTGGATTCCTGGCTGTCCTCTTCCTTGAGCTAAAAGCAGTTCCTGGCCCAGCTCATTAAACTTCCTCCTTGTAGATCTTCTTTCTTTGCTCTCCAAGACACTGAACTCATCAGGTTTCCTTCCTGCGCTCCTTGGCTTCTCCTGTCAGGCGCCCTTTGTTGCCTCACACCTGCCTCTGTCCCTGTGTGACCCACTGTGATCCCCAGCCCAGCCCCTGGTCCCTCCTCTGCTTGGTCCCTGTGCCCTGCCCTGTCTTCATCCAGGACTTTTTTAGTTTTACTGGGATAGGGTCTCACTCTAGCCCAGGCTGACCTGGAATTCACTACGTATTCTCAGAGTGGCCTCAAACTCACAGCAATCCTCCTACCTCTGCCTCCCAAGTGCTGGGATTAAAGGCGTGTGCCACCACACCCGGCTTCATCCAGGACGTTTTATTTTTATTTTTGTGTATTTTTATTTATTTGAGAGCAACAGACAGAGAGAGAAAGAGGCAGATAGAGAGAATGGGTACGCCATGGCAAATGAACTCCAGACGTGTGCGCCCCTTTGTGCATCTGGCTAATGTGTGTCCTGGGGAATCGAGCCTCAAACCGGGGTCCTTAGGCTTCACAGGCAAGCGCTTATCCGCTAAGTCATCTCTGCAGCCCTCATCCAGGACTTTTGATGTTGTCATGAGTTGACCCCTCTCAGTTCCCGTCTACAAACCATCACGCTCCCCCCACAACACTCCAGACGTGTATGTCCAGCACCTTTTTAACCCTCACTGTGAGCAGTGCAGGTGCTCAGAAAATGTTATTTTTCTTTTTGCCAGAATCCAAATCATATTTTGCAAACGTTTCTTTAACATCCTTGACAGGTTTATCAACACCTGCTATATCTGAAATGCAGAAACAGCCAATTTCCCCATCAGTCTGCAAAGCAGAGGCAAGGCTGAGATGCTGCCTAGGAGCCTGGGGTGTGGAGCCAGGTCCCGGGATATTTGCCAGCTCTTGCCTTGCTGTAGAGCACTGTGCTTAGAAGCGGGCTTCAGATTCTCCCCACGTGTAGATGGCTTTTTACTTTTGACATTCCGCATAGGGACACTGCCCCCTCTTTAATCCCATGGATATTTTGCTCCTGACTACCTCCTTCCATTCTGACCAACATTTCGAAGTTTTCTTCCCTGGCTCCTGTTGTGCCCCTCGCCACTCAGTGGTCCCTGGGGCTTTGGGCAGCATTTTGCTTTTTCTCTGTACACACTTTCTCTGGGTCTCCACACTCATCCCCATGACCCCCATCATCAGTGTGTAACCCCCACCCCCAATCTCTACATAATCTCTGGACAGATCACTGTTGTGATCCTGTGTTCCACCTTCTGGGCCCCTTTGCCCAGGATGCCCTCAGGAATCTTAAATATATGACTAGAAATGAGGGGCCCACATCCCTTCCCAGGTCTACTCTTTATTTTGTACCCAAACTCAAGGAAGGGGTTGCCACCTCGCATGGCCCTTACTGCCTCTGTTGCCATCCCCTCTAGAGTCACTCAGTCACTACGTCAGGTCACATCTACTTCCTGAATCTCTCTATAACCGCTCACTTCTCTCTGTCCCTTGTTTAGGTCACCATCAGCTCCTGCCTGAATTATTGCCATCTCCAGTCCTCCAGCCGCACCCTTCCATCTGTTCTGACCCTGTAGAGGGAAAATGTGATCATGATACTCCAAATATTAAATATCTTTATTTTTTTTGAGGTAGGGTCTCACTGCAGTTCAGGCTGACCTGGAATTCACTCTGTAGTCTCAGGGTGGCCTCGAACTCATGGCGATCCTTCTACCTCTGCCTCCCAAGTGCTGGGATTGAAGGCGTGCACCACCACACCTGGCTAAATATCTTTAATTTTGAAGTTTAAACTCCTCTGATTAGTACTTATATTCTCTAACAATCTGGGCTCTTGCCTGTGTTGTTATTCACCCTTCCTATTCCCTCACCACAGACACCTTCAACTTTGACTGTCAAGGTATTCTTAGTGTTTTCTTTCTTTTCTTTTAATTTTTGTTTATTTATTTGAGAGAGGGAGAAACAGAGAGAGAGAGAGAGAGAGAGAAAGAGAGAAAGAGAATATGGGTGTGTCAGGGCTTCTGACCACGGCAAACAAACTCCAGATGCATTCATCACTGTGTGCATTTGGCTTACGTGGGTACTGAGGAATCGAATCAGGGTCCTTAGGCTTCGCAGGCAATCACCTTAACTGCTAAGCCATCTCTCCAGCCCCACAGTGTTTTCTTTTAACAAAACAAAGCTATGCTAGTATATTTTATGATGAGATGCTTTACCCTTACTAAGATCAGGAACAAGATAAAGATGTCCCATATCAACACACCTACTTATATATTGTACTAGAAATATTAGCTAATGCAATACATCAAGAAAAGGCAGTAGACTTCTGGGTAAGATGGCCGCATGGCCTAGCCATACCAAAGCAGTCTAGAGGGGGAAATAAGCAGAAAAATAGCAAAAACCCCTCTTCTACTGAAAGTGAAGGTGTGTAAATTATTATAAAACACAGCCGAGAAGCAGGAAGAGACTCAGATCTTTTAGAAAGGAGGAAACCGGCCAGAATCCCACCAAGGCACCAGCGGAGGCGCGGAGCTGCAGGAGCAGAAATCAGGTGGAGGGATTTTCCACTCCCATCAGCCTCCTTGCAAAGTCAAAACACCTGAAGGAGGAGACACAGCAGGGCCCAGCTGAGCAGCGGCTGAAGGAGAACACAAACGGGAGCAGCCGAGCAGCTCTGGAACAACTCCAGGCATCTTGCACAGTCTCCCACCCCCAGCCGCCAGTGCCATGAGCCTTCAGAGAACTCATCCACCCCCAGCCACAGGGCATCCAGCACAGCCGATCTGAACACCATATCCACAGCGCAACAGAGAGGGACTGAGGTGGGCACTCAGCATTGGTGAGATTGGAAGCCACCCCAAAAGGTAACAGGGCCTACTCACACAAAGGCAGGCACATAGGCCTGCACTGGAAGTGCTAGTCTCTTTCCAGGTCAGGGCAGGTTATGTGTTATATATTCTTGGTTGGAATTACCATTCTCAAATTAGCTGTATTTTGGGGTTGACTATTGTTGCCTTTCATGTTTCCTGATTCATAGGGCCTTTGTCTTTTTCTTCTGTCATTATTGGGACAGGGTCTGACTCCATACCAGGCTGACCTGGAACCCATTTCAGACTAGAAATCTCAACCTCCCAGTTGACAAGGTTACGGGTGTGGGACAACACACACCCTTTGGGTCTTTGGCTTTATTAGATTATCTGTTGTTTCAGTTCCCACTACTGAATAAATACTCTGCGCTGGTTTGGATTGAATGTGCATATTTCTCCGTTGAATTTTAGAATTTGCCAGTAAAGTGCTCCACCCAGTATACTAGAACACTTGAATAGTAGGCAAACTCAACAGCTAGGGTCATTCCTGCTGTCTTCTTAGGGTATAAGAGCTACACTTGGCACCTTAAACTCCTACCCTGAATATATATAAAAGTTGGATTTATATGGCTGAGAACACTGCAGATAATTAGAAAATCCAAGCATCAAATTAACTCAAAATACAAAAATCTCAATATTATAATACAAGAAACACACACAAAAAATAAAGAAAATACAATCCCAACGAAAATTATAAAACCATCAGAAATGACCTGCAGTGAGACTGTTTTAGATGAAATTCCCAACAAAGATTTCAAAAAAAAAAATGATTACATCTTACTCAAAGAAATCAAAGGAGTTGTTGCAGTCAGGTTCGCATTGCTGGTAGAAATCACCCAACCAAGAGCAGCTTGTGGGAAAAAGAGGTTTATTTTGGCTTACAGGCTCAAGGGGGAAGCTTCATAATGGCAGGGGAAAACGATGGCATGAGCAGAGGGTGGAAATTACCCCCTGGCCAACATAAGGTGGACAATAGCAACAGGAAAGTGTGCCAAACACTGGCAAGGGGAAACTGGCTATAACACCCATAAGCTTGCCTCCAACAGTACACCACCTCCAGCAGGCATTAATTCCCAGATCTCCATCAGCTGGGAACCTAGCATTCAGAACATCTGTTTATGGAGGACACCTGAATCAAACCACCACTTTCTGCCCCTGGCCCCAATAAACTGATATCTATATATAATATAAGATACAATGCATTCAGTAGGACTTTAGAGTCCCCATAGTTTTTATCAATTCCAATGATGTTCATACATGCCCATAATCTAAGATCTTTTAACTGAGCCATAATACTAAAAAATCCCCCCAAATCCCATAATGGCACAAAATAAACATTCACACTGCAGAAGATGGCATTGGGCATAGCAAAGAAATATTCAACCAATATAAGATTTAAAGCAACTAGGACAAACATTAAACTCTGTAGCTTCAAGTCCAACAACTCTAGCCAGCGACAAATCTCCAAGTCTGATAATTCTAACCAGCAACAAGTCTCTGGCATTCCAATTCTGCCCCTCCAGCTAGGCTACTCACAGTCCTGGGAAACTTCATCGGGGCTGGCAGCTTTCCTTAGCAGATATCTTGTGGCCCTGGTGTCTCCATTACGTCTCTGTTGCAATCCACGGTTCATCTTCATGGCCCCATGGTGTCTCCATGCAGGCATCCAGCAAACCTGTTTCACACTGCCCATGGCCATTTCCAAAACACAAGACCATGTTGCAAACTTAATGACCCTCTCTTTTCCTGCATTTCTTATACTACATAATACCAGGTAGGGTGCCAATTTGTTAATCCAGGGCGGAATGAAGCAGATTTTGAAGAACAGGACACTCCTTGAGCACTCAGGCCCCTTCAAAAGAGTCTACATTCTTTCTGTTGCCCCAAGGTAGGTTAGCTGGTCCAATCTCAATGGTTGTAATCTCTCAAACAATTTTCAGGTGAATGGGCAGAAGTTTAGGCCCAAAGATTTCATTTTTTTCTGTGCCATATCCCTCTGCTCACACCAGTTCATTTCTATGCAAAGCAACCCTACACAACTTCTCAGGACACAGCCATAATAGCAAGCTTTTCACATAAACTGCCTCTAGCACAGTCCAAGCAAAGCTGTTTCTCACCCTCATAAACCAAACCTCACAGTCCATAGTTCTTACTGCATTCAAGTCTTTCAACTCTGATCAGAATAGTCCATCAAGCTGTACTTACAGCACTTCAAGGCATCTCTTAGGCCAAGGTTTTAAATCCTTCCACATTCTTGAAAATCAACTCCAAAAAGCCAAAGCCACACAGTCAGGTGTCTAGCTGCAATCCCACTCCTCAGTACCACTTTACTGTTGCAGTCAGGTTCGTATTGCTGGTAGAAATCACCCAACCAAGAGCAGCTTGTGGGAAAAAGGTTTATTTTGGCTTACAGGCTCGAGGGGAAGCTTCATGGAAATGATGGAAAATGATGGCATGAGCAGAGGGTGGACATCACTCCCTGGCCAAAATAAGGTGGACAATACCAACAGGACAGTGTACCAAACACTGGCATGGGGAAACTGGCTATAATACCCACAAGCCCACCCTAAACAATACACCACCTCCAGCAGGCTTTAATTCCTAAATCTCCATCAGCTGGGAACTTAGCATTCAGAACACCTAAGTTTATGGGGGACACCTGAATCAAACCACCATATGAGTCAAAGAGGAAAACCAATTCCTGAAGGAGAACATAGGAAACCAACTTAATAAAATAAGGTGGTCAATACAAGACATGAGTAAGGAAAGAGAAATAATAAAAAAAAAAAACAATCAGAAATACTAGAAATGAAAAACTAAGCAAGTCAAATAGAAAACTCTATAGAAAGTCTCACCAGTAGAATGGAACAAGGAGAGAACAGAGATCTAAACTAGAAGACCAGGTAGCAGATCTAATACAGTTCAACAAAGAGAAAGACAAACTAATAGGAAGGCATGAATGGGAATTTCAAGACATTTGGAACACTATGAAGAGATCAAACATAAGAACGCAGGGCATAGTAGAAGGGGAAGAATTTTACTCCAAAGGCATAGCTGTTATTTTGAACAAAATCATAGAAGAAAACTTAACCCAAATAGGGAAAGTAATGCCAATGCAGAAACAGGAAGCCTTTAGAATGCCAAACAGATAAAATCAGGAAAGAACCTCTCACTGCCATATTATAATTAAACTACAAAACAAACTAAATAAAATATACTGAAAGCAGTTAGAGAGAAAAATCAAGTCATACAAAGGCGAACATACATACAAAGGCGAACCCATCAGGATAACATCAGATTACTCAATACAAACTCTAAAAGCCAGAAGGGCTTGGAATGATGTATTCTAAGTTCTGAAAGATAACAACTGTCAACCAAGATTACTTTATCCTGCAAAGCTATCCATCCAAATAGATGGAGAAATAAGGACATTCCACAACAAAAACAGGCTAAAGGAATATATGAATACTAAACCAGCTCTACAGAAAATACTTGAAAGGATCCTCCATGTGGAAAAGGAAAAAAGCACACACATGAGGAAACAGGAAAAAATAAATCATACTCAAATATAGCTAATACAGGAGAGTAAAGGAAAAACTGGAAGAACTACAAAACATGAAGAATGACAAGAATAGATACACACCTTTCAATAGTAACTCTTAATATCAACAGCCTCAATTTCCCAACCAAAAGACACAGGTTTGCAGACTGGGTTAAAATGCAGGATCCTTATATTTGTTGCCTCTAAGAAACCTACCTTTCCATAAAAGATGGACATTATCTTAGGCTGAAAGGTTGGAAAATGGTATTCCAAGCAAATAGGCCTAGGAAACAAGCTGGTGTCACTATCTAATATCTGACAGGGTAGACTTTAAACCAACATTAGTTAGGAAAGATAAATAAGGTCACTTTATATTGATTAAAGGAACATTCCAACAGGAGGACGTGATAATCCTAAACATATATGCATCTAACGTGGGGCTCCCAATTTCATCAAACAAACATTATTAGAATTAAGGTCACAGATAACACCAAACACATTTGTAGTGGGTGACTTCAATACCCTAGTTTCATCAAGTGATAGGTTTTCCCAGCAAAAAATAAACAGAGAAGCATATGGATTGAATGAGGTCATAGAACAGATGAAACTAATAGATATCTACAGAACGTTTCACCTAAATGCTGCAGAATACACAATCTTTTCAGCAGCACATGGAACATTCTCTAAAAAGACCATATATCAGGACACAAAGCAAACCTTAACAATACAGGAAATTTGAAATAATTCCTTGCACTCTATCTGATCACAATAGGATTAAACTACAAATCAACAGCAAGACAACCTATAGACATACACAAAATCATGGAACCTAAACAATACACTTCTAAATGATGAGTGGGTCAATGAAGAAATCAAGAGGGAAATAAAAAAATTTATAGAATCAAATGATAATGACAACACACCATACCAAAACCTTTGGGGCACAATGGAGACAGTCCTAAGAAGGAAATTGATAGCTTTAAATGTCTATGTTAAGAAATTAGAAAGGTCACAAGTAAACAACTTAATGATCCACTTTAAGGCCTTAGAAAAAGAAGAGCAAGGTAAACCAAAAATCAGTAGATGGAAAGAAATAATAACGATTGGGGCAGAAATTAATGAAATAGAAACTAAAAAAAAAAAAAAATACAAAGAACCAATGAAACAAAGAGTCAATTATTTGAAAGGATAAACAAGATTGATAAATACTTAGCAAATCTGACCAAAAGAGAGAAGAGACAAAAATTAATAAAATTAGAGATGAAAAGGGCACCATTACAACAGATACCAAAGAAATTCAGAAAATCATAAGTACATGCTTTAAGAACATATACTCCACGAAGCTTGAAAATCTGAAAGAAATGAATGATTTCCTTGAATAATACGACCTACCAAGATTAAATCAAGATGAGATTAACCACTTAAGTAGACCTATAACAAGTACAGTGATCCAAGCAGTTATAAAAAAAAAAATCACCCAACAAAAAAAGTCCAGGCCCAGATGGATTCACTGGTGAGTTTACCAGACCTTCATGGAAAAAAGAACTAACACCAATGCTTCTCAAACTTTTCCATAAAATAGAAAAGGAAGGAATGCTACCAAACTCCTATGAAGCCAGCATCACCCTGATACCAAAACCAAAGACAGAACTACAAACAGAACTATAAAACTACAGACAAATCTCCCTCATAAACATAGATGCAAAAATACTCAACAAGATATTGGCAAACAGAATATAAGAATAAACCAAAAAGATCATTTACCCTGACCATGTAGGCTTTATCCCAGAGATGTAGGGATGGTTCAACATATGGAAATCGATAAATGTAGTACACTATATAAATGGAATGAAGGACAAAAATCACATGATCATCTCAACAGATGCAGAAAAGGTGTTTGAGGGATGGAGGAATGGCATGTTGATTAAGACACTTGCCTATAAAGCCAGAGAACCCAGGTTTCATTCCCCAGTACCCACATAAGCCACATGACAAACTTACAGCCAACATAATACTAGATGAGGAAAAACTTCAAACTTTTCCACTAAAATCAGAACAAGACAAGGGTGTACACTGTCCACACTTTAATTTAGTACTGGAAGTCTTAGCTATAGCAATAAGGCAAGAGACATAAAAGGGATACAAATTGGAAAGGAAGAGATTAATTATCATTATTTTCAGATGATATGATTCTATACATAAAGGACATTAAAGACTACCAGAAAACTGTTAGAGCTGATAAACACTTACACCAATGTAGCAGGATACAAAATAAACGCTCAGAAATCAGTAACCTTCCTATATGCTAACAACAAACATGCTGAGGATAAAATCAGGGAATCACTCCCATTCAGAATTGCCTCAAAAAAATAAAATGCCTTGGAATAACTAAATAAAGGAAGTGAAGGATCTCTACAATGAAAAGTTTAAAACACTCAAGCGAGAAATTGCAGAAGACACTAGAAAATGGAAAGACATCCCATGTTCTTGGATTGGAAGAATCAATATTGTGAAAATGGCAATCTTACTAGAGCAATCTACACATTTAATGTAATCCCTATCAAAATTCCAATGGCATTCTTCACAGAAATAGAAGAAGCAATCCTAAAACTCATTTGGAAGCACAAAAAACCTTGAATATCCAAAGCCATTTTAAGCAACAAAAATTAGGCTGGTGATATCACCATACCTGATTTTAACGTATATTACAGAGCCATGGTAACAAAAACAGCATGGTACTGGCACAACAACAGACACGTAGATCAACAGAACAGAATAGAGGACCCAGGTGTAAGTCTGGGCAGCTATAGCCTCCTGATCTTTGACAAAAATGCCAAAAATACTCAGTAGAGAAAAGACAGCCTCTTCAACAAATGGTGCTGGGATCACTGGATATCTACATGTAGAGGGATGAACATAGATCCTTATCTCTCTCCATGCACAAGAATTAAGTCCAAATGGATCAAAGAATTTAATATCTGCTCTGAAACTCTGAAACTGCTAGAGGAAAAAGTGGGGAAAATCCTTCAACATATTGGCATAGGCAATGACTTTCTGAATATAACCCCAGCTGCTCAGGAAATAAAACCACTATTTAACCACTGGGACCTCATGAAATTACAAAGCTTTTGTAGAGCAAAGGACACTGTGAATAGAGCAAAGAGACAACCTACAGAATGGAAGAAAATCTTTGCCAGCTATACAATGGACAGAGGACTAATATCCAGGATATACAAAGAACTCAAAAACTAAATAAGAAATCAAACAATTCAATTAAAAAATGGGCTATGGAACTAAATAGACAGTTCTCAAAAGAAGAAATACAGATGACCTATAAACATCTAAAAAAATGTTCTACATCTTTAGCTATCAGGGAAATGCAAATTAAAACTCTTTGATTGCTCCTGTCAGAATGGCTATTATCAAAGAAATCAAATGACAATAAATGCTGTGGAGGATGCAGAAAAAGAAGAACCCTTCTGCACTGCTGGCGGGAATGTAGTCTGGTGTAGAGGTTCCTGAGACAGCTAAAAAGAGATCTACCATATGACCCAGCTTTAGCACTCCAAGGCATATATCCTAAGGACTCATCTCACTACCTTAGAGATACTTGCACATCCATGTTTATTGCCACTGTATTCACAATAGCTAGGAAATGGAACCAGCCTAGATGTCCCTGAATTGATGAGTGGATAATGAAGATGTGGTACATTTTTACAATGGAGTTCGACTCAGCAGTAAAGTGAAATTAAGATATTTACAGGGAAATGGATGGATCTGGAAAGGATTATACTTAGTGAGGTAACCCAGGCCCAGAAAGCCAAGCACCATATATGTTAGGACTTGTATGTGAGTTGGAATAACAGTAGCAGAAGCAAATAAGCTGGAAAAGGCTTATAAGGGAGGGAGGAGAGGACTCAAGGGGATGGTATTGTATATACATAAGTAGAAAAATAGATTACACAGGGTGGAAAGGCCTAAGTGAGGTCAGCGGAAGACATTGAGCAAAGGAAGGTTGGGGGAAGGGTAAATCAAATGCAAGAGTGTATGAATAAATCATATGGAAATTTACTTTTTTGTACAATGGTGCATCTAGAAGCCATAGATTGTTACTAGAACAATTTCAGTGCCAGGGATGGGATACCTTCCAGTGAGTTTCTGGCCAGGGAGGTCCCTGATGCCCCCAAAACATTACAGATCATTGCCAAGGCCCTTGGTTTCCCACCAAGAATAGGTGGCAAGATCCTATTGCTGAAGACTCCACATGCTTGGGCTGCAAGGTCACTGAGAAATCCTGCTGGAACTGAGCTGAAAACCTCCTTCCTGTGAAACAACTGACAGAAATCTGGAAAATGTTATGCTGCATGCAGCTCCATGGGAGAGAGAGAAGTCAGCAGTGGAGATAAACAACAGTGGACACTGTAAGCCTTAAGTTTGCCCAGCCAGGCCAAATGAGCCAATGGGTGCAATATTGGCATGTCTATTATGGGGGAAAACCGCCATTCTCTAATTGGACTGGAGGCTTGCTACACAGGAGGGAATACATGCCTGATATTGAAAACCTGTGATGGGGGAGGTCATGAGCCCTAGGGGTGTAATGCCTGCTGGTGTCTGGCTAAGTGTATATATTATGCTCACCAAAGTGCCCGGTAAGCATTTCTTTAATGTTCATACCCATATATTAATGCTACTCTCAATTTTGGCTAGAGAAGCTTCTCTTTTCAAATGGTGGTGACTTTGAAATGACTCAAAAGGCATTGCAGCTGGGCATGGTGGCACACGCTTTTAATCTCAGCACTCGGGAGGCAGAGGTAGGAGGATCGCCATGAGTTCAACGCCACCCTGAGAATACATAGTGAATTCCAGATGAGCCTGAGCTAGAGTGAGACCCTACCTTGAAAAACCAAAAAGAAAAAAGAAAAAAAAATGCACCATACTGCTGAGAAGAAGTGAGAAAGGAGTGTTCAGCACTGAAACATCTCTATCATACCTTCCAAGGCTCAGGGTCCATTGTGAAAGAGGTGGTAGAAAGAAGGAAGAGCCAAAGAAAGGATAGGACTCCTTACAATGCACAGTTCCAGACACAAAAAGCCTGTAATATCCATGACCTTGCAGTGCCTGACACTACCTACAGAAGAACATCATAATAGGAGGAAAAGATGATGACATCAAAATAAAAGAGAGACTGATTGAGAGGGGGAGGGGATATGATGGAGAGTGGAGTTGTGAAGGGGAAAGTGAGGGGGGAAGGGAATTATGATGGTTTATTATCTATAATCATGGAAGTTGTCAAATTAAAAAAAATTTTAAAAAGAGCTGGAGGGATGGCATAATGGTTAAGGCATTTGCCTGCAAAGCCAAAGGACCCAGGTTTGATTCCCCAGGATCCACGTAAGCCAGATGCACAAGGGGGCACATGTGTCTTGAGTTCGTTTACAGCGGCTGGAGGCCCTGGCATGCCCATTCTCTCTCTCTCCCTCTTTCTCTGTCAAATAAATAAATAAACAAATAAAAATATTTTTAAAAATTCAAAAAAAGAAAAACCAAAAAATAAAAAGAAAAAAGAAGCAAAGAAAAGACAATAAAAGTACAGAGCTGATGGAAGAAACAATAGTATGTCTGTTTGTGGATCACATTGCTGTCTATGTAGAAAGTCCTGGAACTACTCAGCAATGATAGGCAGGTTGTAGGATAACTAGGCTAATAAACAGAAGTCAACTGCTGTCATATATACTCAAAATGAGCAACTGAAACTTGAAATTAAAAAAAAAGAACCAGCATCATTTAGATTAGTTCCCAAACACAAATGTAGTAGATATAAATGTAAGGAATTGTGTACAATTGCTGTATGAGGATCTCTACACTGACGAAAGAAAATCAAAGAAGTTCCAAAGAAACGGAGACATGACATTCCATGTTTATGGGTAGGAAGATACAATATTGCAAGATGTCAGTGTCTCCCAGCTTGATCCACAGATTTGACACAATGCCAATCAAAATCTCAGCAAGTTACTCTGTGGATTTCAGCGAACTGATTCTAAATGTTACATGGACCAGTTAAAGACCCCGCAGAACCAACACGACATTGACGCACAACGTTGGAGAGCCGACACTCTCTGATTTATGGGCTTCTTATAAAACTATAGGAATCACAATGTGGTGCTGGTGAAAAAAATAGACAAGAACATGAAGATGAAGGACTAGAGAGCACAGAACAGACCCACAGAAACAGTCAATTGATCTGCGACAAGGATGTAAGGAGACAGAGGAAGGCCAGGCCTTTGACACACAGTGCTGAACAGTGGGACATCCACAGGCACAAAATAAATTTAGACACAGACCTTACACTTTTCCCAAAATTGACTCAGGATATGTCATAGACTTAAATATAAAATCTCAAACCATAAAACTTCTATAACAGGAGAATATTTTGGTAACTTTGGGTTTAACAATGTGTTTTTAGCTGTAGACCAAAAGTATGAGAGAAAGATGATGAGCTAGACTTCATGAAAATGAAAAACTTTGGCCTTGACATGCTCCCAGAAGCCATAGGTGATTAAAGCAGAACCCCAGTTCCAGAGGTAGGATATCTACCAGGGAGTTTTTGATCAGGGAGTCCTCTGAGTTCCCCAAAACAATACGGGCTACTGTCACTACTCTTGGTTGCCCACCAGAACTAGATAATAAGACCCCATTGCTGAAGATACCACATGCTTTGGTTATGAGACACCGAGACATCAAACTGGAACTGAGCTGTAAGCTTCCTGCCTGCTGGGTAGCTGTCATACTGCTTGAAAGTGCTATGCAGACTGCTGGCAGAGAAGTCATCAACAGGCTTACCCATGATGGGCCTTGCACCCTGTACAGCCCACTAGTCAAGCAGGATGTGCCCGCTCATACAATGGTGGCATGCCCATAACAGGGGCAGCCAACTTCTTTCTTTTTCCTTTTCTTTTCTTTCTTTCCTTTCCTTCCTTCCTCCTTCCCTTCTTCCCTCCCTCCTTTTCTCTCTCTCTCTCTCTCTCTCTCTCTCTCTCTCTCTCTCTCTCTCTCTCTCTCTCTCTCTCTCTCTCTCTCTCTCTTTCTTTCTTTCTTTCTTGGTTTTTCGAGGTAGGACCTCACTCTAGCTCAGGCTGTCCTGGAACTCACATGTAGTCTCAGGGTGATCTCGAACTCTCAGAGATCCTCCTACCTCTGCCTCCTGAGTGCTGGGATTAACGGCGTGTGCCACCACGCCCGGCCCAACTACTTTCTGACTGGACCTGATGGCCATTCCATGGGACAGAATTCATGCCTGATATTGAAAACCTAGTCAAAGCCTGGGGATGCTGGGCGTGCTGGCACATGTCTTTAATCCCAGCACTTGGGAGGCAGAGGCAGAAGGATCGCTATGAGCTTGAGGCCACCCTGAGACTACATAGTGAATTCCAGGTCAGCCTGGGCTAGAGTGAGACCCTACCTCGAAAAAAAAAAAAAAAAAAAAAAAGAAAGAAAATAAACAACTTAATTACAAAGTGGGCAAGGGATGGAGAGATGGCTTAGCAGTTAAGGTACTTGCCTGCAAAGCCCGATGACATGAGTTCAATTCCCCAGTACCACCTTAAAGCCAGATACACAAGGTGGCACATGCATCTGGAGTTTGCTTGCAATGGTTAGAGCCCTGGTGTGCCCATTCTCTCTCTCTCACTTTATTTGCCTCTTTTTCTGTCAAATAAATATTTTTAAAAAGTGAGCAAAAGATCTGAACAGCCACCCCACTAAAATTATATACAGGTGGTAAATAAGCACATGAAAAGTTGTTCAACAGTCTCCTTCAATAGAGAACTGTGAAAAACGAGGATACTATTGCATACTTATTAGAACCCACACGCTGACACCATCAAATACTGGCAGGGCTGGGGAACAGCAGGAATGCCCAATCATTGTTGGGGGGAATGCAAAATGCACAGCCATGCTGGAAGATAGTTTGGCAGTATCTTACAAGATTAAACGTATTCTTGCATATGACCCAGCACTTTTACTCTTTGGTGTTTACCCAAATGAGTTATAAACCTGCATGTACACAAAAACCTACTCACAAATGTGAAATAGCAGCTTTATCTATATTTGCCCTAACCAGGAAGCACCTGAAATGGCCTTCCTTGGTGAAATGCATAAATAATCTGTGGTTCATCACCTGGTGAGTCAGATAAGCCACCTCTTCCCTGATGTACCTGCTCCTGCCTGAGGACGCTTCCCACCTCCTTAGCCTCTGCACCTCCTTGGCTCTTGTCTGAGAAGCCTTCCTCAACCTTAGGCCAGCTCTTCCCCTCACCTAGGGTTCAAGTTAGACATGAACTTGTTACCTTCTCTCCTGCTCTGAAGGTTCCCCAGGGGCAAGGCCACATCTCAGTCTCCATGGCTTCTCTGGAGGCCAGCACTGGTGCACAGATGGCTCACACTATGCATTGCTTATGTTTGGTTGACGCTGTGAAGTCAGCCCAGGGCACACGGGAAGGCTAGGAGTTGGCCAGTCCAGTCAGGGCTGGAGGATGAGTACAGAAGTCAAAGCCACAGACAAAGAGTCAGCCTGCTTTGAGGAGTGCTGTGTGTTGCCCTGAAAGTGGGGCAAGGTGCTAAAAGAAGAACTCAGGTCCTGTCTTCCCCTCTGTAGCCTTTCCACTGATGTGCAGACAGACAGCAGGGCTGTAGGCAAACTGCCCTGGTTAGAATCCATTCTGCATCACTCACTGGCTGTGGGACCTTGGGCAAGTCACGGGACATCTCTGTGCATTTGCAGTTTTCTCATCTACAAAATGGAGACAATAATAGCTCCTTCCTTAGAGTGCTGTTACAGGGATTACATTAAACCAGTTCTTACCTGTGAAGCATTTAGAATAGTTACTGGCACTTGAGAAGTGAGATACTAATATTAGTTACATAAAAATGAAGGAAGTCCAGGCATGGTGATGCATGCCTTTAATCCCAGCACTTGGGAGGCAGAGGTAGGAAGATTGCTGTGAGTTCAAGGCCACCCTGAGACTACATTGTGAATTCCAGGTCAGCCTGGACTATAGTGAGACCCTACCTTGAAAAACAAAAACAAAAACAAAACAAACAACAAAAAAAAGAAGTCATGGAGTGGGGTTGCTTTTGGTAGGTAGGCCTCTGGGGCACTTTCACACCCTAGATGCTAGGTGCACTCTTAGTAGGAGAATGTCCTCTAAGGGTCCTTCCTGCCAGCTTCCAGCCTTTAGTCCTATTCATGTACCACTAACTGTGGTCTAAAGGTAGTGTTCTGGTTTGCTTGTGGGTACCATGACATTAAGGCTGGGCTGCATGAGCTCTTTGTCCCAGGGAAGATGCTGTGGAGTGCTGGGCTTGGAAGTAGAGTGTGAGTCTAGCTATAGTCCATTCCAGAAAGCTGGCACCAGGGTAGGTCATGGGCAGAATTCTGAGTGGGGAATGTTCGGGAAGCCAGGGAAGGGTACAGGCAGAGCAGGCACTCAGCTCTGATGGGGCCACGGAACTTGGGGGACTCATCTCTGAAATAAGTGACCTTGGTACAAAAGCTCAAGCCATTTATTTGGCAGAGAAGCTTCTAGAAGGGGGCAGGGAGACATCTTTGTCTGGGATCCTAGGGCGTTCAGAGAGCCCAGAGCAAACCAGAGGGTGTGGGGAAGGTAGGGAAAGAGGGAACAGACAATAGAGACTTTTGGTCACCCCTCTCTGGTCCAGACTGTCTCCATAGCTGAGGGTCCTAGAAAGATCTCCCCTGAAGGAGACTTTAGTCACCCCACAGCCTGGGTGCATTATTCAACCACCACAACACTATGCTTGACAGAGGGCCTGGGAAAAAAAAACCATTGACCAGCTTGGCACACTTTGGTGGGAAGTGACAGCCATTGGCAGGGCTGTGGGTCAGCATATCAAAAGGTTCTGCTACCATGACAACAGAGCAACAGGGTGAGCCTACAAGCAGAGCAGAAAAGAAGACCAGGCCGGAAAGAAGTTGAAAGGCATCTCAGCAGCCCTCCCCCCACGGCGCATCTGGGCCTTAGACAATCAGGGTAGCCCTGGGCAAGACCCTCTCCCCCTCGCCATTTCCATATTTGGTTTCCTTATCTGTACCCACAGTTGGAGAGTACTGTCGTGGTAGGTCTAAAATGTGCTAATATCCTCCGTTGAGAGTCATGGACAAAGAGAAGCAGCAAGCACAGGGTGCTTGTTTGAATGGTCTTGGGGGCGCATGTTCCCTGCTTCTGGACTCTGCTCGCTCTGGCTGACTCCCAGCCCCAGCCCCAGCCTAGGATGCCGGGAACACCCTCACCTCACCGAAGCTTAAGAGAAGGATGCCCTGAGGCTGGTCTCCGGTGCCATCTGCCCTGGCACAGGCCTTCAGGTTTGGCCTCTCTCACTTTGCTCCCCTCCGGCTGCCCCTGGCCTGGGATCTGAGGCCTCCTCTGTAGGATGTGAAGACATTTTCTCAGACTACTCACTTCACTGATATGTGTCCAACAAACCAAGGTTTAGGGGAGCCTGCCCATCTGCAGGTATTGAAGGCAGGGTGAGGTGCAAGTGAGTGTGTGGCCTGGTGGTGCTGTCACTAATGTGCCTGGTAACCGTGGGTAATGACACCACCTGCTAGGATTCTGCAGGAGGATGGGGTTAAGCACAGCACGGACTTCCCAGAGCTTCTGTGAAGGGCAGATAACTCACACTGCCAGCTGCCACCACCGGGGTCAGTACCACCACCGCCACGATCACCAGCGAGGCTGCTATCATCCAGCTCAGGGCCAGTGCCAGGCCTCTCTGGGTTTCTCAGTCCTGGCAGGGGATGGGGAGTCCCCCTGGCACTGGGTGGGGCTATGTGCTTTCACCCACTGTGCCTGGTGATCAGTGACCGGGTGTCACCTTCCCTCCGTACAAGCTAGTCTGCTGGAGGACTCTGTTGCTGCCTGTCAGCCTCCAGACACTGTCGGTATTGTCTGTCCTTTTTTAAAAATTATGATTTACTCGTGTGCATGTCCACATGTGTTTGTGTGTGTAAATGGGTGGGCACATGAGCCCCAGTGTGCCTAGAGAGGGCAAAGGACAACTTGCAGGTTGGTCCTCGCCAGTCCACCTCATTTGAGGCAGGGTTTCTTTCTTTATTTGAGAGAGAGAAAGAGGCAGCAAGAGACACACACACACACACACACACACACACACACACAGAGAGAGAGAGAGAGAGAGAGAGAGGGCACACAACAGGGCCTCCAGCCACTGCAAATGAACTCCAGATGCATGTCGCCCCCTTGTACATCTGGAGCATCTGGCTTATGTGGGTCCTGGAGAATCGAACCGGGATCCTTTGTCGTTGCAGGCAAATGCCTTAACCGCTAAGTCATCTCTCCAGCCCCGAGGCAGGGTTTCTTGCCCCGGTTCTTGCTTTGCTGTTCTTTGCTGCGTGCTGTGTGCTTGCCCTAGCTTCTGGGGGATTCTCCCTGTCTCCACCTCCCGCCATCAGCGTCAGCATGCTAGGATTACAGAAGCTCAGCATGGAGTCTGGCTTTTTACATGGGTTCTGGGGATCGCGCTCAGGTGTTACAGCTTGCGCTGGGAGTGCTTTATCCACTGAGGCATCTCTCTAAGTTCTGCTCCATTCTTTTTGCAAGCCCTGTTGCTCCCATTTCCAGTATATCTGTAGAGGTGGCATTCTGTGATGGCATGACTCCCTACTGGGCTGAGTAAACCCTCGGGCTGTCTGAAGGTAAATGTGGCTGGGCATCTTTGTTTCCCCAAAAGATTAAGCCTCTGCTCCTGACTCATAGGATCACTACTTGTGATTTAGTTTAAGAATACATGAAAGGGCTGGAGAGATGGCTTAGCTGTTAAGGAACTTGCCTGCAAAGCCAAAGGACCTCGGTTCGATTCCCCAGGACCATGTAACTCCAGATGCACAAGGTGGCACATGCGTCTGGAGTTCATTTGCAGTGGCTGCAGGCCCTGGTGCGCCCATTCTCTCTCTTGCTTTCTCTCTCTATGCCTCTTTCTCTCTCTCTCAAATAAATAAATAAGATAAAAATATTTTTTTTTAAAAAAGAATACACGTGAAGTTCCTCAAGATTCTCCTAATAATGCAGCCAGGAAACTGGCGCCCCTCAAGTCTCCATGGAATCTGCGATGACGTATGGAAGTGATAACACACCCCATCCTCTAACACAGTGGCCACACCCCCAAAGCTAAGTCCACCCGTGCTAGGGGAAAGTTAGCAAAGCATGACTTCCCCGGGGACTCAGATGCCTCATCAGGAGTGTCCTGGAAAACCAGTGCAAAGCAGAGTACAAGACAGTACCATGTATACATTTATACTAACACAGCATCTCATTGTGTGGCTTAGGCTGGTTTGACCTTGAGATCTTCCTGCTTCTTCTGCCTTTTTGTAGCACTGGCATTATAGGCTTGGGCTGCCATGCTTGGCTTCACATATATTTCATAATACATTTCTGTAAAGTCTTATATATATGTATACACACATATGTATATTTGGTATATGCGTATGTGTTTATGTGTATATGGGCACACACGTGCCATGGTGCCCATGTGGAGGTCAGAGGACACCCTTGAGCAGTTGGTACTTGCTTCCCACCATACCTGAGACAGGGTTTCTCTTGTTGGCCGCTGCAAATGCTAGACTGGCTGGCCTATGAGCTTTGGGATTCTCTGGGTTCCACCTCCCATTGCCATAGGTGCATTTGGGGTTACAGAGTGTTACTTGCTTCTGGCTTTATGTGGGTTCTGGGGATCCAAACTCCGCTCACCAGGCTTGTATAGCAAGTACTTTTCGCTTCTAACCATACAGCCATTTCCCCAGCCCATTAACAACAACACACTAACAACAAATGTTTGATATGAAATGTGTGGAAAGTAAGTATATCGCTCATGGCCTTCACCATCATAGTGTAAGTAAGAGAGCTCAGAATGCTTGCTTCCAACTTTAAAGGAGGGACACGCGAGAGTGTCTTCCTCCTGTGACTGCTTCCTTGTTGTACGAGGCAGTCTACTCTTGGCAGCAGCTCAGTAGTTCCCCATAAGCCTGCACTATTAGCACTGGTATTGGGTTGTCCTGGAAACTTGCCCCTCCTGAAATAACCTGTGTCTCACATGGAAGGAAGTGGAGTTAAAGGGGGAACTGGGCAGCGCTGGGCCCAGCAGCCTGGCTGCTCAGGTCCTGCCCGGCTCCCTCTCGCCAGGGCGCTCACCTCCATGCTGTACCTCTCCACCGTCCTCCGAAGGGGGTCCACAGCCTGCCAGCAGATCAGGATGCATAGGTCGATCAGCAGCATGCCCCCCACGATCACAAGCAGCTTCTGGTCTTTGATGATCTGAAGAGGGAAAGAGCAGAGGGGGCAGATGTGTGTGTGTGTGTGAGAGAGAGAGAGCTGCTCCACACAGCCCAGCACGGCCATGCTCCTTTGCTTGGCACTCAAGGCCTTTCCTGAGAGTGGTCCAACACACACCTGTACTTTGATGAACTCTGAGCTGTGGTGCAGGGTGTTTTTTTTACCCCCTCAGCTCTTCACAGGCACTGGGATTTTCTTCTGCAGTACCCTATTCTTTCCTGCCTAGCCAACTTTTAATACTCCTTTGAAGACCCAGATCTTGTTACCTCCTCCTTGAAGTCCCTTCTACCTCCCCTAGAAGAACTAGTTACTCCCAGAACACTCTGTTCACATGTTCATCAAAAGTAATAATAGTAAACTGTGCATGGTGGCGCATGCCTTTAATCCCAGCAGAGGTAAGGGGATCATCGTGAGTTCGAGGGCACCGTGAGACTACATAGTGAATTCCAGGTCAGCCAGAGCTAGAGTAAGACCCTACCTCGAAAAACCAAAAACAAACAAACAAACAAAAAGTGATAATAATAGATCACATATAGAACAGAAACATAGCCAACATTTAATGAACGCTCATTTTGTGCCTGCCACTAGGTTTCACAGGTATTGTCTTATATCAAGGTGGGTATCATTATTGTTCCCATTTACAGATGAAAAAACCGAGGCCTGTGGGGGCCTCTAAGTAACTTGCTTGACATCATAAAGCCTCTGAGGAGCCAAGTCCAAATCTGAACCAGGTCGTTTCTCCAGAGCTTTCTCTAAAACCTTTACAGCGCCACCAGGTGGTCATCTTAAGCTGTACACTTCTCTTTGGAGTGCGGCCCCAGGGAAGCTTTATTTGTGGACACTCATCACCTGCCAGGACCCTGCATGTACAAAGTACTTACAAATTCAATGGATTGAATGGAAAGGAAGGAATATAAAAGGAAGAAATACACCTCACTTCAACTGGTTTTTTTTTTTTTTGCAACCTGGGATATCTTTAAGGCTCTGCTAGAATCCTACCCCATTTTATGTTGCACATAGGGAAGGGCCTAGGGACAAACATGGGCAGAGCCAAAGCCCACCTGTATTTCATTCACTGCCTCCCCCAAACCTCCAGACACAGAACAGCTAACGTGATGAAGTGTTTTTGGAAAGACCCATGGAAGAATAAAGCAAGCTGCGACAGAAGCCTGGGCTATTTCACTGGCTCTGCATTTTAATGATCAAGGCCATTTAAAAAAGCGAAACAGAAACTCTGTGGCCAAATGTGAAAAGACCAAGAAGAAAATGTTGCCTGTCAAATCCACGTAAACCGCTTTACCTGGGGGTGGGGCCTGGGCAAAGCCCGTCTTTGAAATTTTCGAAAGATCTGGTAAATTCCCCAAGGCTTTGCAGAAACTTGGCCTGACCCTCCTGTGCCTTCCACCCCATCCTTGAGAAAGCAAGGCAAAAGGAATAAATAGTTGAGGAGTCTGGAACTCTGGGGACAGGCAGGAAGAGGCCCCTCTGTACAGGCCAGGCATCGTCCCCCACCCCTGGGATCTTTCCCACCTTCCCGACGGTGTGCACTGAAGCAGTGTCTCAGGACCCCAGGGCTGTGGCACACCTTGCGTGGAGCGCAGCTGACTGTAGCAGATGATCACCAGGGTTCCCCTCTGGTCCATGTGGTAAGGTGAGCACTTCCCTGGTAAGCTTTGAGGAGGAAATGGGGGTGTAGCATGGGGAAATGGGGCTTGGAGGATTTGGAGTCTGTGGACCCTGGTTAGAATTCTTGCTGCCTTTCTAGTGATGGCCAGAATGAGGGGAGGAAAGAGGCTCTTGTCTTATTCTCCGAGGATGGCATAAAGGAATGAACACAGTTATCAGAATTCAAAGGCCTTATTGTAGTTGACACCAAATTTGATTTTAAGCAAATTGCTTAACTTTGTAGGGTCTCAAGCTTCATCCTTGTTAAGTAGGTCCACTGACCTCCAAGTTTCCTAGTTGGTATTAGAATGTGAAGTGAGATGAGGTGTGGCAAGTACCTAGTGTAGGGTCTGCTCAGAGAAAACGCTCAGCTTTTGACCATTAGTGATAGTGTTTATGTGTAAGGTGGTATCACCTAGGGGCAAAGTATGATATTACACCTCAGCTCTACGAGACACAGGATGCTCCACAAGAGATGCTGGTACACGGTGGGAAGGTCCCCAGGATAAGAGGAGTGGACATTTATCATTTCTTTTCTTTATAATATAAAATATTTGCAAAGAAAGAGATAAAGATAGAGAGATTGAGAATGAGAATGGGCACACCAGGGCCTGGTGCCACTGCACACAAATTCCAGACACATGTGCCACTCTGTATATCTGGATCTTCATGGGTACTGGAAAATCGAACCTTGACCTTCAGGCTTTTCAAGCAAGTGCCTTTCACTGCTAATCCATCCCTCCAGCCCTATACTATCTTTTTTCTAAAATATATTTTTATTTATTTGTTAGAGACAGAAAGAGAGTGAGAACAGTATGGATGGCACCTCTGGGGGCTGCCTTGCACCACCCTGCCCTACTTCCATCACCACAGACAACTGCTCAAAGCTCTCAGCTGGCAGTCTTTTGGGCTGAGCCAGGTGATGTTCTGGCATACTTTTATTGCTCATGTTTTTGTCAGCAACAGAACCAAGTCATATTTGTCCTCAACAACATCAGCCCCAGAACAGAAGGTCTCCTCTGAGTGACTGCTTCATCTCAACATTTCAAGTTCATCCCAGTGAGAGGCAGAATAAAGGCTGTAATAAGCTACTCAAGTTAAGATTTTGTGATTGGTCTTTAGAAAAATAGCATCATGCTAACACATGCCGAATTTGGAGCATTACATCACCACATGTCAGTGCGTCTTTTCCTTGATGACTTTACAAGTGGCCATACAGGATGAAGCTTATGCATGTGTGTTCTGGGAGAGTCTGTCTTTGTGGGTGAAGGGCAGGGGAGGAGGGAACTCGAGGGAAAACAGAGGGATAAGAAGAATGAAGGGCTGGGGAGATAGATTAGTGGGTAAGAGTGCTTGAAATGCAAGCACAAGGGCTGGAGAGGGCCTGATTCACCCAGAGTTCAATTCCCCAATACCGACGTAAACAGCTGGGCATGGTTGCGCATGCCTGTAACCCAGTTTCTGTGGGGAGCAGAGACTTGTCAGGTCTGCCATTCTAACTCAAAACAGCAGCGCTGGATTCATGAGAGACTCCTTCTCAAGGAAATGTGGGTAAGCAATGGAGGAAGGCATGTGACATGTGGCATAGACTCTGTACATACACGCACAGGGCATGAGCATCTACACATGTGTGTATACACCATGCACACACCATATTACAATAGTACACAAGTGTACACACACACACACACACACACACACACACACGAAGAAAATGAAAACAGGCATATGATTGCATTTATACATTTATGAAAATCTAGTATATGTGCTAGTAAAAATGAATAAGGGCTCCACAAAAAATATCCAAGTTTCTTTAAGGGAAACTTAATAAAACAAGTCAGCTACGTAAGGATAGCTATTGTAAAAACTCAATTTATGTGAGAACCCCAGAGGCCTCAGATTCAGAAAGGGGAAGTGGAAGATGGTGCTGGCTGGGAAGGGATGGGCCCAGTGGTGGACGGGGCTTCAGTTTAGGAAGATGAAGGTGTTTGGGAGGCTGATGGTGATGGTGGTTAGCAACAATACAAATACACAGTATGAAGGAGGCTGATGGTGATGGTGGTCGGCAACAATACAAATAAAAAATACGAAGGAGGCTGATGGTGATGGTGGTCGGCAACAATACAAATAAACAATACGAAGGAGGCTAATGGTGATGGTGGTCGGCAACAATACAAATGAACAATATGAAGCACCCAAGGCTTTGGGGACAAGAACTGGGCCCCGATTTTGTTATGAAAAAGGTTAAGGCCGATGAACACACCACTGTGGTATGAGAACCTCGGAGGGGTTGCCCTGGGCTTTCTAGTGATTCTAGGAGCAGTGTGTAGTGGTGAGAGACCTATGGAGATGGCTCAGGTGGTAAAGTGCTCGCTGTGCAAACATGATGACCTGGTTAGGATCTCCAGAACCCACATGAAAGGCATGGTGGTGTGGGCCTGTAGTTCCAGCACTAGGGAGGCAGAGGTAGGTCCCTATGGCTTGCTGGCTAGCTAGTTTTGCAGAATCAGCGAGCTCTAGGTTCAGTGAGAGAACCTATCTCAAAACTAAGATGCAGAGCAGTTGAAGAAGACTCCGAATGCACATGCATCACCCACACATACGTGAACCATGTAGTGAGGGACTACTATTTTGGAGAGGTCAGACGCTGCATTTCTCAATGAGGTTCTTTTTAATGTCTGGGTTTTCACATAGCCAAAGCTGGTCTTTGTTGTTGTTTCATTTTTGTTTTGAGACAAAGGTCATTCTGTAGCCCAGGCTGGCTTTAAATGCATTATTTAGCCCCAGACGGCCTTGATTTTGTAGCAATCCTCCTACTGAGCCTCCCAAGTGCTTAGACTATAGGCATGAGGCACAACACCCCTGATTTTTATTGGCTTAGAAAATTTTCTCTGAGGTAAGCCCAACAGACTGGACTGTTTTTTTATGTGAGAGAGCGAGAGTGAGAGCAAGAGAGAGAGAGAGAGAGAGAGAGAATTGGTGCGCCAGGGCTCAGAGCCACTGTAATGGAACTCCAGATGTGTGCGCCACCTTGTAATCATGTGTAACCTTGTGCACCTTGCATCACTGTGTGTCTGGCTTATGTGGGACCTGGAGAATCAAACATGGGTCCTTAGGCTTTGCAGGCAAGCAACTTAACCACTAAGCCAACTCTCCAGCCTTTTATTGGCTTTTAAAATTGTGGTAAAATATTTACAACATATAATTTACTACTTTAACTATTTTCAAGTGGAATAGCACTAATATAATGGAGGCAACCTCTGGTATTTGGTACCCCCTTGCCGTGATCAGTCCAACCCCCACTCCAACTCCAGGCCAGTCTTTCTTCACCACTAGGTATGAAGCTTGTTGCTGTCATTTCCTTTCTGTTCCTGCCATCGCTCTTATCATGTTTGGTGCCATTTCTCTCACTGGCTATTATACCCTTCTCCTATCACAGACCTCTTCCAGGTCTAGTATATAATTACTGCTCTCTGATGGCTACCTCCTCCACCGAGTCTAACTTTATATCCCCAAGGGCCCTATATATCATGTCCCACTGTCCATGAACATGAACTCTTAAGAAAAAGTAGGAAAAAGGTTAAAAAAATCAGTGAAGAATAATAGAACTTGTTTAAGAATTCTTTCAGTGTGAGTGGTGTACATGCATGTGTGCACACGTTTGTACTGTGTGGTCATATGAGTGTGTGGGTAGTGTGCACATACATGTGTGAGCATCCATGTGGAGGATAGGGGTGATGTCTGGTGTCTTCCTCAGGCACTCTCCATCTTCTTGTTTTGAAAAAGGCTCTCTCACTGAACCTAGAGTTCATCATTTCAGCTAGATTAGCTAGCCAGCAAGATCCAGGGATCCTCCTGTCTGCACTCCCCAGCTCAGGGATTACAAGCGTGTGTCACTGAGCCTGGCTGCTATGGGGGTGTTGAGGATCTGAATCAGGTCTATACGCTTGCACAGCAGGCACTTTTCTGACTGAGCCATCTCCCTACCCCCTAAGAAATTTGTCAAAGTTAAAAAAAAAAAGAGTAAAGGGGTTGGGACGCTGGCTCAGTGAGTAAGAATGCTTGCCACACAAGTATGAGGGTCTAAGAGGGCCTGTTGTGCCCTGAGTTTGATTCACCAGCTTCCACATAAATAGCTGGGCATGGTCACACAAACCTGTAACCTCAGCCCTGTGGAGAGTGCAGACTGGAGAATCCTGGAGCTCAGGAAAATGGCCATCTCCAGGCTCAAAGTCTCCGTCTTAAGGAAACACGTGGCTGAGCAATACAGGACATCCAACATTCTCCTCTGGGCACACTCATGCACAGTGTGCAAGCAGCTGCACACACACATGCACGTGCACACAGAAAAAAGAGGCTATCTCTTGCTTGTCAGAAGAGCCCCTTCCTGGGCTGGAAAGATGGCTTAGCGGTTAAGCGCTTGCCTGTGAAGCCTAAGGACCCCGGTTCAAGGCTCGATTCCCCAGGACCCACGTTAGCCAGATGCACAAGGGGGCTCATGCATCTGGAGTTTGTTTACAGAGGCTGGAAGCTCTGGTGCGCCCATTCTCTCTCTCTCTCTCTCTCTCTCTCTCTCTCTCTCTGCCTCCTTATCTCTGTCTGTCACTCTCAAATAAATAAATAAAAATAAAAAAAAGAAGAGCCCCTTCCTTTGGCTCCTCCCACCCCAAGCCTGAGCTGACTTTTTGCAGATGGTCCTGCGGGAGTGAGTCGTGCTTCAGACTGCAGCACTGGGCAGCAGTGTGAGAAGGGGGATGAGCTTGCCATTCCAGGAGACGACGTCCCACCCCTTCCCCAAGCCCACGGACACTCTGAACTCAGGAAATTTCCCCTGACATGACTGTTAGGCTGCTGCAGATCAGCATGCTCTTGCTCTGTGATCACTGAGTAACAGAGCGATGGCCAGCCCTCCATTGCAGGTGACAACTCAGACGAACCACTCAGTGACCAAAGGAATCCACACTGAGATTGTCTCAAACCCTGGATGGAGCTGCCTAAGCGGCAAAGCTGCAGAGCGGAGGCCTCGACCAGCACCACTCAGCTCTGGCTAATGGTTGGCGACCACAGGAGTCCCGGCCCTACACCAGCGTTCTGCTTCCGTAGACATGGCTGGGCTGGAGCGTCTGCATTCTCAGTGGCTCAGGCGAGGGAAGCCCATGCATGCTGAAGAGCCCCATCAGGCGACAGGGCTTTGACTGGCTGTGGATCAGCACAGTGGCCTTGGTTTACACTGGCTACTTTTGCAGTTTCCAGCAATTAGATGGTCCACCATGCAGTCAGGCCTGCTGTTCTTGAGTCTGTACTGAGCATGTGCAGATTGTTTTTTTTTTTTTTTTTTTTTTTTTGTAGCCATTCCCTAAACAATCTGGTGTAACAACTGTTTACATAGCATTGCATTTACATTGTATTAGCTACTATAAGTGACTTAGAGATAGTTTAGAGTATATCGGACACATGCTTTGTATATGTGTTGGGGCAACATGTGGAGGCTATGCCATTGTATGTGAGGGGTGAGCACTTGTGGATTTGGGATTTGGGGTACAGTATGGTGTGTGTATGTGTTTCTGAACCAAGTCCTACGAGGATGCCGAGGGACAACTTTTATCACCTGGAAAAGTCTAGAAACTACTGATGCTCAGCTTCAGCTCCTAAGCTTTGGGCTATATTGGCCTGGGTTGGGTGACTTCTTATAGTTGTCATAGCCTCTCACTGGGGCTTGAACCTGGAGCCGGGGCTGAGGAATACGGGGTGGGGGGAGGTGACTGGGTCACTGTTTCTCATACAAGGGAACTGTCCTGCGTGCTGGGGGCGCAGATAGTAGAAGGAGAGCAGGGAGGTCTGGCAGGGCTGTGCTCTTCCCTCCTTCTAAGGGCAGCCTCTGCCTGTCTCGAGATGGTCTGGATGTTAGAGCAGGGATAGAGAAGGTAGGATCCCAGATGGGCATGGGGGAGGGCACGCCTTTAATCCCAGCACTCAGGAGGCAGAGGTAGGAGGATTGCTGTGAGTTCAAGGTCACTGTGAGACTACATAGTGAATTCCAGGTCAGCCTGGGCCAGAGAGAGACCGTAGCTCAAAAAAAAAAAAAAAAAAAAAAAAAAAAAAAAAAGGCAGGATCCCCCCCCTCCCCACTTCCTCACGCCATGGCAGGGCTGCAGCTTAGGGATCAGACAGTGGATGTGGGGATAGGTGGTGGGATGATGGGTGAGGAGTGCCAAGAGCACCAGGCAGAAGGCAGAGCCATAGCCTAGAAAACGAGCCTGGCTATTGCACCAAGTCCCCACTCTTCAGAGAAGGAAAGAGAGGCCCCCCCAGAGAACAAGAGAGTTGAGGGCTGGGGAGACGTCAGTAGTAAAGTGCTTGCTGTGCAAGCATGAAGACCTAAGTTTGGGTCCCTAGCACCCTATGCAAAAGTCTAGGCATGGCTGGGGCATGCCGAGAGTCCCAGCATTGGGGAGGCAACAGAATGATCTCTGGGGCTCTCTGGCTAGCTAGTCTAGCCTAATAGGTGAGCTCTAAGCCATTGAGAGACTGTCTTAAAAAAAAAAAAAGGTAAAGAGTTATTGAGGACGACACCCAATATCAAACTCTGGCCTCGATATGCACATGTGCACATGTACACCCACACATATATGCCCTCAGACACAAATAATACATGCGAACACATGCACACTGCACACATACCCATGAAAAAAGAAAAAAAAAGACCACATTGTTTAGTGTAGTGTAGCAGGGCAGTGGTTGAACAAGTTTTCCTGGGTTGGCTTGCTGTCAGAGTCTGGGTCCCAAAGTGGGACAGTCCAGGATTCCAGGTCACAGAGGAAGGTCTAGAAATAGCACATGCCCACATCACCGGGTTCAAAAGTGTGAGGTGTGTGGGGGGCACTGGTGCAGAAAGAGGACTTTCAGAAGGAGCTGTCACAGTGCCGCCACGAGACGCCTTCCCTGGAAGAGAGGAGTTGGGGGAGGGGAGCAGGGAGGAGAGGGTGGCCTTCAACCAAGGGACGGCCGTAAGGAGACTAGCTGGATATTTCGGTGGGATCCCTGTGGGCTTCTGCTTGAGAATCCTAAAGAGCAGCCAGGCTGGCCAGGCAGTTGGAAGACGGGAGGAAAGCAGGTGGCCACTGCAGTGATATCAACCCAACAGACACCCACCAGTTTCTAGAGAGGAGCAAGAGATGTGAGCGCTTCCTGTGGCCACCGGCGTGGACTGTGGGCCAGAGGCTGTTGTGTGGCTCACCACACCCAGCTGGGGGGGGCAGGTGAGTAGAGATCAGCAGGATGCTCAGGACCCAGGAAGATGCACCAAAGTTAAATCAAGTGAGGATTCAGCCACATCAAGGGCATTGCAAGGCAGAGAGAGTCCCAGTAATGGGGATGGGGGGCGGGTGCAGAAGAGACACCAAAAGGCTTACTCAAATCCTGCCTGGCTAGAAGCCCAATGGCTGGCTGGTGAGGAAGGTCTTTTCTGCCCCTGCCATCCCTCTGAGGTCCAGCTGTGGAGAGGAGGGACACTGGCTAACCAGAAGGAAGCAAGGAAACCTCAGGCCAGCCCCAGAGAGAAGAGGCGAGCCTGGGTCCTTCTCCCAAGGGAGGGAGAAGAGTGCCATGGACCCAGCTTGAAGGAAGTATTCGTTACTGAACAGAGGACCTTCAGCATCCTGAGACTCGCTCTCAGTTTTGCGCAGGAGCTGAGGAAGAGGCAGAACCAAGTGCAGACAGTTCCTCTATGACTGGATGCTCGGTCATGCACCGTCAATGTCATGGTTACCCACCAGAGGGAAGGATGGGGCGGAGGGAGGAGACATGATCCATCTATGTGGCCGTGGTGCTCCTGTCCTCTAAGAGCCTTCTTGAAAGCGGAATCATTATTTGTTCTGGGCTCTGTTTCACTCTTCTTTTCTAAGGGCTCCACACTGCCCCCAAGTTGCTGTTGGATTCCCTGAGGTGGCTCCTGCCCTCTTTTTGCACCCTGTCCTTGTGGTGTGGACCCCATGTCCTGGCCACATTGAGCCTCTTAGTCCCTGAATCGCACTCTTCCCTCCCATCAATTGGCTGACACATGCTATAGGGTTTGCGGTTCCCCATTCCTCTTACTTATTTATTTTAGAGAGAGAGAAGAGATAGAGAACTGACAAGGGCCTCAGCCACTGCTTGCGCCACCTAGTGGGCACTTGCCTCACCTTTGTGCGTCTGGCTAACATGGGATCTGGAGAGTAGAACATGGGTTCTTAGGCTTTGCAGGCAAGCGCCTTAACCACTGAGCAATCTCTCCAGCCCACAGTTCCCCATTCTTGCCTCATGACTCCCACTTACCCCCAGACCCCAGAATAGGTGGCACTTCTTACATGAAGCCTTCCTGGGCACCCTGTGCCCCAGAACTCCTCCTCACAATGTCTCCAAGCAGCCCCTGTCCCCTGTGTATTGTAATAGCTTTATTAACTGTCTAGTTTCTCCTGGAGGCAGGGACATCATGACTGGGGATTAGGTTTTACCTGAATTCCTAGGAAACAGCTTAGTGGCTGCACATAGCCGGGGCCTCTTGTCTGTTTGTTCACTAAATGCTGAGGGAACATTGCTAACACCCAAAATAGGCGATGCTTACCTTCTTTTTCATTTTCACATTTTTGAAGATGGCGTGGACCCTCCATGTCTTTGCAAACATTGCCCCAAAGGCGGTTGTGTAGCCCACAGTGAGAATCCAGGTCCGGACCTAGAGGCCACAAGAAAACAGAGGAGTTACTGTCTGTCAGGTGGACGGAGCAGCCAGCCAGGGAGCACACAGGCGAAGGGGCCACATGCTCCGAGGCTCTTCAGTACTCTTCAATCAGATTTCAATTTGATGGCATCTCGTTCTGCCAGCAGAACCTGGACCCTGGGCACAGAGAGTGAGATTCGAGTCTTGTCTCCAGAGGACCCACAACCCAGTGGGTACCAATCACAGAGGGAGGTGAACAGCTCTTCTTTTCCTGTCACCCGGCCCTCTTCCACTCGTGCTCGCTACTGCCCAGCATGACCAGGACAGCCTGCATGCTGGACTCTTACGCAGACTGACCTTGGGGCTCGGGGCTTTCACATGTTTCCTGGACGCAAGGTGTGCCTTGGTTGCTAGCCTTGGGCTGGTGGCTGCTGGGAAGAGCCTGACAGGAGCTTATGCACTGGGTGTCTGCTGGTTGGGACAGGATGGCCACCATCTGATAGGGATTGGGGGCCTCCAGGATGCCTATCCCCCAGCCTGCTCTGCCGTGATGGCTAGGTGCCACCCCACTGGTGGTCCGAAATCCTCTAAACCCCATAAGACTTAGCCTCCCAGAACTGCTGTCAGCCCAGGCCCCTCAGAAATGCATTCTACCCAGTCGTGCCTTACAGAGTGGCTCCCCAGCCTGCCAGGGGCAGTCCAGGTAGACACCACTCTGTTTGTGAAGACAGGAACTGGCTGGGGAAGTAGCATGGCTGACCTTAAGTCAGGGGAAGGCACAGCCCAATTATTGTGGAGACACACATGACATGCTAGTGTGGATATGGTACAGGTGGGGACCCATTTTCTTTCATTTATTTGTTTTTCATTTCAAAAACAAGTGCTTTATAGAGTGAGACGATGGCCGCATCGCCATCTATATTACAACTTACATATATTATATACCATATACTTAGATAACATGGAGTATAGATATGCTCTATATATCATACATTTTATATATAACTATACATACATATATATATCCCATATTATAATTAAAGGATGAAAGAAAGGTAAAGAGGAAAGGGAGGGAGGAGGAACCAATCATTGGGAACTGAGACCTGAGTTACTCAAATGATCAGAACATCTATTCTCATCTCTAATAGACTTTACATACAATTTCATTCAGCCATTCACTTGCTCATTCCCCATCTGTTCATTCAACGAGTCCTATTAGACCAGAAGCATAGAATCATAAAATTAAAACCACAGGCTTAACAATACGAATGAGGAAATCAATTCACACATGAGGAAACTGAGGCTCAGAACACTCGGCATCTTCCTGCAACCACCCATGCAGCCCCAGAGCTGGAACTCAATGCCCTGAATCTGTAGGGGGTCCCTCTTCCTGATGGTAACCCACCTTCACCTCAGACAGAATGTGCTTAACCCAGATTGGCATTCTCTACACCCAGGAGCCAGCTGACCAGCTTCGGCACGCTGCTGGAGGTCCCTGCTATAATTTCAATTTGAAATGTCCCTAAGGGCTCACATGTTCAATGCTTTAGTACCCAGCTAATAGCACTACTTGGGGAGGTGGGGGTAACGTTAAGCGGTGGGCCTCTCTGAAGAAGTGGGCCACTGGGTGTGGGTCCTTGAAGGTTAGACTGGTTCCTGGTCCCATTCTTCCTCTCTGCTTCCTTCCCATCATGAGCTGAGCTGCTCTGATCCTCTGCAAGCATCTCACCATGATGGACTGACACCTCTGAAGTTGTAAACACAAATAACTTTTGTCTCCCTTAAACTGCTTCCCTCAGGGATTTTGTCACTGTGATGAAAGTTTAACAAATATGGTCTCCACACACTTTTAAAGCTAATACGTTGAGTAGGACCCTATTGCTAAAGACTCCACATGCTTGGGCTGTAAGGTCACTGAGAAATCAAGCTGGAGATGAGCTGAAAACCTCCTCCTTATAGGCCAGCTGTCAGAAAGCTGGAAGAAAAAAACTATACTGCAAGCAGTCCTACGGGAGAGAGAAATCATCAGTGGAGACAAACAACAGTGGATGCTACAAGCCTTAAGTTTAACCAGCCAAGCCAAATGAGCCAGCGGGTGCAATAGTGGTATGTCTGTTATGGGGGAAACCAACTGCTCACTAATTGGACTGGAGGCCCACTCCATGGGAGGGAATACATGTCTGGTACTGAAAACCTAGCCTGTGATGGGGGAGGTCATGAGCCCTAGGAGTGCAACACCTGTTGGTGTCTGATTAAATGAGTATATTATGCTCATCAAACTGATAAGCACTTTGCTTAATATTCATATCCATATATTAATGCTACTCTCACTTTTGGTTAGAAAGCTTATCTTTTCAGATGGTGATGACCTCTGGGATGACTCAAAAGGCACCATAGTGCTGAGAAGAAGTGACAGAGGAGTGCTCAGCACTGAAACATCTCTATCACACCCTGCAAGGCTCAGGGTCCATTGTAGAAGAGGTGGCAGAAAGAATGTAAGAGCCATAGGAAGGGTAGGACTCCTTACAATGCACTCTTCCTGACACAAAAGGGCCTGGATATCCATGACCTCGCAGTGCATGACACTACCTACACAAGACCCTCATAATAGAAAGAAAAGATGATGACATCAAAATAAAAGAGACTGATTGGGAGGGGGAGGGGATATGATGGAGAATGGTTTTGTGAAGGGGAATGTGGGGGAGGGGAGGGAATTACCAGGGGTTATTGTCTATAATTATGGAAGTTAGCAATAAAAAGTTTTACAAAAATGCTAATATGTTGACCATGAAACCAGTGGTATCTGAGAGTTTCTGGTCATGCTCTGTTAAAAAGTTTGAAATTTAAAGTTAGGTGTGGTGGTACACGCCTTTAATCCCCACACTTGGGAGGCTGAGGTAGGTGGATCTCTTTGAGTTGAGGCTAGCCTGGGCTACAGAATGAGTTCCAGGTCAGCCTGGGACAGAGTGAGACCCTTAAAAAAAGTGAACTTTATGGTCATTTTATAAAGAATAGAATTTTATAAAGAATAGAAAAGTTGATATTATTGCCATTATTTTTACCTCACTCTGGAGCTGGCATAGATCTCTTATTTCAAGGACACATGCCACTCCCATGGACCTGGCATAATTTGTATCTTTCATTTTTTTTAAATATTTTTTGGTTCATTTTTTATTTATTTATTTGAGAGTGACAGAGGGAGAGAGAGAGAGAGAGAGAGAGAGAAAGAGAAAGAGGCAGATAGAGAGAGAGAATGGGCATGCCAGGGCTTCCAGCCACTGCAAACGAACTCCAGATGCGTGCGGCCCCTTGTGCATCTGGCTAACGTGGGTCCTGGGGAATCGAGCCTCGAACCGGAGTCCTTAGCCTTCACAGGCAAGCGCTTAACCGCTAAGCCATCTCTCCAGCCCATCTTTCATTTTTTTTGTAGCAATCATTGCTGGACACTTGTCTCTTTGGGAAGGCCAATTTCATTAAGACTCAATAATATAAATTAAGTGAGCTAAAACTCAATGATAGAAATTTCTTCTGGTGTCCTGAAGCTGCCATGTGTTGCCAAAAACTAAAAGTGTATGATGGCTGAGTGCCTGGGCAGCAAAGCACCCCCGTAGCTCCTGCGCACAAGGCAGACTTGGTGTCTGTGGACTTGGACTTGGTGTGGGTTCCCACTGATGCCCTGGCTGTCTGTGGGCTTCCCTGGGAGACAGCACATCCCATGTGCTGGCTTTTGTCCTTCCTTCCTGGAGGAAGTCAGTATTTCTGTTGTGAGCCCTGGGTGAGGCTCTTGGAAACTTGTACCAGTCTTTCCTGACTGTTGCCCAAGTGAAATGTGGTGTTTGGAAGGTTGTGAGTGCCCCATCCCTCCTTGTATTCAAGGAAAACTTGGAGGACTTCCAGGGTTCTACAGAAGCACCTCCTACACTGGGGTGAGGTTGGGGGTTCATTTGTTGAAGTCTTAGGTATTTTTCTTCAGTATTACCCTATGATGATGAATGATCTAGAAGGTTCTGAGGAGCTATAATGGTTCTATTTTTCTATTCTTTTTTAAAAAATATTTATTTGAGAGAGAGAGAGAAAATGGGCACACCAGGGCCTCGAGCCACTGCAAATGAACTCCAGACGCATATGCCACCTTGTGCATCTGGCTTTATGTGGGTACTAGGGAATCAAACCTGGGACCTTTGGCTTTGCAGGCAAGCACCTTAACCCCTCAGCCATCTCTCCAGCCTGATTCTAGTTTTTAAAAATATGTCACCTCTGGTATGAATGTCTACTAACTCACCAACACCAGTCATCCTGCCCCCTTTAATCTTTCTCTGAGTCGCAAGCAGGGGTGTGCTCTTCTGATGTTAACATCTTTCCTTTTCTCACCTCAACTATCATGTAGCCAGAGCCCTGCAAATTGCCTCACACACATGTCGATGGGGGAGAGGAAGGCTGGCAGGCCAAGCAACTATGACAAAGGAAAAAAAAAAAACACAGCACACCTCCAAATGGGAAGAGAAATCAATGCTCAGAGTGATTCTGCTTGGCTGGCAGAGGGAGGGGTTCGTTCCTTCTTTGGAGATTAGCTGGAAAATGGGCACACGCTGAGGCTCCCGGGTGTGCTGACAGGTGACAGGGCCTGTGGCACTGCAGCTCTCCTAGTCACCACTGAGGCCCATGGGCCCTGGGTGAGAAGGTAGGAGGAGGAAGAAGCCCCCAGCTATCCAGACAGGTTCTAGAAGAAGGCGCTGATTTCCTTCTGCCTGTTTGTGATGGGCAGACAATAGTGAGGGGCACGCTCACGGCCAGGCTACAGGAAGTTGGTTCAGAGAGGTCTGAGGGCTGAAGGCCTGCCTCATCTTCTGGGGTGGGTGAGGAAGACCCCAAGGTGAGAGGCCTCTGAAGGGAACCCTCCAGAAACCCTGCAGAAGATCCACTGGCTCAATACCTGTAGTTATGTGTGTACAGACCACCCCTTACTAGAGTCCAGAGCTCAGCACAGATCGTGATTGAGGAGCAGCCTGGGGCCCAGGAGGCTTCAGGATGAAGCACAGGCACTTTGGACTCCTGCTAGGGCCGCGGAGAAGCTTGGGACAAGTCAGAGGAGAGGTGACTCCTCAGTAGGAGGATTTCTTCCTTTTTTTTTTTTGAGGTAGGGTCTCAGTCTAGCCCATGCTGGCCTAGAATTCACTATGTAGTCTCAGGCTGGCCTCACAGAGATCCTCCTACTTCGGCCTCCCAAGTGCTGGGATTAAAGGTGTGCACCGCCACGCCTGGCCATTAGGAGGATTTCTGAGGCACCTCTTCTGAGCCCCCTTTGAAAGACCCTCTCTTCAAGGACCTCGAAGCTGACGAACTCAGCTCAGAGAGAGGCTCCCCCCCCCCCGATGACAGTATGCTTGTGCCAGCGCACAAAATGCACAACTGCACTTGGCAGCCTTGACGCAGGAGACACAGCAGCAGAGAGAAGGAAGAGGCCTTTCTTCCCTTCTTTCTTTGGCAGGTTCCTCGGGACTGGAGGTAAGGGATCTTTCTAGAAGCTCATTATTCTCCACTTCTGTGGCAGCAGGAGGGGTGTGGGTGTTAGGAGTGGCTGTGTGTGCCTCCATGCAGCTCTGCGGACAAGCAGGTGCCCGGATGACAGGAGGGACGGCGTGTCCATGGTGACGCAGCACTGTAAAACTTGTGGGCAAGCGAGAGGCATCTTTGAGGATGAGCAGAAATAAATAAAGCTGCTTGGGTGAGGCTATTTTAAGTCTTCCTAGCTCATCCCTCCACCTCTGGCCTCTCCTCTCCTTGACTTGGCTGCATCAGGGTGCACACACAGGCAACGGGGACGCCTCACTTCAGCCTCCTGGCCAGCGCCCTGAGGGCTGCCACTGCGTGGCCAGCTCCGTGCCTTTGTGGCCTGGCACACAGTAGGCCCTTGGCAAGCATTACCTGATGAATGAACCAACAGAGGTCAGGAGAGCCATGGGGGTGGGGCCCAAGTCCCCTCATGACGGTAGGAGGGAGGACAGTCATCCATGTGCTAGGGGCTATCTCAGCCCCTTCTTTGGCAAAGGCTAGGAGAGAGGGATGGGGTAGGGAGGGCGTTGCCATCTGGGGGAATGCTATATTCTGTCCAAGACTCCTGTTGGCTCTACTGGAGCCAGTTCCTGCGGGGGTGGGGAAGGGCACCTCCCTGTGCTGGTCTACCCCTGCCAGGCAAGATCACCAGCCAGCCCTGTGGTCATCACTAGCCCAGCCTCTGGACAAGTTCTGAGTTCATGAGGCACGTTACACGAGAACACAGATCACACGCTCAAACAGTCCTGGAATCCATGCTGTGACATTGCTTTACCTCAAAGCAAAAACAAACAAACAAACAACAACAACAAAACCACCAACCAACCCCATTGCTGGGCTTTCCACTGTAAACATTTCACTAATTCTGACTCAGCTTGAATTATTTTTTGGTTTTTCGAGGCAGGGTTTCATTGTAATCCAGGCTGACCTGGAATTCACTATGTATTCTCAGGGTGGCCTCGAACTCATGGTGAATCCTCCTACCTCTGCCTCCCAAGTGCTGAGATTAAAGGCATACGGCACCACACCCGGCTTCAGCTTGAATTTACACACACACACACACACACACACACACACACACACAGATATATTTGGTTTCTCCAGGTAGGGTCTAGCTCTAGCCCAGGCTGATCTGGAATTCACTATGTAGTCTCAGGGTGGCCTCAAACTCACGGCGATCCTCCTATCTCTGCCCCCGCCCCCCCGAGTGCTAGGATTAAAGGCGTGCGCCACAATGCCCGGCTTATATTTATTTATTTGACAGAGAAAGAGGAAAAGAGAGTGAGAGAATGAGCGCGCCAGGGCCTCCAGCCACTGCAGACTCCAGATGTGTGCGCCCCCTGGTGCATCTGGCTAACGTGGGTCCTGGAGAATCAAACCTGGGTCCTTAGGTTTCACAGGCAAACGCCTTAACTGCTAAGCCATCCCTCCAGCCCCAGCTTGAATTTTTTATGAGGCCAAGTGGGTGTTCCTGGGTAGCCTTGACCTTTTTCGCAGTGAGAACAGCCCAGCAGCTTTAGGAGGGCAGGAAGAGGGCTCCCCTGCCCGACCTTGGTCCAGCTGTTGTCCGTGTGGAGTGCACAGAGCCTGGTGAGCAGGAAGAGGCTATAGTACCAGCCCAACCCTGCCAGCTGGGCCCAGCTGCTTGCTGAGCTTCCAGAGGTTTAAGGGTGGGGTGGGGACAGGTGCTTGTGCCAACCAGCCTCGGAGCCCTGTCCTTTCACAGCTGGTGTTCTGGGGACAGTTTCTGGGCTTCCATAGCCCTACAACCCAGTCTCCAAGAGACCCATCTCAGTAAAGCCCTGCGCACTGATCTCTGCTCCTCCACATATGGGCTGGGGAGAGGAGCCAGTTCCTCTGGCTTTGTGTTAGAATACAGCCTCCCAGGCTCCTGGGAGGCCTGAATCCATGTCCCATCAGGACCCGGGGTGACTCCTGGGCAAATGGAGCAGTGATGTTCATGCAGGTTGCAGGCAGGAGGATGGAGCCCTTGCGAGCAGGGCAGAGGGGAACTGGCCAGAAGGAAGCAGGGTTCGCAGCACGTTGGTGATCCCTTTCCTGGATTCACAGCAGAATTCAGTGTGTGGAAATTCACTGGGATCTGTTTATGGGATGCACACATCTATATGCACGTGTATATTTTAGGTGAAACAGTAAGTAAATGCTCATGGAGCAGCCCTGGACTAGACCTGCTTCTGACGCCAGAGGCCAGCGACTGGGGACTTTTGGCTACAGCATCCACAGTGGTCCCTGCCACGTCACTCTTACTTCCCTTGCAGCCTGCCCTGAGGCCCTGCCACGCTGCAGGTGGCCAAGGCTCATATCAGCTTAGCTTGTTTCAGACCCAATTGGAGCAGACCAAGGCCAGGGCAGGCCACAGTCACCATGGAAACAGCTGCACCAAATCTACCAGGACCCACTCATCCAGGGGTTCCCAGCTCTGCTTCAACCTGTTTGCTCTTCCTCTTCAGTGTCCCTCTCAGGGGTGTCCTGAAGTGACTACAATTACCTCCACAGTCCCATCATTCCTTCATTCACTCACTCATCATGACCGAAGCTAGCATACATTGACTCTTACTCTGTGGCAGGCACACAGAGCCTTAAAACATGTTCTCGGGCTGGAGAGATGGCTTAGCTGTTAAGGCGTTTGCCTGCAAAGCCAAAGTACCCCAGTTCGGTTCTCTAGGACCCGTATAAGCCAGATGCACAAGGGGGCACATGCACCTGGAGTTCTTTTGCAGCGGCTGAATGCCCTGGTGCGCCCATTCTCTCTCTCCCTCAAACAAATTAATAAATAAAATATATTAACAAAAATGTTCCCATTGAATCTTTCTCTATTATAATCCCACTTTATTGAAGAGTAAACCAAGGTTCAGAGATGTTGATAACTGAAACAGTCGCATAGTCATGAAGCTGGATTTGGACTCAAGTAGCCTCTCTCTTGTGCTAGATACTCTAATATACTGTGGGGATAATCGAAAATGAGTGAATACACAAAAATCACTCAAGTATGCACCTTAAAGGGTGGATTTTGTGGTATTTGAATCATATCTCAATTTGAAAGATCTGAATGGGCAAACATTTTGGTTGGGGAACATGTTTCGCAGATTCCTAAGAACATAGTTGACCTTTTTCCCTGGCATAAACCAACTTACCAAAAAAAAAAAATCAAAGTTTTTCTTTCTTTTTACTTTTTTTCAAGAGAAGAATGATACATCACATATTTGTCATCCAACAGGGTTCATGTGGAGTCCCAGCCCCAGCGAGATAGGAGCAATAACCCTGTGCTGCCTGGTGGTCGTGGGGTTGGAAGCAGGGGCTCTACCTGGGCAAGTCATGGCTGATGATGCTGAGTTCTGGGGTGGAATGGGGGCTCACATGGGGTGGCTGGCTTCCTCCCCAACCTCCGAACTACTGCTGAGCCAGAAAGCACCAGTTTTCCAGGCCTCATTGTTGGATTTCTCCCTACCCTCCCACACTCTGCTCTGGCTAGGGTTTGTGCTGGACTCCACAGGAGGACAAACACATTTTCTCTTGTTACATGCTAGGCTCCCTCCCTCCCCAGCTATGGGGGGGCAGCTTCCAAGCCAGGTCAGCTCATCCTTTTTGAGCAGGTACTCCCTTCCCCTGGCACCAGGGCCCTGGCCCATACCCAGCACTGTCCTCCCAGAAGCTTTGTGTCCACAGGGGCCACGTTGCTATGACAATTCCACTCCTGACAGTGTCCAGGGAGACAGTACCATGTAGCTAGAGCGGTTTGCAAGACTTGTTGAAACTGCAACTGATGACTGAGAAGATTCCAGAAAGAGTCAGGGTGGTAAGTGGGGATGGGAGCTAAGTGTGGCAGCTTCCCTGGCAGCAGCATCTATACATGTATGCAGACGCATGCTTACACATGTCCACGCCCATCGAGGGTCCTAATGGCCTTTCCTAGCAGAGGCCCAGCTCCCAGGGAGGACAAGCCTTGTGGATGGCCCGAGCTTCTTTCTGAGGTGGTGCATTTAAAACTACAGGACAGAGGTTAGGATGTGGCTCAGTTGACAGAATACTTGCTTAGCATACACGAAGTTCTGAGTTCGATCCCCAGCACTGCATAAATGGGTATGGTGGTGCACGCCTGTAATCTCAGCATATGGGAGGTGGAGACAAGAGGGTCTTCTGATCCTGAAGTTATCTTAAGCTCCACAGGGGGTCTGCGGCTAGCTGGGCTAGAGACCCAGTCTCACAAAACGCAACGGAACAGAAACGAAAGGGCAACAAACAAAGGAGAATTTCAGAGACAGCAGGGCAGGGCGACCCTGTGCTGCCCGCATCTGAAGCTGACTTCAGAGTCTACTTTGTCTCTTGGCCTTGAAGATTTCTTGCAGAACCCAGTGCGAGACACCAGAAACTGACGCTGGCCAGGAAGCTGGTGACACAGTGGGAGAGCTGCTTCTCACTTCTTCCCCCACCCCCACGTGTCCCCTCACACTTACTGCCAGGCGCTTGTCTGAACTAGCTCATTCAACTCACACCAGTTCTGTCCTGAGGGAAAGGCGGTCTGCCCAATTTCTCAAGGATCAAACCGAGGCCGTGGTTCCAAATCTGTGCTCAGTGACATTCCGGGCCCTGCTTTTCCTTCCTTCTTCCTGTTCCCTGTTCTCTGCTTTCTCAGAGCTGGGGATGCCCCTGGGGGCAGGCAGCAAACCCCAAGAGAACAGAGTCCAAGGGACCCAGGCCTTCTGCAGCAACAGATAGCCTCCAGCTCCTCCCATTAGGGGTTGGCTTCTGGACTCTGCATTCAAGAGCATCCTGCCTTTCTTCATTGGTGACAGAGGGGATGACTGGTGAAGTGACCTGGGTCCCGGCAGGCACAGGCATGGGGGCGGGGTCCCACTTCAAGTTGCAGGAGCAGCTGCCTCTCCCGCAGTCACGCACATGGGCTTCCTCTGTTGGGCTCCACGGCTAATAAAGGAATTCTCCCAGTTGTGAGAAGTGGGTGCACATCTCCCGGGGCCTGCGTGTTCCTGGCTGAGGCCGGTTTGTAAAGCGCATCATGATTTATTCATGGAGCCTGTTTCCCGGGCTCCCCAGGACGACCTTCCCCTCACACAAATGAGCGAGACTCCCAGAATAGCATGTCAGGCTTCATTAAGGAACAAGCCTGCATGTGGGGGATGGCCTCTTTCTCTCTAGCCTGTCACCCAGGGATTTGAGAATTCAGGTCAAACTCAAGGAAGCCCCAGGGCAGGGAACAGCCTTGGAGAGTACGCAGGTGACAGCCTGGCTTCCCTTTGAGCAGAGACTGCTGGTGGGCTCTCAGTGTCTGCCTGGGTCTCTGCCTTCAAGACTTTAGTTTTGGCTAACCTCCTCCCCATCGCCTCCTCTCTTCCATTCCTATCTCTGGACTTCCCATAGGCATCCAAAATTGAACTAGGCAGGTGGAGGCATTCCTGGGTGGCAAGTGATAAGCAGTGGGCAACGGGGCCCCAGGAGGGACCGGAACCACTGCTGAACTAGGGCACTGTTTTGTGGTACTAAATGGAGCAAGGGCAGAGGCGAGGGCCTCGCCCTTCTGGGATACCATTAAGGAGTTGGAGCGTCACCAGGCCACTAGAGGTCACAAGGTCAGCCCTGGCACCATGTTTATCATTGTCATCAGTTCTTCAACTTGGGGAGGGGTTCTAAGCCCTTTGCAGTGTGGGTGGAGGAGAGTGTCATGCTCTTTCTGGGGTAACTTCATGAGGTCTATCAGGGCAGTCTGGACTCAGGCCTCACCCCCTCTGTGAGCTGAACAGAGATCAACACAATGCCCACACAGGGCAAGACATCGCTGTCCCAGAACAGCAGGGACCAATAGGCTTCTCACTTCCCAAGGGACACTTCTACACGCACTAATCACCACTGCAGTCCCAGAGGGTGCCCTTCTTTAGGGAACAAAAACTGTGTGGCAGGGCTGTAGAGAAGCCTTAGCAGTTAAGGCGCTTGCCTGCAAAGCTGAAGGACTCAGGTTCAATTCCCCAGGACCCACCGTAACCCAGATGCACAAGGAGGCGTACGCGTCTGGAGTTTGTTTGCAGTGGCTGGAGGACCTGGCGTGCCCATTCTTTCTCTCTATCTGCCTCTCTCTGTCTCTCTATCTCTCAAATAAATAAATAAATAAAAATATGTTTAAAAAATAAATCAACTGGGGCAGCTTAGAGATTTTGGAATCTGACTCCAGGTACCCTAAAGCCAAGTGTATTAGGGACTCATCTGTGTATTTCTCTCCTTAGTTCTTAGTGGGGAGACTAGAGCAGCAGAGGGCAGCAATGAACTTGGAACAGGAAATCCTGTGATGCCTTAGTTTGTAGGGTTCAACTGCTGTCTAGGTCTGCACCAGGAGGGGACAGTGCCTGAGCAAACCTGATCTCACTGCTCTCCTAGTGATGAGGGCTGGCCCAGACAATGCACACTGCAGACACAGGTCACATGGGTACTTTTTGGCACTGTACAGAAGCCAGGCTGTTCTGACTATGGGCAGGAATTAGCAGATATTGTCACCTAGGATGCGTGATCTGGGAGGGATACCTTTTTGAAGTGCTGCCCAACGCCACTGAGACAAGGTGCAGCCCGAAAAGCAAGGCACGGCAGAAGGCCTGCATGACTTGGGGCCTTTCTCTTGTGTATTCCTCATTGGCAATTCACATTACCCTCCGCTGTAGCCTGGCAGTGGGTGACCTGAAGCTTCAGTGTGGCAGATGGGACCTGGAGGAGCTGGCTTTGCAGAGGGCCTGCCTTTCCTTCAGGATGGGGTGGGGAACGGCTCTGATCTTCCAGGACACAACTGGACCACTGGGACAATAGAGAACGCAAATGCCTTACCTAGGATCTTACAGTATAGCTTAGGCTGGCCTTGAACTCACAGTATTCCTTCTGCCTCAGAGGCTTGCACTCAGTTCTAAGAGGTCACAGTCTAGAAATAAATCCAAACTCATCACTGTGTCCTTTAGAAGTGGGCTGATGGGGCTGGAGAGATGGCTTAGCAGTTAAAGCGCTTGTCTGCAAAGCCGAAAGACCCAGATTCAATTCCCCAGTACCCACATAAAGCCAGATGCACAAGGTAGCGCATGTGTCTGGAGTTTGAGTTCATTTGCAGTGGCTGGAGGTCCTGGCACACCTGTTCTTTCCACCCTCACCCCGTCTCTTTCCTTCTCTCTCTCATAAATAAATTAACATATAAAAATATCTTTTAAAAAGTGGGCCGATTAAACTTTCAGCTGAGAGTGAGTTAGCCAATTGCTAACTGTTAATAAATAGCTCTTTGTTGTTATTAATTATTAGTATTTTTTTTTTGGTTTTTCAAAGTAGGGTGTTGCTCTAACCCAGGCTGACCTGGAATTCACTATGTAGTCTCAGGGTGGCCTCGAACTCATGGCGATCCTCCTCCCTCTGCCTCTCTAGTGCTGGGATTAAAGGCATGCACCACTATGCCCAGATTTTCTTAATTTTTTTAGTGTATGCACATGTGTGTGGCATGCATGCATGTATGTGTGTTCATGTGTGTGTGTTTGAGTATGCATGTGCATGTAAGTGGAGGCCAGAGGTTGTCGTTGGATATCTTCCTTAATTGCTCTCTACCTTCTTTTCTGGAACCTGGAGCTCACTGATTCAGCTAGACTGGCTAGTCAGCATGTCCCAGGGATCTTCCTGTCTCTGCCTCCCCAGTGCTGGGATTACAGGTGTGCGCCATGTCTGGCTTTTGGGTGGCTGCGGGGGATCCACACTCAGGTCTTCATGCTTATGTGGCAAACACTTTTCCAACTGAGCCAACTCAGCCTCTATTGCTTTTTTAAAATAATAGCTAACAAGAATTTCTTTGGGTATCAAAACCTTTTAAATGTTAATTTTCAAAATGATTTTTCTAAAATACAATATATAAATCACTCTGTGTTGGGTTTCTTTAAATACATGAGTCCTCAATGGGGGTGATTCAGCTGCCTGGGGTGCCAGCATTGGTTCCTAAATCTGAAAAGTGTCACTTTTTAATGTATGAAGTACAGAGGTACATTCACAGCACACACTATGTTTCCAGTATTAAATTTTCATGGAAAGGATAATTTAGGAAAAAAAATGTGTTAAAGATGTGTGAGGGGAGCAGTAATGCAAAAATTAGTTTGAAACACCGCTAAAAAGCAGGTAAGGGCTGGAGAGATGGCTTAGCGGTTAAGGTGCTTGCCTGCGAAGGCTAATGACCAGTGTTTGATTCCCCAGTACCCATGTAAAGCCAGATGCCCAAGGTGGCGCATGCATCTGGAGTTTGTTTTCAGGGGCTGGAGGCCCTGGTGCACCCCTTCTGTCTCTCTCTCTTCCTGTCTCTCAGTCTGTCTCTCTTCTATTTCTCTCAACTTGCAAATAAAGAAAAATATTTTTCTTTTAAAAAAGCACAAATAAATACAATTTTTTAAAAAAGGGCTGGAGAGATGGCTTAGTGGTTAAGTGCTTGCCTGTGAAGCCTAAGGACCCCGGTTCAAGGCTCGATTCCCCAGGACCCATGTTAGCCAGATGCACAAGGGAGTGCACACATTTGGAGTTCGTTTGCAGTGGCTGGAGGCCCCGGTGCGCGCATTCTCTTTCTCTCTCTCTGCCTCTTTCTCTCCCTGTTGCTCTCAAATAAATAAAAATTAAAAATAAATAAAAAATCAGGTAATAGGGCTGGAGCAATGGCTTAGTGGTTAAGGAGCTTGTCTGCAAAGCCTAAGAGCCCATGTTCAAATCTCCAGGCCCCACATAGTGGGACCATGCAGTGATGCAAAGGTGCAATGTTGCACATGCACACAACGGGGCACATGTGTCTGGAGTTTGTTCACAGTGGCATGCCCATTCTCTCTCTTTCTCTGCCTTTATCTCTCTCTTAAAAATAAAAAATAAATTTCTTTTTAAAAAACAGGTAATAGCTGGGTATGGTGGTGCATGCCTTTAATCCCAGCACGCAGGAGGCAGAGGTAGGAGGATAGCCCTAAGTTCGAGGAAACCCTGAGACTACATAGTGAATTCCAGGTCAGCTTGGGCTAGAGTGAAACCGCTACCTCAAAAAATTAAAAAAAAAAAAAAAAAAAAACACCAAAAAATAAAATAAAAAAAAAATAAAAATAAAAATGCAGGTAAGACTCATGTTCACCTCCTCCACCTAAGTGCTCTATGCACACTAAAGAGAGACAGCCAGGTCCACAGGAGGGTTAGTTGGCTTCAGTGATCATGACCTTGGCTTTAGCTCTGTGTGCTGGTACATTCCCTCAACACCACAGCTACGCTCAGTCGGTATGGGCAGTGACACTATATGTCCCGCTGAGCTGCAGACCCGCCCACTGGGCTGTCTCCTGCCCAGGCGTGTGTTTCCACATACCCGTGTCTGAAGACTGAGGTCACTCGGAAATATTTACATCCCACACCACTGGCACGTGCGGAGGCACTTACTGTGCAGAGCGTTTCAAAGGTCTTTTCTGAAACGAAGGATCCGTCCAGGCCGAAGAGGAATATGGATGCGTAGGACAGCATGCCACCCAGGATGATGAGGTTGTTCATGTAGGGGCTTGACATCTTGATCAGCCTGGCCAGAGAAGAGGGACATGATTACAGAGCCCCTGGGGCTAGCTCTGCTGCCAAACTATAGGGGAGAGCAACAGAAGCCTGGGCTTCTCCACTCCCTGACCTACACCTGCTGTCCCTTCACTATAAAGGACCTTGACAATTGTATATTTATTTATTCCTTCCTTCCTTCCTTCTTTTCTTTTTTTGAGGCAAGTCCAACAGAATGCCTCCCCCCCCCCATTTTAAATGTGACATAGGGAGAGGGAGAGCAAGAGAGAGAGAGAGCGAGAGAATTGGTACACCAGGACCTTCAGTCAATGTAATCGAACTCCAGACGCATGTGCCAACTTGTGCGCAGGTACGACCCTGTGCGCTTGTGTCACCTTGTACGTCTGGCTTGTGTGGGATTTGAAGAGTCGAACATGGGTCCTTAGGCTTTGCAGGCAAGCGCCTTAAAACCGCTAAGCCATCTCTCCAGCCCCACAATTGTGTATTTCTAAACGTTCAGATTCCTGCCTCCTTTATCAAATTTTCTTATCACTTCTCGAGGTACAGCTTGATGTATCATAACACGTTTTCATCCATTTGAATTTTCAGTTTGTGCAAAAGTCAGCAGGATTTTTGGCCAGGGCTGGGAACACATATGGAATTTACATTTAAGCCGAGAGATCTTCCTCAGTAAGGAGGGAGAAGCCCACAGCACACTCCCCTGCCCGCCGAGGCCCTTGGTGCAGGAACTGCACTCATCAGGTACTGAATAAGCCTCTCTGGGAGCGCTCAGCTCAACCAAGCACAAAGGTGGACACAGGACAGCCACACCTGTCTCAGACACTGCCCCTCTGGTGGTGGGGGGGGTCAGGTCGCTCTTTTAGGCAGTTAGGGTGACAGGGTCCCTGCAAGCAAGAAGCAGGAATGTCTCTGGGCCTATCCTTGCAGTCTGTACTTGCTGGAGATCAAAGGATGATCTGAGTCCTTATCTCTTACCTAAAGGAGATCTGCTTTTCCACAAACAACCTGGGCCCCTCCTGAGAGGGAGGGCTCCGCTAGGATTTAAATCTAATCCTGACACTGTGGTTGGTCAAGCTTGGACTCCAGAACTTGCCTGGCCTTTTCTGAGACAGCCCTTAGCCCAAACCAATCAGCTGTCCCTCAGCTCACCTGAGCCAGAAGGTAAGGCCACCACAAGGTTATACATATGTTTGCAAGGGGAGGGCAAGCTCTCTGTGCTGTCTGACCTCTCTGAACCTCCACCTGCGGGTGACTTTTTCCTTGGCTTAGCTCAGTTAGGCTAAGCCGAGGGGAGTAGCCCCCGGTCCCTAGCCCCTGCTTTCCACTTGGGCTCTCCACATGGCAGGAGTTCTTTGGACTTTCTTTTTTGTCCTCCTCATGGGTTTTTCAAGGCCCACCGTGTGGGCTCTCAAGCCATTTGAGTGCATTCATTCTCCTTCCCTTGGTTCTATATTTCCCTCAATAAATCTAATAACTTAACAATTATCCTTCTTAGTCCTATTTTATTCAATTCTTCGATTAAAATTAGACAGGAACCTAGGGTTTAGGGTTCAAGGACTTTCTTGAACCCCTAGCACCCCGTTAAAGCAGTGATCTTATGACAACTGATACTCTTATTTTCATCAGACTCAAGTTAGGACAATCTCTTGACTCCCAAATTTTGTACAATGTTCTCTTACTTCCTCCAGGAATCCTGCTATGGCTCCCAGGTGGCCAGCAAGCCAGAATCGAGTTAAGGGATGAGAGGGCTGCAGCTTAGCCCTAGAGGTCCCTGGCTCCCCTCGCACAGTTGGCTCAGAATACCATGGCTTCTTTTGCAGAGTGGAGCTATAGCCAATTGTTCCCTGAACATTTTCCTTTGTATCCTGAAGTTGTATGAACCTTCATACTTTAAACATGTAATGTGTCAAAGTGACAGGAGAAGAAAAAGCCTGCTGCTTTGTGCGTGTGGACGACACACAGGCTTTTGAGCTGGAGCACTGGGACCAGAACAGAGCTGTACCCTCAGCAAGCATCACGTGACCTGGCAAGTTTCCTTGAGGGTCTTTCATTAACCACAAACTGCTAAGGTGCCTTCATTTTCCTTACCTAGCAGGCTACAGGGAGGGGAGGAGCTGGCATTGTGGGGGAAGTGGTTAGAAAAGGAGTAGATAGCATTAAGGAAGGAAGAAAAGAAGGGGTTTTGGAAGCACAAAGACATTTATTTCCCCAGATTTTACAATGGCCAAGCTAGCCCAAAAATTCATCTGGATTTGCCAATTGGAAAGAGTGATAGTAATTTTTCCCAGGAGGCCAACCAGGGGGTACTTAAGGAATTAAAAGAGCTTGGTCAGGGGCTGGAGAGATGGCTTAGCAGTTAAGGTGCTTTTGCCTGCAAAGCATAAGGACCCAGGTCCGATTCCCTAGGACCCACGTAAGTCAGATGCACAAGGTGGCACATGTGTCTGGAGTTCGTTTGCAGTGACTGGAGCCCTGACGTGCCCATTCTTTCTCTCTTTCAAATAAATAAATACAAATAAATTTATTAAAATAATGAGCTTGATCGTGACGGGGCAGCTTGTAACTCTGATGGAACCTCCTGAGGTCCACAGAAGGGCCGTGTGACTCAAACACAGAGCTGACTATGTGCTTGGAACTTGAGCCAAGTGCTAACAGGTGTGCTCTCGCCATTTAAGGTTGGTACAATTCAACAAAGTTGCATCACTTCAGGTTTTTTTTTATTTTTAATTTTTTTAGCAATGTGCATGTTATTGTGATCAGACAAGTGAATACAACTGCATTTTCTTCAGGAAATGGGTCTGACCTAAGCAATTACTTAAAAAACAAACAAGCCACCAGAGCCGGGAGCCTCCAAGTGTCTCTTTTGTAAGCAACGAAGAGAAGCAAAACACAGCAAAACAAAGACTCATTTCCTGGAAGCGCTCCTGTGGCTGGCAGCCTGTGAGCGATGCAGAGCGGCTTCAGGACACAATGGCAGGGGAGGCTCAGTGTGCGCGCGCACCCACGTGGGGGCTGGATACGCATGCTTTGAGCCCTCACCCAGCCTCTCCCATGACAAGGCAGGAGCTGGGTTCAGGGATCTGCCAGGGAAACCAAAGCAGCTGGCTTCGCCTGGTCAAACTCAGTGCCTGGAGCGGTAGCCTGCCTACCCACAGCTGAGCACAGTAGTGGGGCTCCCTTGGGGCAGCTGAGGGCATGTGCTGGGAAGAAGAAAGCCAAGGGCCGGGCCATGTGGGTGTGGGCACAGGGAGTCAAGGGTCAAGTAAAATGATGTGAGGGAGGGGCGTCATGGGCTGTTACTGCTATACCAGTGGGAGTCCCTGTCACTAGCCATTTCCAAAGGTGCTAGGGGTCAGGCCTGAGAAGCTGGGAATTCTGTTTTCTGAGTCTTTACTTCTGGATAACTATTATGTACTGAGCATGTCCACAGCTCTAGGAAGGTCCATGGACTTGGGCCTTTCCATTTCCATTCTTTTTTCTTTTTCTTTTTCTTTTCCTTTTCCTTTTTTTTCCTTCTTGGTTTTTTGAGGTAGGGTCTCACTCTAGCCCAGGCTGACTTGGAATTCACTATGTAGTCTCAGGGTGGCCTCGAACTTATGGCAATCTTCCTACCTCTGCCTCTCTAGTGCTGGGATTAAAGGCGTGCACCACCACATTTGGCTCCATTTCCACTCTATTTAACTTAGCCATGCTCAGACTTGGCTGATCAGCAGCCTGCCACCAGCCTTCTCTAGTGACTAGACTTCTCTAGTGACACTTCAGGAACCTCTACTCTAAAACGTCTAGTTCCCAAGAATCTGCCATGCGATGATCCCACTCATGGGACATGGGGCTTGTCAATCCAGAAAGCACTATTGAGAAAGAGGAGGGGGAGGGCGAGGAGGGCAGAAGCCACTTACTTCTGGTTCCGGTTCTTGATGTTGAAGAAGAGGAAGGCGCTGGCCATGATCATGCCTAGGATGGTGAGGGCCGAGAGGATGCTATAGAGCGGGAGGGAGATCTTCCGCAGCTGCTCCAGGATGATGGTCTTGTCCTTGGGTGGCTCAGACCCTACAAGGTCAAAAAGAAGACATCAACTCCCAGTGCACAGCCATTCCCCAAGAACATCTCGGCTTTGGTACCCTTAGCATCCAGCCAGTCCCTGCACAACCAACCAAATGCGAGGCCCAGCCATCCAGTGCTGAGTGGATCCAGTGGCTGGCCAGCCTGACCAGCAGAAGTCTGAGCCAGGACTTATTTCTTTCTCTAAATAGAATCAATAAGGGATTTGTGATGCATTTAATAGCCATTAGAAGACTAGAATTTGATTTGGTCTAATTATGCTGTTGAAAACCACCACCATTTATCCCCCAAGGTAACCACAACTTGGAAAGCACAGGACTGGCTGATGGGTGCCACTGGCAGTGAGGACCTTGCCATCGGCCTCTGCTCTTTGCTGTACCCGATAACTAACCACCCCTCACCAGCGTAGACACCCAACCCATCAATTCCAGGAGGGTGACATATGTGTGCTCTGGCTGCAGATTTTCAGGCTCAAGATCATTATGTTACAGAAGCTCTTTGGTCTTCTGTTTCCTAAGACTTGCTAGCAGTGGGGAGCCGAGGCTACCTCTCCTTCCTGCCGTGCTGGTGCTGGACTGAAGCTGTGGGATGCCGCTTCTCTCCAAGCCTGTAGCGCTGTGGACTCATTCCTCAAGGGCACCAGGGACCAGGGCTGGGGGATGGGGACGGGAGCCGGGGACCGCACAGCAAAGGCATTGCGCTGAGTGGCTATCAGTCCTCTCTGCTTGGCCTGTGCCAGGTATGGGTTAGTCTGGGGTGAGGGAGGCAGGGGCTCTCCCAGTTTCCTAAAACCCCTTCTCCTTAGCTGCTACCACAGGTCAGGTTTCTGCTGAGGTATTTTGAACCTTCGAGACTTTCCCCTCCAGTGTATGACCGAGGCTCGCAGCCTCACCAGAGGTCATGGTGACCCTGTGGCAGTGCCATGGTGCCAGCTTCAGTTATACCTCAGCACCCAGGAGAAGAGCTGGAGAGGGCGGAAGTAGGGGCGTGGTGGGGAACAACCCCGAACACCTCTACTGCAAATGCTCTGCTGGCAAGTTCAAATGTGTTTAGAAACATTTGGTGGGTAAAAGAGCTTGTGCCACTGGGCAGGTGTGACAGCCAACTGGGGGCAAGTTGGCCACCTAGACTGGCTGAATCGGCAAGCTCCGGGTTCAAGTGCGAGACCCTGGCTCAGTAAATAAGGTGGCAAGTGATCAAGGACAGCCAGTGTCAGCTCTGGCCTCCACACACACACTTACACAAACACGCATACACACAACGTACATACACGTGTGGAAAAAGGGTGCCATCTAAGAAACGCAGAGAAGTTGCCATGTTCCAAAGTGTTAGGAACCTGTTGGCATGTTAAGGAAACGCCCTAAGTCACATTCACAAAAAGAAAGGCCCCCTCGGACAGACGAAAGACAGATGAACAGCATTGCCTCCTTCCAACACGAAAAACTCAAACGCTCACCCTCCTTCATCTCCCCAGAATGCGTGGTTCTAGCTCAGGAGACTTCTTGTTCTCCAAGTCAAGAGCAGTGCTGGGGACCCTCGTCTGGAAACAAGTACCCCCCCCCCCGCCCCCTGGCCCCAAGCAGGCAGGAGAAAGGAGGCTGAGGTTTGGATTCAAGTTGCTATAACTACTACTGAGTTTGGGGCCTGTGGCTTAGAAACAGCTTCAGACAATCCACGCCACCTCCTTCTCCTCCTCACTCCACCTTCCTTCTTCCCAAATGGCGCCTCTACAAAGTCCACCTCAGCTGAGCACCAGGACAATTGTGGAACAGGCGTGCTTGCAGCCACAGCAGCCCTGGGCTTTCTTCTCATTCACTCCACACCGCAGTGTTCCTCACTGCTAGTCACCATCCACCTGTCAGGCTCGGTGCTGGGCACCAAGGATGAAGAAATGAAGATATGGTCCCTGCCTTCAGGGAGCTTCCGCCACCGGCCACGGTGTGCAGAGGGAAACGACGCTAAGCAATCACACTTATTCAATGCCTGCTGCAGAATGAGACCGAGATGAGAGAGATGAAGAGATGCAGGCGTTATCATTTGCATAGTATAGAGAAATTCTGAGATTCCTCACTCGACCCACCCACGACCCTCGTGCCGTGTAGTTAAGATTATGCTCAGTTTATAAAAAGGCAGCAGTTTTCTAGATGATTTGTGGCTTCTAGAGCTAGTAAGTGGCATGTTGGCGGGGCTGGGGTCCAGATCTGCCTAATCCAAAGCCTGTGCTCTAACCACTGTGCAAAACGGCCCCTGTGGATGGGGCCGGTGAGAGGTGTTAGCCTTGAGCGCAAGACAGCCTCAGCATCCAGCAGGAAGCAGTGGGCAGCTCCCCCAGATGGAGCCCAGAGAGGCTCCCCACAGTGAGGAGTGGGAGGTGAGTCTTGGAGGATAGTAGAGGGGTTGGTTGTCAGCAGGAAGACAGGAGGGAGGGTTCTCTGGCAGAGCACACAGCTCAGGTAAGGCACCGTGGTGTCCCAGCAGCAGGGGAACTGTAAGCAGTTCGGGTGGGCAGACTTGTGAGAGGAGCAGAAGTGTACAGGGGCCCCAGCAAGGCCCTCTTGTCAAGCACTAGGGACCACAAGGAAAATTTGTTTCCCTCCTTAGTTCTATTGTTTTTTTTTAATTTTGTGCTTGAATCTTGCCTTTATTTTTTAAAAAAATATTTCTATATTTGCATGTGTGTGTATTTGCATGCACACGCAGGTGCGTGAACACTGGGGTCACTTGCAAAACATCAGAGGCTTGTGCTACTTTTTGTGCCAGGCTTTATGTACATGCTGGGGAATTGATCCAGGGCTGGTAGGCTTTGCAAGCACTTTTAACCACTGAGTCATCTCCTCAGCCCAATCCGTCCTTAATTACAACTTTTTTCCAGGGCTGAGGATGATGGAACCAGGGCCTCCTACATGCTAGGTCAGAACTCTACCCATGCGCTCTACCCCTAGCTTCTTTGTTCTATTTTTTTTTTTTTTTGAGGTAGGGTCTCACTCTAGCTCAGGCTGACCTGGAATTCACTATGGAGTCTCAGGGTGGCCTCGAACTCAAGGTGATCGTCCTACTTCTGCCTCTCAAGTGCTGGGATTAAAGGCATGCGCCACCATGCCCAGCTATTTTTTTTTTTTAAATTTAAGGGTCTTACCCTAGCCCAAGAGGATCTTCTCCCTCCCTCCCTCTCTCCTTCTCTTCCTTCCATCTTTCTTTCTGACAGGATCTCACTTTAGTCCAGGCTGACCTGAAACTCACTACGTAGTCCAGGCTGGCCTTGAACTCACAGTAATCCTCCTACCACAGCTTCCTGTGTGCTGGGACTAAAGGTGTGCACCACCATGCCCAGCTCTTTCCTCTACTTTCTAAACCCAGAAACTTGTTCAGTAAATCTCCTCCCATAAGCCCAGGAATAGATAGGCCTGTCTTGGTAATCAGGATGCTAGAGGTTCAAACAGGCTGTGCTCTTCATAGGTGATCTGGATTGGAGGTGACATTCCTTCTGAGCTATTTTCTCATTTACCAAATGGGGACAGCAAAGCTTGTCCACTTAGTTTTGGTTTTCCTGTGGTGGCATCAACTAATGTGCCACTATGCACTTGTTGTGGGATCCCTCCAGATAGGGTGAGGAGGCCTGGCTGACTATGGAGGCCACACTCAGGAGACATACGTGGAAGCTGACTGAGTTGTAATACTCTTGCAACTTAAGTCTATAGATGCAGTGGATGTGTAGGGACAAGATAAAGTCCAACCAAAGGGTCCATAAGAAAGCTTTTCTGGTGGTCTTGGACTTAAGAAGGAAATCCAGGCACAGAAACATTTCTGTTGTGCTAGTGTAATCAAAGCAGAGGTGTGTGAGTGCCATGGAGTGAGCTTCCTCCACTGCCATCTAGAGACTAGGCTGTCCGTCCATCTATCCATCCAGTTATTCATGCATCTATCCAAACATCCGTTCAAATATCCATCCATCCACCCAAACATCTATCCATCCATCCAATTAGCCATGTACCAGTCATCCATCCATCCATCCACCCAATTATCCATGCATCACCACTTATCCATCCATCCACCCATCTACTTGTCCACTTGATCAATCACTCAATATCACCAAGTCTCTGACACATGTCAGACCTTGGCTGATAAAAGGAATTTCAAATGAAACTGGTAATTCCAATGTAAAGTGACAGTGGCCAGAGGAGAGGCAGAAACAAAAGACTGGAAGCAAAGAGAAGAACTCCATTAGCTCAGCCTGGGCCAGTCAAGGAGGCGGCACAGAGGCAGGGTCATTTGACTTGGCTCTAGCAGCAAGGAGGAGTTCTCCAGAAGAAGGCAGGGGATGGGTTTCCAGGGGCAGCAGCAGGTGGAGGGGGGCCTTGCTGTTCACACAATCATGCCCTTCCCGGAGGAGGAGCTAGAGCTAACTTTAGCCGCATAAAAGAATCTCTCTGTCCATCCAGTGGCTTAACTGCCTTGGTGAGCACTTCCAAATTCCACGGGCTCCTCCTGGGAGCTGGACCCATGGGAATGACCGGGACCCTGTGATCAAGAGTGAGTGTATGTGTGAGGCTTCGTAGACCCCATGAAGCCAAGGGCTCTGAACTTCTATTCCTCAATGTCCCGTGTGGGGCATGACTGAGCCCCCCACCCCAGGGAGCCCACCTGCCTTACCTTGGAACCTGATGGTGTCATTGATGATTTCCAGAGTGTCAGCCACGGCGTTGTACTCCCCGACCTTCACCTCCCTACTGTCTGTGAGGAGCAAGAGACAGCAAAGGTTAGATGGGGGTCCCAGGCTTGTGTTTGGGGGTTGCCCACAGGCCCTGGTTGTGTTCTCTAACACTCCTCTAGTTAGGTTCACAAAGTCTTCAATCAATCAGTATAGCCTGGGACCTCAGCTGGGTGTCTATCTAGCACTGCACACCTGAAGAATGGGGAGCCCACTCCCCCAATATGGACTCTCCCTGTCACAACGTTCTTCCTGCTCAGCGAGAGGAACTCTCTCTTAGCGAATGTCCCCTACTTGGTTGGCTGTGCTTCAGGGCCACATGGGCCACTTCTGTCCTCTCTGCCCCAGGACAACGGAGGGGACTAAGGACACAGACCACTCTCCTGGCACCAGTCCTCAGCCCCCTCCTTCTGAACTCCATTCTAATCCCCCTGGGCTGCACCCCAAACCTCATGGTATCCCTGGTAAAAGGTTAGAACCAAAACACTGGTATGATTCAGTCAGCATCAAGTAGGGGGCCCACCTCTCCCTCAAGCTGGACATTATTATGGTTCAGAAGCTGTCTTGCCCTGTAGCGTCCCCCTAAGCCATCTCCCACTGCCCTTGGTTCCCTGTCTGCACCTGGCCAATGTGTTTTCTGGCCTCGTTGGAACAGTCTGTGTACCTCCATCCTCCTCACAGTCCTGTGGGTTTATTTTAGTCCACTGTTTTGGCCATTGTCAAGGATAAAGGTGACAAGGACTGACTGGCCCAGGACTGGGGCAGGATGAATAAAGGGAGATTGAGGGTCACATTTGACAAATGTTTCTTTTTTACTTCCAGGTAAAATGGGCCAATCAGATGACCAATACATAAGGGACAGGAAAGGCACCCATGATTCTATAGGTGGTGATGGGTGTCATTTCACAGATGAGGAACCAAGTAGGGGTTAAACATGAACGGGGGTATCTTGGAGCCTCAGATGCCTGTATGATCCAGGCGGCAATGTTCTTGGGTCTGGGACCAGAGCAGAAGTATGGACTGGGGAAAGAGAGTTGGGGCCACAGCATGGAAGTAGGGAGCTGGAGTAGGAGGCAGGGATGAGATATCAGGGAACGTGAGCTTGGCAGGAGGAGAGGACCACACACTGCATCTGAGGAGCCCTGACTGTATACAGGCAGAGCCAAGTCTAGGACAGCCTGTGAAGGAGCAGCCAGGATGCCTGGGAGAGAATGGGCATGTTAGCAGGCAAGGAAAGGGTCAGTCTCACCACAGAGCTGGCCAGCCATGCCTCATGCCACCCAGGGGCTGGCACAGCCAGCCTCTCAAGCTGGGGCCAGTGGATCTGGAGTCTGGTGGATACTGGTGAGCACAGGTGAGGGAGTCGGGAAAAGGTGGAGTCAGGGAGATGGAGTGAGGGGTAAGGAGTATGGGAGTGGAGTCTCCAGGACACAGCAGGCCTTGACAAGGTTGGGGAGCAGGCAGGAAGGGGCCAGTAATATTTCCTGAGCCCCTGTTATGTATGGTTTGAATGCATGCCCAAAGCTTTTGTGCTGGAAGCTTGCTCCCGAGGGTAACGATGCTGACGTAGCGAATGTTCAAGAAGGGGAGATAAGTATAGGGCTGAGGGTCATTACCCTTTGATGGGATGAATATTCCTTCTAAAGGTTTGAAAGGGGGCATGGTTAGCTCCCCTGAGAATGAGCTGAAGGAGGGGCACCTGCTGAACTGTGAGCTATGCAACTCCCTCTTCTTTAAATAGTATCCAGCCTCAGGTAATTTGTTACAGCAACAGAAGACAACAAACAGTGGCCTGATCAATCTGAGCTCCTTTACACCCATTCTCTGCTCGGCTCCCCCAGTGTGCCGCCGGAGCTCTCAGTTGCTCACTGATGAGAAAGCCGAGGCCGAAGCTGGTACGGCTTTGCTCAGAGCCACAGTGACATTCAGGACAGCCCAATTCCAGTCCTGGGCTGTTCTCGTGACTCGCGCTCTTTCTGACACCAGGCTGTCTTGGGTCTCTGTGAGGGAGACAGCTCTGTACCAAGCTGTCTGTTCCCTGGTTCACCACCTGCCTCTCCCAAAGTAAAGCCCAGATGAAGACCTGTCCACAGTGCAGGTGGGTCCCCAGAACTGCAGACCCTGGCTGGAAAAATGCCCAGAGCATATAAAGGGGGTCCCTGGGGAGATGAGGCTGGGTTCTGGCCTGGAACTGTGTTGGCAGAAGCACAGGCGTGCTGTGGGCCCCTCATAAGCATTCAGGAAGCAGAACAGGGAATCCCCCAGGTCATGCTTCCTTTGGCTTTGGGGAAAGAAGGGCTGTAAAAGTCATTACTTTTTGCTGCAACTCCACCCCCCTCCACCCCCAACATCATTTGGGGACATCGCACTCTGCATGTGGCTATCACTTGCTTGGGTCTCTGGGTGCCTAAATGTCACATTATCACACCCTGCTGGGGGCTCCAGTATCCCTGCTTGGCCCCTTTGAAGTCCTCAGCCTAGCAGATGCCTCAGTGGGCTCCCACTGCTCAGCGAATGAGGCAGCCCTGACTTATTTATTGGGTGCAGAGAGGCACACATGAAATATGCAGGCTGATGGAAATAAATCACCAGGAGCTGGGAAGTGGCATGGCTGGCACCCTATGGCGTCCCCAGCCACACACCCTACTGAATATACTGTGCCATGGCACTAAAATAATGTGAGCTTTCCGTAAAGACCATAATCGCCATAATTTCTCCCTGGAGACAGGGCACTACTTGGAGACTGCCAGTGCTTTGCAAGTTACTGCACCTAGTGCTCATGGAACCCATGACCTAGTGCAATTCTACAGAGGACAAAGGGGCCTCAGGTGGGTGAAGGATGTGCTTGGAGCCATGTGCTGGGAAGTGACATCTGACCGGGTGTCTGAATGTAATCCCCGGTTCCGCTTTGGTTCTGCAGCAGGGCACATGTACTGCTGGTCAGCTATGAAGTTACTCCACACCCTGGCCAAGGTGGCCTGGGACATTCTCGAGTTAAATCATGTCATTGGCTCATTCGGCAAACATTCCTGGAACCCATCATGGGACAGACTCTGTGCAGGGGGGCTGGAGACAGAGGTTTAAAAAGTAAAGCGTGTACCAGGCATGGTGGGGTGCACCTGCCGCCCCAGTATGTGGGAGGTAGAGGAAGGAGAATTGCAAGTTGGAGGTCATCTGGGGCTGCACAGTGAGCCACTGTCTTAAAAGAACCAACAGTTGGAGGTGTAGCTCAACACAGAGCCCTTGCCTAGCATGTTCAAGGCCCTGGGTTTGATCCCCAGTATGAAAATGAGTCTGTCTGTCTATCTATCTATCTATCTATCTATCTATCTATCTATCTATCTATCTATCTATCATCATCATCATCTGTGACTTTGTGTGACAGTAATCATAATCCAGGAACTGTCAGAGTTGCTATGAGGCTCAAGAGGGGAACATATGCCGTGTGCCTAGCTGGTGGCCTAACTAATAGGAAATGTTCAATAGATAAGTTATTTTATTCATGACCAAAGTGAGCACTTGCTATGTTCCCGAACACTCAATATGTTTTATTACTGCCATCTGTTCCACACAAAGGTCCCTTTCCCTTCTCCACACCCCCAACCAGCTTTTATTTTGTTTTGAGACAGGGTCTCATTAAGTTCTGCCAGCTGACTTTGAATTTTTAAGTTGTCCAAGCTGACCTTGAACTTATGGTCCTCCTGCCTCAGCCTCCCTAGTTCTGGGATTACAGGAGTGCTTCACATGCATGCCTGGCCCCCTCTCTGTTCTTCCATTCATCTGCCCAGGTGGTCACCCAAACACACAGTACTTTTGCTGTTGGCTCTGGGCCTCCATCCTGTAAACATAAGTCAGTTTTGTTTTGTTTTTTGTTTTTGATTCAGACTGGGTCTTACGGAACAGAGCCCATGGACCAGGACATCTGGCGCAATTTGGAAAGAAGAGGATCAGAGCAGTGGGAAGGGGCTGTGATGGCTCTCACTGGTTGGCTCCCTGTCTCCAGGCCCTGTTGTGGATTGCCATGTGCTCTCAGTATGACCCACCCTTCTCTTTCTCTGAGCCTGTCTCCATTGTGTACAGAGGCTCCAGTTGTCCTCCTTCTTGGCAGTGTCTCAGATTCATCTGGAGGCCTCTAGAAAATTCAAATGCTTGAGTTCTGGCCAACCCATCATATTAGAACCTCTGGTGATCCTGGGGGCAGTATTTTTAAAAAAAGTTCCCCATGCTGATGCTTACATACAGCCAGGATGGAAAACCCCTGGATTGGACTGTGGGACATTTTTCAGAAGGGACTTTTTTTTGGTACTCAGAGGCTAAAAATACCATGAAACAAAGAGCCAGCCCCTTTTCCTACAGCATAATCTTGGTTTCTTCTTGTAGGGAAAAAGTGGAATCATTCTCTTTTTTAAGGAGGCAGGAGAATCCAAAGTTCAAAGTGGACTACAGCCTGGGCTGCAAAGCCAGCTCCGAGGCAGCCTGCATAATATGGAGGTTGTTTTAAAAACAAAACAAGGGGCGTGGTGGCATGGAGTGAGTAGGCCAGACCCCAGTTTCCCTGCTCCTCCCAGCACCCTAGTCCAGGTTCCCTGCACCGGAAGGTGTGTGGGCAGGCACAGCATGCAGTGAGTAGGTCAGATCCCTGCTTCCCTGCTCCTTCCAATTCCCTGGTCCGGGTTCCCTGCACTGGACTGTGTGTGTGTGTGTGGGCAGGCAAGGTGGTATGCAGTGAGTATGCCAGATCCCTGTTTCTGGCTCCTCCCAGCTCTCTGGTCCAGATACCCTCCTTGGGAAGGTGTGCAGGCAGGCACAGTGAAGAGTGAGTAGGCCAGATCCCTGTTCCCTGGCTCCTCCCAGTCCCCTGGTCCTGGTAGGTCCCATTGTGCCTTGCCTGGGGAGGCATGATCCCTGTGTGGGCTGTGGAATCAGGCCTTTTTCTCTGCTATCCTGACTGGCTACTGGGTACCAACATCCCTGTTCAGTTGAGTCATAGGGTGCACCAGCCTAAGGACAAAAATCTTAATTCCTCCTCAATAAAATAAAGAGTTTCCCTAAAATGGGTAGATAACAACACAAAAAAGCCAACGAAGGACAGAAAACTGAGGGATCTCCACCAAGGATGCCTAGTACTACAATGGAAGCCTCAAATAAAATCACAGAGAAATCAACAGAAATTCATTCCCAAAATGAAAACACAACAACCAAGGATACCCTAATCAAAAGAATAGCTGAACTGGGAGCAAACCATCAAAGAACCAACAGAATTGTCTCTTAGAGCATTCAGCTTTTGACAGTAGGCTTAACTTGATTGAAGAAAACGTTAGAACCCTCCAAAGAGATATGAAGAAATTGAAGAGAAGTCAAGAAATGGAAAAGCTCAACAACTGGTTGATTAAGCTTAATGAAGACTTGATCAAATTCAAGAATGAATTCTAGGAAGCATCAAGAAAATCAGAACTCAAACTGAAATTGTACCTCAAAAAAGAGGTGGACATGATGCACAATAACACAACAGAAAATAAAAATCAAATAAAAATTATAAAAACCTCTCTAGAACCCCTCACTAACAGAGTTTCTCATGTGGAAAACAGAACCTCTGACCTGGAAGACAAGACAGAAGAAATTGATTGGGAGGCCAAAAACTTTGCTAAGTTCAAAAAATCAAATGAACTCGCTGTCATGAAGGAACTGTGGGACACCCTAAAACAACTAAACATCCGGATCATGGGTATACTAGAAGGAGAGGAAATCCAGGCCAGAGGCATAGAGAACATATTTAACAAAATTATTGAGGAAAATTTTCCGAATGTCTCAAAAGAGAGGCCCATCCAGATACAAGAAGCCCATAGAATACCCAGACAGGACCAAAGAAGAAACTCTCCAAGGCACATCACAGATAAAACTCTTAACAATGAAAACAAAGAGAGAAACAACTCACAACATATAAAGGCAATCCCATCAGAATTACATCAGAGTTCTCAATGGAAACCCTAAAAGCCAGAAGGGCCTGGAATGAAACTCTTCAAAGTCTAAAAAACTATGTCTTCCAACCCAAGCTACTCCACCCAGCAAAAGTATCCCTCATAATAGATGGTGAAAGGAAAACTTTCCATGAAAAAGTCAACTCTCTATGATTATATGAATGTAAAGTCAAACCTGCAGAGAATAGTTGAAGGAATACTCCACACAGAATAGTCAAACAACCAATCTCAAGAGCCAACAAGAAAAAGATCAAAATAACCAAAAATAGACCAGGCTCAATACATTAAAAAACACAAGAAAGCACCAAACCCCATAAATCATCTCATCGTGGCAAGGATTAATTTAAACCTCATAGTAATAACCTTAAATATTAATGGTCTTAATTCACTGATCAAAAGACACAGGTTATCAGGGTGGATCAAGAAACTGGACCCTTCTATTTGCTGTCTTCAAAAAACCCACCTCACCACGAAAGACAGACACCTCCTCAGCATGAAAAGATGAAAAATGACGTTCCAAGCAATATGGAAATCAAAACAAGCCTTTGTTGCTATATTGATATCTGATGAAATAGACTTCAAACCAAAAGTAATCAAAAAGGACAAAGAAGGCCACTTCTTACTCATCAAGGGAATGATCCAACATGAGCACATTACAATCATAAATATATATGCGCCAATCACAGATGCACCACAGTTTATAAAACAAAATCTACTTGACAATAAAACAGAAATAAACACCAACACCATCATAGTAGGAGATTTCAATACTCCATTATCATCAATAGACAGATCATACAAGCAGAAAATCAACAGGGAAATAATAGAGCTCAACAACATCGTAGATCAAATAGACCTAACGGACATCTACAGAACTTTCCATGTCAACTCTACAGAATACACATCCTTCTCAGCAGCCCATGGAACCTTCTCCAAAATTGACCATATATTAGGCCATAAAGTGTGCCTCCACAAAGTCAGGAAAATTGAAGTAACTTCTTGCATCATGTCAGATCACAATGCTTTAAAGCTAGAAGTTAACAAGAATAGACATATCAAGAACTCCACCAGCTCCTGGAGACTAAATAACACACTTTTAATCAATGAATGGATCATGGAAGAAATAAAAAAATAAATTGTAAAATTCCTAGAACTGAATAATAATGAAACCTACCAAAACTTATGGGACACAATGAAGGCATTCCTAAATTCATAGCACTAAATGCCTTCATTACAAAGACAGAGAGATCCCAAATGAATAACCTAACTGTCCACCTAAAGACACTGGAAAAAAAGAAGAATACAACCCAAAGGGCTCCAGATGGAAAGAAATAATCAAGATTAGAGCAGAAAATAATGAATTGGAAACTAAGAAAACAATTTAAAAATTTATGAAACAAAGAGCTGGTTCTTCGAAAAAGTAAGATTGACAAACCCCTGTCCAATTTGATCAAACAACAAACAAACAAACAAACAAGAGAAGCCTCAAATTAACAAAATCAGAAATAAAAAAGGAGAAATTACAACAGACATCAATGAAATTGGAAGCATCATCAGGGCATACTTCCAAAACCTCTACCCCACAAAACTGAATAATCTGGAAGAAATGGATGAATTCTTAGACACATACCACCTACCAAAACTAAATCCAGAGCAGATTAATCTCCTAAACAAACCTATCACATCCATGGAAACTAAAAAGATAACCAAAAACCTCCCCTCAAAGAAAAGTCCAGAACCAGATGGCTTCTCAGCCAAATTCTATCAAACCTTCATTGAAGAACTGTAACCAATTTTTCTCAAACTGTTTTGCATAATCGGAGACCAGGGAATCCTTCCCAACTCCTTTATGAAGCTAGCATCACCATAACACCAAAACCAGATACAGATGCAACAAGAAAAGAAAACTATAGGCCTATATCCGTGATGAACTTAGATGCAAAGATTCTGAACAAAATCCTTGCAAACCAAATTCAACAACATATCAAAAGCATTATCTACCTTGACTAAGGAGCCTTCATCCCAGGGATGGTTCAACATATGGAAATCCATCAACGTAATATACCACATAAAGAAACTTAGCCATAAGAACCACATGACCATCTCAATTGATGCAGAGAAAGCCTTTGACAAAATATAACACTACTTCATGATCAAAATGCTGGAAAGAGGGCTGGAGAGATGGTTTAGCGGTTAAGCGCTTGCCTGTGAAGCCTAAGGACCCCAGTTCGAGGCTTGTTTCCCCAGGACCCACATTAGCCAGATGCACAAGGGGGCGCAAGCGTCTGGAGTTCATTTACAGTGGCTGGAGGCCCTGGCGCACCCATTCTTTCTCTCTCTATCTGCCTCTTTCTCTGTCGCTCTCAAATAAATAAATAAATAAAAATGAACAAAAAAATTTTTAAAAAATGCTGGAAAGAATAGGCATGGGGGGTTTATATCTCAACGCAATAACGGCTATATATAAAACTCCTAAAGGCCAAATAATGCTTAATGCGGAAAGACTCAAGGAGTTCCCACTGAGATTGGGAACAAGACAGGGGTGCCCACTCTCACCACTGCTCTTCAACATAGTACTAGAAATGCTAGCCCAAGCAATAAGACAGGAGAAAGAAATAAAAGGGATTCAAATTGGAAAGGAAGAAGTCAAGTTAGCCCTATTTGTAGATGACATGATCCTGTATATAAGTGAACCAAAAGTCTCCATCTCAAAACTTCTAAAGGTGATTAATTCCTTCAGTAAAGGGGCAGGATAAAAAAAAATCAATGCATAAAAATCAGTAGCTTTTCTATATGCAAAGGACAAATATACAGAGAAAGAAATCTGTGAGGCTGTCCCATTTTCAATAACAACAACAATAGCAAAATACCTTGGAATAACACTAAGCAAGGATGTGAAAGACCTATATAATGAAAACATAAAAAATCTGAAGATAAAAATCAAGGAGGACTTGAGAATACAGAAAGCCCTCCCATGCTCTGGATAGGTAGAATTAATATTATGAAAATGGAAATTCTACCAAAAGCAATATGCAGATTTAATGCAATACCAATAAAAATACCAGCATCTTTCTTCACAGAGATTGAAACAATGATCTCAAAGTTCATATGGAACAGCAGCAGGCCTTGAATATCCAAACATATCCTCAGCAACAAAACAAAACAAAACAAATCTCTGGAGGTATCACCATACCTGATCTAAACAAAGCCATAGTAACAGAAACAGCATGGTGCTAGAATAAAAACAGAAACATAGACCAATGGAACAGAACTGAAGACCTAGACCTTAGGTTAAGTAACTACAGCTGCTTGATCTTTGACAAAGGTGCCAATAATGGAGACTAGAGAAAAGACAGCATCTTCAATAAATGGTGTTGGACAAATTGGATGACCATATGTAGAAAAATGAAATTAGACCCACTCCTTTCTCCATTCACAAAAGTCAAGTCCAAACGGATTAAAGACCTAAATATAAGACCTGAAACTTTTCAACTACTGGAAGAAAAAATAGGAGGTATGCTTCACAACATAGGACTGGGAAAAGACTTCCTGAACAAAACCCTAGTAGCTAAGGAAATTGAACAAGCACTCAACCAATGGGATTTCATGAAGCTAAAAAGACTTTGCACAGACAAACATACCATAAGCAGAGCCAATAGATTACCCACTGAATGGGAGAAATCTTCGCCAGCTATTCCATTGACAGAAGCCTAATATCTAGAACCTACAAAGAACTCAAAAAAACTAAACAATAAAAATTCAAACCACACACTCCAAAAGTGGGGCATGGAACGGAATAGGGAGTTCTCAAAGACAGAATTACAAATGGCTAACACACACTTAAGAAAATGTTCAACATCCCTAACCATTAGGAAAATGCAAATTAAAACAACTATGAGATTCTACCTTACCCCAGTAAGGATAGCAAACCTTAAAAGAAATCAAATGACAAGCTGGAGGGATGGGATGGCTTAGTGATTAAGGCATTTGCTTGCAAAGACAAAGGACCCATGTTCTATTCCCCAGGACCCACATTAGCCAGATGCACAAGGGGGTATACATGTCTGGAGTTCATTTGCAGTGGCTGGAGGCCCCAGCATGCCCATTCTCTCTCTCTCCCTCTTTCCCTGTCAAATAAATAAAAATAAAATATTTTAAAAATCAAATGAAAACATACGTTGGTGAGGATGTGGAGAAATAGGAACGCTCATTCACTGTTGGTGGGAATGTAGGCTGGTACAACCACTATGGAAATTCCTGAGAAGGATGAATATAGAGTTACCAACAGACCTTGTTATTCCCTTTCTGGGCATTTACCTGAAAAGCTCCACACCTCAGTTCAGAGATATTTGCTCAACCATGTTTATAGCTGCTCAATTCATAATAGCTAAACACTAGAATCAACCCAGGTGCCCATGATTAGACACATGGATAACCAAGATGTGGTACATCTACATGGTGGAACTCCACTCAGCAATAAGAAAAAAAATGACACAATGAAATTTGTAGAAAACATGGTCAAACTTGGAATTGATCATACTAAGCAAACTCACACAATCACAGAAAGACAACTGTTGCATGGTCTCACTCATCTGTGGTTCCTAACCTGGATCAGCCTGAGTTGCTGACATACCTGAATGGCGACTTGAGGCTTGGACAGTAGGAAGGGTAGGGCTTGGAGGAAGGGGAAGGGGGGGGGACACAAAACTGAAGCCAACTTGAACTGGTACCATAGAATCCTATATCCTAGAAATTAGACTAAAAGGTTGAATCCTCAACTGGACGTTAGGGGGAGCACCTGAATCAAAGGGCCTTGGAGAAGGTGAGATGAAGCCTAACCTTAAATTTTTCCTGTTTTTCTTTTTTTCTGTCTTTTCTTTTTTTCTATGCCCTTGGCACTGGTCCTATACCAGGACACGGTTAACATCCACAACAAGCCATTGATCAGAGAGACCTACAAGGTCTCCCAAAACAAACAAGACAGACTTCTGTCAGAGCACTTCATTACCCACCAGAGGTTAATGGTAAGACCCTACTGCTGAAGACACCATACACTGTTGGCATGGACCATGGAGAAACCTGGTTGGAATCAGGAAGAGTGCCAGTCCCTAGACAGCCCATCAAGTGCTGGAAGGCATTACATGAGCTGCTGGGGGAAAATAGCAACATCTACCTGAGTAACTCAAAGTCTAAGCTACTCAGAAGCAAACAACCTGACGTGATGCTCACATAAGTGCAATAGTGGCACACAGCCATCGTGGGTAACCAGCTGCTCTTGGATTGGCTAACGGATCTGATCAGTGGAAAGGAACTCATATCTGGAACTGGGAAACAAGTCAGAATCAAATCCAGATAACGATTTTGCTTTGCAATGTCAACCTCCCACTAATCTTGGGCTATAAGAGGGTCCACACTCTTTAAATTCTCTGTAAATTAATAATGGCTATCCCATTTACTAGGTGCTGACTTCGCTCTCCATTGGAGAATCTTCTTCTCTTTTTCAGATGGGAGCTGGACCTGAGGAGATAAATGACCCAGCACACTCCACCCTGGCCCCAGCTGAAACCACAGAGGAACTGGGGAAATGAACCTGATATCTGTACAAGGGTGAAGGAGATAGACACTGAGGACACTCAACTCCTACCAAACCAGAGATCCAGAGGCTCCTAAGGGCCCATCACTGAAGTAGACTTAAAATGCACCCAACATGGCTCAGGGAATTTCGTGGAAGAGGGGTCAGAAAGATTGTTAGAGCCACAAGTTGGGACATTTTGCACAGAGACATTGCCTCTTCCCCCATAACTGACTGCTGCCCCCACAATGCATGGCCTACAATCCCCAGGGGGTTGACCTGCATTCCCAACAAGGAAGGCCTCTTTGGAAAAGGGGCAGGGATGAGGGCAAGCATGGTACCAACATGTGTTGTTTACATATTAAGTACGTCCATATCTAATAAGAATAAACTAAAAAAACAAAATGTTTATTGTTAACAACTTACACACACATACACAAACATACTGCATAACTCAGTGTAAAAGAAAAGATGATCACAGCTCAATAACAAAGATTCTATAAACACTGCCATGAATCTGGCTAAAGGCCCTAAGCTCAAACACAGGAAACAGCTCCGAGCTAGGAGACAGGCACCTTTGGGCTAGTGTGGACTTTGGCACAGTCTCAGTGGCCCCTGACTCCATCCCCACTAATAAGTGGTGGATGGGGGATTTCAATGGCCTCTGACAGCCTATGATTCTGCAAATGCTTTGAAGGGTCTTTCTTACTGCAAAATAAAAGTTGCTCTTGTCACATTCCTTCACAGGTGCTGGATCATCTGCCTCTCCCCCCCCCCCCCATGATTTTGAGGCAGTGTTTCTGAGATGGGCTTGATAACTGCAGTATGACAGTGGGGTTGCTGACAGGCCACTCTCAAATACTGATTTTCACTCCCACCTTCTCCTGATCTGGCCCACCTCCTCAGCAGACCTGGGAGGCACTGCGCTGCCTGAGCTGGGTCCCGAGCACTCTCCTCTCTAATGTTAGGAGCAATGAGCCACTGCTACCACTTAGGTAAGTCCACCGCCCTTTGTGTGGAGATTTTTTTTTTTAATTAAATTAATTTATTTGAGAAAGAGGAGGAGAGAGAGAGAGGAGAGACTGGGTGTGCCAGGGCCTCTAGCCACTGCAAATGAACTCCAGATGCATGTGCCGCTTTGTGCATCTGGCCTATGTGGGTACTGGGGAATTGAACCTGTGTCCTTAGGCTTCACAGGCAAGTGTCTTAACTGTTGAGCTATCTCTCCAGCCCTGTGTGGAGCTTTTTATTTGGCCAGATGGACTCTGGCTAAATGCTCTGGGACTATGTCAACCTGCCAGGGGAATATCTATCTGTTCATGAACTTAAGCACACTGGCTCAAGGACAAGAGCTAAGCCTCAGAAGGACCAGGTCATATAAGCATCTATTCTTTCTGCTCTCTGGCCTGAGTACGATTACTTCAGAGTTTGCCTCAGAGGCCACCTCCCCCTGGTATTCTTCCTAGATTCTGTTAGATGGAGCCTGGTGGCCTCTGCTGAATGTCCTCATCCACCTGTGCGATCCCCTTTCATGCACCACCTGCTGTGGGGTCTTGTGTCTGTCCTTCCTTGGCTGGGGTTCCCTCTGAGGAACAGTGTTATATCTCACTTATTTCAGCTCTCTTTGTACCCAAGTCCTGGTATTTAGGAGGTGCCAAAGTCAACTGTCAAGAAACTTCAAAATCACAAACCAGAAGGCCCTGAAAGAGGAGGAGGCTTATCCACACCCAAGTTAAAAACTTCTGTTCAGGGCTGGAGAGATGGCTTAGTGGTTAAGGTGTTTGCCTGCGAAGCCTAAGGACCCATGCTCGACTCTTCAGATCCCATGTAAGCCAGATGCACAAATGTGAGGCAAGTGCAAGGTCGCACATGCCCACTAGGTGGTGCAAACATCTGGCATCCAATTGCAGTGGCTGAGGCCCTGCTGTGACAATACTCTCTCTCTTCCTCTGTCTCTCTCTGCCTCTTACTCTTTCTAAAAAAAAATTAATTAAAATAAAAAAATAAACTTCTGTTCAACCAATATACAGATGAATGGCAGATTGGGAGACGGTGTTCACAAGCTGAAAACCCATAAGGGATTGACGTGTCAATTATGTAAGAAATCCTTGGAAATGAATAGGGAAAAGTAACCTCTAAATCAAACCAGTGAAAGGATCGGAGCTAGTTATTAATAAATGGTTAAAAAGCTCAGAAGGAAATAGCCAAACCCACAGTAATTAGGGAGACGACTGAAAGCCACAGTGCGATGTGACTTTATTCTTTTAGACTGGCAGAGAGGGGGGGAAGGGAGGGAGGGAGGGAGGGAGAGAGCACGTGAGCGAGCACATTTGGGAGGAAGGAGGAGCGGCGGGCCACAGAATCCCTGTGCGAGTGCTCACTACAGCGCAATCTGTCAAGACTGTGGGTGCATTCATCATCTTCTGACCCAACAATGCCTCCCGACTGCTGTCCTGAAGTAAATCACTGTGGGCCCATAAGGCCATATGAGCCACCCAGCCAGATGCACCATGGGATTCTCACTGAATGCTCACAGTTGCTTTCAAGGCAAGGAATGTGATCATCTTTAATTTTACTATTTTAAAATGAACTCTGAAATGAATGCCCAGAGAGATTAAGCCACACTGGCTAGCCATCAACGATCAGTGTGTTTGCTTCAAAGCCGGTTTACTTTCCACATGGCAGCGGATGAGCTCCCCATCACCGCAGGCATTCAAGCAGAGGCAACGCTATAAAGGAGAGTCCATGGCTCAATGAAGCACAGTGCCTGCTAAATACTCCTGTCTTCTGGGCGCTCGGGAAACCCTGGATCATGAGGGCTGGGAAGTCTGAAGCTTGGGGACAGCCTGGTCCTAATGAGTGCATCTTCACTTGTGGCTTTCTGTTTTTGCTGGCTCACAACCCTGCTGAGGAGGGGGCCACTCAGGGGGCGATGTCTACACTCTTGCTTATAGTGGTGGAGTGGCAGTCCAGTGAGACAGCCTTTGCAGACCTGTGACGTGGTGGAGGAAGCTGCAATGTGTGTCTCAACAATCGGGAAAGGACTATAAAAAAAAATCAGCCTCAAGAGTCTCTAGCTCGGGCCAAATCAGCTCTGAAAGTTTTCTAGTAGGTTCCGGGAAATGATCATTGTCCTTTTATAGGCACTGGCATTTAGCCAGAGAGATTATGAAGCCCCTGGGGTCCAGGGACTATCTTATTCAACTTGGTATTCCCCTGGAGGACTCAACAAAGTGCCAGGCAGATGCTCAGGAAATGCACGCTGAATAGAACCGTATCTGTCACCCCCAAGACCAGGCAGTAATTACCTTCGGCACTCGGGGAGGAGGCCGCCATCTCAGGAGGTGCATCATGAATGACAATTACAACCTTAGAGCCCGCAAGACCCCATCCCTTCAGCGCAGGTGCCTGGACAACCAGCTCTGAAGTCTGTCCTCTGTGTGTCACAGAAGCAATGAAAAATCCAAGCCACTGTCCATCAGTCTCACAAAGAGGCCTAATGGAGGCAGGCAGCAGGCAGAAGAGCAGCACACGCTGGGTGTTCAGGGAGAGCCGAGCAAGGCCTCATCATGGCTCTGCTCCGCTTCCTCCCTTGCTACAGATTCTGAGCTCTGTTTGGACACTGGCGGTAATGGGGGTTCTTTTTCCTCTTCAAGGAAAGAAAAAGCCACTAGTCTAGAATTCATCTTCTTCTACATGTGGCTCTGGAGAAGGCAGAGTGGCTGGGGGAGGAGCTGTGACCATGGGGAGGAGTTGGACAACACAGGCCTGGGGTGTGGCCCACAGGATACCCACTCCGCCTTGCCCACCACTCTGGGAAGACGGCACAGACCCCACCCCAACAGGAAGTGTGGAATCCACACCTCCTAGAATACTGTGATGGGGACGTGGGGGATGGGGCAGAGAAGGGAAAGGATTCCTTCCAGGGACCTGAGTGGGTAGTGGGTTTCTATGTGGGCGGCTGAGGGTCATAGCTGCTGGAGCATCTGGAATAAGATTGGGACATCCTTGGGAGATGCTTCCTGCAAAGAGAAAGGATGCCATGGTATCTGTACCCTACCTGTCAGTCATCATTAGCTCTGGCTGTTGCTGACGTGGAAGTGTTAACTTCCTGGACAACGCTTGCAACGACTTATTCTAGAATGATGGATGGCCAGGGAGTATGGGTGCTCAGTGATGGCAGTTGTCACCTACCCTGTGGGATGGTCCTGGTGGAAGTCAATGCTTTGGGAGTTCTCAGCCCTGAGCAAATGGAGAGGGCTGGGGACGAGGACGACTGCTCAGGGCTCTGATGCCCTCCCTGGATTCCCAATGCCTTATCCTCAAGGGGCTAGCCTAGGATAGTTGTGGCTGTTATTTAAGGCAGTTTTGTTTATTCAGCACTCCTAGGTTTCAGTTAACATAAAAGGGCTGTTCTCCACTCTGGAACAATGGCTGTCCATACGAACCAACCTCGTTCACCTATCTGTTGCTAAGGCTACCCGCTGAAGCGAGTCACTGAAAAGTAAATGAAAAACATCCAGATGGTTCCGTAAGTAGGATGGCTCAAGCTTGGGGTCCACACTTTCACTAGCAAAAGTAAGCAAACAGAAAGAGCCCACCAAGATCACACAGGCCGCTATCAACTTCACTGTAGCCTTCCCTGCTCCCAGCTTTGCAGAGCTCCCAGAGCTTGTCCTCAGAATGGCCCCGAGGCAGGCAGGGCTGGTACCAGCAACGACCCATTTTGCAGAGGAGCACAGAGAGATTTAGGAGTGAAGCGACTTGCCCAGGCCAGGCTGTCTGCCAGAGATGGAGTAATGGCTTGCATCTGGGTCTTTCGCATCCTAATGAAATCATTAAACTTGTAGTGGGGCCTACGATGTGTGAGGCACTGTCACCCGTCCTCCAGCCCTGGGATCCCAAAGTTGAGAAGCGCCACGACTTCCTGGCTCCCTTTTTGGTCATCTCAAAGTTGCCTCCTGTTTCTGATTAGTTTGTTTTGGTTTTGAAAGAGAGTGAGCCTCCTCTAAAACACGTCCTTCTGCTAGAGAAAAAAAGAGTTTAGAAGGCACGGGGTACTTTGTGCAAACGAAAAAGCCAAGCCCAGTATCCTCTGTGTGTTTCAGAGGGAGGGTGGGCAGGGCCAACTTCCAAGATGCCACAGTGCTTGCACTGTGTGGTTGACACTACCTGGAGGTGCAGCTCTACGCAGGGGGCACTTGCTGTGTGACATTTGGAAGGTGGTCCCTGTGAGCTCCGCTCTGCCATGAGACCTACTGCTCCACCGTCTCCTTCGAATGGGGAAAGACAGCAGAGGTGCGGGACAGGGAGGAAGAAGTGAATGGGATAAGGTGGTCTTGAAGGGTCTGGCAGAAGACACTGCAACTTGATATGGAGGCTTCTGTGAGGGTACTATCATGAGGCAATTTAGAAGTTGGTAGCCCTAGGGTGTGGAGAGGTCCTTCCTGTGGGAAATATTCCTGGAAGGCTCTAGAAGACAGTTTGAACCATTCCCTTTTTGAGGGGAGGGAGAAGCGCAAATACAAGGACGGATGGAATGACCTCATGGTCTCACAGGAAGTCAGAGCCTGCCCCAGGCAAGTCCCCTCCCCAGTCTGGGCCTCAGATTACCTTCCAAAACGTGTTGTTAGCCAAAAGCCCTTCTAGCCTGGTTGGCCTAGTCTCCAACTCACTGTCCTCTCAACCTGGTGGTAAAGCCACCTCTGAAACCCTTGGCACAAGAAACCCAACAACTGTGTTGACGCACCCATGTCCCCTGCACTCTGGTGGCTCATGTCAGTCCCCCAATAACACAGGAAGCCTCTACCAGGCCAATAGGAACAACATCTATTCTATAAACAGTTAACAGGGACATCTGATGGCCCAGCTGCCACACTCAATAAAATACAGATACAAACGTGGGGAGGGTGGAGGGACGCACATGCAGGTGTGGGTGCTGGCCCTCCAGGAAAGCTGAGGAGCAAGTCCAACCCTGCCACTAGCCAGCCATCTTCTCTGAAGAACACATCTTTGTGTTTCAGTTTTCTCATCTGTGCCAAGAAGTGGGATGAGTTATCGCTAAGGCCTTGCCCTGTCCTATATACTCATGTGTATGTGTTTGGGAGTACTACCACAGTGTGTACAAACATAGCATCAGAAAAAAAAATCGATCTAGGTTTTCCTCAGGAAAGGGTCATAATTTTGACAGGGTGTTTATTATAATTGCTAAGCAAAAAAAAAAAAAAAAAAAGGATGGGGGATAAGGGGATATAGCTCAGTGGTAGAGTGCCTGCCTAGTATGCACAAGGCCATGGACTCAATTCCTAATGTTACAAAAAGAATGTACATTTAAAAAAATTATTTTATTGAGAGAGAGAGAGAGAGAATGGGCGTCCAGGGCCTCTAGCCATTGCAAATAAACTCTAGACCCATACACCATCTTGTGCATCAGGCTTACATAGGCACTGGGCAATCAAATTTGGTTCCTCTTAGGCTTCGCAGACAAGCACTTTAACTGCTAAGCCATCTCTCCAATCCAAATTAAAAAATTTATATGTTCCACATCATTTTGTTCTTCCCACATTACAAGAATGTGGGCAGGGTCCTCTCCTCACTTTACAGAGGAGGGCAACTGAGGTGCAGAGAGGCAAGATGGCTGGCCTGATGTTCTATAGCAAGTAGGAGACTTGAACTCAGGCGGACTGGACCACAAGGCCTGGCCCCTGACTTGCTGTTTGCTGTACTGCCTTCCGTGTAAAACAGTATCAAGGGCTGGTGTTTACACTTAACATATGAAAAGGAAAAAGGGAATCAAATTGGCATGCATTCGTTGCTGTGACCAAGCAATCCATATTTTACAAAACGCTTTCCTAGAATAATAGAATTTGAGAACTAGAACTGTGACAAGAGAATTTAGTTGCAATCATTAAAAAAAAATGTGTCTTTGCCAGGATGCTTACTTTGTTCGACCAAAGAAGAAATAAGATTTAACAAATGGGAAAATAATTACATTTGCCTAAAATGACACCTTTTGTGCACGCCAGAGAGCTGACACGCATTTCAATTACGTGCCACAGGAAGACGAATGGGTAACCTACACGATTGCATTAGCGTGCTGGCACTGAGGAACACCTCTCCCTGTTGATTGAAAGCCTGCTGGGAACAGTCTGAATGAGTCTGAATACCTCGCTTTAATTTTTTGCTTTCTTTGGGATGACTCAGGGTCTGCTCAAAGTGAGTGCCTCAGACAGTGAAAGACAGCACACTGAGGAAGAGTCCATGCAGTGGTTTGGGTGGACCACACCAGGCTGCGCAGAGGAGGCATCTGCCCCAGGGATGGCCAACCCTGCTCCCCAGGGTGCCCCAAAGACCCTGACTAGTTACTGCCCCTCTCTGGACTCCATTTTCTCTCATCACACATGGTCAGAATGGTTTCTGAGGCCCCCTTCTGACAGCAGCAGTGAAGAGTGACAAATAAACTAGCTTTTTCAGAAAACAAGGAGTCTATGAAAAGTGGGGGTTTTCTCTTCCCTTTATATCTCTTTTCAGGGGTACTTAATAGGATGGCATTGTATATATGTAAGTAGAAGAATAGACTAATGGGGGTGAAAAGGCCCAAAGTGAGGTCAGGGGAAGAGATTGAGTAAAGGAAAGGTGGAGAGAGGACTAATCAAAATCTAAGAGGATATAAATAAATCATATGGAAACCTACTTTTTTGGACAATGGAACACTCAGGAGCTATAGATTGTTGCTAGAAAATTTTCAGTGCCAGGGATGGGATACCTTCTAGTGAGTTGTTGGCCAGGAAGGTCCCTGATGTCCCCCAAAACATTATAGGCCATTGCCGAGTCCCTTGGTTTGCCACCAGGAATAGATGGTAAGACCCTATTGCTGAAGACTCCACATACTTGGGCTGCAAGGCCACTGAGAAATCCTGCTGGAACTGAGCTGATAATCTCCTCCATGTAGACCAGCTGACAAAAAGCTGGAAGAAGCCATTCTTCATGTAGTTCAATGGGAGAAAGAGAAATCACCAGTGAAGATACTCAACAGTGGACACTACAAGCCTTACATTTGGCCAGCCAGGCCAAATGAGCCAACGGGTGCAATAGTGGCACATCTGTCATGGTGGAAACCAACTGCTCTCTAATTGGACTGGAGGTCTGCTCCATGGGAGGGAATACATCCCTGATACTGAAAACCTACAAGAGTCATGAGCCCTAGGGGTGTAACGTCTGCTGCTGTCTGGCTAAATGTATATACTATGCTCATCAAACTGCCCAGTAAGCACTTCTGTTAATGTTCACACCCTTATATTAATGCTACTCTCACTTTTGGTAGAGAATCTTCTCTTTTCAGATGGTAGTGACCTTGGGATGACTCAGAAGCCATCATGGTGCTGGAAAGAAGTCACAGGAGTGCTCAGTACTGCAATATCTCTGTCACAACTGCCAAGGCTCAGAGTCTATTGCGGAAGAGGTGGTGGAAAGAATGTAAGAGCCAAAGGAAGGGTAGGACTCCTTACATCATGCTCCTCCAGACACAAAATGGCCTGGATATCCATGACCTCACAGTGCCTGACACTACCTACGTAAGACCATTATAATAGGAGGAAAAGATCATGATATCAAAATAAAAGACAGACTGATTGAGATGGGGAGGGGATATGATGGAGAACGGAGTTTCAAAGGGGAAAGTGGGGGAGGGAGGGCATTACCATGGGATATTTTTTATAATCATGGAAGTTGTTAATAAAAAAATAAAAAATAAATTTTTTTTTAAGAAGTGGGGGCTATAATGAAATAGAAACTAAAGACCCACACCAAGGTGGTGCAAGTTGGACTGTGTGTGGCTTCTCCATCAAACTACTGCCTTTGAAGATGGCTTTGAAATGCTCATAGGATCCGTAGCCTGGGGATGAAAGGGCCTTATGAATTGTTGCTAAATGTTTTTGGTATGATAATAGTGTGGGGGTTATGTCTTAAAAGTCCTTCTCTAGGAAAAAAAAAAGCATGCTGAAGTATTTATAGATTGAAATGAGATAATGTCTAGGAGTGGCTTTAAAGTACAACAATAAGAAGTTGGGGGATGGGCATGAGTAAAGATAAAGCAAGATTGGCAAAATGTGGGTAATGGATTAAGCTGGGTGGTGGAAATGGGGGGAGTTATTATGCCGGCCCCTCTCCATTGGAGTCTATTGAGCACTTCTCTTCATTGTGTTTGTGTGCATGTGTGGTGTGCCATGTGCGTGGAGGTGGGTGTCTGTATGTATGTGTGGATGTTTGTCAGGTGTTTTCCTCTATCACTACCTTATTTTATTTTATTTGTGTGTGTGCGGGGGTGGGGTGGGGTGGCTCTAGCCACTGTAAATGAATTCCAGATGCATGTACTGTGTATCTGGCTTTACATGAGGGCTGGGGAATCAACCCGGGCTCCTTAGGCTTTGTAGACAAATGCCTTAACTGCTGAGCCACCTCCCTTTATTCTTTGAAACAGGGTCTCTCACTGAACCTAGCGCTCACTGACTTGGCTACACTAGCTAGCTGGCAAAGCCCAGGGATTCTCTTGTCTCTGCCTCACCAGTGCTGGGATTACAAGCAAGTACCAGTGCACCTGGCTTTTATGTGTGTGTTGGGGATCAGAACTCAGGTCCACATGCGTGCATGACAGATGCTTTCCTCACTGAGCCATCTCCCCAGCCCCTCTGTGGAGCACTTCTGTAATCAAACCCCAAAACAATGCAGGCTTCTCAGCATACTGTTCAATTCACTTAGCCACGCCCCTCCCCCAGCCATCTCAGTCATGCAGGGAGGGGTAGGCTTGTAAAGTCATGAGGTTGAGGAATGCCTTTCCACCTAAACTGGAACTCATGGCTTCACAGGGAATATGTCAGAACATATGGTTTCACAGGGAAGTGCTTTCTGTTGTCCCTTTCTTGTTTTATCTGGAATCCCATATCATGTTTCCATTTCTTCTGACATATTTTAGTGCAGAAACACAGCATCCCTGGATACAAATGCCATCAACTAGAAAGAATAAGTATCAAAAAGCCTACCTTGAAATTGAGTAAATTTAATGGTGCCCATTCTTTCCCCGTTCCGGAATACAACTTGACCCTAAAAATGTAACAAAACAGACAAGAACAAAAGAGAAATGCCACATTAACCCAAATGCTACTGAGCTCACTGAGGTTCATTAACTGTACAACACAATTACTAATAATTGGACAAAACCAGGCTCCCATTGGACCATAGATGCAAGATCAAATTCATTATTTTTAAATTAGTTGTGACTTTATCTGGTTAATTTGTGAGGAACACAAAATCAATAACAGGACATGTGAATTAAAGCTTAGATAAGCATCATCAGTTACATGGAGACTACTTATGAAATGTCCATGTGTTCCCTGTTATTGGGGTCTTCCAGTGAAGATGGAGGTTGTCCCTGTCCCTACCCAGAAAGATGTGGGGCTTCGCTAAGGCTGTGTGGCTTGAGGACCAAGAGGGGGCTGGCGATCAGAGTATGTGTTTTAGGACAGAAAATGCTTTTGGAAGTTTCTCTTGAACAGTGACGTCAGCCCCAATTATAACTGGGCTGTGGTGCAGCACAAAATTAAGCATTTCGAGCTAGCAAGACCTGACTACTGTCACAGGCAACTGAGCACCCCTCATTAGGGACTTCAGGGGCTAAAGACGCTGTCGTCTTTAGCATCTGTCTTGCTGGCTTCCATATGCTTGGCTGAATATGCCAGGAATTGAGAGAGGGGATGTCAGTTCTTTTTTTGCCCATTTTTGGTCCACCTAAAGGTCTGTAGCCATGTGAGGAAACTGACATGTGCTCTGTCACTGCATGTTGATGACTAGCTGAGGTGGTATGGGGAAAATGCCCACTTTGCAGATCAACAAGCAGAGCGAGTGAGCGAGTGAAGAGAGAGATTATGCACTAGTTACAGGCACTGTAAGTGAGGCTGGAATTAAAATCCAAGGTTCATTTTATCTTCTGACCTATTTATTTATTAGGCAGTGCTGGCGCTTGAACCCAGAACCTTGTGCATGCCAGGCAAGTGATGTGCCACGGAGCAACATTCCCAACCAAGTTTCATTTACATGTCCATGCTATTTCACTTCTGCTCCATAAACAGATCTCTCCCTCTCTTTCTATCATTGTGAAATTAGGAAAGGAGGTTGTTTGAGTGGTAGCTGGCTTGTTTTCTCACAGCAAGACTGCAGTAGTTAGTTCTCTGGGAGCATCTTCCCTTAGGGCGAGGCTCTATTGCTTCAAGAGCGGAGGCCCACCCCCAACCTGTTCTCAGAAACACCTTCCAAGGCCACGTTGACACCTCTTTGAAGTCCCGAAGACAGCTGTGAGTCTGAAAGGAACACCCACCGGAATTCTATATTCAGGTGGCGGTAAGCAAATCCCCGGAGTGTGAAAACACTTCAAGGGCAGGTGAGACAGGAGCTGTGATTTTCTTTCTAGGGATGCTTGGAAATCACAGAACACCTTCCAAAAGGATCACTTTTATGCAAATGGACCACTTTACTTGGGTGGGAAAGATGCAAATCTTATCCACAGGAGGAAACGAATTCCCCCTCCACACAGGTAGAGATCTAAATACTCTACTTAAGTCCTGCACATGCTGGAGAGGGCCAGATTTCCAGGGTTGAAACATGGAACGGGCTGCAGTCTTTCCTGGCTGTACTCAGAAGTGCAGGGAGGGTTGTCCATTGCATACCCGGATGGAGTCATGCTGGAGTAGATAGCGGGTGGAGGAGAAAGAATCTCTTCATTGTTATTTTTTTGTTGTTGTTGTTTGGTTTTTCTTCCCTTTTTTGCATGCGTATGTGTGTGTAGGGGGTGCACGTGTATGCATGTTCATATGTGTGTGAACGCAAGTTGTATGTGTGGGTACATGTGCAGGTGTGTGTATGCATATGTGTGAAGGGTCAGAGGTTGACTGTAGGTCCTTTTTTCAATTGCTCCCTACCTTATATACTGAGGTAGGGACTCTCACTTGAGCCCAGCACTCACCGATTAGTTTAGTAGGCCAGCTTGCCCTGGAAATTCCCTGTTTCTGCTGTGATTACAGGTGGCTGCCATGCCCACCTGGCATTTATGTGGGTTCTGGGAACCCAAACTCTGGTCCTCACACTTTTACTCCAAGTGCTTTGTAATTTTATTTATTTATTTGCATGTAGTGTGTGTGTGTGTGTGTGTGTGTGTGTGTGTGTGTGTGTATGGGTACTCCAGGATTTCTTGCCACTGCAAATGAATGCCTGTCTAACTTTATTTGGGTGGCTGGGGAACTAACTGAACCTTGTGCTGACAGGCTTTACAAGCAAGTGTCTTTAATGGCTGAGCCATCTCCCCAGCCCCTTTATTTATTGCAAACACTTTATCTACTGCATCATCTCCCATCTTCCTAAATTGGCCCATGATGTGTCATGTCTTATTTTACTGGCAAGAACTCTGCTCTCTCCTCCCCCTAATTTCTCAGGGAACTCAGAGGAAGGAGACCAACCCTCGAATCTCACAACCAAGTTCCATCTCCTCCCAGGCACTTCCTGGACATCTCTGAATTACAGCCCTAGCACGGCTCCTGACACAATGCCTTTAATAGCAGAGTGCTAAAATGAAAAGATCTGAGGTGCCAGGAAACTTTCCAACATGTAGGAAGAGACTTCCAACTCCCACATGACACATCAGCCAGAAAGGGGGTCAAACCTGGTGGCCTCACCTCTCAGAAGGCTCACTCCAAAATGACCAAACCCCCAACCTCACAAACTGCTGTATGCTCTGTCTCCCAACAAGAGGAAGGGGAGAATTTCTGACTCCACTGAGGTGAGGCCACAGCTTGGTGACGTCCTCTCTAAGGACACCGTATTACGTGACTCAGCTCTGTAGAAGTCACCTTGTCATTTCCCGGGTTTGGCTGATGAAGCACCCTTGCTACCATGATCATTGCCAAGTGCACAGAGGACAGTGAACAGTGGACAAGCGCAGGAAGGCCTTGACTATGCCCATGAGCACTTTTCAAGAAAATCTGTCCAACTTCAGCAGTTATCCTACATTTTTTTTTTTGCATGTGTGTTTGTGTGCTCATCTGTGTGTGGGCACACATGCATTCATGGGTACGTGTGTGTGCAGGTATGTGTGGGGGTCAGAGGACAGCCTTAGGTGCCATCTGCAGGAGTGCCATCCACCTGTTTTTTTGGAGACAGGGCTTCTCATTGGCCTGGAGCTCACAGATTAGTTGAGACTGGCTGCCTATCCAGCTCCACGGATCCTCCTGCCTCTGCTTCCTGGGCATGAGGACTACAGGTGCAACATCTTACGCAGCATTTTACATGAGTACCAGGGCTCAAACTCAGGTCCTCACGCCTGCAAAGCAAGAATGTTACCTGCTGAGCTATCTCCCCAGGCTCTCTCTCCCACCTTCTTTCCTTCCTTCCTTCCTTCCTTCCTTCCTTCCTTCCTTCCTTCCTTCCTTCCTTCCTTCCTTTTTGCCTTGTGCCCTTAGGCTCAAGGGATCCTCCTGCCTCAGCCTGGAGAGGAGCTAGCTGAGGCTACAGCTAGCTAGGAGGGATGGACAGAAGCATGGCCTTCATAGATGAACAAGACACTTCGGTCAGTGATGAGGGCCATGATAAGGACAAGAGCGAGAGGAGCTAAATCTGATACTGTAGAGATGTTCCCCACAAAGGGAAGAGCCCGGTGAGAGCAGCAAGGGCTTGGGGCACTGGGGGAACAGAAGGACCAGTGAGGGGGCAGGGTGATGGGGGAGGCGGGGGCAGGAGATGGTCTAAAGGGTCTGGAGATGGCTCTGAGTGCCCTGACCAGTTATTAAGCGGGAAGGTCAAGCCGAACCTAGATGACCTGGGTTATTCAAGGAGAAGGCACTGGCAGAGCGCCTGGGAACAGGGATCTGTGTGGAGGCTGTGGCACCAACACAGGTGTGAGAGGACAGTGACAGGCTGAGGGTGGTTTGACTCTCTCTCTCTTTTGCCAGAATGCTCAGCAAGTATAGCAGTATTCTGTGGCCCAGGTCACCCTATTCTCGTCACCCTGTGCAGCGGACATGGTGGGGCACTACCCAGAATCCTCTTCAGAGCCACGCACTCAGCTCCCACCTGCTAGGCAGGGACCTCGACTGCTGTTGAACTGCCAAAGAAAGCCATGCCAGTTAAGGCTGCACCCTCTCCCTAAGGGTGGCCTGTATCCAATGGTCATCATCTAGGTGCATAATTCCAGCCCTTGTCTCAACTCAGAACAACTGTAAAGGACCATGGGACCCAGAGGTGCTCATGAATCAGCTGAGACCATCAGTGCAACTGTACCCCATCTCCATCTGACTCTCTGACCAATCCTGCTTCTCCAAGTCCCTTCCAGCTTTTGTTCCTGAGGCACCTTCCTGACCCACTTCCTGTAGACAAAGGCTGCCTCATAGCCGGTTTTCTATGGCCCAATCCAAGATACTCTGCTATGAAAGGGCCTCAAGGCTTAGGATGGCTGGCCACTGCAGCCAGGAGAGCAGGGGGTGTCACTTTCTAAAATCCCAGCTTGAGTTGTGGGTAGGGGGTTGGTCCCTCTACCTCAAGGCTTGTTCTCACCTCCTATAGGATGACCAGTGCCCTGCATGAAATCTCCCTGGGAGATGCCTGAAGTGTTTTTTGTTCTCTTCACAGCAACGGACTGACTATGGATCTTAACTCTGATGTGGTGTTTATAAGAACCACCACGCAGCAGATGTGGGAATAAAATAATGGAGGGAGGTACTCAAGTGGGTAGTTAATAAGAACCTTTTTTTTTTCTTGGAAAGAGATGTTGCTACAACACTAAGAACACAGCCTGTGGAAGGCAAGTAGCCGGTAGGGAGGAGGCACGGGACCGGGAGAGGGGAGAACATGAGAACAAAGTGCAATGACATGCACGGATGTGTGAAGATGCTATGATGAAACTTGTTCTGTATGCTAAACAATGCTAAAAAGACAAGTTAGGGCTGGAGAGATGGTTTAGTGGTTAAGGCACCTGCCTGCAAAGCCTAAGGACCTGGGTTTGACTCCCTAGAACCCATATAAGCCAGTTGCACAAGGTGGTACCTGCATCTGGAGTTTGTTTGCAGGTTAGAGGCCCTGGAATACCCATTCTCTCTCTCTCTCTCTCTTTCTCTCTCTCTCATACACAAACAAATACAAAATAAAATGTTAAAAAGAAAGTTAAAAAAATCAGCCCGTTTCATGAGAGCCCATGCAGACTGATTAGATCAGGTTTACTTGGAGCAATCAAGCTGACTTTTTCAGAGACATCCTCAGAGTATATGGGATGCAGATGGGGAAACGCTTTACCCTTTAGCATCGGCCAGACAAAAGCAAACAGTGCCATCAAGGTGAACTGGTACAGTCACCCAGTGCTTTGAGCCTCAGTTCTGTCTGAAAGACAGAAAGAGCAATACCAGCTTCTCAGGGCATGTTTGTGAGAGCTACTGCTACTGAGGGTGACCAGCGAGGGTAGGTGCCCAACACAGGGGGGCTCTCGCCAGCAAAGTTCCCTCAGGACCTGCAGAAAATACCAGTGGAAAAAAGTTATACTTTGCTAAAGATTCGAGGAGCCTCCTCTTGGAAAACCTCTCTGTTTTCAGAGCTCACTTCCCAGATGCATTCCAACAGCAGTTCACGAGTGAGCCCTGTGGGTCAGGCCCTGGGTCGGCACCTTCTCCTTTTTCTCTTCTGGTCTCTCTTTCAAACTTACAGCAGAGTACAGGGCAGCCTTGCCCAGTAATAGACCTGCTGTGGGGTCTGAGAGGCAGCAAGGTGGCAGCTATAGGCTTCTGTGGGGGTGACACGTAGCACTTGGCTGGAGCTGGCGGCCGGTCAGAAAGGAGAGACCCTTAGTGTAGCCTGAAGGCCTGGTATCTTGGGCCCGGTGATGGGCACAGGATCTGTGGGACTGGTGCATGCTGGGAAGAGCTTCTTCCTTACTGTGGTTCTGGAGAGTATGTTTGCCTCTGGGTGGTCGTGCTCGCTCTGGGAAGGCTGGTATCCTCATGCATCATCTGAGCAGCTCATTTGTGCCGCAGTATGCACGAGTATTATGTGTGCATGTGAATGTGCACATGGCGCATGTATATGTAGACATATTTGTGCGTGTGCATCTGTGTGCACACGTATGCCAGTGCATGTGTGTGTGCCCATGCATATGTAAGAGTATGTGTGTGTGCATGAAGTGCACATGGACCTACGTGTGTGCACATGTTTAAAATATGCACATCTGTTTGTGCACCAGTGTTTGCACTTGTGTGTTTGTACATGTATGCATGTCCTTGTGTGTGTGCATGTGTGTGAGTTCCTTTTGTGATATATGTATTGTGCATGTGTGATCTATCTGTCCCAACCCAACACAGAGGTAGAGGACTTCTCAGTAGTTGAAGTTGAAGGGCCAGGGCCCTGCTTAGCTCTGCTGGAGGAAGAGGCAGCCGTCGCCGGCCGGCTGGCTGATCCTGCGCACCCTGGTTGGCTCTGCTGCCAGCCCTCCGCGAAGGACAGTGCCACTTTCACAGGATTAGTGCAGCCTTTGCAGACACCGGGGTTAGGCTGCGGGGCAGCTTAGTATTAAAGGTAGAGCTTTGCACCATTCAGGCCGGGAGGGGATGGTGCCCTCTGATCCCACAGGGTCAGTAGGACTTAAAAGAGAGAGAGAGAAAGATCAAATAATTGGGTCCATCTACTCATGTTTTCTGAAAAAGTAAAAAAAAAGTCTTTCTTTCTGTATGTCCATTTGGGATGGAGGAGTGACCATGCTTTGCTATCTATTTCAAATATTTTCTTATATTGAAAATTCTTTTGACAGGCCCAAGCCTTCACAAAGCTTGATATACTTACAGGGCAGTGAGAAGTAGGTGTGCTAAGAGTCAGAAGTGGAGCGCGATGGGAGGCATGGCCTGCCCACTTTCACCTTATGCCACAAGCAAATGGGACAGAGGCCCAGACAGTGACTGCTCAGAAGGCAAGCGGGGGCCTAACGTAGGGCTGAGCGCAGAGGAGCAGGCCCAGAGGAGAAGGCTGGTGGACAGCCCAGGAGGAAGGAGACTCGTAAGACACAGGAAGCTCATGAAAGTTCTAAGAGTCATGTGGCCTCTCCCCATGGTTACATAAGTCCTAACAATTGCTGGGGAGGGGAGAGGCTTTATATGGAGTCGCCTGCAGGTTGTGCAGGAAGGAGCAGTGGGAAGCTGGGGGAAGGCTTTTCTGTGATGCAGCTGCCTGCCACTGAGGCACCCGCGCTTTCTAAGTCAGCCCTCACCCTGCTCCGTGAATAGCCTCAAATGGTTAACCAAGCTGGACTTGGGTGGAACTTTTTTTTTGTGTGTGTGTGTGAGTTCTGTTCCCAGTGCCCTATTTAGGGTGAACAGACGTTTGCTCACATCCTCCAAGAGAAGTTCCCACAACATGGATTTGATTTTGAACTTGATTTAAGTCACACAGACTTGAAAATTATAAAAGTTATACAACTGTAGAAAGTGATATTTTGTTTGTGCCAGACTCCCACTAGTTGCTCAGTAACTCCATTTCCTTTTCTTTGGGACACATGGCTTGATGGCATTTTCTTTCCTCCATGCTAATTAGGTGAGGCCACGTGATAGCTCCAACCAATGGCATATGGAGAGACATGCCATGTGTGTGGTACTCCAGGTCTGGCACATGCAGTCCTCTCACAAGATTTCTTTCTATTCCTTCATTTCCCCGCCTGCCAAGCAGATTCCCAGGATCTAGCAAAGAGATATAGCAGAGGACTCAAAGGCCTGGGCCATCACATGGAAGGACTGTATACCAGCCACCATATTCACTTTGCTTTTTGCATATGAGAAAAATAAATGCCTACTCTGTTAACCCTCTGTATCAGTATTTCTCATGGCTATAACCAAATGTTTGACAATAAGCTATTTAAGGGAGGAAGGAGGGACTTATCTTTGCTTACTGTTTTTCAAAATTTTTCAATTTATTTATTTGAGAGAGGGAAAGAGGCAGAGAGAGAGAGAGAGAGAGAGAGAGAGAGAGAGAGGGAGAAAATGGGTGTGTCAGGGCTTCCAGCCACTGCAAATGAACCCCAGATGCATGCGCCACCTTGTGCATCTGGCTTACGTGGATCCTGGGGAATCAAACTGAGGTCCTTTGGCTTTGTAGGCAAGCGCCTTAGCCACTAAGCCACCTTTCCAGCCCCTTGGCTTACTTTTTAAATTTTTTTTTTGTTTGTTTTTGTTTTTTTGTTTTTCGAGGTAGGGTCTCACTCTAGCCCAGGCTGACCTGGAATTCACTATGGAGTCTCAGGGTGGCCTCGAACTCATGGCCATCCTCCTACCTCTGCCTCCCGAGTGCTGGGATTAAAGGCGTGCGCCACCACGCCCGGCTTAAATTGTTTTTATTGCTGTTATTGTTCTTGTTTTGAGACAATGTCTCATGTAGCCAGTCTGGCCTAGAACACACTATGTAGTTAGGCTGGCCTTGAACTCCTGATCCTCTCACCTCAGTCTTCTGAGTTCCAGGATTAGAGGTATATAATGTCATTCCTGCCTAAATTTATCTCAAAATTAATTTTTTTTTGGCAGTACTGGGGGTTGAACCCAGGGCTTCATGCATTCTAGGCAAGTCTACCACTGGGCTACAACCCCAGCCCTACCTTGGCTCACAGTTTGAAGTATAATCCATTATGGCCTGGTAGGTGTGACTACGGGAGGGGCTGCAAGCTATGGCTGTGAAACGCAGCTATGCTCACCGCTCTGACACCGGCGCAGATGGTGGCTGTGGGAGTAGGCAGCTGCTTGCTTACATCTGGGCAGATCGGGAAGCAAGGACAGAATTGGAAGCAGGGCCCAGTTATAAACCTAAAGGTCCACCCATGCACTAGCAACCCATTTCCTCCATCGAGGGGGCACCTCCCAAAGGTTTCCTCCAGCTAGGGTGCACCTCCCAAAGGTTCCACAACCTCTCCAAACAGCACCACTAGCTGGTGACCAAGTGTTCAAACACATGGGTCTGTGGGAGACATTTCGCATTGAAACTGCCCACTAATGTTCTGAGAAAGCTGTCTTATAACAGTCAGTGTGATTATCTTAACCAATACAATAGTGAATAATGAAAGCAAAAAGAATAAAAGTTGGGTCTTTGGCATATTCATAATCATTTAAAAATTACTCCCACCAAGTAACAATGTAAAACACTGCTTAGTCCTGAGTTGTGCCATTATGTTTTTCCCCTTCTTTTTCCTTTTCAATATTTTCTGATATCCTTGAATGAGCAGGCATTATTTTAATAACAAGAAAACTTTATTTAAAAAAACCTTTTTCTTTGAAATGATGTTATAAAGAAACTCAGTTTTTTCTAGGCAAAATTAGCAACATTATCACCAACAAAATCATGTTCCCTCTTGAAATAGATTAATTCTTAATGACAACTTGGAGAGTTCCTGAACAAGAGCCAGGCATCTGTGCAAACACAAGCACATTTGCCCTCATCTTCGAATGACAAAGAGCCACAAAGGCACAAACAAGGAGTGGGAAGGCACTCGCTCAGCTGTACTTGGCCATGCCCTACAAAGGGCACCTGGGGCAACTATGTGCTCATCTGCAGAGCATACAAGCCAAAACCACGATCAGCACCTTGCAGAGACATTATATTTCATGTTATCTTGAGGACTGCTGAAACATTCATGTAACGTACCATAGAATTCTCCTCTGAGGCACTCCTTTATTAAGAAATTTTCACCACTAACCTCAGTGGGATGAAGCATGAATCATTATCTCCATTCTGCAAGTGAATAAACTGAACGTGGACTCGGATCACATAACCAGTTGGCTGGAGAACTAGGCGTTGCCTCCACGCGTCAAGTTCCAGCTCATTATCCTAACCACAATCCAGCCTTCCGTTTCTAAGACTTAGATATGGATCTGAAAGCAAATTCCTTGCTCACCAGAGACTAGGGTGATGGTTGTCTGGCTTGGAAAGGTGGAGGAATGGTGCCATTCTTTCCTGGCATAGCTGGCAGAGGGGACCTGGTTGGACCAATAGATGGCATCATTGTTCGGGCTCCAGTGGGTGGGAGACAAGGGAATGTGTAAGCTATAAAGCCATGCATCATCAGAAGCTCCTCACCCCTATTTCCTGGTCATTTGCAGATGCAAGCAGCCCCACCATTAGAAGTATTTAATTTTTGCTTTACTGTAGATTCTATTTTTGTGAAATGGATTAGTCTCCACCAGGAAAACCAAATTGCTGACCAGTCGACCTGAAAGTCTGAGACATGCAATTTGCAATCTGTTAGAATCTTTGCTTTCGACTAGGGTGGGCTTCAGATAGGCCCAAGGGGTAGGACAGGACTTCAAGTTGGCAGCTGGTATAGCAGCTGTCTGGGTGTGAGGGGAGGGGCTTGGCTGCAAGAGGGAGCCTGTGAGAGAGACAGAGAGAGAGATGGGGTCATAGACCCAAGAAATAGCTTGAAAGACAGGATGTTCAGGTTGTGATAACTCATCAGACAGGTGATCCAGAAAGGGCACGGTTCTTAGGGTCCCCAGTGGCCTTGGTTGCTGTTTTCTTAGTGCTTAAGGAAGTAAAATCTAAAAGCCAGGTCTAGAATTCTCTCAAAGAGGGAATGATCTCCGTGTAGAAAGGAGCCTCGTTTGGCCTTTCTGGGAAGGGAAGACCTTCAGTGGATACCTGCAGGCAAAAGCCAGGGTGGTGGGGACAGGTCATTGCTGGAGACAACAGTCAGGAAGCAGGTGACCCAAGAGGATGGAGAGAGAGTGCCTGAAGGTAGCCGAGGTCCTGAACTCCAGCTGCTCAAACCCATTCTCTGGTACAAAGCTCCCATCTTTACCAAGACGACCACACACCCTTGCAGAGAATACTGGCTAAGTGGTTTGGTTCTGGTGGAGGAAGAAGCAGGAGGCCCGTGCTTGGACCAGATCTGATGCACTCAGCTGAAGCAGAGCCATGGGCGTGGCAGCCCATGCCCAAATTGAAGACACTCTGAGGTTAGATGTGGGCACCCCCAAACTGAGGGACGGAGCCTACCAGCAGCTTTTCCACATTCACAATGGTGACTTCAAACTGTACCTAAGGGGCTAGCAAGGGGACAGAAGAGACCCAAATCATGGGGAAACTCCAGCCTTGGAGGGCTATGGATAGGAACAGTGGATATGGGGGTAAAGGAAGGAGAGAGGCAGGAAGGACAATTGAGCATTTGTCCCCAACAGAGAGGGGACATATAACTCTGCAGGAATGTTCCAGTCCTAACAGCCCTGCTTCCTTGTCCAACTGGATATGGGGCACCTTGGTGGGTTCCAGCCAGCATGACAGCCCATGAACACTCCTAGCCTGTCTGGAGCCCAGCCTCATCAGAATGCCAGAATGGCAGGTCCAGCCCAACGCAGTCTACCCACAATGGCTATGCCAGTCTGCTTCTGGTGCAAAGGCCAAGTTGGAGCTTTAGAGGGGGGAGAGTTGGGATTTTGCAGTTTCTTGCCAACAACACTTTATGTTTGGTGCACACTTGCTGGGCTGGACCATCCTCCAGGTCTGCTCTGCCCTTGGGAAGCTCCCAGTCTAGGGGAGGAGGTGAGCTCACGTTCAGATCATTGCAGTACAGTGGCACCGTGCTCTGGTTAGTGGGGAGTCTGGCCTGTCAGGTGCCTATTGTAGAGAAAGCTTGAGGAGAGTGTATCTCAGGTTAGACCAGAAAAGTTAGGAAGAGCTAGCCTGCTAAGGGGAGGCTAGAAACGGCAACCAGTAACAGGAAGCAAAATAGCACGTGCCAAGGTTCTGGAGTGAGAAAGCAGGGCATATTGCAGGAAGCAGAGATAACTCTACGTGGAGAGAGGAGGGGTTTCCTTTCTAAAGCACAAACTTGAGGCAAAAGATTAACTTGATTATATCAAAACTGAACGTCGAGGGCAAACTTGTTAGCCAGACAACAGAATGGAAGAAGATTCTGTAAAGGCCTGAAATCTACATGGCATTAATCTCCACGTTACTCACAGAACCCCTGAAATGCAGGCATTTGAAGGCAGCAACCCCATCAGAGAAACAGGCAAGCATCTAAACAAGCAGTGACAACAGAGAAACCCAGAGCCACGAGCACAGGACAGGATGCTAATATTATTAGAAATTAGAGCATGTTAGAGCAAAATGAGGCCACTGTAAATCTATCAAGGATCTGGCAGAAATCAGAAACAAAGACAATTGCAGATGTTTGTGGGGACATAGAGGCCTAAGGACGTCACCACTTCTGGTGAGATGTCATAGGAGCTGCCGTTCAAGACAGCATCTGCACTGCTAATGAAGTGTCTGCAAGTGCTCCGACCCAGAATGCCACCTCTGCGTATCGCCCTGAGAGATTCTCACGGGGGGACTGCACACTGCGGCATTGAGGGTGTGTGGATGTCACAGCTGGGCTGGACACACGTGGAAGTGGTAAGCTAGAAGCCATGGGAGGACGGATCTCATAAGCACACTGCTTCATTCAAAAGGAGGGAGAAAGAGAGTGTGTACATAACAGCATAGTTACATAATGTCAAAAGACATGTACATGCCATAATATGACATTTTGCAAAACTACGCACAAACGAAAAACTACGTTTAGATATATTGGGCTGCCTATTGTGGAGAATGCTATGTCACATGGGCAAGGAGCCTGTCTCTTCTAATAAACAAGCCTTCCAGGTTAAAAAAAAAAAAAAAAAAAAAGCCCTAAATGGAGAAGGCTTCAGGCAGAGTAAGACCTCACTCAGTTCCTCTAATTCCAGACCCAGAGGCACACTGACCACTGTCCTGTCACGTAAGTTATATATTAACTGGGCCCATTATTCTTCCAGATGCCCCTTATCCAGAAATGTCCTTGGGACTTTTCAGACACCTGCCACAACCCAGACCACAAAAAACACAGTGCCTCTTAGAGCCTAAGGGAGAAAAGAAAGAAATAGTGTCACCAGAGCTTCATATAAGAGAGACATACACAGAAGCCACTGGCTTTGGGGCACAGCTGTTTCAGAAGATGCAGAAGGGAGGTTAAGGCTTCCCCAGACCTCTTTCTCTCTCCTGTTGGCCACAAGTCTCCTGCCTGTGTCTCCCAGTGTTCACATCTAGTAAGAAGCGAGAAGACGAGTGATCTGGGGGGTGCCGTTCATGGGGTCAACATTCCAGGGCACAGGGTGCGGCCAAGAATGGGTTAACAGCACATCCATGGAACAGGAGAAGATTCACGGGGTCGCAGTTCTATGGAGCTGGCTCTATGCAGTGATAGACAGAATGACTTAATCAGTATAGTCTACCTTATAGCCGTATGATTGGTTCAGAGGTGGCACGTGATGCAGGCCAGCCAATCAGAGCTAATGGAGCTGGCAGGGCGGTGTGTTGTTGGAGCAGTTGGGGTAATGGAGTCCTCTTTTGCTAGAAGGGGGTTGGTGTAGTTGCGATGGGAACCACAGACAAGTGTTCAGAGAATGCGAAGGGAACTGGTATTGGAGAAAGTAGACCTAGCAACGGACGCATGGACCAGCCTCATCTGGGACTGTCTGTGATCTTTGGTTAAATGTGGGTCCTATTGCTTGTTCCAAAAGGGCCTTGATGCTCCTGGGGCAACTCCCTGGCCTAGGCTGGATCATTAATTCCAGGCCACTGATGAAGAAAATGAACTTCATAAATTAAGTCAACAGTACTGGCCTAGAGTTTCTTTTCTTTTTTCTTTTTTTGCTTGTATATGTGGTGTGCATAGATAAGTGCATGTTTATATATGTGTGGGCACACACGTGCACAGGTGTTCATGCATGTGCACATGCATGTGGAGGCCAGAGGTTGACATTAGTTGTCTTCTTCAGTTGCTCTCCACCTTATGTTTGGCGACAGGGCCTCTCACTGAATGTGGACCTCACTGATTCAGCTAGACAAAGCCAGACAGTGAGCCCTAGGGATCTGTCTCTGCCACCCCAGGGCACATGCTGCCACGCCTGGTTCTTACACGGGTGTTGGGGCTACGAACTAAGGTTCTCCTGCTTGCTTAGCTGGCACTTTACCCAAGTGAGCCACCTCCCAGTCTTGGCCTGGGGGTTCTATATATATTTTGTCTCCAAATAAATAAAGAAATAAAGCTGTAGCAGCTCTATTTCTAGCTCAGTGGCTTTGTTACATATGTGCCTGAACTTTCTCTAGAAGTAAAGGGCGCTCAATTATTCATTTTAGTCAAACAAACAATGGGGTTAGAATGAAGGTGGTTTGAAAGATTTCCAGGGTCTCAACTCTTAAGAGCAGGCAGTGGCTCTGAGAAGGAAGAACCTTGACCCTTCCTCGGTCCCTGGCAAAGGTTAGCTTTCCTGGTTAGCGAGGCCTTCTCTTTGACCTTCCTTGGTGAACTGACGGATCAGTTACTTTACTAGTTGCTGCGACAAAATGCCTGACAGAAAGCAGTTTAAGGAAGGAAAGGATTATTCTGGCTTAGTTTTGAGGGCATACATTCTGCCATGGTAGGGAAGGCATGGCAGCAGGAGTGGGAGGCCAGCTGATCACACCGCACCCACAGTCAGGAAGAGAGAATGAACAGGAAGTGGGGTCAGGCTATAAATTCTCAAGGCCCACTTCCAGTGACCCAGTATCTACTCTTTCAGCAAGGATCTACCTCCTAAAGGTTCCATAACCTTTTCCAAATAATACTACCAGCTGGGGACCAAGTGTTCAAGCACATGAGCCTATGGGGAACATTTCACATTCAAAGTACAACCACTGATGTTTCTCAGAGACCTAGATGGGTGAGAGTTATGAATAGGCAAGAAAGGCCACAGGTTAGCCTGCTAAGACAGACCATTGGCTCAGTGGCTTTCAAGGACTTCCAAAGAAAGCAGGGGAACTTTTCAGTGTGGAAGGAGAGATGAGGAAGATGTATCAGCTAAAATCTTTTAAGAGGTGAACAGGTTGGATGCAGTCTAGATTTCTGTGATACATCTCCAAGTCCTCTCCCCTCACCAACCCCATTCCAGCCACACTAGCCCCTCTGTGGTTCCTCACAGTCCAGCTTCCTTGTGCATCTGCATAGTTTTTACTGATGTCAGACTCTCATAGGATGCTATATTTGTTTTCATGTTTTTTTCCCTTTAAATATCCTTAAGCTTTGTTTGGTAGATAGTTAAGCTTCTTAGCAAGAGTTTGACTCTTTGAGTCTTCCTCACAAGTTTTCGTAGATAGGGCCAGAGCAACCTTTAGTCTGGAGTTAATGTGCCACACTGTAAAGCGCATTTCTTTTGCGTGTTCTCCCCGTGAATTATGAAGCCTTCCCCACTCCGGCTGGGAGCATGAACAGATCCTGGCCTTGCTCGAGTCCCTTCCTTTCTGATGGTTCTCTCCCTGGTCTCGGGAAGTGTTCTCATGGTACGGAGTGCTGACAAGGACTCAGTTGAGACCCAGGGGAGCCCCTGCACAGCTTCCTGTAGCTGTCCCTTCTCCCATACGCTACCCGAAAACTCCAGTCTTCTTAGTCTCCTAAGATTTTCTTTGTCTCCTTAACTCCACACAACTGCCAGGCTATTTGGTTCCTATTCTGGTACCCTGGCCTGGAAACCCTCCAGGCCATTAGCTGGGGAGACCCTTAGTCAGCTCCTTGGTGTCCCTTCTCTCAAGGGTTTAGTGTCACAAAACTGTGGTCTTGCACAGTTTGAATTTCTCCTCCTCTTTTCCTAGTTATTAAGGCAGGAGGACAAATTTGGTTCTGTTATTCCTCCATCTTGGCCTAGAAGTGGAAGCAACCCTTTCTATCCCCAGCACACGTGCTGAGCTCACTTTAGATTTTTCCACCTGCTTGGGTTGTGCTCACTCTACGCATGTGTGTGGCTTCCTCCCTCACCTCCTTCACTCTTTCCTCTCAAACATGACTTTCTCAACGAAGTCTCCCTGTGGTCATCCAGTGAAACCTTCACTCTCTCCATCTGCTGGCATGACATTTCTAATCCTTATCAGTCTTCCTATACTCCCCTCTCATTTTTCTTTTTGAATTGCAATTATTACTTCTGTGATGTTTGATGTCAACGATTAGCTTGATTAGATCAAGAATCATCATGGAAACAAATCTCTGGACATGTGTAGATTAAGTTCATCAAGGGGGGAAGATCCACCCCGTAGGCATCATCCTGTGGGCTGGGGGTCCAGGACTGAACTAAAAGGGAAAAGCTAGTTGATCACCAGCATTCACCTCTGTTTCTCTCTTTATTTATTTATTTTAGTTTTTCGAAATAGGGCCTCACTCTAGCCCAGGCTGATCTGGAATTAGCCCCAGGGTGGCCTTGAACTCACAACGACCATCCTACCTCTGTCTCCCAGGTGCTGGGATTAAAGGTGTATCCCCGTTTCTTGGCTGTGGCTGCAATGTGACCAGGTGCCACACACTCTTGCCACCATGTCTTACCTACCATGCTTTCCCTGCCATGAGGGGCTGTACCCTCAACTTGTGAGCCAGAACAAAGCTTTCCTTCCTTGAGGTGTTTGTGTCACATATAGTTTTGTCTCATCAATGAGAAAGGTAACCCATACACTAACAAACTATAGAAGGCACCCATTTCATGCTATTTATCCATACTTTCCTTGCACGCTGCTGGAAACTCTGAAGGAAGAGAGTTCTGTGCATTTTGTCACCTTGTATCCCTTGCCCCTTATATGGTCCTTGGAACATTGAAAGATCTCAAAAACTATTTGTTGCATAAATAAATGATTGGAAAGGGGACAAAAACACATCTCTGAAGGTTGGCAATTTTAGTGCAGATGGGGGAGTAGCTAGCCTCATCTCTGCATGGGGTCAGCACGAAGAGAAACAGCGTGGTGGTGGACTAGCTACATCCTGACGGCAGCCAGGAGCCATGGAAGGGTTTGGGATGAGGAGTACTCTGATGGGATATTGCTTCGGAAGCATGATATGTTGAATGTAAAGACAAGGATGAATGTGTGGCAGAGAAGAAAGAGAGAACAGGGCAGAAGTTGGAATTTCATGGTGGTGGACACAGCAGCTGGACTTGAAGGTGCTACCCACACATATTCCCTGTAGACATGGGGCTGGTGTGATGGTGCAAACTTAGGAGCCACAGGGTTCCACTGACGTAGGTGGGAAAGTGAGAGAGGGGTTTAGACCAGCATGGACATTAAAGGTGATTGACTCCAGCCTGAGATCTGGACCCTGACACTTCCTACCTGCGTGGCTTGGGCAGGTTACGTGAACTGTCTGGTTTCCTGTGCCCTCCTCTATGAAACGGTACCCCCATCATGTCTCCCTCGCTGGTGACTCTGAAGGAAACTTAGTGCAGATTCCCACCTGAAGCTATTTTCTTTTTACTACTTCAGAGCCACAGAGGTCGCAGAGCTCTGAAAGTCCCTCTCTGACCACGTGTCAGTCATATGCCTTCATCATTTAGGCCCTAACAAGTCAAGGCTCAGTGTACAGTTCTGCTGACGTCCACACACAGCAGAACAATCCACTGCCTCCATCACTGTGGCTACTGCCATGGCGGCTGTGCGTGGAAGCAGGAGCTCCAGGACAGGAACCCAGCTGGGTGGCTGCCCCAAATCCCATTGCGGAGGGCAGAGACAGGGCATGTTTTCATTACTCTAGAGTCCCATTGTGGAGGGCAGGGGTGTGCAGACACGGGACATGATTTCATTACTCTAGAGTCCCATTGTGGAGGGCAGGGGTGTGCAGAGACGGGACATGTTTTCATTACTCTAGAGTCCCATTGTGGAGGGCAGGAGTGTGCAGAGACGGGGCATGTTTTCATTACTCTAGAGTCCCATTGTGGAGGGCAGGGGTGTGCAGACACGGGACATGATTTCATTACTCTAGAGTCCCACTGTGGAGGGCAGGGGTGTGCAGAGACGGGACATGTTTTCATTACTCTAGAGTCCCATTGTGGAGGGCAGGAGTGTGCAGAGACGGGGCATGTTTTCATTACTCTAGAGTCCCATTGTGGAGGGCAGGGGTGTGCAGACACGGGACATGATTTCATTACTCTAGAGTCCCACTGTGGAGGGCAGGGGTGTGCAGAGACGGGACATGTTTTCATTACTCTAGAGTCCCATTGTGGAGGGCAGGGGTGTGCAGACACGGGACATGATTTCATTACTCTAGAGTCCCATTGTGGAGGGCAGGGGTGTGCAGAGACGGGACATGTTTTCATTACTCTAGAGTCCCATTGTGGAGGGCAGGAGTGTGCAGAGACGGGGCATGTTTTCATTACTCTAGAGTCCCATTGTGGAGGGCAGGGGTGTGCAGAGACGGGGCATGTTTTCATTACTCTAGAGTCCCACTGTGGAGGGCAGGGGTGTGCAGACACGGGACATGTTTTCATTACTCTAGAGTCCCACTGTGGAGGGCAGGGGTGTGCAGAGACGGGGCATGTTTTCATTACTCTAGAGTCCCACTGTGGAGGGCAGGGGTGTGCAGAGACGGGGCATGTTTTCATTACTCTAGAGTCCCACTGTGGAGGGCAGGGGTGTGCAGAGACGGGGCATGTTTTCATTACTCTAGAGTCCCACTGTGGAGGGCAGGGGTGTGCAGACACGGGGCATGTTTTCATTACTCTAGAGTCCCACTGTGGAGGGCAGGGGTGTGCAGAGACGGGGCATGTTTTCATTACTCTAGAGTCCCACTGTGGAGGGCAGGGGTGTGCAGAGACGGGGCATGTTTTCATTACTCTAGAGTCCCACTGCGGAGGGCAGGGGTGTGCAGAGACGGGGCATGTTTTCATTACTCTAGAGTCCCACTGTGGAAGGCAGGAGTGTGCAGAGACGGGACATGTTTTCATTACTCTAGAGTCCCACTGTGGAGGGCAGGGGTGTGCAGAGACGGGGCATGTTTTCATTACTCTAGAGTCCCACTGTGGAGGGCAGGGGTGTGCAGAGACGGGGCATGTTTTCATTACTCTAGAGTCCCACTGTGGAGGGCAGGGGTATGCAGAGACGGGGCATGTTTTCATTACTCTAGAGTCCCACTGTGGAGGGCAGGGGTGTGCAGAGACGGGGCATGTTTTCATTACTCTAGAGTCCCATTGTGGAGGGCAGGGGTGTGCAGAGACGGGGCATGTTTTCATTACTCTAGAGTCCCACTGTGGAGGGCAGGGGTGTGCAGAGACGGGGCATGTTTTCATTACTCTAGAGTCCCACTGTGGAGGGCAGGGGTGTGCAGAGACGGGGCATGTTTTCATTACTCTAGAGTCCCACTGTGGAGGGCAGGGGTGTGCAGAGACGGGGCATGTTTTCATTACTCTAGAGTCCCACTGTGGAGGGCAGGGGTGTGCAGGGACGGGGCATGTTTTCATTACTCTAGAGTCCAGAACCTCAGGCTTCCCTGTGCCAAAGAGACTTAATTCTCGGGACATCTGTCCAACAGTTAAGGTCATTAACCACGGATTACTGAAGCAGCTCTTCATAAGCTAGTTGATGGAATTACTAGATTTGAGGGCAAACAAGAATTTTTTTTTTTTTTTTTTTTTTTTTTTTTTTTTTTTGTGCACTGCAGAAAGCATTGTAGAGCCTCTGCAGGGACTCTGCCAAATTACTGAAGGGAAATTGACAATGGTCATGTGGATTAACCTGTCATTACATATGGCTGACTAAAAGCCCTGTTATCCATACCATCCCCCTCTGCCACACACATATACGGAATGCACAGACATATACAAGCCTATGGATGCACACACAGAATCTGTGCACACACTGTGCATTTCCCCCTCAGCCTGCTAACGTCATAGTCTGCAGCTGACTGGTCGCAGCAGTTATTGTACCTATTCTAAGACTTTTGAAGCTCAAAGGCTTTTCAAGCTGGCCTCTACCCTATATTAGGCAGCCTCCTACACATCCCAGATGAAGTTACATAACATGTTCAACTGGACTGTGACCAACAGGGCTCTGACTTAGAGCTGAGGTACTGAGGAGAGGGAAGATTGGAACAGCAGGCACTTTAGTCTCAGAAACCGAGGCCCAAATGAGTCAGGACACTGCAACCTTCTCTCCCTTCCCTGCTGGTCATTTCTAAATAAGAACTGGGTCCCTCTCAGAATAAGAAGCAAGGCTTAGTTGCATAGGCCTGATAGGTCACTTACTTGGGAGGATGAGTCAGGAGGATCAAAAGTTCAAAGTCTACCTGGGTTACAGAATGAGTTCAAGGCCATCCTGGGCAACATAGCTGGTCTCTGACTCAAGATAAAAATATAAGAAAAAAGGTCAGGAGTGATACAGCACATGTCTAGCAAGGCCCTGGGTTCAATCTCCAGTAAAACACACCATACCACACACACACACACAAACACACACACGAGAGAGAGAGAGAGAGAGAGAGAGAGAGAGAGAGAGGAGCATTAATGCTGGCTGAGCACCTGTATATGCCTGATATGAAGATCATTGTTGGTTATAACAACATTCCATGAAGCAAGTGATAATCTACCTATTGTACAGATGAGAAAACCAAGGCTGAGGGCTGACTAAAGTCTCCTAACTAGAAAAGGCCAATACTGGATTTAGCAATTATAACTTAACTCTTAAATACTCCTTTTTTATAAATGGAGACCTAAGGTAATTATTTTCTTTATAGAGAATGAGATTAAGCAAAGAAAAAGAATTCCATCCAGAGATAAACGCTGTTAACATTTTGGAATGTATTCTTACAGTCTGTGTATTTAAAAATTTACATCACATGTGAGGACTTATCATGGCCTCCCAATATTTTAGCTAGACTATACATTGTTAATGATAATCTATGTCATTAAATGCCACTGTAGGACAATTTTTTGGTGTGTGTGTGTGTGTGTGTGTGTGTGTGTGTGCGCGCGTGCACACGCATGCGCACATGCCACTGTGGAGGTGTGTGGAGGTCAGAGGACAACTGTCAGGTGTTGGTCCTCCTCTTCCACCTTGTTTGAGGCAGGGTTTCTCATTGTCACCACTCCATCCACCAGGCTAGCTGTTCCATGAGTTTCCAGGAAATTCTGTCTCCATCTCCCATCTGGTAGTAGTTGTTTTGGGATTACGAAAGCTCACGACAGCTTCAGCCTTCTTATGTGGGGGTCTGGGGATCTGAACTCGGGTACTCACACTTGCATGTCAAGTGCTATGTATACTGAGCCATCTCCCCAGCACTTAGGACAATTATTTTTAGTGACTGCAAACAATTCCACTGTTTGGGCATATCAAAATCTATCTAGTGAAGGCCAGCTACTGGACATTTAGGCTAGGTCCAGATATTCCTCTCTCCACTTTAACAAGCCACACTGCCACATACACTGCCTGCCTGTCCTCCTAACAAAGAAGCTTCCAGAGGCAAATGTCCTGGAGGCCAGGGCTTTAGGTCAAGGAAGATTCAGCATGCCAGTGTCAAGTCACCAGGTGAGGCTGAGTCCTTACCTTAAGGAAAAACACTACCCTTCCTCCCCAGCATCTCTGTTTCCTCAAACACCCTATCCTTTGAGGTCCATCCCAACTGTCTAGTCCACGAGGTCCTAGGACTGGAAACTCTTGAAAGTTTAAGCCACTGTGGCAGATAGATAAAAACAAAAACAGGTGTGGTGGTGCATACTGGTAGCCCCAGTACTTAGAAGGCTGAGGCAGGAGAATTGCTTCAAGTTCAAGGCTAACCTTGGCTATATAGCAAGATTCTGTCTCAAAAACACCAAAAGAGTTGGAGAGATGGCTCAGTGGTTAAGGTGCTTGCCTGCAAAGCCTAAGGACCCGAGTTCAATGCCCCAGTAGTACCCATGTAAAACCAGATGCACAAGGTGGCACATGCGTCTGGAGTTTTGTTTGCAGTAGCTGGAGGCCCAGGCACACCCATTCGCTCTCTGTCTCTCTCAGTTTCTCATAAATAAATAAATAATTTAAAAACACCAAAAGAAAAAGAAAAGAATAGAGAACATGAGACACAGTTGTCATTTTTCCTGTTGTCCCAGAAGTCACATTAAGAAGGTAAACACGAGGGCTGGGGCTGGCTTGGGGGTGCGGTACACAGCAAAGTGCTTGTCTGACATGCACCAAGTCCTGTATTCTACCCACCATGTCCCTAAGGGGAGAAGAGAAATGAGGAGAAGAAGGAATATATTCAAAATAACACCACTCCAACTATCATTAATATAAAACTGTCCAGGCTCAAATTCATGATTCTCTTGCTTTGACCTCTTGAGTAGCTGGAAATCTAGGCATGCTCCCTGGTTGGTTCAGAAATTTTAACCTGTATATGTGGGTGTGTATGTGTGGGTGTTTGTGAGTGTGTGTGCACACGTGTGCATGGGTGCTTGTGTGTGCCTGAAATCCAGTGCATAGTTTGTACTTGGATCCAGTCACATTTCAAGTGCTCCTGAGCTGGCCGGTTGCACCAAACTAAACCGTGTAGGGGTGGAAGTAAGGTGCCTACTCCCTGTGCATTCTGTGAGAACGCAGGCCTGGCATGAGTGATGTCATCACTGACAGAAGTTGTCGCCATAAAGGTGACAATCAATCAACCACAATCAACCAACCAAACAATCATAAAGTAAAGCGGACAAGGTCTGGCTTGTTTTCACCTTCCATCGGGAGCCCCCGAGTCACCCACTGCCTTCTCTGTTCGTTGTTATATGTCTGTCTTAGTTCATCTTCTGAGCATCTCAAACAGGGTTCCTCATCACTGGTCTCACTTTGGAGAAGAGAGTGCAAAGATTAGGGACATCCCAGAGGCTTCAGGGGACCCAAGTACCATAGCGAGTTGCTTCTCCTGGAAAGCTAAAGGAGCCACCCAAATGAAATAATGTCACTTCAGTTTTGCCCAGTATTTTTCTGAAATGCTTTCTGAATCATTATTTTTTTTTGCAACTGGAACATCTCGCATAGGAAGAGAACTAGTTCGTCACAGTAATCAAGTCTGTTGCAGAGGATGTGTGACGATGTTTGAAAATATAATCCTATGAACATCAGAACTGACAACGCTGAAACATCCCGAGGCTACATCTGCTAATAACAGTCTTTAGCATTCAGGTTGGGCACTCTTGGGTTGGTGCGATCCATTTCACAGCAGAGATGCCCTAACAAGGAACTTCCTCAAAGAGGAACCAGGCAAAGGACAGATTTTTAACGAGGCTCAATGCCTGAAAAGGTGAAGTGTGAGTGAAGAATAAAGGCATGAGATAAAACATTTCTTTCAGAGTCAGATGACAAGATGGGGCCTCACACCAGGAAACGCAACAAAAACTATGTAGAGGTCAGGACTTGTACAGAAAAAGAGCTGCCACATCAGGGCCATTGCCTTTGAGTTTAGGATAAAGCGGGCACCTGAGATGACCTCTCCTGTGGCTGCTGTCACAACCCCCACTCTTCCATTCGCCCACCCGTTCATTATATCTGCCCATCTGCCTACTGATCTACCATCCATCCACTAATGCATCCACCCATCTACTCATGAACCTGTCCACCCACCCACACACGCATCATCCATCCAACCCCGACTTACACACGTATCTATCAATCTGTCCACATACCTACCCACCTGTCAATCAATCTTTCAACCCCTCCATCCATCCACCTATCTATCCATGTATCTATCATCCACCCACATACTCATCCATCTGTCCATCCATCCCTCTATTTCCTCTATGCAGCCACCAACTCTTGTAGCAATCCATCCATCCCATCCATTCCTCCATTCAGCAGTCCCCCATGTACCTATGTATCTACTCATCAATTACTCATCCATCATCCACCTATGTATCTGTCTACCCATTCCTCTAGCCACCATCCACGTACCCATATATCTCTCTATCCACCCTCAATTCATCTACCCATTCATCTTATATATCCACTCATCTGCCTGCCAACCTGCCATTTCTCATCTACCAATCCAACAACCCACTAACTTACCTATGTATCAGTCCACCTACCTATCTGTCCATCTACCCCTCCATCTGTCTATCCCTCCATTAATTCATGTACCCGTCTCTCTATCCATCCACCCACATATCCATCCATACCTTTATCCATCCACCCACTCACATACCATTCTCACCTGTCCTTCCATCCTTTACAGTAGCCCCCTCTCCAGGGGGCCCTGAGGAGCTACTGAGAGGTGAGAGCAAGGCTGATGGTAAGCTATGGCTGGTACAGCCATTCATTTACCATCAGCTGAGTCTCACATGCAGACCAGACTACATGCTAGCAACTGACCACAGAGATGAGTCTTGGAGAGGCCCTGCCTGGAGGATCAAGTCATAGAAGCCTGTTGCAAAGCTAACTGATAACTTGGGATGAGTCAGTGCGATTGCAAAGGAGGGAAGAGCACAAGGATTTTCACATTCTGCTGCTCAATTCTAGGGCTGAGTTTCCATGGCCACTGTGGGCGGTTTTACCCAGGGCAGCTGGACTCTTGTCTGTTTAATGAACACCCACCTTCTAACCTTAACACCATTTATTTATTACTAAAAACATGGGACAGAGGTGACTGGGCAATGCACAAAAGGGCTCTTAGCATACCACAAAAACCACACAGGTGAGAATGCCCGGGGTTGCCTGCTTCCTTACTGCACAATGGCCAAAGAACTCCAGGTTCTGCCTTTGATGGATCTTGCTCATCCCCTTCGCCACTCATTTCAGATTCACACCTTAACCTTTCACAGGGATGGCCAGAGTGGCTTCCAAGATAAAATAAAGAGAAAGCTCGAAGGGGGTCACTGTTGCCCAAAGCGCCATCATAGGCGAGTCTCCGTGGTTTTTACACATCCACACACCATCTGTACTTCTCTTTACTGAATATCTATCTGCCTTAAAAAAAAACACATGGAAAAAAGAAACCTCATCTTGCTATATTCAAGGTACATGCTAAAATAAACACAGGATTATTCAAATACAGAGTGCAGTCATGGGGCCCGGTTGAATGGTTTCTATGATGCATTGTAGCATCATCAGGGGACCTGGCACCGCTGCGAAGGTGAGGGCCTGACCCAGTCAGGTGAACTATGGCTGAAACCCAGCTGGGCCCAGCATCAAGGCGTGGCTTCTTTCTGCTTTGGTACTACACAATTCGGAGGGTAAGTTTTAAACTGAAAGAGATGGCTAAGGAGCTGAGGAGAAGGCGCTGGTCAGAGTACTTGCTACTTAAGCTTGAGATCCTGAGACCATCCCCTTGATTTCTCAGAACCCATCTAAAAAGTCCTGCAGGGGCCAGAGATTGCACTGGGGATCCTTGACTGAAAACTGCAGCTCTGGGCTGAGGGAGAGACCTTCTTTCAAGGAAATATGTGGATGAACAACAGCAGAGGGCACTGGGCATGCTCCTCTGGCCTCTGCACGCACACACGTGTATATGTCACACACATCACATCATATTCTCTACACTCTGGTTAGAAAAGTCTCCCAAAGAGCAAATACAAACAGCACAGTAATGTTAGATGCAATGTCAATGTTAATGCAAATGTTAAATGAGGGTAATGATGCTGGGCTTCTATGGAAAATCCCTTATGAAACGCACACCTGGAAACTACTGGAATGCCTTGATGAGTAGCTTTATTCACGACGACTACCGCATAAGTCACATGCCTGGGACGGTGAGGAGCAGTGTGAGTATATTTGTGTAGGTGCATATGAATGTGAGAATGGGAATTATTAAAGATGGCCCAAGCAGGGCAGCGAGAACACGACTGAAAGCCAGCTGTGGTGGTGCATACACAATCCCAGCACAGGGAAGGAGGCTGGGGGATGGCGAATTTGAGGTTAGCCTGGGTGATGCTACAAAACTCTGTTCAGGGCAGTGATGTGGGTGGGCTGCGGAGACAGCTAGCTCATGGATAAAGCAATTCCTGGGTAACTCTGACTAGATGAGTTTGGACCCTAAGACTTCACATAAAAAGTCAGAAGCTGTGGTGGGCTTTTGTAATCCCAGCACCTCTAAGGAGAGGAGGGAGGCAGAAACAGGAGAATTTCCTGGGAGCTTGCCAGCTGAGCAGTGAACAACAACGAGAGAACCACCTTCAAATGAGATGGAAGGCAAGGACTGATTCAAATGTCAGTCCTCTTACCTCTACATGTGCACACATCCCTACTCACACACATGCATATGCACATACACTAAATAAATGCTTTTTAAAATATTTCATTTATTTGTTAGAGGAAGAGAGAGAGAGAGAGAGAGAGAGAGAGAGAGAGAGAGAGGCAGATAGAGAATGGGTGCACCAGGGCCCCTAGCCACTACAAAAAAACTCCAGACACATGCACCACCTTGTGTATCTAGCTTATATGGGTACTGGGGAATCAAACCTGGGTCCTTTGGCTTCACAGGCAAGGCCCTTAAGCACTAAGCAATCTCTCCAGCACATAAATAGGTTTTTTTTTAAGGTAGGGTCTCACTCTAGCCCAGGCTGACCTGGAATTCACTATGGAGTCTCAGGGTGGCCTCGAACTCACGACGATCCTCCTACCTCTGCCTCCCGAGTGCTGGGATTAAAGGCGTGCGCCACCATGCCCGGCTCCATAAATAGTTTTTAAAAAGCAAAACTGAACCAAATCAAAAGAGAATCCAGTTGAAGCAGTGATGAGATGAGGGTCCATCATTCTCAGAATCTCTTGGAAAGTTGATTACAAGTGGTTTGAGAGTCAAGAGGACTACAAAGCTGGTACCCAGGTACATCCTTCCTCAGCATCTTTGCACTAATTCAGTGCATAGTCTGTCTTAGGCATTCAGAATGTATAAATCCCTTTAGCCCTGCCAACCCTTTATGTAGGTCCTGTTGTCACCTATAGGGAGTTCTGAAGGGCTGTGCCCAGCTCCTCTGTTTAGGGCCAAAACACCATCTGCCTGGCTCCCGAGAATACTGATTTCTGAGAGTCTCAGCTACGTCCTTTACTGAGAATTGCTCTCTACTGAGAAGACTGTCTTTGCCCAAGGATGCAACCCTTCTGGAGCCATCCAGAGCTTGACTGGCTGGCAGTAAACACAAGCTCCAGCCCAGCCCCAGGGCTCCCTGCACACCAGTGGCAGCCTCAGCTGCAGAGCGCTGGGCTTCACCTCTGGCTCTGCCCAGTGGCGCCATCCTCACTTCCTGACAGGTGTATCAGTCTCCTGAGCACTCTGACAGACTTGCTCACAGTGCTCTGTCTGGGCACCTGGGTACTGGGAGCCCAATCCCAGGCAAGAGCACCTCTATAGACAAGGAAGAAGAGAGGCAAAAGGATCAAGTTCTTGCCCAAGTTCTCCAGAGTGCATTGTCAATGACTTCACATCCCTTAGGAAGACAACAAAGGTCAGTCTCCCCCGCCCCCTCACTGTGGCTCTTACCCCCTTCCACCATGTCCAATGTCCCCACTAGACTCGAGGTCTTCACTGGAAAATGAGTGGCTTAAGCAAGCACTGTGGGAAGCTTGATTTTTTTTTTTTTAATTGAGAAAGAAAATGGAGGTGGGGGTCAGGGAGCCAGGGTGTGCAGTTCCATACCAAGTGGCTCTTCAGCTCCTCCTTCACCCCTCACACGGGGACAGGCCATCAGCCAGGCCGGCTAGGCTCGAGTGTCACATGGAGCGTGTGCGAATCACCTCTCCATGAGCACACTCAGGATGGCAGGTATCGGGGTTCAAAGCCTCACATCTTGTCAGCTGCAATTTACATCAGCTGTCTTCCTTGGGTCTTAGGAACCTTCCTTCCTGCTTAGCACACCACGGGCTGACATGTCTTGACGTGTGTATCCAGGGGCATGCTGGCCTCACACAGAGAAATGCACTGGTGGGTGCAGACATTTGCCAAACCGTTTTCATTCGGGATCTTTCCTAAGTGTTTTCGTCAGTGGTGGGATATCTCTAAGGCTAAAATGTATGCTCACTGTTTATATTTTGGCCTTTTTGAAGCATAGGCTACTATGTCTCTACATGCAAAAACAACTGGCTTTGCTAGGATACTATTTGTTAGAAGTAGGTTACAAGTACCTTAATTTCCCTCCAAAATTAGTTAGCAGACTACTTGTGATAGCCTTAAAATAGTGTTAATAATAAGCAGGCAGCTAAATGAAAGCTCTTCTATTAAAAAAAGTAACTTCAGGGCTGAAGGGATGGCTTAGCTATTAAGGCGTCTGCCTGCAAAGCCAAAGGACCCAGGTTCGATTCCCCAGGACCCACGTAAGCCAGAGGCACAAGGGGGCGCATGCGTCTGGAGTTCATTTGCAGTGGCTGAAGGCCCTGGTGCGCCCATTCTCTCTCTCTCTCTCTGACTCTCTCAAATAAATAGATAAACTTAAAAAAAAATTTAAAGGTAACTTCAAAATGACCCCATATTGAGATGGAGGTATAGCTTAGTGGCTTCGTGGGAGTGGGGCCCTGGGTTTGATCCCCAACAGTACAAAACAGAACAGAACAAAGCAAAACAAAACTACTTTAAAGCGTTCCTACTCAGCAGGGAGTTACTGTTTCAAGGGCACATGGCTCCAAGTGAGCCTGATGAGAATATCTGGAGACAGGTGGTGGTGATGGTTGTACAACAATGCACTGGATTATACGGGTTAAGCAGAGGACAGAAATGGTCAAGCTTAGGCTTCGTGTATTCTACCACACTGGTGTGGTCAGGCTAAAAAGGCTGAGTGTCATGGCCGCAGGAAAAGCTTTGTAATGTGACAGGACAAAACAAGTGCCAAAGGAGATGCCAAGGATCACACACGAGTGTGAAGTGCACCCCACATCTGTGTGGATGGTGACATTTTGTGTCCACGCTTGCCTGCACTTTCCCAACCTCTACAATGGACATATTATTTACGAAGTGCACAAGACAAGTGGACATGCTAATTTTAAGCCTGTGAACAAATACGAACATGCAATTTCAGGTTGTGAAATATTCTTCCTACCCTAATGAGGAAAGAGGTGAATAAAATGTAAGGACATCACAGGAGTAGCTGGCCAACTGAGATTTTCTAGAACATTCACACAGATGGTAGAAACCAGGTTTGAGGCGATGGATGGCCTAAAATCAAGGGGCAGAGTCCTGGCTTCAGCCTCACCTCTGACTTGGGTGGTTCCCAACAGTCATATTTCCACCTGGAAAGCGGGGTAGTTAGGGGTGACGGACTCGTTGGTTTATTTCAGTTCCGTGTGTGGTGTCTATGTGAGTGAGTATGTGTGTTCATATGTGTGTGCATGTGTGTGTGGATGGAGGCTAGAGGACAACTTTGGGTGTTGTCCTCAGGAAGACTGTCTTCTTTTTGAGACAGTCTGTCCACTGGCCTGTAGCTTACTGAGTAGGCGAGGCTGGCTGGCCAGTGAGCTCCAGGGTTTTTCTGTCTCTCCCGCCCCAGTGCTGCAGCATTTACGTGGTTACTGGGCCGTCAAATTCAGGTTCTCAGGGTCCTCATGCTTGTGAGGCAAGCACATTTATCTCCCCAAACCTCTTTGGTCAGGAATTTGTCTTCATTGTTTTAATTTTTTATATTTTTGGTTTTTCGAGGTAGGGTCTTGTTCTAGCTCAGGCTGTCCTGGAATTCACTATGTAGTCGCAGGGTGACCTTGAGCTTATGGTGACCCTCCTACCTCTGCCTCCCGAGTGCTGGGATTAAAGGCGTGTGCCACCACACCCGGCAGGAACTTTTTAATATATTTTTATTTTTATTTATTTGAGAGAGAGAAAGACAGAGAGAGCGAGAGGGAGCACATGGGTGCACCATGGCTTCCAGCCACTGCAAACGAACTCCAAATGCATGTGCCACCTTGTGCATCTGGCTTATACAGGTCCTAGAGAATTGAACCGAGGTCCTTTGGCTTTGCAGGCAAGCACCTTAACACTAAGTCATCTCTCCAGCCCAGGATTTTTTTTTTTTTTTAACAAAGGTTAAAAATGAAGGTTGGAAAATAGACTGGTTTCAAGTCCCAGCTTCTCTACTCACTAGTTTTGTAACCTTGGGAAAATTAATTAACTTCTGTTTTCTCACTGACTTAGTGCTGTTAGTATCCACTTAGTGGGGTCATATTAGTTTCAAAGAAAGTAGTCCAAGCTGGGAATCTTCCCCCGCAGCGCGCTGCTCTGTGGAGGTGTCGGTGTGAGCAGCTTGACTGCATCTGAGGGCTACAGGTAGCCTCACTGGCTTGCCTCCCGCCTTTGCTGACTTGCTGGCAGTCATCGAGCCTCTGTGGCTCTTAGCAGTGACATCTTCTGCTTTCTCGCAACCTGAGTGTCCGTCTCCAACCCCTCCTCACTTCTACAAGAGTGCTATTTATATCACATTATCATACTCCAGCATGACCTCAACAAATTACACCTGCAACAACCCTCTATCCAAACAGTCACATTCTTATGCCCTCTGGGTTAGGAATTCAACATATTGTTTTAAATTTTATTTTAGACAGAGAGAGAGACAGAGACAGAGAGAGAGAGAGAGAGAGAGAATTGGCACGTCAGGGCCTCAGCCAGTGCAATTGAGCTCCATACACTTGCACCACCTAGTGGGCCTGTGCGACTTACGCGTGCCTCACCTTTGTGCATCTGGCTTATGTGGGATCTGGAGAGTTGAACATAGGCCCTTAGGTTTTGCAGGCAAGTGCCTTAACCACTAAGCCATCTCTCCAACCCTCAACATGAAATTTGAGGCAGGGGACATGACTCAACCAACAGCAGGGTTTGTTGTGAGAATCAAGTAAGACACTACAGTGAGGAGCTAGGCACAGTACCCAGCATATGGCAAGTACTCACGACTATTGGACATTCCTGTCATCTTTATACCCATTATTACAGTAAGTGGTACTCTGACCTTGCCCCCAGCTCCTCCCAGGTGCAGCCTCTGTTCTCCTCAGGGACCCACATGGTGCCTGCCCTCAGGGTCCCATTCAAATTTTCATAAGCAATACATCCCTCCATGATGTTTTTCCTTATTTCTTTTCTTGATTTGAAGTAAAACTTGTACACCTTGGCGGGCTGCACATTAATTCACACATTGGGAAGTCATGCTGTTTTGATCGCTACAGTGTATCTAACAGCAGCAGGAAGAGGTTGCTTTCTGAGTGGTACATCGTTTCCTGTCAGGTATCACTGTTTAAATGATGGTGAGAGGGTGGCCAAGCAATACCTTGGACACAAAGTGTTGAGACCTCTGAGCTTGAAATGAGAAGCTTGAGCATAGCACTGAAGCTGGTCTACCAGCAATCTGCACCAAGGAACCCCAACATTGCTTCTTCACCTCTCTGCACTATGGTGACCCAATTCATTCAACCAACAAGCATGAATCCCACAGACTGAGACAAGTCTTACTCAGGAGTACAGGGGTGATACCAGCACTACTGTGAGGGGCCCAGGCTTACTGTCCAGGGCTAGGGGAGGCACCCTCGTACCCTGACAGTGCAGAGGAAGAATTACACCACTCTTTTCTACTGACAGGCGTGTCCCTGTCCTGCCCTGCCTACCCTACTTCTTACCTGGTGCCTTACAGAGGCAAAACCTTATATCTCACTCCTCCTGCCTGGCACAGCTGAGCTTGTATAAAGAGCTGGGATGCTGAACGGAATATCAACATTTCTACATATTCAGGAACATGTGCCTGAGTCAGCCTAAGATGGCTAGCCTAGGATAAACTCTTGACCACTGTAGGCTTTGGGATGAATTACTGACTTGTGCCACGCCTCTTTTCTTTAATCATCTATGACAGGATCATTAATTAAATTATTCATTCATTCACCCAATACTTCTCAGGCACCTACCACGTCCCTGGTGTCTGGTCCTAAGCTTTAAGTTGTAACAGCAAACAAAGCAGGCAGCAGCTGAGTCATGCGAAAGGTCCGATAAGCACCAGGATGGGGAGTGGACGGGAGGGAATGGTCGCTTTAAACGGGGTCTTGGGGGAAGACCTCACTGAGCAGGTGACTAGAGGGCAGAGACACAGGACACCAAGGAGGCCAGCTGCAGTCATTAGCACATTGTCCTGTGCTCTTGGAGTGATCTGTCCTTCATCTGAGTATCTCTGGTGTGATGTGTAAGGGGCCTGAGACGCTGCCTGGAATAGGGCCTGGGATACAGTGGAGAGGTGACTGGACTGATTGGCCTGAGTGTGTGTGACTGCGTGGGAGGGAGGAGGTGACAGAGACTGTCCCTGCACTCTGGAGACAGTCGCACAGTGAACGTGATTATTATAGCTGTTGTTGAGCAGTTACTGCTCGAGGATGTTCCTAACAGTCTGAATCACAAACAGGTGCTGATGGGACCCTGGAGAGTTGGAAGGGCGGGGGTGGTTCAGGGAAGGGCACTGAGGGAGTTTCAATGGCTTGTATAAATTCCTGACACCCTGTGTCAAGGCAAGAATTTGGGACTATCTAGTAACAGAACTGAGAAACCCAGGTCCTGGGGACTCCTGTGCTGTCAGTTCTGATTAGTTACTGGGCTACAGTGGCACAAAAGTGCCCCAATAAGCTGCTTCAGGGATAGACATGGAGGGAGCTCTCTGTGTCCATATAGCCCAGAGACGCCAGAGGTGCTTGTCATAGTAAGAGACAAATGAGACTCTCTTGGTGGTGACAACAGGTAAGGGCACAAAGGACATTTGCAGACAGGGTATGAGGGAGAATATTAGGCCATTTGCTCAGGAAAGGGAAGGCCATGGAGGAGGGTTGGCACTAAATTCAACACCTAAGATAACAATTAGGTTACAGTAAAACCTTTCTCTTGGAAATACTTAATTTCCCCCTAGACACACTTCGGTATCTTAGATTGGGACCCTCAGAACATGTGTGTGTGACTTGTCAAAGACATGTTCCCAGAAGGAGGAGGCCAAGTCCAAAGTCGTTTCAGGCGAGGCCAGCTTCAGCTTGATTCCAGGAGCCCAGAAGGCCCCACAGTCCCGCGTGTGTGAGTCATTCCTATGCTGTGATGGCAGACGTAACTTCCAGGTAAAAAGCCTGGGGGCTCCGGGCCATGCTCAGGGAAGACCGCAGGTGGGAGCCATTAGCAGAGCACCTGCAGCAGCTGTGGGATGGGCAAAGCTAGACAAACTCCTCACAGAGGTCCCAGGAGAGCTGGGTGAGGCTCCAGCGGCACCTGGTGCAATTTGATTAATCATGTGTATAATAATGCTGAGCGGTAATTCTGAGGGTGGCTGGGGCTGGAGTGGCACAGAGCTAGACAGGAGGCAGGCCTGTGAGCAGACCCCTTCTTGCTCTAAGTGACTCAGATCCCTAGGGTGAATAAGCCGGAAGGGAGCAAAAAGGCGTGTCCTGCTCACAGGCAGACTTCACTTGGTCCTGTCTTGATATTGACCACTACGGCCTTAATACAGGTGAATAGACTATTTTATCACTGACTGAAAAATGAGTTCATGCATGTGAAGTAGATGGGCACCTCACAGGTATGCCTTGACTGTTCACTGCATTCACTTCTGAATAGTCCTTGTAAGGCAGGCAAGCACAGGGAAGGGGCTTAGCGACCTGGGGCACTGCTGGGCTCAGGCAGTAAGCACAGCCCTTTCCTCACAATGCATGCAGCAGTCTGTCAGCAACCTGGGAGCCCCGCCCCCCACCTGCATCAAGCTGCATGTATTCCCCACTTCAAAAGATGGAACAACTTATTCCCCTAAGCATCCCCTGGTAATGCCCCATGTCTATTCAAACATGTTCCCGGATATATCTGAGATCAGGTGACAGAGGACTGGTCTGGCCTGGTTGCTTTTGGGATATGCACAGTAAGACAAACTAAGTCTCCTGAGTGAACTTTAAGGGAGAAACTCTTATTTAACATTTTTCGTTTTTGCCTATTCACTCATATGCCTATACATATGAGTAAAGTCAGATGCAGCATGGGAAGGGAAACACACAATAAAAAAAAAGGCAACATGACTTATGTCTGTCAATCAAAATAGAGAACTAAGCCAAGTGTGATGGCACATGCCTTTAATCCCCGCACTTGGGAGGCAGAGGTAGGAAGATCATTGTGAGTTCAAGGCCAGCCTTAGACTACATAGTGAATTCCAGGTCAGCCTGGGCTAGAGCGAGACCCTACCTTGAGCACCCACCCCCAAATAGAGAACTACCCAAACTTTGCCCCTTAGCAATGGATCCCTCTGTCCTTCTTGTGGATTCCTTGAAGAGAAGACCCACACACTCATTTAGCAGGGCCCAGGTGGTTCTCAAACTCCTGGTGATCTTCCTACCTCAGCCTCCCGAGTGCTGGGATTAAAGGCATGTGCCACCACGCCTGGCCAGTCCTTTTTACTTTCATTATGTGTGTGAATGTATCTGTATGTATATGATATATGTGTGTGTGTGTACGGCCATGCTCATGACGTGACATACATACGGAAGGTCTGAGGACAATTTGGGGGTACTTGTCCTCTCCTTCCACTTTCCTTGAGACAGGGTCTGCTTTGCTGGGTTTCGTTTTGCTTTTGTTGCTGTGTGTAAGCCAGTCTAGCTGGCCTGTGAGCTTCCAGGTTCTCCTGGGTCCACCTCCTATTGCTGTAGGTACGTTGATCATCACACATGTGCCACTTTGTGTCTGGTTTTGTGTAGGTGTCGGGGAATTGAACTCAAGCTGACAGGCTTGCAAGCAAACACCTTTAACCACTTCCCTAGCCCCCTAATGCTATTTATTATCTCAATCAAATTCACTTTAAAAAAACCCCACTCCTCTGAGCTAAGTGAGTGTGTCAAATATAGACACAAATATGTGGCATGACATTCAGCTTCTATAGTACACTGGAAAATAAAACCAGCAACCCGTAACATCAGACAGGTAGGAGAGAAAGGCCAGCCCTCAAAGATGCCATTTAACTGTGTTCACACATATGTGTGAAATTCTCTGGAAAAAAAAATGTCTGTCAATCAAACACAGACCACCTTCGGGATGGTATCAGTGCCAGACAGTAGTGGGAGTGGCACGTTGGGATATTGCACTGCCCCAGGGATGAACCTGTAAACTTTCTCCTGCTGCCTACCTTACTCGGACTACTTGGAATTTCAACCGAACTGGCTTTATGAGGTTTTCTTTTTGTTGGCTGGGGTAGGATTGTGACAGTGGGCGATACCTGAGTCTTAGTAGAGATAATTTGAAAATTATGCTGGCTAGGGCTGGACTCCTCTTGGCCAGCAACAAAGCACGCGGGCACAGAACTCTGTGCTGAGGCATGCAGTTCTCCTTGCCCTCTTGATGAGATCACTGTGGGGAAAAGAGCCGGCAGAGGTGAAGGGTCTGAACTTAGCGGGTGGCCTCTGGGACAGATGTTGCTTTGAGAAGCACAGACCTGCAGCTGGTTATGAGAGGCTGGCCGAGGGCGAATGATGGATCTATTGTCTGGAGTGTACAGGTCACCCCCCTTCCAGCTCTGAAGGCTTCTGTTCCGAACCCACCCACGGGAGTGAGGGGAAGTCACTGGAAACTGCTTAGCAAGAACAGAATCTTCTTTTCAAGATAGGCCAGGAGCCTCCTGCTTTGTCCCTTTGGGAAGATGCTCCTGGAAGCCATATGGCATGCACAGCCCAAGAAACTTGGGGAAAACTCTGTATGCGTCACATTGTTATCTGGTGTAAAAGGAGATTCTGTCAATTTAGTTTAGTAGATGCCATAAACTAAATGTGATGACTTCTAAAAGATTATTTGGGGCTAGGAAGGAAGATAACTCAGTTGGTAAAGTGCTCACCAGGTGTAGTGGCATGGGCTGGTGAGGCAGAGACAGGCATATCCCTGGGGCTCACTGGTCTGCCTGTTTACATTACTTGGTGAGCTCCAGGCCAGGGGACAGTACTTGAGGAATAACAACTGAGGCTGTTCCCTGGCCTCCTCATGCACACACATTTTATACACACTAAAAAAGAAAAAAGAAAAAAAAGACTAATCTGAGTGCTCTGCCAAAGGGGGTATCATGGAATGAGCAATGTTATTTCCGTCTTAGGCACTGAGTACATTTACCCACTTGGAGGTTGAGGAGAGCACCCCTGTTCCTTGTTCTGAAAGTCTGGCTTTGGTTTTTACCTGCTTGCTTGGCAAAAGTCTCCAGGTATGTTTTGAAGGGCTGTTGTGGTGGTTTGATTCAGGTGTCCCCCATAAACTTAGGTGTTCTGGCTGCTAGGCTCCCAGCTGATGGGGACTTGGGAATTAACAGCTCCTGGAGGCAGTGTATTATTGGGCGTGGACTTATGGGTGTTATAGCCAGTTTCCCCTTGCCTGTGTTTGGCACACTCACCTGCCTACCCTCTGCTCATGCCATTGTTTTCCATTGCCACCAAGGAGCTTCTCCCTCGAGCCCATAAGCCAAAATAAACCTCTTTTTTCCCCCCCGCAAGCTGCTCTTGGTTGGGTGATTTCTGCCAGCAATGTGAACCTGACTGCAACAGCTGTCATGCCCAGTCAATGAACCTAGTGCATCTTTGTAAGGAAAACCAAGTTCAAAGAGTCTATTGAGCCCTGCAGTTCTGAACAGTGATTTGCACATGGCACAGGGATGTACCCACAGGGTACATGTTGATTACTGATCTCTTACATTTGTTTACTGAACTCCAAGAACATGGCAAGTGGTGTTTTGGTCTTTACTCTCCTAAAGGAGCCATGGCCTTCCCTCCAGGGGACCTTGGATACTGCCAAGCAATGCTTCATCTACTTGTCCTTTAGCCCAGAGGACAGGGGTAAGGGTATCTTGAGGGCAGGACCATGCATTGCTCCTCTCTCCACTCTGCACACCCAGCACAGGGTCTGCTATAGTGCAATGAAATATCCTAACACCGGATCAAATAATCTAATAAGTGCATAAATTTAGGGCCCCAAGTGCTTGCTCTCTGTCTCTCTCTCTGTGTGTATATAGTCCCAAGTGATTCTGAAGGTTGCTACCTGGCAATCACCCAGAGGCTTGCTAGAACATGGATTTCTGGGCCTTACTAAAAGACCAGTGAATGACAAGGTATAGAGTATAGCACCCGAATTTCAACAAAGCTCCCTGGGAGCGTCTCAAGCATTCTAGACATTCAGAAATCAGGGCTGAGGTGCATGCCAAACCTCTGTCCCCTTCAGAAGTGGATCCTAAGTGTTCTCTGAGCATTTTAGACCTCCATGGGCATTTCTGGCCCAAGTTTCCCACGCATGATGGCAGAAGAAGGGTTCTTGGTGAAGAAGCATCATGGGATTTCTGTACCATGCAAATCCTCCAAAGCCAGAGGTGCACAGCCCACCCAGGCCGCTGGAGGCAGCAGAGACACTGATGTCCATTTCTGTGGGCTCTGGAGGAGCTGATGGGCATGAGGGCTCCCAAGCAGATGTAATGGAGCCGGGCCCCAAGCTAAGCTGGACGTCCATCCTGGGATTCATAAAAGAAATTTCTTCGTCAACATGCCAGCCAGGAAGCCCAGGCCACACTTCCAGCAGAGTGCACACACTGAATCAATTGGAACTGAGTCATGGATATAATTAATTTAATGCATTTAAACGATTTTCCGTATAGTAAACATACTGAATGAGGGTGACCCAGAATAAAGTGTCTGCCTGAGAGTGGAAAAATGGAGGCCGTGTGTGCACATAATGAAAACCCTATAGCAAATGGAAAATGCTCTAATTTATTTTCACCATCCTGTTCCTTTCCTCCCTAACTCTCTATTGATAGGCTGAACTTGGCCTTCTGTGGTCTCCTTAGGCCATAGAGGCACTTCTTATTGTGTCAGAAGACATACTGTTTTTGGTGATTGAAAGACAATTTTAATGAAACCTGTCTGCAACCCAGTGCCAGGTGCATATTAATATATGACAAAGGGAACAAGTGGGAGATAAAACAAAGTGCCAAATGGTTTCACTTTGCAGCCTTTCTCAACTAAAGGAGACCCTCACAGAGAGAAGGGCATGGGGGGGGGGCTGGATGGAGGGGTTGCTGGTCCGTCTAGCAGCTTGGCTCTGCTAAATCTCATTGCTGGGGGACTGTGACTGAGTCATTTCCCTCCCCTAGATCTCACAGTTTCACCTGCAATATGAGGGCCTTGGATTTGAGGACCTTTAAGACTGCATTCAGGTCTGACATTTGCTGAATTATGAGTCACAGACTGGAGCAGGCGTCAAGGAATTTCCCATTGAAAAGAAATTCATCTTCAAGCCCTGGAAAGCATTTTAGGCAGTCTTAGCTAATTGCTCATCAAGTAGCGATTATTTGGCTTAGTTGAAAGAGTGCTCTTAGAAGGGTTATAAATGATCTTCCTGGAAGCTGCGCAAAGGCTCCGAGGCAAAGTGCTGAGTTCTGGGATTGGGGAAACAGCGGAACGCTTCTGAGCATCTGCAGCCCTCCATCATCAGGGTAGCGTGAGCTCACTCTACCAACAAGGAGCAAACCCAGAAATAAGCGTGCCCACAGTTCGGAGCAATTCTGTCCCCTGTTACCCCTCTCTGAGTATGATGAGTTGGTACTACAAGGGGAGGGGAGCTGGGACTGAGGGAAGGGGCTGTGGGGAGAGGGCTGGACAGGTTGGGTCGGGGCACCTCTGCTAACTGAGAAGCTACTCTTCAAAGTGTTTATTTCCCCTCTAATTTTTATGAGACAGGCTCTCTCTATGTGGCCCAGGCTGGCCTTGAACTCATTATGCTCCTATCTCTGCCCCCTAAGTCCTGGGATTATAGGCATATGCCATCACATTGACTTTGTGTGTGTGTATCTAGTGTGCATGCATGTGTGTATTCATATGTGTGTGGGTGCACGTGTGTGCAGCTGCCCATGCATGTGTCTGCCCATGCTTGTGAAGGTCAGAAGATAACCTTGGGTGGCATCCTCAGGAAAGCCATCCATTCCTTTTTGAGGCAGGGTCTCTCATTGGTCTTGAGCTCTTCCACTGGGCTAGATCATCTGGCCAGTGGCCCCAGGGATCTGCCTGACTCTGTTTCCCCAGTTTAAATCAGTTTTATATACTTGGCTCTAGGTGGGATTTTATAACAAGGGGTTCTGAGGATAAAGACATTTTAAACTATAGTTGAGGAAAAATGCTGTGTTTCTAGCCTGGATCCAGGCTGTGCTATAAAAATGTACTTGGCCAATAATTGCACAGAATCCTTATGTCTGAATGTGGGAGTGGATGTCTGTGTTTAGGTCTCTCTTCCCAGGAATGTTGGAAACCAACTTCTCTTTTAGCAAACCTCAGAGCTTCCCACCAGCCAGAGCAATGATGCTCAGATCTAGCATGCATTAGAATCACTGGAGGGCTGTGAAGGAGCTAGATGCCTGGGCCACAGCCCCAGAGCCCAATTCAGTGGGTCTGAGCCCAAGAACATGATTTTCTAAAAAGCTCCTGGGTGATGCCAACCATACTCAGTAGTTGGTCTATAAGAATTAGGCCGGTCTCTTTAACTTGTCCCTCCAGAGCTAGGCCCCAATTTCATCTTCCCAGCCCCATCATCCAGTTCAGGTAACTGTATACTCTCTCGTCCCCACCCCACACTTCCAGCATGCGTCATCTGATCAGGCCACCAGCTATCTGTGCACATATAGCACCTACCACCACTCAAGGCAAGGCTCCAGTGCCAGCCCTTCCAAGAAACCTTCCCTGGCTTTTCCACAGAGGTTGCAGCCATGCCTTCAGGCTGGTGGAACCGCCTCCCAGTTCTGACCATGCTTAACCTTTCAATTTCAGTTTTGTTCAGGTTTTATCCCCATATCTGGGCCACAGGGTCCAAGACAAGGAGCCTGTCTTAGATGACATTCACACCACTGTGCACACGTGAAGCTCCTGTGTTGACGAGCCCACCACACCACTAGCATCCTGAACACACCCTCCAATCCTGAGTGAACTCCCTACATCTCTCCTCATATCTGTTTTTCTTTGTGTATGTATTCATGTGTGCATGTGTGTGTGTGTGTGTGTGTGTGTGTGTGTGTGTGCATGTATGGAGGCCAGAGGTCAATATCAGTTGTCTTTCTCAATTGCTCCCCACCTTCTTTTTTGAGACTCACTGATTTGATGGGCTAGCCAACAAATCTCAGGGATCCTCTTGTCTCCACCTCCCCAGTGCTGTTATTACAGGGGATGCTACCACACCCAGATTTTCATGTGGGCATTAGGGGCATTAGGCTTTACTCACCAAGTCATTTCCCCAGCCCCTCGTCATACCCCAGGACAGTCTGGCGCTCTAAGTGGCTGAGACCTCAGAAGAGCACCCAGTCACCCATCCTTCAGGCACGCTTCCTTTATTCGTTTGGAAGAGGGTCTGTGGCATATACAGCACCGTGAGACACAGAGCCATGTCCATGCCAAGAACGCAGTGACTGGCAGCAATTAAGGTCTAGACCCAGGTTCCAATGCCAGGGCTGCCTGACTCGCTGTCTAAAGCGCCATGCTCTAGGCGCCTCAGTTTTTTAAAAAAACTTTAACAATGAAGTTTAAATTATTTATTTATTTATTTGAGAGAGAAAGAGGGAGACAGAGAATGGGCATACCAGGGCCTCTAGCCACTGCAAACAAACTCCGGATGCATGTGCCACCTTGTGCATCTGGCTTACGTGGGTCCTGGAGAATTGAACTTGGGTCCTTTGGCTTTGCAGGCAAGCGCCTTAACCACTAAGTCATCTTTCCAGCCCCTTTTAAGCTTTTTTAAATTGACAACTTCCATAATTATAGACAATAAACCATGATAATTCCCTTGCCTCCCCCACTTTACCCTTCACAAATCCACTCTTCATCATATCTACTCCCCTCTCAATTAGTCTGTTTTTTGATGTCATCATCTTTTCCTCCTATTATGAGGGTCCTGTGTAGGTAGTACCAAGCGTTGTGAGGTCATGGATATCGAGGCTAAATTGTGTTTGAATGATTGCATTGTAAGCAGTCCTATCCTTCCTTTGGCTTTTTCTTTCCACCACCTCTTTCACAATGGACCCTGAAGGCTCCCTCCTCATCTTTAATGTGAACAATAATAGTATCTGCTTCCTATGGGTGGCACAAAAATGCAATGAGACCAGGAGCTGGCATTTCCTGGGTGCTAGCACTGGGCGTATATGCTGGAATCTACTTAAGCCACCTAGCCCAGTGTCTCGGGCTAGCATGGAATCCCTGGATAAACATTCAGGAAAATATTAACCATGATCTGTGCTAGCTTTCCCAGCTTGTATGCAAGACATATGTTAATATCTGTATTTCCCCAATGAAAAACTTGAGGCTCTGATCAGGGAGCCCTCACAATAGCAAGTATCTGCAAAGGACCACTGTTGTTGTTCTTCTTTTTCCTTTCTTTTTTGTACTGGAGATCGAACCTAGGGCCTTGACAATGCTAGACAAAGGCTTTACCACTGAGCTACACTCCTCAGCTCTCTTTTTACTTATATGTATATATATATGTGTGTGTGTGTGTGTGTGTGTGTGTATTTTTTTTGGGTTTTTCGAGATAGCGTCTCACTCTAGCCTAGGCTGACATGGAATTCACTGTGTATTCTCAGGGTGACCTCGAACTCTCATGGAGATCCTACTACCTCTGTCTCCCGAATGCTGGGATTAAAGGCGTGCACCACCACACCCGACTTTACTTGTAATTTTAAGACAGGGTTTCACTGAATTGTCCAAGTTGTACTTGAACTCATAAGTAGCCTAGGCAGGAATTGAACCTTAAGAGCCTCCTGCCTTAGCCTCCCAAGTAGCTAGAATATTTGGCCTGCACCACCAAGCCTGGCACAATGGATAATCTTTATATCTCTTTTGTAAGGGAGGCGTTTCCATTTTGTGAATGAAACAAGGTAACTTGTAAACGAAGATCCAGGATTTGAACCTGACTTTGTCCAGAGCTTCTGTGAGCTCCCCACCCCCACCCACCCTGGGTGATAAAGTGCATTTGGCCCCTGCACTTTCAGTCCACACCCTTCCTTAACTGAGAGAGAGGCGTTAACCCAGTGTGTCAGAGCGCGCACACTCCCGTCCTCCCCTTCCCTCCTTCCAACCATCTCACAGTCCTGCAGTGCAGGGGAAGTTCCTTCAGTGACTTCATAGAACAGATCACGTATCAGGAGGTGCATAGCAGCCCCTCTTTTGCATGCATGACCCCCAAGAGCATGAAGAAACATAGCTTAGCGGCGTAGGACTCACTGTGACTCCGAAGAAGTTGGTCTCATTCATGGCGTTGAGGATGATCCTGCCCAGCGTGTGGTCCGTGTAGTTAAAGTCCTGGATCCGCTGGTGCCGGCTGCTGGCGTGCAGTGTCTCCATGGCTCTCTGTAGAGTCTTGGCAATGACCCAGATGCCATCGTAGGCATACCCATGGAACTTGCTGGGTCCCACGCCTGACCGCTTGCTGTTGTATTCTCTCTCGTACTGCTGCGGAGTCTGGAAAAGGGAGGGGATGGAGGACACCAAGTTGCAGCAGGGACATCGGGCACACTGATACTCTTCAGTATCTATCTGCAGTGTGCATGGCATGGTCCTAGGCTCAGTGTCCATTCTGTCACTTCCTTCTACCACAACCTCCTAAGGTGGGGACCACTACTCCTCCTCCTTTATAGATGAGGAAAGTGGCTTGCCTCATCTCACAGTTAATGAGTGACAGTGATAAGATGGAGCCCTGCCTTCCTGGAGAGACTTGGCAGAGGACATAATATACCCTAAGCATTTGCCCTGCTCCCCACAGGCTCATGTGCTGGGACACTTGGGCACCAGCTGGTGGTTCTGCCTGGGGACATTTTCATCTTTAGCAGTGAAGTGGGTCACTAGGGCTGGGCCGTACCGTTCTGCAGCCTGGCCTCCCTTCCTGTTCATTCTCTGCTTCTTGACTCTAGTGAGATGTGTCCAGCTGCGTTCCTGCTATCATGCCTTCTTCACCATAAATCTTCCCCTCAAAACCGTAAGGCAGATTAAACTCATTTCCTGCCATAAGTTGTTTCTGGCTGGGTATTTGTCCACAGCAATGAGAAAGTGACTGATAGGAGGCCTGCAGCTGGAGCGCCATGGAGCCCAGCCTGACATGTGGAGAAACTGAAGCTGTATACAAGTCAACAAACTGTTTAGTGTGATATTTTCAGTTTCTCAATTAATGAATACACATTTCAAATGATCTGAAAGGCCCAGTTTGAATTTGGGATTGGGGAATTCCTCAGAGCCTCAGGCCTGACGTTGCACAAGAACTGTCCTTGCCGGGTGAGTGCAGTTTCCTTTCTCTCCTTCTTCCCAGTGGTTCCAGCCTTTAGCCCATCCAGGCTCATTCTTCACTTCCCCAGACCCCCAGCTTCAGGGGCCATCAGATCACCCCAGAGGCACAGGCCACCCCTAAGACCTGGAGCCAATCAAAGACAGAGGTCGGCTCTGGATATGGCCCTAGGACACAGACAAAAAACTCTGGGTGGTCTAGAATCCAGAAGATTCTGGATAGGCCTAACTCACACACCATGACCTTGTGGATTCTGAGCCCTGTGAGGCCTGGGCAAGACACTTTTGGAGATGTGCCCCAGGGCAGGTCTCATGTTCCCAAGAGATACTAGTCATGTCTGTGAATAACTCCACATTAGGAAACAGATTTTTTTTTTCTCCCTTTGAGCTGAGGTTTTTTTTGCATGTGGATGTGTTTAGTCCGCATGCATGCATGATGTGTATTTGCACGTGTGTGGCACATGTGTGCCGTGTGCATGTGTGTGGAGGCTGATATCGCGTGCCTTCCTTGCTCGCTTCCCGCTGCACTCACGGAGGCAGAGTCTCTCACTGCACCCAGAGCTCCTCGACTCCTAGTCTATCTGTTAGTCTCCACTGGCCTTGCTGATCCCGTCTGCTTCCTGAGCACCTGGTATTCCCACAGGTGCCGGGTCTGAATGTGGGTCTTCATGCTTGTGTAGCAAATGCTTTATCCCCGGGGCTATGTCCTCAGCCCCTGAGCTGAATTTTATGGAGGAATTTCATTGGTGATACTGACATATCGATTATACAGACTGCAGAAATCATCTTTTCACCCTGGTGCCAGAGTTCACCCTACCACATGATGCCACCAGGAAATCCCATGATCTTCTGTCCCTTCCTAGGCCTTTTCTCACATGCCATCCAACCTCCTTGGCTAGAAATGTCATCAGAACTTCATCTACAGGAAACCCTCCTTGGTGACCAACCCCACAGACTCACCATAGACTCCTAGTCTTAGAGGTGATCACACCATCCCCATCATGTATAGCCCAAGACACAGAGAGATGCAGAGATGTGTACAAGGCCACCCAGCTGCATGTGTGCGCAGCCAGATGAATCAAGCTATCAAGCTGTTTTGCCTTTGACTCTGGAGCTAGGCCCTCAAGGGCAGCGATGAGGGGAGGGTTACAGGGCCAGAGCCCACGCTGATAAGAAGCAGGGGCTCTTTCAGGGCTACCCAGAGAGGTGCCTCCAGCTGTGGCCCCCACGGGAGGTGCATCTGTCTGTCCAAATGGAGTATATCCAGCAATGAGCCACTGCCTTCCTTCTTTTCTAAAGCCCCCCTGGAGATGCAGGTTGTTCCCCCTCCCTGCCACTCATCTCTGGTCATTACAACTATTGGTCAAAACCCAGGCGTAACTGTCTTCAACTCCCAGAGGACCATGCCTCTGGGCCAGCTCAGCATCTCCATCTGAATCCCAGGGTAAATCTTTGCATCTCAATGTGTCCTAACAACTGTGCTGCCTCTCCTAGGGGGAGACATGCCTTCCTTAAGCCTTTTGCTATTTATATGGGAGCTGGGAACTCAAACGTAGATGGTCTCAGACCTTCTCAGGCCCTCCTGCTTGTGCAGCAAGCACCCTCTCCCCAGGTCCAGATCATTTAATTTGAAAAACCACTGACAATTTGCTAAAAAATTCTTTTTTAAAAAAAAATTGAATTTGCATTTTTCTAATAGAGTAAGCTCCTTTCAAATATTGACCAAAATTTGTTTACTTCTTGAGTAAATTTCCTTTGTATACCACAATGCCTTTTACTAGTTTGTTTTAAAGAATCCTGCTATTTTTTCCATTTCTCTTTTTTTTACAAGTTGGCTATATTTTCTTGGATATTTATTTATTTAATTTACTGTGCTGAGGACTGGACCCAGGGCCTCATAATACTGGGCAAGTATTCTATGATTGAGCTACAGTCCAGCCCCGATATTTACTTTTTATTTTGGGATAGGATCTTGCCAAGCTGTCTAGACTGGTCTTGAACTTAAAAGCCTCCTGCCTCAGCCTCATGAGTAGCTGGGATCATAGGCCTGGAGCATCATGCCCAGCTTCTTTGACTTTAAAGTATGATTTGAGTTTATATATTACCAGTCATTTGGATGTATATTTCTCTAATCAATTACTTTAAGCATGAAAGTAATGGGGACCCCTGATTTCTGTCTTGGATTTTGCTCCACATGTTCTCTGCACACAAAGGCATGCCATGGTGGGAGGTGTCTGCGCTCGTCAGCTTTCTGTGTCTGTAACAATACACCTGTGCCTATCACCTTCAATAGAGACAAAGTTTCTTTAGCTGTGGAAGTTCCAGTCCTTGTCCCTTGTTTTGTCAGCACCTCGTGGTAGGAATGTGTTGTGTAGCAAGCAGGCTCACAGTCAGGGATCCACTGTCCCACAATTCCTTTCCAGTACATGGCCCCAGTGACCAAAGGACCTTGCACTAGGCCCCACCCCCCAGAGGTGCCACCACTCCTTAACAGCACCATTCAGGGGACCAAGCCTCTATCTAACACATGTCCTTTAAAGGACACTGGTCCAAACCATAGCAGTGTCCATCTTGAATTCCAATTGCTCAACCTCCTGGTCCATTCAGATGACATTTCTAGATACTTCTCAACCAAATCATGTTCCCAAAACAACTTCTAACAATTTTGATGATCTTCTAAAAGCAGGTGGTTGTCATGGTTTGGATGAAAATGTCCCCCACAGGCTCATGTGTTTGGATTGGTTCTCAGCTGGTGGTGCTGTCTTGGGAAGTTGTGTTAACTTTGGGAGGTAGAGTCTAGCTGGAGGAAGTGGGTGGTTGAGGGTGAGATTTGAGGGTCAAGGATCCACTCACTTCCTGTCCAAGTCTCTGTTTCCCGGTCAGCCATGAAGATGTGAGCAATGCAGACTACAAGCTCCTGCCCCACCACGACTGCAAGTTGCTCCTGCTGCCTTCCCTACCCTAAGGTACTGCAACCTCTTAAACTGTGAGACAAGAGATCCTTCCTCCATTCAGCTGCTTCTTGTCAGGTATTTGGTCACAGCAATGAAAAGAGTAACTAAGGCAAGAATGGACACCTGTGGTGAATATGTCCAGAAAGGTCTCAAGAGTAGTAACTTGCGGCATCTTTTATTTTTATTTTTAAATATTTTATTTTTATTTATTTATTTACTTGAGAGAGAAGAAGAGGGAGAGAGAGAGAGAATGGGTGCACAAATGAACTGCAGACACATGTGCCACCATGTGCATCTGGCTTACATAGGTCCTAGAGAATTGAACCTGGGTTCTTTGGTTTTGCTGGCAACAGCCTTAAGTACTAAGCCATCTCTCCAGCCCTTGGGGCATCTTTTTTAAACTTTCTTGATACAATGTGTTTGTGTGTGAGTGAGCATATGCACACATATGTGTAGGAGGTCATAAGGGGACCAAGATCATACTGCCTATTTAAATGTGGCCTTGGGACAACACAGGCCACTGTGTTGCTTTCCACAGATGTCATTTAGAAGTCCATATTTGTTTGCATGTATATGTGTGTGGAATGCACAAATGTTCATATGTATGTGGACATGTGTGTATGCACGTGTGTGGAGGCCAGAGGTAGATGTTGGGTGTCTTCTCCAATCCCTCTCTACCTTACCTTCGAGACAGGATCTTTCACTAAACCTGGAGCTCACTGATTCTGCTAGTTTTGAGGGGGGTATAGCTTGGGTGACAGGACCCCTGAAGGTAAAAAAGGCATGTTTTACCCTGAAGGTAAAAAAGGAATGTTTGCACTTGCTAGAAATCAAAGAGGATCTGACTTTTTATGTCTTGCCTAGTTCCTTAGACCTGTTTCTCCACAAACAACTAGTACCCCTTTTGGGAGGGAGGTCTTTCATAGGATTTAAACATTGTGGTTGATCAAGTTCAGTCCCCGGAACTTGGTGTCAGAGCTAGCCTCTTCCCGAGACAGCCCCTAGTCCTAAGCAACCAGCTGTCCCTCTGGCTCACCTGAGCTGGAAGACAGCCCACTACTATGAGGTTATAAATACCTTTGCAAGGGGAGGGCAGGCTCTCTGACCACTTAGGAATTTCCAGCTGTAGGTGAGTTTTTCCCTATGCCCATGCCCAGCTGGGAGGGCTCCCTAGCCCTACTCTCCACATGGGTTCCTTTCCCTGCCCCAGCTCCCCATGTGGCAGGAGCTCCTTGAACTTTTCTCTTTTCTTTCTGGAGTTTTTTTTTTTAAATTTTTTTAGAGAGAGACAGAGAAAGAGATAGAATTGGCATGCCAGAGCCTTAGCCACAGCAATTGAACTCCAGACACCTAGTGGGCATGTATGACCTTGTGTTTGCCTCACCTTTGTGCATCTGGCTTATGTGGGATCTGAAGAGTTGAACATGGCTCCTTAGGCTTGGCAGGCAAGTACCTTAACTGCTAAGCCATCTCTCCAGCCCTTTCCACAGTCTTTTTCCCCCCCAGGTCATCCATGTGGGATCTCTAGCCACATGGGTGCCCTTCCTTGGCTTTGTACATCCCTCAATAAATATAATCTAATAATTATCCTTCTCAGTCTTCTTTTCTTATGTTTCATTTATTTATTTATTTGAGAAGGAGTGAGAGACAGATAAAGAGAGAGAGAGAAAGAGAGAGAGAGAGAGAAGAGAGAAAGAGAGAAAGAGAGAAAGAGAGAGAGAGAGAGGAAGAGAGAGAGATTGGGGGCTCCAGGGCTTCCAGCTACTGCAAACAAACTCCAGATGCATGTGCCCTCTTGTGCATCTGGCTTATGTGGGTCCTGGAGAATCAAACTGGGATTCTTTGGCTTTGCAGGCAAATGCCTTAACCACTAGGCCATCTCTCCATCCCTCAGTCTTCTTTTTTTTAAACTTTCTTTTTTTAGAGAGAATGAGAGAGAGAATTGTTGTGCCAGGGCCTCAGCCACTGCAATCGAACTCCAGATGCTTGTGCCACCTAGTGGACATGTGTGATCTCACTCCTTCCTCACCTTTGTATGTCTGGCTTAGCATGGGATCTGGAGAGTAGAACATGGGTCCTTAGTCATCGCAAGCCAGAGCCTTAATGGCTAAGCCATCTATCCAGCCCTCAGTCTTCTTTTTTATTCAGTTCTTTGATTAAAATTAGAAATGAACCTAGGGTTTGAGGTTCCAGGACTTTTCTGGACCCTTGGCATCCCATTATAATTTAGCTGGACAGCAAGCCCTAGGGATCCCCAGTGCTGAGAACATGGGTCCCCGCCACCATGCTTGGCATTTACATGGGTGCTGGAGATCTGAACTCACGTCCTCACACTTGCCCTGTAAGTACTGTCCTGACTGAGCCATTGCCCCAGCCGTAAATCTATTTATTTTTCTTCTTCCCTGGGACAAGGAGCAGGAGCAGGAGTAGGGCCAAGAGTGTGAGAAGTGAGGTTGTTTACCACATTCCTATGAGCAGGTGTAGCCAAGCTGAAAGGTGACCTCATTATCACTCTTTGCTACTGTTCCACATCCTAGGCTATTTATCACTGCTCCCAGGTGATGCCAGCAACCATCTCCCATGGGCCAAAGAATGACAGCAAGAAGAAATGCTCTCACAATTGTCAGAGAAGGATTAGCTGTTCCTAATGCAGTCCTCCATTAATTAAGACAGGGGGATTTCTTCCACTGGAAAGCTGATGTTGGATTCTAATTATTTGCTCGTCCTGAAGTAATGTTTGTCATAAGGTGCTAGAAGTTTCTGAGGAAATAACTTTATATAAATGGTCTTTCTTATTTACAGTTTATGCTTATGTGTATTTTTGAGAGACAATTGTTAGAACTTGGAACAAATTATATATATATATATATATATATATATATATATATATAATATTTAATTTTATTTATTTATTGGAGAGAGAGAAAGAGGGAGGGAGGGAGGGAGAGAGAGAGAGAGAATATGAATTGGCACGCCAGGGCCTCCAGCCACTCCAAACAAACTCCAGATGCATGTGCCCCTTTGTGCATCTGGCTTATGTGGGTCCTGGAGAATTGAACAGGGATCCTTTGGCTTTGCAGGCAAATGCCTTAACTGCCAAGCTATCTCTCAAGCCCATAAATATATTTTTTAAGTCAGAATTCCTTTGTTAACATTAGCTATTCTTCAGTGGGAGACTCTATTTATTAACTTTTTTTGAATAGTCACCTTTTTTAAAAAATTTATTTTATCTTATTTATTTCGGGGGGGGGGAGAGAATGGGCATGCCAGGGCCTTTGGCCACTGCAAATGAACTCCAGATGCATGCGGCACCTTGTGCATCTGGCTTATGTGGGTCCTGGAGAATTGAACTGGGATCCTTTGGCTTTGCAGGCAAATGCCTTAAGTGCTAAGCCATCTCTTCAGCCCACAAATATATATATTTTAGGGCAGAATCCCTTCATTAACACTAGCTATTCTTCAGTGGGAGTCTCCTTTTATTAACTTTTTTTGAATAGTCATTCTTTTTAAAATTTTATTTTTGTTTATTTATTCCAGAGAGAGAGGGAGAGAAAGAGAGAATGGGCACACTAGGGCCTTTGGCCACTGCAAATGAACTCCAGATGCATGCACCACCTTGTGCATCTGGCTTACGTGGGTCCTGAGGAATCAAACCTGGGTTCTTTGACTTTGCAGGCAAGTGCCTTAACCGCTAAGCCATTTCTCCAGCCCTTATTAACTTTTTATTGACAGTTTTCACATATGTATATATGTTTAAATATTATTTACTAATTTATTTGCAAGCAGAGAGAGAAGAGAGATAGAGAGAATGAGCATCCAGGGCCTCCAGCCACTGCAAATGAACTCCAGATGCATGTGCCACTTTGTGCATCTGGTTTTATGTGGGTACTAGGGAATTGCACATGGGTCATTAGGCTTTGCAGTAAGTACTTTAACTACTAATCCATCTCTCCTGACCCATAATTTGTTTTGATCACAATCTCCTCCCAATACTTTCTTTTGTTCCCTCTCCCCACCTTCCCTTCTATTTTGATGTCATTTTCCCCTCCTCCATTATCCATAGCAGAATGCTGATGGGCCCAACATTGTGCAGGTCTTGTTCAGGTAAAAGCAGTCCTTATGAGTTCATGAATGTGATGGCCACTTCATATCCAGGGAACAGGATTCTAACACACTTCTCCCCATTCTCTGGGTCTTACATTCTTTTTTTGTGCGCCCCCCCCCAGCTCTTGCATTCTTTCTGTCGCCTCTTCCACAATGTTCCTAGAGCCTTGGAGGGTGTGATAGAGTTGTTTCATTTAGTGCTGAACACTTGGCAGTCACTTATTTTCAGCACTATGACAAGTTTTGAGTCTCCCCAGTAATCACCTCAACTGCACAAAGAAGCTTCTCTGACTAAAGGTGAGGACAGCACTAAGAGATGGACATAAACTTACATCCTTAGCTGGCAATTTAATGAATACACATATCCATTCAGCCAAGGGACAACAATAGCCTCCTTTCTAGGGTCCATGACCTTCCTAGCCACAGGCTTTTGCTTGTTTTTTTTTTTTTTTTTGTCTCAGGTTTCAGGCACAAACCAGCCCATCCTATAACATTATTCTTGGTGTCTCTTAATAGAAGCTCCCAGGTGTTTGCTGAGTCCTTTCCTGGCTGTCTCCAGAATTATCAAGTTCACTGTCTCTTCAGGTTGGGTCCTCCACCTCAGACATGCCTGTTGTCACTGAGAGTGCCCTTCTAGGTGCAGAGGTGGCACCTGTCTCCTTATAACTCATACTGTGTATTCCTGCAGATCCATACTGGCAACATGTCTGCTCCTGCTCATGCCAAACCACTCCTCAGAGAGCCAAGGACAGGGGCAAACTTACCCCTTCCCCAAAGGCATTCTCCTGTTAGGCTAAATAATCTCAGTTCAGACTCCCACTGTGACTGTGATGAAATGGCTTAAGTCAGACCACCACATCCATCAAGAACCCTGAGAAAAGCAGAATAAAATAGAAAAGTAGCTTTCCTTTTTTGTTTGTTTATTTATTTGAGAGTGACAGAGAGAAGGAGGCAGAGAGAGAGAGAGAATGGGCGCACCAGAGCTTCCAGCCTCTGTAAATGAACTCCAGATGTGTGCGCCCCCTTGTGCATCTGGCTAACGTGGTTCCTGGGGAACTGAGCCTCGAACTGGGGTCCTTAGGCTTCATAGGCAAGTGCTTAACCGCTAAGCCATCTCTCCAGCCCGAAAAGTAGCTTTTCAAAGATATCAGAAAGCAACCAGTGGGGCTGGACATATGCCTAGGAGCTCAGCATGCAGGAGACTGAGGCAAAAGGATCATGAGTTTGAAGTCAGCCTGGACAATACTACAGAGACTCTGTCTCCACTAAGGAAGGAAGGAAGGAAGGAAGGAAGGAAAGAAAGAAAGAAAGAAAGAAAGAAAGAAAGAAAGAAAGAAAGAAAGAAAACAAGCAAGCAGGAGAGTAAGGATCAAGGGTTGTCATTCTGTAGTGAAGAGAAATGTTTGAGACTGGCCCAACCTTCTTCCTGGGGCAATTGTTGGTTTGCATGCAGGAAGGCTCATGGTCGAAACAGCAAGCACTGGAATAGAGCTTTTAGCAGTCTTTCAGGGGAAACCAAAGGCTGCAGTTCAGGGCTACCTAGGTATCAAGATTTGAGGGCTAGGGAACCATAGGAGGAGGAGTCTGGAGTGACAAGTGGCATTATCACCAGACATACTTAATAAGTAAGAGGAGCAAAGCAAGAGACTGAACAGCAAAGCAAAAAGGATCAAGAAAACAGATAGAATTGAAAGGATAAAAGTTGGAGTCCATTTCACTAAACACACCATGGTATCATTTGACAATGCTGAAGGGCTAACAGTAGGAGTAAGGAGAAATTACAGTAGACCAGGCTTTGCAGAAGCCAAAACCAGTTCTAGAGCCACTTTGATTCCTAAATGAACTGAAAATTCAACTGAAGAGAAATAGTTTCCAGAGAAACATAGCATTATCTGCACCTTTATAATTTTTTTTGTATGCAGTGCATTTAATTGAAATTTACCAAGTATGCCAGGAGATAGAACCAAACAATGTTTAAAATAAGAAAAGAAAGGAAAAAAGAAAAAATATGTACTAGAATACCATAGGTAATCCAATATGAGGTTAATCAAGGTGGAAAGACCCCACCCTAAATATGGCTGATAACATCCCATGGGCTGGGGTATCCTAGGCTGAATAAAAACAAGACAGCTGAGCACCAGTATTCATTGTTCACTGTTTCTTAGCTACAGACAAAACATAATAAGCTACTTCATGCTTATGCCATCATGCCTCGCCTCTCCCCCATGATGGACTACATCCTGTGGAACTATAAGCCAAAACAAGCCCTCCTCCCTTAAGTTGCTTCTTGTTAGCTATTTGATTACAGCAATGAGAAAAGCAATTAATACAAGGGACTTCAAAAATAACAAGACTTATATGTTCAAGTAAATAGATGAAAAGATATAGAATATCACCAGTGAATCAAAAACTATAAGAGAGGAATAATAAATGGAATAAAAAGATAAAAATGCAACCACCCAAATTAGAAACTCAGTAGGTGTGTGCAACTAAATATTTAGACCCAGCAGAAAGTAGATGAGGGAAATGATGTTACTAATAGTTAATATTCAGACAAAAGGGCAATAAGATAGAGAATAGGAAATATATGGAACATGTTGGAAATCATTAACAAATATATGATTCTTATTTTGGAGGATGAGAAAAAGAAGAACATATAGAAGCAATATATGGGAGCATACAATTCTAGAATTTTCCCCACACCTTTCAGCCCACAGATTCACGAAGTCTTGTGAAGCTGTGAACTCCAATCAAGAAAAGCACACACACACACACAAATAAACTCAATATAAAATGGTTAAAGACCAAAGCAAGGGCTGGAGAGGTGGCTTAGTGGTTAAGCGCTTGCCTGTGAAGCCTAAGGACCCCCATTCCAGGCTCAATTCCCTAGGACCCACGTTAGCCAGATGCACAAGGGGGCGAACACATCTGGAGTTCGTTTGCAGTGGCTGGAGGCCCTGGCACACCCATTCTCTCTCTCTCTATCTGCCTCTTTCTCTACTATCGCTATCAAATAAAAATAAATTAAAATGAACAAAAAAATTAAAGACCAATGCAAAAATATAATGTTCATAGCAACTGGAAAGGAGAGAAGGGTTAACTAGAAAAGAACATTAAGTGTAACAGCTGACATGATAGGAAAAATGCAAGTCAGGAGACAATGGAACATCTTAAAATTGTGAAAATATCAGATAAGCTAGAAGTTACACCTTGCTAATATATCACTGAAAATTAAAGGTAAAATAAAATAAAGTTTCACACAACCCCAACAGAGATAATTTGTATCCAGCAGACCCACAGGAAAAGCATGATCAAGAGGAGTTCTTCAGACCATGAGAATGGTTCTAAAGATAGCAGAAAAGCAGGAAAACATGAGAAGTAGTGGAAGGCACATATTTGTGAATATACACCTTTGAAAAACACCACCGGGGCCAAAAATGTCAAATGAAATCTTAAGGAAGAACAACAACAAAGATTAAGAACTTACACCAGGACTTCCAGGTAAACTGGTAGCATAGTAGCTATGCCAAAGCAGCCTAGGGGCAGAAAATAAGCAGAAAAACAGCAAAATACACTCTTGTATTGAAAAGTGAAGGCGTATAAGGGATTATCGAACACAGCAAAGAAACGGGAGAGACCCTGAACTTCTAGCAAACAGGAAGCACAAAAGCGGCTCTTGCTGCAGGCCGGCAGCCCTGATCCCAGTGCCTGCCTGGCCGATGCTGTGCAGAGCTGCAGGAGGAGAAGCCAGGTGAAGGGATTTTCCACTCTCATCATCCTTGTTGCAAAGTCAAGGAACTCAAAGGGAAGACAGCAGGGACCAGACGAGCAGCTGCTGAGGATTACAGGCTGGACCAGCTAAGCAGATCTGGTACAACTCCAGGCACCCTGCACAGCCTCCCTTGCCCCATCCACCAGTGCCATGAGCCACCAGAGAACATACCCAGCCCGCAGCCACACAGCATCCAGCACAGCCAACCAGAACACCATAATCAGAGACCCAAGCAGCTTAAACAAGTGCACAGTGTAACAGAGAGGGATCAAGGTGGGCACTCAGCATTGGAGATTGGAAGCCATCCCAAAAGGTATCAAGGCCTAGTTATACAAAGTCAGGTACATAGGCCTGCACTGGAAGTGCTAATCTCACCTTCCATGTCAGGGCAGGTTATGTTAGATTTGATTATTGCATTCTTGGTTGGCTTTACCGCACTCAAGTAGGCTGCATTTTAGTGTTGACTGTTGTTGCCTTTGATGCTTCCTGATTTATAGGGCCTTTGTCTTTTCTTCTGTCATTATTGGGGGCATGGTCTCACTTGGCCCCAGGATGACCTAAAAGCTGTTTCAGACCAGAAATCTCATCCTCCCAGTTGACAGCATTAAGGGTGTGGGGCAACCTAAGGGAATTTGACTTTATTAGATTATCTGTTTGTTTAATCTCCACTCTTTTTCAAAAATTTTTTTTGTTATTTTTATTTATTTATTATTTGAGAGCGACAGACAGAAAGAGGCAGATAGAGAGAGGGAGAGAGAATGGGCGCGCCAGGGCCTCCAGCCACTGCAAATGAACTCCAGACGCATGTGCCCCCTTGTGCATCTGGCTAACGTGGGTCCTGGGGAGTCGAGCCTCAAACCAGGGTCCTTAGGCTTCACAGGCAAGTGCTTAATTGCAAAGCCATCTCTCCAGCCCTTAATCCCCACTCTTACATAAATACTCTGTGCTGGTTTTGATTTAATGTGTATACTGCTCAGTTGAATTTTAGAATTTGACAATAATTTGCTCCGTCCAGTATACTAGAATACTTGAATTTCAGGCAAACTCAACACCTAGGGTCATTCCTGCTGTTTTCTTGGAGTATAAGAGCTACACCTGGCACCTTATACTCCTACCCTGAAGATATACAAAGTTGGATTTACACAGCTAAGAACACTGCAGATAATTAGAAAACCCAAGCATCAAATTAACTCAATATGCAAAAATTTCTACATTACAATACAAGAAACACAAAAAAATAAAGGCAATACAATTCTACCAAAATTAGAACTCCATCAGAAATGACCTGCAGTGAGACTGTTTTAGATGAAATGACTGACAAAGATTTAAAGAAAAAGATTATATCTATGTTCAAAGAAATCAAAGGAAACAAAGAAGAGAACAAATTCCTGAAGGAGTCCCAAGAGAACACAGGACACCAACTTAATGAAATAAGGAGATCAATACAAGACATGAATAAAGAAATAAAAATAATGAAAAAATACCAATCAGAAATACTAGAAATAAAAAACCAGAGTAAGTCAAATAGAGAACTCTGTAGAAAGACTTACCAGTAGAATGGATCAAAAAGGTCAGACTATCTAAACTAGAGGGCAGGGTGGCAGATCTAATACATTCCAACAAAGATAAAGACAAATTAACAGGAGGGCATGAATAGGAATTTCAAGATATTTGGGACACTATGAAGAGATCAAACATAAGAATTCAAGGCATAGTAGAAGGCAAAGAATTTCACTCTAAAGGCATAGTAGGTATTTTCAAAAACATCATAGAAGAAAATTTCCCAAAATAGGGAAAGTGATGCCAATACAGATACAGGAAGCCTATAGAATGCCAAACAGATGAAATCAGGAAAGAACCTCTCACTGTCATATTATAATTAAACTACAAAACACATAAACCAAAGAAAATATACTGAAAGCAGTTAGAGAGAAAAATCAAGTCACATATAAAGGCAAGCCCATCAGGATAAAAGCAGATTATTCAACACAAACTTAAAATGCCAGAAGGGCTTGGAATGATGCATTCCAAGTTCTAAAAGATAACAACTGTCAACCAGGATTACTTTATCCAATAAAGCTATCCATCCAAATTGATGGAGAAATATGGACATTCCACAACAAAAACAGGCTAAAGGAATCTATGAATACTAAAACAGCTCTACAGAAAACACTTGAAAAGATCTTTCATGCTGAAGAGAAAGAAAAGCACACAAATAAGGAACCAGGAAAAAAAATAAACCATACATACTCAAATAATGGTTAATACAAGAGAATAACAGAAAAACCAGAATAACTACAAAACAAGAAGAATAGCAAGAATAAATACACACATTTCAATAAGAACTCTTGATAGCCACAGCCTCAATGCCCAAAGCAAAAGACACTGGTTTGCAGACTAGGTTAAAAAACAGGATCCGGCTGGGTGTGGTGGTACATGCCTTTAAGCACTGGGGAGGCAGAGGTAGGAGGATTGCCATGAGTTTGAGGCCAGCCTGATACTCCATAGTGAATTCAGGTCAGCCTGAACTAGGGTGAGACTCTACCTAAAATAAATAAATAAATAATAAATGAAAAGCAGGATCCTTCTATTTGTTGCCTTCAAGAAACTCATCTTTCCATGAAAGATGGACACTATGAAAAGAAGAAAAATGGTATTTCAAGCAAATGGGCCTAGAAGACAAGCAGGTGTTGCTATCCTAATATCTGACAGGGTATACTTCAGACCAACATTATTTAGGAAATATTAAGAAAGTGACTTTATATTGATTAAAGAACACTCCAACAGGAGGACATTACAATTCTAAACACATATGCACCAATATGGGGGCTCCCAATTCCATCAAACACTATTAGAATTAAGGTCACAGATAACACCAAACACAGCTGTAGTGGGTGACTTCAACACCCCACTCTCATCAATTGACAGGTCATTCTGGCAAAAAATAAACATAGAAACATGTGGATTAAATGAAATCATAGAGCAAATGGACCTAACAGATATCTGCAAAACATTATCATCAAAATACTGCAGAATACACATTCTTTTCAGCAGCACATGGAACATTCTCTGAAATAGACCATATATTAGGACACAAAGCAAGCCTTAACAAATATAGGAAAATTGAAATAATTCCTTGCCCTCTATCTGATCGCAATGGGATTAAACTGCAAATCAAGAAACACATATACAAAATCATGGAAACTGAACAATACACTACTAAATGATGAATGAGTGAATGAAGAAATCAAGAGAGAAATTTAAAAAATCATAGAATCAAATGATAATGGGAACACAACATACCAAAACCTTTGGGGCATAATAAAGGCAGTCCTAAGAGGGAAATTTATAGCTTTAAGTGCCTATATTAAGAAATTACAGGGCTGGAGAGACAGCTTAGTGGTTAATGTGCTTGCCTATGAAGCCTAAGGACTCAGGTTTTACTCTCTAGTTCCCATATAAGCCAGACACAAAGTGACACAAGTGTGCAAGGTCACACATGTGCAGAAGGGGTGCATGCATCTGGAGTTTGATTGCAGTGACTGGAGTTCCTGGCATGCCAATTCTCTCTCATACACACACACATTAAAAAAAACAGTCTGTTGGGCTTGCCTCAAAAAAAAAAAAAAAAAAAAAAAAAGGAAATTACAAAGGTCGCAAGTAAATAGCTTAATGCTTCACTTTAAGGCCTTGGGAAAACAAGGCAAACCAAAAATCAGTAGACATGAAGAAATAATAAAGATTAGAATAGAAATTAGTGAAATAGAAACAAAAAAATACAAAGAATCAATGAAACAAAGGGTTGGTTCTTTGAAAGCATAAACAAGATTGAAAAACCCTTATCAAATCTGACCAAAAGAAAGGGAAAAGAGACACAAATTAATAAAATTAGAGATGAAACAGGCACCATTACAACAGATACCAAAGAAATTCAGAAAATCATAAGGACATACTTTAAGAACATACACACCACTAAGTTTGAAATTCTGAAAGAAATGGATAATTTCCTAGATATATATGACATAAAAAAATTAAATCAAGATGAGATAAACCACTTAAATAGGCCTATAGCAAGTATCAGATACAAGTAGTTATAAAAAAATCTCCCAGGCAGGAGATAGGGCTTAATGGTTAAGGGACTAACTTGTGAAGCCTAAGGACCCATGTTAGACTCTCCAGATCACACACTAGCCAGATGCATAAACATGAGGCAAGTGCAAGGTTGCACATACCCACTAGGTGGTGCAAGCACCTGGAGTTCGATTTCAGTGGTTGAGGCCCTAGTGCACCAATTCTCTCTCTTCTCTCACTCACACACACTCACTCTCTCTTTCTCTCTCAGAATCGAAAACATTTTAGTCAGCCCCAGACCTTCATGGAAGAACTAAGAGCAATGTTTCTTAAAATTTTCCATGAAATAGAGAAGGAAGGAATACTAGCAAACTCCTTTGAAGCCAGCATCACCAGAGATACAGGGATGGTTCAACATATACAAACTGATAAATGAAACACACTATATAAATGGACTGAAGGGCAAAAATCGCATGATCATCTCAACAGATGCAGAAAAGGCATTTGTCAAAATCCAACATCCCTTCATGGTAAAAGTCCTATAGAAACTGGGAATAGAAGGAACATATCTCAACATAATAAAGGCTATTTATGACAAACCTACAGCCAACATAATAGTAAATGGGGAAAAACTTGAAGCTTTTCCACTAAACTCAGGAACAAGACAAGGTTGTCCACTGTCCTCACTTATGTTTAATATAGTACTGGAAGTCTTAGCTATAGCAATAGGCAAGAGATGTACATAAACAGGACACAAACTGGAAAGGAAGAGATCAAATTATCATTATTTGTAGATGACATGATTCTACAAATAAGGGACCCTAAAGACTCAACCAGTAAACTGTTAGAGCTTATAAACACTTTTAGGAGTGTAGCTGGGTACAAAATAAACAAAGAAATCAATAGCCTTTCTATATACTAATACAAACATAAGGGAAATAAGGGAATCCACTCCCATTCACAATTGCCTCAAAAAAAGTACCTTGGAATAAACCTAACCAAGGAAGTGAAGGATCTCTACAATGAGAACTTTAAAACACTCAAGAGAGAAATTGCAGCAGTCCCTAGGAAATGGAAAGATGTCCCATGTTCTTAGATTGGAAGAGTCAATATTGTGAAAATGCCAGTCTTACCAAAAGTAATCTACATATCTAATGAAATCCCCATCATAATTCCAATGACATTCTTCATGGAAATAGAAAAAACAATCCTGAAATTCATTTGGAAGTACAAAACAACCTCAAATAGCCAAAACAATTTTGAGCAACAACAATAAGCCTGGCAATATCACCATACCTGATTCTAACTTATATTACAGAGCCATAGTAATAAAAACAGGATGGTGCTGGCACAAAAACAGATGTGTAGATCAATGGAATAGAACAGAGGACCCAAATGTAAGTCTGGGCATCTCCAGCCACCTGATCTTTGACAAAAATGCCAAAAATACTCACTGGACAAAAGACAGCCTCTTCAACATATGATGCTGGGAAAACTGGATATCTATATGTAGAAAGATGAAAATAGATCCTTATCTCTCTCCATGCACAAGAATTAAGTACAAATGGATCAAAGACGTTAATATCAGATCTGAAACTCTGAAACTGCTAGAGGTAAAAGCAGGGGAAACCCTTCAATATATTGGCATAGGCAGTGACTTTCTGAATATAATAACATCAGTTGCTCAGGAAATAAAACCATAATCAACCACTGGGACCTCATGAAATTACAAAGCTTTTGTATAGCAAAGAACACTGTGAATAGAGCAAAGATGCAACCTACAGAATGGGAGAAAATCTTTTCCAGCTATTCATCTAACAAAGAATTAATATCTGGGATATACAAAGAACTCAAAAGATTAAATAATAAGAAATCAAACAACCCAATTGAAAAATGGGCTATGGAACTCAATAGAAAGTACTCAAAAGAAAAAAATACAGATGACATATAAACATGTAAAAAACATGTTCTATATCCTTAGCCATGAGGGAAATCCAAATTAAAATTACTTTGAGATTCCATCTCACTCCTGTCAGAATGGCTATCATCAAGAAAACAAATGACAGATGTGGAAAAGGGAGAACCCTTCTACACTGTTGGTGGGAATATGGTCTGGTACAGCTATTGTGGAAGTCAGTGTGGAGGTTCTTGAGACAGAAAAAAATATATTTACTCCTAGGCATTTATCTCATTGCCTTAGAGATACTTGTACACCCATGTTTATTGCTGCTGTATTCACAATAACTAGGAGATGGAACCTGCCTGTATGTCCCTCAACTGATGAATGTATAATGAAGATGTGGAATATTTATACAATGGTTTTCTATTCAGCAGTACATAAAAATGAAATTATGAAATTTGCGGGGAAATGGATGGACCTGGGAAGGATTATACTTATGAGGTAACTCAGGCCCAGAAAGCCAAGTGCTCCATGTTCTCTCTCATAGGTGGATCCTAGATACAAATCATTAGACTTGTGTATGAGTTGGATTAAAACTCAGTAGCAGAGGCCAGTAATCTAGAAAGGGACTATAAGGGAGGGAGGAGGGGGGAGGATTTAAGGGGATGGTATTGTATATATGTAAGTAGAAGAACAGATTACTGGGAGAGTAAAGGTAGGGTGGGGGAAGGGTTAATCAAAATCTAGGAGGGATGAATAAGTCATATGGCAACCTACTGTTTTGGACATTGGCATAGCCAATAGAAGCCATAGATTGCTACTAGAAAAATTTCAATACCAGGGATGGTATACTTTCCAGGGAGTTATTGGCCAGGGAAGTCCCTGATGCCCCCAAAACATTATAGGCTATTGTCAAGGCTCTTGGTTTTCCAGAATGAATAGATGGTAAGATCCTATTGCTGAAGTCACCACATGCTTGGGCTGCAAGATCACTGATAAATCAAGCTGGAGCTGAGCTGAAAACTTCCTCCTTGTAGACCAGCTGACAGAAAGTTGGAAAAAGCTATTCTGCAGGTGGCCCCATGGGAGAGAGAGAAGTCATCAGTGGAGATAACCTGGACACTACAAGTCTTAAGTTTGGCCAGTCAGGCCAAATGAGCCAACAGGTGCAACAGTGGCATGCCTGTCATGGGGGGAAAACCATCCACTCTCTAATTGGACTGGAGGCCTGCTTCATGTTCCTCATACTGAAAACCTATGACGGAGGAGGTCATGAGCCCTAGGGGTGTAATGCCTGCTGGTGTCTGGCAAAATGCATTTATCATACTCACCAAACCTCCCAGTAAGCATTTCTGTTAATGCTCATACAAATATGTTAATGCTACTCACACATTTGGTTTGAGAAGTTTCTCCTTTCAGATGGCGGTGGCCTCTGGTATGACACAAAAGATATCACTGTGCTGAGAGGAAGTGAGAGAGGATCGCTCAGCACTGAAGCATCTCTATCACTCCTTCCAAGGCTCAGGGTCCATTGCAGAAGAGGTGGCAGAAAGAATGTTAGAGCCAAGGAAAGGATAGTACTCCTTACAATGCACTCTTCCAGAAACAAAACGGCCTGGATATCCATGACCTTGCAGTGCCTGACACTACCTACACAAGACCTTCATAATGGGAAGAAAAGATGATGACATCAAAATAAAAGAGAGACTAATTGAGAAGGGGAGGGGATATGATTGAGAGTGGAGTTGTGAAGGGGAAAGTGAGAGGGAGGGAGTTATGGTTTATTGTCTATAATTATGAAGGTTGTCAATAAAAAAAACAATTTAAAGGAAAGTAAACCAAACACACCAAGAAAAAAAAAAGAACTTACACCTCCAAGTAACAGGTTTTATTATAAAATTTCAGTAATTAATATTTGGTTTTGTTTAGAAGATAATCAGATAGCTCAATCGAAGATGGTGGGAAGTCCAGAGATTGAGCCACACTGCACTCATTTGTCTTATGACCAAGGTGACAGTGGGTGGTGGGGTGCGGACAATGGCTCTTTCAATTAACGGCTCTGATAAACTTGTGTGTATGGAAAAAAAATGAATGTGAATCTCCGTCCACATATAATATCAATTTCATATAGACTCTATACCTAAATATTCAAGATAGAGGAAAATTTCTAAAAGACAAGGTAGAAAAATAGCTATATGGCTTGGGTGGGCAAAAATGATTAGAGAACACAAATGTACTTATCATAAGGATAATAAACAAGTTGGATGGCATCACGGGGAAGAATTCCTGGGGCTGTGGGTATGCCTCAGTGGGTGAAACACTTGGCCAGAGAAGCATAAGTACTGGAGTATGGATTTCCAACATCTGTGTAAATGCCGGGTGTGGTGGCCTGCACTCTGATCTCAGCGCTGTGAAAGAAGAGACAGGAAATCCCTGGGGATCTCTGGCTAGCTAGGCTAGCTAAATCGGCGAGCTCTTAGTAAAGTGAGAAACTGTGTCTCAAAGAATAATGCGAGGGCTGGAGAGATGGCTTAGTGGTTAAGGTGCTTGCCTGCCAAACCTAAGGACTCATGTTTGACTCTGCAGGTCCCACATAAGCCAGACGCACAAGGTGACGCAAGTGCACAAGGTCACACAGGTGGCTCACACATCTGGAGTTTCATTACAGTGGCTAGAGGTCCTGGCGTGCCAATTCTCTCTCTCTCTCTCTCTCATAACAAAAAAGAAGTCCAGTATGCTGGGCTTGCCTCAAAAGAAAAAAAAAAAAAGAATAAGGGTAGCAATTGAGGAGGACATCCGATATCAACCTTAAGCTTCCACATATGCATCATACATGTGGACACACATCATACATTCACATACAAATGTACCCACATACATACACATATGCATGCACACAACAGACACCCCCAACATGAAGAATTTTTATTCATCAAAATATACCAAGAGTGAAAAGATAAGTCATAGAATGTAAGAAGATGAAATGGACACATACAACTGTTAAAGGATTAATATTTAGAATATAAAAAGAATTTTGACATTCAAGGCCACCTTTGAGTAAGGCAAACAAACACTAAGCAGGGAACCCAATAGAAAAATAAAACCAGGTAAAATAGTTAAACAGACAATTACAAAGAGGATATTGAAATAACCAAAGTATGAGGAAATGTACTGAAGGGATAGCCCTAAGGTGCTTGCCTGCAAAGCCAAAGGACCCAGGTTTGATTCTCTAAGATCCACATAAGCCAGATGCACAAGGTAGCACATGTGTCTGGAGTTCATCTGCAGTGACTGGGGGCCCTGATATGCCCATTCTCTTTCTCTCAAGCATATAAATAAAAAAAGAATTTAAAAAAATAAAGAAATATGAGGAAATGCCCAGTTTCACCAGTTAACAGGGAAATGTAAATTAAAATTTAAATGAGATGCTGCTCCCCACCCACGAGCTTGACTAAAATTAAAAAAGCCTACCGCATCCAATGCTGGAGAGCACGAGTGGAGAGTCCCTCAGTGCGGCAGGAGTGGAAGGCAGCGGAGCCACTTTAGAAAGCTGCTTGGTGGCGTCTGCTCCCGCGAAACAGATGCTCACCCTGTGACTCAGGTTCCACCAGGTGAGGCACCCGAGGCAGTGTGGGCAGCAGTGTGAACATGCATTCATCACCCTGCAGCAAATGCCTAGAGCTACATCAGAGGAATCCTACCCAAAGGTTCTGTCAGGGAACACGAAGCATCTCTGAGCGATGATAAAGTTAAATAAAGCAGGGCTGTACAGAATTCATGGATTGAACAACTGTATTACTAAGATGCCAGCTTTCCTACTCCCGAGCAAAACCAGTGTATACAGTTGATGAGCTGGTTAACAGATACAAGCAGAAATGTGAGATAGGAATAGCCCATGGCAGTCTAAAAAAAAGAGTAACAATGGAGGATCATTGTACCAGCAATAAGACAGAAGATAAATTTTAATATTTTTATTTATTTATTTGACAGAGAAAGAGAGGGAGAGAGAGAATGGGCACTCTGGGGGCCTCCAGCCACTGCAAACGAACTCCAGACGCATGTGCCCCCTTGTGCATCTGGCTAACGTGGGTCCCGGGGAATCAAACCAGGGTCCTTTGGATTTGCAGGCAAATGCCTTAACCGCTAAGCCATCCCTCCAGCCCAGAAAATAAATTTTAGATATAGGAACACATAGGGCCGAGGAGTTGGCTTGGTGAGTAAAGTGCTTGCCGAGCAAGCCTAGGACCTGAGTTTGGATCTCCAGCACTCTTGTGGAAGCTGGGTGTGGTGGCAAATGCTTGTAATTCCAGCACAGGGAAGTCAGAGACAGGAGGCTCCTAGACTAGCTGAATCAGCGAGCTCTAGGTTTGACAAAAGATCCTGTCCCAAAAAGAAGGTGCAGAGCACCTGAGGAAGACACCCAGCCTCAGGCCTCCACAGACGTGTGCACGCATGGGCATGCATGCCTACTCACCCACATGTGCCCTCACACAGATGGACATGCGGAGGCACATGTATGCAGGCTTACGCATTTAAAAGAAGAATCAGGACCAAATCTATGCAAGAGTTGGATTTATAACAAACTAAAGTTGGATGTAACGGCACATGGGGGTGGTGGGGAGGAGGACTTTGTAACAAATGAGGGGTCAACAGATAGCCGTCTGGAAAAGCAAAGAGGACTGTTGAGCAGTACCTCCTACCGCACACAAACTCACCTACATTGCAGACCTAAGTGTGAAAGACAAACAATAAAGCTTCCATGAAATAAAGAATTTCACCTGGGCATGGTGGTGAATGTCTGGGTTCCCAGCACACTGGAGGTGGAAGCAGGAGGATGAGGAGTTCAAGGTCATCTGAGTTTGAGGTTTGAGGCTAGCTAGGCTACAGAAGACCCCGTCTCAAAAAAAAAAAAAAAAAAAAAAAAGGCTGGAAAGATGACTCAGCAGTCCAGTAAGGTGCACTTCCTGTGCAAACGTAAGGGTCTGAGACCCTGGAATCTCCACAAGCCACGTAAACAGCCACACATGAGGTCACACATGTCTGTAAGCCCAGTCCTTTGGGGGAGCGGAGACTGGAAAATCGCCAGGGCTTGTGAACAGCAGGATCTGGAATCAGTGAAGATTCCATTGCAGCGAAAAACAGGTGGGTAAGTGAAGGAAGGGGGCACGTGACAAGTCTCATCTGGGCACTGCAGGTGAGCGCACAGAACAACACATCAGCAAATGCATGTGCATGTACTGTACACACCACATGCACATAACATACCACACACTACTATGCACATGCAAAGAAAAAAAGAAAAGAATTTCTCTTCACCCAGACACCCATTTATAGGACTTCCTCATAGCCGAAGATAATGATGGCTGGTTTTAAATTAGTCTCCTCAAATCTCTCAAAATCTATTCAGTGGCCTTACAGCTACAACATTTGTACCCAAAGTATCACCCTGACCAATCATTGAAGACAGAGAATAGCAAAGCCCAAACAGCCATAAACCAGAAAAGCCAACAAATGCCACCTGGGCCGTTGCCCCACCGTGCCCTCGAGCAAAAGGCACCCAAGTAAAGCACAGCCCAGGCACAAGGTGGATCTATTGGAATCACTGCCAGAAAGCCAGTCACATAAAGCTGGCGATGCTCCAAGGCCGGGCAGGTCAGAGCGCTTGCCACGGGCCAGGGACGCCAGGGTGGCATATTCACCTGTAGATGCGTGCTTGTGAGCACCCAAAGCCGTGCAGGGCTTTACTCGTGGCAGAATGCGGAGTTGCTAGTTTTCACCATGGAATGCTACGTAACGGCAAACCTAGAATACGCTCAACCTCAGTGACTCACTAACATCACGTTGTGTGACAGAGGGAGAGCTCACGAGACTTCATTTAGTCAGAGTTTAAGAGCAGGCGAAGAGTGGGGCACAGGAAGCAGAGGGGCGTCGGGGCTGCAGGTGGTGGGCGGGGCACAAGGGCAGCTTGCACAGCGCTTTCCTTCCCTGACCTGGGATGCGCCTTAAATAAACTCACCGGCAAGGTCAGAAGCAATCTTACTATCTTCAGCGTCTGCTCACCTTGCAGGACTCGGGCTACGAGCTCTTTATGGCTCCTTTCCCCTACTCTCAAGACTCCCTCCCTGAGGGACAAGGACTGCACTGTAATGAGCCATCTTTGTACTGGGCCCTGGGTAAGACGCTTTCCACCATGTTGCCTCAGGGAATCCTTACATATCTGTGGAAGAGACCTCACCGGCAGAAAAACATAAAACAAACAAACAAACAAAAAACGTTAGCTGACCAGCATCGCTCTGTCACTAAAAAGGCCACCTGTGTGTAACAGCAAACGTTCTCATGACTTCCACGAGATGGTTCAGTTCTGGCTTATGTAAAAGTCGTTCATCATCTGCCAAGACAGCTTTGCATTGGGCATCAGAAACCTAAGCTCCTGTCTCTGCACCTCACGATCTAGAATGGAGTTTTCTTCTCAAGGTTGTGGTCCAACCAGAATGCCAGCAAGCTCATTCACATTCCTGCCAACGCAAAGGAGAAAAGTCTCTTTTTAAGTGGCTTTTGGGAAGTCTATGGAACACTATTACTTATCTCATTGGCCACGCTAGAGCCCTGGCCACAGCTGGCTAGTTGTGAAATGTTTATTTTCTGTGGAGTGGCAGACTTCCTGGTTAGGGTCAGAGCTGTGTTACTGGGTGGCCAGGTATGAAAGTTGGTACAGACCCAACCACCTGCCTGGCCAAGATTCAGATCTAGCCACTAGGCCCTCGACAGGTCACGAAGTCCTTCCTCTGGAAAACGTCCCGCTGCCTCTTTCCCCTGCCACTGTTTCCCAGTGAAGTAGTTACTGAGGCAAGGTCCCAGCAGCAGTCAGCGGGGCAGGGCCAGAGCAGCAGTACTGTGAGGCAGACCCCCGGATTCTCCTGTCCCTCCACACATGCCCTCCCTCCACTCTAGAGCCCAACCTCCCCAAAGCTTCCAGTCCTTGCCATCAGCTCAAACGGCCTTGGCAATGAGATGCGTCCACTTCTAAGACTAAAGGCTCACTGGCTTTGTCCCCTAGCCTCTGCTGAGTTGATTGGGTGATCGCTGGCAGGGAGAGAAACTTCTCACCAGAAAACACCGCATACTCCTCCAAGTGTCACACCTTGGGCCACCTCTGGGTTCCCTGCCGGATTCTGAAGCTTGGTGTCCCAGCAGGGGATGACACTAGGGGACATGCCACCATGAGCAAAACCAGGCCAGAAAAGGAAACTAGCTCAATAGGCCTTTGAAAGATGAGAGGTGAGACCAGAAGTCACCAATAGCCAGCAGTCACTTTAAGCGATAGAGACCCTTTGGGACAAGAAGGCAGTAATGCCAAATGTATGGCCCAGAGGCTGTCCCTGAAACACAGGATCTTCGGGGAAGCATGGAGCCTGAGTTTGCTAGGTCACCCACTGCCCTCATCTTGCCATCGTCCACCGGACAGGACTGGCTCCAGGGCTGGGTACCCTCTAGAACTATCCACCATTCCGCCTGCCCTGTGACTTCCACCCCCAGGAGGCATCTTCCTCTGGGGAGGCTCCACATTCAGGTTCAACACTGCAGCCCCCATCATCCAGCTCACATCAAATGGATTCAATAGTCAGAGAATCCAGCTGTGTGTGGGTCCTGGGAGGCCCCTGGTCCAACCTTGCATCAGTTGGGGAAGCTGAGGTCTGGGGAGATGTTCTATCTGCTGTGGCCTTCCTGGAGTTAGGGTCCAGCTATAGGCGGGGCTTGCCCCTGGCAGGGAAAATGTGTTGCTCCCTGACCCGCAGCAAGCCCCCTCACTGGGGGGGGGGCTCTTCCCAGTTCCAGAGGCCCCGTGTCTGCATTCCCATGGCAGTAGGGCTGGCCCCACAGGAGGCTTTTCTGTCTCTTGTCTCTGTGGCTGGCAACCAGGCCATTCCTGTTCTGTGGAAGCTTCCTGCCAGTCTGGGCCTTGCTTTCTATGCGGCTCTCTTTCTTTTCTCTTTCTCTTATGGAGCCAGGCTCCCTCAGGAGGCCTAAGCAAACGACACTGCAAACCCTCTTTTTCTGAGTCAGGTCACACCCATGAGACCCAAGAGTGAAGGTGCATGGACATGTTGTTTGGAGGGCTGCAGTTCAGCCCGGGACAGCAACCTACTCTCTGCCCTCATTTCCCATCTAAACCATGAGGATGGCGAGAGCTCACAAAATACAATGCCCCCCCAAGTGTTTGTGAACCCCAAAATATAGGCATCAGACCAGCAGCCAGTGCCATGCTGGCCAGGGTCCCAGTAATCACACACAGTACAAAATGAGTTTCAAGAAACCTAGAACTTTCCTTCGTAATCCACTTATGAGGCTGGCTGGGGAAGTAGGCTTGTGGTCAGATCATAAACAAGAATGCTTCATGCAGCTCTGGGCGCCCAGCCTTGGACGGGAGGGCTCAGCAAGCTTAGGGACGGAGACCAGGCTCAGTGTGGCGAGGAGCTTGACAAATGCCCTGCGGGGCTGGGGTGAGGCAAATACAGCGCCTAACTAACCTCAAGTGAGAATTTAAGGGGCAGTCAAACGCATTCAAGAACCAGACTAAAAACATTCTAATGCTGTTCCCGCTCTGCGCAGCCTCCTGCCCTGGGTGACATCTGCCCTCCTTGGATGGACACTTGAGGCCCTTCTCAGGCCTCTCTGACCTGCCCTTTAAGCATCTGTGGCCCAGTTCCATCTTTCATCATCCCAGGCTTTTAGTAGTTAATATCTGTCTGCCTTTTCCTTGGGTTTAGCATTTTCCCTCAAACTTTATGCTATTTTTAAATTAAAATATAGGAGAGACCTGGATCCGGGGCTCATAATAAATTGCAAACTCTGACACCCTTAAAAATAACATTTACTGAAATGAGTTATTTCTGTTCATTACTCAACGTCTCAATTTTTTTTTCTTCTGTATGCATTGATTTTGATAAGAAAATATTTCTTTCAGCATTTTCTAACCAGGTGCCAACGTGATGTAAGGAGTTGTTTACAAAATCTGTCCTAATGATTTGCTAGTTTTTGACAAATCAATAAATCATTTAGGTAGAGGTGGCTCTGATTGAAATTAAATAATGAACACAAACACACACACACACACACTTTTTAATGATGCTATTTTTGTAAATGAATTGGGCCTATGAAAGCTTTGGAGTTGGATCTGCACATAGAAGACAGAGAGAATCACATACAATTGTGTGCATTTGGTCACTGGTCACAGTTTACACACGGATATGACAGTCGTCATCAGGGCTGTCAGCCCCTCACTTTTTTGTTGTTGTTGTTTTTTGAGGTAGGGTCTCACTCTAGCCTAGGCTGACCCAGAACACATTCTATAGTCTCAGGCTGGCCTAAAACTCACAGCGACCCTCCTACCTCGGCCTCCCAAGTGCTAGGATTAAAAGTGTATGCCACCATGCCCAGCAAGCCCCTCATTATTGATATGTCTGTTTTTCACTTTTGATATTTTTTCTGCACGTGTGTGGTTGTGTATGTGTTTGTGTATGTATGTGTGTGGGCACACGTGTATGCAAGTTGGAAGGCTAGAGGCAGACAGCGGGTGTTTTCTCGAACACTCTCCACTTCATTCTTTGAGTCTCTTGCTGAACCCACAGCTTGACAATTCAGCTAGAATAGCTGGCCAGCAAGCCCCCGAGGTCCCGTCTTTGCCTCCCCAGTGATGGGATTACAGGTGTGTGCCACCACTCCTGGCATTTTAAGTGGGTCCTGGGGCTCAAACTCAGGGCCTCATGCTTGAGTGGTGTTTCAGTTACCGTCTGATGGCTGGGACACATTATCTGACCACAGGCAGCTAATGGAGGAAAAGTGTTTATTTCTGGCTTACAGTTTCGAGGGAAACCCTGGCAACAGCAGGAAGCTGGCTCACATCTCCACAGCAGTGGAAAGGAAGTGGTGTGAGTAAGCTGGCTAGCTAACATGCAGTAGGGCTAGACGGATGAGCCCCAAGGTCCACCTCCAGCAGCACCCCCTCCCACAAGGGCCCTCTGCCGAAGACGCCTTTGCTCCCTTTGGTTGCCTCTAGCTGCGGACCAAAACACACGAGGCTGTGGGGGACATTTCCACATTCAAACTGTCCTGCCCCAAGTGGAAAAGTGGAAAGCACTTTACCCATTGAACTGTTTCCTAGCTAGATAATTATTCTTTTTTTTCAGATTTGAGACCAAGTCTTGCTATATAATAACCAAGGCTGGCTTGGAGCTCACGATCCCCCTGCCTCAGCCTCCCCAGTACCAGGATAATGGGTGTGTGTCACCATGCCCGGCTCAGGTTGGGCACCCTCATGCTGACAACAGCAGCTTGGTGACACTGTCACTTGTGTCCTGCTGCTCACTCTTTGATGGAAGCCAGGCAGGGGCTGGCAACCCCAGTAGCCACAGGAAGAGGCTCTGAGGACTAGGTCCCCTGCTCATGGTCTGTTCTTGGCTATGCCAGCACTGCAGTGCCCACACCATGCCAAGCACATTGGAGGATCTGCTGTCAGTCCTGAGAGTCCAGTGTGGGGTGAGGCTTGCTCAGCTGGTGACAGGTAGTAGGTGTGGACTCAGCTCAGCTGGCCTGCCTTCCGTGTCACCCCATGGTCTTTGTGCGGGCTCCACCTGGAGAGTGTCAGTAAGATGGAAATCGGGGAGACAAAGACATTCCTGGCCAGAGGATTCCAGAATGGGACTCTGGCCTATGGCCTAACCTGAATGGGTGGTGTCATACAAGCGAGGTCTCCATCTCCTAGTACCCTGTATCTTGTGCCCACCCAGTACCCACACCTCACTGGATTCTCTCACTTCCTGGAGGGACAGGCAGCCGAGGACTAGTGACTTGCTCAAAGCACACAGCCACCCCAGGGCAATGCTTATGCAACGTTCAGCAACGTTACTAGCCAGGACGCAGGGGATGGGCAAAGCCCCGCTCACCTTCCCTGAGATAGTTTTGATCTGCTTGGAGCTCAGCGGCTCGAAGTCCACGCCGATGTAGCCCTCCATGGCAGTGAGCAGGCTCCTGCGCAGGCAGCGGGACGAGTTGGCCTCGGCGTGCACCTGCTCCCACCACGAAGGCTCGTACCAGCCTGGGATGATCCACTGGTACTTGCTGCCGAACATGCTCTCTTCAAAGGCCTGCAGGGATAAGCAGAGGTGCAGTCAGTGGAGCGGGCAGGCGCCGGGGGAGGGTGGCGAGGGCCCAGCTCCCTCCTTCTGAAGGGTGTGCAGCCTGCTCGCTCCTCCTTGCTATCTGTGAAACTCAAATAGTTCACTCGTAACTTCCAGGTGGAAATCATCAACACTGAAGGAATTAGGGCCTGCACAAACAAGGGCCATGTTTTCTGCAGGTAAAGGGAGAAGTGTGTAGCCAAGCAGACTGAAGGTTCCACACAACACACAATATATCTGCATAGTTCACCACGAGCTTCCCAGTGGCCTGATAGAAAAGGGCAACAAGGTTATTTACATAGCTCTCCTTATCCAGAGGAGAAAACATACCAGGTCTTCGGGAAAACAGTGTTTTCTGTTCTTTAACCCTAAAAACGTTCTTCACATGGGGGATACTGCCAAATCAGCCAGTGTGGCGCTGCGACAATCTTTGCAACAGAGTTTTCACAGTGGTTTGTTGGTATTACAAGCATTAAAGGATTCTTCATTTGTATGTGTGTGTGTGCATGCACGTGTGTGTGCACCAGATCCTCTCACCACTGCAAACAAACACCAGACAACTGCACCACTTTTTGGGTCTGGCTTACATGGTTGGCATGGGAATTGAATCCATACTGCAAGCAAGTGCCCTTAAGTGCTGAGCCATCTTCCCAGTCCCCAGGTATATTGGTTTTGTATATCCCCTTTATTAAAAGGCAGCCTTTGTAAAATAAATATAAAGGACCTCTTTAAGGTCACACAGGAAAGTTGGGAACCTCAGCCTGTCAACCACCATAAGGCCTCAAAGGCGCATAGCCTGCTTCTTGTGGCAACCGAGAAGCCATCAGGACGTCCGAAGGCAATGCCATTTGGCATTTAGTTCTTGTAGTTATTTTACATCGGGAAAAGCATGCTTCGATAGCCTAGGTACAGAAAACTCCCTTGTAAGGGTGCTCTGGTCTGTTACCACTAGGCCCAGGATCAAGTCCTTTAGTGTGGGTCAGGTTCCAAGCAGTGACTGAAGCCTAGAGGGATGCCAGTGAGTGTGACGGGCTGTACGTGACACCCTGGGTGGTCAGTGCTCTGGACTCCTTGTCACCTGAAAAAACCTGCCCCACAGTGTGCAGCACCCCGTGGGGTAGAGGTGAGCTGGGAGGTTCATCATCAGCTCAGATCCCATCTCCACCCATACCCACGGTTGGGTGATGGCCACTCTGAAGGGCCTTTAACTGTCTCAATGCAGTGACCACATTACCTACCTCTTCTCCAGTCTCCTCTGATAGCATCCGACTCTCACCTGCCTCATTCTAAGCACTATACTTCTCATGATGCAGCCTCAGCTCATGGTCATTTCCCCAGCAACTACGATACAATGGTGCCCGAGTAGAAATTTGCGGTTAATGCAGAGACCGCTTACTTGATGAGAAATCTGAACTGGACAAAGTAGGGCAGTCTTGTGTGCTGCCCTCATCCAAAGAATGGGGTTCACTTTGCTGAAAGACTGTTTCCAGTAAAAGCTCATGCCACAGAAGAGGATCATTGTTTTTGAGACAGGGTCTTACCAGGCAGCCCAGGCTGGCCTTGGGTTTGTGATCCTCCTGCCTCAGCCTCCCTAGTGCTAGGGTGATGCATCACTACATCCGGAAGGACTAGACTTCCGAATTAAAAAAAAGTCCTAGAATCCTAGGCCATTCAATCAATGGCAGAACCTGTGAGAGCCGCAACTCTGGTCTTCTACCCACAGGGGATCCCGCACGGGCTGTGCCCGTCAGGGCCGGGCTCGCCTGAGTTTTATTAGCACAGGAGCCCCAGGGAGGCGTGTGCTGCTCCATGGTGACATTCTGGCTCCAGGTGGGAGAACTGGCCCAAACACAGCTAACGACACTCAGGGCCAAGACGGAACCATTTCTGAAGCTCCCTGGTTTTCTTAGCACAACAAAATGTCATTCTGGAGGCTTCCTGATCTTAAGGGGCTGAAGCTGTTTCCCCTTACAGGAAAGGCATGTTACATAAGAATGGTCAGGCATTGATTAATCAGAATAAAGGATTGCCCCATGATGTCAAAAACAATAATAATAAAAAAGGTCAGGCAGGAGGGAGGGAGCAGACTTGTTGCAGCTCGCTGAGCCCAAGGAGCGAGCATGTGGTAACCAGGCAGTAGCCGAGCAGCATCTGATCAGCATGTTCATGAATTGCTCCTTGAAGTGAACTTTCCAGAAGGCAGAAGCTTGGTGCATGAGGATGGCTGAAGCTTTTTCTCCCATAGCTTCTGACCTTCTCTGGAAACGAGAGAGGAACTCAAGGGACCCCTGGCTTCCAGCCACTTGGTCTCTCAGTCCTTCCTCAGAGCTGATCTGCCTCCTGGGGGCAGGCAGGGCTTGAAGGAGGTCCTGTGAGCCAAGCTGTGTCACCATGGCTTCCTCTCGTCCCTTCTCCTGGTGACACAATATGGCTCACATCACTGTCAGGTGACATACCCTCCTGGCCCACACTGGACCTGCAGTTCTGGACTTGCTTATTCTGGCTCTTTGTCTCCTGTCCAGCTGTCACTGTACTGTCCCCACGTCCCTCACTCCACTCTGAACATGCCACTTTAACCTGCGGTAAGCCTGTTACCCATGTGCGAGGGGCAGAAGTCAACCAGCTCCAAGGCAGCACATGACAGGATGTGGGAAGGAGGCTGCTGACTGAGCCATGTCATCTACTGAGGTGAGGGGCTTCTGTTCTGGTCCCTTGTGTTCTGAAGGGCCGACCGTACAGGACACTAGAGCTTTGAGTGGGGACTCAAACCCATGTCCTTTGCCAGATGAAAGGTAGCGCCACATGTGTTCTCTGGCATCTCTAGGACTTAGCCAGGCTGGATATACAGACAGCACTCAATACTGGCTGTGCAGCAGGGACCAAAGGCAATGTCTTTCAGCTTCTTCAGCCACCCACTTTTCACGTTATCTACCTGTGGTAGGTGTCAGGGGTGTCCCAGGCCCACTGTGACGGGCCATCTGGGGTTTGCGTCCTTTGGCCCAGGCACCACTTTGATTCTATTAAGCTTCTGACATGGAACTACAATGGGCATTTCGTTTAACGGGATCCAGTTTCCTCTCACCATTAGGTTTTCTTTCACACCTTCCCCTCCCCATGCAAGAGGGACATTTCCTTTTCCTTCAGGGTTCCCAGCCATACCGCATCAGCAAAGCAAGAATACACCGTGATGATAGCCCTGGGGCCCGGCTTTCTTTAAAAGCCACATCCCTCCCCAGCAGGCTGACAGGCAGGAGTGATTATTGCTTCCAGTTTAGAACCGGGCAGCTGTGACCAGAAATGTGCAGGCACTCACATAAGGACTCTCAGCTGGCAGTGCTGAGACCAGAATCCAGCTCTGAGGGCCGGGTACTCAGACCCACCCCCCTATGACGGAGGAGGAGACAAAGTAGTATGCCTGGCATACTGTGCACCGGTCAAAGGTGAACATGTCTCCCTGGGCTCTACGTAGGCCCCATGCTTGCTGGCGTGCCCTCTTGGTGGGCAACAGCTCTGAGCTCTGGAGCACAGTAAGCGAATCTGTCCTGCCTTGTCACCCCAAAGGGCCAGGAGGGACTGAGGGGCTGGGGGGGTCCCCTGATCTGAGACCCCAACTTTGCCAGTGTAAGGACATTGGTGGACCCTCTCTAGGAAGACAGTTGCAAAAGCAGGGAGCGTGGAGTGGGCCAGGTCTTTTGTACTGAAGCAGAAGCCGCTAGGAAAATCGCCCAGCGTGTGGCCCAGGAGACACCCGGGCCACGTGGGGCTTTGGGCTGGACTAGGAACGGGAGGTCCGTGGGCATGCATCTGCTGGGCATTGTCATGGGGCATGCTCGTGCGGTAATTTTTTCCTGGAGTCATTTGTTGTCTTTCTTCGGTCAAAATTAAGCTCCATGTGCGCCAGTTCCTTGAAAGGTCTCAAAGAGGCAGGGAGGGGTCCAGCCCAACTTCTTCCTGGAATGTCCTCCACACTGGAGCTTACGTTCCATTCTCAAAGAGCCTCGGTGGAAGGACAAGGCTGCCTGAGCTTGGAAAGACACTGTTAAATCTGTGTGCTGGGTTGCTAGGGGTGTTTTCCCGAGGTTTTCACACACGGAGAGCCCTTCTGCTGCTCTTGGACACAGCCACCTTCTACCAGCTCCACAGAGGGTTAGCGGTCCCAGGGCCCAGGCTCAGGTGCCACACGCTCATTTCACATACCCAGAGAGCCAGCCAGGCAAGGTGTTTCCACTCCCCTTTTCAAATGCGCATGCCCAGGCTGGAGCGTCAGTGGCAGTCCCCAGCAGTAGGGACTGGGCTCATGCAGCGGACTTCCCAGTGGTGGTTCACCCCTGGGGCGTTGGCTCCCGGACATTACAGGATGTGTCAGCAAGTCTCACTTTGCCCAGGAGTGTTCCATTTGGGAAGACCTGTGTGGCTTCCAGCCTGTCTGGCTCCTGCCTCTCCCCTGAAACAAGAGCCCCAGGCATCGGGTGGACAGCCCGGGCCGGGCTTCTGCAGCAGCACACAGAGGGACTGCTCTGTCCTGGTGTGAACTTGCGGTGTGATTACACAGGAGTAGTTACGGTGGTCCACGGAGACCCTCAAGGTCTCTTCTCAACATTCCTCAGCCATGACTCGACCACCTCGAACTTGGCCAGTTCAGTCTATTCCAGCATGTCTTACAGCAGAATCCTTCGATTTCCTGTGCTTGGGTTTCATCAGCCGCAGGGCTTACTCAGGCTCTCTGTACCCTGGCTGCGCCATCTCGCACGTCTCAACACATTTACAACTCCCACGCACCTGTCGTTTGTAACCTCGGTTAAGATACTGGCACGAAGAGGTGTGAGAACACAGATCTGTGGTCCACCACTACAGACGACGCCAAGAGTAACCTCAAAGAAGCCATGGTTACTCTGGGCTCTTTGTGGACGTGTCTCCTGACCCTGGGCAGATGAATCCTGGAATGGATACAGACTGTCTTCCTGGGTCAAAGCCCTTTAGACATAAATGCAGAATATCAGGAGAAAAAGCTCGTGTGTTGATTGCACTGGGAGTTGGGGGGGGGGTGGGAGTGTACCTCCGCTCACCAAGAGTTGGCTGAGGGCCCTTGGCGAAGCCCCTTTGGCTCTCTAAAGATGGTCACAGCTACCACCCCTGGTTGCAAGCTCACTTGATGAGGTATAAAAGCACCTCAACATGCACTAGGTATATATAACTTATGGTTGTAGAAAGGATTCAGGACAAGGTGGAGAAGAGTGGATAGTTTGTCCTCCCTGTCTGGTTCTGGGCCTGGCTGGCAGGGCAGGGAGGGGCCTGAGTCACCCTCAGACGTCTGTCATGTCCCTCCCAGCATTATGCAAGTGGCTGGGCTGTCGGGACTCTGGACATCCCAGGGGATGCACTCAGAGGGATGGTGGATGTCCCTGTGACTGCTCACTCTGAGCACTTGAGCAGCTCCAAGCAGAGAAAGGAGCAGCGAGCACTTCTGCTATACCGGGAGGCCACATCTCACTTGGGACTCTGGTCTGGCTGTAGTGACCAGGCGCAGGAGGAAGGGCTCGAGGAACCCAAGACACAAGACACTGAGCACTTCACTTACACAGCAGAAGACTTTCGCCGCCATGTGCTGGTCAAACTGGCCCAGGATGATCCTCACGTCGTTCCCCTGTGGGCAGAAGGACATGCACATGACATGAGTGCTGACATCTCAGGGCCAGGGCCAGGGCCAGGGCAAGGGGGCATTCCTAAGCCCAGGCTCGCAGCCTAGAGCAGGAGGTTTCATCTCCTTCCCTGTGCAGCCTGGAAGCTGGCTGTGTTTTCCTCGGTGCATCCTGGGTTACCCTTCCCAGGGTAAGACTGTGTGGGCCTGGAGTCTCCTGCTCCCTCCCCCAAGGACACTGGGCTATCCCTTGATCTCCCTCATTTTACCTATGGGGAAACTGAGGCCAGAGAGGATGGCAGAACCAAGACCCCAGCTGGCCACACTCCTCAGTGTTCTAGACTTTTCTGTGTTCAACAGCCAGTCTCTCACGAGGTCCTGGGAGCACACAGGGCTTCCCAATTCCCATATTTCAGAGTGTCATGAGGCTGTGCTTAAATCTCAGTCCCCCCACCCCTAACAAAGCCTCAGGTGGCCTTGGTTGGCTCCCTTTCCTCATCTGAAAAATGGGGACAGAGGTAGTACCTACCTTGCACGAGTCCTGGGAGGACCAGGTGAAGCACTTCTGTGAAGTGCCTAACACAGTGCCTGGCACACAGCAAGCGGCCCCCTAAGTGCCAGCTGGTCACTGTGTTGGTAACTCCCTATGGCCCATCTTTATTTCTGAGGAACCTGCCTGCAAGCTCTACAATGGGATTGCGTCCGTCATGGCCATGTGGCTAACAGGTGCGCATCGTAGGGACAAGCTCCTGTGACTCATTCATTCCCTCAACAAACGTTTCCCAGGTATCTGCCCGAAGCTCCTCCTTGGGTCAGGACAACAGGCTCCGATCACTTTCTGGAGACTGGGACTCAGCTTACGCCCTGCCCCATAGAGAGCAGGGCACCGTCGGGATGTCAGCAGGGGTTGGCTGGCACCTCTCTCATGCTGGCCCACCTTTGCAGGCGTCATCTCCCTCCCTGCTAGTCTCTGTCTCCTTCACAGGCCGTTTGAAGCCCGGAGAAGGAAGCACGCCTTCCAAGATCAGTTTTTAGCATCTTTCAAAACTGGAAAGTGCTGACTAGGGGTCCGGTTTTACTCATCATGTACTTTAGCCAAATAAAAAAAGGCTGCATGCTAAAATCATCCATCATACGCAAGCAAGAATGGAAAGGGGGGGGGAGGACCCACGCTTGCTCTGAAAAGGACTTTAAAGGACCATTTGCAGAACAGTTGAAGGAAAGCGAGCCTTTGTCTTCACCACGTCTGCAGTGCTATAAAAAGTTCTAAGCTTCTTCCGCTCGTGGATGGACTCCCAGGAGAATGCCAGGGTCGTTCTGCTTGGTGGCTAAAAACTTTCAGCACTGCTTGCTGCTAACAGCATCCATCCATCCATCTGTCCATCTGTTCATCCATCCATCCGTCCGTCCATCCGTCCATCCTACAATATTTATTGAGCACTGTTTTTTTATGCTGAGCCCTAGCTGTTAAACAGTATAGCAGGACTAGCCTATTGGGTTTTGGAGCCAGAGTAACTGGGTTCTGATGCCAGTTCCACCCTGAGCATCTGTGTGCTGTGGGCCTTAGTCTCTTGAAGCCTGCCTCCCATCATGTCTGGAACAGGGACGTTCTCCACCCTGCTGGGTGGTCGCGACTCAAGGAAACCCACCTGCTTATCTTCAGGATGCTCCTCCTGGCCCCTCCCCTTCCTGTACGGACTCCTCAGCCATTCTTTCTCCTGCGCTCCCTTGGGTGTCACTCTGCTCTTTCCCCCTCACTGTCCCTTGGCAGGCTCATCACACTCCCAGTTGCACACCCTGGTTGTGCTGTGGGCTGCCAAACCCTCTCCCCAGCCAGGGCTTGTCTCCTGCTGCCCCACAGGACACCCTGACACCACTGTTGGCCTCTCCTGCTCCTCCAGCATGACTGTCTAAAGTCAAGTTTTTATCTTCCCTAAAATGCCCCTTCCTCCTCCTGTTTCCATCTCGGAGAATGGATTCTCAGCCTCCCACTTGCTGAGCTGGAGACTCGGGAGTCATTTTACACTCACGGCTCTCCTTCCTCTCCCACGCTCCATCTCCAATGCCAACGTGCTGGTTCTGTCTGCTCACCAGCCCCCAGGCGTGCTCATCCCTACAGCCACATTGCCCTGGGTCTAGACAGGGCCATTCCTTCCTCCCTCGGGGATACCTGCCCTTCCCCTGCCCTTTCCACTGGCCTCCACAGAGCAGGCAAGGGGGTCACAACAAGGTTCATATATGACTAGAAATCTCACATGACTCCCTGAGGGCTATAGGTCAAACTCTGAGCCCCCTAGTAGTTTGAGATTCTTCACTAACTCTTCCCCTCTAATGAAGTAAGAATGAACTACCTGCAGATCCCTAAACACACCTACTATTCACTCATCCATCCACCCACCCTTACATGCATTCATCCATCTACCCACCTGCCTATCCATCAATCCCTCCATCCACCCAGCCACTTATCCATTCACTCATTCCTCGAGATCCATCCACACATCCACCCCTTTGTCTTTCCCTATCCTTCCACTGCCCCTCTTTCTATCTTCAGTCTATCTGTCCATCCAGAATGCCCTTTTATCTCCTCATTCTCCCCTCATAGTTATGGCTCACCCCTCAGGTCCAAGATTGGGCTCCACCCTGGGCTTGGTAGCTGTGGTGGCTTGATTCAGGTGACCCCCATAAACTTAGGTGTTCTGAATGCTAGGTTCCCAGCTGAAGAGGATTTGGGAATTAATGCTTCCTGGAGGTAGTGTATTGTTGGGGGCGGGCGTATGGGTGTTATGGGTGTTATAGCCAGTTTCCCCTTGCCAGTGTTTGGCACACTCTCCCGTTGTCTACCTTGTGTGGGCCGGGGGGTGATGTCCACCCTCTGCTCATGCCATCATTTTCCCCTGCCATTGTGGAGCTTCCCCTCGAGTCTGTAAGTCAAAATAAACCTCCTTTTCCCACGAGCTGCTCTTAGTTGGGTGAGTTCTGCCAGCAAGGCGAACCTGACTGCAACAGTAGCCATCTCCCCATTTGGGCAGGGGAACTTGCACTTGCCCCCATCATGGCACAAGTCCACCTACTCATCTCTTTGCCTGACCCCAGGGTAGTGGCCCCTAGGCTGGCATAGAGCACAATTTGTATGGTGACTAAGCATGCGTTTAGGGCATGGTACGGTATATGGATGTGGCAGCATCAGACTTCCACAGCTGGTCCTCAGCTATTCGGTAGGGGGTAGACATGATCCTCACTGTACTGACACCCAGACTGTCCTGGGACCTGGTACCAACTGGGTTCACATGTCCACTTCTCAAATGGACAGAGGGACCCTCATCTCCATGGCTGACTGCCTGACCACCTGCCAACAGATAAACAGCCAGCTCTGCTGTTTATGGACCATTTAGTGTCTCTGTTGTCATGACAACTATGCTGCAAGGACCACCCGGTTCTGGGCTCCTGGCTGTTAGGTTTGGGTGGGCCTGAGCCGTTCTGGCTCCTCCTCTCAGGGCCCTGGAGAAGGACTCTGGAGCCAGGTAGCATGTGAAGCAGGAAGCTGTTCACATCTACTGTGAGTCTAGCACATGGGAGGGGCTGCAGCATCCCTCAAATGCTAGGGCATGGAGAGCCCGACATCTGGGTACAGGACAGAGACAAAGGTGGGGAGGAAGAGGGCTTGGGGTGCTCCTCAAATGAGCATGCATATCTCCAGGCATAAGTTGGCATACCAAAGGTATGATAGCATGGCTAGTTGTTGCAAGAGAGGACTTAGGGAACTGATAGTCTACACACAGGTACACACTCACACAAGTGATAGAATTACACTAGTTAGTACTCAGAGCTTGGACCTTTTCCTGTAAATCCAGAGGAGAGAAAGAGAAAACTTGTATTGACAGTGGCCTGGCCTCTAGCCAAGTCCCCTCCCTGCCTACAGTAGAGCTCACTGGGCTGGACTAACAGCCTGGAACAGTTTGGGGAGTACTGGGAGGCTGGCCTATGTGGCACAGGCCTGCCTGTAATTCCATTTACTCAGGAGGCTGAGGTGGAAAGATCATGAATTCAAGACCAACCTGGGCTACAGAGTTAGTTACAGGCAAGCCTCAGCTACCTAGGGATAACCTGTAGCTTAGTGGGAGAGCACTTGCTTAACACGCACAAGGACAGCAAAACAAGTCTGTAAATGAATCAACTAGAACACTGGGTGTAGAGAGGGGGAGCCAGGAGTGTCCCAGAGGATGACAGTGACAGAGTAGAGCTTTAATCCCCAGGGAATAGGCAGGTGGCTCTCTGTGACAGCATTTGGGAAATCCCACAACCTTTCATGTACCCAGCTCTACAGGGAGGACTGAGGTGACACAAATGCCAACTTCTTCCCAGATGGGATTGGATGAAAGCAAATGAGGTCACACCGTCAGGTGGCCACTGCCCCAGGGAAGGAACAATCTGGAATGAAAGGGCCCAGAGGGTGAGTGAGAGGTAGAGAGAGGTGCCCAGTGCCACCCCAGAACCCCATGAATGCAACAGAACCCATGAGGCAGAAGCTGCTGGACTGTGTCTTTGGAAAGCAGCCCAGGCTTGCCCTAGCCCAGAGAGATATTCTTTCCGCTTTCTCGGTTTCAGTCTCATCTTCTGTCTAGAGTTCTTTGTTTCCAAAGGGTGCTCTAAGGACCTAAAACCACACGTATGCATGCACATACCCACACAAAACACCCGTGAAGGCTGGCGCGATTCAAAGAACTAGTGTAACCTCACTCTGCAAGGACCCAACACAGTGAAAATAAGGAAGAGTGCCAAGATCTGTCTAGCAATCGAGTGGAACCTTGGCCCCTCTCTGGGAAAGACACACCATTATCATGCCCACTTGAGCAAGCCGAGGCTGAAAGGGTTCAGCAGTAGGCGCAGTGCTTCAGCGGACCCCCCAGCTGCAATGAAGGGGCAGCTGCCAGCTGCTCCCCATTTCATCCTCCCCTTCAGCTGAGGGGGGACACCGTGTGTGCACACCCTGCCGACAGCAGCCAATCTGATCCACTGACAGAAGACTCCTGTGCCCCTGTGTGGGGTCCCAGCTCCGTTGGGTATATGTGCTAGCCCTTTGGACTCACCCCCTTTTTCTGAGCCCCTACCCTCTATCAACCACTTTCACATGAGTTCTACCCTGGGCTCAGAGGTGATTCAACCTTAGATGCTAGGCCGTGTGAGCAGGAAGGGGTGGCCTAGGCATCCACTTGAGGTGGGTGTGGCCCCGGAGCCTCGGGCTGACCCTGCTCCCTGCCTGTGGCTGACCTCGCTGAGGAAGCCACCTGGGACTGAGCTTCGGAGCTCAGCAGATGTTGAACGGAATGGCTGTGAGTGGCATGTGCAGTCCCAGGTCACGAAAATGGTGACAGAAGGGCAGACGGTGAACATCAGGGGCCAGCCCAACCCTCCAGCCTCTGGAGTGTGGGGACCTGCATGGAAGGCCAAGGCCAGCCTTCACACAGACCCCTGTGTGATCTGAAGTCTGTCACAGGCCCTCCCTCTCCAGCCTGCACAGGAAACCAGAAGCCACCAAGCTACTGGAGGCTGAGCCCGATGGGGACTGATAGGCAGCCTGACCAGATGTTGAGGCTCTGGCAACACACCCAAAGCCCCATGATTAGCCTGGGGTAAACTATAGAGGGCCAGGAGAGCCCTTTCCCAAAGCTTTCCTGGTTCTAGTAGGCTGGTCTCCCCACCCTCCAATGAATATGTTCTCTTATTTAACCCAAATTCATCTCCCTTAGCCTTTCCCCCATCAGATATGTCCCTAAAGCACAGAAACAGGAAACATGCATTCTCAATCCAGCAAGGGCAAGAAGAGAGGACAGCCCACTAGCAAAGCTCAGTATTTCTTTAATCCCTATATATTTAGCACTCCAATAATACATCTGGCTTCAGATAAAAATAATATTTTTCCTTCTCCAGATTGCTGAGCAAAACTGGCCCTCAGGCTTCTGGCCTGAATGTATGCAAAGGCGTCTAGCTGGGGGTAAGGGCGATAACGTATACCAGGACCATCCGGGACGGACAGCACCCAATCCCCACTGTGGGACTATCCCACAAGGCAAAGGCCAGTGCAAGTCTTTGTGGCAGAGTGGGGAGAGGGTCTTCCACAGAAGTCCGCGTCCCAACTCCAGGGCCTTAGGGGGTGCACACTGTAAAAGGGGCTAAGCTAGCTGATTGTCTAAATGGGCACACTGTTATCACAAGGGTGGAAGACGCAGAATGACCCAATGGGGGGGGGGCGGCTCCTCAAACAAGCAGTAGCTTGAAGGCAGAGGAAGGGCCATCAGCGAGAAACACGTGACACCTCTAGAGGCTGGAAGATGAGGGAATGAGCTCTCGCCCCAGATTCCAGAGCAAGCAGCTCTCTGGGACACCTCAGCTGGAGCTTGCTTGAGGTCCATGCTGGCCTTGGGAACAGCGAGAGACACATGTGGGTTGCAGCCACTCAGCCTTGTCCCTGCAGCCACAGGAAATGAACGTGCCTCCTCGTGGCAGGACTCACGACCCGAGGCCGATTCCACCGCCCTCCTCTCTGGCGGGCCTATGGCTTTCCTCTGCTGCTGCTGAGCACCTGGCAGCTTTTTAGTCAATGTTGGTCCTTTCCTGTGCCATTTGAGCCATACAAATGCCCACTAGTATTGGCAAAGAACTGGGCTGTTTTATAAAAATACTAATTTATTTATTTTATTTATGAGAGAGGGAGCCTCCAGCCACACCGCAAGTGAACTCCAGATGCATGTGCCACCAAGTGCATCTGGCTTACGTCAGTTCTTGGGAATTGAACCAGGGTCCTTAGGCTTTGCAGGCAAGCGCCTTAATCACTAAGTCATCTCTCCAGCCAGAACTGGTCTATTTTTGAGGCTCACTTTGAAAAGACCACATGCCTGAGTGACTGAGACAGGCTCCATCTCTTGTCTTTTTAAAGTGGGAAGCCTGGCTCAGCTTAGGAATCTCTCTGATTCCTCACTGGAGCTCAACTGTTGTGTAAATCTGTAAAGATGAACTCACTGGGGATCACTGTCTTGCTCAGGCTTCTCATTCTCTCCTCCACCGATAGAAGTTGCAAAGCCACCTCCTCCCTGTTTCATTGCTGCGAAGGCCCACGAGGAAGAGGCTGTACTTAAACCTTTGTGAGTGAGCATAACCTTGGAAGACAACGAGCTCTGGAAGAAATCTTCCTGCTACCGAGGAGCCAGTGGGCATGCAGCTGAGAGCAGGCCATGCCGGTTAAGCACCTGTCTGCAGCCTCACTCAGACACCGCACTTTCAGGAGCCCACTTATCGGCTGTGCGGCTTCGGGCATGTGTTAACTTCCCTGAGCTTCAGTTTCCCTACTTGTAAAATGGGGATAATGACAGCTCTTACCTTTAGGGCAAGCGACCACAAACATTTTCTATAAAGGGCCAGATAGTAAATAGTTTATGTTTCATAGGCCATGCAGTCTCTGTTTCAATTACTCAGTTCTGCTGCTATACCACAAAAGTAGCCAAAAGCAATGGGGTAAATGAGCGTACTCCAATAAAACTTTATTTATAAAACTGAAATGGTGGGCCGGATTTGGCTCATGGGACATTGCTTGTGGACCACTATTGAACAGTGAGTGTGAGGAGTAAACCAATGAATAAAACTGTGCGCACAAAGCAAATACAAGAAAGTATCAGTCAGTGAAGAAGCAGAAGTGAGGGCTGGGGGAGGACGACAGGTTAAGAGTGTTGTAGAATAATGAAAAAGGGTAAGAGCTACAATGGTACTTCAAACTCTGAGTTCTGAGCAGAATCACACACACAAGTGCATGCATACACAGACATTCTTACACATAATCACACACCCACCCACTTACATACACATGCACAAACAGGCACTCATATGCACACACACTCACACATACACACTCACGAATACACATTTATATCACACACCCATACACACACAAACATGAACTAATGTGCATGCATTAATAAGCACTCATGCATTTAAACATGTACATTCATAAATGTGTACCCATAAACACATGCAAACACAGTCACAAATGCACACACAATCACACACCCACTCACATATAAGCAGTCATAGGCATATGACCATAGATGTACACAAGTGCACAAATTCACGTACATGCACACGTGACACAAACTAACACATTTGTATTAACACACATGTATTCACACACATGCAAATGCTCATACATTCACACTTATGCACACAACTTAACACTGTCATACGAACACATGTACACACTAACACATACACGTGCATGCTCACACACACAAACACACATGTACTCACATGCACATGCTCCTACACTCACACACTTATGCACACTCATTTAGACTGTCACACAAACACATATGTACACACTAACATATGCATGTGCATGATCACATATGCACACAAACATGAATACACATGCACACACTTTTAGGCTATCACACAAACACACGTACACACACACACACACACACACACACTTGTACCCAATAAACCAAAGGGAATCCTGTGAGTGACCTCTAGAGGGAGTGGTGCGTCTGTGAAAGGCAGGAGAGGGAGTTATAGTGATGGGCAGATCCCAGGGGCTCTGGGCCTGGCAAAGTTCTCTGACTTGGCTGATGTCCTTATAGGATTCATTAGAGTATTTATTTCATCTGTGTGGTTTTGAATCTGTTTTGTTGCACAACAAAACCCTTTTTAAGCCGGGCGTGGTGGCGCATGCCTTTAATCCCAGCACTAAGGAGGCAGAGGTAGGAGGATCACCATGAGTTCGAGGCCACCCTGAAACTAAACAGTGAATTCCAGGTCAGCCTGACCTAGAGTAAGACCCTACCTCAAACAAAAACAAAACTAAACTAAAACCCCTTTTTTAAAAGTTCCTGTTCTTGGGGCTGAAGAGATGGCTTAATGGTTAAGCCCTTGCCTGTGGGGCCTAAGGACCCCAGTTAGAGGCTTGATTCCCCAAGATCCACGTAAGTCAGATGCACAAGGTGACACATGCATCTGGAGTTCGTTTGCAGTGGCTGGAGGCCCTGGCACAACCATTCTCTTTCTGCCTCTTTCTCTCTCTGTCAGTCGCCCTCAAATAAATAAATAAAAATAAACAAAACATTTTTTTAAAAGTTCCTATTGTTTCCATGACAGTTTTGTCCTCTAAACTCTTGGCTTCAACCAGACAACTGTCTTCACATCTCTGGCCCAGAGTCAGGGGCCATGAACTACCAATGCCCAGTGGTTGAACTAGTGTACCCACCAACATGCCCCAACAGTGAGACTGTAAGTGAGGGGCTGTGCGACTTCAAGAAGGGCAGATGCAGGCTAGGCATAGTGGTGCATGTCTTTAATCCCAGCACTTGGCAGGCAAAGGTAGAAGGATGGGGCTGAGTTCAAGGCCATCCTAAGACTATATAGTGAATTCCAGGTCAGTCTGGGCTACAGTGAAAACTTACCTCAAAAAAAAAAAAAAAAAAAAGAAAGAAAGAAAAAATAAAAGTAAAAGAAAGAAAAACTAGAAAGAAGGGCAGATATAGCACCTGAAGTGGACAGAAGGGGAGGCCAAGGCCTGGAGTTTGCTCATGAAGCCCTCTGTTTGGCCTCTGCTGGAAGTGGGAGTGAGGGGCTTGTGGGCCCAGACTGGTAGTATGCCTTAAAGCTCCTTATCCAGAATAGACTAGGATGAGCTCAGAAGGCCCTGGGGTTTCACCACACGGAAATGAGTTATTTCCTAACATTATGATACAAAGGTTGACAGCAGTCTACCAGATCAGCCTTATTAATTTCATTGTTAAATGTTCTTGCTTTGGCCTGGCTCATCTGCCCAAGATTGGGACAGATGAAATGAATGTCTCCCAACCCCACTGGGATCCTGCCAGGCCCCTCTATAGCTCAACAGACTCTCTTATTTTATTGAGATGTCATTTGGAGCAGTAATAGTCCACTCATCTGGTAATCTCACAGCAAACTGCCCTCCTCCCCAGTAGAAAGCCACTCTCCTTAGTCCTACTGAATGTCTGGGCCTTAAATTCTCTTTGGCAGAATTCTGACTGCATCATGGTAGATGTTTGCCCAACCTTTAACCTTTCAACATCATTTTATTATAAATTATTTTTCATACATTCTGGATGCCAGACATACCTGTACTCTTGACACTTGAGACAGGAGGATTGAGAGTTCAAGTCCACTTGGGCAATATAGATCTTGTTTTACAAACCAAACCAAAAAACAAAACAAACAAAACCCAAAGAACACAGACTATACGTGCTTTTCTTTTATTTATTTGCTTAGTTTTTTTTTTTTTTTCAAGGCAGGGTCTCACTCTAGCCCAGGCTGACTTGGAATTCACTCTGTAGCCTCAAACTCACAGCGATCCTCTTACCCCAGCCTCCCAAGTTCTGGGATTAAAGGAGTGTGCCACCATGCCTGGCTCTTGCTTTGCCTTTTAAGGACGAGGCTGACCTATGTGAATTTCTGGCTAGAATCCTCATGGCTGTCTGCAATGATCTGTTCTGAGCTTCCAGTTTTCACATTTGCTTTCATGTTTTGACACAGGGACCAGAGTTTCTTTGCTTTTATCTTTCGTGTTCAAGCAGCTTCTGGTTCTACTTACCACCAAATGATTCAAAGCATTCTTTTTAAAAAACAAACTATGTATGACATAGACAAACTATGTCTCTTGTGTGTAGTAGTATGTGAGGCATGTGTGTGTGTGTACAGATACATGTGCCCCTCGTGTGCAGGGGCCAGAGGGAGACATCAGGTGTTCTCTGTCTCTCTTCCACCTCATTTTCCTGGGACAGTGTCTCACTGAACCTGTTTTTCAGCTAGTGCTAGCAATCCTCCTGTCTCTGCTCCCTTCAGCTCTGGAGTTACAGTTGTGTGCAGCACACCCATCTTTTTACGTGGGTGCTGGGTGTTAAACTCAGGTCCTTGTGCATGCACAGCAAGTGCCCTTACCCACTGAGCCATCTCTCCAGACCCCACAACATTCCTCAGCTTAGATTTCTCTGCATTGTTTTCTCTTTGCAGTGCTAGGAATGGACCCCCAGGCACTGTTCAAGCTACGCAAGTGCTCCACCACTGAGCTCACCCCAACCTCTTCTCTAATTATGAAACACATGTGCAAAAGACCTCTTTGTGTCCCTCTCCTCATTTAGATTAGGAGCTCTGCACCCTTTTTAAAAAATTTACCTGTTTTGTAGGCTTCGAGAATGTAATTTGGAGCGTCACATCTCAGTTATTATTATTACATACAGTACCTGTTTTTATTTTCTGTGTGAAATTACATGTACTTTTCTATCTGGTTACACTCTTATAGCAGTTATTTAGACTTGGCTCTCCTTCCATGGGTTCTATGGTCTTGGCTGTTCCTATCACGACCTCAGTTATAAAATGTGCCACTGCTCTCAGCTGGCTGGTGGAGGTCGTCAGGATTAACTTCAAGAAGGGCACCTGGCTGGAACATTGTGCAAGCTTCATATAGCACAACGTGTCCTGGAAGCACCATTTGCTCTGGGATTTAATGCTGCAGACAAGAGAGGAACCTGGGGTTGGGGCCCTGGAGGAAAGCATTATGTTTTATTTTTCTTGTTCTGGTCTAGATATTTGAATTTCTCCTTAAAGTTTGTACATCAAAACATTTGCCAAAATGTTTCTAGCTGTCACTGCTTTTACACCAATGTAGTCAGAATGCAGAGTGATCAGCTAGTCTGTAATAAGACTCCACATTTCTGCGTTTAACTGTGGATTTTGTAGTTCGAAAGAGGTTGGCTATTGGTGACTTCATGTGAGCCAATCTATGAGGTCTGTCTTGAGTCCACTTAGGTTGGTTTCCTATTTTTGAAGTAAACTAATCGTTGAAGAAGCATTTTATATTTGCAGAAATATTGTAAAAATAATATAGAGAGTTCTCACACAGCCCTCAGCAATTACACATACATATATATGCACTATATATTAGGCAGTATAATACATTAGGCAGTGTGCTTCATATACAATATACTGCCAATGATCCAAATGTAACTGATACATAACCATTACCCATTGCCCATCATCTTCTCAAACTTCCTTGCTTTTTCCTATGTCTGGGCTCCTTCTAGGATGCCGTGGGGTTTGCATGTGGAACGTCTCCAATAGACTCATGTGTCTGAGTGCTTAATACCCAGATGGTGGCACTCTTTGTGAAGTTTGTGGAACCTTTAAGAGATGGAGCCTTGCTGGAGGTAGGGCGTCACTGGGACCCAGCCTTGAGGTGTTACAGTCCTGCCCTGCTTGGCACTTTTACCCTCTCTACTTTCTCCCCTTTGATGTGAACATGTCTGGTTGCTCTGGCCACATTGCCCCTACCGTGATGAAACGGCTCCTTGAAACTGTAAGCCAAAATGAACCCGTTCTTTCCATAAGCTGCTTCTGGATGGGTACGTTGTCCCAGCAATGAGAAAGTAACTAATCCAGATGCCATAGTACAATTATTTGCCACATCTCCTTGGGCTCAGACAGTTCCTACTGTGGTTACCTTGGCAGTGCTGACAAGCACTGACCAGACACTTAGTAAGCTGGCTTCAAATGGAGTTGGGCCAAGTATTTTATTATCCCTGGGCCAGGGTGGTGGGTTGGCTAGAACACAGCTGGTCACTATTGACTCTGACCTTCATGGCCTAGCTCCTCCTCTGTCAGATCATGCTTTCTTCCCTCTCTAATGCTGTACTCTTTGGAAAGAAGTAACCTAATAAGTGGGGAATTGTTACAGGTTGACAGTGAAATGTTCACCATAGGCTCACGTATTTAAACACTTGGTCTCCAGCTGGGGGCGCTGTTTTGGGAGGTTATAGAATCCTGAGGAGGTGGGGCCTACCTGGAGACCACTGGGAGTGGACCTTTGTGTTATAGCTGGGCGATGCTCCCTGTCTGCCCCCCCCCAGAATGTGAGGAGTCCCTTGCTTAACACTCCCACCACCAAGAACTGTGCCATGCCTGCCTCATGATGGGATGATACCCCTAAAACTCTGAGTTAAACCTCTCCCCCCTTATGTTTGTTCTGCCAGTTATTTTACCACCGTGTTGAGAAAAGTGACTAACGGAGTCATTATGGCCTACCTTCTTTGAGCATGAAGGATCTAGATAAGTTGCTTGGAATTCTGTTGCCTGACTCTCTCATTTATTCAATCACCTGTGCAAGTATAGATTTGTGGGCATTTATTATAAACTTGGGGATACATACCAATGCTACTTTTATTGATCGAGTGCTCCAGCATTGGTCACTGGAGCTCTTGCATTTTTTTTAAAGTTTATTTATTTATTTGTGAGACAGACACACACAGACAGAAACAAAGAGAATGGGCACGATAGGGCCTCCAGCCATTGCAAACGAACTCCAGACACATACGCCACCTTTGTGCATCTGGCTTACATGGATCCTGGGGAATCGAACCTGGGTCTTTTGGCTTTGCCATCCCTCACAGCTCAGGCTCTTGCTTCTTTTGGGGGGGGGGCATTGGCGCCTCTGTGATCCCATCCCAACTGCATGAGATGCTGTCTGAGCACCTCATTTGGCACCACAAGATGCTCCAGGGTTATCTCACCTACTTCCTGTCCCATGGAACCAGCTACTTCTTATGGTGGCCCTGTTCCCTTCACCGGACCATGGTACTGGGACATAACTCTGGCTCCTATGTGTGCTGTTGTCATGGGGCGTTTGTTCTGCGTTTGCTTTTGCTTTGGTTCAGGTTCATGTGTCCTGATTTCCTCTTTAGCAACCCCTTCTCCAGTATCCACATAGCTCTTTTCTCTTATTGGATTGATCTCTTTGGTCATTTCCTCTGAGTCTGGGCAGAGCATCTCAGGTTTGTCCTCCACCTCATTGATTTTCCCTTCTCTTGGCACAACTCTGCTCTCTGCTGCCTCCAGCCCAGATCCCTTTCCTGCTCGGATACAGACTTTCTTCCTTGCCCTCTGCACCTTGACCACAATAAAGCAGAGCCTTGCTTTTCTTCCAGGCTTTCCAGAACTTAGTGTCTTTTCTTCATGTGTCCTCTGTTGACTTTGTCCAGACTTGGAAAATCATTCACACACACTCTCAACTCATTGAGCAAATTAGGTTTGGCTCTAGGTAATGGGAAATAAGACAATGACCAACATAGCCAGAACTTGTGTTCTGATGTCTAATGAAAGAGATGGGTGCTAAAACAATGAGATAAAATGGATAGTCTATCCAATGTTGCAGCAGGCTGAGGTTGTATAGGTATGTTGAAGTCCTAACCCCAGGGTCTTAGAATGTAACCTCATTTAAAAACAGGGTCACTGCAGATGCAAGTTAGGATGAGAGGGCTCTTAATCCAACATGACAGGTGTCCTAATGAGAGAACAGTGTGGAGAGAAGTGGGAAGGAGGTGTGTGGGGGGAGGTGCCACAAAAGGCACAGGTGGAACTCAGCAGCTGCAAACCAGGACCTGCCAAGGACTAAGTTGACACAGAGGCCAGGGGAAAGGCATAGAGGGCCCTAGAGCCTTCAAAAGACCTACATGTCTATCTCTCGATTTGGGAAAGAATACATTCTGTTCTCGGAAGCTGCCTTGTTTGTGGTGCTTGGTTACCACAGCCCCAGGAAACTAATACAGATGTCGATCCATGAAATGGAGACTATTAGGAGAAAGGAAGAAGTGGGAGTTTGAGGAGCAAGGATTTTAATTTTAAAAAACAGCATCGGTGGAAGCCTCTGGGAGATGACTAAGCAAAGACTAGAGAAGGCCCAGAAAGGGGCCACAGCAGGTGTCTAGGGGCACCTCAACACAGAGCGAACCCTGGGCCAACAACCAGCCCATCATGCTCTGGGCTGTGCTTCTGGGCTATGCAGTGCTGGAATCCTTTCCCAGGACCATGATGCAGGGTGCTGTGGAGAGCTGGGCAGGGGCAGCACTGACCTGGGTTAGAATTCCAGCCCTCCACTTCCTTTAGGTATCTTGGGGCAGTTCTTCAGGTTGCCATCTGTGAAATGGGTCTACAAAAACTTCCTCTGCCAGTGGGCTTTGGGGAAGCCCATGTGAGAGGGCAGAAGTCAGGGTGAACAGGGCCAGCCAGCCTTGGGTCCATGGCCTGAGAAGCTGGCTATTTTGGTTGCTCTGTTTTGTCATCATTCGTGTCACTCCTCCAGTTTGAGTGGGTTGAAGAGCACCCGGTTCCACCTATGACTTCATGCAGACTTTTAACTAGCACCGTCGCTCTGCACACAAAGCCTTTCAACTCAGAAGCCCTTGAACTCAGCTGGGTTGCCAAGGCCAGGGGCCATTTCAGGTTCCTTCCCCGAGAAGAAGCTCCATGGATGGCAGCCACTGCTCTCCCTCTATCCCAGCCGGTGGGCCCCAGTCTTCCAGGCCCTAACACCTCAACTGGACCCTCACAACACAGCCTTTGTTCACCCCCTGGGGGCAGGTCTTGGGCTGATCCCCCTCCTCGGCCTTGGGCTGCCTCATGCGTCCCTATTGCTGCTCATGTGCAGAGGCTCCATCTGCCCTGGAGGAAACAAGGAGGTAGTACCTGGCTTCTCTGACTCCCCAACTCTGGGCTTTGGATACGCCCATCTACAAACTGAAATACAGCTCAGAAGCGCCACTTCCTGTCTGGTGTAACCCTGGACCAGGCCAAGTTAGACACTAGCCGTTGGCCTCTGGATTCTCCATGGCAGAGACTTTACCTGTGGGCATGAGGGGACGGAAGAGAGAAGTCCACAGCTCTGACACTTTTGTACAAACTGCCAGCTACTTCTCTGCACTCTTGTGGTAAGACCAAGGCTCTTAGCAACCAGCTCAGACCTCCGCTCCTGGCTTCATCATGGTCCCTAGCGACCCTCTCCTGTTACTGCAGCTCTGTGGAATCCCCGCTGCTTCTGGCCGCAGAGGCACACGCCTACCACGCTTCGGTATCAGCCTAGGAGCCCGCCCACCCGAACAGCCCTTGTCTTGTGCTATCTCTTCCTCCTTCCCAAAGTAGCATGAATCACTTCCTGCCTTTGGGTCCGGGTACCCTTTGTGCCCTTGAGCGGTGACTGTCTACCTGGCCATGCCATGAGCAACGTAAGGACAGAAGCAGGTCTGATGGCATCAGGGAGCCCAGGAGAGGGGATGGCTTCTGAGAGGAGTTGGAGAGAGTTTGTGGAAGAAGTGGACAAGTGACAGGTAGAGACTCACAACTATGGGAACCTCTAGTTGACCCTTTCTGTCCCTAGAGTGAGTGTCGCTGGCTGTGGTCGGGAGCTGAGTTCTCAGTGCCAACAGCACCTTTGCGATGGGTGAGGCAGGTCCCGGCTCTCAGCCCTCCACAAAAGAGATGATTCCACAGGCACCCTGCCTGTCCCTCAGTTCATGCGTTGATGAGAGATAAACTTGCTTAGGCAGCTCTTAGGGCACTGTGCTAAGCTTGGCAGTCTGTGCCTTCAGCCAAGGATACACAGCAAGTGACCAGGAAGCCTGGGGTAGATAACTTCCAGAAGCTTCTCTGATGTCTGAAGGTACCAAGGATGGAATGCAATAGAGGCCCAAACCAAACTTAAGGTTGTGTCACAGGGAGAGCGTGCAGCGATACAGGGAGAGTGGCCATGCTAGTGGCCGGCTGTGCCTACCTTAAGCTTTTTCACACTTGTGCAAGGGTCATTGGAGAAGCTTTCCGTGTCTGAAATCTCAATGTCCTCGCCGTACAGAACCCCGGTCAGGTCGTTCCTCACCTGTCAGCAGAGACAAAGCAGAGCCTAAGTGAGTTGGCTGCAAGGAGGGGCCAGTTTAGAGGGGTTGTCCTAAGCAAACCAAGCTATCTTCTTCCCACCACTGCCACTGAGAAGGGAGCAATGGGACAGGCAGGGCCAGCCTACTCAGCTTGCCTGGGAATTCCTGCAAGAGGCAGGAGCAGGCAAGGACCTGGCTGGTGTTCCCTGACATTGCCTGTCCTCCTGTCCTCAGGGCAGGCTGCCCAGTTATGTCTGTTTATATTTTGTTATGCATTTGCAATTTTGTTCCTCTTTAAAAAAAATCAGTATTTATTTATTTGAGGAAGAGAGTGAGGGAGGAAACAGAGGGAATGGGCATGCCAGGGCCTCTTGCCACTGTAAACAAATTCCAGATGCATGCACCACTTTGTGCATCTGGCTTTACATGAGTACTGGGGAATTAAACTCAGTCCATAAGTCTTTATAAGGAAGTACCTTTAACTGTTGAGCCATCTCTCCAGTCCATAGTTTCTCTTTTATAGTGAAGAAATAACCAAGACATTCAGAGACACAATGCAGAACAGAGGAAAGAAGGAAAAAGTGGCACGAATCTGTGATGTTGTGACACACAGAATGACAGATGTGTGTGTGCCTGAAAGGCAGGGGGCTGCAAACTCTAGTGTCCCCAGGGTCAGCAATGTGGAAGGGTATCAGCATATGGTGGTAGGGGCTCCATACTGGGCACCAATGACCTTTTAAAGACAATAACTGCTTTGACAATGCTGTGCTAGAACATGGGCCCAGGAGACATTTTTGGAGGTGGTAGGGGAGGAAGAAAGCAGAAATTTTATAGTGTAATATCTCCACATTTTCTGTGTGTGTGTGTGTGTGTGTGTGTGTGTGTGTGCAAGCACATGTATATGGAGGTCAGAAGACAACTTCAAGTCTTAGTTCTCAGAAACACAGTCTACCTTTTTTTTTTTGGCACAGGTCTCTCATTGGTTTGGGGCTCACTAATTAGACTAGGTTGGCTGGCCACAAAGCCACAAGGATCCCCCTGCCTTCACCCCCCCCAGCCCTGGGAGTACAAGCGTGCAGTCGCATCTGCATTTTTACGTGGATACTGTGCAGTGGCCCCAGATGCTCATGCTATTGAGGCAAGTACTTTACCAACTGAACCGTCTCCCTAGCCTCTCCCCCATGGTTTTCAATGTTGACACTGTTTGGTTTCTTTTTTAAAACTTTGGATCAGGTAGAACCAACCTAAAGCATGTACCTGGCTTGTGGTCTCTGCCATGCAGCTTTGGAAACCCCAACATGAGGTTGAGGAGAAAGAACGGGGACAGGGAAGGGGAGCGGTCAGTGGACCCTGCTTCCGGGTCTTGTTCTGTCAACAACGTGCTTGTGATCTGTTCCTTTGGGGTGGCTGTCCTCCCTCCAGACCTCTGATACTCTCTCTCTTTAAGAGAAGGTGATCTTAAAAGCACTTCTTGTTCACCCCGCTGGGATAGCTATTATCAAAGTCAGAGAGCAACTAGTGTTTGTGGCGGTGTGGAGCTGGGGGAACCCTTGGGATCTGTCAGTGAGAATGCACTGTGGTCAGCACTTGGGAGAAAATGACAGCTCTCCAGCAGTTCAAGAGCAGATTACCACCTGCTCCAACACTCCTACTCTTGGGGATATCCCCAAAACAAATGGCAGCAGGACTTCAGCTGACACTTCTAAGTCCTTGTATTACTTACTTTTCTCATGTGGGACAAAATACCCTGCAGAAGCAACTTATGGGAGGAGGGGTTTGCTTTGTCTTGTGGTTTGAGAGGACCCAGTTCATCATGGTGAGTTCACAGTGGTGGCGTGTGCGGATGGGACTCCTCACATGTCAGTGAACCAGCAAGCAGAGACAGCTCGGGCTAGCACTGGGGCCAGGTTAAAACTGTCAAGGCCTCCCCCTTGGAGACTCACTTCCTCCAGCTAGGCCCCATCTCCTAGCGGTTTCACCTCCCAAAATGGTGTCAACAGCTGGCCCTGTGCAAACACTTAAGCCTGTGGAGGAGAGGCCACATTCCAACCACGGCAGCCGTGTTCATATGACACTATTCACAATGTCCAGACAGTGGAAACAGCCCAGGTGTCTATTGATGGATGGCTAACTAAGCACTCTGTGGTACACACATAGAGAGACATACTATTCAGCCTTTATATAGTTGAAATTCTGCTACATGCTACAACATGAGTATGCCTTAAAAAAAAAAGGCAGACAGGAAGAAATATTGTCTGATTCTAATTATGTGAGGTACCTGGAGAAATTAAATTCCTAGAGACAGAAAGTGGGACAATGGCCACCAGGGGGTGAGGACAGGAGGGAACAGGGAATTAGCATCAATGGATACATAGTCTCAGTTTGGGTGAGGCAAAGTTTTTGGAGATGGATGATATGACAGTTGCATAACCACGTGACTGTCCTTGTTACCACTAAACTGAAGCTGTACATATGGCCCAGATGGGAATTTTATTATGTATATTTTACCACAGTAAGAAAAGCACTTCTTATTTCAACAACCAGCACATTCTTCATATATATATATATATATATATATATTGCTTGAGCAATCTGGCCCTAAATGTCACTGGCTACTGGGAAGCCACCACCAAGGAAGAGGAACAAAGAACAAAGGAGATGTCAATAGAAGCTGCCATGCTTTATTTCTTTGAGAGAAGCAGGAAGCAACTGGAACAGAATGGGACATTTATTAATTCTGGCCAATGGGTTCCGGGCACTTTATTCTGTGCTTTTCTAAGGTTTGAAGAACTTTGTGATAAATGTTTTGTAAGAGAAAGAAATGGTTACAGTTGGTGAGTTTTGTTCATAGAAGGTGGTTATTATTATTATTATTTTTGTAGTGCTGGGATGGAACTCAGGGCCCCACACCTGTGAGGCAAGAGCCATATGACTGAGCTGTGTCCTCAGCCCCAGCGGTAGTTTTTGTCTCTGTTTTCATAGATGGGGAACTAGTTAATGGGCAGATGTTGCCTTTGCTATGGCAGCTTACTTCTGTTGCCTCAGGTGGGTCCCGTCATCAGTGCTGGGTGTCCTGGCGTGTGCTGGAACAACTCAGGGATAAACAGAGATGTGTCCATGTGACTGGGCTGGCAGGCAGCACAGCCCTGTGTTCCCACCACAGACCAGACACTGCCAGGGCCTGGCTCTCCACGTATGTGGCATGCACATTTCCCCACTGTCTCCCTGTACCACAGGATCTTTGCATGCTGCTTAGGCCAGAATCCTGTTTCCTGCTCTACCTCCTGGCCTGGGTCCACACCATTACACCCTCTGCCAGAACACGTCCTTGAACTTGAGTGTGTGCCTCAGTGGGTACTCACACATTCACCAGGGAATTCACCCGCTGGATGTCTCCCACCCTTACTGGATAAGGATTTAGAATATTGAGAGGCCCAGCGCTGCCTCACACAGTGCCTGGGCAGAAGAGACGTCGCTATCCAAAGTGAGTCTGATTGGTGGAACAGCAGACCTCATTCTCATAAAACGCAGGTCTTAGATGACTATCCTGGAAGACACCCCAGTCCAGAAGCCAGGCCGTGGCTGGGAGCGAGGTGAAATTCCAGCCCCATAAATGAATTAAGAGAGAGGATGAGGGCTGGAGAGATGGCTTAGCGGTTAAGCGCTTGCCTGTGAAGCCTAAGGACCCCGGTTCGAGGCTTGATTCTCCAGGACCCACGTTAGCCAGATGCACAAGGGGGTGCACGCGTCTGGAGTTCGTTTGCAGTGGCTGGAAGCCCTGGCGCGCCCATTCTCTCTTTCTCTCTATCTGCCTCTTCCTCTCTCTGTCACTCTCAAATAAATAAATAAATAAACTGAACAAAAAATAAAAATAATAAAAAAAAAAGAGAGGATGAGAACCCAGGGTCTGGGAAAGTTCCTCCCCATCTGCCTTGGCCTCCACTCCTAAGCTCCTGACTTGGGCTCTACATTGCCTTGTTGGATGAGGGTGTTTGGGGCTGTGGTGAGAACTCTGTAGGAACAGGAGGAGTTTGACTGGCTCTACCTGTGGGCACTGGAGACAGGAATCTTGCAGAAGGTGCAGACATGGGAGCCCCAAAGAAAGGGCTGACTTCCAAAAGCTGGGGAGTGAGAAGTGCAATTATTGAGAGGTATCTAGAGCAGGGGTGCCAGTTTGAACCCCCATCTTCTCACCTGGAAAATAGGGGCTATGGGGCAAAGAACTCAAAGGCTTAGTTCTAGGCCCAGTGGAAGCACCAGGCTGTGAGAGTTCTGAAGTTCTGATGTGTGGCTTAAAAGTTGGAAGGACATTTTCTACACACAAGAGGGGAATCAAAGCCTCTTGCAGCTTGGCAAATGTGTTTCTTTTTGTTGGGGGAGGGGCAGGAAAGCTGCATTATAAAAATGGCAGAATAAACCAACAAAATATCCCCTACAGGCTGCTATGTATCACCCCTAATTTCACAGATGAGGGATTCAGGGGAGACTCCCGGTCCAGTGCTCATCCCTGGCTCCCAGTCTGTCGCACAGGATCCCACCAGATGTGGACGGTTCTGAGACGCGGTGAGCCAGAACAGGCCGGCCAGATGCTCAGTGCCGTCAGCCCCGCCTCGCACACCGCTTCAGCACCATGGAGTCTGCACTCAGCCTGGTGATGTACCCTGATGGACTTTTACAGACAGCAGCAGTCGGGGTTGGGGAGATGGCTCAGCAGGCAAGACTGCTTGCTGTGCAGGCATGAGGGCCTGATTTGCCTGGAGTCCCATGCGTTAGCACTCAAGCAAACAGCTGAGCATGGCCTCTCATGTCTGCAACCTCAGTCCTTTGGGGAGTGGGGACCGAAGAATCTCCGGCGCCTGTACATGGCAGCTCTAGCTTCAGACTCCAGATCAAGGAGATATGCAGATGAGCGATAGAGGAAGACACCTGATGCTCCCCTCCGGCCTCTGCATGCGTGCACATTTGCATGCACACGTGCACACACTACACACATACTACACCATATCACATGCCCCACATACATACATACCCAAAAATAACATGATCAAAACATGGGAAAGGAAGGGCCTGTCTCCTCTGCCATGCAGAGGACCCCTCAGTGTGCTGGTGGGGTGGAAGATTTACTAAGTTAGCTTGCAAGCACGGATGTTTCCTTTGGACCAGAAGGGTTCTCTTGGTTAATGGGGCCCTTGTCTCACAGCTGCAAGGCTGAGAAGTGAAATCTGTGCTTCTCTTTGCTTCCACTACAAAAACGAGAACATGTTCATCTAGGGAAGGAAGAACCCTGGATTCCCAGGAAAACAAAGGCGCTGTTTGATTTGTGATAGGGTCACTCCCTGATACATCCCTCCTAAGTCTGAAATAACGTAAGCAGAAAACACACTAAGTAGACTCAGCTATGGTGGAGGCTCAGCTGTCTTGTGCCTCCCGCCCCCCCATGGTCATGTGACTGCTGCTACTTAGCATTGCAAGGTTCAGACTGGAAATCACCAGAGAAGATGAAAATCCAAACGTCCAAGAGCTCATTGAGAATCCCTTTTTTACTGTGGTAACGTTGTAGTGGCCTGAAACCCTCATAAATCCTGGACTGTTCTTGTTTCTCTCTCTCTCTCAGCCAAGGTGTCTGAGGGCCTGATCTGCACATTGCTCTCCTAAACTGCCACCAAGGGCTTGATCTGCTATCATCGGGCCAGGACACCCTGGAAGAGATGGGGATAGCCAGGCCCTGACAGACTGTGGAAGGGACAGAATAGCAGCCCCCTCACCTGGGAGGCGGAATGAGGGGCAGGAGATATCGACTGGCATAGAGAGGAAGGCTGTGAGCATCCCCAGAACTGTTAGGAGGGCAGTGAGCGGGGACTGAGCTCCTCAAAGCCCAGGGCCTCTGATTCCCTGAAGGGGAAACTCCCAGAGCCATGAATGTGGGCCAGCCACAGGAGCAAGTCCACCGGGAGTCAGCTGGGGTCATGTGGATCAGTGCCACCTGAGCCGGGAGCTTGGAGGCAGCAGCCACTAATCCCTGCAATGGCCACGGTCACTGCGGAGGTGAGGTCACACACAGGAAGCACGGGCCCAAGGCACTAAGTACTTTTCTAAGAGTGGCCTCTGGAACAGTGACACCAGAAACACAAAATCTGGGTCCTACCCAGATCTCCCTGCTAAGGTCAAGTTACCTGTGATTGTTAGTTATTTTATATAGGGTCCTGTGTAGTTCAGGTTGGCCTTGAACTCTCTGTGTAGCCAAGGATGACCCTGAATTTCTGGTGCTCCTTCCTTTATCCGTTACATACTAGAATTATACTGCCTTATATTATATATATATATACACATGTTGTATGCTGTGCTGAGAATTAAATGCAGGGCTTCCTGCATGTGAGGCAAGCACTGTACCAACTGAGCCACATTCCCCAGCCCTGCCGCTTTGTTATAAGGAGCCCCCCCCACCAGTGATTCTGGAGCATCCTCAGGCTTGAGACCCACTGCTGTAAAGGAAGCCAGAGGAATATTCATAAGCCCTCAAAGATGGTATAGAAAAAAAATTCCAACTGAGGAGCCAAGAATGTATGAATCGTGTAAAGCCATTGACAAAAAAGAGCATGGAGGGCTATGAGCCACAGGCTAAAAAGTGTCACATCTGGAAAAGTGAGAGTCCTCTGGTTTGTCCCTGTCACCTCTCATCTGGAGTCTGGACTGGGTTTCGGTTGCTTTTTATCATGCATAGTGACAAAGTGATTCATGCTCAGAGGATGGAAGTGTGGCTAGGACAGGAACAAGGATCCTTGAGGGAGGCCATGGTCATGGGCAGCTGGGAAGTGTAAAGGTCATAAGGACTCTCTGGATCCCTGAGTGGCTTGAGACCCAAAAGAGCCCAAAGACAAGACTGTGAACATCTGGACTTGGACACTGAGATCTAGGGAGGTCCTGCATTTTGCATGACAGCAAGAGTCGGGTGGCTCTGGGGACAGTCCTACTTCCAGTTGAGTAGAGAGAAAATGCTGCCAAGTCAGATGAGTGTATGAGTGGGAGAACAGGCTCTACTTTCTGCACCCCCCCCCCGCCCCCAGCTACGAACAGGCGAGTGAGGAGGGCTGCAGGGACCTGCCACTCCAGTGTGGCTGCCCAGTGGCCTCAACTTCCAGCTGACTGAACTCCATACACTGAGTTGTCAGGACACCCCAAAGGGCTTTATCCTAGGCTATACTTTGGGGGAGTAGAGGCTGGGGTCTCCAGAGGGGAATAGAGGGAAGGCAGGAAGCAATGGGCAGTGGGTAGGGAGTGACAGGGAAGGGTCCAAACACTGTTCTTGGCAGCACAAATGAGTCTCTGTCACCACTTTGTAAGTCTAATATGGGTTCTTCTGTGAAGATAGTCCCCAGCCCACCCCCTGCGAGGCTCCTGGCCCAGACCTTTTACTCCTCACTGGGCACAGCTGTAGAGGTCTTCAGCATCCCATGCTCTGGACACTTCCCAATAACTACACTTCCCCCTGTTGCGTGGGTCAGTCTTAGCTTTTGGGTCCTATGTCTGCATATCTTCCCAGGCTCTTGGCCCCACCCCTATGTGATGCACACAAGTAGAGCCAATGAAACCCTTCCTGTTCCTACAGAGTTCCCACCACAGCCACAGACACCCTGGTCTCCATGAAGAAAGACAATGTAGAGTTCAAGGTGAGGAGCCCAGGAGTGAAGGGGCTTTCTCAGACCCTGGGTTCTCATCCTGTCTCTTGCTTCATTCATGGAGCTGACATTCTACCTTGAGCCTGGCTTCTCAGCTAAAACGTCTTCCCAGGTAGTCCTCTTATCCCTGGATTTTCCAGAGAGACGTCTGTCTGTTCGACCAATCTGACTCATTGATTCACTCACTCGTTCACTTGTGATATTGCCATCGCTTCTGCTCAGACAAGGTGCGAGGCAGCTCTGGGTCTCTGACATGAACAGACCTCTCCAGAGGGTAGAGACATTCGGCAGGTGATTTCCCTGGTGAATGATGAGTACTCACTGAGGCAAGGCTCTCAAGCTCTGGGAAAGTGTGTCACAGGGTTAGACCTAGACCATAAGGTAGAGCAGGACAAAGGATTCCAGCCGGAGAAGCAGCACCTGCTAGGGTCCTGTGGTGGAGGGAGCTGGTAGAGAAACCAGAAGTCTGCCACCAGAGGAGTCAACAGAAGCCCGTCTGTTAAAACAGAGCCTAAAAGAAAACTTGGAAGAGGTTACTGGAATGAAATGAAAAGGAAAGTAGCAGTAGGCAGGGCTAGACTATGCAGCTCTCGCAGGTTCTGGTCTTGATCACAAGGGAAGCCACGAGGAGAGAAGTAAGGAAATGACTTGATTTGAGCTGTGTTTTGAAATGGTAACTCAGGCAGCTGTGGGATCAGTGAGGGGCAGGGACTTGAGGGCTACCTCATCGTCCAGGTGAGAGGCTCTAGAGGCCAGAATAGGAGAGAATGGGAGGCTGCCAGAGCCACAGTCAAGCTGGATAGAATCCAGAATCACCTAGGCAACGAGGCCTGGGAGGGATTTTCTTGATGAGTTTAATTGAGGTGGGAAGACCCACTGTAACTCTAGGTGGCACCATCTCAGGGGCTGTGGTTCTGACCTTGATAAAAAGAAGACAGACAGCTCGCTGAGAACTGACATTTGTCATTCCCTGCTTCCTGACTGTGGACTCAATGGAACCAGCCCTCTTTATGCTCCCACCACCATACCTTCCTCTTCAGGATGGACTGTAACCTTGAACTGTAACCCCAAACAACCTTTGCTTCCTTAAATTGCCTCCGGTCAGGTATTTTGTCACAGCAACAAGAAAGCAACTAATACAGCACCTAATAGTTTAATTGCTCTTCTATTGCTGTAACAAATGATCCCAAACGCCAGCATTTTATAGCAGTAGTCGTGCATCATCTTTCCCAGTTTCTAGGGCTGGAGAACAGGGGAGTGGCTGAGAGGGTGGCTCAGGCTCAGGTCCTTCTGCAAGGCTGTAGACAAGGGCTCCTGAGGATGTCTGGAGATTTCCTTATGCCTCAAAGCCAACCAGTGGGATGAGTCTCTTCACACGAGTCCAATGAGCAGCTCAAGTTGCCAAACTCCAAGTTTAGGGAGTAAAGCCAAGGTAAGGGTCCCCTTCATCTTCAGGTCCAGGGAGCTATCTTTCCTTGCTACATCTTGACTTGAATCTCAGATCCTTCTGGTTTCTAGAGCCGGGCACAAAGTCCTCTGTGTGTCACAGGATGATTGGAGATGAGAAAAGTGAGAGGAGGCCATGAGAGAGAAAAGGTCAAAATGGAGAAGAAAGAAGCAGAACATGACCGTGGCATGTTCAGACCACATGTCTCAAGCAGAATAGGTTGGCCCAAGCAAATGAAGTTCACAGACATGGACTGGAGGGTGCAGGTGGACTGAAGACCCCAAGACACCTGGCTTTTCTGGCTAGTAGTTCATAGGATACCATCCCTAAAAGAGGTCATTGCACCAGCTAAAGAATCATCCAGAAAGACACAGATGCAGGTGAAGATGGGAACTGAGCCACCTGCACTTACAACTCTGAACATTCTAATTAGGTTAGAAATGAACTCGAGAGCAAAGCAAGTTCTCAGCTCTCCTACGGAAGCCGAGGTAACCTACTTTGTCATTCAAAAGCACTCGCTATATATAGCACTAGATTGTGCCGAAATGTCAGTCCTCTTACCTGACTAAAGCATGTAATTATAGATTTACTTCTATTCATTCATGAAATGTGTCTTCACCTGATTAAACAGTTCATTCAAGTACAATCCATTAGAATATGGAACATGTTAAAACGTGGCTCCTTAGCCACTCAGGGCCCAGATGTAGTTAAGATGCTAATGAGGATAAACAGGCATTGGAAACACTGAATCTCTGAATAATTCAGGTCACTTTGACTGGGGATCCAGCTCCCCAGGAACCACCATTAATTTAAGCTAATTAGAAAATTAGCCCAGAGAAGAGAAGACCAAGGCAGGAAGTGATGGCTGACTTCAAACATGGAAGAGCTGTCATGCAGAAGAGAGGGCACCTGGTTCTGGGTACCCTGTGGCAATGAGCAAACAGGTAGATGGCTCAGGAAAGCAGGGTCTGGTTCAAAATAAGAAAAAGGCAGAGGAGGAGATAAAGACGAAGTCAAAGACAATAATGGTAACTATGAAGAAGGGGAGGGGAAGAGAAAACTTTGTTTTATTTTACATGTGTGTGCATGTGTATATGGGGTGCGTGTTAGTATATCAACATTGAGTGTCTTCCTCAGTCGCTCTCACCTGATTTTTGAGACAGAGTCTTTCACTGAATCTAGAGCTCACCAATTCAGCTGACCAGCTATCCAGGAAATCCCAGAGGTGTACCTATGTCCACCTCCCCAGTATTAGGATGACAACTGGGCACTGCCATGCCCAGCATTTTACCTGGGTTTCAAGTCCTCATGCTTGCAAGGGAAGCACTTTACCCACTGGGCCATTCAAGAAGAAAACTAATGATGGAGACGGTGTCTCTGGCAGATAGCGAGCTGGCTCCCTCCCCATCATCAGAGTTCTGTGAGCAGGGGCTGGTTAGGATGCTGAACTGGGGCTTCCTATGTTACCATCGATGCCTATGGTTCTGGGCCAGTGTGTTTCAACATCTCACTTGTTCTTATTCTCTGCTATTTTTTGAATATAAAAGTTGCTAAAGAAACCCTGGGCAGTTCCGAGTTGTGTGTGTGTGTGTGTGTGTGTGTGTGTGTGTGTTTCTTTCAAAGCTATGGAACATTCATTTTAATTCTTATAGACATTCTTCCATGTGCTGTATTTCCACCTTTCTAATCTGATGAGCATTTGTTGAGGAAAGCGTTCCCATGGAGACACCTAGTTTTCAGATATCTACAACTAAGTACTATGTGCTTAATAACATGTAACTAGAGTTGAATCTATGTGGAAAGGGCAAGTGTGTAAGAGCCGTATTAGATCTGTGTGTGAGCAACACTGGGGGTACAAACACAGCTGGATCCACTGGTGTCTGCACCGTGTGTGTCACTTGTATGTTCAGTGTGCACAGCCAGTGGATTAGAAGGTGACCCAAAGATATGGCAAGTCCTAGCCCTCAAACCACTGAACACGACCTTTGTTGGAAAAATGGTCTTTGGGTTGCAGTTAACTTAAGGTTCTGGCGATGACAGCATCGTGGATGACTCCAGTGCTGCTTGGCCTTTGAAGAGAGAGGTTCTGGAAGAGAGTTTTGAAGATAAGAGATTTGGGACATGGACATCGGGAAGCTGGCCGTGTGGAACAGGCAAGCACTCCGTTTTGTTTCTGGAGATTCTGCATAGCTGAGGCACACCGGAAACCTGTGATGCATGACAGCAGGGAGGAATGATGCCCAGGGCGCCCACATCTGTCCACACTTGGATGCCAGAGGCTACAGACTTTGAGCCACAGAGAGGTCCTCTGGTGCCCATGGGTAGCAACGTGGCAACTTCCCAAAGGTGGCCTTCCCACCCGAGGTGCAGGTTTTGAGTCCCAGGGCTTCCTCATGTTACAGTTCAGGTGAAGGTTAGGACTAAAATGGCATGGGTGAGAACACCGGGAAGGAAAAGAGGGCTTGCAGCTGGTAGGAGATAGCCAATGGGACCAGATAAGGAGGAGGATAGGGTTCTGAGAAGAAACAGCAAAGCCAGTAATCAGCAGGCTCTCATGAAGTGGAACGCCCCACTTCTGGACAGAGAGAAGCCCTCCCTTGAGGAATATACATGAAGCACTGTTGCCCTCACATATTCTTGTATTTGATTGCAACAGACTAAATTGTGGGTAAGAACCATTTCTAAGAAAATCTCCACTTACACTAGGAAGACCACCACCCAAGACTGTCCCATGGACGGAGAGTTAGATATGAGGTAACCAAGGAAAACTACAGCCACATCTTGATAACGGTGTCTGCTAATGACAGAATGCCCCTTTGTGGTTAAACATCCTTGAGACTGACATTTGGTTGTTTCTACTATATCACTATATCAGAAACCAAGGCATCTGGACATCCACCCACACATGCACACTAACAAAGGGGCTGCATCTGTAGTAGAAGACCTCATGTCATTAGAACGTGACTCACATTGTGGGTTTATGACTGTCCTCCTTTTTTTTGTGGAGATTATGGAGGAAATACCCTAAAAGGAAGAGCTGGTACACCATGATATGGGACTTCACCTTACTTCATGAATATGCCACCCACCTCATGAATATTCATAACAGCTTCTTTAAAATCCACAACACAGAACCTCCTTGGTTGCTCTCCTCCTTCCTATCTTGGGACAGCACCTTCCAATATCTGTTTGGAGTGCTTACTTTATTATTATTATTATTTATTTGAGAGAGAGGAAGAGGTAGAGTGAGAGAAAGAGAATGGGCACACCAGGGCTTTCAGCCACTGCAAACAAACTCCAGAAGCATGTGCCACCTTGTGCATCTGTCTTACGTGGGTACTGGGGAATTGAACCAAGGTCCTTTGGCTTTGCAGGCAAGTGCCTTAACCACTAAGCCATCTCTCCAGCCCCTGGAGTGCTTACTTTACATAGCTTTGCTTCTGCTAGTTTGCTAAATAAACTGCCCAAACCATTTTTAAATTTTATTTATTATTTACTTATTTATTTAATAAAGAGAGAGAGAGAATGGGCACACCAGGGCCTCCAGCCACTGCAAACGAACTCCAGATGCACATGCCACCTTGTGCATCTCACTTATGTGGGTCCTGGGGTCCTTTGGCTTTGCAGGCAAGTACCTTTACCTCCAAGCCATCCCTCCAGCCCTACTTATTTATTTATTTTTTTGAGGTAGGGTCTCACTCTAGCCCAGGCTGACCTTGAATTCACTATATAGTCTGGGGGTGGCCTTGAACTCATGGCGATCCTCCTACCTCTGTCTCCCAAGTGCTGGGATTAAAGGTGTGCGTCACCACAGCAGGCCCAAAATATTTTGTTTAAACTTTCTTTACTTTCACCTTCTGAACATGTAACTTGTTTCCTGTCAGCTTTTCAGGTAGAAGTCATCAAATTATAAACAATTTTATATCCTGATCTCTTTATCTTTTAAAATTATATACCACACAGTTTTTTCACTACCAACTACACTTGCATGGGTCACCCCAAGTTCTTGACCTCTCTGCTCACCTGTCCAGCCCCATGGCAAATGGTCCCTTCCCTGGAAATCCTTTCTTGGCCCTCTTCGAGAAACAGGGAGTTCCTTAGGTTACTCTCAGCCCTGAGAACTGATGCAGCAGCACTCCGTGGGGTCTCCTCAGACCAAGACATCCCACTTCTGGATAGATAGAAAGAAGCTGAGCTCTTGTGGCACCCCTGAGGTCAAGAAGGACAGCTTGTCCTTCCCCGGGCCTGCAGCCCAGACCCAGCCGGATCCTGCAGGTGCTGAGTGAGCGTCCTGGGTGGTCACCACATCCCAGTGCTGAGCAGGCTGCCAGCAGGAGCAGGGCCTGAAGCCCGCTGAGCTCAGCAGTTTGGACAGTGCATCTTCCTGGGAGCGGGAGAGCCTTGTCTACTCTGCAGAGCCCAAGTGGAATTTTCCAACTGGGACCCAAATCTCAAAGCAGCATGTAATCAATATGGCTGTAAACCCACCCATTTCCCTTCAGGCTGTGTGCAGCGAGAGGGCCTGGAGATCCAGTCCACATCCCTAGAAAACCTCCACACCATGGTCTGGCTCATTCAACTGGCTGAATGAATGAGTGGAGACCACAGGAAACCAGTCACCTGCCTGTGGTATAGCTTACTAAGTGCCTGGCGCTAGAGAAGCAGTTTAGGCAGAAACGTCAGAACATTCCAGAAAGGGGTGAGAGAGACAGAATAGAGAAGGCTGCACATATCTGATGGATGAGAATGTGGGAGCAACAAGGGGATTCCCATTCATCTGGTGCCCTTAAAATGCCCAGTCCTTTACTCCTGTCAGGCTACTCCTTCTTGCCATTGGTGTTGTAGACCCAAAAGGCATAATCTGACCAGTTTATAGATAAGTAAAATGAGATGCAGAGAGGTTGAGGCAGTGCCCAAGGTCACACAGCTAGGACATGGTGAGCCTAGGATTTGACTTCAGGATGGTTTCTTTATAGGGCCCACAGTTTAAGCCAGGGGGAACAAACTTTTCCTGTGAACGACCAGAGTGTAAACATCTTAGACTCCACTGGCTTCCAAACTCCAACTAAGTTCCAACTAAGTGCTGCTATTACATTGCAAAAGCAGATGCAGACAAATAAGTGGGAAATGATTGTGTTCCAATAAAACTTTATTTACAAAACCAGGGACTGGGCTGGGGACATGATTCAGTGGTTAAAAGTACTTGCTTGCAAAGCCTGTTGGTCTGGGTTCAATTCCCCAACACCCATGTAAAAGCCCAGTGCAAAGTGGTGCTTGGGTCTGGAGTTTGTTTGCAGTGGCAGGAGATCTTGGTGTGCCCATAAACATACATGTACATGAGTGCAGGCATGCACATACACACACACACACACACACACACACACACACACACACACACACACAAATAACAAAACCAAAGCAGGGGCTGGATTTGTTAATAAAGAGGTCACCATTGGCAGAGCCTGGTCTAGAGACATGATGAACAGCCTGTTGTGAGGCTGGGAAGACAGCTCAGTTGGTAAAGTGCTTGCCTTGCAAGGATGAGGGCCTGGGTTTGATCACTAGAACTCACGTTAAAAAAAATTGCCAGGCATGGTGGGTACACTTGTAATTCCAGCCCTGCAGAGGCAGAGTCAGACAGATTCCTGACCAGATAGTTCATTTACTTGCTGAGTACCAGCTCCATGCGAGATGCTGCTTCAAATTAAAAACAAAAGGTGCCAGGTCACTGAGGAACAACACCTGAGTTTGTTCTCAGGCCTACACACACGCACACGCACACGCACATACACACCCCTAAAGGATGTCATCAGACCTTACCCTAGAGTTGTTGGAAATTTAAAATAAGCTAACATACATGGAGGTGTTAAGAGGCAGCAATCATTCTCAGAGACAGCACAGACAAGGAGAGGTGGAAACACAGGAGCTGGGGAATAGAGAAGGAAGTGACCGAGGCGCCATTGTATTAAACTCAAGAGGTAATGCCTCACAAAGGCTGGCTATGGACTCCGTGCAGGAGCATGTCATTCTGTACCCTGCAAAACCCCAAAGGGGGATGCACAGGTGCCCATGGTGGGAGGGGTCTTTTTGCTGGAGCAGCTGTGTGAGCTTTGGTGACTCCCCTCCTGAGGGCCAGAGGAGGCGATTCACATGTTGTGCTGTGTTCCTGCAGTGAGCAGCCGAGAGGAGCCGAGCTGGGGGGGGGGGCGGGGAGAGGCCTCGGCACCCCACCCCTCCACCGCCTGCCACTGGGCCGCTGACTCACCAGGAGGGCCTGGTCCTGCCAGAAAGATCCAAAATGACTCCAATGAAACTCAGGATTCTGGGGCCGGATGGGGACCGAGAGTCAGGGAATAGCTTCTGCTGTTTCTACTTGGAGGTCATAACCTTGGCAGGGCAGGAAGAATGTGGGGAAGCTCCATCGATATTGCTGCGGGCCGGGATGTGGCTCAGTATACCAGAGGATGAGTCCTTGGCAAGGGATAGCATTGCCCCAGACCAGCAACCATGTTTGGTGGGAGACTTACTCATTTGATCAAGAGGTTGTTAAGCTGAAATATGAGAGAAATAGGTTATATGCCCAGAAAAACAAACTATAAAACCAGATGAAATGGGAAAAGCATGGAGGAAGAATTTGAAAAGGGGGTCACCGAGCAGGAGGCGCTTGGGAATTCTCATCTGACTGTATACCAAAGTACAGGAGGCGATGTTAACTCCAAAACTTTGGGGGAAGATGGGAATGCTGAGCACAGATGTCCAACTCCCACCTAAGCTACCTCCTTCTGAAAGTGACAGAAAGGACCAGCGGAGGACAAAAATAGGGGAGAATCTGCTTCGGTATTGGAAGAGAGGAGCGAATACCATCAATATGCCAGCAACTTTGAGGAATTTCTGCCGGGTGCCATGCCAAAGGGACCAGATTGAAGGCTGACTCACAGACCTCCTTCCTGAGAAAGGAGCATGGTGCTGCGGGGAAGGCGGGCGTGCTGGGAGGGGGGGACTGGGTGCGCATCCTCTGAGGGGCCAGTGGGTGCTGGAGAGGATGCAGGGTCACAGGGGGGAGCAGAGCTACCCGGAGGAGGAGCTTCTCTCTCACTGTGCAGCCCACCAGCCTCCAGGAGTAGCTGGGCCATACATCCAAGAACAAGGAAAGCTGTCCGTGCCCTGTTTCCCCACTGACAGGTGTAGGCATCTCCTAGACCCTGCAGGCAGAAGATCAAGGGAGCCACCTTGAACTTCTGGAGCAGCTGTTCACTGACTGTCAGAAGAAAATACAGTCCTCTTGAGCGGGAGTTGGGTAGCCAGTCAGGAGGACCCAAAGAAGGAACACCATGCCTGCCCGCTTCAGCAGGACCAGAGCTCAGGGTCTGATCCAGCCACCCAGTCAGCTTTCTGAGGCGCACTTGAGCCTGAAGGTAAAGTCCACCACAATAAAGTCATCAACAGGTGCTTACCTGGTGGGCAAGGTCTCTTTTGTTGGCTTTTCATCTCTCTTGAACTTCCAGGTTCCTGTCCCAATAAGCCTCCCTCCTCTCAGCCCAGCCCCTACTCCCACATGGGCTCTTTGCCCTCTCCTGCCTCCCACATGGCAGGAGCTCTCTGCACTTTCTTCTCCTTCCTCTCTAACTCCCTTTTCATGTTTCTTCCAGGCCCACCACATGGGCTCTCAGAGCAGTGGGTGTATCCATTTCCTTTCCCTTGGTTCCATACTTCCTTGAATAAATGTAATAATTTAATAATTCTCCTTCAGTCTTGTTTCACTCTAATTCTTTGGTGAAAACAGACACAGTCAGGGTTTGGAATTTAAGGACTCTTCCTGAACTCCAAAAACCCCTTTACACCCTTGGCTTCTCATGGTCCTCAGCCCCTTGGCTCCTCCTCCCTGGATATGAAATTTCATTGTCCAGACTTCCAAATGAATATCCAAGGAGAGGTGTTCAATAGGGTTAACTAAAACAATGAAGGGGCCCAAAGAGAAGCCACTTACCGTATCAGACAATGGCTAAAATAAAATAATTATATAGAGGCTAAACTACAGAAGCTCACTCAGGCATAACTGGTATTTTTTAAATAAGAAAAGGTCCATGTTAGTTACTTTCCTTGTTGCTATGACAAAAGCAACTTAAGGAAGGAAAGGTGTATTTTGGTTCACAGCTGAAGAAGGGACGCAGCCCACCACAGCAGAGAAATCATGGCAGGAGGAGCGTGAGGCAGCTGGCCACACCGCATCTGCAGTCAGGAAGCAGGGAAGATGGAATTCTTTCTTTTATTCAGTCTAGAACCCCAGCCCACAAAATGGTGCCACCCACATTCAAAGTGGGTCATCCCTCCTCAACTCAAGCTCTTTGGAAACACTCTCACAGATATGCTAAGAAGTGTTTCCTAGGTGATTAACTACCACAAGGTCCCAGAACAAAAGCGTAACAATTAAAGAACTAATAGAAAAAAGAAATCCTGCAATCTGAAGACCAAACTCTTAAAATAAGTAGTAACCCTATTTTAGAAAAAGCACACAGATACCAGATACATGCTACTTTCCCTCACTTAATTTCAAAGGTGAATTCTATAAGTAGCTAGTACAAGGCAGGGCTATTGTTTACAAAGGAGACAAATCAAATTGCATCAGACTGAATTACAACAGTGATGTCATGTCCAGACAAGAGTATGATAATCACAGAAATCTATACTTAGATAACTTGTCATTCAAAGGAGAAGCCACAGAGAACTGTGACTTATTTAAGGACACAGTAGATACTAAAGTCACATGTCCTTCCTGAAAAATATTACATAAAGATGCACTTGTAACAGAGAAAGATCTTCTCTCATCTCTGTTATTCCCTTCTGCTGTGCAAGAGAGCTAACTGCTCACTCTCCTCATTAGAATAGCCATCTTTTCCAGAAGCAGAGGGTTACTTACTGTACCTTTACTTGCATGGATATTCCACTTGCTAAATAATCCTCCAAAAGTTAAATATTTGGTGAAGCATCTTGGTGTTTTCTTAAAAAAAAAAAGAAAAAAGGAAAAGATCTTGGACTTTTATTGGGTCTGCTTCTATTTATTTGCTTTCTGGTTTACTTGTTTTTGCTTTTCTCTTTATTACTGCCTTCCTTCTTTATTTTGTCATATTTTTCTAGTCTAATTTGCTTTCTTGTATGTTGATCTTTTCTTAGTTGCTATGAGATATGTTTTCAAGGAGGTAAGTTTGTGTTTGGTCACAGTTTTAGACAAAACTATATGTTAAATAAGCAATAGTTCATCAACCATTATAATAAAACTATTCTATATTTTCACATAAGTTTAAAGTATTAACTTTATACTTCTCTAAGTACCAACACAGAAATGCAGGTATATCTATTGTAAGCTTTAAAAATTAGTTTTATTTATTACCCAGCCTTCATCACCTCCAATTTCATATTGTTGTTAGACTTGAAATTTTTATTTGATTTAACTCATTAAATTGTGAATATTCCTTTTCAACTGTGATTTGAATGTTGATTGCATTTTGAAACTATATTAAAATAACTGTAATTTTAAAATTCAAATCATATTTACCTGACTTCCATTTCTAGTGGCGTATCTTATATGAGTTGACTTTTAAAAAATATTTATATTTATTTATTTGACAGAGAGGAGGGAGGGAGGGAGGAAGAGAGAGAGAGAAAGAGAGAGAGAGAGAGAGAGAGAGAGAATGGGCATGCCAGGGCCTCCAGCCTCTGCAAATGAACTCCAGACACATGCGCCACCTTGTGCATCTGGCTTATGTGGGAACTGGGGAATCAAACCTGGATCCTTTGGGTTTGCAGGCAAGTGCCTTAACCACTAAGCCATCTTTCCAGCCATGCAATTTAAAAAAATAAAAAAAAAAACCAACAAAGATTCTAGCTCCATAGGAAAAGCTTAGAGAGTGCCAGAAAGTGGGTCCCAGGACCTGTATCACAGGCAGTAAGCAGGCACACCAGTGTCAGCAGTGGCACCAAGTGTCAGCAGGAAGCAAAGACTGCAGAAGACAGGATCCACGAGCTTTGTGTTGGGAGGTTGGCTCGTTTTGTTGGATGGTAAGCCTTACCTCACCCCACATACAAAAGTGAACTTAAAGGGGGCCAAAGACGTAAATGTAAGATCTAAAGCTCCTGGAGGCTAAGGAGATGGCTTAGTGCTTAGGGCGCTTGCCTATGAAGTCTACAGACATGGGTTCAATTCTCCAGTATCCATGTAAACCAGATGCATGGGGTGGCTATTCTGGAGTTTGTTTGTTTTTTTACAAAAAATCTAAAGCTACAAAACTCTTGGAAGGAAAAACATATTTAAGTTTTCATAAACTTGGGTTAGACAGTGGTCCTTAAATATGAGGGCTATAGCAAAAGAACTTACCATAAATGAAAAAGATAAATTTGACTGCTGGGATGATGGCACATGCCTTTAATCCCAGCAACTCAGGTGACTGATGTAGGAAAATCATCATGAGTTCAAGGTCAGCCTGGGCTAGAGTGAGACCTTGATGTAAAAAACAAAATCAAACAACAAAGAAAGATAAATTTTATTTCATCAAAATGAAAAACTTATATGCAAAGGATTTCATTTAGGAAGTGAAAAACAATCTGCAAAAAGAAAATATTTGCAAATCATGAAGAGACATTCCTCAGCTTGTGAATAGTTCAATTTCTGATTTTTTGAGTCTATATGGGTACAAAAGCTATACAGGCTCAAGAGAAATGAAACTTCAAATGTTTAATTTTGATTTTTCTCCCCTAGGCTAGTGATACTTGGTACAGACTCAGATGATGGGCAGCAGTGAACCACAGGGTCCAATCAGCCATGAAAACATAGGGTGAAAAACCTATTCTCTACAGTGGACAATGCTGCCAGTATTTTGGATACACATACTCAACACATTACATAAAATACTCAATACCTGGGCTGGACAGATGGCTTAGTGGTTAAGGTGCTTGCCTGAGAAGCCTAAGGACCTAGATTTGATTCCCCAGGACCCATATAAGCCAGATGCACAAGGTGGAGCATGCCCCTGGAGTTCATTTGCAGTGGCTGAAGGCCCTAGCACACCAATTCTCTCTCTTTCTCTTTCACTCTCTCAAATAAATAAATAAAATATTTTTCAGAATACTACTTTATTTTCAGTTATCATTTTGTCCAACTATAGGGGTAATGTAAGTGTTCTTAAATTAAATTACAGTGTTTACTAGGCTAGATTTATTTGAATGAATTTTTTACTTACTATATTTTTACTTATTTTTAAGTGTATATATATGAGGGTGTGCATGTGTATTCATGGTGCACAGGTATGTATTCTGAGACGGGATCTCTCACTGGCTTTCAGATCTTTAATTAGGCAGGACTGGCTGGCTATAAGCCACGGGGATCTGCCTGTCTCTGCCTCCCCAGCACTGGGATTACAAGTGTGCTCTATCATGCCTGGCATTTTTACATGGGCACTGGGGATGGAACTCAAGTCCTCATGCTTGTGAGGCAAATACTTTACCAACTGAATTATTTCCCCAGCCCTGACTTACTGTTTTTTTTTTTATTATATTTAAATTTATAAGTTTAAGAGGGTACAATTTCATTCTAAGTTAAGGAGCACATGTAATTTGATATGGATCTGACATTCAGGATATAGAAAGAATTCTTATAATGCAACAACAAAAAAGACAACTCAATTAAAAGTTGGACAAAAGATGTGAATAGGCATATCTTCAAAGAAGATGCACAAATAGACAAGAAGCACATGAAAAGATGCTCGGCATCTTTATTCATTTGGGAGATGCTTATAAAACCCACAATGAGACACCACTTCACACCCACTAGGGTGGTTATACATTTTTTTTCCCAATGGAAAAATAACAAGGATTGACAAGAATGTCTCCACATTGGAACCCTCATATATTGCTGGTGGGAATGTAAAAATGGTTCAGCTAATGGTGCAAACCAGAAAGTGGTTTGCCAGTTTCTCCAAATGCTTATGTAAATTCTCAGTTACTATATGACCCACCACTCCACTCCTTAGATGGGTATATATCCAAGACGATTGAAAGCAGAATGTGTACATATAAATGTTCATAGAAGCCATCTTCATAATAGTCCAAAGTAAGAACAACCAAAATGTACATCAACTGATAAACAGATTAGAAATCACAATGGAATTCTACTCAGCAGTTAAAAAAAAATGAAGTTAGGAAATTTGCAGGAAAATGGATGGATCTGGAAAGGATTATACTAAGTGAGTTAACCCAGGCCCAGAAAGCCAAATGTCACATGTTCTCTCTCACATGTGGATCCTAGCTACAAATGACTGGACTTCTGTGTGAGTAGGAAGGAAACTCAGTAGCAGAGGCCAGTAAGCTGGAAAGGAGATACAAAGGGAATAGAAAGGGAAGGAGGGGCACTTAGTAGGATGATATTGTATATATGTAAGTAGAAGAATAGAATAATTGGGGTGAAAAGGCCTAAGTGAGGTCAGAGGAAGAGATTGAGTAAAGGGAAGGTGGAGGGAGGGCTAATCAAAATCTAAGAGGATATAAATAAGTCATATAGAAACCTACATTTGTGGACAATGTAACACACAGGGTCCATAGACTGTTGCTAGAAAATGTTTCAGTGCCAGGGATGGGATATCTTCCAGTGAGTTGTTGACCAGAGAGGTCCCTGATGCCCCCAAAACATTACAGGCCATTGCCGAGGCCCTTGGTTTCCCACCAGGAATAAATGGTAAGACCCTATTGCTGAAGATGCCACATACTTGGGCTGCAAGGTTACTGAGAAATCCTGCTGGAGCTGAGCTGAAAACTTTCTCCATGTAGACCAGCTGACAGAAAACTGGAAAAAGCCATGTTGCATGCAGTTCAATGGGAGAGAGAGAAATCACCAGTGAAGATACTCAACAGTGGACACTGCAAGCCTTATATTTGGCCAACCAGGCCAAATGAGCCAACGGGTACAATAGTGGAATATCTGTTATGGGGGAAACCAACCGCCCTCTAATTTGACTGTAGGCCCGCTCCATGGGAGGCAATACATCCCTGATATTGAAAACCTACAATACGGGTAGTCATGAGCTCTAGGGGTGTAACATCTGCTGCTGTCTGGCTAAATGTAAATACTGTGCTCATCAAACTGCCCAGTAAGCACTTCTCTTAATGTTCATACCCATATATTAATGCTACTCTCACTTTTAGTTAGAGAACCTTCTCTTTTCAGATGGCAGTGACCTTAGGGTGACTCAGAAGGCAACAATGGTGCTAAGAAGAAGTGACAAAGGAGTGCTCAGCACTGCAATATCTCTATCACACCTTCCAAGGCTCAGGGTCCATTGTGGAAGACGTGGCGGAAAGAATGTAAGGGCCAAAGGAAGGATAGGACTCCTTACAATGTGCTCCTCCAGACACAAAATGGCCTGGATATCCATGACCTCACAGTGCCTGACACTACCTACATAATACCATCATAATAAGAGGAAAAGATGATGACATCAAAATAAAAGAGAGACTAATTGAGAGGGGGAGGGGATATGGTGGAGAGTGGAGTTTTAAAGGGGAAAGTGGGGGGGGGGAGGGAATTACCATGGGATTTTTTTTATAATCATGGAAGTTGTCAATAAAAAAGAAAGAAATATGTTTCTTGGGCTGGGAAGATAGCTCTGTGGTTAAGGCACTTGCCTGCAAAGCCCAGTCATCCAGGTTCAATTCCCCAGTGCCCACGTAAAGCTGGATGCACTAAGTGGCACATGTGTCCAGAGTTTGTTTGCAGAGACTAGTGGCCCTGGAGCATGCCCACCCCTGTCTCTTTCTCTCTCTCTACCTGCAAATAAATAAAATTATTAAAAAAATGTTTCTTGATTTTTTATAATGATATTATTTTTATGCCATAATAATGGAGTTACTTGGCCATAGAAAGAAGCAAAATAGTGATATGTACTATTGCATGGGTAAATTTTGAGAAACTTATTTTAACTTATGCTAAGTTAAAAAAAAAAAAGCTAGGCACAAAGGGCCAAATGTTTTATGATTCTGTTCATACAAAAAGTCTATTCCAGGCAAATCCATAAAGACAAAAAGGAGATAATGGTTCTCAGGGGCTGTAGGGAGGGAAATTAGTGAATGATAATGGACGTGGGATTTCTTTTGGGGTGATGCTGTGTTCTGGATTCAGTAGGGTAATGGTTGTACAGCCTTATGTATATATGCTAAAGAACATGTAGTTGAAAGTCTTATAATAGTTAAAATGGTGGGTTTTCTTTTCTATGGTTTTCTTCTCAGTAAAAACAAAAGCCACACTGCCCCCAGTAGTTTCTCTGTCCTCACAGCTATCTCAGAAGGTCCGTAGATCTCATCCTTAGACCCTCAGCAGGCCACTCTACTTCCCTCACCCAGCCTGTTCCAACAACAATGGCCCCTGATGTTCTCTTCTGCCACCAGAACCCCTCTTGTGCCAGCATCTCTGCACAGCTGCTCTCTGCTGGAGTGCTCTTCTTCTACAGGGCCCTATGACTTGTTACTCCCTGTCTTGAGGTTTTCTTTTCAAATGCCAGTGTATCTAGGAGACTCCATGGCTCCCTCTGTTCTTTACTGCATATATGACCTCACTTTCCCTGCCTAACTTTTTTCCTTAACACTTGCCATCAGCTGGCATCTGTACACTGATCTTCTCACTGTTTTGTTATCTGTTTCCCTGCACTCATGTACAAGCAAGCTTCCTGCAGGCAGGGACTTTGTTTCATTCACTGATGTGTTCACATTGCCTCCCACATGACCAAAATATGCAAGGCACTAGATATATATGTATCAAGTGAATGTATTATCAGATGAATACCAGAAAACTGGTGGCCATAATTTGTCATACTAGTAGGTCAAACAAAAAGCTCACCTACTAATACAGATTTAAACAGGCACTGTCTGATAACTTATCTCATATACACATTGGATAAATAAAAATAGAACGTTTCTTAACATGATGAGGAATATCTAACAGACAGCACACCTTGCCAACAACATTCTCATTAAGCAAGAGTGAGACGAGACTATCAACATTATCACTGTTTTAAAAACCACTCTAGGGCTGGAGAGATGGCTTAGTGGTTAAGCGCTGGCCTGTGAAGCCTAAGGACCCTGGTTCAAGGCTCAATTCCCCAGGACCCACATAAGCCAGATGCACAAGGTGGCGCATGCATCTAGAGTTCATTTGCAGTGGCTGGAGGCCCTAGTATGCCCATTATCTCTCTCTCTATCTCTCTCTATCTCTCTCTCTCTCCATCTTTCTCTCTCTGTCTGTCTGTCGCTCTCAAATAAATAAAAATAAACAAAAATTTTAAAAAATGCTCTAGTAGAGGAGCAGTAGGAACAAACACATCTAGGGTGCTCTCTAGGTGTTGTTCTATTTTAATACTCATGACACCTAAGGTGATGTGAGTATGCCTGTATTGTAAGGAACATGGACAAAATTGACTTGCCCAAAGCCACCCAGCTGCTAAGTAGGTGAGCTAGAATTAGAACCCAGGCAGCCTGTCATTCTGCTCTTAGACTGTGCAGTTCTACACCCGCAATATACTGCAATGCTGCAAACAGAAAATTTACTCTTGTAGATGTTACTGCTGACTGCTTAAGAAACTAGGGGAATTAAGAGAGGAGAAGCCTCCAAAAGAAAATGAGCTCAATAGGGCCGGTCCTAAGAGATGCATATATACAAATCAATAGCTTCCCTATATTCCAGCAATGACTACTTTTAAAATGTCACGGAAAATAGACCCATTCCCCAAAGCAATCTTAATGTGAGGTACATAAAAAAAAGTAATGGAAAAAGACCCACATAAAGAAAATGACACAGCCTTACTGGGGCTCAACAAGGAGGGGGAATGTTTCACGTTCATGAATGCACAATTCAGTATTATAAGGATGTCAAGTCTGCCCCAAGTTAACTGGAGACTTGCTGGAACTCCAACAGAAACACCAAGAGCATTTTTGAGCCTTACAACAACTAAGCTGGCAATCATAAACACGACTGTGAGACAGAAGGGAGAATGGCACGTTAGACTGTATTATAACAAGGCGCAACTTAGAACACTGGGGTACCAACTCAAGAATGACACTTAGATCAGCAGGACAAATGTTTAGAACTCAGGGACAGTCTGAAACTGCCAGCCTAGTTTGGTGGCCACATGTGGCTACTGGGCACTTGTAATATTAGTGCCACATTACCTTAAAATGTATTGTTAAAATGAAGCATTCCTATTTCTTTCTGCCTTTTGAAATGTATTCACTAAAAGTTTAAAATCACATTGTGGCTTGCATTACCTTTTCATCATATACAACTGGTCTAAAACATGTATAAAATGTAAGTTATTTTCAAAAAGTCCATTTTAGCATGGTATTTTAAATGAGACAAGAAAAAAATACATTAATTAAATGCCAAAAGAATAATTGAGTGATTCTGAGGGAAAGAGAAAAAAGGGTTTGATATTTTAGACTTTTTATTGAAATTCAGATAAGCAGAAAAATGAAGTCATAAAAGCACTAGAAGAAAACAGAGATAAATACAAACACTCTTGTGATGAGAAGAGCTTGCTAAACATGAGATTAAAGGTGAGGAGCATGGTTTAGATAAATTCAACTTAATGAAATATTAAGATTTTCAACATATCAAATCACATCGATGCCAAGATTAAATTCACACAAAATATGGAGAACTATCTGCAATGAATATGACAAAAGCCTTGTTTTATAAAGAACGCTTATAAATCAGTAAAAGGACAGTCCAAGAGGAAAAGGTGCCAACTGTGTGAGCTGCCAACTCACAAAAGGAAAAACAGAAACAAGAAAGATTCTTAGTCAAAAAGAAACGCAATCTCAATAGTAATCAAAGAAATGCAAATTAAAATAGCAATTGCCAAGGATCAGAAAAGAATAGCACACAACGTTGGCAAAGAGTCCCTCCATAAACTGCCATGATGCTCTGAATTGGTTTGATCTTTTGGGAGGACAATTTGGCAATGTGTACAAAAGGTTCAAAAAATGTGCATATGCTATTTCTAGGAACTTATCCTTGGAAAATAACCAGGGATGTTCAGACAAAAAGTTCAAGTATGAGTTTATTGTGTCATTGTTTATAACCAGTGAAAACTGGCAACTACCTCCATGTTCCATAACGGGCCCCTTCTGGAGTAAATGATAGCCTACACTTTAGGGAGAAGTTCTGATCAGAGATTGGTTAAAGATGGTGACAGAAAATATAGATCTACCACATCTCATCCCAAAATATCTTGAAATGATAAATAAGTTTTTTTTAAAAAAATATTTATTTATTTATTTATTTGACAGAGAGAGAGAGAGAGAGAGAGAGAGAGAGAGAGAATGTGCATGCCAGGGCCTTGAGCCACTGCAAATGAACTCCAGACGCTTGTGCCACTTTTAAAAAATATATTATTTATTTATTTGAAAGAGTCTTTTTTTTTTTCAAGGTAGGGTCTCGTTCTATCCCAGGCTAACCTGGAATTCACTATATAGTTTCAGGCTAGCCTCAACTCACAACAATCCTCCGACCTCTCCCTCCCAAGTGCTGGGATTAAAGGTATGCTCCACCATGCATGGCGACAAATAAGTTTCTTAAGGAAGTTAAGGAAACTTCTTCTGGAAATATAGTTAAGAAGGTCATCATTGGACAAAACATTTGCAGAGTAATTATTTTATACAGAATATAGGAAGGAAAGGAACAGATTGCACAATAGATAAGACTAGGAAGACATGGCCCAAAACACACTGAGGGGGATGTGGCCCTGGTCAGGGGCAGTTCATTAGAGGTCCCGGGGCCACAGTCAGCAAGTGCTGAGTTGTCCTTATGAGTCAGGACGGTGGAGAACACATGCTGACCTGGTAGGCCCTTCCCCTTGTATTGCTGAAGCATGAGTTTATTGTATCATTGTTTAATACCAGTCACATAGCCTAGTTATGACCATGTGCTGGAGGCTTGGTCTTCCATGTGGCTATGAATGACAGGAGGTGGTCAGATCTGGTAGATGTAAGGTGTAGTGGGAAGTGATTAGGTCACTGAAGGTGCTACTTTGGGAAGGAACAGATGAAGTTCACAAGGAAGGTTGACTAGGTGTGTCAGCTCAACTTCTCCTCACTCCCACGGCGTTGATGTCAACGACGATGAGCTCTTCACTAGAATCAAGCTGATGCTGGTGCCCTGGCCTTGAATTTCCAGCATGGTGAGTACTTTTCCTTAAAAAAAAAATACCCAGCCTCTCATGTTTTATAGCAGTAAAAGAAAGTAGACTGAGACATTAGGTTCTGGCTTGATTTTTAATCTTCCGTTTTATATTCCTTTTCTGTGTTCTACCAGTTTTCTGGCTTGAGTTCATATCAATATTATAGTTAGAAAATAATTAATATTTTAAAATAAAAAAGTAGCAAAAAGAATTTGCCACTTGTATGTAAGAAAATAACTACAATCATATAATTTTTCTTTTGTGTTACTGCAGTGACCTCCTGGCTAGTTTCCCAGCCTTGGGTATGCTTGTCCCAGTCTGCCCTCAGGGCTGCTGCCACCTCACCCTCCTCTTTAAAAACATTCCATTGCTTCCTACTGTGACAGACTGAGTCCCAACTTAGCAACACAAGAAGCTTCCGCCATCTTGGTTCCCTCCTAGCCAGTCCTCTCACTTCTCACAGTGTGTTCTGAGCTATGGAGTCCAACAGACTAGTCACTGTTTCCTGATGGTTCTCCATACCACTCCCACCCCACTCCTTTGTTCACATGGATCTGGTGCTCCCAAAGCCTGACAGATGGGCCTTGGGGGAGAACACCCAGCCAGAATGTACCAGAATAGCTCTAGAGAACCTACACACACTCTGCCTGTTGGCCAAGAGGCCCGTCTGAAGTAAGGCATGCTGGGAAGTGGGGCGGCAGCAGGTGTGGAGGGGCATGCTGGGTTCCAAGATTTAGTAAGTGGGGAGATAATGAAAAGTGAAATGTAGGCAGCCGTGGCCAAAGCTCCATAGGACTGTGTGGTGATCTCTTGATCCTATGGGCTGGCCAACCCATACAGGCATCGCCTTGCTTCTGGAGTAAGGTGGTAGGTGGGGATATGTGCCCAGGACACTGAATATTCTGTCTGCACAAGGACAGACATAACCTTGGCTGTCAGACACTGACAAGGTCACACACTCTTCCTTTCTAGCACACATCGCCATGCTGGGTGATCAGAATCACCTGCACACAACAGGTATTCACCAAGCAACCATAGATGGTGGTGGAGCAAGGACAGTTTTTCTACTCAAAAGGGCCTGATATAGCACTTGATTCATGCAACTGGAATGGTGTCCCAAGAACCTGGCCAAGGCTAGAAGAGGCACAGGAAGTGACCATGGAAGAATTAGAGGTCACCGAGGATGGTCCAGAGACTGTTTCAAAGAACTGTGCTCTCTCCTTCAACCCTGGGTTTCAGGATTCTTAAGTCCTGGAGCCAAGTGACCCTCATCCAGCCACCTCAGCCTTCGTGAGTAGAGACCCTTTCCAAAGATGGGCTGTGGGACATGTGTGTGTGTGGTGGGGGCACTGAATTCTGTTGTGACATCATGAGTGGAATGTTAGGGAGGAGTATCCAAAAGCCCCAGGGCTTCCTTCACCATGGTGGGTAGCCACCTCCTCCCTGTTCTAGAGTAGGAGAAGGAAGGCCATGTGCAGACTGTCTCCCGGGCAGATGCTTCTGAGGCAGATCAAAGCATTTGGCTTGGAGCTCTGTCTCCTTTTCTGCAGGCCTAACCTCTTAACCATTCCTGGACAGAGAACCTGGTGTGCACACTGCTACCGAAATGATGGGCATGGGCCCTGGAGACCCTGGGGGCAATGGCTCTCTCCAGGTCGGGTCTTGTCACTCTTTGGGGATAGGTGGGGCAGAGAACCCGCTGAAGAGTCCCTTCCGTGGGACATACTCACAAGAAGGATTAGGTGTCACATGAAGCCCAGACTCTGCCTCCACAAAGCCACAAAGGGCCAGACCCTTTCTCCTATCGCCATGAGTGAGGGTCTTTACTCACTCAGGGATGCCCAAACTTCAATCACCATTTCACCAGCTGTCCACACATGAAAATAATATTTTCCTTTAGTTTAAACTCATGAGGGTTCCACTTAAGCAACAACATCCAGCAATACCGTCTGCAAGCTGCTAATAACTTCATTGTTTTCTAGTCTCCAAAACATTAATGCACTATTATTGAAATTATGCAAAAAAACACGCCAGATAGTCATACCATGCTCTGGGAAAGTATGGCCTATGTGCCCTCCTCTCCCCCCCCCCCCAACAAAAAAATGTCAGAGAGACTGTCACAAACAGCCACTTGGTGTTGGCAGCAAAGACAAAGAGCTGTTCCTGCTGTGTTCCCTGAAGTCCTGGTTCTTCCCAGAGCCAGAGGTGAAGGCACAGAGAAGAGCGGACGCCTGTCTGAACCTCATGCAGGTCATCTAAAAGCAATCGCAAGTTCTTCTGCTAAAAGTTGGGGGCAAGGGAATGGGCCCTGATATCATTAGGATTAGAATTTGATCTGTCCCTGGTACTCTCCTGTCTCCTTATGATGGAAGATCTGTGATATACAGTCAGGGAGTGGGGAGGAGCTAAGGATGGAACTCCCCTTGGCCTGGTGCTGTCCTCAGATAAAGGGTCCCCAGTCTCACTCAAACCCTAGTATAAAGCAGCTCAATTGCTGGACCCGCTTGTGTCTGACTGGGTGGGTCTGGGGGGGGGGAGCCCAGTGATGCTTCTGGCCCAGGGGCCACATTTGGAGAAGTCCTGCTCTAGAGGATGGGCTGTGGGTTTTATTTCCCTGAAGTTAGAGGATTCTGCTTGCATCATTCAGACACCAACTGCAGTGTGTACTTTCCCAGCGCCCACTACCAACATCATCCAGAAGCAACATGTGGCAACTTCCTGGTCACTGACGGTTCCAGTCGCTAGCCCAAAACTTCCCACTAAGACTTCTAGAAGGAGCTTCACTCGCAAAGGATGTCACATCTAGAAAGCACATCAAGACATGATGACATGCATTGGGCTGAATTCGCGGCAGTCTCAATTGCTGCCTTTGCCAGCTTTTCCCATCTTCCCAGTGGCCCTGGTGACTTGGGCAGGAGGCAGTTGGGATAGAGGATGGGGTTGGTACAGGAGTAGAGGACAATGTTAACGTTTTTCTGCATCTCCTGTCCCTGTTGCACTGTCTCAGGTGCAGGCACTGTACTCAGGATGACTGAGAGAAAGGAAGTGTGTTTGCTCTCCAGGTCTGACTTACAGGAGGGAGAAACTCCTGACTGAATCTTCACTGGACCACATGGACTTGGCAGTATTCAGGGAAGGAAACACAGAGGTGGATTATAGGTGGTGGTGGCAGCGGCAATAGGGAAGCAATGAGGAGGCAGGGGTATCTTATGCAGCACTTTGCTAGGAACCAGCAGAGGGAGGGATGAGTTCAGAGGCCAGTTGCACACCAGATCCCCACTGGGGAGGGAGTGCAGCCAGGAGGAGAGAATGCTCCTGCCAGAGAAGGGCTGGCATGGAGGTGTGGCTGAACCAGGCCAGAGGGGGAAGTGACTGGAGGTGAGACCCAGAGGTAGGTCAGAGGTGAGGTAAGGAAAGTGACTGTGCAGGGTCTCTTAAGCCACACTGCACTGTGGGTTGATTCCTGCTTAGAGCAACAGGAAAGGGCCACTGACTCTCACAAAGGTGTCCTGTGGCTTTGGTGATCAGAGTCTCCCTGCTCTCTGCTGCAGATCTCCTCTCTGGAAGGGCAAATAGTTACTTCAGAGGACTTTAGCAGAGATCCCCATGGTGGGGCAGATGGCCAATTGGCTACTGGAAAAGTTACAAAGGGCCCTGTGGGCAGGAGCTTTGAAGAGGAAACTCCACAGATGGATACCCTTTTGTTCTGGAAAGATCAAGGGCCTTGGTGGGCCCTGCACTTGAGGAAGATCTCTGGTACAGAAAGGTCACCCCCAGAACCCTTGAGATCACTGAGGCCCAGTGACCAGGTAGGGAGTCTGAGAGTCTGTTTGGGAGGAGGGGAAGGCATAGAAAGCAACCACACAGGGGCTCAGGAATGGGGGCTGGTCATGGCTGAGGAACCAGATGCTGGGTGGTACCAAAAGCAACAGCCACTCTCTCTCATCTGTCAATCTCAGCACTTTTTCTTGGTACTCTAAATGCCCTAATGCACTCACACCTCACAACAATGATTCCAAAACCAAGATGGAAAACACTCACAGGAAAAGCTACTCTATATCTTACTTCACCAGGGAAACATAAATGAAGATGATATTGAGCTGCCATTACACAACCCCCAGAAGGGCCACATCCAGAACACTGACATCACCAAATGTTGGTGAAGATATGGAGCCACAGGAACTCTCATTCACTGCTGTGGAAACACACAATTTTACAGCTACACTGACAGGCAAAGATTGGTAGTTTCTCATAAAATTAAGCATAATCTTACCATATGACCTAACAATCAAATTCTTTTGTATTTACCCAAAGTAATTGAAAACTTATGTCCACATAAAAATCTACATATGGGTGTTTATAGCTGAATTGCTTCTAGTTGCTAACCATGGAAGCAACTATGACGTCCTTTGGTAGCTAAGTGGGTAAAACGTGGTATATCTAGACAACCAACTATTTAGTAAGCACTAAAAAATAAGGAAGTTATCAAGTCAAGAAAAGACACAGCCAGGTGTGGTGGCACATGCCTTTAATCCTAGCACTTTGGAGGCAGAGGTAGGAGGATCGCTGTGAGTTTGAGGCCACCCTGAGACTACATAGTGAATTCCAGGTCAGCCTGGGCTAGAGTGAGACCTTACCTCGAAAAACCAAAATAATAATAATAATAATAATAATAATAATAATAATAAATGAATTAATAAATAAATAAAAAGAGGGAGAGAGAGAGAGAGAAGACAGAGGAGTTAAATGTATGCTTATAAAGTAGAATAAGCCAATATGAAAAGACTACACAATACATGGGAAAGGCAAAACATTGGAGAATAATGAAATGATGAGGGTTTTAGGGCACTGAAAATACAGTGCTTGCCTAGGCCCTGGGTTCAATCCTCAGCACAAAGAGAAATAGTACTCCATGGAATATTATAATTGTAGATCCAACCCATCACACATTTGCCCAAGCCCATAGAATACACACTACCAGAACCAACCCTGATGGAGTCTATGGGTTTGGGTGATGCTGTATCAGTATGGGTTCATCAGATGTAGTAATGCCCTGCTCTGGAGGAGGACGTGGACAATGGTAGATGCTGGCTTTTGAGGGTGGGGTGGGGACATATAGGATAACTCTGTACTTTCCTTTCAATGTTTTTGTGAACTTAATATTGTTGTAAAACAATCAAGTCTTCAACAGACCAAACTGTGGCTTATTAGGCTAATGAAGTCTCATGGCCATGGCACTAGGAATGGGCCAGAACAGGGTCCATGGTCAGATCTTTCTCATGTAGAATTAAAAATTCTTTGAGCTAGAGGAGACTTGCAGAGGGCATTCAGACTCAGACAACATAAGCAATTTGTCTGAGGTGGGCTCTGCTGGTTAGCTGTGTCCTGAAACTGAGAACTGAATGAATTCTGTAGAGGCTGGCTTGGTAATCATAAGAGCTGGAATCCCCACAATGTCCAGCTGGTCCTCCAGACTCTGTCTCCCCTGGCCTGACTCCATCCTGGGTCTGCAGTACTTCTGAGGACATCTCTTCACTCTGGCCTCTCACTTCCTTTGCTCTAATTCTAGAGGCCTGCTGTACCTCCACTCTACGTAAGCCATTGGCACATAGCCCAGACCTAGCCTCCCAGTCCCTACACCCTTCTTCCATTCTGGACTCTACCTCCCTCTCTCTGGCTTCTCTTCTTCCCCTTCAGTCTTCACAGAGGGCCCACAGATCCACTTTCTCTAGTGCTACCTTTTTGCCCATCCCTCTATCCTGGGCTCCATAGACCACCTTCAGACACACCCTTTGTTCTTCATCAGCACTCTATCTTCCAACTGGAGGAGTTTCAGCACTGGAGTGAGACCTCTCTCTACCTCTTCTATGCTGCTCTGTAGTCCTACGCCACAGACAAGACTGGGGCTGTTCAAAGCTCAAGGCCTCCCACTCCAGGAGGGTGTCATTTCCCTAAACCACTGACTCTGAGCCAATTCCATAGGGTAGTCATTGACAGTGATGGTCACATATCAAAATTGTCCTAGATTTTGGAAAGGCTCTAACACAGAGACCATCAAATGTCTTTGTTGTGGGGGAGGGTAGCTTGGGCATCAGGATTTTAAAGTTCCATATGTGATTCTAAAAGGCACACATAGGGAGAACTTCTCGGTTGTAACATTGGTATACACTGCTGATACATGCATAAAATGGAACCTCAAAAACATTGTGCTAAATGAAAGGAGCCAGATATCAAAGATTGAAAAGTGGATGATTGCATTTATAGGCAATTTCCAGAAAAGGCAAAGCTACTGAAAAGCATATGAACCTGTGGCTAAAGGGAGGGATTAAGTACAAATGGGCCATAGGGAGCTTTTGGAGTGATGGATGCAGAGATGTGTAAATGTAGTAAAAACAACTGACTAACAATGTAATGACTGTACAGCAAGTTAAATATATCTCAATAAAGTTGATGCTAGGAGACAAATCCAACTTAAAGAATTTAAATTTTATTTTGCATTTTAAAATAATACATGCTTATAACCCAAGCACTTGGGGCAGAGTATAGACATAAGAGGACCATTAATTTGAGACCAGCCTGGGCTATACAGTGTGATCCTGTATCAAAAAACACCACACAAACTTCCTCTTCTGATTCCAGTAAATGCAGTGTGGGAAGCCTGGCAGCTGATAATCCTGGGGCCACATCCATTCGACTCTGGTTCCCTATAGCATAGGGTCCATCTGACATTGTGGCCACAGTATTCTTTGAGTGAACAGACATGCATTCCTGGAATTTGTCTCATGAACTGCTGGAATAGCCAGGCAGTGGTCACTCAGGGAGCACCTCTTATGCTCTTATGTCAAGGTCTTTAATTCATATATTGCTGTCTACAGCTCTTGTTTCCCAAGGCATGTGAAGTAGGGGCAGGCATCTCCTCCTACTTAAAAGGCAGTTGTCTGTAAAGCAGGGTGAGTGCGCAGAGTCATAGCACTGCTGCAAAGCTGAGCTCAGGGACTAGCCTGTCTAGTACCAAGTCCTTCCTTCCTTCTCTCACTGCACATTTAATCCCTGATTTGGAGACAGCATGGTTGCACCATGCTCAGTCCTTCCAGCTGTGGATCCTACACTGTCTCAACAACAGTTCTAGGTCTGCTACATCTGAGAGTTTGAGAGTTGGCAACATGAAGTTTACTGTCATCCCCTAGCAATGCTGGGCCTAGAGATCCGCTCATCTGAGCGAAGTCCAGAGCTGCCTATGGGCCATTGTGCTAGCTCAGGGACCAGTGGTTTGCAGGAGCAGCTGGTGCTACAGCTGGGATGGCCCTTAGCCATGTACCCTTTCCACAATCCCAGTGACACAGTAAGTTCCAACAACTTTGCCCCCCTCCCGCCCCCATCTTCAGGATGGCTTTCCCTTGACATTCCTTCCGGTGTGCCCGTCTAGAACAGAAGTGCTGATCGACTGGGTTCATAAAAGGAATCCAGTTTCCTCTGCACTCATGAGAAGCTGTTAGCCTCTGGCCAGGATCCAGCAGCTGCACTCCTGTGATGCAGCCTAGACATCTGGCGAGGAAGCCAAAGCTCTTGGGCACCGAGAGGAGTCAGCTGGGCTGAGAGGTTAAAATCAAGAGGTGCCCTTGCCAGCAACACCATCAAGCCACATCCTGTCCTCAGGTAAGGAGGCTTCCTGCTGAGATGCTGGAGACTCCGGTAGAGAGCCCCGACACAGCTGTGCCAGGACAGAAATGTGGCACCAAAACCCCAGCACTTGATCCCAGGGAGGACAGTGTTACAGAGAAAACCCTGACCAGTAGCCTGAAGCAGCAGATGTCCCTTGGGCTGGCCTCTTCATCGGCATGTGCCTCGGGGCCAGAAACCATCTACACTCTGACTCCTTCCATTTTCTCGTCTGCAAAACAGGAGCCATCACCTCTCTATAGGGCAGCTGGCTACGAGAACATCTGGGCATCTATGAGGCACTCCACAGACATCAAGGCTGAGCACCTGAAGTCTTCCAACAAAGCTGGGTGGGAAGTTCAGACTCTGAAGCTCCCCTCAGGTAGTTCCCATGAAACTCCAGGAAGTTATAGATGGAAAGAAAGTAATGTCTAAATTGGGGGTAGGACTTTGAAATTCAGTACTGATTTTTTCGGTGAACACTCTTTCATGACTTCAGAGGTGGTGTCAAACCTTGAGCTTTGTCCGTTCTCTGTGGCCAGCCTCAGTTTCCTCTTCTACACAATGAGGAGATTGGACTAGGTCCTTAGGGCTCTTCAGACTCTTACAGCCAATAATGCTATTAGAAAGGGCAGGTGCTCCCCCCTCATCACAGCAGAGCTTGGTTTAATGGTGCCTGGGGACTGTGCCTCACTGCCCTCCACCATCAACCTGTTTCCCACTCATCGACAACACTGTCACTGCTCCACAAAGGAGTCTGTCAACAAAAGCCTCGTCAGTGTTTGGCAGAAAGTCGCCCCCACTGGAGGTCAAAGTCTCTTTGGGTCTCTCTGCAGGATTGAAAGACAGCAGTGGAAGAGGAAGAGAAGTCTTGACTGGGAAAGCTGGCTGTACTTCGATCACCACTGACCACTGCAGCCAAACACTCCCTTTCCAAGCACCTCCAACAACATCCTTTTCCGTACATAGACTTTACAGTTTATAGAGTTCTTTCACAAGCCCTGCAGGGAGGCGTGCGAGGAGTTACTGTCTCTATTTTACTTCCAGGGAGGAAAGCACAGCCCAGAAGTGAGGGGAAGTCTCCAAGTCCTCACAGGCAATGCAGAGTGGATTCTGTGCATTGCCTGTGAAATGAGAGCAAGAGCCCTCATAGAGGGACATGCACGTCCAGCCCTGCCCTACCTTACTTGTGCTGCCAGTCCACTTGCCCTTTCCAAATCCTTCCTAGGCTCCAAGATACATCTCCCCATGACGTTTGCTTAGTCACCTGACTCCTATGTGGAAATTCCCCACACAACCTACTTTCACCTGGGCTACTAAGCCTATCTACACTCCTTGTTTTGAGAGAGGCTCCAAATACGAAGAAAAAAGAAAGCAAAAACATGTACATATATGTATAGATACGTATACACAGTAAATGGGGGGGGGGAGAGACACTACACCTCTCTGCACTGGTAAAAGGGAGAGTGTGACTCTGAACACTCTCCATCATTGACTAGTAAGGAGGCGTGTGAATGGGAGTCTTTGCAATAGCCTGTTTGGAGGTTAGTTCCTCTCAAATTTTTAGTGCCCAGTAATTCTACGTCTAGAAATCTGTTGACAAGATGAACACCCAGACCTGAAGGTGTTGGTTGTGATATCACAGGTTGCGAGCACCCCCAGGGGTCTGGCTCCATAAATTATGCCACATCCATCTGACTGAGCACTGTGCCCCATTAAAACATGAGGTCAGCCAAGGTCTCTGAGATCTGTTCCACAGCAAATAAAAAGTAAAAATAGAACACATACATTGCTAAAGTTCTAGGCAGATAAATATTTAACTGGAAAGAATCCAAGAAGCAAAAGATTGGGGAATAAGCACTATTGGAGGGGGGAGAAGCTTAAATAAGGGAGAAGGGAACAAGAGAGAGCGAGGGGAAGAAAGACTAAAAATAAAGGTAACCCCTTGGACAGGAAGGTAATCAGCTGTAAAGGGGGAGGACTGGGAGGGTAGTGGAGGTGAAATATGAGCAAGGTACAATGGCACATATGTATGAGCATGTCATAACGTCCCCCATTATTTTTTTAAAGTGAACTTTTAATCACTTTTACTTTTAAAATTTATTTTATTTTATTTTTATTTATTTATTTAAGAGAGACAGACAAAGGGGGAGAGATAATGGGCGCGCCAGGGCATCCAACCTCTGCAAATGAATTCCAGACGAGTGGGCCTCCTTGTGCAGCTGACTTCCATGGGTCTTGGGGAATCAAACCTGGGTCCTTTGGCTTTGCAGGCAAATGCCCTAACCGCTAATCCATCTCACCAGCCCCACTTTTACTTTTTACAGTAGTTTGGCATTATTTGAACACACACACACACACACACACACACACACACACACGTTTACCAGTTAAAAGCAAGCAAATGGAAGAAAGAAAAATACCTAAAAGCTACTCAATCCAAAAATGACCCAGGACTCTTGGTTCCAAACCAGCACTTCCCCCAAGCTCTCCTCACAGGAGAAAAGTCATGATGGCACTTAGGATTCAGGTGGTCCTACGTCATCACTAATAGTGCCAGGGCGCGAAGGAAACAAGGAGAAGAGGCCTACCTCCCGAGCCCTAGGAATGGCCTGGCCCCCAGGCCTCACGCCTCTTGCGAGCACGTGCACGTGACGTCACAACCCCGCCCCGCCCCCAGGCCTCACGCCTCTCGCGAGCACGTGCACGTGATGTCCCACCCGCCCCGCCCCGCCCCCAGGCCGCAGCGGGTGGGCGGGGCCGCGGAACATACCTCCGAGAAGCGCTGCACGTCCTGCGTGAGCGTGCCCACGCGCCTCCAGCGGAAGTGCTTCAGCAGCTTCAGGATGGCGGGGTTCACTGCGTTGTCCGAGGGCACGGTCCGGAAGAAATAAGGGTACTTTTTCTTATCCGCCAGAACGGGCGTAGTGGCAGCAAAGGAGAGCTGAGGAGACAGAAAAAGAAAGAGAGACTTTTCATTGGGCCTGGCAGCCGCCATCTTTCCTAAACTGCATCTCAACTTGGGGCCCACACGCTTGGGGCGAGATAATTTAACATAATTGAGGGAAGACAGAAAGAATGCAATATAAAAATGAAGGGTAAACAAAGGAAAATAAATGAACAGTGATCTATCCCACCCCAAAGAAACTAATCCGTTGGATGCTGTGGCCTGTTTCATTCCACACCTTTCTTTGTGCCCAGTGATTTCACTTCACAAAGTCCCTCCGCATGACTCTCCATACACAATTCAACTGTTTGCTTCCCACTTAAGCAGTGAATCATTCCATCAACAATTCGTTGTAAGCGTCTTAATAGCAGCATCACAGCCCATCATAGGAACACACCACAGTTTGCTGAGTCACTCTAATCTGGGGACATTTAAATTGTCTCTGATTTGTCATGTTATTTGTCACATTTTTGTTATTCTATGGACGTATTAATGCATAGCAGTACCCTGCCCCCCACACACCGTATTTCAGGATAGTTCCTGGGAATAGAGGCTGTGATATAAACTTTTCTGAAGGGTTATGACCCTTCAGAGTGCATACTTCCAAAAAGGATTTTTATCAATTCGCATATGTACTGGTCACATAATTACGGGGCCAATTTCACCACATTCTTGTCAACAGAGAATACACCATTTTAAATATAATTTTATAATAAATCATTAAAATGGGATCATATTACATTTGTGGTTACACATAATGTTGAACCTTTTCCACAGGGTGGTTCACGAGTATATCCTATTTTAGGAATTGCTTTCTCGTGTCTTTATTTCTGAGTGATATTCTAGTGCTTTTCTAATAGAATTTAATGAAGACTTTAAAAAATGTATAGCATTTAAGCTCAGATTGTTATAGTTGCTGCAAAATTTCTGTCTTTGTATTTTGTGTATATTTTAATTTATATTCCATAGTCATATCTGCCTATCTTTCCCTTTATTATTTCTGCTTTTTCTTTTAAGTGCCAGTAAGTTGATAAATTGGATTTTAATTATCTGCCCAGCTTAAATGTCACCACTTCCTAACATTTCCTCTGATCTCTGCTCTCCTTTCCCTCAGCCTCATCCACAGAAGGTAGTTATCAACCTTTTTGATCTTTGCAGTGTGATGCTGAAAAAAAAAATGGCATCTCCCTGCAGTCCTCATTTGCATTTATCTTACTGTGAGTAAGGTTGAGCCTCTCTTCCAAGGTTTAAGAGCAATTTGTAGTTCCTCTCTAGAAATGGTTCTTGTCCTTTCTTGCCTTTCCAATTTGACTGTTAGTTTTCCTTATGTTTGTAGAAAAGCGATCCTTATGTTTATATTAAACAGATGAGCCCTTTGTGGTATAGGAATTTGCTGATTTTCCATCTAGGTCTTATTTTATCTTTTGATGTTACTTAGTCTTTTGTCATGAAGAAGTTGTTTTTTTTTTTTCCCTGAGATGTGGTTGAATTTATCATTTATTTTTTCATTGTACTTCTTTAGTATTTGGGTCATATGCTGAGATTATGAAAAAATTCCTCCATGGTTTCATCTGCCCTTTTTCCTTCCTTCTTTGATACACAGAGGGAATGGCAGAAGCCAGCTCAGTCTTTGCCTGTCTCAGCAGCAGCTGTAGACCTGACACTTCTGAGCTTGGTGTTACCATCTAGAAAACATCAGTCTGGACTTCTAGAAAACATCAGTCTGGACCTTCAAGGCATAGGTGAAGATTCTCCTCTGCCTGTTACAGCACCTGAGAAGCATGTTTTCACAAGACCCAAGGAGGGCAAGTAATAGAGACCTGTCCTTTGCCCTACTGTGGAGCAGAGCAGCCACTCTCTGGAGTCTGGATCTTGCATCCACTCAGCATCCTACTCAACCCCATCCGATGGAGATGATTCAAGAGCCCATCAGTCAATATGTTGAGTTAGTACCTGGAGAAAACAATTTCTAAGACTTCCAGAGACACAGATACACAAAGACTGGTAATGGTCAAGGGAAGGATGACAGTTTAGAAGATTCTGGGTGGACATGAGAACCAGAAAGAAGAATATTGGAAATTTCAGCTGGATGTATGGAAAAATCTTCATATTAAGATTTGTACATAAGCCGGACATGGTGGCCTTTAATCCCAGCACTTGGGAGGCAGAGGTAGGAAGATCACAGTGAGATCAAGGCCACCCTGAGACTACACAGTGAATTCCAGGTCAGCTTGGACTAGAGTGAAACCCTACCTCAAAAAATAAAACAAAACAAAGAAGATCTGTCTACCATTGGAAGTAATGAGATCCTAGTTGCTGGAGGAGGGTAGACAGAGGCTGGACCAGGAGAGATCCATGTGTCAGTAAACCCCTCCAGACACTGTAGTAAAAAGTTTGTGTGGGGCTGGAGGGATAGCTTAGTGGTTAAGGCATTTGTCTGCAAAGCCAAAGGACCCCGGTTCAATTCCCTAGGACCCAAGTAAGCCAGATGCACAAGGTGGCATATGCGTCTGGAGTTTGCAGTGGCTAGAGGCCCTGGTGCACCCATTCTCTCTGTCTGCCTCGCTCTCTCTCTCAAATAAATAAATAAATAAATAAGCAACTTTAAAAAAAGTTTGTGTGGGCATGTCATTACACATCTTTTTTCTTAAAAAAAAAATTCTATGCCTTCTATCAGATTCACAAAGAGCATCCTACAATCCAAGCAAGATCTGCATGCCTGTCTACAGGTGACATGGGTCCCATAGGGAAGCAACGGCTCTGTACAATCCCCTCAAATTTATGTCCATAACTTGCAAGCCTCCTCTGCTCACTAGTTAAGAGGGAGCTATTAGTAAAATCTGTAAGCAACTATTTCAGACCTGGAATGTTATATGTATGCCCATCACATCCCCAAAAATGCTTATCTAATACAATTTGGAAAATATTGGTTTTCTGATGCGATTTCTGAATCACACTCTGGTTGATACTTTACCGTTATTGTCCCATTAGTTCCAGGTTCACAATTAATTGTTGCTTGAACAACCTCATATGTTTGCTCTGTAGGTAATTACAGTGGTTACTGTTCAGTGAATAAATGGCCCATTGTGTTTACAATGGGCTTGGAGAACAATATATGCCCCAGGTCTAAATCATGTTGGGTGCAAAATATTAACTGGCACTGACATTTTCTGCACCATTTGAGATAATGCACACTTTGATTAGACTGCCATGCATTGCTATTTCTTGGGCCTTAGCCTCCTAAAACTTTCTTCCATGGGCACCCTGCAGGTGGCTTGTAGCACTGCAGAACTTGAGAAATGAAGGCTGCTAAGAACTCATGTCACTTTGGGGTTCTCTGTCCTCTTGAAAAATCTCATGACTTGGTCCCACTTTGAACCAACTAAGTCAGACTCTCAACATGGAGCCTCAGCAGCAGTATTTCAAAACTTTCCAGGTGAGGAGGATTCCCAGCAAGGGTTGAGAAGCAGTGAAGCTCAATGATGTGGTTCTGAGTAAACAGGCTACAGACCAGACAAAGGTAATACTGAGACCTCCATCATAGCTACTAAAAGGTAAAAGCAGCATCTGAATTCAGGTCTAAAGGATTCTCAAACCAGTGCTCATTCTCATCTTGGTGGGTACCCACCTACTCCTGTGTGTTCCCCAGGATTTCCTCCCCAGCATCCGGCAACACCAGGGCTGCTAGTGCTAGCACCCTGACTTGAAGACCCACGCTTCTGGGCTGCCTGCCTTATTTCACACAACCAAATTAGTTTCTGAACAGACTGTGATAGAAGCTTCCAGCTAATCCCTAACCACAGACTCGCTGCAGAAAGTATTTAAAAATTTAATTTATAGTGGTGTTATATCTAGTTTTACAGCAGTTGTTTTGAGAACTTAGTCCATACAATATCTGCTTTGGAGTTTATTGAGATTTTTCTTTGTAGTCTTTTATAGAATAAACTTTTGTAAAGATTCCATGGTGGCTGGAAAAATGATACAATCTGTAGTTGTAAATGATAGAATTCTTTATTAGACTACTAACGCATAATAGATAAGATCAAGCTAATTATATTAATTTCACATGCTTTATGTTTTGTTTACTTGCTCTACCAAAGGCTGAAGGTCTTGTTAAATTTTTCTGTATTGTCTCTGACCATTCTTCCTTGTATTTCAACAGGTTTTGTTTTGTAGGCTTTGATTTATATTGTTTTGAGCATAAATATTCATCACCATGATATCTTTATTTTTAAGCCATGCATACCCTTACCTAGTGTGAACAGCAGGTGCTGAATACATTTTCATTGGATGAATTGAGGATTGAAATATTTATTAAGGTAAAATAAAGCTCATTGTCATGTTACTGCTTTTTTTATTCTATATCTTGCTCGATATTAAAACAATGATACTTACTTAATCTTTTGTTTATGTTTGTCTGCTACCAATTTGACCCTACTTTTGTTTATGTTCAATTAAGATAATTATATATACATATACATATACATATTTCTGGGAAAAGATCACATGGATAGATTTTAAAACATATCCTCATTGCTATAATCCATACTTGCTCTTATGTTTATTATGTCATTGACTATCTGTTTTGTTTTTTGTTTCCTTTGGTTCCCTTTAGTATACATGTTTATGCTCATTGCTGTTTTGGCCATATGAATTTGTCTTCTCTGGCTTTCAGCCTGCCTGATACAGCACACGTAGAAGGGAATGGGTTGAAAATTTGCTAGCCTCACCCTCTGTTGCCTTAACACAAGGCTCAACAGCTAGGTATAAAATTCTTACCTAGTATTTCCCCTTTGAAACTACACAATGATGCAGAGGTGGAATCTGAGGCATACTTGATCACTGTTCATTTGCAGCTGCCTGATTTTCTTTGCCTGTATGCCTAAAGGACTTTTTTTGGTTGTTTTGGGGATTAAAAAAATGTATTAACAGGATAGATTTGGGTGTGGCACTCTTCATTTGATCTGGGTTATAGGCAGTCCTTCAGTTTATATACTTGAGGTCTTCCAACTAAAGCATATAAATATGAAATAGATGTATAATATTTTAAATATTTTATATGTTGTATATAACATAGTATGCTTATATATAGTATATTATATACTATATAATATATATAGTAGATTTTAGTTCATGTATTATACTATGCTGTATATGTCATATATAATACAGCATATATGTCTTTACATATGACATATATATATATATATATATATATATATATATATATATATTGTTTTTGTTTTTTTGAGGTAGGGTCTCACTGTAGCCCAGGCTGACCTGGAATTCTCTACGTAGTCTCAGGGTGGCCTCAAACTCTGGTGATCCTCCTACTTCTGCCTCCCAAGTGCTGGGATTAAAGGCATGCACCACCATGCCTGGCACATATATTCTTTTAAGAATAATTTATTTGAGTGAGAGAGAAAGAAGGAGAGAGAGAGAGAATTGGTGGGTGCACCAGGGCCTTCAACTGCTGCAAACAGACTCCAGATGCATGTGCCACCATGTGCATCTGGCTTATGTGGGTACTGGGGAATTGAACCTGGGTCCTTTTGGTTTTACGGGCAAGCACCTTAACCGCTAAGCCATCTCTCCAGCCCTATTCACATATATTCTCATTTGTCCCCTGGAACATGTGATTATTTAAGCCTTCTCTTTATGCTCCTCATCCAGATTTTCTGTATTTTCTCTCATGATTTCAATTCTTGGTCATTGTACTCTTCATATTAGAGTAGCTTACTTTATTATAGCTATATTTTTTTGTTGTTTGCAGAGACAGCATTTTGCCATGTAGTTCAGATGGCCTTGAACTCATCATTCTGGGATTACAGGCTGGCTCTACTATGCCTGGTTTACTTATCTGTCTAATTATAGGGTACCTGAACATTAACTTATTTGCTGGTAACCTGTCATATCATGTGTTGTCCCAGCAGTCAGAGGTAAGCATCTCCTGTTTTGACAACCTGTCAAGTATTTGGCATTTTCTTACTTCCATACTGGAGCTTGTCTTCAAGGATGAGACACTCCCTTCAGTGTGAGGCTGTGCTGTGGCGGGGCGGCTGTGCGTTATCTGAAGGGATGAGACACTCCCTTCAGTGTGAGGCTATGCTGTGGCAGGATGGCTGTGCATTATCTTAAGGGATGAGACACTCCCTTCAGTGTGAGGCTGTGCTGTGGCAGGATGGCTGTGCGTTATCTTCAGGGATGAGACACTCCCTTCAGTGTGAGGCTGTGCTGCGGGCAGCTGTGTGTGGCGCACTGGCCATCGAGGCCTCTTCTGTGAGAAGCATGAACTGTGCTGCAGCAGCTTCAGCTTTCCACATTATCGACTCACACATCATGCTGTCAACATTTCTAGTTTCTTATTAATTTTTTATGGTTCTATCCCCTTTTTTCCCACCCTCTCATCTCAGCCTTTCTGCTTCATGGAGACTGTTGTCTTGAGTATGCCTAAAGATGCGTCTGCATAGTGTGTTCCCTTGATTATTTGTTTGAAGGACTCTTTCAAAGATGTTTTCGGTGAGCTACTCATCCTCAAAAGCAAGGCCAGTCTTTTCAGATTCGGCTTATCAAGAGACACCACATGTGAGCTGCTCTTGGCCTTATTTACATTATAACTGGGAATACTATTTCTTAGAAAGTTGAAGGGGATTATTTGTGCCATCTTGGGTGCCTAGTAGGCTCTCACCTTGTGCTGCACCACATTAATGAGGTGGCATCAATATTTGCTCTCAGTGTCTGGTTTTCTAATACGATGCATGAACATGGTACAAGTTCCCATCATGCACTGCTGCTAGGCTGCTTCTTCTTTTTAATATTTTTGGTGTGTATGTGTGGTTTATGTACACGTGTGTACAAATGCATGCACACTGTATGCATATATGCTGAGGTCAGAAGAAGACGTTGCACATCTCCTCCATCACTCTCCCACCTTATTTCCCTGAGATAGAATCTCCCACTGAACCTACAGCTCACACTATTTTCATCTTCTTGACCATAAAAATGTCACTTCTAAGAATGCACTTTTAGTGCCCTGCTTTATAGCATTTCTCTAGGTATTTATTACTCTGTCTAAATTTAGGAAGACATGAAAATGGAAGAGAAAACAAAGTAACATAGTTGCCTCATCAGCAACTAACTTTTGCCCAATTTTCTGATTGTGTAAGTCTGGGCTCTCTAACTCAGATCTTTAACTCAGATTATAGGGAAGAGAGGAAGGCTCCTCTGACTTTTCATGATGATTCTTATTTTATAAGACAAAGTTTCAAATATGCATGTAAGTACAAATGTGTTTGGGTGCACATGCATGTGTGTGTAGGCCAGAAGTTGACAATGAATGTCTTATATCAAGTGTCTTCCTAGATTGCTCTCCAGCTTATTTACTAAGGCAGGATCTCTCACTTGAACCCAGAGCTTGCCAATCTGACTAGTCTAGCTAGCCTGTTTAACCCAGGGATCCCAAGCCCTGGGATTACAGGCAGGTCCCCCAAACCACCCTACATTTATGTGGGTGCTAGGGATCCAAACTCTGTTCCTCATGTTTGCACATCAGGCATTTATCCACTGAGCCATCTCCCTAGCTCCAAGTTTAAGATTTTCTTAATTCAGTGTGTGTATGAGAGAGTTCTCCATGTCTTGATGGTTTCCAAAGAAAGCTGGAAAATATTCCATTGGGTACTAGTAGCCAAATCTCTCTCCCCTGCCCTCCTCATTCTCACTTTCACTCTCTGGCTTCAGAATCTTCCAGTGTCTGAGCAGTACAGGTCCAGTTCATACAAGGCTGTGTGCTATGAGTGGCTCCATTGAAGCCAGGGTATAGACAAGATGAGGCAGCGTTGACCTTCAGCCTATGTGGCCAGAATGGTCCTTTCCAGATCCCACAATGAGCCATAAGTATAGAAACTGCAGCTCCCAGCTGTTTGTGCCAGTGCTTCCCAGTTACTTCCCCAGCCAGCCTTGAAGACAACCCAGTGAGGTGGGTGCTGCTGACAATCCCTCTTCTCTTATAGATCAGGAAACCAAGACTCAGAGGTTCAGAACATGCTCCCCAAAACAGATCAGAGATTGTTAGGGGTGGGGAGGGTTGGTGTATGCTTTTAAGGTGATGAACAAGTGCTAGCACTAGGTAATGGTGAAGCTAAAGAATGCTGAATTTTTTCATGTTTATGTTATCAATATGGTGAATTTATGCAATATGGATTTTATCACAATGAAACAAGTACACATTTTGCTGAGTTTGTGAAGCTTACACTTGGAGGTAGGGAACCCATATCATCAGGCCACACTGCCCCTGTTGTCATAGTCACACACTCTCAGAGGTGACACAACACCAAAACCCAGAGATGTCTTGGCAAAGAGGAACAGAAGTGGAGAGCAATTGGTCCCTTGGACCTCACAGACCTCTAATTTGCACCTCAACTCTGTCATTTGCTAGCTGTGTGACTTCCTGTCATTTGTAAAACCAGGCCATAAGCTCTGTCCTTCCTGCTCCTGTGGGACAATGTCAAGATATGAGAAACCTTGGAGACTGACAAGCTCTACAGGTACAGGTACAGGTACAGGGGCTCATTGCCCTCAGCATCACGGTGGTTGCAAGAGAGTGAGGGAGGCTGGGTCTGCATTAAGCCTGTCTGCACTGGGGGAACTTGGGCCATCTTCTGGGGGAAAAGGATGTCTTTAACTCTCTCATCCTATACACACCCAAGCACATGCATTCTGTACTAGGCCTGAGAGCTAAGCTTATTTGATGATGAATGGGACGCTAACTGGATAGAGAAATGAACTGGACACCCATACTACCACCTACCCAAGTGGCCAGTGACAGTATGAACCATTCAAGAAGAGTTTTTATGGACACACAACTGACTTGGGATCAATGCATTGAGACACATCATCTAAGGTAGTGGTTGTCCATTTTACACTAGCTCAAATAGGTGACATAAAATTATGGAGGCTCACTAAGGAAGCTGTGAACCACTCTTTATTTTAGACTTTATTTATTTATTAGAGACAGAGAGAGGGAGTGTGTATGAGAATGGGTGTGCCAGGGCCTTTAGCCACTGCAAATGAACACCAGACACATGCGCCACCATGTGCATTTGGCTTACGTGGGACCTAGAGAATTGAACCTGGGTCCTTAGGCTTTGCAGACAAGAGCCTTAATTGCTAAGTAATCTCTCCAGCCCTGGACTACTCTTTTGATGTCACATCTGGTTCTCTTTCTCCAGGCCAGCACTGAGCTCTCAGCCTTAGGAGAGGTGGGCCAACAATCTAGGCTTGCCCATTCCTCAGATCTAATAGACCTGGAAGGAGACAACTTAGTCTAAGGCTTCTGGGGAGCTCTCAAATGTGCAAGGTTCCATGGTGGGCATGGATGGTTCTGATAGATTCTGAGGGATACACACTCTAGCCTGAAGAATGGGTTGGGAAGTGAGGCATGAGTTCTTGTCTCCTGTGGGGAAGCTTTACTGCCATGAAATGTATCATGAGAGTTTTTGGTCTGTGTATGGAGCTGGGTGTCACTTTGGCAGTGAGACCCCCAAAGTGGAGATAATCAGTGATAAAAGGAGCTGAAAGACCTGGGCTCCCCATCCCTGCCTCTCTAAGAAGAACACAAGGACAAATCATCAAACTTCTGAAATGTCTGTTCTTCTCATCTCTGAAATGATGGGTTGGACCAAAGATTCCAAAGGCTCCTTGCAATCACAAACCTATGCTGCTCTGCCCAACAACTGAAGAAAATGAGTAAGGCGTCTGTGGTTTTGAGTGGTTGGGTGGCTCTTTGATCTGATTTATTCAGACAATTGCCACATGTTCCTCAATTCTCTTTATGGATATATACCTAGATGAAAAATGTAAATACATCTCCCAACATCACAATCCTTATTAAATTCCAAGTCACTGACGAATTCTTGCCTGAATGCAATTCTTTCTTTACCTGGTTTGTATACCTGAATTTAATTCTTCTGCAGAAATAAGCCATTCCTTGAGGGGACGGGATGAGCATGGGTGGCCACCGTTGCTAAGTGCTTAGAAAGGAAACTGAGCCAGATGCAAGGGGAGGAGAAGCGATTGGTACTTGCTCTTTTCTCTGTTACGTTTAATCTTTTTCCATGGGTTTGCTGACTGGGCCTGTGATTAAATGAGGGAGGCATTTGTCATCTCGGGTCCTTTTCAGCCAAACTGAATGGAACCTAACTTTCTCAGGAAGCTTCTGACAAACACTGCTTGTGGCCAGTGCCAGGACTTACACAAAGGCGCCAGGCCATGTGTGCTGGGAACTCAGGGCCACTTGAGGGCTGCGCCAGGTCGCTGTTGCACCCAAGCCTGGGCACAAAGCTGTTTGGATACAAAGTGCCTCAAGAGAGATGCCCACGGGATTCTTGTGATGTGGAGCGGCTGCAAAGTGTCCCCAAGTTAATGAGGGGAAACGAATACTTGGCATGCTGGGGGTGTTCTTCTCGATGCCCAGGTCCAGTAGGCCTTTTAGGGTGTCATGCATAGATTTGCTGCAAGGTTTTAAACCTCCGAGCCAGAGGCAGCATGGGCTGGAGCCACATGGGGAGCAGGCATTCCTCCTGCCTGCTCATGGGGTGACTCTTTTTCCTTCTCTGAGAAGTACTCAACAATTCAGCCTTTGCCAAGCACCTCCACAGCCGTCTTCTTCCTGGAACTCACCACAACTTGCAAGGGAGGCAGAGGAGCCACTGTTGTCTGTTTTCTCTTGAAGAAACCAAGGTTTGGGAAGGGGCAGTGACTTGCCTGGGGCCCTGCAGGTAGTAAGCATCAGAGCTGGGATTTGAGCTTAGATGTTCTGACTGCTTGAAATTATCAAAGGTTGAACATGCTGAGAAATAAGCATGCAGGAGGGGCTGGCAGGCACTTTCTCACTGTGAGAATCCTATGAGCTAGCTGCTACTATGATCTGCAGTCTTCAGATAAGGAGACTGAGGCCCAGAGAGGCCGAGTCACTTGTACTGATCACACAGCAAGCGTTTAATTGGCAGAGCACCAAGGGGACTTACACAAGTCCTCACACTTCCCACGACTGCTGCACTGACCGTGCTGCTCCTTTGGGATTTAATTGCTTTCAAAGCACGTGTCATTTTGATCTTCACAAAAGTCCATGGCACAGGCAGAACTGACTCGAATACCTTCATTTGATGGATACAGAAACTGAAGCTCAGAGAGGTGAATTGACTGGCCCAGGTCATGTGTCAGGAGGGACAAGGCTAAGGCCTGGTACTTCTGTTCTTAGCATGCAGTTCTCTCTCTGGTATACCAGGATGCTTCTTAGGGGGGCACCTAGGTGCATGATGAGGAAGCACTGGGACTCAGTAAAGATGGGAGAAGGAAAGTGAGATTTGTTTAAAGGGAAAAAAAATAGTATAGCACCAATGGTTGTGTGTGCTTTTGATGCCCTAGGATGGATCCAATTCAGATAGGGCACAAAAAATTACAAGTTTTGGGCAGTGCTGGGGCTAGCATGTAGGACTCATATGTGCTCAAGTGTATCCCTAGGCCCATATTAAAAAATATTTACTTTTTTATTTGAGAGATAGAGGCATATATATATAGAGAGAGAATGGGCATGCCATTCCAGCCACTGCAAATGAACTCCAGATGCATGCACCACCTTGTGCAGCTGGCTTACAAGGGTCCTGGGGAATCAAACCTGGGTCCTTCGGTTTTGCCGGTGTGGTGGTTTGATTCAGGTGTCCCCCATAATCTTGGGTGTTCTGGATGCTAGGTTCCCCAGCTGATGGCAATTGGAAATTAAAGTCTCCTGAAGGCGATGTATTATTGGGGCGGGCTTATGGGTGTTATAGCCAGTTTCCCCATGCCAGTGTTTGGCACACTCTCCTGTTTCTGTTGTCCCCTTATGTGGGTCGGGGGTGATGTCCACCCTCTGCTCATGCCATTGTTTTCCCCTGCCATCATGGAGCTTTCCTTTGAGCCTGTAAGGCAAAATAAACTTCTTTTTCCCACAAGCTGCTCTTAGTTGGGTGATTTCTACCAGCAATGTGAACCTGACTGCAACAGTGGTACCAAGGAGTAGGATGACTGCCAGACACCTGACTGTGTGGCTTTGGCCTTTTGGAGCTGATTTTCAAGAGGAATGTGGAAAGACTTGAAACCTTGATCTAAGAGATGCCTTGCAGTGCTGTACGTATAGCTTGATGCACTATTCTGGTCAGAGTTGAAAGACCTGAATGCAGTAAGAACTGTGGACTGTGAGCTTTGGCTTATGAGGGTGAGAAAGAGCTTTGCTTGGACTGGGCTAGCAGTTTGTGGAAAGCTTGCTGTTATGCCCGTGTCCTGAGAAGTTGTGCAGGGTTGCTTTGCGTAGAAATGAACTGGTATGAGCAGAGGGATATGGCACAGAAAGAAATCTTTAGGCCGAAACTGCTGCCTGTTCAGCTGCAATTGAGAGATTACAACCTTTGAGATTGGGCCAGCTGACCTGCACTGGGGCAACAGGAAGAATGTAAACTCCCTTGAAGGGGCCTGAGTACTCAAGGAGTGTGTTGTTCTTCAAAGCCTGCTTTATTCCTCCTTGGATTAACAAATTGGCACCCTAGCTGGGATTGTAGAGTATAAGAAATGCAGGGAAGAGAGGGTCATTGAGTTTGCAACATGGTCTTGTGTTTTGGAAACGGCCATGGGCAGTGTGAAGCAGGTTTGCTGGACTCCTGCAATGGAGACCCCATGGGGCCATGAGGATGAACCGTGGACTGCAGTGGAGACCCAGTGGAGATGCTGGGACCATGAGGTGGCTGCTAAGGAAAGCTGCCGGCCCTGATGAAGTTTTCCAGGATTGTGAGTAGCCTAGCTGGAGGGGCGGAATTGGAACTCCAGAGACTTGTTGATGGTTAGAGTTATCAGACTGGGAGATTTGTCACTAGCTGAGTTGTTGGACTTGGAGCTACAGAGTTTGGTATTTGCCCTGTTTAAATCATGTATTGCTTGAGTATTTCTTTGCTACCCCCAATGCCATCTTTTGCAGTGTGAATGTTTATTCTGTACATTTATGGGTTTTGGGGGGATATTTTTTGATATTATGGCTCAGTTAAAAGACTTTGGATTATGGGGATGTTTTAACATTATTGGAATTGATAAAAGCTATGGGGACTTTTAATGTTGGACTGAATGCATTGTATTTTATATCATGTATGGATATCAGTTTATGGGGGCCAGGGGTGGAATGTGGTGGCTTGAGTCAGGTGTCCCCCATAAACTTGGGTGTCTGTATGCTAGGTTACCCAGCTGATGGCAATTGGAAATTAAAGCCTCTTGGAGGCGGTGTATAGTTGGGGGAGGGCTTATGGGTGTTAGAGCCAGTTTCCCCATGCTGCTCTTAGTTGGGTGATTCTACCAGCAATGTGAACCTGACTGCAACAGCCAGTAAGCACCTTAATCACTAAGCCATCTCTCCAGCCATAGCCCTATATATTTTTAAGAGAAAATTCTTCATAAGTGCTTTTTTTTTTAGGCTGACCTGGAATTAGTCTCAGGTTGGTCTCCAATTCATAGCAATCTTCTGACCTCAGCCTCCCAAGTGCTGGGATTAAAGGAAGGTCCCACCACGCCCAGCTTCATAAGTGCTTTTTGAAAAACTTCTACTGTTTAAAGAAACAACATACAAAAGTGTATGAAACATGTCCATTTCAAAGAATACTAGTAAGGGCAATACCTACTGCCTGTCACCTGGTTTAAGAAGGAGTAAAGTAATGTAACTGGTACTCTTTAAGATAGAATTGTTTTGCTATGTGGCATTCTGTAATCTTTTAAATTTCCTTCTTCAACCAACATTTCCCCGTTGTTATATGTAAATAAGATTGCAAAATAAGGGCTGAAGAGATGGCTTAGCAGTTAAGCACTTGCCTGTGAAGCCTAAGGACCCCGGTTCGAGGCTCGACTCCCCAGGACCCACATTAGCCAGATGCACAAGGGAATGCACACGTCTGGAGTTCGTTTGCATTGGCTGGAGGCCCTGACACACCCATTCTCTATCTATCTCTATCTGCCTCTTTCTCCCTCTGTCTGTCACTCTCAAATAAATAATTTTTAAAAAGATTGCAAAATAAATACAACTTTCTTCAATTTTTTTTGAAAATAAAACAAAAGTGGGAGGACCACTTTTGGTTAGAGAACCTTCTCTTTTCAGATGGCAGTGACCTTAGGATGACTCAGAAGGCATCACGGTGCTGAGAAGAAGTGACAGAGGAGTGCTCAGCACTGACATCTATCACACCTTCCAAGGCTCAGGGTCCACTGCAGAAGAGGTGGTGGAAAGAATGTAAGAGCCGAAGGAAAGGTAAGACTCCTTACAATGTGCTCCTCCAGACACAAAATGGCCTGGATATCCATGACCTCACAGTGCCTGACACCACCTACAGAAGACCCTCATAATAGGCAGGAAAAGATGATGACATCAAAATAAAAGACTGATTGAGAGGGGGAGGGGATATAATGGAGTGTGGAGTTTCAAAGGGGAAAGTGGGGGAGGGAGGGAATTACCATGGGATATTGTTTACAATCATGGAAGTTGTCAATAAAAATAAATAAATAAAAATAGAAAAAGTGGGAGGAACAAAGAGGAACAGTAAAATGTGCCAGCGCAGGGTGACACAGAGGTGGAAGTGGAGGGCACAGACTGGTGTGGGAGCTGCCTCCACCCCTTATTAGCTACACGGGAAAAGTCATCTCCTCTTTGGGGATTCGGGTTTCCTTCTCTTTGGAGCAGGGTAGCAGCTCGCCCCCACCTCCATACACACTCTACTCCCACCCCATCCTCATCCCCATCTGAGACCCGCAGTGAGGATCAGGATAATAGACTTTGATTAAAGATGGCTATGGCACATCACAACTTCTAGACTTCCACCATCCTGGGGTGAAGCAAGGGGAGTTAAATAGCATCTCTTATATAAGGTCTTGTACCTTCCAGAGCCTTCCCCACCCCCCACCCCCAGCACTACTTCCTGCTGGGGGAGGAGACTCATTTCACTAGTGAGATGCCCTAGTATAGGACAGGGCTCACTTGCTGCGTGGGCGGTGTGGCTCCAATGTAGGAGGGGATGCACTCAGTGAAGTGGCTGCCACTAGGTAGTGACGTAATTCCTGATAAGTCTTTCTAAATCCTAATCTGGTGAAGTTTAAAAGGCTTGTTAATTACAAAAATAATAATGATTATATGGCTTGTCTAATTGTGTACAATTAGGATGTATGTCCTTAATTTTCTCTTAAACTTCTGGTAAAATGTTCCATTTCCCTTTCACAGCTGTGCAGGTGACAAATGCAGGAAATTAACAAATTACATTAGAAGCTTCTTTGGCTCCCTCTGCTCCTCTGCACTTTGCTTTTAGCTGATGTCTTTAGGGGTAAAAAGCATTCTCGTGTGATCACAGCTGGGAAGCCAACTGCCTTTTAATTACCACACTGCAGAAATCATGCCTCCTCGTGTCAATTTGGCACCTCTAATTAGCCGATAGGTTGAAATCACATCCATAGGGGGAAAGTGTGTGGGGCCCCAGCTTGATTCATGCAGTGTGAAAGGACCCAGCATTTCCAGCCCATGGGAACACACTTTGTTCAGGCGTTTTAGACCAGCTCCTGTCCATCCATGGAGGCCTGCTCACAGATACCTTCTCCAGGAAACTCTCCTGCTCTTTCTGGTTTCCTAGTGCTGTTTTTGGCCCTCATGGGGCACTGAGCAATGTCTGATGGCCAGGCCTACTTCAGTGATTGTTCTGTGAGCTCTTTGGAGGCCATCTTCAAAGCTTTTTTGTAGTTTAAGAGGAACATTGGGTGAAGGAGGGGATAGGGAGAGATAGTAAGATCACAAAATGCCTCTCATTTTCCTTTGGACAAAAACTCATCACAGAGCCAGCTGTGGTGGCACACGCCTTTAAATCCCAGCACTCGGGAGGCAGAGGTAGGAGGAGTTCAAGGCCACCCTGAGACTACATAGTGAATTCCAGGTCAGCCTGAGACAGAGTGAGACCCTACCTCGAAAAACAAAAAACAAAAACAAACAAACAAACAAACAAAACAACTCATCACAGCTCTCACACAGAATGAGCTGAGGAGCAAGGAAAGTGGGTTTCTCTCTGAGGAAGAAGGAGTGGGGCCTGGCTTCTAACCAGGTAGGCTTGGAGCAGTTGACTCCTGCTGAGGAGTCATGCAGCTCGAACACATAGGCCAAGAATCCCGAGGAGGCCAAGATATGGAGACCAAGCACCCTACACAAGACCTGAAAGTCAGAGGTCACCAGGATAGTCACAGCCTAGGTCCCAGCAATACCTGGCCTCCCAAAGGAAGTCCTGGCTAGTGTCCACTTCACCCCTGTGAGGCAGCACCTCCCACAGGCAAAAGAGGGACAGGGCAACATAAGACCCAGGAATGGAGGTTGAATCAAGAGAAAAGACTAAAAGATGATTCCACGAATGGGCCAGGGAGAGGTCATCCTGGAGTGTGGGGCTGAGGCCCTAGAGGCACTGCATGAGGCTCTGGGCCCCACTCTGTGGCTGTGGGCCAGCCTGGACCCACCAGGTCTTAGATGCCACCTTGTGAAATGGGAGGATATATCCTACATGTTGCCCTGACTAACGCTCCAGGGCTCCAGTAGAACTAAAATGAGAGCTTTGATGGAAAGCACCTTACAGGGAGTAGGTCTGTGCTACAGAGAAAGGTGAGGGCCCTGAGGCCCATCTTCCTGCCCCACCCTTGTCTACCTCTCTAGCATTTACCTCACTTCTTTTCATTCTTATCTTCTACTTCCCACTTCCCAAAGCATGCCAGGCACTCATTCATTCCTTTATGAAGAAATTTCTTAAACAGCAGTGGTTCCCCCATGTCCAGGCAGGCCAAGGGTGCCACACCTCACTGCAGCCCACCATTGGGTGTCATCACAGTGTACTGCATTACACACTATACTCTCCCCTCCTTCAAAAGACAGCAACACGAGGGAAGCAGGTAGGCTGCTTCATGATGAGCCCTCTGACGCTTGTTACAAAAGTGTGAATAGAGAGACAGAAAAACAGCATATGTGTAGAGGGTCCCAGAACAGAGGCTAGAGTCAATATATAACCCTTCAGAGAGGCTGATGGGGAGCAACTAAAGAAATAATATTTAACAAGGGATTAAAGAATGAATCAAAACCTTGCAAAGTATTGAGCTTCCTGTCATTTTAGAGGTGTTCAGGAAGACACCCCAGGGATCTATCTTGGTTGTGTATGGGGGGAGTCCCCCAGCCAACAGAGGAAAGAACCATTCAGTGTTGTGTTGTATGTGTATCGATGGACACCCAACTGCTCCATGTAAGCCTCGGATTCACTTTTCTGTCTTCATAGGCTATTTTCCCCTTACTGGCTTTTACATGTGTGTAAGTGATACTGAGATTCTGTTCACAGAGGAAATTTAGATTTAGTCAATTTAGAGGAAAATACTACTAAACAAGTTAATTCAAGTGGTATATTTCGGCAACACCAAGAAATTGACGAATGATGAGTTTGACTAGACCACAGGGTGCTTGGAATTTTTTTAAAGACCTACCTAGATCCCTATCACCTTCAACTAAATGAAGTTGTAATGGGAAATTAAGCAATTGTGGAATGAGCTTATCTTCATCTGAACACTGAGAAATGGCGCTATCAGAAGAACCAAAAAGAGAGGGTGAGGTCCTGAGAGGAAAGATGAAGAGATGGACAGAAAACCAATGAAAATGTCCCAATGAGTAGGGGTGTCAGATTTAGCAATATGTGGGACATTCTTATGCTAAATAAAACTCTTTATCTCAATCCAAATTTAACGGGGAGTCCCCTATTCTTTCTGGTAACCCTAAATAACTATGTAAACCAAGGATGGTAAATAGATTTGAGCCTATGCAACAGCATATACAGACAGGCTGCTGAGAGAAGTGGGTGAAGAAAGCGAGGAGTAAGTGTGCAGTGATTAACTAGTTATGTCTGCATTAGCACAGAAGGAGAAAACAATGGCATGGGTGCCATTCATTTATGTGCTTTCTGAGCTTGCCCAGCTCTTCATCTCACACACTCAGGACCACAGAGAAGGGATTTTCCCAGGCTCACCTCAAAGGTTCATGGCAGAACTGGGCTGGGCTATATCTACATGTTTCTTTATCTCCCTGCTGTCTGACCAGAATCAAAACAGAATGTTACCAATACCATGATTATGTAATTTCAGCAGATCCATGGCAAACGTGATCACCCACGATATCAGGCAGAACACACACAACCAGGCCAAGCTCCGCGTGAGCCCATTTATCATGACTACATCTGGATGACCTAGAATGGAAACGTACCCCATGTGCTTGGAGAGTCTGTGGAAGGAGATGTCACTGTGACGGCCATACTCTTAGAGGTGGGAGGTGCAGTGTTGGAACCACTGACATTGACTCTTGATGCAAACAACACTAAGCAGCATGCCATGCAAAGCAAACATTTTGCTTAGTACTCATTGAAATGAATGGAATTGAACTGGATTTGTTTTTTCTTTATCTTTCTGCTCATTCCCTCCTGTTTCTGGGTCTCGGTTTCCTTATTGTTAAAAGGAGCCTGCACTGGGTGGTTTTAATTTCAGCTCCAAGACTTCATGATTTTTATAATTAATTCTGTGTTTAATTTACAAAGCAAAGAAAATTCTTCTTTCTTTAGGCGAGAAAATGAAAATTGCTGGACGACAGCAGTGCCAGAAGGACTTTAAATCAGCCCTTTCACGAGAGTTATTTATCCTAATTGTTTTATAGCCCCATTTAGATCTTTGCCTTTTACTTTCTGCTCTTCCTAATTGAGTGCATTCATTCTTTTTCTTATGCATTCAACAAAGGTTTATATTCTGGAGAAATTAAAGATGCATTTTCCCTTTGACCCAGAAAGCCCACATGGAGGAATTTTATTGACACAAAGAGGACCCGCAGTCAATGTTATCCCAAAAGACTGGAGACAATCCAAATGTCCATCTGTAGGGGACTGGCTGTGTGAGCTATGGTCACCCACTCAAAGAAGGGCTATGCATATGTAGGAAGAATGAGGAATGGCTTTCTACAGTCATAACACTGTGATCTCAGAATAATTTAGTGGAAAATAAATAAAAAATACCCCCCAAACAGGTGTATGAAGACTGTTACCTTTCATGAAAGAAGACAGAAAAACAAATAAACACAGAGGTAAGAGCCACTGGAAGGATAAATATCAAATATAAACAATGGTTTGCTATAAGGATGTAAGGTCCAGGAACTTTCTACTGTGCCTTGCTGTATAATTTTGATTATGGTATCATACAAAAATTGTATGTATTTGCAAAAGTAAGGCTATTCAATAAGAAGAAATTAATCCCTAAAAACTGAAAACAAGTGAAAGGAATCTAAAAATGTACCAAGTTGCTAACATGATCACATGGAGAAAAGTTTGTCAAATAAAGGAGCAATGCTTCCTTGCCCCCAACACACGCTATCCACAACCTTTTATTGTGAAAATATTAGAACTTTAAAAATGCATGTATGGGGCTGGAGAGATAGCTCAACAATTTTTTAAAGGTATTTGCTTGCAAAGCCTGAAGACCTGGGTTCAATTCCCCACTTCCCATGTAAAACCAGATGCCCAGAAGGCTCATGTGTCTGGAGTTTATTTACAGAGGCACTAGGCCCTAGTGTGCCCATTCTCTTTCTCTGCATGCAAATAAAGAAATAAAATCTTTAAAAAAAATCATGTATGTGTGAATCTGTATATGAAAACACACATATAGATTTATAGACATAGAAGCAGAGGCTATGCATGTATGTCTGCATGCATATGTGTACACACACATTTAGATTTACAGACATGCCATTTTTTGGTTTTTGAGTGTTTGAAGTTATCATACAGACATTATGATACTTTACTCCCAAAGAGTACTAAATACATCTAAGAATGATATTCTTCTATATCTTTACAAGTCCATTATCACATTATGAAAATGTACAATAAATTCAGTCTCATCTAATGCATAGCCCACACTCAAATTTCAATTTCCCAGACATTCCCTTTTCATTTTAAAAAGTTAGGATACAATGTACATTCATACTTTGTATTTCATTGGTATTTTGTTGTTTAGTCTTTTTATATCTAAAACCATCTGTTGCCTTTTTGTGGTTCTTGTTTTCCATGGCATGCTTTGCTTTGAAAAATGCAAGCCAGATGACTTGTAGAATGCCCTTCATGGTCAGTTTAGGCACTTTTATTTAAAATATATTTAAAACCTCATTTTCAAGCCTAGTCCACTGAAGAACACTTTTGTAGAACAAGCCCAGTAGGAGAGATAGATAAGCATGCCTAGCGCCCAGAAGCTGGATTCTCAATGTCATTGTGCACTAGGAATAATTAGGGCTCCTTGGGAAATGGCTACTTTCAGAACTGGAAAGGATAGAAAAGGCTGAGAAGGAAAGAAATGGTCTTAAAAGGAAAAAAAAAAATCAGGAGTTACTCTTCTTCCATGAATAAGAAAGAGATTTGGAAAAGGATTGCTTTGCAACCCCATTGTGATACTGAGGCAGGCCAGCAAGACTCATCAACAGATGCTGCAACCACTGGGGAGAAGAGTGAGAGGAACTGGAGGGTCACACAGTCTCAAGTCCTACCCAATGGATAAGTTGCTAGCTATGGAGGAAAAGGAGATGTGTACCTCAACCTGACAGATTCCACCTGCACCAGGCACCAACAGGAAGAGTTTAAACTGACATCACAGCCTCCTGAAACTTCAGACTGTAGGACACAAAAAAAATAATTAGATTGGGCTTTCATTTAAAAAAAAATCATCTAGCACTTAGGAGGCAGAGGCAGGAGGATAGCCAGTTCAAGGCCAGCCTGTGCTACATAGTAAGAACCTGTTGTAAAGGGCAGAGGCTGTGGCTCAGTGGTAGAGTGCTTGCTTAGCATGTGCAAGGCTCTGAGCTTCATCCCCAGAAGGAAGAGGGGAAGGAGGAATGACTGTTTTAGAAGAAAGAAGACTAAGGGTAACAATGATGGTACTCCTCTTTGATTGGATCAGATTCCCCTCCTCACCTACAAATAAATGGCAATAAGGACATTTTAGGGACAAGTGGAAAATTTGAATATAGACCATCTGTTATGTAATATGATTGCAGCACTGAAATTTTCAGTTGCGATAATTAAATTATTATTATGTAAGAGAATATAATCGTTCTTAGGAGAGTCATGCTACTGTATTAGGATGAAGTATCATTATGTCTGCAAACTGTTGTCAAGTTCTTCATCAAAAAATATTATGTGTGTCAGCATGTGTATGCTGTTAGGAAGGCGAGTGTGTAAGGGAAAGAGAAAGGGAAAAGGAGGTGGAACAAATATGACAGCTGGAAACCGCTGGTGAGTGTAAATAGAGTACTTTCTTTGAACTTCTTTGCAGGTTGGAAATTTTTCAAAATAAAAAAGTGGAAGAAAATTTGGGAGCAAGGTAGGAGTATAAGTAAAGCAGCAAAAACACTGTCTGCAGCTGACAGAAGTGGCACATTTACATTTTCAATAGTCCATGAACCCCAATGCCACCTATGTAAGAGAGAGAGAGAGAGAGGCCCTACAGTAAACAAAACAGGGCTCTTGGGAATCCTCCCAAGCCCTGCGGGTCAGGGTTAGGTGCAGGACTGTAGGCTCCAAGTGAAAACAAGCCAACTACTACTGCCCTCTCACGGAGGGAGGGAACTGATGTCATCCAGCAAGATGGACATTAGCCATGGAATTGAAGTTGGGATGATGCTGTAAGGGCAGGGAGGCGTGAGATGTTCCAGATCTGTCTGTTGGAAGCATGCTCTGGAAAATCTTCCCTAGGAAGAGGTGCCTGAGTGTAAATTATGCAAATTTTGTTTTGTAGAAAGATTAGGCCATTTTGCTAACCACATGCCCATTACTCCGGGGATGGCTTGGAATTCAGAAGATATTCAAGATGGGTAGAGAGCTCCTCCCCCTACATGCCAAGTCGACATACCATGTTCACAGACGGTATGATGATACTCTACTTGGGAACTGGCGGGGAGTTGAGAAAATTGTCCTTCTATCCACATTTGGCATAATGTCTAACTACTTATCTAACTTGGGATTGTTTTTCTCAGGTCAAGTTCTTTCTGCTGCAGAAGACACCATCCCTGCATTATGGAAATAATAAATAATTTAATTTTCTTTGTAAACTGATTCAAAGCAAAAGCCTTCTGTATAATTCACAACTAATGTAGGCTATGCGCTACTAAAACAATCAGCTCATTCATTATACAACCGCCCAGAGTAGAGCCATAAGTACTATATGCTTGAAATACTTAGCAGCATTATCGATTTTCATCAATGAGCAGTCCATCTAGTCTCTCCGTTCAAAGAAACCATTATTTTTTTATGGACAACAGCTTAGTGGATGAGCATTATGTTTAAGCGATGTGTGTATGTATGCACACACGGACATGCTAGTGTGTGGGGGCCATGAGTGACTTTCAGAACCCTTTCCCCACTGTGGAAACAACAGTTGGATGACGACGAGCTTCCTCACTCTTGTCTCCTGCAGGCCCCATGCTGTGTGCGGGCTAAATGAAATTGTATGATGGGCACCTCTGCCTTCATGGTTGCCAGCAGGAACTCTGGAGCCACTTAGGACTCCTTTGGGATGATGGTCAGCCTCAGTTTCCTCATATGTGAAGTGAGGAGGATGGTGTGGGAGGAGGAACAAAGGAGTTAATTCATGCAGTGTGAGGTGCCAAGCCTAAGCCGGGGCGAAGGCTGGGGTGATGCAGACTGTAGGATCACCCCTGGTTTTGTAGCAGGCCACCAGTGTGTCCATTAATGATTTCCAAGTGTCTCCTCAGTGGCAAGTCCTGAGAGTGGCCTTAGGGGGACCAAAGCTCAGGTAGGAGAGGTTTTTCTTCCCTGGAGGAGTCCCCAGGGCAGTGCGTAACTGAAACCTTGGCAGAAACAGCGCTATCTTCTTGAAGAGAAGGAAGTGAGAAGATGCAAGAGGGGTGTGGCACATGAGGTCATCTCCTAGAGGAGGGGGGACCCTGAACCTACCAGGGAGCACAAGGGGCTCAGCCTGGAGCAGGGGTGGCAGAGGAAGCATCTGGCAGAAGCATCTGGCGGAAGCATCTGGAGAAAGCATCTGGGGCAGGTATGGCTCCAGGGGGCCAAGGACTGTTTTAGCATAAGAGGGAAGGATGTGGTGTGGTGGTGGTGTGGGAGCTCATTAGAAATGCACATGGTACGGCTGTGCTCGGCCTCCCATGGAGACACCTCAAACAGGCAGCCTAACCCCTTCAGGTCTCTTGGAGTTAGTTACTTGGCCCAAGTAACTGTAGACCACCTACCTGTTTGATTCTCTCACAGCATCAAGGGAGCCAGCTCCTAGAAACCAGGGAACATCATACTCAGGAGCCCAAGAGGGAGAAGGACATGTGGAAGGCAGGCACTGATGGCTCTGAACCCCAGGGGATAAGGATATGACCTAACCTTTCTCTTCCCAGTAAAAGGACCCAAGGTGACAAGGATGCTCCCAAGACCACACAAGTTGACTCAGACCCCAGGATCCTGCTTCTGCCTGCAGAGATCGGAAGTCCACCTGGGTGTCTGTTTTTGGATGGAAGCCCCTCGGACAGAGGCACTGACTGCGTGTGTGCAGGTGTTTTGTGAGCATCATCTCAGGTCACCTTCACAACCACGCCAGTCAGTATGATGTCACTGCAAGCCGAAGATGAGAAGCTGACGTTGGGAGAGGCAGATCCTGGGCTCGCCTGCTAACAAGTGCTAGCGCTTGGACACGTCCCTCACTTACCCTAGCCACCAGGTCACAAGGGCGGGGGGTAGGCCCCTCACTCATCTCGCCCAGTGAAGCATGACAAACGGTATTCTCCCACCCCACACATTTGCAGTCCGAGGGAATTAGCTTTCCTGTTCCCTCTCCAGTTCCTGCTAGATTCTAAATGAATGCCACGGTTGTGCCGGTGACCAGCAGCCACTCCTGCACCGTAAGTAGTTGAAGTGATTTATTTATTTTGAATGAATTATTTATGCCCTTTAGACTTCCAGAAAGGGGTGGAGGTAGATAGCTGATGGTGAAAGACACAGAAGCAATGAGGCCATTGGGGTTACACTTTGGGAAATGACATTATGTTGGATGCTGCGGTCCTGAATTAAAAATGGGGGTCGGAACCTTGAATTGAGTCTTTCACCAGATCAACAGGAAAGATAGGGGTTGGTCCCTGGCAGGACTAGATTTGAAACCACCACATGCTCAATAGCATCACTGATCTTCCTTAACCCGCTTCAGCTGTTGGGAAAACTGTCAGAAAAGGAGCAGGCGCACCGCTAACAGCTGCTGTGGGCTTGTCCTGCCCCTCCAGCAGTGCTCTGCTATAACTGTATCCTTCCCAATCACCTTCATGAGGTTTTTTTCTCTTTGGTTTTTCAAGGTAGGATCTCACTCTAGCTCAGGTTGACCTGGAATTCACTATGTAGTCACAGGGTGGCCTCGAACTCACGGAGATCCTCCTACCTCTGCCTCCCGAGTGCTGGGATTAAAGGTGTGAGCCACCATGCCCAGCACCTTCATGATCTTTGATAGTTCATTTCCTCCATACAACGTTGAATCTGGAGACAAGTAGAGGCCTTAAATCTTCAAGATGTTGCTTGGCCAGAACCTGGCTGGCATTTCAGAATGCAAGCGCATTGATATGACTTCTGTCCGGCTCCACTTGCAGAGGGCATGGTGTACCCCGCAGGGTGTGGAATCACAGCTCTTCCCCTCTTCCATAGAAACGTGGCTTTCTTGGAACATGAAGGACAGTGAGTCCCAAGGGCCCATGTCGAGATGCGGAGTAAATTCCTCTCACCTCTGTCACCCAACTACATATGCATGCATGGGACCCTGCCCAGCCCTAGACCATGGTCATGACCAGACAATAAGAGGTTGATCATACAGTCTACAGGGTGCCACAGTCTAATGGGAGAAGCAGAACTGGGGGAAATGATGTCTGGAGTAGACAAAGACTGGGGAGGGGTTGTAGTACACTAAACCTAGGAGACAAGAAGAGCCAGAAACTCACTCGCCGGCAAACTTGGGAGAAATTAGGGAAGTTTTCATGGAAGAAATTAAATTTGAGGACAGCTCATATAGGTTGGCCTTGGGTTACCAGGTGAAAGGAGAGGGAAGGTCAGCCAGGCATGAGGGACTGCTTGGGTGGGCAACTGAGCATTCTCAAGGAATTCTGGGTATCTGGAGCTGAGGATCTTGGTCAAATGAGCAGGAAGAGGTAGGCTCCACCCAGGGCTGTCTTGTTCCATCCTTGACCCTTCCCCATGCTCCTTGACTATCTGCAACTCATTCTCTCCCATCCTAGGACCTTCCTGGAGCCAATTCTCCAACTCCTTTGTCATGAAAACCGACTGAGAGAGCCTTCTTCCTCTTACCAACTGAATCCAAAGTGAAAGATATAACCTTTTCCTCACCTCATATAAGACATTTGCCCATGCTAGCTCAGATAACTGCACTTTACCATACCCCATAATATAGCCAGGAAGTACCACCCAAAGTTCCCGGATCCCTGGGGGGAAGGGTATTCCTGTGCCCTCTCCTAGGCCCACAGAGCATGCCTTAATATTACTGATTCTTCTCCTTTCTTTCATTTCTAATAACTCCAGAATGTAGAGGCATCTCATAGATTATTAATATGTTAAATGGCCCCTCTGGGGACCAGTGCCAAGAAAAGGCTCCAACCTGCCCTGGATTACTGGTCTCTGCTCTTTTTCCTGGACAGCAGCAACAGCACCTGCAAATGCGCCGAATCACACTGCCACTCCGCATGCTCTGCAGCCCCGCCTACACCCTCCACAGCAAGGACATGGCAGACCCATAGGCTGAGCTGTGGCAGGACGCTGGCATGGTGGGCTTTGGCTCCTAGGAGCTTAGAAGCAGATATGGGAACTTCGAACACTTTTCTGTAGGGCCCTCCCCTTCGGCCCTAGGTCCCATCGCTCCAGGCTCTGAAGGGCCAGGGCAAGCAAATCTTGTGGTCCAGGCAAAGCAGGGGTGATTTCAAACTTCTCTTAAGTGTCTGTCAACAGCAGTCTGCTGTCAGTGGAGGAGTCCTAGCATCAGAACAGCAGTGACTGTTCATCATTCATATAAATGTTTTCCCTTGGCAAGAAAAGAGAGAAGTCCTCATGGATTCTCACAACATCCGCATGAAACACAGAAGGCGGGCATACTATACCCATTTTACAGAAATAGGAGGCTGAGACATAATACAAAACTGTCCTTGGAAAACCTCTGGACAGAGCCAAGGGACTCAATGGTGAGAACTTAAGTGATATGGCACTCCACATATGAACAATAGGGGCACCAGACTCAATGACTGCTAAGACTCTCAAAGCCCTGCCATCCTAGGCATCCACCTCAAATTATGCAGCCACAGCTCAGGAGGAAATATTTGAATTCTCTGGCAACCCATGGTTTAATAAAAATAATGACATGAGAAAAATCAAGTCAAAAATCACAAAATTCCTATTCCTATGAGCAAATGGCATCAACTGAAGTTTAGAGAGATGCTGGAATTCAGCAAATAGCAAAGGGCCTGATTCAGGGGTTTTCACTTTTTTTTCCTTTTAATGTCAAAAGCAAGCATGATTTCATGTTTTTGGAAATCAAGTCTTAAATGTATTGGGACTCCACTGCCAACCTGTCTACAAACCCGCCTTCTCCCTTAGGAATGTTCCCCTTGCCTCCACTCCCTCACAGGAGCTTCTCCACAGTCAGCTCTGTTACAGAAGCCAGAGCTTTCTTTGCCAGGAAGGTCCTCGGGTCTGTGCCAAGGCAACCAGAAGGCAGGGTGGGCTTCAAGGGCACGTTTGGGTGGCAACAGGAGAAATGCATCTACAGTTTAATAACTTGCCACGGTGGTGCCTCCCCTTTTAAAGGACAGGCTCTGTGGGATATGGCTCTTGGAGAAATAGTGTCTTGGAGAAATGTGTCTCTTTTACCCTGTCAGGAATCTGACCTTATTTTTACCTTCTGGACTATAGTTCTGCCTGCAAGCAGAAGCAGCTCTTGGTTCACTCCTGAGAAGCCAGAAGTTTTTTCTAGGCCTGATGCCATCAAAGTCCTCCACATGATGCATTTGCCTGGCTCTGCCTCCATCTCTTGGTCATGCTACCTGGTATCCATCTTCCCCACTCTGCTTCTAGATCTCCCATCTCCCCTCAATCCAGACTTCAGCAGCACAGAAGAGGCTGGTGGGCGGGCGTTGAGGATGGCCCTGTAGGATTGCCCTAGGGTTCAAGGCCCTCAGGGTCCTGAGTAAGGCACCTTCCGGCCTCTGAGGATTAGGTGCTGAAGGTCTATAGACAATTGCAAAGGGAGCAGATGATTAAACAACACTGGGCCCAGCTAGAGTGAGACCCTACCTCAAAAAACCAAAACAAACAAACAAAAACAGTGGGTCCAGAGATAGTAGGTGGCTGAGCTGAGTTGAAGGCTACCTCGGGTGTTCCTTTTGTTCCTTTAACAAGGGGTTGCAGTTGAGAGCTTTTGGGTCCTCTCAGGGCTGGCAGACTCAGATGATCTGTTCTGTTCCAAGGTGACAATTCCAAGGCTTAGAAGACTGGGCAGGCCCTGTGATGCAGGAGTGAGTAAAACAAGTCTCTGATCTCTGGCAGCTCTAAACCAAAGTGGTGCCAGACCGAGAGCAGTGGATGCCTGGGGAAGAGTGAGCAGGGGAGACCACACGGGGCTGGGGTGTCCAAGCTGTGCCATGAAGCAAGGTTCTGCAGGGTGCAGAGACCCCAGAGGCCAAGGGAACAGTCTGCACAAAGTCAACAACACGAAGGAGTAGGAAGTGGGCTGGGGAAATAAACCTGGTGACATTGACTTATGTGCCTCAGCAGCAGGCCCCTGCCATCTCCTCTATGTCCTCTTCCCTGTAGGTTCTGGGCCGTGGTAGCATCTGCTAAAAGAGCCCAGGAACCCTGGAGATGAGCGGGCCCTGGTGAGCACGGGGCTGGCAAATTTTCAGGAGCCGAGCACATGGCAGTCATGTGAGCTACTGGTCCAGGGTGACGAGTGGACCTGCAGTCCTAGAGGGTATTGATGACTCCTCTAGCCTAGTCACACTCAGAGTGGAGCTCCAGAATTTGCATCATTAAAATAAGCATATCTCCAGCCCTGGAAGCCACTCTTCCTGGAGTCTGTAAGCTTTCTATTTGATATGCTCTGAGTCCAGGCTTCCTGAGAACAGGCCTGGCTGAGACTGGAACGCAAAGAGAACCTTGGGCAACCAAGCAATAACTCACGACTTCACGGCCAGGCAGGCTGTCCACACTGGACACCTACAGAGGCAGGATTTACTTGTGGGTGGTGAAAACCTGTTCCCCTCTAACTCCTGCCTTGCCTCCTGATCCCCCACTGACAATCACAGGGCACCAGAAAAATCTCTCAGACAGCCACGCCACTCTGGAGGCCTATACTCACCCGCCTCTCTAGTCCCAACATGATTTCTTCGCCACATCCAGCTCCTTCCTAGCCATGCCCTGTGGGAGGCTCAGATCTCAGTCCCACACCCATGCAGGGTTTGTCCGGGATCTGAGAGGCTTCTCACATCTAGATGCAGGAACTTAGGCTCCCAGTGGCTAGTGACTCACATCACAATGAAAACAGTGTTAGCCTCCCTACGCAGCAAGCATGAATCAAAGACATGGCAAAAGTTAAATTTAACTGGTTCCAATACTGTGATGGATTTTTACCCCTGCGGTGCACGAATCCCTGATTTCATGGTGTCGGAAACAAAAACAACTTACTTCACATTCCAGGTTGGACTCTCTCCATCCAGTGTTACACCCCGACCCCAGGGCCAGTCAGAGCTCCTTTTCAGTTATACAAATCACATTCATTTGCCAGTTTGTGCAGCAGTTCCCCTCAGTTTTTAATAAGTTAAGGGACCTAAATCCCTTAAGGGGTTACAGACCTACCTACCTTCCCAAAACAAGCTTGGAGAAGTGGCCACCTTGGGAAGACGAGAGTTTGGATTGTTACAAATGGAGCTATGGTCCCTGCTAATAGAAGGGAGGAAGGCAGAAATTCAGGCTGCTAGACCACCCACCATCAGGACTCAGATCTCTATTCTTCTACTTGGGGGCTATTCAAGATTGAGACAGGGCAACTACCCTGGGCTCAGTTCACCACTCCCCCTGCCTTCCCCAGCTCCTTAGAGTATTCCAACCTGTCCAGTGCTGCCTAGTTCCCAGGTCCCTGAGCCCCTCCAACCCTTGGTTTGGCCCTTGGATCTAGTAGGAAACACAGGCCATGTAGCAGTGGACTGCATATGATAGCCACCCCAAAAGCCATCACAAATTCAGAGCAATTTTGCAGAGAAGATTGAGTTACAGAACCTGCAGGTCATACACCCAGGTCTGGCTCCATGGTGAAGGGCTCTTAGGAGCTTTTAGGTTTCTGGAGCCTGTCTGTTCTCTGCCCTTGATTAGATATTCATAAAGGCCTCCTGTGAGTCATAACAAGCTCAAGACTTGCAGGCAAGGTGAGTGACTTATCTAAAGTCTCGTGATAGTTTGGACACCTCAAGGGCTTGAAACGAGACTCTCATGCACAGTGTTCAGTGCTGGCTCACAGGGGCATAGTGGTGTCCACACCTTGATGAGCTCAAGCTCAGCTGCCACTCTGGCCTTCTCTCCTGTCGCATTGGCCCACACCCAGTGAGGCCTACTCTCTGACCATAGGAATGAGTCACTCAGTGTTCTCCAAGCCCACATGCATTCTCACCTCCTACTTTTGCATATCCAGTTGCCTCTGCCAACAAGGCACTGCTCTACATATCCAGCTGTCCACTGCCCTCTCTTCTTTCAGTGGTCAGCTCTGCATCACCTGCCCTGGGAAGGGTTCCATGGCCTGGACTTAGGGAGGGGCCTGTCCTGTATTATACCTCTGCTATGGGTTGTGCCAGCCACAACCTTAGCTATGTGTTTGGGCTCTACCTCCAGCATCCCAGGCATGCACACTTAAACTCCGCAAAGGTCTTTAGTCAGTCCCGGTACCCTGTCACCACCCTGACTGCTCAGCGTCAGCCTACAGCCCCACTGCCCTGCTTTCTGTCCCTAGACAGGCCAGGCGCTTTCCCGTCACAGGCTGCCTGCCTGTGTGTGTTATCCAATCCTCTAGCAGGACGTTCTTCACCCAGTGGCTCTTTCCCATTTTCCAGGTCTCAGCTCAAGTGCCAGCTTTCCCCAGAGGTTTGTGCTGAGCACCCTTGGTGGCCACTATTTACTTCATCCCCTGTGTATTGCAGCACAGCTTCCTTATTACCACAGCCTTGTCCAAGGGCCAGCCAGCTGAGCTTAAATCTGGCCCTATGACTTAACAGCAGCGAGTCCTTGGGGTAGTTACTTAATTAACATCTCTGTGTCTCAGTTTCCTCATTTATAAGATGGGGAGGATAATAGTATTGTGCACTAGTTACAAGCACTAAATGAGCTAAGGCACAAAAGTACTCAGAACTGTGTCTGGTGCGTGGCACTGGCTCTCCAGATAACTATTTAATCATTTACCTATTTATCACCTGTCTTCTTCCCAGAATGTAGGCTCTGAAGTCATGGAGGCTTATGCCTATTCTGTTCAGCACTAGATCCCTGTACCTGACCTGAATTCTAGGCAGAAAGCAAGTTGCCCAAAATATTTGCTGTTTGGCTGGCTGGCTGGATGGATGGATGGAAGGTTCGATGGATGGGTGGATGGATGGATGGGACAGATAGATGGACGGGTGGGTTGGTGGATAATGGATGGATGGATGGACAGATGGATGATGAGTGAATAGGTAGATGATGAGTAGAGGGATCGATGGATGAGGAATAGATGAATGGGTGGATGGATGATGAATGAATAAGCATATGATGGGTAGAGGGGTAGATACATGATAAGTGGGTGGATAGAGGGATGGAACAAAGAAGTAAGCACATGACTACTTGCCCTGTGTTCATATATTTCTATACTTTTCTCTCCCATCCCAAATAAAAGCTATACTATTGAGCCACACTTACAACTAGGGATACCCTCATTGGAACATTCCAGCGTATATAATATCTACTACGTTAAACAGCAAATACCTGGACAGCATCCCAGGAAAGGCTTACTGCAGAGAAAGGCATTCTTAGTGGACAAAGGCCTCTAGTGGGGGAGGCTACCGATAGAGGGCATTTTGACTAAGGGCATGACAAGCAGGGAACTGAGGCTTGGGGTTCATGCAGTTTGGGAACTATCTACAGGAGCATGTTGCTTGTTGGGCAGTATATTTCTAGAGGTCGGTGCTGTGGAGTGGGTGACAAGAGAATAGATCACCCACATGGGCAGGATGGCAGGAATTGACAGACTTTGAGAGTCCAGCTAGAGGGTCAGTGGTGAACACTGGGTATAGACTCTGGGCAGCCTTTTAGTGACACTAGTGTGTTCAATACAAGCCATTAGTAGGAGGCTGGGGTGTCTAAGACCTGTCTCCACAGCTAAGGAACCACACTGTACAAGGACCATTCCTGCAAAGTGTTTGCAGCCCACAAATAGGAGGCAGTTCAACCCTTACCTGCACCAGATTCCATCCTTGGAGGGACTCGGCAATGATGGACGTGACCGACGGACAGACGCCTCCAAACACCATCAAATGGTTTGGCCCATACTTTATTGCATCATAGAAGGCTTTCAACCCCTTTGCATTGTCACACTGGGGAGGAACACAGAGAGACTCAAATTAGTCCTGGGGCAAGAGCCCAGTAGTGGGATCACACAAGCAACGCCTTCATCTTGGGAAACCTATAGACCTCAGCTCTTCAGTGTGGCTAGGCAGGGAGTGAGCTCAGGGGAATAGTGGTTTTGTCACCTCCTATCCTATTTCCTCCCTTCCACTAAGCACCTTCCAAATCTATCTCCTCAACCATCAACCTTGCAAGCACAGAAAAAAAAAGACCCTCAATGCCTCATGTTGTGGTCTCCCATTTCCATGGCCAGGTACTCTTTAAAAGATGAGTCTATCAGCCAGACTCCAATGCTGTGGAGAGACCATCTGTCCATCCCCCCCCCCCCAAGCCTGGGATTTCCTCAGGCCCCTTTCTAAGTTTGCCTCTCTACAAAGCACAACACTAATGTATGTTTCCTCAGACCTCAGTTCAAGTGCCCCTATTTATTTCAAGGAGAACATGCATCCCCAAGCACTTTGTGTTTTGTCGCCTCCAGTCCCAACTTTTCTCTTCCTTAACCCCTTGCTGGTTTCCACCTCTTTTAAGAGTTATGCTAGCAAATCTTACTCCGTGCATCACTTTTGGTTTGTGAAGGCAGCGGTTAAGGGCACAAAGACAGCCATGGGGACATTCACGTAAATACGTCTCAGTTGCCACACTGCAGCTGAACAGCGTGTTGTATTTTCCCGGCCAGCTTTGCCATACCGATGTCAGATCATGAGAGAAATTACTCAGATTTTATTTTTCTATCCATGGTAACAAAACATTAACCAAAAGATTTTCTGTTCAGAAGCGTCCCTGACCCACCCCCAAGCTATTTGCTCACATTAACAACTTAAAGTGCCTGAAGCAGAATCCCCCCTTGACCTGTATACTAAAACCCCTGTCATGTTGATTTTTTTCATAATAAGCCTTTTTACCTCTGTAAAAAATATATATATACAAGTGTATGATGTAAATTTTAGTTCTTAACTTTTTTATGGTTTCTAATATGTATGACCAATGTAGCCATTGCTTTAAAATGTACCATGTACATATAAACACATCCTATCAGAAAAAAAAAAAGATGAGTCTACATTCTTTAGGGTGGCTATTATAGGAGAAACAGGAAGTATCAAATGTAGGGAGGGATGGGAAGAAACTGGAGGTCTTCTGCACCATTCAGGGGAATATAAGGTGGTTTCACTGAAAAAAAAAACAGTGTGCTCACCTTCAAAAAGTCAACACTGAATTACCATATGGTACATGAATTCCACTTCTAGAACCCCAAGGAACAGAGAGCAGGGACTAGAAGATATTTATACCCCATGTTCAGAACAGTAGCTTTCACAGTAGCCAGAAGGTGGAAACATCCCAAAGTTCATCAGCAGATAAGTGGATGAACATTGTGGTCTGCACATGCAAGGGGATGTTATTCAGCCTTAAAAAGGAAAAAGAGGGCTGGAGGGATGACTTAGTGGTTAAGGCATTTGCCTGAAAAGCCAAAGGACCCAGGTTCAATTTCCCAGGACCCACGTTAGCCAGATGCACGAGGGGGCGCCCGCGTCTGGAGTTCATCTGCAGTGGCTGGAGGCCCTGGTGTGCCCATTCTCTCCCCCCTCTCTCTCCCTCTTTCTCTGTCAAATAAATAAATAAAAATAAAATAAGGAAAGAGAATCTGGCATATGCTACAACATGGATGGACACAAAAGGATAACTATTGTATGATTCCATTCATATGCAATACCTAGAATGGCCAATTTCATAGAGACAGAAATTAGAATGGTGGTTTCCAGGGCCATGGGTATGGGGAGTAGGGATCACTGAGAGTTTCCGTGTGGGATGGTCCTCAAAGTTCAGGAGATGGATATGGTGATGTGTGAATGTATTTAATGCCACCGAATGAGACATTCACGAGTGCTTAAAATGGTAAATTTGGAGCTGGAGAGGTGACTCAGTGCAAACATGAGGACATGAATTCAGATCCTCAGCACCCACATAAAATTCAGGAATGGTGGCACGTGCCTGTCTTCTCAGCTGGGGAGGGGAAGCCAGGAGACTCCCTGGGACTTGATCAACAGCTAGTCTAGCTGAACTGGTGAGCCCTGGGTTCAGTGTGGGAACCTGTCTCAAAAGAAATAGGAGGAAAGTGACTGAGGAAGACAACTGTTATCAACCTCTGGTTTCCACACTCACAAGTACACATGTGCATGTGCACCCCTCTACACACATACATGCATATGAACATGCATACATATGTGTACACATACTGTCCACATGCCAAATTAAAATTTAATTCAATTTCAATTAAATACAAATTTTTAAATGCTAAATTTGATGTGATATATATTTACCACAATAGTAAAAAGGAAAGAAAAACCATGCTGATGAATCTACAAGGAAGAGTTCGATGGCAAACCCTTGGTAAGTACTGGTTGCTAATGGCACAGACCCTGCCCAGGATTAGAGAAAGAATGATCACAGAGATCCAACATAGAAAAGGAAAGAAAAGATGTCCCAAAACGGTGGGACTCCAGACGGTTCCCCTTCCCAACTCTCCAGCCTGTGTCCCAGCCACTGGTCAGCTGACCTTGGACAGAAGCCCTGCCTCCTACTCAGTAAAGCCCATGGTCCCAGCAACCTCAGCAGCCTCTGAAAACATAAACTCCTGCTTCTTGCTCTCCTGCTTGCCATGCTCTTAAGTGCTGCCCGAATGCACACTTCTCGGGCTGGAGAGGCGGCTTAGCAATTAAGGCGCTTGCCTGCAAAGCCTAAGGACCCAGGCTGGGTTCTCCATGTCCCACGGTAGCCAGATGCCCAAGGTGGCACGTGTGTCTGGAGTTCTTTTGCAGTGGCTGGAGGCCCTGGTGCACCCATCCTCTCTCTCTCTGTCCCTCTCTCTTTCTCTCCCTCTCTCTGTCTCTAGTAAATAAACTTTAAAAAAACAACTTTTAAACCTGACAACTAAACCTTAAAAAAATAAAAGAATGCACATTTCTCAACAGGTGGAAAACATAATCCCCTGGCAATCGATCGTGTGCCTGTGGCAGCATTCTAGCTGACTCATCAAAAGGCTGGATTTGCTTGACAACAGAGCATATTCAAACACATTTTCATAGTATTTTCATAGCAGACAAAAAAAAAAAAAAGCCCATATGGACTATGCTAGCTAAATTAGACAGGAAACTGGGTAATGATACATAGGTCAATAAAGCTATAACCTTTTTAGACAAAAAAAAAAAAAAATCATTGTAGTGCATTTACCCATTGTAGAGACCTGGAAAGATCTCAGCCTAGAGCAACTGGGCAAGCATCCATCTCTCCAGTCAGATGACCCAGGGCCAGGGCAGTTAGAAGCCACTCTAGGTATTAGGCCAGAGGGTCCCAGAATCACTTATTTGTGTTCTTTAGGATCATGGGATAATGTTCTTAACCCTCTTTGTCCCAGTGGAAGCTCCTGTTCCCTACTCCGGCCTGACTTCTTGCCTCTGTCTCCTCGTTCAAGGAAGGCAGCCCAGCCTCAGGTGTGGTCCTTGTATTCAAAAGCAATCTCCTTCCTGTGTCTGGGCCATCACACTTCCTGTCTTCTTTGCCAGGAACACCAAACACTATCCCCTGTTTCCAGTGGAGCAATTGGGTGCTCAGTCCCGGGCGCCGCCTAACATGTAGTCCTATTTTGTATTTGTTTGTCTGCATGTAGACTGACTTTCTTCACTAGAATGTGGGCCTCAGAGAGCTAGGGGCTTTGTCATTTGTTTCAGTGTGGTCTGTCCTGAGTGTAGACACGGGTTCCTGTCACGATTCCATGAGGACCTGGGGGAAGCTGAGAAATCTGACACGTCTTCTTCCTTCTCATTCAGATCTCTCCCCTTCACTTTGCTTTAAAAAAAAAAAAATAAACAACAATTTTTTTTGTAGTACTAGGGATTGAATCCAGACTTCATCTAGGCAAGCACTCTATCACTGAGCTGTAGTACCCCAAGCCCTCTTTTACTTTTTGCTTTGAGATAAAGTATCCACTAAGTTTGTTCAGGGTGACCTTGTACTTTTTTTTTTTTTTCCAAGTTAGGGTCTCACTTTAGTCCAGGCTGACCTGAAATTCACTCCATAGGCCCAGGCTGGCCTCAAACTCAGAGATCTTCCTACCACAGCTTCCTGAGTTCAGGGACGAAAGGTGTGTACCACCGCACTTGGCTTTGGCCTTGAACCTTTGATCCTCTTGCCTCAACCTTCCAAGTAGCTGGGATTACACGCCTGCTCCACACTCGATCTCTGTACTTTTTTATCTTTCTTCATTTTGTGTTCTCCTCTTCCTTTCCACTTATCCTACCTTCCCTATCCCTACCTTCCCTTTAAATGGCCACCATAGAAGACAGAACAAGTTCATAACTGGTTGGTGTTTGAACCTCCCCTGGATGTCCCCATGGTCAGTGCTGAACAGGACATAAGAGTGAATGGGCCACTGTGTCTGGCCGCAGACCTTGGAGGCCACCAGTGGCCACCTAATGTGGTGAACAGCACTTAGGATCAGATCCATAGGCCACTGCGAGGAGACTTGAGGAGAGCTCAGGGGACATTGAGAAGGGGAACTTTGGTGGAGGAGCTGCACAAATGCAGATAAGATCGCAGGAAAGAGAGAAGGATGCAGAAAGAGCCCAGCGCCCTGCAGCTGGCTGAGGAGGTCTGATGGCCTCATGAAGGTGAGGAGGATGTGTCAGGCCTCGCTGGGGAGCTCAGATTGTACCCTGTAGATAGATAACAGAAATAATTCAAGTTTTACATGACAATTTTTTTTTGACTTTTTTAGACTTTTATTTCTAAAAGAAAATATTGATTTATCACAGAATGTATGGTAAAAATATCAGTTACAAGTTTTGGACATTCATTTTAACATCATGTTCTTCTATATGTTAGGAATCATGAAGAAATGCTTCATTCAGGCTCTATGTGTGTTTTCCATTCATTAACTATGAAATCATCAATTGTAATAAACAGAAAGGTCAATATTTTATTGATATACAATCAAGTTTTATAATATATGTCATTTTAAATGTTCTTGTAAATATAATTCTTTTTTTTTAATTTTTTCTCCATTTTTATTAATATTTTCCATGATAACAAAAAAAATCCCATGGTATTACCCTCCCCCCTTTCCCCTTTGAAATTCCATTCTCCATCATATCCCCTCCCCATCTCAATCTTTCTACTTACATATATACAATACCAACCTAATAAAAGCCCTCCTCCCTTTCTTTCTGTTCCCTTTCTATCTCCTTTTTTAACTTACTGGCCTCTGCTACTGAGTTTTTTCCTTCTCACACAGAAGCCCAATCATCTCTAGCTAAGATCCACATATGAGGGAGAACATGTGGCGCTTGGCTTTCTGGGCCTGGGTTACCTCACTTAGTATAATTCTTTCCAGATCCATCCACTTTTCTGCAAATTTCATAACTTCATTTCTCTTTACTGCTGAGTAAAACTCCATTGTATAAATGTGCCATATCTTCATTATCCACTCATCAGTTGAGGGACATCTAGGCTGGTTCCATTTCCCAGCTATTATAAATTGAGCAGCAATAAACATGGTTGAGCAAGTATCTCTAAGGTAATGAGATGAGTCCTTAGGATATATGCCTAGGAGAGCTATAGCTGGGTCATATGGTAGATCAATCTTTAGCTGTTTTAGGAACCTCCACACTGATTTCCACAATGGCTGGACCAGATTGCATTCCCACCAACAGTGTAGAAGGGTTCCTCTTTTTCCACATCCCCGCCAACATTTATGATCATTTGTTTTCATGATGGTAGCCAATCTGACAGGAGTGAGATGGAATCTCAATGTAGTCTTAATCTGCATTTCCCTGATGACTAGGGATGTAGAACATTTTTTTAGTTGCGTATATGCCATTCGTATTTCTTCCTTTGAGAATTCTCTATTTAGCTCCATTTCCCATTTTTTGATTGGTTTGTTTGATTCCTTATTATTTAACTTCTTGAGTTCTTTGTATATCTTAGATATTAATCCTCTATCAGATGTATAGCTGGTGAAGATTTTTTCCCATTCTGTAGGTTGCCTCTTTGCTTTCTTCACCGTGTCCTTTGCAGTGCAAAATCTTTGTATTTTCATGAGGTCCCAGTGGTTAATCTGTGGTTTTATTGCCTGAGCAATTGGGGTTGTATTCAGAAAGTCTTTGCCAAGACCAATATGTTGAAGGGTTTCCCCTACTTTTTCCTCTAGCAGTTTCAGAGTTTCAGGTCTGATGTTAAGGTCCTTAATCCATTTGGACTTAATTCTTGTGCACGGAGAAAGAGAAGAATCTATTTTCATCCTTCTACAGATATATATCCAGTTTTCCCAACACCATTTGCTGAAGAGGCTGTCTTTTCTCCAATGAGGATTTTTGGCATTTTTATCAAATATCAGGTGGCTATAACTACATGGGGTTACATTTGGGTCCTCTATTCTGTTCCATTGATCTACGAGTCTGCTTTTGTGCCAGTACCATGCTGTTTTTGTTACTATGGCTCTGTAGTATAGGTTAAAATCAGGTATGGTGATACCACCAGCCTTATTTTTGTTGCTCAGTATTATTTTAGATATTCGAGGTTTTTTGTGATTCCAAATGAATTTTTGGATTGTTTTTTCTATTTCCGTGAAGAATGCCTTTGGAATTTTGATGGGGATTGCGTTAAATGTGTAGATTGCTTTTGGTAAGATTGCCATTTTCACAATATTGATTCTTCCAATCCAGGAACAAGGGATGTTTTTCCACTTCCTAGTGTCTTCTGCAATTTCTCGCTTGAGTGTTTTAAAGTTCTCATTGTATAGATTCTTTACTTCCTTAGTAAGGTTTATTCCAAGGTACTTTATTTTTTTTGATTTTTTTTTAAATTCTTTTTTTGTTGTTCATTTTTATTTATTTATTTGAGAGTGACAGAGAGAGGAAGAGGCAGATAGAGAGACAGAGAGAGAATGGGCGCGCCAGGGCTTCCAGCCACTGTAAACGAACTCCAGATGCGTGCGCCCCCTTGTGCATCTGGCTAACATGGGTCCTGGGGAATTGAGCCTCGAACCGGGGTCCTTAGGCTTCACAGGCAAGCGCTTAACCGCTAAGCCATCTCTCCAGCCCTACATGACAATTTTTAAATTGGCCATATTAATATTTGGGGGGGGGGACTCAAGAAAAATGAGAGCAAGAGTACAGAAAGAAAGAAGGGAAGGAAGAAAGGAAAGAAGGAATAAAGGAAAGAAGAAAAAAAGACTACTCATGCTGCTTCTTGAGGCCCTGGGTTAACTACCCTGCACTCCCTGGCCAAGAGCAGCACTCCTCACCCTCCACAGAGCACAAGCAGGTACAATAGAACAGCTTGAGTTTTCATCGTTTCTGCCTTGATTTCCTGTACCATTTCTAGTTAATACATCTCCCTAATAATTCTGGCTTGTTTTCTCACCTAATGACAATCATAATACAGGGCCACAAGATCTATACTCAAAGTTGTACAAAATAATATTAAGGACAATGAATTTTCTAATACTTGTTTGATCAGCAAACATCTCTCAAATTACTACTCTGCCTCAGATTCTGTATTAGTAATGGGTCCTGCTGCTCATAAGCACACAGCTCACAAATCTGAGGATATTTGCCATTGTGTGTTGGAACTGACAGAACCTTCCAATGTTGCCAAACATTTGCCTGACTCAGTTTCCACCAGTGTTACCCCCCTCTCCCCGCCGTGCACAGTGACCTTTGCTTCTTGGTGTTACTCCCAAGAATGTTCCTTTTCCGGCAAAAGGGATTTTGCGGGTGTAATTAAGTACTAACCAGTGATTTTTAAATTATGGCCTGCGTGGGCCTATTCAGGTTGGCTCCATGTGGCTCCACAAGCCCTTAATGGCAGAGATATGTAGCTGGGAACCAAGGGCATATTCGAGATGGGAAGCATTGCAGGGGATTGAAAGAAAGATGACCCTGTGTCAAGGAAATGAGGACTCAGCCCCCAAATTACAAGGACCTTAATCTTGACAAGACTGAATGAGCATGGAAGCAGATCTCCCCTGGTCCTGCATCAGATAAGAATCCAGCCTTGGGCATGGTAACACAGTCCTGTGAGCTCCACTAGCCAGAGACTGAGGCAGGACTACAAGTTCAAAAACTGCCTAGGCAACTTGGCCTACCTCAGACCATATAAAGTAAAAATGTAAAAGGCTAGAAATACAGCTCAGCAGAATATGCAAGGTTTAAACCCTGTACCCACCCCCTGCCAAATGTTTCAGCCCAGGTGACATCTTCATGCTGTCCTTGGAAAGGCCTGAGCAGAGGACTCCACAGAACTACATAGTACCCAGAGGTCTTACACAGACCTAAGAAGCTATAAAAGATGACAGGTTTGTGTGGTATGTGTGTGTGTGTTATGTGCACATGTGTGTGCAGACTCATGTGTCCTATGCATTGCAGGGGCCAGAGAATAACTATCTCTCATTCATGAGTTTCCTTTAACACAACCCTCCCTGAACCTAGAGCTGCTGTTTTCAGTCAGATTAGCTAACCAGTAAGCACCAACATTTCTCTACTTTTTGCCCCAACAGTGCAGAAAGAGATCTGGGACCCTCCCTTCAGCCTGCCTCTCCTGTCTGCTCCATACCCAGTATTCAGCCTAAACACCGTAATTTGCTAATAGCAAATGATATGTGAGGTTGTGCACAGTATTTCATGCCTATGATTCCAGCCCTTGGGAGTCTGCAGTAGGAGGATCTCACCATGAGTTCAAGGCCAGCGTGGGCTATAGGGTGAGCTCCAGATCAGCTGTGAAACCTTGACTCTGAAATAGGTAGGAGGATCGCTGTGAGTTCAAGGCCACCCTGAGACTACATAGTGAATTCCAGATCAGCCTGGGCTAGCGTGAGACACTGCCTTGAAAAACGAAAAATAAAAGAAATAAAAACCAAAACCAAAACCAAAGACAAAATGCTGTTTGAGTGACCCCGCCCCTCCTGGATCATCCGTTGCCCATGGGTCTCAAGGGCGGAGGTCTCCAGGGTGGGGTCCCCTGGCCACTCCGCCTTCGCAGTGCAGCCCAGGAGCCCTGAGTCCAGAGATCCACCTTCTGGAGACAACACCTGGCCCGGGGAAGAGCCCAGGAGGAGGACATGGCCCCTGAGCCCAGACAAGCAAGGCTTCAAATGTCAATGATGTTTGAAGATGTGGCTGTGTTCTTTACCCTGGATGAGTGGAGAAAGCTGGATCCTTCTCTGAGAAGCCAGTACCGGGAGGTGATGCTGGAGAACTATACTAACCTGACCTCACTGGTATTCCCATTTACCAAACCAAAGGTGATCTCCCTGTTGCAGCAAGAAGAGCCCTGGAAGGCAGAGAAAGAAAGTTCTGGAAGCTTCTCTCTTGGATGGAAGTGCAATCACAAAACCACAAAGTCAACTAAAACCCAGGAATCTTCATTTCAGGAACTGCTAATGAAAAGATGCAAAAGAAATGGAGCCTGGGACATGAAGTCAGAAAAACCTTGCATATATGGAGGCAGGGTAAGACTGTAGAAAAGGATCCCAAAATCAATGAGTTTAGACAGAATTTCAGCCCAAAGTTTATTGTTCTTAGGCAACAGATAGTTCCCAGGGAAGAAGTACCATCGCCATGTGAAAAATAAGGAAACATTTCGAAGCAGATTTCATATTTACCTAATCAACCAAAAGTCACAGCAGATAAATGCTATAAATGTGGTATGTGTGAGAAGACTTTCGTTAATACTTCATCCCTTCGTAAACATGAGGAAAACCGTAGTGGAGAGAAGTTATTTAAATGTAAAGAATGTTCAGAAAGCCTTTAGCCAAAGCTCAGCTCTTGTTCAACATCAAATGACTCACGGTGGGGAGAAACCTTACATATATAAAGAACGTGGGAAAGCCATCACTCTCAGTGCCTCCCCGTATAACCATCTAAGAACCCACACTTCAGCAAAGTCCTACAGGTGTAAGGAATGTTGCAACTCCTTTGGCAGAAGGTCAGGCTTGTTTATACATCAGAAAGCCCATGCCCGAGAAAGTCCTTGTAAGTACAGCCCAGGCAGGAAGGCATCTGGTTGCAACCCATCCCTTTCTGGTCAGAGGATTCATTCCACAAGGAAGACCTACTTGTGTAACGACTGCGGCCACACCTTTAAGTCTAGCTTGTCCCTCCGTCACCCTCAGAGAATTCACACTGGAGAGAAACCTTTCAAGTGCAGTGGATGTGGGAGAGCCTTCAGTCAGAGTGCATCGCTTATTTAACATGAGCTAACTCACACTGGATAAGAGCCCTACAGGTGTAATCAGTGTGGAAAAGGCTTCACTTCTATTTCACGACTCAACAGACACAGAATAATTCATACAGGAAAGACGTTTTGTAATTGTAGTGAATGTGGCAAGGCCTTAAGTTCCCACTCAATGCTTCTTATTCACGAGAGAATTCACACTGGGGAGAAGCCATGTAAAAAGTGTGTGGGAAAGCCTTCAGACCAAGTTCAACACTCATCCATCAGAGGGTGCACACTGGAGAAAGACCCTTAAGTATAAAGAGTGTGGGAAAGCATTCAGGTGTAACTCATCCCTTAGGAATCATCAGAGAGTTCATACTGGGGAGAAACCATTCCAACGTGAAGAATGTGGGGTGTCATTTGGTCAAAGCGCAGCACTTATTCAGCATCAGAGAATTCATACGGGGAGGAGCCCTTTAAGTGTAATACATGTGGGGAAAGTTTTAGACAGAGCTCCTCATGTATTGCCATCAGCACATCCATACTGGAGAGAAACCCTGTGAATGTGGGACACTTTTCAATCACAGCTCATCTCTCACTAGTCATCATAAAATCCACATGGACAAGGACCCTCAGAAAGTAGGTTTGTGTGTGTAAACATCTCAACCAAAGCTCAGCAGGGAATGCGTGCTTGAGAGTGATGTAATGATGGTAGATATTTTCAAAATCTTTAGTGAATTCAGTTTTCAGTAGATACCACATCCCTGGATAAACTGTGATAGGAGGAAAGTATTTATGCCTGTCCAACACTTTAAAAAGATGACCTGAGAGCAAGGCACAGTGGTGCATACCTATTTTCCAGCTAATCAAGAGGCTGATTCAGAATATAGTTTAAGGCTACAAGTTTAAGGGAAGCCTGGGAAAACCTAGGGAGAACCCCCCCATCTCAAAAAATCAGTAACCTGAGATAAAGAATACACAATACACTGACTTTGGGAATTTGTAAAATAAAGGCATTAGTTTTTCTTCCTCCTGTCCCAGTGCATGATAGATGTTGTAAGTGATCACAAACATTTAAAGGATAGTGGGATGTGGTCTGGGTTTCTCATAAAAGCACCAAACTCTACTCTAGTAACATTTTTATAACATTTTACTAGCATTTTAAATGGAATCAAAGAAATTACAACTTTTTAGGAAAAAAAGGACCAAAATTAAAGATTAAGAATAAACGGTAAACTACCTCTCAGTATCTGTCTTGAACTGATATCAAATGTTGTGCTTGGTTTTCATTAAAAATTGGGGGGAAAGTTAAGGCGTTTGCCTGCAAAGCCAAAGGACCCAGGTTCGATCCCCCAGGACCCACATTAGCCAGATGCACAAGGGGGCTCATGCGTCTGGAGTTGGTTTGCAGTGGCTGGAGGCCCTGGAGTGCCCATTCTCTCTCTCCCTCTTTCTCTGTCAAACAAATAAATAAATAAAAAATATTTTTAAATGGGGGGGGGGAATCTGAAAAAAAATGCTGTTTGAAACTGAGGAAGATGACCCCAGAGGTCCATGCCAGAATGTGACTTTCATGTATGGCCTCGAGAATGACCTGTAGATCGTCGGTCGGCTACTGTCTGTGGACAAGGTGACTGAGTACACACCGGTCACCCTCTTCGTATCAATTTGCTTGGTGACGAGTACACTGCCTCCAAGCACTGTTTCCTAAGGGAGGCCTCCCAGACACTTTGCTGGATACATTTCATAGCATTTGTCCTTCCTGCTCAGATGAAAGTCGATTTCATGTGCATTTCACATTCCCCTCCTTCCTCAGCGCTACACTTGGAGATGGTCCCCTACGGGGTGTTTATTATTGTCCTTTCTAAGGACCCACCTCACCTGAGCCAGGGAAACACTGGAAGCTTTTCGATATGCCATTTAAGGTGTCTGTGGCACAGCTTTTAGTGAACTGGTCACTGGACAAAACCATCATTCTGAGAAATTATCATGACAAGTTGAATTTCAGCCATTTGGCTTTTGATGAATGACTCCCAGCACCATGAAAGGGGGCTTTGCGTCCTGGAAGAAGATAGACTTTATAATGGTCTCCTCCTCACTCGACAAGGCCCCCCTCACCACCACTAGAATTTTCCTCACCTCTATGGATGGGTTGGCATGGCCAGCACATAGGAAGTTATCCCATCACTGTTCATAATGTGACACAATAGCTCAAAGTTTAATAACTGCCCGACTGCTTGGAGATGGGCTATGGCTCCCAGTAGGACCTCAGTAACTGCTGCTTTTCCTCCTTGCCCTCCTCCCTCTTTCTCTGCCTTTCCTTTCCTCTCCAGGACTGTTCATTACTGCCTCTGGCTCCATATCTTTGGGAGTTCACAGTCACTACCTCCAAATTCCTGCCACTATTTCATTGTCAATGGCTTTTCCTTCCCTGTAAGGACTTGTCACTGAGAAATCGTCACTGGCTCATACAAGCTCTCAAAATTCAACACTTACAAGTGGGAACAGATCTAAAGGCCATGAAAATCAGTTTTTGTAATGAAAAAGAAAAAAGTGAGGCTCCAGAATGAACTCCATTTTCATTTAAATCTCATGTTTAAAGAATTAAAATACTTTTTTCACTTAAGAATTTCAAAGAAAATGTTGCTGAGAGTAAAAATGCCAAGAAAATGTCAAAGTTAATAATGACCCATTTGAAACTGGGAATTATTCAGAAGAGATTTTCAGACTGGAAGTATTCAAAAGTGAACGTGTCCAAGTTACTCAGGTTACAAAGCCCCTCCCCGCCCCCACCACAGCTCCTCAAGAGCAGCGGCCAGCATCTGCTCACGGCCCCCAACAGCAGGGGTCTCAGCTCTGCTCCTGACCGACTTCTTCCTTAGGTCGGCTTGGTAGGGGCCAGCAAACATTTCCCGTGAAGGACCAGATGGTGAGTATCTCAGAAGCTATGACTCTGCTCCACTGCTGTAGCATGAACAGAGCCATGCACAGTATGTCAGTGCCTGAGCAGGGCAGCATTCCAATAAAACTTTATTTTTAAACTCAACAGCAGCTGCATTTGGCCCATGGGTCCCATTTTTCTCACTCCAGATCTATGGCCTCATTGAACAAGCACAGTCTTCCACCCTGTGAGAGCCCCCCAGACACCTAAACTCACCCCATGTGACTCTGAGATGTCATCAGACTAAATCACCCTTAGCTCCTCTGATCACCCCATATGGAAGCCTTCACAGGCTTTCTCGTCTGTGATCATCCCTGGGAAGGCTTTGGAGTAAAACCATTTGGGAGACAGAGCACCCTCAATGTTCTCCCAAATACCTCCATCTGCCCCAGCACAAAGCAATACTAACTACTGGTGTGATGGCACCAGCCTATAATTCCTGCACTTGGGAGGCTGTGGCAGAAGGATCTGGAGTTCAGCATGGGCTACATACCAAGATCCTATCTCAAAAAAAAAAAAAAAAAAACCTTAAACACAAAAGAAAGGAAGACTACCATGTGTCATGCCATCAATGGGCATTAGGCCTGGTGCTATAGATCTTAAGTAGATGATGTTATGCCTTCCTCAACATTATTGGGTCAGTACTACTTTTTTCCATTTTTGCAGACAAGGAACCTAAGTCCCAGAAAGATTAAATGAACTTGCTCAAGGTCACATGGATTCCATGCAACTTCTAAACAGCTTTATTTTAAGTAAGAATTCATTATTGTGAAATATTTCACTCATAGAAAAGAAATTGCCAAGGTTGGAGAAGTGGCTCAGCAGTTAAAGGCACTTGCTTGCAAAGTCTGACAGTGCAGGTTGGATTCCCCAGAACCTGACACATGCTGTGTCATTTTTTTTTCTCTCTCTCTCAAATAAGTAAATATTTTTAAAATTAAAAGGATATGCCATATACATAAGTTACACAAAATGGAAAATATTCGTGCCGACATATAGTGTACCCAGCACCCTATTTAGCTGAAGTTCTTATGTCTCCTTTGATGGAGGGAGCTCCAAATCTGAACTTTGCATGTCTCCAATGTTGCTTTTCTCTATAGCATTTTGCAGATACACTTCCCATGTACGCCGCCATTGGGTTCTACTGGATAAGTGGCATCCCACGTGCCAGCCCTTACGTCTCTACATTCTACTTGTGCAGCATCTGCTGCTGAGCACAGCCTAGGCTGTGTTCAGAGCATTGTGGCAGGTCGATGTTGGAATACGCCCCTCCGCTTTGTTCACTCCCCATCAATGGACGCTTGGGTTGTTCCCAAGGCTTCGGAGATTTTAAGCAACAGCTCCTGGCAGATCTGTGTGGAGTTTCTCCAGGGCATAAACCTGGAGATGGAACTGTTGAATCACAGGGCGTAAAACACTTGCTCGGTGATCTGGTGACACTCCCGCAGGAGTGTGGGAGCCATCTCACAGCACCACCTCTGTGCCAGCTTTCATTTGTGCCAGTCTTGTGGGGATCTGCTATCTCATTTCAATCCGTGTGCTCCTGATTACTGGAGAGGTTAGGCCATCTTTTTACAGGTTTATGGGCTGTTTGTGCTTCCTCTTCCACACTGGCGACTTGGTCCGGGTTTTATTGGGCTGTTTGTCTTTCTCTCATTGATTTGTTCAGAGCACTCCCAGCCGCAACACCGAACTGAATGAACCTATCACCTCCCACATTCTAAGTATCGACTTCTGCTAATGCGGCTTGGGTCTGCAGCCTTTCCATTCGCACCTCCATCGCATGGAGCTCACTGTCAGTGAAGTCTACTTAGTCAGCGTGTCACAAGGCACCAATGTGCCTTTCTTGGTGGCAGGGAAAGTACTTGACAAAGTCCAACCAACCAAAAGATGAGTGAAAATGTAGATCTCAGGAATGGCTTGAGCTAAAGGAGGGATGGTTGGAGACAGGCCCGCTTACATGAACATGTCTCCACAAACTTTAGACAGTGAAGTTGAGCAAGGAATTGGAAGATGCCTAATTTCCTCTTCTGCTATAGAAGGGCATTAATAGAAGCCATCAAAATTGAAAACTGGAGTTGAAAAGCCAGGAGTTGAACCTCATGGCTCTTCAAGAAATATGTTAGAGACGAGTATTTTCAGCAGTTAAGGCAAAACTGCTTAATGTTGAGGAATACCTTCTACCTCGCTTTCCCTCATCTTCTTCTAGAACAGGCAAGTAAATAGAAGGCAACCTTGCTTTAAAAGGATATAATAGGGCTGAAGAGATGACTTAGTGGTTAAGGCACTTGCCTGTGAAGCCTAAGGTCCCATGTTCTATTCTCCAGATCCCACCTTAGCCAGATGCACAAAGGTGAAGCAAGCACAAGGTTGCACATGCCCACTAGATGGCACAAGTATCTGGAGTTCGATTTCAGTGACTGAAGCCCTGGCATGCCAATTCTCTCTCTCTCTAATAATAATAATAATAAAATACTTTCAAAGGATATAATAATGATCCCATGCTAATATGCTGCCCATTTCTCCACTTACATGCAGAAACTCTGGAATGACAGCTGGGCCATGCTAAAGATGGGGAGATTTGGGATGTTTTATTTTATTTTATTCTAGGTACTTTTGGTTTTACTTGAATTTGGGGGGGGGGGAGCACACACTATTTTTATGAAGACAAAAGTCAATTTTAAACCCACTTCCAGGATGCTTCTTAACCACTTGCATCCCCTTCCAGTCCTGTGGCTTTTTTTACAATTTATTTTTTCACTTTTTATTGACAACTTCCATAATATAGATAACATGATTAAAATGCCTTCTTACTACCTCACTTCCCCCCCCTCTCCAATACCCTTCCACTGACTCCTTTCTTCTTTTCAACTAGTCTTTCTTCTATTTTGATTGTCATTTTTCCTCTCCTATTATGCAGGTATTATGTAGGTATCATCAGTCACTATGAGGTCATAACAACCCTGATCACTTTGTTTCTGGAAGACAGTAGTGCAGAACACTCCCCCCTCCTTTTGGTTCTTGAATTCTTTCTGCCAGCTCTTCCACAGTGGTTCCTGAGTCTTGGAGGGTATGATGGAGATGTCTTACTTAGTGCTGAACACACCACTATCATTTCTTCTCAGGACTTTGGGAGTTTTGAGTCTCCCTAGTGGTCCCTGCCATGTGCAAAAAAAAAAAAAAAAAAAAAAAACTTCTCTAACCAAAAATGAAAGTAGCATTAATCTATGGGCAGAAAACTAAGTATTTAGAGAGCAGTTTGGGGTTATTTTAATATACTCATTTAGCCAGACAACAGTAGTGTTTTCTTCACTGGGGTTTATGGCCTCCCCAGCCATAGCATTTAGCTGGTTTGTAGTAATGGGCAGGAATTCTCTCCCATGGAGCATGCCTCAAGTCCAATCAGAGCAGTTGATTTCCCTCATAACAGACATGCCACCATTGCACCAGTTGCTGTATTTGGCCTGACTGGGTTGATTTCTTTTTTTAAAGCTTTTGTGTTTGTATCCACACATGCCACAATGTGTCTGTGGAGATCAGAGGGCAATACCTTCACCCCTGTTTGAGACAGAGTCTCTTTGCGGCATATGCCAGGCCAGCAGGCCTGTAAGATTCTGGATATTCTCCTGTCTTCACCTTCCGGTTTGCTGTAGAAATGCTCGGATTATAGACACATGCAGCGTTATGTGGGTTCTGGGAACTTGAACTCAGGTCCTCATGCATGTGCAGCAAATGCTTTACCCTCTGAACCATCTTTCCAGCCTGTGGTTGACTTTCTGAACCCAAGAACAGGGCTTCACACATTTTTTTTTTTTTTTGAGGTAGTGTCTCACTCAAGCCCAGGCTGATCTGGAATTCACTCTGTAATGCTAAGCTGGCCTCAAATTCAGTGACCTTCCTACCTCTACCTCCCAAGTGTTGGGATTAAAGGAGTGTGTCACCACATCCAGCCACACTTAAAATTTCTAAATTATGTTTAAAAATTACCCCCGGGCCATAGCCAACTGAATTAAACACATGCTATATTGTTTTTGTCATTGCAATTAATTCATTCAAATTTTTTCTGATCCTCCACTGAGTACCAGGAGCTATCCAGGAAATAGCAAGTCCAAGTCCCCTCTAGCATTCCTTGAACAAAATAGTCAATATAGACTTACTGATGTGTTACAATGGGAAATAAGAGCAATAATAAATAATACCAAAGCCAACCTTCACATAGCATTTATTTGTGTCACGCACTATTCTAATGTGTGTGTGTGTGTGTATGAATAAAATGATTTCACTTAAATCTCACAACCAGTGTACAAACCCTGTCCTATCTTTTTTTTTTTTTTTTTTTTTTGCTTATGTGTGTGGTGTGTTTATATAATGTATTGTGTGGGTGCACGTGTGTGTGTGCACGCATGTGGAGACCAGAGGTCAGTGTTGGTTTTCTTCCTCAGTCATTCTCCACCTTACTCATGGAGATAGAATCTCTCACTGAACCCAGAATTCACCAGTTTAGCTAGACTAGCTAGTCAAGGCCCTGCTTCCCCCTCTCCAGTACTGGAATTACACATCTGCCTACCACTTGATATGGGGGCTGGGTATCCGAACTTGGGTCTTCATGCTTTTACTTGACCCACTGAGCCATCCTCTCCCTGACCCCATCAACATTCTTATAGATGAAGAAATTGAGGGTTAGAGAAGTGAATTACCCGCCGGGAGCAAGGAGCAGAACACTGGGAGGTTGTGGGGGCCAGGTTCCGGATGCTACAGGATATCTATACACTGGGAGGTTATGGGGGGCAGATTCCGGATGCTACAGGGTATCTATGATCTGCTCTTCCTGGGCACACAGAGAGACCATGGTTCCCAGCCTCCCTGGCATATCAGGTGTGACTGAGTTATGAGCAGCAGAACATGAGCAAAGGCGTCATTTACCCACATGAGGAACAATCTAAGGTCCTAGGAGAGGAAGGTGCGCCCCCCAGCTCCTATGACAGCCTAACTCTGCCTGCACACCTGCTCCCCAGGGATCACACTGCTTTACCCTTCCGCTTGCTGTGGCATGAACAAGAAATAACCTTAAGATGCACATGCCCTAGGATATGGGTGTGACCAATGCAGTCAGATCATATCCAGCCAAGAAACCTTCTAAACTGCCTCACATCTACATTCAACATGTATAGAAAACTATTAGAGAAATAGAGAAGAGATTACAGGCAAAGAAAGATTATGGGAAAGAGCAGGAAGTAAGGAAGTGTGCCTTACACTTAAAAAACAAACTGGTCATTCACAATAGTGACATCAATATGGAGTTGAGGGACATGATCAGATATATCCAAGATGAGCAAGAGTGGACTTTCTCTTCTCCCCGCATCTAGCAAAGGGCCTGGTCCCACACAGGGGTCTAACCTATGCTGGTTGGATGGCATTGGGCTGACTGGCAGCTTCCATCCCTGCTGGTAGGCACAGACTAAATCAAAGTTCTGTCCCAAAGAGCTTATTAACTCCAGCAGGCTTGTGCTTTTTCGCACCGCTTCCCCAGTGTGATGGACGGGCCATCTGCTTCTCAGTCACCATGAAGCAGCCGCCATCTTGAATGCTTCTGGTTGCCAAGGAGAGGAAAGTATGGAGAGGCTCAAGGTGGCCTTGAAGGAGCCCTCTGACCAGCTGTCCACCTGGAAGACTAAGGACTACTGGTGATTCCATATTCTTCTCCCTGAAGCTGTCACTCTGAGTTCTTAACTGGCTGCACACTAACTTATTTGAGGATGATGGAGCCACAGCACCCAGTGTTCCTCTGCACTGGGAAAGTCAATTACCCTGTTTACAAAATGTTTTTCAGAGCCTGGTAGATACAAACTGCACTTCCTAATTAGCTGTCAATAAGTTTCATTGCATATGCAGGTGTGACATTTTCAAAAGTCAGGGTCACAAACGCACAGCTTGCGCAGGATGCCCGTCAGGAGGGGGTGCTCTTTTCCCAAGACTTATACAAATATCACAGGTTGTGAGCCGTCCTCCCAGGGATGGGGGCCCTGGGCACCTGCAAAAGAGGGACTGAACTCCAGGTGCACACCACTGTGCTAGCTCCACTCTGCAGTTGAGAGGTACATTGGTTCACTATCAACTAGACTGGGTCCTGGGAGTAGGAGTGGGAGAGGCCATGGGCCTGCCCTCAGGAGACTTTTAATCTTGAGGGGACAAAAGACATGGAAGTCATTCAGGAGAATGTAGTAAGTGGTATCATGGAGGTTTCAGTCAGTCATTCCAGAACTCCAGTAGGAGGTTCTCAGAACATGAAAATGATTACATCTGCAGCCCTGGTAAGGAGTGGGGGGAGAGATTCAAACAAGTCTTAGCATGGGTATGATGGTTAATCTTGATTGTCAATTTGATAGGGTTTAGAATCACTATGGAAACAAACCACTGGGCATGCCTTAAGGGAGTTTGTAAATTATCTTGATTGACATGGGAAGGCCTGTCCTCACTGCAGGAGGCACTATTCATGGGCTGGGGTCCTGGACTGAACAAAAAGAGAGTGAGCTGGGCACGAGAAGTCATCTCTCCCCTTCCTGTCTACAGATGGGGTATGACCAGCTCTTTCCTTAATCTGCAAGCCACAACGAACCCTTCCTTCCTTAAGTTGCTTTTGCCACGTGTTTTTTTTGCCACAGAAATTAGAAAAGAAATACAACATGACAGGATAAGAATGGAAGCATTCAGAGATGTAAGCTATGCAAAGAGGAATATCAAGTCCCTAGGATTTCTGCTAAGACTTCTTAGAGGAGGTGGCATTCCAGCTGGGGACTGAAACTGGGAAAGGGATGGCATGGCAGGAGGGAACACCAGATAGGGTCACCCACCTGAGCAAAGAAAGGCACAGCAAGAGGAAAGGACAGGGCCCATGGGAGCAGCAGAGTTCCTCCTTTGGTCTAAGAGCACAGGAAGGAGAAGTGATATGGCCGGGAAAAGGGATGGCTGAGGTGAGACAGGTTTGAGCCTTCATTCAGGGACCACGAATGACCAGCAGGTGTGATTTTGTCATTTAGGCAGCAAAAGTCCACCGGAGGACAGGAATCCAAGGCTCTGAGATCCTCATCAAGGTGTCTCTGGCAGCTGGCACAGAGGGGAATGGCCACTGGCAAAATAGGAGGCCAGCTGGGGGCAGGTGTGGCAGTCCAAGTGTGAGAGGTGTGAGTGGATGGCTTGGTGAACTACACAGCCCAGCCCCCAGGGTAAGCATGAGTCCACCACAGGCTACTCACCACAGGACTCTGAGGTATATGACTGGCTCATGACATCCATTGAACCCATTCAACTGGGTCAGTCTTAATAGTCGCCTGGACAGGTGTCCAAGGGTGGAGAAGACAAATGAAGAAACAGACCAAAGAAAGGGTGAACCCATCTACATCAGATAAAGGACCCAGACCAGCCCCCTGATTCCCTGTGACCTGACCTGCCTCAGCTTCCCTTCACTTAAACACCAGGATGGGCGAGTTATCATGTTGGTTAGTCAAGAAAGGCCGAGCTTGCTGGGGTAAGAAGCATTCCTCTATTCCCCAACCCACCTCAATGGGTCACCCAGAAGTTGATTTCTCTCTTAGCCAAGAGGCTGGATGCTCCAGAGACACTCAGGGTGCCATCTTTAATACTGTCGGTTTCCAGAGGCTAAGGAGAGAAAAAGCACAAAGAGGTTCAACCAGCACCTGGATGGAACCCACTGACCAGACAGGGCCCATGAAATGTATGGTTTTGCTCAAAAACAAGGGACACGGGACAGTTTACAATGTGGCCAATAGGAGAGAACTGGTGTCAGAGCGTCCCCAGCTCATTCTTGGGCCACTTCCAGACCTATCAGTCAGTTTTGCTTGTGCTCCAGGCCAGGTTTATGACTCAATATATACATTTCCAGCTAATGCTTATTTAGCACTGACCTGTGTGCCAGTACCATGCTAAATTCTTTCCATGCATTACCTCATTTGCTATTCATAATGTATCTTGTTCAATATTTGCAATGACCCTTTTAGCCTTCATTTAGCAGAGGAGGAAATATAGGTTTGGGGAGCTTCACTGACAAGCTCAAGGTCACATAAATGGTAAGTCATGAAGCCTGTACTCTGCCCAGCCACCATACTTGAGGTCATATGCTCTTACTTACAAATGGCTATCTCCTTAGAGCTACTTGGGGATGGGGTAAGATGCCATAGCTGATAGGGGTGAGGGATAGAAGTCATTATTTCACCAAGCACAGAAATAGATTCTAGTTCTGAGAACCCATGAAGAAAGGCAAAAAGACAGGGAAAGTGAGGGTCAGTCTTGCGGAGGGTGTGTAGTCTTCTGTCCTGGGCCATTCACCAGGTGAATGGGGGAAGGTGAGCTTCTAGGCAGCTTTTGGCAGGCCCTGAGCCACCAGCCCAAGGGTTCCCCTTATTCTGGAGACCTTGTTTCTGTCACTTTACTTTTTTTTTTTTTTTTTTTTTTTTTGGAGGCAAGCCCAACAGACTAGCCTTTTTATGCCAGAGAGAGTGGGAGAGAGAATTGGTGCGCCAGGGCCTCCAGCCACTGAAATCAAACTCCAGACCCATGAACCTTCTTGTGCACATGTGTGATCTTGCGTGCTTACGCCACTGTTCATCTTGCTTATGTGGGAGCTGAAGAGTCGAACATGAGTCGTTAGGTTATGCAGGCAAGCACCTTAACTGCTAAGCCATCCCTCCAGCCCACTTGACTAATTTTAAGTGCACACTTCAGTGGGTTAAGCCCACCCACAGTGTTAGGTAACTGTCACACCATGTATTTCCAGAACTTTTTCATCATCTAAAGCAGAAATACTTTCTACTTATTAAACTCTAGAGGTTCTTAAATGTGCTTTGTTACAACAATGACATCCCCAGAGCTGCCAGAGCAGAAGACCCTGGCACCTCACTTGAAGGACGTGACAGCGGAGGAGAAGCTAGGGAAGAGGTTGTTGGGAGATGAGTGTGTTCGTTGGTCTAAGCACTAGGTGTAATATGGTGAGTCAAGGCAGGACAGTTGAGAAGCAGAGGCCGGAAGAGAGACTCAGAAGGCATAAGGAATCCCAGCTTCCTCCAGGGACCCTGTGAGTCACAGATCACCAGGAACTGATGAAGAGATGCCAGAAGGAGATATTGAGCCCTATGGATACCACACAGCCCAGCATTTGATCACAAGGTTGGTAAGGCTGGGCCACCTACTCTGCTGCATCCTCAAACCAGCCATCCTTCCTGGGACTCTGGCCAGAGTGGTTCTCTGATTTATGCAAATGCCCAAGGTCCATGCTCACATGTTCACAAGGCGCCTTCTCAGAGATGACAGTGAGTGCCGTGCCGATCACTGCTTTCATGTGTGGCCATACTCATTCCTCAGGCCGCTCTCTTTCTTTTACAGAAGCTCAGCTGTAGTTCATTATCTTCCTTGCTTGTCCTCCAGCTGAGGACAAATGGCCCACTCCTTGCCCTGATGGATGAGGGCTGAACCACTGTCACACATCCCTGTGACCGAAGACTATAGTCAAGGGAACTGACGATTCCTGGGCCCATTACAAATTTCCACTTTTCCCAGCATGAGTGTGGTAGACACCTGTTTCCAGGAGTCCTTCCAAGAGGTTACTTCTTATCCCCTTCCCTCAGCATCCCAGCCTGCTTCCTAACTCCCATACCATGACCCCCGATCCCACAGGCACTGTGTTGATCTCACAGGAAGTTGTAGGGGGAACTGGGGCCCTCTCAGCATCCTGCTTCCAGACCCCAGCTCCCCAAGACCAAGGTCCTAAGGTGTCTTCTAAATCTTGATCACCAGGACTCTTGCCTGCTCCCACCCCATTGCTAAGATCTTGCTAATTGGTCTGAAAGCCCACCAGGCATGCCTGCATAGACTGAGTACCTGGGAATACCCCTGGACTTGCTGAATAGCATGAGGGAAGAAGGCAGGAAAGTTTCCAGCAAGTCACACCTACAAAGAGGAACTACTCTGTTTCGGGGGGGGGGGTGGCAGAATCTCCAGGTAAGGGATTCATTTGAGACTAGGGGTATAGTCTTCTCTGGGGAGCCCAAACTAGGTGGACAGAGACACTTCAAAAGCAGCAGATTCAAGAGGGGAGGGATGATGCAGGCCCCAGAAAAGCCATCTCAACCCTAGTAGGAGCTTAAATCCTTTGTAAGACACACAGAGAAGGGGAGAAGTATAATGGTTTGGACAGGATCTAGTTGTTGAATTATATTCCCCAAAGGTCACTGTTACAGGCTTAGTCCCTGGGATAATGGCACTGGAAGGTTCTGTAGAGCCTCTGTGATGGGGGTATCTGGTGGCAGGTGTTTGGGTAATTGGGAGTATCCTCAGAATGTAGTTTTTAAAAATATTTTATTTATTTATTTATTTATTTATTAGAGATAGAGAGAGAGAGAGAATGGATGCACCAGGTCCTCTGGACACTGCAAACAAACTTCAGACAGATGTGCCCCCATGTGCGTCTGGCTAAAGTGGGTTCTGGCAAGTTGATCCTAGGTCTTTAGGCTTCACAGGCAAGCTCCTTAACTGCTAAGCCATCTCTCCTGCCCTCTGAAGGTAGTTTTCATGGAGTCCTTATAGTGGTCCCGAAAGGATTGTTAGAAAAGCCTGGGTTTAGCTGTACTGTCCTCTCTGCTCAGGTTTGAGGCACGACCCTTTGCTCCTACACATACGCCCCCCCCCCCATGATGTGCTAACATCTATTACCTTCACCAGAGGTCAATCCCCTACTCCCTGTTGATGTTGGACTTGAAGACTTCAAAACTATAACCTTGAAGCCAGGCATGGTGGCGCATGCCTTTAATCCCAGCACTTGGGAGGCAGAGGTAGGAGGATCGCCTTGAGTTCAAGGCCACCCTGAGACTCCATAGTGAATTCCAGGTCAGCCTGGGCTAGAGTGAGACCCCACCTTGAAAAACCAAAAAAAAAAAACTATAACCTTGAGCTAGAGAGATGGCTTAGAAGTTAAGGCACTTGCCTGCAAAGCCTAAGGACCCAGGTTTGATTCCCTAGTATCCATATATGCCAGATGCACAAGGGTGCATGTGTCTGAGATTCATTTTCAGTGGTCAGAGGCTCTGGCATACTTATTCTCTCTCCCTCTGTCTATCTGCCTCTCTCTCTCAAATGAATAAATAAATAAATAAAAACTATAACCTTGATTCCATACACTGACTAACTGACAGCCCTGGAGGGGCCACGTAGGGTTGATACCTTAGTCCGCCGTAGCACTGGGTTTACTCAGTTTGGTGAATCAGGCATTAACTGACGTTCTCCTTCCAGCCAAGCTCTGCCAGGCACTGAGCAAACAGGGAGGAAGATAGAGCCCATACTCGCAAGCACATGGGCACGAGAGAGCCAAGTAGCAGTCACGCCACAGGATGGCATCTTAGTCCATTCAAGCATAAAACATGCCTATATGTTGGCTAATAGACAACCGATACTAATTTTCAACAGTTCTGAGGATGGGAAGTCTGAGATCAAGCTGACTCAGTGTCTGCCAAGAGTCTGCTTTCAGTCTCACAACCCGTCCATGAGGGCTCCACCCTCATGACCTAATCACTTCCCAGAGGTCCCATCTCCTAAGACCATCACCTTGAAGGGTTAGGATTTCAATACATACTTTGAGGGATGAGACACAAACATTTAGACTATAGTTAGTAGGAAGGTATGCCATAAGAGACAAGCAGTGTCCAGCCCAGAGGAATCCCTCCACTATAGTACTGGTAACACGGGACACTTTCCTGTACCCAAAGGTATCACGTGCTTATGCTGACTCTGGATGTTTAGGAGGCTGTGCAGATGGAAGGGCAGAGAGGAAGACCCACAGTGAGAAGAACAGCCATTCAGCTGTCATTCATACTGCAAGAAGTTCTCAAGTACCACTTGTGTCAGGCATGATGCTAGGTGTCAGGGACATAGCAGGGAATAAAATCCTTGTCCTTGGAGAGTGGTCATTCTGGTAGAGGGGAGGGAGACTGATAGCCAGGTAGCACAGGAAAGAGTAAGCGGATGTTAGATCACAAAGAGATGATGATGTTGTAGCATAGTAACTGCTGAAAAGTAATGTTAAATAAGGGCTAGGTCATGAAGGGATGCAATTGGTGCTTGAAGTTCCCTTGTGGCATTGACACCCAGGAGATCATGTGGAAAACGGCCAGAGGTTGTACAGAAACAGTGTGTGAGGAGTCATGTGGGAGAGCAGCCGTGAGGGAGGAGGGCTTGGAAGGCAGTCCCTGGGGAACAAGTAATGATAGGAACAGTTGCCATTAAGCCAGCACGTCTACTGCTGTTCCTAGTGCTCTACTAAAGGCTAGAGAAACTCCATTAGGGAAAGGCTCCCTCCAGTTCTGGAAGAATCTAAGTCTGAAGCATCCAATGAAAACAAGCACTCAAAATCTCATAACCTGGGCTGGAGAGATGGCTTAGTGGTTAAAACACTTGCCTGTGAAGCCTAAGGACTCATGTTCGACTCTCCGGGTCCCAGGTAAGCCAGATGCACAAGGTGATACAAGCATGCAAGGTAACATATGCACACAAGGTGGCACATGAGTCTTGAGTTCAATTGCAGTGGCTGGAAGTCCTGGCACACCAATTCTCAATCTCCTGCTCGCTCACTTGCTCGCTCTTTCTCATAAAAAAAAAGAAAAATCTCATAAATCTGAAGGATGGGGAGGCCCATAGGGTGAGGGTGGTCCTATCCCTTGGCTAGTGTAACCTTCCATGTGCAGAACAGAACAGTATACAACAGGCAGATAAAAAGTCAGTTTTGAACTCAGGTGTAAGGTCAGGTGAAAACTCAGGTAGAAACTCAGTGAAGTCAGATGTGAACTCAGATGGAAACTTGGATAGGAGGATCACCTAGCTTGAGGAAGATCGTTGAGCCTTACAGCCCAGACTCGGGTACTGGAAACAATGCCTCTGCCAAGACTTGGAGTCCCAGCACCACCTCACCTTACTTCTACCAACTTCTAGTTGGTGACCTCTGGGCAAGTTGTGACTCTTCTGAGCTCTTATGAAAGAAGGTCTGAGGAGCCTGCCTCCTTCCACCACACGGCAGACAACAGATCAGGTGGGACTGATGGTAGCTTTGGTGACCAGGGAAGGTCCAGACACCGAGGGGCTGCTCTTGCTATTTCATGCCTCGCGTAAAGGTGGGGGCTGACCAGGGATAGGGGTCTAACTGTCAGTTGCTGAGTTTCTGGCAGTATTTGAGAGGCACCCTTCTACCATCTGTAAAGAACCCCAAAGATCCTCAGATCTCAGAGAGTCCTTGAGGCTGCCTGGGACAAGCATCCTGCCAGAATCATTTCAATTACTGGGTCCAGACTCCGACCATAAGGGACACCCTGCTCAGACTCAGGGCTCTGGTCTGTAAACACCTGTCACAGCTTCCTACTTCCTTTGCCAGTTCTGATGGCAAAGACAACATCACCTTCATAAATCCTGCAAATGGAGTAGAAGGGTTCTTCAGGTAGGGTTGACTCATTTTCATGCAAAAAAAAAAAAAGATGATTTTGCCTCAAGCATTAACTTTGCTCTGACACTATTACTTTTTCTTTTTAAGTTTAATATACCACTTCTTGAGCCTTGAAATATTATACATATTTTCCCTTGCAATTAAAAAGAGCAGGAAGTGAAATAAAACACAAAAAGACAACTACTGTAGGAGTCCACTTCTCTGAAGTACCCAGAGTCCATAAAGTCCTGGAGACAGCATAGAAATGTTGGTTGCCAAAGTCCAGGGCAGGGGACTAGGGACAGTGTTTCAGTGTGAGGAGAAGTTTAGGGAATCATTAGTGGTAACAGTTACACAAGTATGTGATGTGAGAATGCTACTCAGCTGTACACTTGAAAATAGTTAAAATGGGGCTGTGGGGCTGGCTCAGTGGTTAAAGGTGCTTGCTTACAAAGCCTGTTGGTCTGGGTTCAATCCTCCTCACCACACACAAAAGCCAGATGCATGATCCCAACATGCTTACAACAATAGGAGGGGAGACAGGAGAACATCAAGCTTGCAGGCTATCGTGTAGACTCACATTCATTTGCAACAGTGAGAATCCCTGTCTCAAAGAACGTAGAAGAGCACAGAGATCTTGAGTATGCTCTCCAATCTCCACACACAGCCCACAGTAAATACCTAAATAAAAAAAAATCAAAATAATGTAAAAGGTAAATTTTGTGTGAAAGCAATAGCTTCTCAGTATGTCTCATGGCATGGCCTCCATCTCCTAGTCTATAAAAGAGATTTCTATAAATAGAAAGCAATTCTTCCCCCTGTCCTCTGGGCCTAGGTTTGAAGAGAATCATGCCCTTTTCTCTGCCAGATCAAGAGAACATTTTGTAAAAATATTGTTTATTTATTTATTTGAGAGAGAAAGAAGCAGAGAGAGAGAGAGAGAGAGAGAGAGAGAGAGAGAGAGAGAGAGTGCGCCAGGGCCTCCAGCCACTGCAAATGATCTCCAGACGTGTATGCCCCTTGTGCATCTGGCTTAGGTGGGTCCTGGAGAATCAAACTGGGATCCTTTGGCTTTGCAGGCAAATGCTTTAACAGCTAAGCCATCTCTCCAGCCCCAAGAGAACATTGTTTTTAAGTCAAATTTAGGCATGAAACTAAGAGAAATCAAAATGGAACCAAGAAATAAATATACAGATGCACAAAATGGCCTTGTGTCGGAGATGTGAACCCAGGCAGACAGAAACCTAGAAAGCCTGTGTTGGTGAGAAGGAAGCTGAAGTTGAGAGAGAGAAAGAGAGAGAGATGGAAGGGGTCGGGGGAACATAGAGAAGATCAGAGACACACTCAGGTCCATTGGCTCCAGCAAAGCCCCTCTAACCCCAGTTCCCCTTCATCCAGCCACAGGCCCTCAAACTCCTAAAAGGGCAGGTGACTTCTTCCACAGCAGCTGTCTGAGTCCAGTGCATATGATCTTCCCAGAGGCCTTCCCCACTGGATGTCCTTCCCACAGCTAGGATAAAGGGCTGCAGCCCTCCTGGAGTGGGGACCTCTATGGAGACAGCACAGTAGGGCTCTATTTCCAGCTCTTTTGCATCACACTGAAGGGTCTAGCTCTAGAACCAGATGCCCAAGTTCAAATCTCCCACTTGCAGAAAAGTAATCTTGGCACTATTATTACTCTGCTTCAATCCCCTGCCACCCTAAGGATCTATTTCATATACTTGTTGCAAGGGTTAATGAGTTCATTCATTCAAAGCATGGCGGTGAGTTAGTTACCCCAGGAATGCCTGAGCCTGTGGGCTCTTCTGAGTACTGTCTCGGGACCCTCTCCACCATGTCAGAGGGAGCTCAGGAAATGTTCACCGCACACTGCAGGGCTGGCTCATCCCCTCCTCCTCTGACCTCACATTTGCACACAGCCCACACCATCCAGCCTCTCCTGAGAAAATGGGAGGGGCCTTCCTCACAATCACCCCACCCATTTCATTCCTATAAAAGCCTGGTCCAGCTCCAGGCCCACCACAGAAGGAGCGGACACTCTGGTCACGACAGGACCATATGGGGAACCGCCTCTTGCTATTTCTAACTATTTCAGACCTATCCGTTGACATGACAACCAGCCTTCCTGACCCTGCTGCCACTCGTCTCCATACTTGTGTGTATTCCGTGAGACACAGCCTCCATCCACCTCTGCCTCCATGGCTAGAGATTCAAGTTCACAGGTTCTGTCAAGATCCACTTCCCTTAAGGGACAGAGATCAGCAAGTAGATTGTCCCCCTTGACATCCCTGCTTAAGATCTGTGTGAGAACTGGCAGCTCTGATCCACCGTGCCTAGAAGGGAAGTGCGTGCAAGCCACAGAGAGTTAAGCTCCCATCTCAAACCTTTCCACAAATCCTGGTACTGACTTCCTTCCTAAGAAGGAGTTGGTAAGGGCCAAGTCCATGGGTGCTCCATCTCCAGGAGCCCACATCTCAGGAAAGGTCAAGTCAAGAAGGGTTCATGTGGTTGTTTGGGCCAGGGTCTACAAAGTGTTGCTGGGGAACCCAAGGACCATGGCTTATCTGAAGTCACATGAATCTCCTGTCAGCCCACCACAGCTCTATCACCATACTCTAAATCAGGTTCAAGGACATATCTGGATTCTTCTACACAGCACAGCACAGAGTCTAATCTGTACATCAGGTACTTGGTGATCACAAATGACATGCCAGGGACCACACACAAGGACTGAGTGTCTGGTAGGGAGACAAGGACACCCTAATCAGTCATAATGACAGCTCTCTACTCCTGAGGCTTGCTCTGTGTCAAGCCATACACACTCCACACATCATCTAATGTACCTCAATCCTCTATCTGCAGATTTGGAAATACAAGGTCTAGTGTTTACGTGAGCAGCCCAGGGACATGCAGCTAGCACAAGAGCTCCTGTCCATAGTTTCACTCAGGACCTCAGGAGGCTGGGGACATGGGTGTGAAGAATGAGGTGGCAGCAAGCATCCAAACCATCCCCAGAGCCACCAGGGTTGGCACAGGTGGCACAGACAAGGAAGCTTCCAGAAACACAGAAAAGCAAGACAAGACTGTTCCATTATCTTGGGAAACTTTTCACTTATTGCTCCAAAGGATGAAATACTCACGTTACATGATTGTGACCCTACACCCACACTATATCACCCACACTCTCCACAAGCAGTGGGAATACAAAACCACACAGGGAGAGAGAGCACCGATATGTCACATTATACAAGAAAACAAAGGAATCTCTCTAGAAGGCTGGTTTGTGTAGCCAGCCATGATAAATAGATTAAAATGTGGCATTGTTTTCCCTGTGTATGTTAGTTTTAATTACTGTTTACTGAAAGACTAAAACTTCACATAGGAAAGAAGAAAAATAATCCTCAAAACTTGTGTTCAGTCAGCGTGTGTGTACGGGTGGGTGGCTGGGGCTTCACTTTCCACTCTCTGGCAGGCCCAGTGGGAGGCCAGACACAGCAGATCACAGCCTGGATGTATTTCCCCAGGACTGACAGATGTGGTATTTAGAAGCCCACCCAGCAATCAGGAATGTGGTTACTCTGGGGGACAGCAGCACACAAGCCTCCACAGCCCTGAGCCTGCCGCAGGCCAGTGTCCTCTATGTGGGTTTCATCTGTCCTTCATGACCAAGTCTACTGTTGATGTCCCTGACACCCCATGCCTCAAAGTGAGCCCACCCAGGGGCTAAGATGACTAAGCCATCTCTCCTGGGCCTGACACTTAGGTTCTGTGCCACCTTTCCAAACTGAATGTGATGTGAGACAAGGTGCCACCAGTTTCTCTGTCCGTGGGGAAAGTCTCATTGCTGGATAGGGTCTTTGGTGGCCTTAAAGGTAAGGACATACCTAATTCCAAAGCTCCTTCCCTGGGAAGACTCCTTAAGGGAAACTAGTGTGGTATGATCCTCCTAGCAAGACTTTGGGTTCCCACTATTACCTAACCATAAGACTTTTAGCAAATGCAGTTTGAATGGAGGGTTCTGGAACAAAGTGGAAGGCAGACATCAGGAGACAGGAATAACTCACTGTGGTCCTATTATTATGGCAGCTCCATGGACTTGGGTCCCCTTTACCCACAGGCCTCATCCTCTTCAGCATTAGCCACACACACACAGAGCAATGTCCCCCAAATCCTAGCCTCTATTCCTGCCGTCTCCCACAGCTCCAGACCACACATCACCACTTGGGACCCACAGACCCATACCTGAATCCCAGTCAGTGTAGCAGAAGGTGGGGTGCTAGGGTGACAGGTAAGAAGGGCTCCAGATTCAGACTTGGAGCAAACTTTCTTTGGCATAAGCCTTCTTCATAGGGATGGTGCTTAGCATGTGCCCTATTCAGTTAAGGTCTCAGGAAACATCAGCAGTCACTGTTACTGTCCTTGTTTCCATTAGTATTGTTAACATGCCCCTTTGCTGAAAAGTTGGGAAGGTGGCATTGATGACTGCTCACTCCCAACCAGCCTTGAATCCCATGGGTTCTGTTTGTTGAGTGTCCTTTGAATAGCACTGCATCCCACCCGGCCTCACTATCTCCCCCCCCACCCCCGCCTTTAAGCAGGTGCCTCTGCTTGCAGGCCTGCCCCGCCCCTCCGCTGACCTCCTTTTGTCCACAGCGATCTCCCAAGCATGAAAAGATGACCACGGCCCTGCCGTCCCCTGTGAGTGCCTCTCTCATCACCTTCCTGGGCACAGCTCAGATGCGACTTTCTACTCCAAATTCTCCCTGATCCCAGAGAACATGACTGACCAGTTCCACCCTGCTGGCATCATCAACCACCATAGAAATACCTGGACTCTAGGCTGTCGTAAAAGACACAATTTTAGTAACAAAAGAACCAAGATATCTGTGTATATGTTAGATTTTTGAAGATTTATTTTTATTTATTTATTAGAGACAGAGAGAGGAGTGGAGGGGGGAAAGAGCCTCTAGCCACTGCAAACAAACTCCAGATACTTGTGCCGCCATGTGCATCTGGCTTACGGAGGACCTGGAGAATTGAACTTGGGTACTTAGGCTTCATAGGCATGCGCTTTAATCACCAAGCCATCTCTCCAGCCCTATATGTTAATTTTTTAAGTGAGGACATTAAGAAACTGTTAAAATAAAAACAAGCATTTTGGCTGTACCAAATTTTTACTAGCACCCGCTGCTGTCAGTAGCCATTCTGGTATTTGTTCAGTGGTAGTTCACTGAAATTTGCCATTTGTTTTGCTGTGTAAATAATTTATGTGCTCTGGACTCTTGTACATCTTTCCTTTTATGTAAAAGAAATGTATTTTTACATAAAAACATCTTAGCTACATTATTTTCTTTTGTCTTATTGATCAGTTGAAGTTATCTCAATATAATCAATCCTTTAATAATGTCCCTGCATTCTGAAGCTTAGCTATTCATATATTTAGGTAATTTCTTTTTTGTCTATGTATGTAGATTGTGTGTGTGTGTATGTTAATGTGTGTGTGTGCATGCACAGGCATGCTGGTATGTATGCATGAGTGTGTAGGTGGAGGCCAGCAAACACTTTGGGTATTGTGGTAGTTTCAGTTAGGTGTCCCCCATAGTGTTTGGCTGCTGGTGTTTGCCACCTGCTGTGGCAGAGGTGATGTCCAGCTTCTGTTCATGCCATGTTTTCTCCTGCCATCATGGAGTTTCCCCCTTGAGTCTGTAAGCCAAAATAAACCCTTTCCTCCCACGAGCTGCTTTTGGTCAGGTGCTTTGAGCCAGCAATGCAAAGGTAACTGCAACCGTAAACTTAGTACTGAGAGTGGGTCCACTGCTGCTGGAAACCTGACTGTGATTTTGGCCTTTTGGAACTGACCCGTGGAGAAATATGGAAGGGGCTGAAACTGGCCTAAGAGATCAGTGCTGTAAGAAGAGCTTGATGACCATTCTGGTCAGAGATGAAAGACCTGAATAAAGTAAGAACTGTGGACTGTGAGATTTGGCTTATGAGGGGAAGAAAGAGCTTTACTGGACTTGGATAGAAGCAGTTTGTGTGAAAGGCTTGCTGTGTTCTGTCTTTCTGTCCTGAGAACTTGGGCAGGGTTGCATTGTGTAGAAATGGACTAGTGTGGGCAGATGAATACAGCACAGAAAGAAACGAAAGTTTCAGGCTGGAGCAGTGCCTGTTCAGATGCAACTGTATGACAGATTAAGATCATTGAGATTGGGCCAGCTGCTATGCATTGGGGCAGCAGGAAGAATGTGGACTCTTGAAAGTAAGAGACCTGAACACTAAAGGAGTGTCCTACTCTTCAAAGTCAGCTTTATTTCCCCCTTGGATTAACAAGTTGGCAGCCTACCTGGTACTATGAAATATAACAAATGCAGGAAAGTGAAGGTCATTGGATTTCCAACACAGTTTTGTGTTTTGGAAATGGCTATGAGCAGTGTGAGGCAGGCTTGTCGGATTATCTGCACGGAGGCCCGATGGAACCATAAGGATGAACCGTAGTTGCAGTGGAGATCCAGTGGAGATGCCAGGACTATGGGATGGCTGCCAAGGAGCTGCCAGCATCAGATAAAGTTTTCCTGAGCTGTGTGCAGCCCAGCTGGAGAGAAAGAATTGGAACTCCAGAGACTCGTCACCGGTTAGATGTTGCACTTGGAAATGGAACTTGATGTTTGCCCTGATTGTTTTAAAACTGTATGGGTTCAATCTTCCTTTGCTATTCCCAATGCCATATTTTGCAGTGTGAATGTTTATTCTGTGCTATCGTATTTTTTTGTTTGTTTGTTTTACAGGCTAATAATTAAGAAATGTTAGACTATGGGGATGTTTGAACAGCATTAAGATTGATAAAAAATTATGGGGACTTTTAAAATTGGACTGAATGCATTGCATTTTATATCATGGATGATTTTGAGTTTATGGGGACCAGGAGAGGAAATGTGGTAGTTTGAATTAGGTGTCCCCCATAATGTTTGGCTCACCCTCCCACTACTGTTTGCCACCTGCTATGGCACAGGTGATGTCCAGTCTCTACTCATGCCATGTTCCCCCCTGTCATCATGAAGCTTCCCCTCGAGTCTGTAAACCAAAATTAACTCTTTCCTCCCACAAGCTGCTTTTGGTCAGGTGCTTTGTGCCAACAATGCAAAGTTAACTACAACAGGTATATTCTTTTTCTCTGAAGTTTTTATTTTATTTTTTATTTTTAGAGAGAGTGAAAGAGAGAGAGACAGAGAGAGAGAATGGGCTCACCAGGGCCTCAGCCACTGCAATTGAACTCCAGATACTTGTACCACCTAGCGGGCATATGTGACCCTGCCTCATTTTTGTGCATCTGGCTTAGATGGGATCTGGAGAGTTGAACATGGGTCCTTAGGCTTTGCAGGCAAGCACCTTAACCATTAAGCCATCCCTCTGACCCTCTTCCTTTATTTGGAACAGGGTTTCTCACGTATCTGCACTCCACCAATTAGGCTGGACTGGCTGGCAGTGAGCCCCAGGGACCCACAGTCTCCACCCTCCCAGCACTGGACTTATAGCCACCAATGCCCAGAATGTACATAAGTACCGGGGAATCAAAGCTCAGGTTCTCATGCTTGCAAGGCAAGCACTTTACCAACTGAGATACCTTGCCAGCCTCTAGTCATGGTTTTTAATGAACAAAGTTCTTAAGTTTAATAAAGATCAGTATCATTATTTCAAAAACAAAATAAAGGGCTGGAGGGATGGCTTTGCGGTTAAGGTGTTTACGTGTGAAGCCAAAGGACCCGGGTTCGATTCACCAGGACCCACGTAAGCCAGATGCACAAGGTGGCACATGCATCTGGAATTTGTTTGCAATGGCTAGAGGCCCTGGAGTGCCCATTCTTTCTCTCTCTCTCTCTCTTTTTCTCTCTCTCACACACACATAAACAAATATAATATTTTTTAATAAAATAAAAAATCCAAACATCATCCATCTTCACAATTTAATTTTAAGAAGGCAAGATAAGAAGGGAGAAGGAAGCTAAGGAGAGAGAAGGAAGGGCCCCATCATAAAATGAAGAGTGCCTTAAAACAATACCATCAGCACTGTGAAGAATTCAACCTTATTTCTTTGATTTCTCTCACGCTGCTGTGGCTACTGTGTCAGAGCTACCGTAGCCCAAGGGCTGGCCATTGGGAATGTCTCCCAGGTCGCTGCATGTCCCATGTGGGCTGTGTGTGTGTGCGTGTACATGTGCATGCACATGTGTGTATGGTGTGTTTTCCAGGCAAGCCCTGTAAGCAGAGCTGGTGGCAGGTGTACAGCCTGGGATGCTGTGGCTCCTCAGCTGCCTGAGCAGGTGGTCTCAAGTCCAACACAAACCACTCAGCCACCAGGAAAGCCCTTCACTGAGCTGTTGAGTGGGTTTTAGAAGAGGTTACTTGAACAACGGTTTCTTCTTGTATCACTCAGGAATCACATCTCTAATAAAACAGAATAGTAATAGCAATCAAAGTAACCTGCCCAAGCACTACAGGACAACTGGTGATTGTTAACTGGTAAAATGGGGGGGGGGGGGAATCATACTAAAGGAAAGGGAACTTAAGCTGTGGTAGAAGTTCTTGGGTTTCTGCTGTGTGTGTGTGTTTGCATGTGTGGTATGCCTACATGTATGCATCACACGTGTTTGTATGTGTGGAGGTACATGTGTGTGTGCATGCATGTACAGGCCAGAGGAAAACCTCAAGTGTCCTTGGATACACTGTCCACTTCTTTCTTTTTATGTCTTTTTCTAATTTATTTTTGACAGAGAAAGAGAAAGAAGCAGAGAGAGAGAGAAAAAAATGGGTGTGTCAGGGCCTTCAGCCGCTGCATACGAACTCCTCGGGGCTCGTGTGTGACGCTTCGCATTTGTGTCACTGTGAGTATGGCTACGTGGGACCTGGAGATTCGAACATGAGTTCTTAGGCTTCGCAGGCAAGCGCCTTAACCATTAAGCCATCCCTCCAGCCCTCCACTTCTTTTTGAAACAGGGCCTCTCATTTGGCTGAAGCTCACCAATCAGGATAAGCTGGATGGCCAGCAAGCCCCTGGGATCCACCTATCTCTGTGTCCCCAGCTCTGGGATTACAGGCGTGTACCATCACACCAGACATTATATCTAGACATTGAGGATCGAACTCAGTCCTCATGCTTGTGAGCGAGGCAAGTGCTCTGCCAACAGAGACAACTCCACAGCCCCTCAATTCTTATTTTTAGCAGGGTACCTTGCACACGCCACCTTCTACCAAGTGAGAAGCCACATCTGCAGTGCACAGACCAATACACTGCAGTCAGAAATGGGCACAGTCTGGATGCAGCTGGTGCAGGCCCTGGGCAGGCCACTCTGCCTCCATGAGTGGGTCCTCGTCTATCAAGTCAAGTGCACTGACTCCTTTTCTGGCCTCGTAGAGCCATGGGGGAGAATAGCAGATGCAGAACGATATGACACAGCCTCTTGAAACTCGAGGACTGGGCCGTCTCCGGGGAGTGCGGCTAGGACAACTGTCACTGTTGCTAACACTAGATGTTCGAAAGTTTGGACTAATGATGCTTGGCCAATTTGACCTGATGCTCAGCAAGTTCGGGCTAAGGGAGAACAACTGTCAGAAAACACCCCTCTCTCTGCAGAATGCCTCATTTCAGTTGCCAGGCACGCTGTTTCAGAGAGACAAACAAAATCCCAAAGGTTGAAGCAATTCTCCCAGCAACTTCCTTGCTGCCTGCTACAACCAAGATCTGAATGGCCATTTTTCTGGGGGGGCAAAGGATTTGGTCTGGAAGTTTTCCACTGTGTTTCTTCAATGGCCAACATTCATTCATGCTAGAGAGAGAAGGAATTTAATATCTCTAATTACTTTTTAGGGAGTAGTTTATGCCTGGAAAATTTGCAATTGATTTTCCGTGTAGTTTCCCCTTGGTTGGTATTATTCTCTTGGGACTCTCCCTGAGCCTTGCAACACTGCTACTCCCTCACATTGCAGAACTGTGCTTGCGTTTTTACTTTTTGGGTTTTATTTTTCTTTTTTGATTCTCCTCAAGGGCAAGAATTGTGGCTCTGTGTTTGCATCCCACTCTGGGGCCTGGCACGTCAGTTAGCTACAGCTAATGCACTGGAAACTGACACAGAGAGAAGAACTGATTTTCCCTGAGCCAGCTGGTCTTCATGCAGCTTGGAAATCCCAGTCAGTTTAGGAGGTGAAACTGACCCACAGCTGATTAATTTTGCAAAATAGACCTTCCAGGGCAGCATACAACATTTTCAGAGAGAATATTCTGGGCTTTACTTCCTACTGAGAGCTTTAGGGACCATAATTAGAGCAGCGAGGAGCAACAGCCTCAGCTCCAATTCACAAACTCCAAGAACCTTCCTCCCAACCTGTATGAAAATAATGTCCCATTCCAAATGAACATGTTGAGAATGCAGACTGGCGTGCTCCCATTGTTCTCTGCCTTTGTAAAAATCAGCTTTGTTGAGATATAATTCATGCAGCATACAAGTCACTCAGTTAAAGCTTATGAGCCTTAAAATCTGTGTCCAGAATAGGTAAATCTATAATTCTGTTTGTGTTCTGTGCATTTTAAAAAATGTTTTATTATTTTTATTTATGTATTTGAGAGAGAGAAAGACACAGGGGGAGAGAGAGAGAAAGAGAGAAAATGGGAGTGCCAGGGCCTCCAGCCACTGCAAACAAACTCCAAACGTATGTGCCACCTTGTGCTTCTGGCTTATGTGGGTCCTGGGAAATCAAAACGAGGTCCTTTAGCTTTGCAGGCAAGTGCCTTAACCACTAAGCAATCTCTCCAGCCCGTTCTGTGCATTTTTAAGGAACTCTGGGTAGGTGTGTGTGTGTGTGTGTGTGTGTGTGTGTGTGTGTCCCAGAGGTCAACATCAGGTTTCTTCCTCAATGGCTCTCCACATTATTTTCTGAACAGGTTGTCGTACTGAACTTGGAACTGGCTGACTAGATTAGACTAGCTGGCCAGTAAGCCCTGAGGATTGTCTTATCTCCACCTCCCTAGCACAGGATTACAGGTGTGCAGCTCCAGAGCTTCAAACTGAAGTCCTTATGCTTACACACCAAGCTCTTTACCAACAGCCCCTCCAGCTAGGTTTTAAGTAGAAGCTAGGACTCAGAGATCCATCCAAGGCACAGGGTGGTCCTTTTCCAAGGTGTATACCACCCCATCAAAACTGCTCTAGTAAACTGACACTTCTCAAGCCGTATTCCACACCACCACCTCGGAATGTCTCTGGCAGCTCATGTGTAATCAGTACCCTGAGGATTGGGTCTACTCACATTTGCAATCTCAGCTCATCACCCCGCCAAAGTGCTTTGCTCAGTCCAGCTCCCCACCCTGCTCACCACCCTACACTCCATTCAGCTCCACAGGGTCACATAAAGCAGGCCCATCACAGTCCCTCAGGGTCCTGGTCTATGCTCCATCGTCCCCATGACCCCTTCCACTACAGCCACCAACCCCCACGTTGATGCCTGATGTTTGCTGTTTGTTTACCCTTCCAGTCACAATGAGCAGAGAGTTAGAACAACTTGCCAGAAGATCGTTTCTTGGATATGCATTGATTGACTGCTACCTGGATGCTGGTACCAACCAAAATGAGGGTCAATAAATAACCTCCTCTCCAGGTCCTATCTCTCTTTGGGTCCTGCCGCTACAGGATGCCTCATTTCATTTGCCAAGGCATTCCCTGTTTTAGAGAGATAAATAAGGTTCCTGAAGGCTGTAAGTTCTTCCAGCTAGTACTGACCACAACACTAGTCATCATAACACTAGTGATAAAGATGCTGAAAATAAAGCCTCCTTCAGTCTGCGGAAGCATGCCACACATTTTCCCGTTGATTCTCACTGGTACCTGCCACATCGGTGATGCAGACCACACCTTAGCTGACCCACTTTAGAAATGAGAAATATGGCACAAAGATATGACTTTCTCGAGGACCTATAGCTACTTAGCCGGAGACTTGGTGCTTCAACCTACACTTGGTGACTCCCAGGACTCCATCATTCTACCCCTGATCCAACCAATAACTGCTGAGTCCCTGCAATGTGCCAGTCACCACCATGGAGCTGAGGGTGGAAGTGCCAAGACTGACGTGGCCCTTGCCATCCTGGTCTCTTAGTATTGTTGTCCCAAACAAAGTGGAAGCTGTCGTCAAAAGAAGACAAGGCCTGTGCATGGGAAAGTGACAAGGAATAGCAGAACAAGGCAGTGTGTGCTCATGAGGCACAGTCTGGGCAGCCGTGTCCCTCTGGGACCCAGCAGGGATGTGCAATGTAATGGGTAAGCCGACAACAACCCTAGAGAAGGTGTCCAACTGCACCTCCCTTACCAGCCGCAGAAGTCAGGAGTGGGGTGGGGAGCAGGAAAGCTCAGTGTTAAAGGGTGGGTGGGGAAGGGTTTCCAGAGAGAGTGGAGCAAGGGGGACCAGGGTGCCACTCTGAGCCTCCTTGTACCTCAGTGGGCTCACAGAGCTGCTGGAATGCACATTAATGCTGGAGAAAGGAGCAGGCCCAGCTTCAGAGGTGACCTCTGTCGTGATTCCTCAGGCTGGAGGTCTTCCACTGCTCGTTCTATTCATTCATTTCATTCCGGCATTCATCTTCCAGGAGTCAAAAGCTGCTGCTATGTTCGAGTCTATGGTAAGGAGGGCCTCTGGGATACTCGGCCACTTTCAAACTTTGCTCTAACTTGGGCTTCAAGCCACATGACATCTGAAGACTAACCATGAGATTTTGCTCATCGCTCAACCTCACGGCACCCTGTTTTTCTGCTGGAAAAGGAGATAATGGGACCTACATCCCCACCCCCAGAGTTGTTGAAAGAGGATCCAATGAAATGAGCAAATATGGATAAACTTCTTGGAATGATGCCTGGTACATCATGAAACACTATGGAGCCTACTGTCATTATTTTTTTAATTACCACATTCCTTTTTTTTTAAAGGTGCAAATATCTCTATCAGCATAGAATTTGCCACAACTGCAAGAAAATTACATCTTAGAAACCCTGCATTCCATGCTTCCAGCCTTGGGACCCAGAGTCAGGGGCTCTGGCTCCCTCTCCCCTTCCAGCCCCTCTGCTACGGCCATAATCATCTACATCATAGTCACCTTGCAGCCAGCACTTCCCAGACTTATTCTATTCTTTCTGCCCTAGGTATCTTCACTCCTCGCCTCCCTTCGTCCCCAAGACACCTCAGTCTTATACCCCCAATGTCCTTTCTCTCCCACCTAGGTAATCCAAAGGTTACCCATGTTTCAGGTGGCCATAGAGGTAGGGTGGGAACAAGTCTCCTGACATATCATTGGTGGTTTTCACACGTAACAGTGCACCCACATCTCTGAGCAGTACACCTGGGTAGGCTGAGTTCTAAGGTCCATACAGGTAAGTATCAGGCCAGAGTTCAAGTCAGGGCTTGAAGCGACATGTCTAGCAGTGAGCAGAGACATTGACATTTTCTCTGCCATTCTCGTCCCATGCTTTCTCTGGTATTCTTGGCTCCAGCCACAGTCCTTACTATGAACCAGAGTTGCTACAAGGAGGCAGGCATCAGCAGGGGAGCCACACCCTTCTCCTAAGCAAAGAAATGCAAGATGGGATGGAGGAGGGGGTTGTCACTGTGGATATCCAGGCCCTGGATGTCCACCTGGGGACAGTCAGAGGTATTGCAAAGGAGAAGGCCTCTCTCGCCCCACCAGTCTGAGCTTTTGTTCTCATAATCACAATTATGTACATCCTAATGTGCTGTCACAACCTCATCTGCTTCCTGCAGAAGGTGACAAGCACTGTTTCATGAAGAAGGCAAACGAAAGAATCCCAGCCAAAGTGCTATTGCACATTACACTCACATTCCGAGGTCTCTTCCTCCTTGTCATACCAAGCACACCGTAATGATAGCAGAGATGCAAAAATAGACAACTTAAAGGCAAAACATTACTCAAAAATGAAATGTAAGTCTCAAGGAAAAGACCTGAAATGAAGGAAACAGAGATGAGACTGTGGACCTGTTGGTGCAGAACAGACAGAAGTACCTGTCAATGCAAAACATAGCACACCCCAGTAAAGCCAAGGTCACAGTCACATTCAGTGTCAAGTGGGACCAGAACCAAGCTCACTGCTTGAGAACAGCAGCTGGAGCAGAGCAGGTAGGGATGGCTATGTTTCCTTAGGAGAAGCTGGAGGGAAGTCCCACCAAGTGCTGCCTGGCACTGCAGCTGCTACATGACTGCACACTCAGGATGGCCAGACAAGACAGAGAGAGACTAGATGCAAAGACGGTCCTAAGTGATCCCCTCTTCCTGCACCCATAGCCTTGGTAACATGATTTTGTAGCTCTTCCCATCACAGGGTGGAACCTGCCTTCCCACATCCTGAATCTAGATTGGTCTTGTGACCTGATTTGAACAAAAAGATGTACAGAAGTGGAAAGAAGTGTATTCCATACATAGGCTTTAGGGTCTACTAAGAAAATGTAAGTGATTTATCATAAGGCAATAACCAGATGGACAGTGAACCTCTCATGAGCAAGAAGAGACCTGAATATCAAAACTCTGAAGAGAAACAACTGTGTGCCTAGAATTCTATACCCTGCTGAACTATCACTCAAGAAGGGAGACAATAGAGGTCGTTTAAGACATCCAAATGTCTAGAGTTGACCACCCTTGACCTTCACTACACTCACAGAGTTAAACATATGAACATACTCAGCAAGAAGAAAAGGGATTTCCCAAAGGGAATAAGGTACAAAAGACAATGGTGAACAAAAACCATTGGTAGGGCTGGAGAGATGGCTTAGCAGTTAAGGTGCATGCCTGAGAAGCCTAAGGACCCAGATTCGATTCTCCAGGTCCCACATAAGCCAGAAGCACATGGTGGTACATGTGTCTGGAGTTTGTTTGCAGTAGCTAGAGGCCCTGGCGTGCCCATTTTTTTCTCTTTCTCTATCTCTCTCTCGTCCTCTCTCTGTCTCTAATAAATAAATAAACAAATACAAATAAATCTTTTTCAAAAATTGGTAAGATTTATTGACAATTTTGATACACTACTAACAATAGAACAAAAATAATTACAACTAAAAATTTTGGAACCAAAATTCTAGGGCAAGTAAGACATATAGAGCAAGTACTGTAGAATCATTAGACATTATTATAATCCTCACATCAGCATGGAGAAAAGATACTGAATAGGCTTAGATCTTAGAAGAAAAAAATAAATATAATTTATAATGCTTATTAAAATGTTACAAATATAGCCACATCAGCAGAGGAGAGAAAAGGGGAGTGGAAGAAGGAACACCCAAACTAAGATGATAGAATTATATCAGTAATTACAATAAATATAAACCAATTAAAGCTACCTAACAAAACAGGTTAAAGTGAGGAAACAAAATGGGCTACAGAATGTTAGATAGCTTATTATGTTTGCTTGTGCTTAAAAATATAGTATATTGTTTATAGGCATATCATCTGTAGTAAAATAAAAATAGAGGTGTGAAAAATGCAAACACCACTTAGATTGCTGCTGTTCCTATGGAGAGAAATGGACTGAGAAAGTAAGAATGTGGTTTTTTCTGCACAATTAGTTCTTTGGAAAATAATAACTGGAAGGAAAATATTCAGTTTTTCAATCCGATTTGCAGGGATAAGCTGTATTACTGCTATAATGGGTTGGGAGGACAGTATGTTTAAAATGTTTTGTGATGTGTGTTCAGGTGGGAAGGAAGGATGCAAAAGGCGAGGAAGGCATAAAGGAGGGAGGGGCATGCATTGAATGCCTTGACATTTGGGAGTCCTGGCTAACCCTCTTTAGGGATGGTCTACTGCTAAAGACGGCCAACACCTTGCCTGCAAGCCCTTCATCTGCCAACCAACCCACCCAGAGTCCAGACCAGCAGCCACCTCATTTACTGGTCCTCACACTCTGACCTACTATCCCACTGCCCCAACGGCCCAAGACTAGATGCAACCCAGGGTTTCCAAGGCAGCCCAAGACCACCCACTGAAGTCTGCAAAGTAGCGCCCCCCCCCACCTGCTGACCCTCTCTCTGGAGGAATGGAAACCACAACAAAGCTCTTGCCCAGTTTCCCTCTCACTCCCTCTCTTCCCTGCTGCTCCAGCTGCTTTCTCACAAGGCCTGTCTGGAGTGGCCCAGTCTGAGGTGCAGCCACCTACTTCCAGGGAGCTACTAGAACTCCTTATATCATGAGAGTCATTTCCATGCCTGTGTGTCTATTTATCCCTGCTTGAAAACAAATCCTGGGGGCTGGAGAGATGGCTCCGTTGGTAAAGTGCTTACTGCACAAACATGAGGACGTGAGCTCAGATCCCCAACGCTCCATAAAGGCTGGGTGGTCCCGGCAGCCACCTGTATCCTCAGACAGGAAATCCCTGGGCAAGCTGGCTAGCCAGACTAGCTGAATCAGAGAGCTCTGGTCCAAGCAAGACACCTTGCCTCAAAAAGAAAAGTGGAGGGGCTAGAGAAATGGCTTGGTGGTTAAGGCACTTGCCTGCAAAGCCAAAGAACCCAGGTTCGACTTCCCAGTACCCACATAAGCCATATGCACAAGGGGGTACATGAATCTGGAGTTCGTTAGCAGTGGCTGGTGGCCCTGGCACACTCATTCTCTCTCTCTCTCTCTCTCTCTCTCTCTCTCCAGTTTATTCCTCTCTTTCTCTCTCTTTCAAATAAATAAAGAAAAAAATTATTTACTGAGCCAGGCGTGGTGGTGCACACCTTTAATCCCAGCACTAGGGAGGCAGAGGTAGGAGGATCACTGTGAGTTTGAGGCAATCCCGAGACTACATAGTGAATTCCAGGTCAGCCAGAGCTAGAGTGAGATCCTACCTCAAAAGGGGGGACTGGAGAGATAGGTTAGTGGTTAAGGCACATGCCTGCAAAGCCTAAGGACCCAGGTTTTATTCTCCCGGTCCCACATAAGCCAGATGCATATGGTGGCACATGCATCTGGAATTTGTTTGCAGTGGCTGGAGGCCCTGGCGCACCCATTCTCTCTATCTCTCCCCACTCTCTGTCTCTAATAAATAAATAAACCTTAAAAAAAGAAAAGAAAAAGAAAAGTGGAGAGTAATTGAAGACATGTGACATCTACCTCTGGCCTCCACATGCATACACATGTGCATGCACACCCACCCACATGTACAGCCATATGAGTACATGCACATATGCATGCTACATACATGCATGCAAAAAATTCTGTATATTCTAAGAAGCAGGGAAGGGAAAGATGGAGGAACAGAAGGATGGAAGGAGGAAGGACAGATATCAAGAAGGCAGGCAGCCTGTATGAAGATCAATTCTACAGATATGGACAAGAAATCAAGACAAGAACTCAATCCATCTAAGGCCTGGCTCTTTTTATTCCAGGTCTTGGTGATTTTCTTGCCCAGAAATGGACTCTCAGGGTATATACACCTTCCCCTGCCTGTGCTGCTGCTTTGGCCTGACACAGCTCTGCCCTGAAACCTTCCTCCTCCATCTCAGCCCAGCTCTCACACCACTACCTGACCCCTTCAGCAGGACAACCTATGCTTCTCCCAGGCTTGTCTCTTAGCCCTGGGATGACATCTGCCACTACCTGCCTCGCCTGATGACTCCCAGGGATGCTGTTCGCTTCCCCTCTGATCTCCAGTCCCTAACAGGTACAGGACACCCCAGGGAATGGCTGGCTCCATCACAGGTGTTGATGCAAAACACAACTCTTACCTCAAAGGAAGTAAGAGAGAGTTTATTCTGGAGCCAAATATAAATGACCATAGCCCAGCAACAGGTTCAGGTTGCCCTGAATAACATGTTATAATGTGGAAATGGTCTCATGAAGTTGTTGCAGTTATAGAACAAGAGAAGGTCATGTACCATAGCACTTAGCAAATACATTGGTGGGAATATCAGGTAGGTGGGTTATAGCAAAATGGAGGAAGTCTGGGCTATAGGATTCATGCTACCTGATGATATTTAGCTTTTGAGTCGGTGAAAACATGGCAAAAGGTTTCTCATGATAGTCACAAGGATGTTAGGCCACACATAGAGTTGAGCAGTAAATGGCTATTAAAGGAGCTAAAATAACCCAAGATTATTTGGCCCTGGGTCTACAATATTCTACTCTTTATAATCACAAAGTTCCAATCCAGGGTATCCAAATTTTCCTTTTCTGAGCCACACTGGACAGAGAATTGTATTGGGCCATACATTAAATACAGTGTGCGTCCAACCCATAGACTATGCATTGCAAGAATATATATATGTTGCATGATATTAAGGTCCAATGTGCCATACTCAAGAAGCATGTAAACAAGGTACCAAAAAAAATTACAAAGTAAATCTCATAATGTTTTAAGTAAGTTTCTGATTTGGGGATCATATTCATAGCTTTCCTGAGCCACGTGACAGGGTGGACATCCCTGTTCTAATCAGTTAGTCTTATAAAATCTTTAACATAGGTATGACTTACTTTCTGGGAGCTTCAGTTCACAAAGGAGAACTGGACTCCCACTTGTGACCTCAGAATCAATGAGAGTCCTTCCTCAAGCAAGAGACACTGGAACAAGACAGACACAAGCCCATCTGGGCACAGTGACAGGTCACATTCCCAACAGGGCCTGTGACATGGCACCAACTGTTCTGCTGAAATGAAGCCTAGAGAATTAAAGTTTATAGCTTTAAATGTATCCGTTGCAGGTAGTCTTTGACAGACTCATTTTTAAAATGCAATATACAGTGGGTAATGGAGGAATATAAAAAATGTAATATGCATTTAGGAATGCCTGAAGGTTTTCCTGTTGTTTATTTCTCCCAAGGAACATTTTATTATAGTTATTATTGTTGCTTTTATTATTTTTTTTGAAACAAGGTCTCACTATATAGCCCAGGATACTTATTGAACTTGCAATTCAACTGCCTCAGCCTTCCAAGTGATAGGATTATAGGTATGTGCCACCATGCCCAGCTCATGAACACTTTTTTTTAACTATTTTTTTTTTAGAGAGAGAGAGAATTGGTGCACCAGGGCCTCAGCCACTGTAATCAAACTCCAAATGCTTGCACCACCTAGTGGGCATGGGCGACCTTGTGCTTGCCTCATCTGTGTGTGTCTGGATTGTGTGCGGGATCTGGAGAGTTGAACCTAGGTCCTTAGGCTTCACAGGCAAGTGCCTTAACTGCTAAACCCTCATGAACACTTTAAATTGCTGAGGTAACACATGACTATAGAAAATCCCAAGCACACAGCAACATATAAAATGGCAATGACAATTCCTGTGATAATCAGTGGTGCTTCCTTTACAGCAGATGCTAGGAATGAAATAATCCACACATGTAAAGAGCTAAGAACACTGCCTGACACCCAGAAACACAATATACTGCTGTCTATTTCACACATGGGGAACTGAGCTTGAAAAGCTAAGTGACATCCAAATCCAACAGACAGTTATGAAAATGAAATCACAGACTCCTCTACCCTGGAGCATATGGAATCCCACAAGGCTACTATGGTTTGGATCTGGAATGCTCCATGTGCTCAAGCCCATGGGATTCTTGGGAAGGGGTAGAACCTTTAGAGCCTAGTGGGAGGAAGTTAGTTCATGGAGAACGCCCTTGAATGAGACAGTGAGCTCTGACCCTTCCTTTTGCTTCTGAGCCACCTACATGTTCCCACCATGATAAGCTATTCCATCATAGGCTCAAATGGTGGAGCCAAGCAACCATGAACTGAAGTCATAAGCCAAAACAGCCCCTCCTCCTTTTAACTTGATTCTTAAGGCATTTTTGTTTCAGAAAGCTAAGGAGCACAAAGGTATAGGCTCTGGGGTGTTACTCTGCCCTCCATCCTAATTTCCCAAAGTGATTTTAAAATCTTTTTTTTCACATGTGTAGTGTGTGTATGGCATATGCACATGTGTGTGCAGATGCACCCTATGTGTGCACAAACAGGCCAGAGGAGAACATCGGTATCTTTCCTATTGTTTGTTCATCCACATGTTTCCTTGGTCTCTTCTCTCTCTCTCTATCTCTGTGTGTGTGTGTGTGTGTGTGCGTGCGTGTGTGTGTGTGTGTGTGTGCGTACCTGGAGGTATTGCTTTCAGTCAGACTGGATGACCAATGAGCCCCAGTGATTCTCAGGTCTCTGTTCCCCACAGGACTGGAGTTACAAGCATATGTGGTTATTAACAACTTTTTATGTGGGTGCTGGGTATTGAAATCAGTGCATTTAAATCAGCTCCTCATGCTTGAATAGCAAGCACTCTTATCTGCTGACCATCTTCCCAGGCCTGCTATTAAAGTCTTTATATCTCCACTTCCTACTTTCCCTCCTACCCTCAGTCAGGGTCAGGTGGCAAGCTGCCACTTTTTGCTGTGAGCTGCTCAGTTTCGTCAATCCTCCACTTGTTCCTAAGTGGCTGCCTTGGTCGATGTGCTGTAGACTGAAAACCAAACAGAACGGTGATGGTGAGATTCATGCCCCCAAACCAGTAGAGCTGGGTTCTGAAAGAGGTGCTAAGCAGAGCTCCCCCTGGCGGTTGTGTGCTCACTGACAGCCTCCCACCTTATCTGTTCACAAGACCAGCATGCTCCTGGCCAGGCCCTGGATAGACGAGACTATGGATAAGTGAGCGATTGATGGGCAGATGTGCTCATCACATTCAAATGCTAGTTTTACTAAATCTCCATGCCAAAGGAAGGTAGAACCATGCTTTACAACCTATGACAGTAGGTTTTTCTTCTACACCCACATCTCAGGCTCCCCAGGTATTGTATGAAGCCACTGTCCTCCACTCCTAATCGAAAGGCACAATTGACCCCTAAAAAGTCCACGGGTGCCATGTTGCATTTAAGCAGGTTCCCAGCACACCACAGTAAATCCTTTTTGCAACAGATGACCACGAGTTTCGGTCAGACGTGTGTGTCTGAAGACTAAAATGTCACCAATTAAGCACACAGCTCGGTGCTGGGTCCCTGGGGAGAACCCAAGGCAGCATGCCCTGCAGTTCCTGAAGGAGGAGAGGTCTGGGGAGCAAGGTGAAATGGGCACAAAGGAGTGAGCCCACAAGAAGTGGAGAGTGTTCAGGAGGTGCCCACATACAGCTTGGGAGCGCCAGTGACAAGGACCGAAGAGAGGCTCATGGAGGACTGGGGACTGTTCAGGAGTCCTGCCGGGACCCAGATGAGGTTGCCAGGCAAGGCTCAGCTAGGCTTCAGGCAAGAACAGGAAGGGAATCCAAGCGCCAAGCCCAGGTGGCAAGCTGTCAGGGTTGGAAGCGAGGGTGCAGGGCAATGAGGGGCACATGCAGGAGTTGGACTTGCAGCCAGGCTGTGAAACCCTGAGCACACCCTTTACCAGTCAGAACCAGCTGCCTTCTCTATGGTAATGAGATGATGTCTATTCAATTGGATTGCCCCTAAGAACTAAAAGAAAATGATACAATGAAGCTCATGGTCCAGTACACATACAGGAAGTGCTTGAAAGAACGGCCTATGTTCCCACACTTGGCCAACTGCTCCAGCAGCTCCAGGCTCTGGTCTCAGACGTCATGAAGGGTACCCACCTTTATTCCACTAGATCTCTTCAAACAGCATAGTAATGGGGCCCTTGGAAGGGAAGCCACATAGTGGCATAATTACTAGGCTTGTGCCCTTTTTGCAGTCTTGACTTGGTAGGGATTGTCTGATCACAATAGCTGGGGACATGTGTACAGTATTTAATTAGGCACATTGGAAGGAAACAACAGTGTCTCTCATTTAATGGTGAGTGCTCTGCATGCTGTCCTAAACTCATGACAAAAGATGCTTCCTCCAAAGGGGGAGCTACATGCTGCATCCTTCCTTCCGCCTGCCTCTGTCTCCTTCTCTCCATCTGGCACCTGCTAAGCATGGCTCCCACCTCACTGCCACGTTGGGTGGATGGGTGGATCTCTCACCTGCTCCTCGCTCCTGGACACATGCACCTGGCCACTGGAATCAGAAGAGGAAGGGACAGAGGAGAAAGTACAGCGCTCAGCTTATTCCCCAACTCTGACCCTGGGCAAGTCCCACCTATCTTTGCATCGCTTCCCTCATCTATGAAGTGACAGCTTTACGTTCAGCCTAGCTTTGCTCCTTTAAAAATAACATATTGGGCTGGACAGATGGCTTGGCAGTTAAGGCACTTGTGTGCAAAGACAAAGGACCCAGGTTTGATTCCCCAGGACCCACGTAAGCCAGATGCACAAGGTGGTGCATGTGTCTGGAGTTTGTTTGCAGTGGCTGAAGGCCCTGGTGTACCCATTCTCCCTCTCTCCCTCTCTCTCTCTCTCTCTCTCTCTCTCAAGTAAAATTAATTAATTAAATTTTTTAATGTTTAAAAATAAGAAATAAACTATTAATTAGGCCTTGTGCCCACAGAACCAAGATGTGGGGGATATTTATAAAAGTGAACTGTTTAAGAATGGTTCACTGAGGACTGGAGGGATGGCTTAGCAGTTAACACATTTGCCTGCAAAGCCAAAGGATCCAGGTTCAATTCCCCAGGTCCTACATTAGCCAGATGCACAAGGGGGCGCACATGTCTGGAGTTTGTTTGCAGTGGCTGGAAGACCTGGCACACCCATTCTCTCTCTCTCTCACTCTCTCTCTCTCTCTCTCTCTCTCTGCCAAATAAATAAATAAAAATATTTTTTAAAATGAATGGTTCACTGAACCTAACAGAAGCAATGTCCGGTGAAGTAGAGCCCAAAAGAGATGTCAGCAGGTAACACTGTGATCACAGAGATCCCGCCTAGCTCAGAAATTGTATTGCTTTAATTTTAGGCTGTAAAATGCCAACATTTGCCCAAGTCAATAAACATGAAGAGACTGATATTACATCAGCATCCAAGTCTGATTTTTCAATATTGATTTTGTGAAGTCAATTTTGGTTTAAAGTAACTTTCAAACTACTGCTCCTGTGATGTCAAATGTCAACGTTTATTTTTCTAGAACTCTGCTTCCTGCAAGGTCTCTGGTCTATGACTGTAGCTTCCAGTCCTTGGAGTTCCTTAATTTTCTTGCTTCTGATTCGGGGCTTTGATTACAAATGCAGAATGCTTTTCACTGAGTCCTTAGGGTCTCTGTTGGATTACAAGAACTTTCTGTGCGCATTCCCACCAAGAAAAGCCCGGGCAGGTCAGGATCACTGAGTGGAAGCTTCCCATGCTTCACGCAGACCTCCACAAACCCAGTCACCACTCACCTGCTCTCTGACCTCTGCAGGCCATTCACTCTCTTTGTGCTTTGATAGCTCATTTATAAAATGGGGATAACAAAATCTATCTTAGACAGTTTGTGAGAAACAAATGAGATGGACGAGGGAGGACACATGAGCCTGCCCAGAGCCTGGTCACAAAGGCTGGGCTGCCAATACCAATCTCTTCTAATCCCCACATTCATTTCCTCTCCACTGCTGTATTTTGTTTAAAAACTTTTCAAATTCACAGGAAAAAAAAATAGAAAGAACAGTACAATTAAAACTCACACCTATTGTCTATTCACTAATTATTAGTATTTCCCCACCCCACATTTCTTCTTCCCTCCCTCTCTCCTGGACTCACTTGAGTATACTTTGCAAACTTAAGGCCACTTCACCTCTAATGCTCTGGGCATGATTTCTGAAGAATAAGGACCTTCTCCTAGATACATTCCTACCTATGTACACTTATTTTTTGTTGTTGAGGCAAGGTCTCACTCCAGCCCAGGCTGACCTAGAACTCACTGTGTAACCCAGCTGACCGTGAACCCATGGAAATCCTCCTACCTCAGCCTCCCGAGTGCTGGGACTAAAGGCGTGTGGCACCATGTCCAGCATATACCTTTGTAAAAGAAGTAATATTGGGCTGGGAAGATGGCTCAAGCAGTTGAAAGGTGGTTGTCTGCAAAACCTGCCAACCTGAGTTTGAGCCTCCCTAGCACCACATCTATGATCCCAACACACCTCCAGCAATGGGAGGCAGGGCCCCTGAAGCTTGAGGGCCAGCTAGACTGGTGCTCGTTTGCAGCTGCAAACTCTGTCTCAAAGAAGGTGGAAGAACAGCATTATCTCTAGGTTGTCCTCTGACCTCCACACATGCCATTACATATGCCCACCCATGCGTACAAACAAATAAATAAATAATTTTAAAATAAAGCAATATTGGTAAAATACAATTATTTAAGATAAAACCCAAAGTTATAATTTCCCAGCTGTTCTAAAGATAAGTTATATGTTTGCTGCTGAAGCCTAGATAAAACAAAATTCCCACATTCTGTTGGGCAGCCAACCTAAGATGATGATGTGAGGTAGTTAGGGGCAAGCAGGGACAGGAGTATACATAAGAACTTGGTGGCACAAGGAGCCTGCAGAATTGGGGTCTGGTCCTCCTGTCTCCTTCCTGCAGATGTCTCTACATGTGCAGAAGAGAGTTTGCGTACGTCACCCCATATCCTGAGTTCTCCAGTGGAGGGAGAAGAGTGAGTCTCGTGGGTTTTTGAAGTCAGAGGGCAGTGGGGTTGATTTCCACCTGGTTCAAACCAGCTTCTAACACTGAGCCTTGGCTTCTTTGTTTGCAAAAGAGGTGTGAAAACAAGAATACCTACTTCCTAGGGCCTCCATCAGAGTTCCATGTGATAATCTACGGGACACACGATGCCCAGTGGCAGGTTCTGTTTACAAAAGCTCTGACGGTCATGAATGCTGTAGAGCTTGGGCTCTACAATGAGTGCACTCATTGCTCAGCAATTATCCTTAGCTTATGAAGAGCCCTTGGAAGCCGGTAAGGCGCCTTCTCCATTTTCTCCTGGGAAAGGCACAGCAGTCTGAGGAGGTAGGCCTCATGGGGACAGTTATCCTCACTTGAGAGAGGTCTAGAAAGGCTCAACAGGTTGGCCAAGGTTACCAGCTGGCTACAGAAATTCCCATGGCATCGTGTCACAGGGTTCTCCAACCATCCCCACCATGACTAGAGTCCCGTTGGTTTGCTCCAGTTCGTTGACTGTCCAGTCGAATCTTGACAGACCTTGCATCATCCTGTATGACTACCCGATGGGCTGCTTCGGGATCCTGGTCCCCGCCACGCGATGTAACACAATCTGTCCTCCTGATGGACTACTGATGTTCATGAGATGTGAAACAGAGGCACAGGAGAACCACAACATTCCTTGCAACGTAAGTGACCATAGTTGCCCTCTGTCTCCACGAGCTGACTAAGGGCTCGTTCAGTACAAACTGCTCCTTTATATGGCACCAAATGATTAGCACCAAAAATTAGGGCTCCATCTCCCAGGCTTCATTTTTGAATCATAAATGTCAAGAATCAAAGTTACTTTGAAAAATGGTTTTTCATTTGTCATGATTTTCATTTCCTCAAAGAAAAGGCGTATTTATGATGGGAGGAAAAAAAATCAATGCTTCCCTGTAATAATATGCCTACAGATAGCCAGCGCTGAAAGCCACATGGAGAAGGAATGGAAGCTTATCTATACACTACATCAGCCACATAGAGAATGGGGAAATCAATAGCTCATGGGCTCGCACAAAATAAAATGCACCATTTCTAAATCAAAACACAAAAGAACTTACTAGAAAGTTTCAAGATGAAAAGTGTCGTGCCACCCACACACAAGAAAAGGTTGTAGCATCCCAAGTAAACAGTAAATTTTTTCAGCAACTCCAGTGCAATCATTGTCAGAGCATCCTGTGTATTCCAAGAACCCGGATCACTCCTCCTTCATCACTCCACAGCTCTCGTATTTCACAGCTTCCAAACAGAGCTCACAGTTGCAACAGGAAGTGGGAAGGCAGGACACATGTGCTCACTGCCCACCATAGGACACTATCTGGTCCAGCTGCCTGAGGAGCCAGGAAGGTCAAGACAAACCTCGTCCTCAGAACGTGTTGCGTCAGGCTGCAGCAGAGCATGCAGGTCGAGGCTCAGTCTTCCCCTAACACATGTCACTTGGAGACAAGGACAAAGACCCTGTGGTACCCTATCCTGGTGAGACACTCTCTGATGTCCCCTTTGTTTCTGGTCGTTCACACATCCTACATTGGCTCCCAGGTGCTACTATAACAATGACTCCTACTAAGAAGCTTAACACAATGAACATTTCTTCTCCTGTGGTTCTGGAGGTGAGAAGCCCAGATCAAGATGTTGATAGGACTCTCCTCTTGAAAAGCTCTTGAGATGAATGCTTCCAGGCCTTTCTTTAGTCCCTGGTAACTGCCAGTATCCCTGGTGTTCACTGGCTTTTAGATGTAGCACTTCATCTCAGCTTCTGTGGTTCTGTGGGTCTGTCCCTGCCTGAGTCTCCTCTCCCTTCCTCACAGGAACACCAGTCACACGGACTCAAGGACGCCCTCTTTCCTCCATCCTCACCCTAAGTAAGCACAGCTGTGAACACCTTGCTTCCAAATTAGTGTACAAGCTTGAGTACTGGCACTCGGGATTTTACATATCTTTTGAGGGGACCATGTCTCAAGACTCGGGTGCCTTTGCACATGCCATTCTCTCTGCTTCTCTGTTTCTCTGTTTCTTCAGATGTCCACATGGCTCACTCCTTCATCTCTAAACATTTGCACAAATATTACCTTCTTGGCCAGGCCTTTCTGATTACGCTCCATCAAACTATACCACTCCCGTGGGGATGCACTCCACTCACAGCCTATTTTCTTACACACCATGTCACCTATCTTTTAGCTGACTATATCATTTACCCGTTTATCTGTGTGTCTGCTTCCTTCACCCGAACAGAAAGGAAACCCCAAGAGACCAGAGATTTTCACCTGTCCAGTGAAATTTAACCCTCCACATTAAGACATGGTCCAGGTATACCGTAAACATTAAGAACTTATGAACGTAGGATGAATCAAAGAGCTGATTTGGGGGAGAACAAACACGAGAATGGACAGTCAAGATACAGAGGCTGCGGGCACTGCCGGGTACACCCAGGTTGCTCTGGTAATCTGGAGAAGGAAGGGGCCTGGCTCGGTGTGGGGAGGGAGGAGTCAGAGGTGGATGCCTGGAGGCAGTGTCATCTACAGTGCCATGAAGGACAGATTGGTCCAGGGCTGAGGACAGGGTGGGGTGGAGCACAGAGGTGCAGGTATCTGGTGGAAGATGCTGAATTCTGAGTCTGATGTGACAACAGCGGCAGTGGTGGTGGTGGTGGTGGTGGTGGTGGTGGTTATACTGATGACTGAGCACTTTTGTGTCACTCCATACTCCATAAGCACCAGTCTTAACTTTGAAATTGTCCAGGAAGTGAGCCTTGGCTTGCAGCCCCTCCTTCCTTACTCACAGCCATCTCTCTGACCCCACCCCACCTTCCGTTGCCACCCTCCATCACACCTGCACAGTCCCTCTTCTGACGTGAGGTATATTCATGGAACTGATTGGGATGGGGCCTGCTCCAGGGCCGTGATCCCACCTGCCTATTTCAGAGGCACCTAAATGCTAAATTCCCAGGCAGAAGTGGCCCACCAAAAGTCAGAGACACAGTTAGGTTCTGGAGGCCAAGTTGATCTTCTCTGTGAGATGCACGGCTGGTGTGGGCATGTGCCAGCAGCCTCATCTGGCTGGAGAACTGGGAAGCAGTGGTAGCTGGGAGGGAGGCGCAGGGAAGGAGGGGAAGGCCAGTGTACTGAGCAGAAGGAGTTAGACTGTATCCAGGCACACTGGGATCCCTATGCCTGGCCTCACCTCAGTATATCTCAGGACAGCTGCTGCGGGCTAGACTTGGGTCTGAACATCTCAGAACACACGGGCTCACCATGAGGTGTGGGCTGAGCAAAGGCATTTGACCCTCATATTCTGCCATGACCCCATGGCCATCCTAGGAACTCAACCTCTCCTGTGACACTGGAATTCTGCCCAGGCTCCATGAAAAGTTGGTATATTTTGGCCAGAATTGTGCAAAAGAAAAACTGCAATTATCCTAATTGTTCAAATACTGTCTTCTAGTAGAAAAGAAGTGAGATGTTAAACAAAAGGTGGGTGGGTGGTTGTAACAAAGACAGAGTTCAGGCTAGAGGCAGAACAGGCAGGAAGCGAGTTGTTGGGAACAATGAGGAAGAGGTGATGGCAGAAGCCATTAGGAACAGAGGTGGGCACTGCCAGTGTCCTTAAAATAGATAGTGTGCCAGGGGAGGAGCCCTATACCAAGACAGGAGAAAGTACCAACAATGGTGTGGCAATTTACAATAAATCCTTGGTGTGGTGGTTTGATTCAGATGTCCCCTATCAACTTAGGTGTTCTGAATGCTAGGTTACCAGCTGGTGAGATTTGAGAATTAACTCCTCCTAGAGGTGGTGTATTGTTGGGGGCGGGCTTATGGGTATTACAGCCAGCTCCCCATGCCAGTGTTTGGCACACTCTCCTGTTGCTATTGCCCACCTGATGTTGGCCAGGAGGTGATGTCCACCCTCTGCTCATGCCATCATTTTCCCCTGCCATCATGGAGCTTCCCCTCGAGTCTGTAAGCCAAAATAAACCTCTTTTTCCCAAAAGCTTCTCTTGGCTGGGTGATTTCTGCCAGTTATGCAAACCTCACTGCAACTCTTGGGTAGGACATTTCCCTCTCTAAAATTCGGCTTCCCTGCATGTTGTATCAGAGGAAAGGAGAGACAAGGGACTGACCTGCTGCTCCATGGGGTCTTGTGTGACATGGAGCGTGGAGACCTCTCTGTCATCACCCAGCCGGGGATGACTGGCAGAAAGGCCTCCTCCCAGGCTCTCATGGCTTTGTAGTGGCCTTCCCAGGAAGCCTGCCTTGTGCGAAATGGGAACACTGTCTTAAGAACTAGAAGTTTGGGCTAGCACATGCTGCTGGTCCCAGCTAAGGCCCCACAGGGGCTGGCATTAGCCTACTCCTCTTACCATGTTGCGTATCTACCCAAGAAGAAACTGGTCCTTGCTCCAAGTTACCAGCTCTCCTGACCCACTTCCGTGTTCATCTCCACTCCTCTACTGATGAAAGCCCAGGCCATCAATGCTCAGCTTAGGGCTCCACACTGCTGGGGAGGGGGGGCCTCTTGGCCCACAGAATCCACCTGTAGACACTTGTATTCCTACCAAAAGCTTCCTATCCTCAGACCTGGCATGGCCTAGGTGCCTGTTGAGAGGTAGCCTGTTGTCCTAAGAACCTGTGCTGGGCATCCAGTTCCTCTGGGTTCTTGGGGAATGTCCTCAGCCTTTTTGTTGGAGATAATCATAATGCCTCCTCGCCAAGCTGATCAGTCAACTGGCTTAACAAGGTGAACACTCCAGGTGACTGTCCACAGAGGCAGTAGGATTAGGGTTACTCCTTGGCAGTGACTCACGCCTTTAACCCCAGGTTCCTCTGGACTTTAATTCTTTTAAAAATTTTTTATTTAATTAATTTATTTATTTGAGAGAGAACAAAAGAGGTAGAGAGAGCAAAAGAGGTAGAAAGTGAAAGAGAAAAAGAATGGGTATGCAGGGCCTCCAGTGACAGCAAACAAACTACAGACCCAAGTGCCACCTTGTGCATCTGGCTTTACATGGATGCTAGGGAATAAAACCTGAGTCCTTTGGCTTTGTAGGCAAGTTCCTTAACTACTAAGCCATCTCTCCAGCCTTCCTCTGGACTTAGAAGCCAGGTGTATGATGAATCAAATCCATATGTTTTAGCCCTGGGACAGCATCAAGAAACAGGGGGAACAGGTTCAGATTAAGACACTGAGGCTCATAGGACTAGGGGCTTGCCAAAGGACTTATACCATATGACCTGGATTGGCACTAAAGGCTCCAAAGCCTGAGCAGAGAATATGTCTTGAACCTGGAAGCCGAGGCCATGAACCCACTCATAGGGCGCGTGTGGAGGAAACACAACCAGAAGAGGGGACGGCGCAGGCATAGGACGTGGGCATAGACCTTGTGAATATGCTCGGGAAAGAAGCCAGCCACAAAGAATCATACTGTCTCTCCCCATTTACAGGAAACATCTAAAATAGGTAAATCCAAAGCGACGAGAAAGGAGATCGGTGGCTGGAGGCTGAAGTAAGTGGGGGAATGGGAGTGACCACTAACAGCTATGGAGTTTCCTTGTGGGGTGATGAGATGTATTTAAATTGATAGTGGTGACATTAACCATATGCTTTAAGTAAGCGAGCTGTGCGAAGAATGACGGTGCATGCCCATAATCCCAACACCAATAAGACAGTAGCAGGAAGATTGTTCTAAGTTTGAGACCAGCCTGGTCTACACAGTGAGACCAGCCAGGGAATTCCAGGCCAGAAAGAGAGACCCTGTATCAAAAAAGTGGGTGAATTATATACATGAATTGTTACTCAAAGAACTGCTATTATAAATAAGTTTCCCTGTATAATAATAGGGAGGACAGTACTGAGCTCCTGGTTCTAAGGTTTGCGTTGTGTGATGGAAATACTCATACTTCAAATGCTGGCTTACTGAGAGCTCTAGACAAGTCCAGCTGTTTCTGGTGCCCGAGGAGGCCCTGGGCATGTGGTTTTTTGGATGCACTCACATGGGTCTTTCTGTAGTGGCCCTCTTTGGAGCAAAGGTTCACTTCATCAGTCCTTCACATTGAACCTCTAGATATTCATGTGGATTCTGGATCCTCTCTCTCTTTTTTAATTTATTTTTACTTTTTAATTTAGAGAGAGAATTGGCATGCCAGGGCCTCAGCCACTGAAATTGAACTCCAGACGCTTGCGCTACCTAGTGAGTATGTGAGACCTTGCACTTGCCTCACCTTTGTGCATCTGTCTTAAGTGGGATCTGGAGAGTAGAACATGGGTCCTTAGGCTTCGCAGGCAAGTGCCTTAACCACTAAGCAATCTCTCTAGCCTGGATTCTGGATTATCTTTTGGAGATATGAAAACAACTGAGAAGTTCTGAGGAAGGGCATCTTAAAACCCCTTGCCTTGAGAACATAAGGGGAAGACATGAAACCCCAAAATGTCTAGGCGTGGAGACTTGTTCTTGAGTCAAGGCTCAAGACCTTGGAACCTTTCTCAGATTCTTCCTTTGTTTCATGTTTTCTGAGGCAGCTTGGCTAGAAGAATGTGGGACTCAGCTCTGTGTTGGTTCACCTCAACCACCAATAGATCAATAAGAGAGAAGAGCTTTCAGTTTTAGATATCCACATGATGTGGTGAGCCGCTCCCCCCCCCCCCCCCGAACTCCCTGGGCTTCCTCTCTAAATAAGCTACTAAGGCAGAAGGCCTTAGTGGTCAATCTGGGGCCTGCCCTTGGTGGCCTCCTCCACCCTCAGGAACGGGGTATTGGCCAGTAGAGGTATAAGGCTGGGAAAGCAGTCTCATGACCCTAGAAACAGCTACCACCTGTAGGCTTTAGGGGTTATATATGAGATTGAGTTTGGGCAAAGTTATCCGAGATAACTGGCCACCCACGTGAGTGGCTGAGCCCACAGGTTGTCTCATGAGGAAGTGTCTGTGTTTCACTCAGAAGCAGCACCGGGCAGGTACAACAAGAACCATCAAGGATTCCAAGGGAGACTGATGCATGGGCTGTCGATCTGTGAAGTCCATGGCCATTTTCCTTTTTTTTTTTTTTTCCTCCCCTTACCCCAAGGCTCAGTCAACTACAAAAGTCACAAACCAAATGAGCTGGAAGGGTCCTCGGAGACTGTCTCATCCAACCTTCTATTTTACGAAGGAAAAAACGAATTTTACAGCCGAGAAGCTCACTTGCCCAAGGTCATGCAGCTATTCGGGGAAGAACCAGGAGTCTTCAATTGCTGTGTTCAATTGGGCCTGAAGTTGGGCGCTGATGGCTGGACTTTCTGCTGAAAACAATCTGTGTCAAGACTCTGTGTTTCCAAGTGTGGTCAAATAAATGGCTTTTAATCAGAGAGGGATGGGTGGCCAGCAGGATTTTAGAAGAATGAAGACTTCCCTTAAACCCATTATAAGCAGCAACTAAATAAAATATATTCTTCGAAAAGCTACAAGGTATAAGATACAATAATAACTTCCATGGAGTGGCCCCAAGAACCAATCATTTCCATTTTTGCCCCATTTTTTTTTACAGATGAAAAGGTGGTCCTAGGGAAACTTCAAGAAGCAAGTACTAGAGGCTGGGCTGACTCTCAAACTGCTACCCCCAAAATAGGACTTTTGTTACTACCCCAGGTGTCCTAAAGACACATGCATAAAGAGATGCCTAAACGAATTTTAAAGGCCAGTAGCTAATTATGTAGGCAGCTGTCCCTGAACTCACTTCCTGAGGTCCAAGAGTCCTCTGGGCGCTGGCTAGGTCTTACCAGTTTCAGGGAACTGTTTGGCCAAACACATGGGCTTGCTGTAAAACTGTCTACTTTTGGTGGCCACGTCTTTCTTCTTCTCCCTTTAAATGACAAGCACATTTGTAACCTGTCTTCCTGTTCCCAATGTCCTTGCATGTGACGGACTTTTCTGCCAAGCAATTGTGCCTTGCTCTCTGCTATGTGTGCTCCCACCCACGTCTGAGAAGGAACACTACAGCCCCATTTGCACTCTGCCTGCCCTCATTGCCTCCTGCCAATGAATCTCCCAGGTATCTTCCCCTGAGGGGAAATGGCAAGGTTTCTGCACAGCAACGTGAGTTCCCGGTCAGCTGGATCTCAAGCCTGCAGGGCCCCCAGCTTCCTCCCATGCAGATGGAAAGGACGTATGCATGTATGCAATACGCATGGATGTGCAATACACATGTGCATGCCTGTGTGTGGTCTTACTGTGTCCCTTTGCAATTAAAATTAAATTTGCTGCCAAATGGCAAACTGAGTCTACCTCAGACCCAGGGTGAAATGCTGTGTTCTAAGAAAGCAGGGTGGGTAAGGAAAGGGTAAGTTGTACATCCATCGGATACTAGAGTTTGTGTCAACAGAGACTGACCAGCTGAGGATCCAGGAGGGAAGGGATTCATTAGAACTTATATTTATGCATTTTTGAAGGTGCTCCAAAAGTATGTGTCCCTTTATTTTTACAAATAAAGATTATTTGGGTTTATGCTGTTATTTTAATCATGAATAACTGTCACACAAAAGAGCCAAAGTGCCATGTGCAGTGATTCAGCCTGTAATTCCAGAACTCTGGAGACTGAGCAAGGAGGGCAGCCATCAGTTCAAGGCTAATCTGGGCTAAAGTGAGACCTTGCCTCAAAAACAAAACAAAATCCCCAAAAAGAAGAAAAAAAAAAAAAAAAACAGAAGTAATCAGATGGTGAGTTTAAAATTCCCGTGGCACACACCTTTAATCCCAGCACTCAGGAGGCGGAGGTAGGAGGATCACAGTGAGTTTGAGGCCTGCCTGAGACTCCATAGTGAATTCCAGGTCAGCCTGGGCTAGAGTGAGACCCTACCTTGAAAAACAAAACAAAAGTCTTCTCACTCTTACTTATATCTGAATTGATTCCAACGGTTTAGCCTAAGCAAGCACATTCACTTCTGTGTGCTCCTAAAAATACAAGCAATTTTATTTTCCTGAAGATGCGATTCTAGAAACCAGATCTGAGAGAAATGGCTGCTTCCTACCTCTAACAGCTCCACCTTGCCCTGTTGTGACGGTTTTAACTAGATATGGTAGGCTCCTAGGCAGTCTCCACCATCCTCTCTCAAATATCAGACTCCGACTTTCACTTGTTCTCCATTGGAAGGCCTGCTTCATGGGAGACGGGCGCATTAACCCAATCAGGCTTTAGCCCATTTTCCTTAACTCTGCTTGGTGCAGGAGAAAGTCAATTAAAACACATAATTCCCTGAAGGTAAGTCCCTACTTGGAAAAATTTGGAATAATGAACTATGAGGAAAAGGTCACTAGAGTTATTAAAAGTGCTACAATATGATTTGAGAAAGTTTAGGTAGGTATTTTGACTTCCTAGGTCCCTTCATCCATTAAGAAATAAAAATAAAAACCCACAGCCGGGTGTGGTGGTGCATACCTTTAATCCCAGCACTCAGGAGGCACAGGTAGGAGGATCACTGTGAGTTTGAGGCCAGCCTAAGACTACAGAGTGAATTCCAGGTCAGCCTGGGCTAGAGCGAGACCCTACCTCAAAAAAACAAACAACAACAACAAAGATAGGACTAAGGAGATGGCTCAGTGGTTAAAGTGGTTTTGTTGCAAAGCACATCCACCAGTTTGAGCCTTGCCAGCTCCCATGTAAAAATCTGGATGCAAAGCAGTGCATGCTTCCATGATCCCAACATGTCTATGACAGTGGGAAGTGGGACCATGAGAACCTAAAGACTTCATCCTGTCTCAAAGAATACAATTAAAATACATTATACGTATGAAAGTGGAAAAAATTAAAGAAAAATATTGGTAGGTTATTGGGGATTGGGAAATTAAAATTTCAAGACATAGAGCCAGTGGGAGAAGCAGGACCCTGGGGTCCTGGTCCATTCCTAGGATTCATGTACTGTGGCCCCTGGGAACTTTTGAACTTTGCAAAAAAAATTAAAGGAAGATAGAATAAGATGAGTTTAAGAGGCCAATGATGCACTAACACCTTTAATTCATAGAGCTGAACTGTCTAGCAGGGGCCACTAGGTACATGTGGATAATATTTAATTAAAATGAATTCAAATTAAGTTAAATAAAAATTTCACTTTCTTAGTTGCACTGGGCCTATTTCAAGTCCTTACCAGCCACACGTGGCCAGCGCCATCTTAGCACACAGGCAGAGCAACTCCACCATCCCAGCCTGCTCCAGCATATGGTCCTCCTGCAGACCACACGTGGCCAGCGCCATCTTAGCACAGATGCAGAACAACTCCATCATCCCAACCTGCTCCAGCATATGGTCCTCCTGCAGACCACACGTGGCCAGCACCATCTTAGCACAGAGGCAGAACAACTCCATCATCCCAGCCTGCTCCAGCATATGGTCCTCCTGAAGACCACACGTGGCCAGCACCATCTTAGCACAGAGGCAGAACAACTCCATCATCCCAGCCTGCTCCAGCATATGGTCCTCCTGCAGACCACACGTGGCCAGCGCCATCTTAGCACAGAGGCAGAACAACTCCATCATCCCAGCCTGCTCCAGCATATGGTCCTCCTGCAGACCACACGTGGCCAGCACCATCTTAGCACAGAGGCAGAACAACTCCATCATCCCAACCTGCTCCAGCATATGGTCCTCCTGCAGACCACACGTGGCCAGCGCCATCTTAGCACAGAGGCAGAACAACTCCATCATCCCAGCCTGCTCCAGCATATGGTCCTCCTGAAGACCACACGTGGCCAGCACCATCTTAGCACAGAGGCAGAACAACTCCATCATCCCAGCCTGCTCCAGCATATGGTCCTCCTGCAGACCACACGTGGCCAGCACCATCTTAGCACAGAGGCAGAACAACTCCATCATCCCAGCCTGCTCCAGCATATGGTCCTCCTGAAGACCACACGTGGCCAGCGCCATCTTAGCACAGAGGCAGAACAACTCCATCATCCCAGCCTGCTCCAGCATATGGTCCTCCTGAAGACCACACGTGGCCAGCGCCATCTTAGCACAGAGGAAGAACAACTCCATCATCCCAGCCTGCTCCAGCACATGGTCCTCCTGCATAGCCTCCATCATACAGTACTCGTGCAGAGTAAATTAAACTCTGCAATATTTGCTTAGACCTATTGATCTGAAAACTATCAGTTGCACCCATTAAGTCAGACTGGGTGGATTCTCAGCTTGATAAGGACTCATGACCTCCAGTGGTGTGCCTATACATTTAGGGGAAATCACAGATCAGAGTCAAACATCTGGATTCAAGCTTCGACTATCACACTGTGGATCCTTGGGAAAGACAACTAGATATTCCCAGCCTTGTTTTTTTTTTTTTTTTAATAGATAAGAGGAAAATGAAAGTTCTCTCCTCTAGTGTTGCTGTTAGGGTCCCATTAGCTGACAGAGACACTCAACTAATATTTGCTGAGTAGCCACGATGTGTTGGCTCCTATTTACTTCACACATTGAGAAGAAAACAGGTGAGGGGACAGACAGCTCTTCCTGTCTCACAAAGCTCACATCCTGAAAGATGTGAGCAAATGTTAGCTGTTAATCCTGATAACCATATTCACAGTCAAGACAATACATATTCAATATTCAATATTCATATTTGCCTTGAATAGACCAGGTCCATCTTTCAGTTAATACAAATATCATTTCAATTTTAAAATAGTTGCATCCTCTAACTCCTCCCCCTACTAAAGCCCCATCTCAGCTCAGAGTGCTTGAAGCTTTGGGTTGCATCATCACACCAAACACTTCCTATGACATTTGAATCTAATTCAAGAAAAAGATCTGATTTCAGCAGCTTTTAGTCCAGACTTTAGAAAAATTAATTATGCATGCATTCAAGTGGCAATGAGCAAACTTGATAATTTAGGCAGTTTAGCAATTGGATTGAAATTTTACAGCTAATTTAAAGTACTCCGCACTACTCACTCCAGACTTGAGGTTATGAAGCTGAATTGGCCTGGACAAGAGCAATTACTCAGCACTTTCTGCCCAAATTGTCTTGACTGACTGACTATAGGAACAGCGAAGAGACTGCTCCCAGCCGACCCCGGTTGGCCAGGCACTAGGATGCCCAGGGGTGCCTGTGAGCCAGGTGAGTTGGTTCTGTGTTCTCTGAAGCAACCCTGGATCTCATTAGCTGTGTCTCCTCCAGCCTGACAAAAGTCACAGTGCCCTCCATGGAAGTCCTGATCGAATAATCACAATAACTTTGGGACTTTAGGGAAGTGCCTCTGCTTCTCAGAGCCTCTGCAGAATGGAAACGACCACAATACCTCCAAGGTAGTTGTGAAGAAACCGAGGTAATATATGTAAAATGCCTGGCATACAGTAAGTGCCCAATACATGCAGCTTCTGACTTACTCAAGAGCTGCCACTATGCTGCTCACCCAGAATCCCCCTTGCCCTTAATGTTTTCTCCTTGTGTGTGTGCAGGGCCGCTTCCCTTTAGTTGCTTTCGAATGAGACATCAGAACTCTTAGCCATTTGACAAGTGGGGTCTGTGTTCCCTCTTGCTGGAGCTGAGCATACTTGTGGCTGTGTGGTGAGTAGTGCTATGGACTTCCACAGACTGTGCACCTGCGGGGGCTGGGCTCCACGGGCAAAGCACTTGCTTTGCAGGCATGGGTACCTGAGTTGGATACCCAGGACACATGTGAAAGCCAAATATGGTGGCACACCCCTGTAATCCTGGCCCCAAGTAGATGGAGACTGGGGTACTAGGGCTCACTGGCTAGTCACTGTATCCCAGTTGGTGGGCTCTTGGTTCAGTGAGAGACCCTATCTCAAAAAGTAAGGCGGAGAGCAAATGAGGAAGACACCAGCATCGTGTTCTGGCCTCCACACTTGCATACCTGCACACACACAAGGAGAAAACAAAAAGCTACACAGGGCTGGAGAGATTGCCCAGTGGTTAAGGCGCTTGCCTGAAAAGCCTAATAACCCGGGTTTGATTCCCCAGTACCCACATAAAAGCCAGATGCACAAAGTGGCACATGCATCTGGAGATTGTCTGCAGCAACTGGAAGCCCTGGTAACCCATTCGTATTCATTCTCTCTCTCTCTTTCTCTGGAAATAATCTCTTTCACTCTCTTCAGAAATAAATAAAATAAAATAAATTTAAACTGCAAAAAGAAGTTATACACCCACTACCTGGCTCCTGGATTAAAAATTCTCAGTTCTCTATCCTGGGAGTCGCCCTCGGAAACCTTGACATGGGCCATGAGAAGCAAAACTACATGGAGAGGCTGTGGGCAGGTCCTTTGGGCAACCATTTAAGCTAAATTCAGCCTTTGAGCCCCCTCCCAACATATCCAGTCACCCTGGGTGTGATCTGCCTCCACTTCCCATCCAGAGAAGTCCTGAGCATAATGAAACAGTTGCTGGGTTTGTCACTAAGTTGGAGAGGGCTCGTTACAACAGCGGTAAGGAAGGGGAACACTGAGCAGGTGTCACTCATGCATTCACGCCACATCCTCCGGCCCTTCTATGAGCAAAGTAATGCATGAGCGCAGGGAGCCTCAGGAAGCCTCAGGAAGCCAGGGCTGGTGCAGAGACGCGGATGTAAACAGCAGCAGCGTGCCGGTGAATGTTTCATCAACAGCTGGGGGTGGGAAGGCCCCCAGCTTGCAGCGGTTGCCGTATCCACAACATCAATACTCCCGGCATTGCCAACTTCATGCTCCTGACGCAGTCAGCCAGCTTGAAACAATCCCCAGATTTTCACGTCAGCTCTTGGGAGCCAGTATGAGCCAGCTTCAGAACATCACTGTCAGAGGATCACATTCTGGTGTGAGCAGGGCTATGAACAAGAAGCAAAACAGCAGGGGCAGGGTGGGAGGGTAATGGTAGCTCTGTAAGTCCCAAACTCCCAATAACTTCTCCAAAAAGAAAGGAAGGGAAGGAAGGAGGGAGAGAAAGAGGGAGAGAAGGAGGGGAGGAGGAAGGAAAGAAGGAGAGAAGGAAGGAGGGGGGAGGGAGAAAACAGCTGGTGTTAGATGTGAAGCTAATCCAAAACCACCCTGAATAAAAGAAATTTCAAGATCACACTGAATAAGAAAACAGTGGAGGGCTTAGCAGTTAAGGCTTTTGCTTGCAAAGCCTAAGGACCCAGGTTCAACTCCCCAGAACCCATGTAGCCCAGATGCACAAGGTGGCGCATGCATCTGGACTTCATTTGCAGTGGCTAGAGGCCCTGACCTGCCCACTCTCTCTCTCTCTCCCCTGCTCTTTCTCATAAATGAATAAATAAAAATAAAATATTTTTAAAAAGAAACCAGTGGGCTGGGAGTAGTGGAGGGCTTAGCAGTTAAGGCTCTTGCCTGTAAAGCCAAAGGACCTAGGTTCAATTCCCTAGGACCCATGTAAGCCAAATGTACAAGGTGGCACATGCATCTGGAGTTCATTTGCATTGGCTGGAGGCCCTGGTATACCTATTATCTCTGTCTCTGTCTCTCTCTCCTTCTCTCTCAAATAAATAAATAATTTTTTTTAAAGAAAGAAACCAGTGGAGGCAAATACCAGGGGGAAGTGGGTCAAATCTCCTGCCACAAGGCATGGGTTTGAAGGGGAAGACGAGGGAGGCAGGCTTAGAAAGCTGATGCTGGACTGGAAGAGGGACAGAGATGCTGAGTGGAAGACAAACACCCATGCAGCGAAGGAGGAAAGGAACGACAGCAATCCAGAATCCTACAGGACCAAAGAAAACCAAAAGCCAAGGTGGCACAGCCCCTTCCCTCAAGAACAGCATCTGAGCCTCCTCAGTGTCCCATTTGGAGACCGAGGTCATGTCTAGGTCAGTGTTTGTATGACTCACATTACAAATATAGTGTCGTGTCATCAAACAGGGCATCTGAGGTTCCTCTATGTAGGCAGCACGATGTGTTTGGGTTTCCCTAGATGCAGAGTGTGTGGAGGGCGGAGTGGCCCCAGGTCAGAGGAGGCAAGAGCAAAAGAAACAGTGAGCACAGGTGGAGCTGAGCATCTCACTGGTGGCCACCCGAGGGCCAATCTTGGATGTGTATAAGGGTAATCCCCTGGAGCACGAGAGACCAAGGTATATCCATCTTGGCTTAGCCCAGAATGGGATTAGGTGGGCCAGAGACACTGTAACACTGAAAGGAGATGTGCAGAAAGCCAGGGTGGGGAACGGGGTCCCCAGAAGATGGGGGCTGCAGTGCAGCTCCAGGGTGCTTAGCAGTCGAAGTCCTCCAGCCAAAGGCACTCATCAGAGGTGTTGCCAGCCTCCCAGGGACGGGTCTTTGTGTCCCACTCTGCTGGGCACAAGCTGGGAGCTGTCCACTTGAAACTTAGTCTTACCTTGCGGTCACTGATGTGCCATTGGGGAGGACCCAGAGGAGTTCAGTAGAGCTCTTGATAGGAACCCCAGCAGCACGCAAGAAGCAGCGGCCGCGGGATGTGCTGAGGAAAAGAGCACTGGCTCGCTTCTGTGACCGTTTGAATGAGAAATGTCCCCTACAGGCTCGGTTTGAGCACTTGGTCCCCAGGTGGTTATGCTGTTTGGGAGGTTAAGGAACCTTTGGGACATGGTGCATAGCCGGCAGTGTAGGTCACTAGGGGCTCACAGGGCAGCCCTGCTTTGGAATTCATTCTATGCTTCTTGATCCAACCACCATGTCAGGAACTCCGCTACACACTCCTGTCGTCCCGAACTTCACCATGCATTCCACATCATAATGGACAAAGCTATGAATGAAAACAAGCCTTTCCCCCTTCGAGTTTCTTCCTTCAGGAATTTTGGAGCCGCAAAGAGAACAGAAACTAATACAGCCTCCCACGTGGCTTCCCCAGCCTTGGCCTTGGTTAGCAGCACTATTCACCCTACTTCATTCTCTACACATGGGGAGGCCTGACCAAAAAGAATATGGAATTTTTTTGGGGGGGGGCACAGAATTAGAATACAAACCCACTGTTCTGGCAAAAGTCTTACACTCATCTGCAGTGTGCTGAAGAAAGAGTGTCCCATAGAACCCATGTCCACGTGGGACTCCAGAATGTAGCCTTATTTGGAAACAGGAACGTTGGTGGTAAAATTAGTTAAGAATCCTTAGGTGGGTCCTAAATCCCATGGATTGTACCCTTATAAGAATAGGTGACAGACACAAAATGCAGGTCGTGTGTTGACAGAGGCCGAGGTTGGAGTGGTGGAGCCACAAGCCACACAACACTAACAGCGGCCAGGAGCTGGAAGCCATAGGAAGGATCCGCTCCTCGGGACTTCAGAGGGAGCGGGACCCTGCTGATAGCTTCATTTCAGACCTTCAGCGTCCAGAACCAGGAGGCAATAAATTCTGGTTCTTTTAGGCTGTGCAGATTGCATTAATTTATTACAGCAGCTAATAGAGCACTTGATGCCCATGGAAGCCAATAAAGTGCCCTGTGACGATCAAAAGTGTTGACATCCCAGGCCTGGCAGGAGGAAAGCACTTACCAAGCCAAGAAGGACAGGGAATCTCCTGGCATGTGGACACAGGACACCCAGCCTTGCCTCTGATACACCTTTGGACAAGAGCTGGGCAAGAGCTCATTGGGTGTCTACTCGAATACCACCGCTGCTGGGGAGCTTACCACCTCTAGGGGAAACTGCTGCTGCTCTGGGCAGCTGAGACAATACAAGTTCTTCTCATGCTGACCTGAAATACCTATACTGCTCTGAGCTCAGCTTCCAGCCCGGCTTTATTTTCTCAGTCAGTCCCAGCCTGCTCTTGACAGCCCATCTTCTCCTCAGTCTTCTGGCTGGCTACTCAGCCCCAGTTCCTTTAAGGAATAACGTAACTTACTCGAAATACAACAATGAAGCGGAATATGCAAATCATCTTATCAGCTGTACTCTATAAAGACAATCTTCCCCTGATTAGCATACTGCTCTGACTCTATTTTCATCAGGGATTCACAAAACTGGCACACCCGGAGCTTCTAGCAACCACAGGGCATTTAGGGACAGCCACTGAGGCTGGGCGGGTACAGCCGACCCAAGTCCAGAAGAATGATCCCTCTCTCACACAGACCACAGAGAGTGGTTTAGGCTCAAGCCCTAGGCTCAAGAGTTCAGGTTGGCCCTGGGGATGGGCTGAGATGATGAGGAGGTGGGGGGTGAGGTGGGAGCGGGACTGAGATGGCCTTAGCCGCCATCAAATGATGCTCAGAACAGCAGTGAGCAAGACAGAGCCAGAAATGTCACCTAGAACTCAACGTGACTCAGTTAAAATGGTGCTACTTTTGCCAAAGTGGAAGACACAGCCTTCTGCTGTGCAATCAGGGTAGGCTTCTAGAAAGAGATGCCTACAAGTTACAAATGAGAATATGAGCCTGGCGTGGCGTGAGGTGGCGTGGCACACCTTTAATCCCAGCACTCGGGAGGCAGAGGTAGGAGGATCAATGTGAGTTCAAGGCCACCCTGAGACTACGTAGCAAATTTCAGGTCAGCCTGAGCTAGAGTGAGACCCTACCTCAAAAAAGAAAAAAAAAAAAAGTGAGAATATGAGAGACCAAAAAAAAAAAAAAAAAAAAAAAAGGAAGGAAGGAACCATGAAAGCAAAGTCAGGCATGTCCACAGAATGAGGACAAGTCAGTGTGGCTGGGAGGAAGGGCAGGTGTACCTATGAGAGGAAGAAAGGGGGTTAGAGGATAAGGGCAAGACCCTCTTAGACTGGGTAAAGCGTTCCTCTTGAGTGCAATTTTTTCCCCATAAATTGAGCACTTACCATAGGTTTTCATATTTCCATGGGCATGGGGCTAGGGATGCAACCAGTCATTAAAGGCGTTTGCTTGCAAAGCCTATTCATCAGAGTTTGATTCCCCAGTACCTATGTAATGCCAGGCACACAAAGTGGCACATACATCAGGCCCTAGCATGCCCAGACTCACTCTCTCTCCCTTAAATAAAATTTTTTTTCTTGGTTTTTCGAGGTAGGGTTTCACTGTAGCCCAGGCTGACCTGGAATTCACTACGCAGTCTCAGGGTGGCCTCAAACTCACAGCGATCCTCCTACCTCTGCCTCCCGAGTGCTGGGATTAAAGGCGTGCACCACCACGCCCGGCTTAAATAAAAGTTTTGTTTTTTTTTTTAAAAGATTGCCATGGGCATGAAAAATGACCTAGAGTCTGATTCACAGGCACTGCCCAACCTTGCTACCCTGGGCTCCTGAACCCCAGCTGCCCTGCACACACACCCAGGTCTCCACTCTGGTTCCATGTGTCAGGGTGGAGCCCGGGATTCTATGTCACCAATGTGCTCCTACGGTTAGAAGGCGGGGGCTCCCAAATCTCACCTGGGAAGCGATCCCACTTCTTGTCTTCCTCCGTTATGGAAAACGGTGTGGGTGGCATGACAACATATTCGGCTGTGCCAGAAATACGAGTGATTTCAGTTCATCTGGAAATACGCACCTGGAAAAGGAACTAATTCCCAGGCTCTGTCAAGGCACTTGGAAAGAATGAGAGGCCAAGAATTTCTCAGCAGTCACCTCTGCAGGTGGAGCAGCGGCTTCTAGGGCTGCCTGGCCTCTCGCTGACCCTTGCATCCAGCCCACAAGTTGCAGAGAAAGAGGCCTTTGGTAATTCAAAGTGAGCACACTCGGGGTTTGGTCAGCATCTCACCAGAAATGGACCTGTGCCCTTATAATGGGTCATGCCTCCACAGAGGAGTTATCAGGAATTAAAAGGGGGATTTGCTTTTGATTTTGAAAAGCAAACATGGTTTCAGAAGCAAAAGAAGTCTCTGGAATAAAAGAGCTAAGGGTGGAAGATCTTCCCAGCTTACTTTGCACTTCTAGTCCCATGGGAAGGAATCTCCTTCAAACATCTATTTCAGAGTTGCCCACAAATCCAGAGTCCCAGGTTCCTCCACACTCCCTCACCCTATCTTCTCTTCCTCATTCCAGAAAAATCTGTGGCAGCTCATGAGTGGCTAAGATGTATGAGTCACTGCTGCCAAGATACAAAGATGGAGTGCTGGGAGCCCAGGCCTCCTCCTACACTTTGTGGCAATCAGGACAGAAGCAAGCCGCACTCACCCAAAAATCCATTTTGTGTCTGACACCTGTCACCACCTTGCCTGTGTGAGTTGACCCACAGCCCTGTATCCGTGAAGATGGCACTGCCTGCAGAACAGTGCTGGCAGAAGATAAGATACTCTACAGAGGGACGCTTGTGCTCCTCTCTTAGGCTATTAGATTATTAAAAGAATGATCTCAGTCTGGAGAGATAACTTAGCAGTTAAGGCACTTGCCTGCAAAGCCTAAGGACTCATGTTTGACTCTCCGGGCCCCACATAAGCCAGATGCAGTGATGCAAGTGCACAATGTCACACATGCACACAAGGGGGCGCATGCGCCTGGAGTTTGATTGCAGTGGCTGGAGGCCCTGGCACATCCCCACCCCTCTCTCTTGCATTGAAAAAAAAAAAAAAAAGGCCAGTCTGTTGGCCTTGCCTCAAAAAAAAAAAAAAAAAAAAGAGTGATCTCCAAGGAATTGGAATTTCCACCAGAAACTCATGCTGGAGAGAGGAAAAAATTGAAGCCTGGTACCAGCCAGAGGGGGAACTTGTCTCCAAGAAGAGATTTCGTAACATTCTGACAACTTGTCAGACCAGCTTGCAGGAGAGCCTGGAGTGGAGACAGTAGTGACGGGTGGGACCTTACCTTGACCAGGACTACTTAGTTATGCACACCTCTTATCCTCTATTAAAACCTCAACCTGGGCTGGAGAGATGGCTTAGTGGTTAAGCGCTTGCCTGTGAAGCCTAAGGACCCCGGTTCGAGGCTCGATTCTCCAGGACCCACGTTAGCCAGATGCACAAGGGGGCACATGCGTCTGGAGTTCGTCTGCAGTGGCTGGAGGCCCTGGAGCGCCCATTCTCTCTCTCTCTCTCTCTCTCTCTCTCTCTCTCTCTGCCTCTTTCTGTCTCTGTCACTCTCAAATAAATAAATAAATGATGAACCAAAAAAAAATTTAAAAAAACCTCAAGCTGACGTCAGGACACTGACACTGAAGGTGGACTCAGGAGGGGGTGTCGCTGGACCTCTTTGTTCCTCTTCCCAGTGCGGCCGCATTGAATAAATCTTTCTGTGCTTGTCACTGTTAGTTTTGTCTTTAATTGACCAATTGAGGCCAGTTGGCATAATACAACTTGTTAGGGCCCAGGCTCTGACCCTAACAACACCAGGCAGTTGGCATTGTCTTGGAAGTGGACTTCAGGGACAGAACTCCACATTCCCAGGAGGGAGAACACACTTTCAGTGACAGGCTTTCTTACAAACACAACTTAATTTAGCCTGGCATAAATTTCAGCCTCATACGTCACTGCTCTCACATATGTATATGCAGAGGGAAAAATTCAAATGCCACAGCCACTTGGGATGGGTCAAGAAATCCTCATTTCCCACACTGGGCTGTAGGGAGTACCTCATCCTTGCCCCTTCCCTCCATCAGAAGCCTGTGTGATTTCAGAGATATTTCTGCAGGATCAGAAATGAGTCACCATTGCCAGACCCCAGGTTCCCTGTGGCCCTTAAAAGCAGCCTGACCTCAAAGGCACTCTGCCCATCGGGGTCCTTCCCTGTCCCAATGCATGGCAAGTGAGGGGCTTCCTGCCAGGCAGTTTCTCCATCCTGGCCAGAAAAGCAGCCACCGCCACTGGGGTGGCAGCAGGCCAGTCTTCCATCCCTGGGAAATGGTGAGGCTGCTCTCCAATCCTTACCTCTTCGCTGAGGATCATTTGCATTTCAAAGGAATCCTGGGCCAAATGCCACTAATTTCAGCCTTTAAGACCACCAATTTGAGACTGGTGACCAGGTCTGTAGGCCCAGCTACTCAGGGCCTGAGGCAGGAGTATCTCAAGTTCAAGGTTTGCCTGGGCAACTTTGTGAGAACCTGTCTCAAATAAAAAGTAATGAGATGTCTGGGGACATCACTTAGTGGTAGAACACTTGCCTAGCACATGAAATACTCTATACTCGGAACTGAGAAATAAATAAGTAAAGAGACCTCCATTTTTAAGGTTTGGGACTTGGAAAATACAGCCGCGTGTGTGTGTGTGTGTGCGTGCGCGCGTGCGTGCACGTGATTTCCTTAGACATATCCTTGCTAAGGGAGGGCCAGAACCTTATTTGCTGTTGGAACCATGGAGCCTATTAGGCACTCGGTAGGTGATGGAATAATTTTAATTGAATTGAATCGTAATGTCAATGAGCCAAGGATGCCATGGCCCTTGCCCGGGCTCTCCACATTAGGCTGTGAACTATGGGGGTTCAGGGGATAGCTGCTGGCAACTGCAAGAATTCATCCCAAATGCCCCCTTCCCACCAGTCAGAATCTGCCACTCCTTGAGTGATATCAAGTGACTCAGCACAGTCCAACCAGGGGCCAGATACTGAGCATACAGGATGTATACCAGCTCCATTCTATGGGGGAAGACTTGCTACAGACAAGGATCCTCCTTGGAAGAGCATGGAAGGCATCCTGGAAGACTTCCCAGAGGAGGCTCCAGCTGAGAAGAGTGGCTAGGCTAGCTATGCAAGGTGGAAGGAACCCTGCGGGGTTCTTTGTAAGTCTATAGGGTGATCTGGTACATGGGATTTGAAATGAGAAATTATTAACATACGGCTGCGTTCTTAAAAAGTTGAAGGCCTCAGTTTGCTCATGTGCAAAATGGGGAAAATAAACTCTGCCCCCTGGGTGCTTCTCATACACTGGCTTATTAAAACAGAGTCCTGGCTTCCTTGTTCTCTGTGCCACCCACACACAAACCTCAGTGTGGGTCTAAGATAGGACATTATCACCCTCCTCCTCACCTTGTACACACACAGAGGTCACACTCATAGGAAAGAGACGGGGTCGGCCTGTGAGCCCATAAAACACCATTTCAGTCACTGTTGTCCAATGCATATAAAAAACAAACCAGCTTCGTCCTTCACACACGGTTACTGCTCATAGGTCTAAGACTCCATTATGGCTTGTTTTTAGTTAGAGCCCACTTCTTGGTGGGGAGAGCTTGAGACAGGGCCTTGCTGTGTAGCCCTGGGTGGCCCGGCACTTGCTACTGGCCTCAAACTCCCAGTAATCCTCGTGTCTCAGCCTCCTGACTGTTAGAATTGTAAGCATGGGGGTCACTGCACCTGGCCCGGGGCCTCAGTTTGCTCATCTGCACGGGGTAATAAGCTCTGCCTCCTGGGTGATGCTCACACATTAGCTTATTAAAACAGAGTCCAGCTTGCTTCTTCAGTCTCCATCCCTGCACGAACAGAAGTGTTTCCAAGTGAGTGTTTATGTCTCCGCATTGGTTTCTGTGTCTGCCTCCCCCCAGCAGGGCTGTGAGCGCCTCCCAGTGCCTGGCAGCCCCCACCCAGACAGGGGAGTGATGGCAGAAGCAAGGCGAGAGGCAGAGCCACCGAAGTCCCCACGTGGCTGGCTGCAGTAGGTAGGTCAATGAGCTGGGGGGGGGGGACCCTGACGGCCTCGCCCCAGGCTGAGAACAGGCACTTGGAAGATCCGTAAGGATGAAATCCATCAAGAAGCCGCTTCTCAGCGCGGCTGCTCCCCACTTACGGCAGCCCTGGGAACAGTTCAGCTTCCTGGGCGCGTTAAGTACATGCTGCTTGACCACTCAACAAGTCCTTTATGACACTTCCAGACTCCCAGACCGGAATAATATTAATGAAAGTTTCATGCCCTGATAAATAGTTCATCAGGAACCAAGAGGACGATGGCTTCTCGTTCCTTTTAGATAGCAAGCCTGGATCCCCAAGGCTTCCTTCCAGCCTCCGGTCAGCCACCTAGTCAAGGAGGCCCACAGCCTCCCCACCCTGCTCTACCTCTCCAGCCCCCACCCCCGAGCCTATGCGGATCACGCAACAAGATACTCGCAGTCTCCAGGCTGTCTCCAGCCCGTCTCCCACATAGCCCAGAGTCTCCCTGAAGCTCTGCTAGGAACAGGTCATGTTATGACTTAGAAGCTTACGATGACTTCCATGGCTCCAGGGTCAAGTGCAAGTTCTTCAGCCTGACATTCAAGCTCTAGCCTAACTTTTTTCTTTATCTCCCACCACTCTGATTCCCACAGCCTTCCTTCTCACTAGCCTAGTAGGTTTCCAAATGGCAGGACCCATCCCGCTGGTGAGATGTCACACTAATGTAACAAGCTGAGCAGGAACTTTTAATGAGATAGCAGTGCAATCTACACAGGAAGTTTTCATTTCATAAAAATTCTGTCTTAAATTTCTGTGTGTATATGTGTGTGTGAGAGAGAGACTAAATGTATATATGAGAAAGAATGAGAGAAGTGGGAGAGAATAAGTGGAGTATAAAGAGAATGAGAAGGGTACAGGAGAAAGAATGAGAGAGGTGTGTGTGTGTGTGCGTGTGTGTGTGTGTGTGTGTGTGTGTGTGTGTGTAAGAGAGAGGGGGGAGTGATGTCTGGGATGATGTGAGCCAATGTATCACATTTTATTATTTTGGGTTTGTGTGCGGTGTGTGCGTATGCATGGGTAAGTATGCACATGTGTGCCAATAGAGGCCAGAGAACAACATCAGTTATCTTCTGCAGTTGTTGTCTACTTTACTTTTTTTTATATAAAGGAAATATTTTATTTATATTAAATTTTTGTTAATAGTTTTTCTTATCAGCCACATGCCATTTTATGAGAATTACTAAAATTCCATAATGCAATGCAGAATAAATTTTACATGTTTTTCATAATGTATAACCTATTAAGCTTTTTTTGCTTTATATATTTATTTATCTATATTAATTAGTTTTGTACTCAGTGAATACAGTCAAGTTGGTACCATTGTTAGGCTCATCCATGTCCTACCCCCTCCCCCTGGCCCCTCTCACTGAACCCAGAGCTCACAGATTTGGTTACACAAGCTAGCCAGAAATCCACAATGATTTCCTATCTCCACCTCCCCAGCACTGGGATTACAGATGTGCACCACCATGCCTGGATTTGACACAGGTGCTGCAGAATCAAACTCAGGTCCCCATACTTGTAAGGCAAGCACTTTACTCACTGGGCCATCTCCCCAGCCCTGTGTAACATTTTAAAATGCACATTTTAGCATGGATCCAATAAGAATGGTTTGAAAGCTGTCGCAGTCAGCTTTGCGTTGCTATCCGGTCCCGGCTGAATTCACTGCTCCTGTCTTGCACTCACGGCTCCCTCTTCTCACCTGATTCTACCCTTCCCCATAGCTTCCCTTTCCCCCAGCTGCATCCATTTGTCTAAGCCTTACACGTGCTTCCAGACGGTCTTAGCTGCTTCTCTCAGAAGCAGACCTTGATAAGATGTTTACGTGAGAAATGAGCCGCAAAGCACGGGTGAGACCATTGAGAAAAGAAACCTCAGCCAACCTGGGTTGCACACTTGGGCGGCCTCCTGTGATGGGTCCCAGGAGTCAGATCCCTCTGGGATATTCATGTGTGGACCCCTGCCAGTCACTGCTGCCGGACCTGCATATGGAAAGGGCCAGGACAGCATGGAAGGGCAGAGCGTGTGCCCAAGGAGTTGGGAGGGCGGCGACAGCTATACAAGGTGAAGACAAAGGTCATTTCCCACATGAAACCTGCCACTATACTCCACCATCTTCAGTGTATACGCACACACACACACACACACACACACACACTGCACCTGCCCTTATACTCCACCATCTTCAGTGTATACATACACACACATACACCCACACACTGCACCTGCCCTTATACTTCACCATCTTCAGTGTATAGGCACGTACACACACACACACACACACACTACACCTGCCCTTATACTCCACCATCCTCAGTACACACACACACACACACCTGCCCTTTTACTCCACCATCCTCAGTACACACACACATATATCACAGTTCTACTTGTGTGACGCATACTGTTTTCAGTGCTGGAATTCACTGATACAAAAATCTTAATAGACCCACATAACCCATTCTGCTTTACTAACTTTTATCTGTTGTCCTGAGTTGAAGCTCCTTTTAACAAAGTGTCTGTGTTTGTTTTTTCATTCGCTTCCACCAACAGGACCATGAACTCCTCAAGGGAATGATCAAATCAGCTCACTACCCATACACTCTTCTAGAAGCAGATCCATCTTTTCCTTGGGAATGGCTCTTGCTCCACCCTCATCCCATGGGAGCCAATGGCATCCCTGTGGCCATAATAAGTGGGACAGAGATAGTCACTGACCTCAACAGACTGCTGAGGCTCAATCTTTGGGCTTTTATTTTTGGTGTCAGGAAACAGAATTGCATTCTTGTTGACATTACTCAGAGCTGCTGGCTCTCAGCTGACCACCAAGAAGAGAGGCCCAGCCAACATGGAGGGAGAGAAAGTAAGGGGGCCAGGCTCTGGTGAAGAGGCCTGCTGCCTGAGTCTCTGGCCAGATTTCCCCAAAGCTTGGAGAGACCCCATTGTGATCCAGCTTCTTCCCCTGAAGTTAGCATCACCTGAGCTCCTATCACTCACACCCCAGGATACCACCCCAGACAGCCTGCTTTATACCTCTCCCTGAAAACAGGGAATGTGATCCTTCTGATCCTCTACACTTTATATCTCTCCCTGAGAATAGGACATGTGATCCTTCTGATCCTCTACACTTTATATCTCTCCCCAAGAACAGGACATGCGATCCTTCTGATCCTCTACACTTTATATCTTTCCCTGAGAACAGGACATGCGAGCCTTCTGATCCTCTACACTTTATATCTCTCCCTGAGAATAGGACATGTGATCCTTCTGATCCTCTACACTTCATATCTCTCCCCGAGAACAGGACATGCAATCCTTCTGATCCTCTACATTTTATATCTCTCCCTGAGAACAGGACATGCAATCCTTCTGATCCTCTACACTTCATATCTCTCCCTAAGAACAGGACATGTGATCCTTCTGATCCTCTACATTTTATATCTCTCCCTGAGAACAGGACATGTGATCCTTTTGATCCTCCTAACTTTATATCTCTCCCTGAGAACAGGACATGCGATCCTTCTGATCTTCCTAACTTCATATCTCTCACTGAGAACAGGACATGTGATCCTTCTGATCCTCTACACTTCATATCTCTCCCTGAGAACAGGACATGTGATCCTTCTGATCCTCTACACTTCATATCTCTCCCTGAGAACAGGACATGCAATCCTTCTGATCCTCTACACTTTATATCTCTCCCTGAGAACAGGACATGCGATCCTTCTGATCCTCTACACTTCATATCTCTCCCTGAGAACAGGACATGTGATCCTTCTGATCCTCTACACTTCATATCTCTCCCTGAGAACAGGACATGCGATCCTTCTGATCCTCTACACTTTATATCTCTCCCTGAGAACAGGACATGTGATCCTTCTGATCCTCTACACTTCATATCTCTCCCTGAGAACAGGACATGTGATCCTTCTGATCCTCTACACTTTATATCTCTCCCTGAGAACAGGACATGTGATCCTTCTGATCCTCTACACTTCATATCTCTCCCTGAGAACAGGACATGTGATCCTTCTGATCCTCTACACTTTATATCTCTCCCTGAGAACAGGACATGCGATCCTTCTGATCCTCTACACTTCATATCTCTCCCTGAGAACAGGACATGCGATCCTTCTGATCCTCTACATTTTATATCTCTCCCTGAGAACAGGACATGCGATCCTTCTGATCCTCTACACTTTATATCTCTCCCTGAGAACAGGACATGCGATCCTTCTGATCCTCTACACTTTATATCTCTCCCTGAGAACAGGACATGTGATCCTTCTGATCCTCTACACTTTATATCTCTCCCTGAGAACAGGACATGCGATCCTTCTGATCCTCTACATTTTATATCTCTCCCTGAGAACAGGACATGCGATCCTTCTGATCCTCTACACTTTATATCTCTCCCTGAGAACAGGACATGTGATCCTTCTGATCCTCTACACTTCATATCTCTCCCTGAGAACAGGACATGCGATCCTTCTGATCCTCTACACTTTATATCTCTCCCTAAGAACAGGACATGTGATCCTTCTGATCCTCTACATTTTATCTCTCTCCCTGAGAACAGGACATGCGATCCTTCTGATCCTCTACACTTTATCTCTCTCCCTAAGAACAGGACATGCGATCCTTCTGATCCTCTACACTTCATATCTCTCCCTGAGAACAGGACATGTGATCCTTCTGATCCTCTACACTTCATATCTCTCCCTGAGAACAGGACATGTGATACTTCTGATCCTCTACACTTTATATCTTTCCCTGAGAACAGGACATGTGATCCTTCTGATCCTCTACACTTTATATCTCTCCCTGAGAACAGGACATGTGATCCTTCTGATCCTCTACACTTCATATCTCTCACTGAGAACAGGACATGTGATCCTTCTGATCCTCTACACTTCATATCTCTCCCTGAGAACAGGATATGCGATACTTCTGAGCCTCTACACTGTCTGGAACTCAGCAGGGAAAAATAGGCTCAGAAAGAGGGGTGTGGCCAGGCATGGGGGTGCACGCCTTTTAATCCCAGCGCTAGGGAAGCAGAGGTAGGAGGATCACCGTGAGTTCGTGAGTTCGAGTCCACCCTGAGACTACTTAGTGAATTCCAGGTCAGCCAGGACTACAGTGAGACCCTACCTTGAAAAACACAACCACAAAAAAAAAAAAGAAGAAAAGAAAGAAAAGAAAGAGGAGTGTGGAGGGCATGCCACCCAATACATTTCCTAGGTCACCACAAGTTTTTGTTATTTTATTTTATTCTTTTTTACCATTGGCAGGAATAGAGCCACTGTCACTGTTCCAGTCTTGACCAGGACAGAGGCAACAGACAGTCCCATCCACACAGTGTGAGCAGTAGAGGGTGGAAAGGACTATTGTGTGAGAGGAGGCCAGCAACTGAAGCAGGTCTGCTTTGTCTGGGTCATTCTAAAAGGAGCCCTGGGTTCTAACACAGGGACCTTGGAACCCGTGAGCATATTAACCCAGATTCAGCACCAGAGAGGCTCTTCCTACAGGACGGTTCTCCAGGTGTTCCTGGGCTGACCCAGTTCTCCTCTCTTCCTCACTCACAGCTCTCAAGAATAACTGTAGAATGTGCTGAAATGCAGGATTCTAAGATAGAGAGGAGTTGGCAGAATAGCCAGGTTCTCTGGTCTTGAACCCAAAACCCAGCATGGCCTTCAACACTTTAATCTAACATGTCATCTTGCTCCAGGACACAAAACTGGGGTGAACTGCGTTTCTGGGGTTCCTAGCTGCAAAGAAGGTAAGGCATGCTCAAATGAGACTCCACCCATGTCCCACCATGGGAAGCTTTGCTAAGCTTTGGGAGAGTGATGGTGAGTCCTAGCCTTCTGTGGTCTCAGCTGCTTATCTGTATGCAACAACCCTATTTCATTTTTAAAATATTTTACATATTTATTTCTTTGAGAGAGAGAAACAGAGAGAGAATGGATGCGCCAGGGCCTCTAGCCACTGCAAACAAACTCAATGCGTGTGCCACTGTGTGCATCTGGCTTTATGTGGGTCCTGGGGAATCAAACCTGGGTCCTATGGTTTTGCAGGCAGGCACCTTAACTATTAAGCCAGCTCTCCAGCCCAACAACCCTATTCCTTGTAGCTTATATCTTCTTAACTGGGCAAGCAATAAAAATGGGCCAAGGCGTACCCAGCATGCAGCAGGCCTGTACCGCCCCTGGAAATAGAAGCTGGGCTGGTGCTCTTCTCACTGCACAAGACAAAGTGAGGACAGTCAAGTCCGCCCTGTCACCGTGGGGCTCCTGCAGTGAGAGGGCTCCCCTACACACTCCCCGCATACCTGCAGAGGCAGAACTCTTGTGGAAGGAACTCTTAGATTTCTTTAACATGTAAACCAAACACACAAATAGAGAGCCGTCTCTGTGGGCCACCGGCATCAGGACTCTCTCCACTATGAATTCTCCAATACTCAGGAGACTATCCCCCATCCTAACAATTCTCAAAGCCTCTGGGTATGTCAAAGCCATGTTGTAGCCCTGCCTTGGGTTAGCCATGGGGTGGGCAGGCAGCAACAGCTGGGTTCCTTGGGGAAGCTTTCTTCCTGTATCTAAACATTGGCTTACAGAACCTTAACTAACAACACCAGTGATAGAATTCACAACAGCAGATATGCTGGTAACATTGCCTGTGGCTTCCGGCATGCTGGACACTGCCCACATGCCTCTCACAGAACAGACCATCTAATCCTCACCAGCTCTAGGAGGTGATTTTACTCAATTTATAGCTGAAGAAAAGGAGGTGCGGGTGAGTCAATAACTCAAGCTGAGTATGGTAGCATGGGTCTGTAATCCTAGCGCTTGGAGGCAGGAGGATCAGGAGTTCAAGGTCAGTTTTGTCTCAAAAAAGAAAGAAGAAATGAAGAGCAAGGAAGGAAGAAATGAAGAGAGGGGGAAAGGGGAAAGAGGAAGGATAGAAGGAAGGGAGGGAGGTAGGTAGGGAGGAGGGCTGATAACTCCCCACTGAGGATAAAACTCAGCAGCTAGAGTGCTTACCAACTTGCATGAAACCCCTGGGTTAAATACCCAGCACTGTATAAGCCAGACAAGGCGGCACACTAAGAGGTAGAGGCAGAAGGATTAGATGTTCAAGGTTATCCTCAACTATATAGACCCCTGTGCAATGCAATACTTTCCCTGGGCAGAAACTGGGTCACACAACAGGTCTGGTACTGTATCCTCTGAAAAGCCTCTTAAGAGAGATTGGCCTGTGGCTGGCACCCGGAAACCTGGGTTTAAGAGTCCCCACCATTCCATGTAAGCGTAGCTGTGTCCACATTGTGCCGACAATGCAGTTTAATCAAAGCACCTGCTTTTCTTCTAGAAGGGTGGCATTTTGGAACGTGCCACCTGGTGAGTAGCCCCAACTTTGGATACTGGGTCTCTAATGAGCCTTCCCAGGAGAACATATGGGACGAGTATGGTCACAACTGATTGTTGGAAGCACTGAGCACGTCCTCTGTGACCCCACTGGGAAAGCTTTGCACCTGAACTCCTGAACCCCCTGCAGGAGCCTGTCCCGGGGCGGATTGTGCTTTGTGTTCTTTTGTGCCCATGAATACAGGTATGGGCACAAGCATATGCTCTGCTTGTGCTATTCTTGGCCCTGGAGAAGTATTAACTTACTGGGACATGCCTTGGGGACCCCAACACATCCTCAAATGTCCTAAAGCTAGTCGTATGTAGAATGTCATAGAAGCCTTGCTTTGATTTTTTTGTTTTTGCTCGTTTTATTTTTTTATGAGAGAGAGAGGGAGAATTGGCATGCCAGGGCCTCTAGCCAATGCAATCAAACTCCAGATGTGTGTGCCATTTTGTGTGCATGTGCAACCTTGTGCACTTGCGTCACCTTGTGCATCTGGCTTATGTGGGACCTGGAGAGTCGAACCTGGGTCCTTAGGCTTCACAGGCAAGTGCCTTAACCACTAAGCCATCTCTCCAACCCGGATTTTTGTTTTGTGGGTGTTTTTATTGTTTCATTTTTTTTTTCAGTGCTAATGACTGAACCCAGGGCCTCCCACATGCTTGGCAAGCACTTTCCCCGGACCTCTTTTTTTCTCTTTCCTTTCAGACAAGGTCTCACTAAGTTACCCAGGCAGGCCTTCAGCTTGCAACCCACCTACCTCAGCCTCCCAAGTAGCTGAATATAGGCCTGTGCCACCTCACCTGGCTGGTCAGCTGGTCTTGGGTGATGTTTTACTCAGAACCCTACTTACAAGTTCTGGACAATTCTCTCTCTGGTATGGCAAAGTGCCTTAAAGGGGTTTGCCAAGCACTGCGCTGGTACAGGGGCCAGAGCTGGCAGGGTTCCTTGGAAGACTGTCTTCAGAAGAGCTCTATGACACCAATCTTGGCCTCTTGGACATCAGAAATGGCCAGCAGCATTGCTTTACTTACTGGGAGACAGACTCAGGACTGTTTTGATCTTTTGAAGGATGAGAACCCAGGAATCACCCATGACCTGTCCCAGAAGGCAGTGCCAGGTACGGTGAGTGGGAGGGACAGGGAAGGCCTGTCCTCATGCAGTCTGAGTAAACACCTTTGGCGACAGGGTCTGCTTCCAAACGACTGGGTCAAACACAGGGGATGTACTGGGGGCACCAAGGATGAGAAAAGAACCAGACACAGGCCCTGTCTGTGGTGCCCACACCAAGAGGAGGGATTATGAAGAACTGGCTGCCCAGCATTGAGAATGCTGAAGAAGGCTGGGTGGCTGCCTCCTGAGCACCTCCGCTCCCCTCCCAGCATTTCGCACAGGATTCAGTCATAGGGACTCAACTACACCAGACACGCCTTCTCTCCAGCCCGCTGTCTTCCTTCCCCAACCTTCCTCTCTGCTCATCCCTTCCGCTCCTAAGAAGGTGCAGCCCAGGAAGGTGTCATGGGCTCTGGAAACAGATGGCCTCAGGGTTCATCCCAGCTCTACCCCATATGAGCTCAGGGATCCCGGCAAATTCCATAAACCCTCTCGGCCTCTCAGTTCCTTATGTATGAACAGCAAGGGCCTTAATGTTGCCGAAATCTGCACCTGACCCCAGGCTGGCACCAGCAGGTTGTGCCCTGTGCCCCGAATGCCGAGGGCCGGATGTAATACTTTTATGAATAGGGCCACCTACTTTCCCTCCTTGCTCCACCAGCAGGAGGGAGAATTAGGTTAATTACACTGAGAAGAAGCACCAGAGGGGAATAACATCTCCAATGGCATCTTTCGTTCACAAGTTAAATAAATGTAAAAGTTCTTGCCCAGATGCCGTTGGATATTTGACCTCTTTACCTTGGATGCATGAGGGTTAGTCACTGAAAAGATCCTAGTTCCTCATGCATGAGTTATCTTAGGAACGAATGATATTTTTACATGATCAATGGAAGCGTTCATTATCCAATGTTTAGGTTATGCTTTTTCCTCCTAGCAAATCCCCAGCAACAGGAAAGACCACTCCCAACAGTTGGATCCCCAAATTCAGGACTCTTCTCTACTCCCCCCCCTGCTTCTACCGTTAAGGGCATTCTCTGGCATGCTGGTAACTTGCAGAACATGCTTGCACCATTTCCAGCATTTTAAAGACACTTTTCTGGTTTTTGTTTACGTTTTTGGCCCTCGACATCACCTTTGTTCTTGCTGCTTCCCGGGGAGAGTGATAATGGTGAGAGCTTCAGAGCACCTCTCAGGACCAGGCTCTGCCACCAGGTGGCCTCCTCTGCCCCCTATCCAGGTCTCAGTTGCCTTCTCTGTAAGAAAAAGGGTTTGGACTCGATCTGGAGTTTAACTTAGCTTCATTACCATCATAATTAACTGAGATGCTCTGCAACATTCAGGTTTCTGGGCCCCACCCCAAAATACAGCTTTCTACCCTTGGGAATGAAGGCTTGAAGTTTGAATTTAGCAAGACATCCCACCCAGGGGCTCCATCTGATATCCAACCACATAGACCAGCCGGACTAGACTACCTCTAAGCTCCTACAAACGTTGATATTCTAACATCAAACAGACATCTAGCTATAATCTTAGCCATCCCTCAACTTCTAAGCATCTAAATTAATTCCCTTTTTCTGAAGTGTAACTCTTTAAATGGGCCATGTTGGCTTCAGTTTCTCTTCATTCACAGGCACCAACAGAAGGCAGAGAGAGAGAGAGAACCCAAAGGAAAGTCTACCTCCCAAAGGTCCATTAAAAAGTGATGGATGCCTCAGAATCCAGGTCAGTTTCAAAGGCAGCTCTCTCCAGATTCATCTTGCAGTGGCGAAAGGGCAGGGCTGGGGAGGTTTGATTTAAATCTCACTGATTTAACTCACCAGTCAGGAGGACTCAATTTGATCAATTTTTCTCCTACAAAAGATATGTTCTTTTTCCAGAAATATAACCTGAGTCCACAAGCCTCCTTTATAGTTCAGAGACAAATGTACCTTTCCTCTTTGTTAAAAAAAAAAAAAGTGATTTTTATTAGAATTCAAGCATGCTGGAAATTTAAAGCTGAAAGCCCTAGAGATCACAAGATGCCCTCCACCCCCACTCGGGTTCCACTGGATGGCTGACAGGCACAGAGACACCCACTCTCCAGACCCCTAAGAGCACCTTTCTTATCACACCCCACCACTAAACTCAGGCCTTTTCCGGGATCCCACAGCTTCAGAAGAATGTTGGAAAACGTTTTCATTTTCCTTTTATCCGAGACCACCTGGGGTAGAGGGGGGGACACACAGGCAGCAGCAAAGGAAGGAGATGCTGTGGTCCTGCTGCCTTGAGCCCAGGACTGAGGTTCTAGTCATTTCTACTTCAGACTCCCACTTTTAAGTGCAGTGACCACAGTAAAGTCTATTTGTGCCTACAAGAAAAACGGACTAAGACCCGTAGACAGGATTAGGGCTTGGATGTGTGGTGCACTCCAATTTCCTAAAGAGTATTGTGTTATTTCAAAACCATGAATAACCTTTACAGCCACAGAAACATAGGAAGCCCTTGGAAAAGGGTACCTGGCAGGGGGCGGGGGCGGGGTGATCAAGAAGACAAGGGTAGCCTTTTGCCTTACGTATTTCGGCTGGAACACACTACCACCCACTTTGGTTATTTTCTCCAGTAATGAGTATTCACACTACATTAACAAGACACAGGGCACATCTGGATTTTCCGACTTCAGAGAGCGGTCTGAGGAGGCCTTGCGCGTTAGCACCAGGGCACTCTGGGGCACGCCTCTCCTCGGGAAGCTCATCGGGAGTGGTCCTACAGCATCACATCTGTTGATGGAATTTCTCTTCTTTCCCCTTTTCTCCTTTCTTTTCCAGTTCTGGAGCCTGAATCCAGGGGCTTACACATGTTAGGTGAGCGCTCCACTGTGGAGCTCCATTCCCAGCTCTTTTTCCAAAATTTTATTTTGAAACAGAGTCTCACTTAGTAGCCCAGGCTGACCTCAAACTTGCAATGCTGCCTCAGCCTCTCAAGCAGCAGGGATGAAAGGAGAGCAGCGCCTCATGGCCACACCCAGTGATTGTTAATAAGATTCCCATTTCCGTTTCTCACTCATCACTCATTTCTCATATGCTCTGGTCCTGTCTCCCCAGTGATCAATCATGCCACCACTCCTTTCTTTCAACACAGTGCATCCCAACTTGAGAAGCAGTCTGGGTAGGGTAATAGCATCAGACTGCCTGGATAGATTCTGGTTCTGTCACTTAGTTACAGGATGACTGAAACTGAGTCTTTTATCTTCTCTTAACCTGTTTCTCCATCGTTAAAGTTGGCATTAAAAGACTAGCACTCAGGCTGGAGAGATGGCTTAGTGGTTAAAGCACATGCCTGTGACACCTAAGGACCCAGGTTCAACTCCCCAGAACCCACATAAGCCAGATGCACAAGGTGAAACATATGCACATGGTCACATGTACACACAAGGTGGCACACACCTCTGGACTTCAATTGCAGTGGCTAGAGGCCCTGGTGTGCCAATTCCTCTCTCTCATAAAAAAAAAAAAAAATCTAAAAAAGACTAGCACTCACTTTATAGGTCTATATTTTTTAACTACTTAGAATTATGCCTGGCACCAAATGAGTACAATATAACTGACAAATTTTAAAATACCGTTGTCAGCTCTAAAGTTAATGAGGTCATCAGCAAAATCCCAGATAGAGGGGAACACGACAGGACAAATGACCCAGTTTCATCAACAAATAAATTACAAGGAGGAAAAAAAAAGAAAAGAAAAGGAGGAGGGAGATGAAAGAGGAACTTTTAGATTAAAAGATGCTTACAGGAGATGATAACAGCATTACTCACAAAAGTCAAAAGGTAGACCCAACCAAGTGCTTCTTGACAAATGAATGAGAAGATGGGATGTGGCATCAAAACACAAGGCAATATTATCTGGCCTTACAAAGAAGGGAATTTTAATGCATGCTACAACATGGAGAAACTCTGAGGACCTTATGTTAATAAGGCAACCTCCATTTACAGATGGTCCCCAAAGTAGTCAAATTCATGGAGACAGAAAGTAGAATGGGAGTTTCTAGGACCTGGCAGTATGCAGAATGGGATGATAGTATTTAATTGGTACAGAATTTCAATTAGGAGTATTGGAGAAAGTTCTAGAAATGGATGGTGGTGATGGTGGCACAGCAATGTAAATGGGTTTAATGTCACTAAAATTCTACTCACTGAAATGACTAAAATGGTGCTTTTATGTTTGCATATTTTATCATCATTTTTAAAAGATGCTTAAGAGATGTATCAACTAACCTATAATGTGTGGCCCTAATCCAAAACCAAACTTAAAAATTTATTACATGTTTGAGACAACTGGAAATCTGAACCTTCCCTGGTTATATTATGAAATTAAAGAATTGATGTTGGTTTTTATGAGGTTTAATGATGGTTGTTCAAGTTCTTATCTTTCAGTGATACAAATGGGTATTCACAGACAAAACCATATCAGATATGAGACCAGCTTCAGAATCAAGTGTGTGCAGGAGTAGACAGCACAAGATTGATCACATCATTGGTAAAACTGGCTCATGGATACTTGGGGGGTGTTCCTTATACTATTCTGTCGGTTGTTTGGGAGTTTCCCTAATAAAATAAAGCTAAGCATTCTATTATCATAGCAGAAATTGCTGTTAAATGATGCATATTAACTCTGTTCTCAAAGGCCTAGCTCAATCCTGGCAGAACATTAATTTGATGACTATTTTCCAGTTTAGTCTGGTTAATTCTCATTTCCTCCAGTCTCAAGGCTTCAGGGCTTCCCTCCTCTTTCTGTTCTTGGCTCCAGGACAGACTCCCTCTGTACTGCTCATCATTTGAGGCATTTAAAGTGATAGCAAATCACCTCACCCTTGTAAAGGACATCCCAGCAGAAACTATCCCCATTTTAAACATGGAGACCCCAAGTCCCTGAGAGCCTAATGACTTGCTCAAGCATGCCATTAATAACATGCAGCAGAATAACTTCACTGTGGACCTATGGCCACACTTCTCTCCCACATCTCCTGGCAACCTATCTCTCACTCCCAGCCTCCTTCCTTCTCACACTCATTCCTTCCCACTCTCCTTTCAGCGTGAGTCAAGAGCTCATTTCTGGTTAGTCCTCCACAAAGTAAACAGGCTCCTGCTTTCCAGCCAGTGTTCACCAGGTCAGCATGAGTCTCACCCCCTTCGCAGCAGTGCATTTTGAGATGGTTGCTTCCCTCCAGCCCTGTGGGTTAGAAGGGCAGCCACTGTGTGCGCCGTGAGGCTTCTTTACCCTGTGCTGCCCAAGAATAAAGGTTCCCAACCCTGGCTGCCCTCAGAAACCCTCAGTGCAGGGACCAGAGACACTGACCAGAGCAGACAAGGATAGCCTCTGGCATGAAGCCTAAAACAATATCTGTTCAATTATGTATTTGGAGGGGCGTGCATGCCACGGTGTATGTGTGGAGATCAGAGGACAACTTCAAAGTATCTGTGCTCCACTTTCATGGAGACAAGGTCTCTTGCCACTGCAAGCGAACTGTTAGACTGCAAAGGAACCTCAGACTAGCTGGCCCTTGAGTTTAGGGCTCTCCTGGCTCTGCCTCCCACTGCCATATTCAGGATCACAGGTGCCTGTGCCCCTTTGCATCCAGCTTTACATGGATGCTGGGGAAGACTGAATTTAGGTCAGCAGACACTTTGTGAGTGCCTTTTACACTGAGCCATCTCCCCGGCCCCTGGTTTGAAGTTTTGTTAAATTTCCTAGCTAGTTCCAAAGTGCACCAAAATTATGGGTCACAACCTCAGAGATGGTGAATGAAACCCCCCTCATGACTGAGAGAAAATTAACACTGGCATAATTTTGACACATCAGTAGAATTAACATGCACATTGGCTGAAGAAGAGATTAAATGGGAGCATGATGTAAAGAAATCAACTTCCAAGGCTCCCAGGTGGAATTAGGTATTATGGCCTGACAGTCCCTTCTTCTATCCCAGCATTGACATAGAATGATCTCCAACTTCTCTTTCAGGAGCTGAATTCAGAATCCATCAAGAGAGGGTAAGGTTTTTCTGTCCCTGAGGCATTAGTGAAGCCTCTTCCTGATATGCCAAAGGGACCCCTCAAAAGCTTTCAGTGTCGAGGCACATGCGTGCACACACACACACACACACACACACTTCAAGCCTCCACACCTCTACATATCTCCTCAACATAGAAAACGTTAGCCATCCACATCATAAGTAGCTTTTTATCACATGAGAAGGAAGGGGATCTATGCCCACATAGCGTGGACCCTTAGCCCATGGTGACATTGAGCCTAACACTGACTCTATGCAGACGTCATGCTACATGCTGTTCTCTGCAATTTCTGTTCTTTATTTCCCCACCCGACAATGGCGTGGTGAGTCAGTATCTTTAGCCCTATCTCACCTTGGAACAAACTGAGGCTTAGAGAAAGTAAGTGACAAAGCTCACCAAAGACTCATCTAGGACTTACATTCTGGTCCCTGTACTGCTAAGGGGCACAGGCCTGCAGCCCAGCGGTAGGGGGCGCTCATGGCCCCACCCCCAGCAAGGACTTGGTGCTGCTATGGTGGACCTGATGAGAAGTAGAGTTGGGGACCCCATGGCATCCTTCCCTCCTCTAGCCTGTTAAGTCTCTGTTTTATGCATGAACTCTTTTGAGGGCCCATGTGGAGAGGAAGAAGAAGTATTCGCTTCGTCATCTTTCATTCACTCCACAATCAGAGTCCTTCCTATGTGCAGACAGTGGGACTCAAGAGCGCAGTAATCTGGAGCCTACGAGCGAGTAGGGAAACAAGCAAGCTGACAGATGCAGTGAAAAAGCACAGAGTCAGACACACGCAGAAAGCTGAGGTTGAGGGAGATGTCTCCAAGGAGGAGAGGTCAGACTGAGCTCGGAGGGATGTGTTGGGGTTAACTGGACTGGGCCGTGAGGAGAGGGAAGTGGCTTTGAGGAAAGAACTGTGAAAATTGTGTGAAGAGTTAACACATGTGGAGCTTCTGGTATTCACGGGAAGGGGCTGTAAACTTAGGTTTACAAAATCCTGGCTGTGGATGTTTATGGCAGCCAAAACCTGGAAGCCACCATGATATTTTTCAGCAGGTAAGTAGATAAATAAATAAATAAATAAATAATTGTGGCATATCCAGGCAGTGGAATGTTATTCACTGTTATAAAGGAATGAGCTGGGGTTGGAGGGATGGCTTAATGGTTAAGGCATTTGCCTGCAAAGCTAAAGGACCCAGGTTTGACTCTCTAGGACCCACGTTAGCCAGATGCACAAGGTGGCACATGCGTCTGGAGTTCATCTGCAGTGGCTGGAGGCCCTGGCATGCCCATTCTCTCTGTCTCTCTCTCTATCTATCTTTCTATAGCAAATAAATTTAAAAAAATTTTAAAGAATGAGCTGTATGGAAATCATTATGGAGGTTGCTCAAAAACTTAGGAAGAGAACTTACAATATGATCCAGCTACACTACTCCTTAGAATATGGCCCCAAGAATCTAAATCAACCTCCCACAGAGATGCCTACACATCCGTGCTTATTGCTGCACTGTTCATAGTGGATGAGATGTGAGATCAGCCTGGGGGTACATCAACAGATGAATGGGTAAAGGAAATGTGGTGTATGTACACAATGAAATCTTACTCAGCCATAAAGAAAAACAAAATTGTGATGCTCGCAGGAAAATGGACAAAACTGGAGACAATCATGTTAAGCAAAATAAGTCAGATTTGGGAAGACACACAGTACATGTTTTCTGTCATTGGTGGCATCTAGATTTATTTTTGAAAAGTAAGACACGTGGGCTGGAGAGATGGCTGAGTGGCTAAGTCACTTGCCTGCAAAGCCTAACAACCTGAGTTTGATTCCTCAATACCCACGTAAAGCTAGATGCACAGTAGTGCATGCATACAGAGTTCATTTGCAGTGACTAGAGGCCCTGGAATGCTCATTCTCTCTCTCTCTTTCTCCCTCCCTCTCTCTCTCTCTCTCTCTCTCTCTCTCTCTTCACTGTATATTTTTCTACTTATAAGTAATAAATAAGTGCAAAAAAGTAAGGAGTGAAAATAGAAGGGGTCTACTTGAGAAGATGACCAGAGGGAGATGTGGCAGGGGATGAGAAGGTAAAGGGGGAAGAATATGACCAGAAAACACAATGTACACATATGATGAGGGGCTGGGAAATGGCTCAGCAGTTAAAGGTGCTTGCTTGCAAAGTCTGCCAAGCCTGGGTTCAATTCCTCAGCCACCCACTTAAAGCTAACAGGCATGTGTTTGCAGTGGCAAGAGACTCTGGCACACCTACACACACACAAATAAATAATTTTTAAGTGAAACCCATTATTCTATACAATGAGTATACATTAATTTTTAAAAAAAAAAAAGATAATCACAATGAGCCTTGTAATAGTTTGAATGGATGTCCCTCAATAGATTCAGGAGTATATTAAGGCTTGTTAGGGAGATCACCAGCCACCTGACTGGAGGAGGCATTACTGTGGGTGGATTCTGGGGTCCCACCCTTAGGTATCACTAGGGAAGGACCTGAATTCCAGCCTAAGGAATGCACAGTACTTGAGTTCTGCCTGGGTTCCCTGCTGTTTGCCTATGGTTTTTTGCTCTTGCTTTTGGTGGGTTTTCTCTTTATCGTCATTATGAAACTTCCCTTAGATCTATAAGCTTCAAGTAAATACAGTTCTTCCCATAAATTGTGTCTGGTTTGGAAGTTCATCCCTGCAACATGTAGCTGAGCTGACTACAACAGGCCTATCGTAGTCAGCTCTATGTTGCTGAGACAAGCATCAGACACAGTTCATAGGAGGAACTGGTTTGTTTCAGGCCTATAAGATCTATCAATGGTGGAAGAAGCTGTTCACCTCCACAGATACAAACACAGAGAAACAGCTGCAACAAAGAGAGCACCAACACCAGCAGACAGCGGCAACCCCTGCCACAGCTCAAACTGCTCTCCCTGTCTTTGGGCTAGAATTCAGGTCCTCCCCCAGTTACATGCCCCACTGTAGCAGAATCTGCTTGCTAGGGGCTGAAGTTGTAACCTCAATGTTAATAAAATACGTGAGTCTATAGGGCCATGTTGCAGTCAGGTTCGCATTACTGGCAGAAATCACCCAGCCAAGAGCAACTTGTGGCGAAAAAAGGTTTATTTTGGCTTATAGAGTTGAAGGGAAGCTCCACGATGCCAGGGGAAATGATGGCATAAGCAGAGGGTGGACATCACCTCCTGGCCAACATCAGGCAGACAACAGCAACAGGAGAGTGTGACTAACACTGGAAAGGGGAAACTGGCTATAACACCCATAGCCCCGCCCCCAACAATACACTGCCTCCAAGATGTGTTAATTCCAAATCTGCATCAGCAGAGAACCTAGCATTCAGAACACCTAAGTTTATGGGGACACCTGAATCAAACGACCATAGGCCATACATTTAAACTACTACAGGGCCTGTAATCACATCTACTCAGGAGGCTGAGGCAAGAAGCTGATAAGTTCAAAGCCTGCTTGAACTACAGAGTGAGTACAAAGGCCAGTCTGGTCAACTTAGTAAGATTTTGTTTCAAAATTAAACAGAGGGGCCTGGAGAGATGACTTAGCAGTTAAGGCATTTGCCTGTGAAGTCTAAGGACCCTAGTTCGATTCTCCAGGTCCCATGACAGCCAGGTAGATGCACAAGGTGGTACATACATTCTTGAGTTGATTTGCAATGGCTAGAGACCCTGGCGCACCTATTCTCCCTCTCTCTCTCCCTCTCTCCCCCTTTCTCCCCTTTTCTTTCTATCTCAAATAAAAATAAATTTTTAAAAAGTTAAAAAGAGCTGGTGATGGAGCTCAGTGGTAAAGCGGTTGCCTAACAAGTGCAGGTCCTGGGTTCAATCCTCAGTACTGAAAAATAACGATAAAAACGAGTCATCAAGCCATGGACAAACACAACACTTAAGAGAAGACTTTCGGGTGCCAGCTTTGCCATTAAGGATGCCAGCCTAAAGGCCTGTCTGTGTTTAATTCCAGCAGTGATTTTCCAAAATAGGCTAAACTCTGGAGAAAGTGGACAGTCAGGGGGCCAGGGTTGACAGGGGTGAAGTGGACCCCAAGGAACAGCTAGTAAATGTCCTAGAGCTTACCCAAGCCCATAGCATATAGAGTGGCGAGAGCGACCCCGGGTGCTGACTATGCGTACTGGGTACAAAAGAAGTGCAGGCTATTTGTAACCAATGTGCCATTCTGGTGTGGGATAGTGAAAGTGAGGGAGGCTGACTAGGAGAGGCAGGTCCTTGGCCATGTAGCTGCTCTAAAAAAAAAAAAAAAAAAAGTAGGTCTTTAATTAAAAAAAAAAAAAGTTAGAGGGCTGGAAGGATGACTTAGCAGTTAACACACTTGCCTGCAAAGCCAAAGGACCCATGTTCTATTCCTCAGGACCCATGTAAGCCAGATGCACAAGGTAGTGCATATGTCTGGAGTTTGTTTTCAGTGGTTGGAGGCCCTGGTGCCCAGTCTCTCTCTATCTCCCCCACACACACTCTCTCTCTGTTTGCTTCTTTCCCTCTATCTCTCTCTCTCTCTTTCTCTCTCAAATAAATAAATTAAAAAAAATAGGGCTGGAGAGATGGCTTAGCACTTAAGCACTTGCCTGTGAAGCCTAGGGACCCCAGTTCGAAGCTCAATTCCCCAGGACCCACATAAGCCAGATGCACAAGGTGGCGTATGCATCTGGAGTTCATTTGCAGAGGCTGAAGGCCCTGGCGTGCCCAGAGAATGGTCTCTCTCTATCTATCTGCCTTTCTCTCTCTCTGTCTTTCGCTCTCAAATAAATAAATAAAAATAAACAAAAAAAATAGTTAGAAGCGAGGACTTAAGAGAACAGAGGACCCAAGGAAGAGGTAAGAGTGGTGACATCCATGCAGGGCCCAGACCAAGGTGTTGAAGGTTTTGATCTCTATTCTAAGGGTCGTGTGAAGCCACTGTGGGTCCTGCGCAATGGGCTGCTCACTGAGTTCGGTTCTAAAACACCAGTCAGTCGAGGTGGGGCATGGATGCAGAAGGGTAGTGGGAAACTGAGGCAGCCACCAAAGGTCTGGGTGGCAGTGGACTAGGCAGGAAGTGGCAGAGTCAAGGACACGGGCAGGGAGACACAGGATGGCTACCACAGGGAGAGGAATAGAGTTTGTCCTCTAGGCTTCTGGCTTGCAGAAACACATGGATGACATGGACGTAGACAGGAAGGGAGTATTCTAAGGAAGTGCAGAAACTACAGCAACCTTACCGACAAGTGTCATCCACAGGCAAAGCCCAGCCTGGAATTGCTGTCTTATTAAAGGAGCCTAGAAACAGTCAAGCTAATATTTTGAGGAATAAGTGGGCAAGTACTTCAACCTTTAATTTACATGTCACTGGTTTCAAAACACATTTTAGAACCTTCCTATAATCTTACTGGGTTTCCGTACACTGACATTGTAACACCCAAATTATTTCTGATCTAAAAATAATTACCCAGTATGTTGCTTTGCCTAAAAAAAAAATGTTGCGAGGAATTATTGGCAAGGAATATTTCTCCATTGCCAATGCAGAGTGAGCCAACTGCCAGTTGTGCCTTCTGTACTCACCCCACCCATTGTTAGGGTACCCGCGGGAGGATGGCCACGCCGTCAGAACTGCTGGGCCAAAGCAGGAGGGCAGAGGTGTGTGGCATGACTATATGGCATGACCTGCAGCAAGTCCACACAAGGAGTCAGGTCACAAGGTCTGTGAGCAGACAGCTGCAGAAGAGCACAGGCAGGAGTGAGGCAGGTCTTGCTCTGGACTGGAGAGCGCAAATTGGTGCCTCTTTGCATATTCAACCTTATAATATATATACATATATGTATATATATTTGATTTTTGATTTTTCAAGGCAGGGTCTCGCTCTACCCCAGATTGACCTGGAATTCACTATGCAGTCTCAGGATGACCTCAAACTCATAGCGATCCTACCTCTGCCTCCCAAGTGCTGGGATTAAAGGTGCATACCATCATGCCTGGTTCTCAGAATATATTTCTTCTTTTTTAAGTTTTTTTACACAAACAAATAATTTATTTATGAGAGAGAGAGAGGAGGAGTGAGAGAGAGAGAAAGAAAGAATGGGCACACCAGGGCCTCTAGCCCTGTAAATGAACTCCAGACACATGTGCCACCTTGTACATCTGGCTTACATGGATCCTGAGGTTCAACTGAACCTGGGTCCTTTGGCTCTGCAGGCAAGTGCCTTCACCGCTAAGCCATCTCCCCAGCCCAGAATGTATTTCATCCGACCCACACAGTGGTGTTAAAAACAAACAAACAAAAACTAACTCAGCCAACTTAAAAAAAAAAAAATCCTGGCTTCTGTTGAAAAGTCAGTAGAGCTGGCCAAAGTAGGTCGCCTTCCCCTGTGTTAAGGCTCAGCTAAAGCTGTTCCCTTTTGGGTAGGAAAAGCTGAGACCCACCCCCCCCCCAGTACCACAACTCCCCATCTTTACGGTTTCACCCACTCTGTCAGCTGAGATGCATCAATTAACAGAGCTAGTTTGCTTATGGTGAACAAACAGTTCTCTCTACCCATGTCTCTATTAGTAGAAAAACACAACACAAACAGAGACTGTACGTTCCCAAGAAAAATGGAGATAACATATTTTTGGGGGTTGCGTACATGTGGTGTGTGTCTGAGTACATGCACGTGTACGTGTGTGTGTGTGTATGTGTGTGTGTGTGCATGCGCACTCATGTGGGGAGGGAGTCCAGTGGTTGACGTGTGTTTCCTGGTGCTCTCTCTCTCCCTTCTGTGTTGGGGCAGGCTCACTCGCTCGAGCTTGGAGCTCACCATCCAGTTCATCTAACTAGCCAGCCGAGGGCTGGGATTACTGGTGACCACCATGTCTATCCAGCATTTACTAGTGTTCTGGGGACGTGCTTTATCCACTGAGCCATCTCCCCAGCCTCGGAATGTATTTCTAATGGCATTAAAACCTATTGGAACTGATGTCATACATAAAAAGTGTGTCAGTTTCCCTCCTGCCGGCCCTCTGCATGTATTTGTATGATCTGCCCACCCCTGCTGGCCCCAGTGCTTGGGGTTCGTAAGCTCTCAAGGCCTGTAGCCTCACAGGTCCAGGATTTAGATAGAAGGGACCCAGTTTAGGGCAGAGGGATAAGAAAGTGGCATGGTCACAACAAAGGCCCTTGTTTAGTTCTTGGAAACAGGATGCAATGTGAGGGCCAACCGGCAGAATCAATGGTGATGTCCTCTGATGGTAACGGTCACCAACACCCGACGGTGCTGAACACCCTGCAGAGTGCTCTACGCACACTGTTTTAAGATAGCCCTTCAATGAGAGATGCGAGGCTCAGATTAGTTCAGTCATTCACTGGACAAAGTCAGGTTCAAAGGCCAAGACTCCAAGTCTACCACCAACTGTGGTTTCCACCAGAGATACGTATGAGAATCAAGGAGATAGTTCAGACTCACAGGCCTGGGGCTCCTCTACCAGGACTGAGTAAGAGCCCCTGGGCGCTGCAAACGCCTAGCCTCTGGTGAGAAGCACTGTGTCACCCCTCACCTCTAGATGAGTGAGCGCTACAGTGACCAAGCTTGCACAGGTATGAGGTCACTGCTCATGCAGACAAGTGTTACTCCAATCCATCACCCTGACAACCCTCTGAAGGCTGAGCCAGCATCTGTCACACATGAAGAAACAGCCCTTATTCAAGGTGGCATCCTAAAAGATGGCTCTTCTGTTGAACCCAGCGATGTTATCCTTCAGTGCTGGGCTTTCTCGAGGGCTGCCCACAAAGAACACTTTGTTCAGTTGGAGAAAGTGCTGGATGGGGCAGGGGGACAACATGAACCTCGTGAAGGTTCATGGGGTAATAGTTGTAGCCCATTTGGTCACAAGCCATATCACTACAAGTTTTAAGACTTCACCTCATTTAACCAGAAGACCAAACATGGACTCAAGCAAGAAAGAGAAAGTAGACTGGGGCTCTGGGCAGTATAAGTTTCAAAAGACTTTCCCTGTGAGAACTACTTTCCACACATTCATACCCAACTTATTCTTTCTCTGGGAAAAATACTTGAAGTCTGACCCTATAAAAAAAATTCACGGAGCCGGGCATGGTGGCGCACGCCTTTAATCCCAGCACTCGGGAGGCAGAGGTAGGAGGATTGCTGTGAGTTCGAGGCCACCCTGAGACTCCATAGTGACTTCCAGGTCAGCCTGGGCTACAGTGAGACCCTACATCAAAAAACCAAAAAAAAAAAAAAATTCACTTTATGGGCTGTAGAGATGGCTTAGCAGTTAAGGCACTTGCCTGCAAAGTCTAAGGAGCCATGTTCGACCCTCCAGGACCCACATAAGCCAGATGCACAAGGTGACAAAAGCACGCAAGGTCGCATATGCGCACAAGATGGCACACGCATCTGAGTGGCTGGAGGACCTGGAGTGCCAATTCTCCCTCTCTCTTTCACTAAAAAAAAGAGAAAGAGAAAGAAATCACTTTATAAAGCTATGGCAGTAATAATATCTCAACTTTTAAAAAGCTGCCCTATTGGGCTGGAGAGATGGCTTAGTGGTTAAGTGCTTGCCTGTGAAGTCTAAGGACCCCGGTTCGAGGCTCGATTCCCCAGGACCCACATTAGCCAGATGCACAACGGGGTGCACGCTTCTGGAGTTCGTTTGCAGTGGCTTGAGGCCCTGCAGCGCCCATTCTCTCTCTCTCTCTCTCTGCCTCTTTCTCTCTCTGTCTCTCTCTCTCAAATAAATAAATAAACAAACAAAAATTTTTTTAAAGCTGCCCTATTCTCCATGAAAATAGATCTTTTAGAATTTAAGGATCATGAAACGGGCTTTGTATGGATATATTTTTGCTTTGGCTACTAGGAAACTCTAAATTTTCTGATTTACTTTTTTGCAGTTATTCAAAACTCCTGGATACATTTCTCTGTACTTAGGTCATTACTCTATTTTAAAAAAGTATTTTCAAATTTTTATTTATCTGCATGTGTGGATGAGTGCACCTGTGGAAGTCAGAGGACAGCCTCAAAGTGGCTATGCTCTTCTTCATTGAGACAGGGTCTGTTGCCACTGCAGATGAATATGTGGCTAGCTGACCTGTCTAGCTTTGGATTCTCCTGGCTCTGCCTCCCATTGTCGCAAGTGTACTGGAGTCACAGGGGCATGGGCCACTTTACGTGTGTTCAGCTTTACGTGGGTGCTGGGTAAGATGGAACTCAGACTGTCAGGCTTTGCAAGTAAGCACCATTTCCCCAGGCCCGCCTCTTCATTTTATGATTATCCTTTTGGTACCTTAAAAAATTCTACATTGATTTGCTCATTTTAAAGCTTTATACTGTGAGAATGTTTATAACTTTGTGTTTATGTTACATTTTAACACTGTTTTATCGCTACAAACATTTACAGATCAGCAAACTTTCTGCAAAGGCCCAGATAGTAAATATTCTATCCTTTGCAAAACATATAGTGTCTATTTTTTTAACCACCTCCCAAAATTGGTAAACCCACTCTTAACTTGCAAGAAGAAAAACAGGTGCTGTAGGTTGCTGGTGTGTTATAAAGACTGAAAATCATATTATACTGAACTGCAACTTACCAGAAATAACCACTATTAAAATTATGGTGCATTTTCTTTGAGACATTTCTATATAAATACTTACAATGAAAATCTAAATTCAATTATTTACGCTATTTTGTGACTTGCCTTTTCCATTTAATAGCTGACTAATAATTTTCTATACCCAAAGTAGATACAAAAGGTATCATATAAATATCATATATATCAATATTTATGCAATGATCCTTTCTCTGTCAACATGTACAATATTCTAAATAGAAAGCACTCCAACAAAGTCCTAGAAACAAATTTTCTAGATTGAAACATGCATATTTTAAAGTCATCTGATCGCCCTCTAAAAAATAATGCCAACGTACAGAACACAACCATCAGCAGGATGAAAATATGTATTTCCTTAACTCTCACTAACAATGGGAGTTGCCATCTTTTATTTTTAGCAATCTGATCTGCAAAATGGTATTTTATTGCTCTGTTTTGATTTCTTTGGTGCCGTGTGTGTGTGTGTGTGTGTGTGTGTGTGTGTGTGTGTGTATCACCTAGGGAAAAAATGCATACACACACACAAAGAGAGAGAGATAAATATTTGTACCTAGGTTATTATTTTCATTTTTATTATTTATTATTTATTTATTTAGAGAGAGGAGAGAGAGAGAAAATGGGCACACCAGGGCCTCCAGCCACTGCAAACGAACTCCAGACGCTTGTGCCTTCCTTGTGCATCTGACTTAGGTGGGCCCTGGAGAGTTGAACCAGATCCTTTGGCTTTGCAGGCAAGCCCATTAACTGCTAAGCCATCTCTCCAGCCCTTGTACCTAGGTTATTTTAAACTGCATTTATGGTCAACTGTTCAAAGTATGCTAGAACCCTATTGCTGCTCTAACAATCTCTCCAGATTCAGTGGATGACTGTCATTCTGGAAGCCAGGAGTCCAGGTCACGGTGGTGGCAGGGCAGGTTCCTTTGAGAACCTCTGCAGTGGGTCACTTGCTGTGTAAGCTTCTAGGAGCTGCCTGTGTTTCTTGGCTCACAGTCCCTTCCCTGCATCAAATTCCACCCTCACATCTTCCATGACTTTCTCTGAACTCCTGTATCCCTCCTATAAGGACGCTGTGGTGACACTGAGCCACCTAGATGATCCAAGATACCTTCCGCAACTCACGATTCAGAATTAATCACAACTTCCAGGCCCTTTGAGCCATGTAAGGTAGCATTTCGAGGTTCCAGAAACTGGGCTTATTGACATTTTAGGGGGCGTTCCTTATTAAGGTTACACAATAGAACGTGAGTACTTTGCTCGTTGGCATGCTCATTCTTATTTGTCCCTTTGTGCGATAAATATGTGACTGTCATAAGCTATAGTGCAGGGCAGATCTCCATCATGACAAGGCACTCATCCACTAGTTGCTACTGCAGGCTCACAGGTGAGTCTCACTCCAGAAATGCCCTGGGCTGAAGGGGCAGGCTTGCAGCAGCCTGCCAGGGCGGAAGCACCGAGACCTGGCTGACCCTTGCCTTGATTCAGGCTAACCCTGGAGCTCAGGGTCTTATGCTGTCCAGCTGGCTTCCCTCGTCCTTTTACAGGTGTGATTCTGACAGCCTTGGGCAGGAGAGATCCCTGCACACAATGCCCAGAGTCTTACTGTCTCAGGGAACACAGTCTGTGGAGCTGGCTTCAGAAGCAGAATCTCGTGGGAGACTTTAGAGCTGGCACTGGGAACCCATCACTGGTAGCGGTGGAGTGCTCACATGGCACGCTGATTTAATGACATCAGAACAGCTTCCACCGTGGCTATGGGCCTGGGTGGGACAGAAACAGCTACAGTGGAGGTTTAAGAGAAACAGCACTACAAGGACCTGGGACTCAGATCACTGGTACCGGCTTCAATCGGAGTGCTACAGAAATATGGGAAGAACTGAGTATGATTAACCGTCAACTGACGAGAAGTGTTCCTGGAATGCCGGCCCTATGGTGGCAGAGACAAATGAGAGTTTGAGGCCAGCCTGGGCTACATAGAGAGTTCAAAGCCAGCTGGAGCTGTAGAGTGAGACGTCATCTCAAAAAACCAAGGGCAGGGCTTAGTGGTTAAGGTGCTTGCCTGCAAAGCCAAAGGACCCAGGTTCAATTCCAAAGAACCCACATAAGGCAGATGCGCAAGGTGGCACATGCATCTGGAGTTCGTTTGCAGTGGCTGAAAGCCCTGGTGTACCTATTCTCTTTCTCTCCCTCTCAAATAAATAAATTTTTTAAAACTTAAAAAAAAAAAAAAAACAAGGGCAGGTAGCATAGCTAACTGGCCAAGCACTTGTCCAGTATGTCCAAGATCCTGGGTTCTATTGAAAAAAAATATTACAGAAAAGAAAAAGAGTTGTGACTGTCAGAGGCCCATCTTGGTAGGATGCAAAGACTCATATGAAGAAGGCAGGAAAGCAGAGGGTCAGAGCCAGAAAAATCTTTTAAAAGCAGCAAACTCCAGAGAAGGGTGGATTCTCAACTCTGAGAACACCACCGCACTGAACTCGTGGCACTTACCACGGAAGGGGACTTTCAATGGAGACACGGGGTTCATGGAGTCTTAAAAAGCTTTGGATTCTCAGATCCCCTGTACCCTTCTGGCTGGCAGTAGTGACCCACTCCTCCCTATTCAAGACCTATGCTATATTCTGTTAAAGATAAATGCAGAGACCATACCAAACATGCCCAGCCCAGCATCAACCCTCCTACTTTCTTTCTTGACCATCAGACTGGAATCAAATCACACAGAGCTCAGACAGGGGCAAAGCTGGAGACACAGCCAAGAAGTAGTCCAGAAGTCACCAGGGATGAGTATGAGCTGGATCCAGGGAGTGGTCAAGGGGGTGAAACATAAAGCTGGTGATGGATCATGGAGTGAAGTAGAATGCTCCAATGAACTCGCGACCAAAGATGTTTCCACAGCGACTCTTACACTGAGCGAAGTGGGAATTACAGAACCATCAGAACAAAAGTGGAGGATGGGGGTCACAGGGCTCAGGGACTTACACGCAGCAGGAAGGAGAGCACACAGGGTGAGGCTGGGGCGGGGGACTATGGGCATTGGCACCACTCAGCCACTTCACGTGAATTCCTCTTCTCAGGCCAGTCTGACAGCAGAAAACACTGTTGCAGAACCAGGGTCCATGACTACAAAGGGGGTGATTGGAGCCCAAATAATCAGAGGCCCAAAAGCAGTCAGGGCCTTGTAACCAGTGGTCTAGAAAAATGTTCAACAGGACACCATGTTCTTTGGGGAAATCAAGTTGGGCAGCAAACAGGACTAGGGCTCAACTTACACAGGCAAGGAAGGACCGAGAAATCACCAGTGGGAGTGATAGCCATCACAGTGCGGGAAGCCATGTGGAAGCTTCTGGAATTGCTTCTCTTACCCGAAGAGTAACTCAAGAGCAATATGACAGCCTGCTAGGAGAATGAAAAGAATGGTAGAAAGATACAATAATAAAGGGCCAGTGGTGTCCAACATATTCCTGTTTGTTTATTGGTTGGTTTAGTTGTGTGCACATGCAGTGTGTGCAAGTATGTGTGTTTATGAAGGCCAAAGGACAACCTCGGGTGTTGTTCCTCAGTCACCGTCAACTCTTTTTGAGTCTGAGTTTCTCTCTGACTTCGAGTTCACCAAGCAGACTAGACCAGCTAGCCAGCGAGCCCCAGAGATGTGCCTCCCGGGCGCTGGAATCACATGTGTGTGCCACTATGCCTAGCTTCTTTTACTGTGGATTCTGGGCAAATAATTCAGGTCCTCATGCTTACATGGTAAGCACTTTACCAACTGAGCTATCTCTCTGGTACTCCCACTTAAGTCCCCAGTCTTTCTCCCGCAATAATTACAGACTGATAGGTGGCAGGCAGTTGCTATAAACTCAACCAAACAACAGCCCCATCACAGGACTATGGCAGGGCAACATCCTTGCTAGGCTGGATTAAAGACCTTAGATACTTGGCATGTGGCCACCAAGCCGGGAAATCCATCCTCTTCCCTGGCAGGAGGAAGAAGTGTTGAGAGCTATCTGCAGTCAGGTGCAGTGCAAGGTATCATGCATGCATGGTCCTCACCTGGGACTGTGTTGATTCTCCTACCTTCCCTCTGTGACAGTCTGAGGAGACCTGACAGCTTGGGCATTGCACACACATCACATTGTTTTGCTACCTCATGAACATCATGTTGGCGGGGCCAGTTGAACAAGACAGGAGAGTACACCTGGCAAGGCACACGCTCTTCAGAGAGAACTAGACAGGATCCCCGAAGACTTAGGGGCCTACCACAGAAGTGAACTGTTTGGGGAACCAATGAGACAGGCCAAGAAGGTCTCTCCAAAGCAAAGCACTCATTATGCATCTTGTGCCTCCCAGCCCTGGCAGCTCCTTGGAGTTCCCAAAGCAGCACTTTCCACACTAGAGAGGGCTTCAGCAACCAGCTTGCTGACGTGGGATGTCACCAGCTGTGAATGGACCCTGGGGCAGGGAGGGTCTGCAGCAGGTCTGGACTGTAGCCCGAGCGGTGCTGACTACTCAGTCACATGACCCGGCAGGTCCAGAGCATTACCAGGAGCCGGTGGGAGAGACACACAGCATGCAGATTGTGTCAAGAACGACTAGGGAGAACCATAACACAGACCCCAGGGTTCTGGAGCGAAGCCATGCCATCTGCGGTGGAGAACGATGCAACGTTCTGAATGTAGCACTTGATGTGCCCGTGAGCCCTGGTGGAGACAGCGTGTGGCCTCCCACTCACTGGGGCTGCTGGAGCACCTCTCCCGCAGCTGAGCATCCACCCTGCTGGCAACCCAGGCCAGAGCTGAGCCCCACCCAGCACTGAGCCACGCGGAGTCCAGCCAGTCTCCAGGAGGTACGTTGATCCCATGGGACGCCTTCGAGCTCAGAAGACAGATGACCTACCTTGACAGTAACTGACTCATGTTCTAGGTTTGGGTTGACCTGTCCTGTCCCAGGCCCTTAACCAGCCAACCAACCATCTGGGGGCTACATAGTACTTGCTTATGGGCTTAGGACCCTTTGTGCTATCAACTCAGGGAGGTATAGCGGGGGCCAAGGGACAATAGAACTGACCAGTCCTGTCACAGCCTGATGTAGACACAGAATGGCCTTTTGCAGATACAGGAGAAGGAGCAGCTCAGTGGTGAGCACAGGCAGGGTGGGGTCCCATGTCCCAAGGCAGCAGCCAATGAATCTAGAGGAGGAACGTCAGCAAACCATCACTGCGTGCGCCATATCCCCACGTGTGAAAGGCTCTCCTGGCCACAGAGCCCTCTGTGACTTCCACAAAGACATCTTGTGTACCGCTGCGGCAGTTCAAGCACGTGGCCTGCTCCACCCACCCTCTCTCTCTCCCTTACAGGAGTTGTTCCAGAAAACACCTTGGCCACGTAGCCTCCTGCTTGCACATCTCTCTCTGCTTGGATTATTTCCCAAGAAACCTGACCACGACACCTGTGTTGTACATATTTACCCTGGACTTGTTTAAAACTACCACGGATGTTGCCGGCTCCATCTGATCACCAGCCACCGATGGCTCACAACTGGTTCTCTTTCTGGAACTTGCCCTTGGTCTCAAGGAACTGCTTCATGCCAAAGGGCACCCCATAGTGACTGGCTGGCTGGTACAGGGATAGAGAAGGCCAGCCCCATCACCCCAGTTGATACAGTGCTGAAGAGCTCCCCCAGCTCAAGGCTATCCCTGGGCGTTGCTGCAGTTGATGCCCTTCCTCTGACCTCACTCACCAATGCCGGGCTCTCCGAAGCCTTCCCTGTAAGCCCTGTGTGCGTGGGTCTCCATCTCACTGCCTTCTTCCTTGGAACCTTGCTTAACAGAACTGTAGTTTTCATCTTCAGACATTTTTTTTCTTTTTTAATTTTTTAATTGATAACTTTCATAATTATTGACAATATCCCATGGTAATTCCCTCACCTTCCCCCTTTACCTTTTGAAACTCCACTCTCCATCATACCCTTCCCCCCTCTCAATCAGTCTCGTTTTTATTTTGATGTCATCATCTTTTCCTTCTCTTATGATGATCTTGTGTAGGTAGTGTCAGGCACTGTGAGGTCATGGATATGTTTTACTCCGATTTACCAATGTTAGCTTTTGTGCTTGCTGTCCCTGAGTGTCACACTATGACAGCACCCCCATGATTGTGTCATAGTCACCACTGATGGCCTTTCCACACCACAATCTTCTATCTAAAAATCACTCTGCTGTAAAATGATAAGCTGGGAGGTAGAAGCTGATATGTTAACTGTTATGTGTATTATGTCGTTGGGATAGGAATTTGGATAGTTATCCCATCAGTTACTTTATCACTGGCGTGAGAACTACATGAGAGAAGTAGCTGAAGAAAGGAAAGGGCTTTTTTTTTTTTTTTTTGGTTTGCAGTTTTGAGGGGAGGCAGTCTGCCATGGTGGGGAAGGCCTGGTTGCAGGAGTAATAAACCAGCTGGTCACACTTCAGCCACAGACAGGGAGCAGAGGAAGAACAAGAAGTGCAGCTGGGTGATACCCTCAAGCCACACCTGTAGTGGCCGCTTCCTCCAGCAAGGTTCTGCAAGCTTCCCAAACAGCACTACCAGCTGAGGACCAAGGGTCACACACGTGGGGCCACGGGGGAAATTTTTCACTCTCAAACCACAACAGTTAGTTTACGTATATTGTTTGTTTTTTGAGATAGTTTCTCATTATATACCCAGATTACCCTTGAACTCTAGATCTTCCTGCCTCAGCCTACCAAGTGCTGGGATTGTAGATGTCTTCTACCATACACAGCTTCAAATTTCCTGTTTGCTATGACGAAGACTCACATAACATGTTATCAGCTAATGGTCGTGAGGTCGCATGTTCCAAGATAGCAGCCAGGAATCCAGAGACATTATGGTCACTCACAATTTATGCAGCCATCACCACCATCCATCTCATGAGCTCTTCATCTTCCCCAAATGAAATCCCATCCTCACTCACTTCCTCTTTCTCTCACCCTCCCCAGCCCCCAGCACCCACTGTTCTACTAACTTCCATGCCTATGATTCAGGCCACTCCAGGTACCTCAGATCATTAAAATCATTGAGAGTTCACTTGTGTTGTAGCATGTTATCAGAAGGTCCTTCCTTTTAAAGACTCAGTAATACTCCTCAGTGTGTGTGTGTGTGTGTGTGTGTGTGTGTGTGTGTGTGTCCATTCCTCCATTGATGGACACTGGTGTCATTCCCACCTTTAGGCTATTGTGAACAGTGTTGTTATGAACATTGTTTATGTTTTTGCTTTTATTTCTTCTGAACACATATACAGAAATGGAATTGCCTGGCATCACAGTAACTATTTTTTGCACGTGTATGTGTGTGTGGTGAGCATGCATGTGGGTTCACATGTGTGCGTACATGTGTGTGGCGGCCAGAGGTCAACACTGGGTATCCTCCTCAGTCGTTCTCATCGTATGGGGTTTCCATTGTTGTTTTCAAGGTAGGGTCTCACCCTAGCCCAGGCTAACCTGGAATGTACTATGTAGTCCCAGGCTGGCCACAAACTCAGAGTGATCCTCCTACCTCTGCCTCCCAAGTGCTAAGATTAAAGGTGTGTGCCACCATACCCAGCCATCTTATGTTTTTGAGATAGAGTCTCTGGCTGTACTCACTCATTTTTTCTAGACTATCTGGCTAGCAAGTCCTGAGGACCCTCCTGTGCCACCTCCCCAGCACTGAGGTTACGGGCACCACCACACCAACATTTTACCTGAGTACTGGGGATCGAGCTCAGGCGCTCAAGCTTACAAGCAACTACTTTATCCAGTGTGCCGTCTCCCCTGCCTTCATGGTAATTCTTATGTATTTTGGTTTGGTGTGTTTTTTTAATATACTTTTATGTTGTTATTCTTTATTTGAAAGAGGCAGAAAGAGAGAAAAATGGGCATGCCAGGGCCTTTAGCCACTTCAAACAAATTCCAGATGCATGTGCCACCCTATACATCTGGCTCACGTGGGTCCTGGGGAATAGAACTTGAGCCCTTTGGCTTTGCAGGAAAGTGCCTCAACCACTAAGCCATCTCTCCAGCCCCCCCCCCTTTTGGAAGCCACATTACTTGCCACAGTGTAGAGTGTTGCAGTTCCTCCACGCCCTCAGAAATGTCTGCCACTTTCTGTTTGCCTTGGTGTCTTGTTTAGAGCTGTCAGTGGGTGTGGCATGGCGCCTCCCTAGGTTGTGACCTGCATTTCCTGAAGGATGACTGACAGAGAGCATCTTTTCTTGTCCTGTTGGTCACTTTTTTTAATCTTCTCAGGAGAAATGTCTATTTAAATCTTTTCCCTCACTTTGAATTGGGTTGTTTTTAACATTGTAACCCTTATAATGTGAATAGCCAGTCAGCCTCAACACCCTCTGCTGAATAACTTGGTTTTTCTCAATTACTTCACATGCCACATTTATCACATTTTAAATTATTGTATTTACTTGGGCATGCTTCTGGAGTTTCTATTCTTTTCCACTGATAAGTCTATCTCTTGTTTGGTTATTGAGCACAGTGTTTTAATTAATATCCTTTGTAAGTCATCTTATGAGCTGTTATTGTGTTTCATTTTAAGCTGCCTTGAATTATTTTAGGAAGAAGGCAGAATATTAATGCTATAAATCTTAATATGTAAGATATTATTGAATCATCACTCCACAAATACACATGGAGCACGATTGTTGGGACCCAAGGACAGCCAGCAGGAGGGGACAGGAGTGCTGTGTGCTGGGAGCCCGCGCCTCTCCTCAGGCGCCGGTCAACCCGGAACCTAATCCAAGCAGTCAGGAACGGTATCGCCAAGGAGGTGAGGTGAGTGGGACAAGTGGCAGGGCAAGGCTGCACAGAGGTGGTCTAGGGAAAAGGGCAGCATGCCAGCCAGGTGTGGGCATAGTCTACAGCTGGGGACGGTTGAAAAGAAAGGCCAGGACCCCACAGGCAAGACCCTAAGAGCCAACTGAAAAATCTGGGACCATTTCTTTAGAGCAGCAGGAGGCCACTGAAGGCTTTTATCTTTTTAAATTCAGATGTAGCTCAGGGACCACACAATTCACTCATTCAGAGTGGGCCCAAGTATGGGTCAGAGGAAAGATGCACCGAAACCCCAGTGGCTCCCATTACCCTACGGAAGTCACTGCTCATTCCACAACTTACTTTCTACGTTGGTTTGGATGTGCAGTGTTCCCCACAGCCTCACGTGTTTGTGATTAGGCCTCATACTTAGTCCCCATCTGGCACACACCGTGGCTGGCTATACCGTTGCGTGCTTTCCCCGGCATGATGAGGCTTCCCATCAAAACTGTAAGCCAGAAATAAACCTCTTCCTTCCACAAGCTACATTTGGGCTGGAAGATTACTCAGTGGTTCAAAGAACTTGCTCACAAAGCTTGCTGGTCTGGCTTCAATTCCCCATTACCTACATAAAGCCACATGCACAAAGAGGTACATGCATCTGGAGTTCATTTTTAGTGGCAAGAGACCCTGGCATGCCCATCCTCTCCCTCTCCCTCTCCTTCTCCCTCTCTCTCTCTCTCTCTCTCTCTCATATCCTCTCTCTCTTCCTCCCTCTCTCAAATAAATAAATAAATAAATAATTTTTTGAAAAAAGCTATTTCTGAATTGGGTGTTCTATTCCAGCAACAAGAAGGTAGCTGCTACAGAAAATTGGTATGAGACAGCAATTGCTACACTTTCACTGTTTATAAAAGAAAAACAAGTACAGTCATGAAATGTCTGCACCATGATTTTAGAGTTTTACCAAGGGGGTGTAAGCTAATTGCTAAGATTTTTTTTATTATGCCAGAAGTTGGTAACTCGACTTCAGGTTGCCTTAAGATGTGCAGCTCAGCGGCAGAGCACTTCCTGGCAGGCAGGAGGTGCTGTGTTCTATCCTGACCGCAAAAACAAACAGTAACAAAGCTGCAAACATGGAGGAATTGTTCATGGCTACAGCAGTAGCACCGACTACTTGGATAAGTTACTTGACCACTTTACCCTTAGCCGGAAGTTTTAAAAATAAAAAAATATACTGGACATACAACTATAATTCCAGAACTAGGGAGGCTGAGGCAGGAGGATTGGGAGTTTGAGGACAGCCTGGGCTACATAGCAAGACCTCAGTCTCCAAAGATTTTTCAAAAAACAGGGTACCTACCATTCCACAGTTTGTCACACATCTATGCGACCTTCATGTATCACATATGCCACAAAATGGGCTTCATGGTCAACTGTAAACACTGCCATCCCCTCAAAAAGAAACCTGTTGTCACCTCACACCTATTAGAAAGTTATTCATGAACAAACAAACAAATGCACAGAAAATTACAGAGCTGATGAGGATGTGAGGAAAACAGAGCCCTGTGTACATGGGAAACAGCACTGCAAGTCCTCAGGAAATTAAAGAGAGTTACCGTCCCATCCAGCAATTCCACCTCTGGGTATATGCTGGGAGGACTGAAATCAGGATCTCAGAGGAGCATTTGTCCATCCATGCTCATAGCAGAATTATTCACAGCAGCTAAAATGTGGAAGCAGCCCAAGTATCTACCCACTGACAGATGAATGATACAGAGCACACACACAAGGGAGTATTATTTGACCTTAAAGTGGAAGGAAATTCTGACATTTATAGTCTGGATGAACCTTCAGAGCATTCTGCTAAGTGAAATAAGCCTCACTTATATGGGGGTACCTATTTTTTTTTCCTCAAAGTCAAAATCATAGAGACAGAAATAGAATGTTTTTAGGAGTTGGCAGGAGAGGGAGGAGGGAATTATTATTTAATGATGATACGGTTTCAGTTTGGCAAGAAGAAGCCAGTTCTGGGATAGGTGGTAGTAATGGTTGTACAGTTATGAATGTATTCCATACTACCGAATTGCACATTTTAAAATGATGATAACGGGGCTAGAGAGATGGCTTAGCGGTTAAGGTGCTTGCCTGCAAAGCCAAAGAACCCAGGTTTACTTCCCCAGGACCCACATAAGTCAAATGCACAAAGTGGCTCATGTGTCTGAGTTCATTTCCATCAGCTGAAGCCCCTGATGTATGCATTTTCTCCCTATCTATCTATCTATCTATCTATCTATCTATCTATCTATCTATGTCTTTCTCTCTCTCCAATAAATAAAAAAAATTAAATAAAATAAATGATGATAATGGCATCATGAGGAAAGGGACTTTCACCTGAATTTCCTAGTTGGCTATTCGCAGGTTCATTTTTCTTTAACTATATATGTAAAGAAACTAAACAGTTTTGTTAAAGATCAGTCTGAAGCTGATTTTTTAGAGAGAGAGAAGAGAAAGAATTAGCACACCAGGGCCTCAGCTGCTGAAACTGAACTCCAAACACTTGCGCCACCTGGTATGCATGTGTGACCTTGTGCTTATGTCACCTTTGTGCATCTGGCTTACATGGCATCTGGAGAGAGATCAAACATGGGTCCCTAGGCTTTGTGGACAAGCACCTTAACCACTAAGCCATCTCTCCAGACCCACTCTGAAGCTTTTAATAGAACTTGATATCCTTTCATGACACAAAAGTTAGTGATACACACTTCCTTTAATTCTGTGTGTTCTATGATCTGGTAAGAGATCTGGCAATTTTCATTGTCTTTAATTGTTTCGCCAAGCACATGACAGGCAATCTAGTACGTTCACCATAATATTATTGCTTCATCCCAGTGCAATCTTTCAGAATATGCCATAAACAATAATTTAGGAGTCCAAACGTATATGAAAAGCCAAGTAGTGTGAAGCCTCCCATGAAATCAATGACCACTGCAACCGAGTTAGAAAACAGGTGAAACCCCATCCACAGGGGGAGGGCGATCTCCCGTGTGTCTTTCACTGCTAGCTAGATACATCCTGGCCTCAGAAGCATGAACGTGCCTAGGGAGGACACGCATCTTGGAGTCAGAAAGACATGGTACATGCAGTGAGCAGGAGGTTTATGGACAGCAGCAGAAAGTGCCAGCAGGCACAGAGACAATAAAGAAACCAAGCCAAAGACATAGCAAGCACACACAGCACTTCCCATACTCAAGTCACAGGGCGGTGGTAGAGTCCAACATGGTTGTGGAGAGCAATTAGTGAGCCTGGAGCTGGAGGTCTGGAAGCATCACTGAAACTAATTAAAAGTCCCATATCTTGAATGCCAGGACACAAACTGTGCTTACCTCTGAGAGGAACAGATAAAGGGAGAGACATCTTTTGCAACATTTCTATTTATTTTTTTTAATATTTTTATTTACTGTGAGCAGAGACAGAATGAGTGCAGTAGGGTCTCTTGCCACTGCAAACTCCAGATGCTTGTGCCACTTTTTGCATCTGGCTTTACGTAGGTACTGGAGAATTGAACCTGGGCTGGCAGACCTTGCAAGCAAGCACCTTTCACTTGCTGAGCCATCTGCCCAGTCCTCAAAAGAGGGATCTTATTGCCTATAAGTATTTTCTTGTTTATAGTTCCTGATATAATAAATATAGATGTAAAAAAAAAACTTTGAAAGTTTAAAAAACTAGGAATGAGGGCTGGAGAGATGGATTAGCAGTTAAGGTGCTTGTGTTTTTGTAAAGCCAAAGGATCCAGATTTGATTCCCCAGTACCCATGTAAACCAGATGCACAAGGTGGTACAAGCGTCTGGAGTTCATTTGCAGTAGCTGAAGGCCCTGGTGGGTCCATTAATATTCTCTCTCTCTCTCTCCCTTTCTCTCACTTTCAAATAAATAAGTAAAAATAAAAATGTATTTTAAAAACTAGGAATGAAAATATTATAAACAGAAATGCAAAATGGCCAGTCTTTCAAAAGAAAACACTTGGCACTCACATGCAGAAATCAATTAGTTCCATGATAAACGCCTTAATACAACGCATGCTCTGCAGATCCTGAGTAAGGCAAAGTGAACATAGAAAACCTCATAGAATCGCCAGTATCACTTGTTAGGAGTACCAGGCAGCCAGCAAGCCCTTGTCTGACTGCCGTCAGCCTGCTATCTACGAAGGTCATGGGAAGCCTGTTGAGGAGGAGATGAATGGTAATGGGATTTTTAAGGACAAAGCCTTGCTTGGGGGCCATCAGTCATTGTACACCTCATTCTCACAGCCAGCATCAATCTTCCAGGGAGGGAGCAAAGGTGTATAAACTTTGCTTAACAAGGGAGCCACTAGTTCCTCCAGACCTGCAGCACAATGTCTCAGACTGCTGGGTCGTTTCCTTCACTGTCATCCTCTAGGGAGACACAAGGAGGTTTTATAGAACATGCCCCAGCAGCTCTCCCAGGGTGATACCTGGAACCCAGAGGAAGCCCAGTGGGTTGCTGCAAAATGCATGAAAAATGCCTCCATCACGTTCCCAGTTTCAAGCTGCCTCTTGTTACAGGTTGGTTGAACCCATTCATGTAGCCAGGAATCATTCCTCCAAGGGGGCAGAACACCTGATCATGAAACGAATCACATGAATATCTGTGGGCAAGTAGGACCCTTCTCTGTGTGAATTTCCACTGGTCTGAGGGCCCTGAGGCTGCTGCCTACATGAGCGATGGGTGAGCACAACGGAGAAATGGGAATGGCTTGATAGAAGGTCCTTGCAGCTGGGCCCAGTCTAGCAGACGGACTACGCACCTTGTATGTGACCTGCCTGGAGGACAGGACTCACTGGTTGTGACAGGTGAGAGGTAAGAACCACCTACACCTGGGAGAGCTATGACAGTGAGATAAGAAGAGAGGCTGCAAGATGGCATCACAGTGAAAAATGGTCAAGCTTCCACATCTTCCCCCAGTGGATGCTGGCAGTGCCAGCCCTGAGTAAGCAGGGTCCCAGAGGTGGAGGCAGTGCCAGTATACCCACTGTGAACAAGAGCTCTGTGGTGGTTGCCTACCATTGCTGGGACAAAACGCTGACCAAAAGCAGCTGATAGGAGGAAAGTTTATTTTGGCTTACAGTCTCAAGGGGATGTGTCATGATATCAGGGAAAGCATGGCATGAGCAGAGGCTGGACATACCTCTGCCACAGCAGGTGGAAAACAGCAGCAAGGGAGTAAGCTGAGCTCTAGCAAGGGGAAGCTGGCTATAACACCTCTAAGCCCACGCGCAGCAACACACCTCCTCCAGCAAGGCTCCACCTCCCAAACTGCCACCAGCTAGGGACCAAGCATCCAGAACACACGAGTTTACAGGGGACATCTGATTCAAACCACCAGAGCTGGGGACCCTGAGTCCCTGAGTTGAGACCAGACAGGGGACTATGAGTGTGAGCCACCCTCAATGATGTGGGGGGTCAGTGATGGAAACGCCCTTGATTCTTCACCCCTGCTTTCACTTTCTCCCCAGCTTCAGACGATGAGGAGTCTTGGGACACCAGGTCAGAAAGGAATTCCCAAATCACAGAACTATAGTTCAGCTGACTGGGTTGTCCCTTCCTGCTGAGGAGGACACTGAGGGTTGGTGGGGGTGTGTCTTGTGCATGGCCTCCTGGATGGTTCAAGGCAAAGGCTAAGACCTAGAGGCTCTGACTAAGGAGAGCAGGGCTTTACCTGGTTCCCCCATGAAGTCAAACTCACTCAATGAGGCTGACGGGCTTTCTCCTGCAAGGAACTGGAAAAGGAGTAGAGATGTCTCAGCAAGCGCAGAAGGAGGGCGATGGTCGCTATCCAAAGCAGGAGCATCACCGGTGAGAGAGGCTAGAGGGGCTGGCAGGAGGGGCTTCGCTGCCTTCCACTGGAGGAAGGCGGTGACAAAGCTAAGGCAGGTGTGCCAGCTGCAGTAAGCAAAGAAGCTACCAAGCGGGACTAGGAATGAACATCTGGACGCTGTCGATATGGAGGGCACTGCCCGCGTGAGGGAGGGGCAAGGCATGGGAGTGTCCAAAGGTAAGTCCATACCCCTCAGCTTGTATGACCAGAAGAGCACGCCGTACCTGTGGGCTCAAATAAAGGGTTCAGTCTTAGCAGTGTAGAAATACACGTCTATGGAAGGAGATATGTTCAAGTACTCATCCTTCCGAAGGTGGGATGGCTGGCAGGACTGCAGGAAGGAAGTAGGATTGGACAGTAATGAGTATGGCTTCTTCCGTGGGCTTCTTCCTCAGATCTCTTGCCCCAAACTTAGAATATACACATCCAATGATCAGTACAGGATATGTGACCTCCTACCGGCTGCTCTCTTCCACAGAGAAACTGGTTGGACCAAAGAATTACAGGGTGGTATGGAGGAGGGTCACACTATGTGCATCTGTTCTTTCATTCGCCCTGACCTGAACATGCTGAGGACAGTCTCCATGCAAACTATGCTCCAATGTTCTTTCTCCCTTTCCTTTTTCCACCCATAATACCGCATCCCACCTGTGAGACGAGACAGAACAGTGGTCCCCAAAGAGACCCTATCCTAGTCCAAGAAGCCTGTAGTTATGCCACCTTAAATGGCCACTGACTTGGCAAACTGATAGTTCTGATTCCTGGCATGGGGAGGAGGGTAGCCTGATCATCCAGTTATGCCCAATATATGTAAGTCCTAGATGTCAGGGTAGAACCAGGAGGCTTAAGTGATGAAGGGAAGGGGCCATGAGCCATGGAACACGGATGACCTGTAGAAGCTGAGAATGGCAAGGGGTTTCCCTACTGAACCTCTCAAAGCAGTCAGCCCTTCCAACATCCTTACTTGAGCCCTACTAGACCATTTTGAACTTCTAAGCTCCAGAACTACAAGATAATAAATTTGTGAGGTTTTAAGCCACTAAATTCATGGTTACTTATGGTAGCAGTAATAGGAAACAAATATAGCACGCCTCTAAATTTAAGGTGGGACTTTGGCCATATAGCCAGGGATTAAATTTAGCCCGCCTCCCTTGCAGCCAGGTATGACTGTGACCAGCTTCAAACAGTACAGTTGAGTGGATGCACAGCTTCTGGGCCTCTTCAGCATTAAGACAGCTGCTTGCTCTTCACTTACGCATTTTCCTCCTTCTTCCGTCGCTGGTGGACAGCAACACAGACGTGGCAAAGAATCTGTTACAACCACACCCATGAGGACGAGCCTGACAGCATGAATGGACAAGGGCTGAGGAACTCAAATTCCTGAATGACCTTGTGAAAGAGAGGTGTCTCACCAGCCTAGATCAGTCAGATTTTTAGTTTAAAGGAGAAACACATTTTCACCTTATTTCAGCCATAGTCAGAACAGCTTACAAACACACTGCCTTAAAAAGGCCTAAGTTAGGTGGCTGGAGAGATTGCTTAGTAGTTAAGGTATTTGCCTGAAAATCCAAAGGACCTCAGTTTGATTCTCCAGGACCCATGTAAGCCAGATGCACAAGGGGGTGCATGTGTCTGGAGCTTGTTTATAGTGGCTGAAGGCCCTGGTGTGCCCATTCTCTCTCTCTCTCTCTCTCTCTCTCTCTCTCTCTCTCTCTCTCTCCTTGCAAATAAGTAAATAAAAATTTTTAAGAAATTAAAAGAATAAAATAAAAATAAAGGCCTAAGTTATCTGGACAAGTAAGTCCAGAAACAAATGTTTGTGCTCTGATAGGACGGATACTATGATACAGATGTGACCAGGTGCCCCAGGAGCACAGCTGTCCCTATGATGCAAGGGAAAAAAATCCAGATTGGCAATGAGACCTCAGGTGGCCATTCACTTCGTATATGTCTCACCGCCCCTACCTGTAAAACAATGAGGGAACCCATCAATAATGGTGGAACAATCTTCTCATGTGGCCAAGAGGACTGTCACACTATCTGTTTCCAATGTGCTGCACTGCTCAAGCCCACCATCTGTGGCAGTACTTTCAGCTCAAGAGGGGCTGGCCACATGCCTACCTCCCAACCTAGGCTTGTGACCAATGGCAGTGTGCAGTGGCCAGCCCCAGACACCTGCAGGCTTGATCTAGACAACAACTAGGCAGATAAAAAATGGTCCTATTCATTGGCTTTTCAAATACTAATAGTTTGAAGACACCTGAGATAGACTGAGCATATTTCAAAGGTATGTAAACGTGCTAGCCACTATTTCTACATTTTTTTCCTGGTGCGCTTGCGCTCTCTCTCTCTCTCTCTCTCTCTCTCTCTCTCTCTCTCTGTGTGTGTGTGTGTGTGTGTGTGTGTGTGTGTGTGTGTGTGTTGGCTACATTCTCCAACTTTTATATCACTTTCATTTTTCAGCCAATTATGCCTGGTCTGCCAAAAAATATAGAACAAATGAACCAAAAACTACCTAAAACTGTCTGGGAAGTGGCCCTAAAACACAAGTTCAATCACATTGTTTCCCTGCCCAAAATCCTCAAAAGTCCTATGGCCACAAAGGAGACCTCGCCCCGCCCCCTCTCCACTTTCACCATCTACTCTGCTTCAGTCCCAAGGAGCCCCTGCCAGTCCTCAAATTCCTCAACACGTGCTTCACGGCCCCACAGCTGCTTTCCCATGGCCTTAACATAAGGCTCTTGCCTTCACCATCCAACCTCTCTCCAGGCCATTCCAGAGGCCTCTGGAGAACATTCAAGAAAATACACACACCACTACACTCTGATCACACATCCCTGACTCCTGTTTGCTTTTTCTTTCTAATGGCATCCATAATCCAAACACCCCAAACCCAAAATGTTCCAAAAATTCAGAAGCAGGAATGATGGTGAAGCCAGACAGCCACAGATTGTCCCCAGGGGCAACTGAGATAGTGACAACTTTGTTTTCTGATAGTTCAATATGCACAACTTTGTTTCATGCACAAAATTACTTAAAATATTATGTAAACTAACCTTTAGGTTATATATATATATATATATATATATACATATATATATATGAAACACAAATAACTCACTGGGGTTCCATCCCCAAGATATTTCATGATGGAGAAGCAAATATTCCAAAATATGAGAAAATCCGTGATCTGAAACACTTCTGATTTCAAGCATTCTGGGTAAGATACACAATCAATGGCCTGACATGTTTTCTGGCTGGCTAGGGAAGATGGTGTTGATGTAGGCTTTGTTTGTTTCTTGAATAGCACACAAGTTCTCTGTGTCCAGATTCTTTTTGTTTGGATTCCCTGGGCCCCTTCTCCAGCCCCTTGCTGCTTACAGTGGTACCTGGTGTGCGTGGTTGGTGAATACTTGTTGAGTCAATGAAGAGGACACTGAAATGTTCTAGTAATAGACAGACTCCTCATTTTTGCCAACTCATCATTTCCCATCTCATTTTTACCCTGATCATACTGTTTTCAACCACATTGCTGTAAATAACTTGTTTTCAGCCAAAGCAACTGGTGCCATCTGTGAGATTTTAGGTATGCTACCTCTCCCCCTCTCCACAGCTGTGCCCGGGTCTGTGACTTTATAATCCTCACTGTGAAGCCCCACTTCAGGTATCAAAGAATGCTACTACCTCCCAGCCACCACCTATGGTCCCTGGGTAGACACACAACATTCCAGGCCTCACTTCTGGGAAGGAGTTTAGCAAGTGCCCCAGATATTGGGATCACAGAGCCCTGAGTCACAGATGTCCAGCTCCTCTATCATGCCCCACATGTCCCATGCAAGGCCTCTCCCCTGCTGTGATCTGACCCCCCCCCCACACACACACACCATGCACACTTCTAAAGCCTTCTAACCATCACCTTCCCTTGCTGGCTTTCTGAAGCTTCTTTCCTTTTACTTTGCATCCCGCTTTTCTCTGTTCTGGCCTGGTGTTAATAAATAAATAAATAAATAAATCTGGGGACCAAGAAACAGTCCTCCCCAACCTCTATCCTCAAACCTGAACTGAACACCATCCCAGGGGCATTTCCAACAACCACCCAGCTCTAACCACTGCTCTCCTTCCCTCCCCACGTACTTGTTTAGAAAACAGGTCTAATTCTCCAAACAAATAAAACACAGGCGGTCCATGGTGCACCTTTCCTGAGAGGTGCTTTTGCCAAGCAGCAGCTGGCGTAATCACGAGGTTGGTAATATGGAGCTCTACAAGGCGGCAATTAGCACTTGACAAGCACTTTATGGCCCGCAATTGAAATGTCTATGGCATTGTAATTCAGTTCCTCATTGAGGCAAACATGCCACTAACCTCATCTGGAAAAGTGGATGAGATGCCTCCCCACATTCCTGGTCTCCTAATGAATGCACATGGGGATATGAAGCACCCCAGTCACCCCAACCTCCAAATTTCCTCGGTTCTTTCTATTCCCTACCTTCCTATGACTCATGCCAAGGACTGGGGGAGACCAGGGTCAGGTTTCGGATGTCTCTTTCTCCACCTTCTCTCTAAGACAGTTGAAAATGAATGCCCTTGATCTTGAAGACAGTCCCTGCCTCTGTGCATCCAAGGTGTGCCTGGTCCACCTGCCAAAATGAAGTCTACCGGTTTGCAGAAGTAACTCTTTGGAATGTAAATCTTTCCTACGGGAGAGGTCAATAAAACATTTAATAGACTTCAACACCCATTTCTGACTTAGAACAAAATGCTCTTAGCAAACGACACAGGAGATAACTCGAGGACATGACCACAGCTGTCACAAGTAGTAGCCAGCATCATCCAAGCGTGTGTCACATAGCAGTCATGCTCAGACAAGGGTGCCGACACTCGGGACTTCTGCTCCCTCCCATCCTCAACGTGCACCTCAGGCAGCTCAAGCCATGGACAGAGAAGAAGGTCAGCACATTGGAACACAAGGTAGACTACTGTGACTTGCTTATCACATGGCTGTCAACCTGGGAAGCCCAAATAACCCTATGAGAAAAAAAAAAAAAAAAAAACCAGGAGCAATGAGTATTCTTGATTGGGCAGCTGGTTCACAAATCAAAGTTTTCTATACAATAAGCAATGTTTAGAAAGTACCTCTGGAAAAGAGGAGCCACTGGAGTAGCAGAAGATGACTCATAGTCTATCAAAGATATAAAACCTCAGGCTAATGGAGTCCGTGAAATCATCCCCATAGGATGTATATGAAAAGGGTTATCTCCTCCAGAAATATCGCCAAATGAGTGTAAAGGGGTTCAGAACATGCTATGCCAAAACACATATATCTAGACAAAAAAAAAAAGGAAGGCCACTTTCCCTCAGCCTCCTCTCTTCTCCAGAAACAGCTCCTCATGCCATCATTCATGTGGGCTTCTTTCACCCAGAGGAATGCAGCACCCTGGCCTCTGATGACCTAGGGACCCAGAGAAGAATATGAACACAGGCCTTACTAAGTCTGCAAGCCATTGCCATTAGATCATATGCCCTCTGTCCAATCAGACTTCTCATGGCTATCTTCCTCAAGCCTAAGCACAAAAACCCACATTTACCTGCATCTTTGGGTCATTATGTCCTATAAGAATCGCCTATAGTGTGTAAAACAGACACCTATTACATGCAGTGGCTTTTCTCCTATAAATGTCTTTGGTTATGGGGATCTCAGCAACAAACCTAGACACAGGTAAGGGAAAGACCTCCTTTCTTCCCCTACAGATGGAATACTCCAATCTTTTTTCCAGAGAGGTGTAAAAGAGGTAAAAGTGATACTTTCGGTGTCTGTTTGTGTGTACACATATGTGTGCAAATATGTGTGTGGTGCAAAGGCCAGAGGAGAACATCAGGGGTCTTCCTTATCACTTTTCTGCAGTGGTTCCTTGAGATGGAGTCTCTCGCCGACCATGGAGCTGCCATTAGGTGGACTGACCAGCAAGCCCCAGCGATTTTCCTTCTCCACTTCTCAGGACTGGGGTTATAGGCATGCATGGCCCAGCCCAGCTTTTTACGTGGGTTTTATGGACTGAACTCAGATTTTCATGCTTGTGTGGCGAGGGCTCTTACCTTCTGAGCCATCTCCCCAGCTTCCAAAATGATGTTTAAGTATTCTGATTCTGCATGTAAAATCTCAGTAATGCAAAACAAGGTACTCTATCCAAATCAGACTTTAAGTTCACCAAATCCTAGCCAATTTTATTATGTTTAAAAAACATGTTGTTTATTTATTTACTTAATAAAGAGAGAGAGGCAGATACAGAGAAGGGAGAGAATGGGCACACCAGGGCCTCCAGCAATGACAAACTCCAGATGCATGTGCCACCTTGTGCATCTGGCTTTGTGTGGGTCCTGGGGAATTGAACCTGGGTCCTTTGTATATGCAGGCAAGTGCCTTAACTGCTAAGCTATCTCTCCAGCCCCCAACTTTATTATTTTTAGAGCTCAACGAATGATTCTCAAGTTCTAGGGATTGACTGGCGAGGATCGTTAATTAAACCTTTGCAAAGCAAAGTCCCATTGAAACCAAAATCCTAGGCCAGAGGTCTGATTCTAGGTGACCCTAACAAACTGGATCGAGCAACTCACCCCAGAAATCAAATGGGAAGGTCCTAGCAGAGAGGCAGGAAAAGATTCAATCAATATGGTATTGGAAAGATAGGGGTGAAGCATCTCAGCCCTTCTTCTGAGTACTGACATGAGATGTAGGTTTAAATAGAAAAAGCTTGGGGTAGGGCAGAGAGGTATGCAAGATGAAGCAATTTTGGTCGATCTGTGGTCTAGTTGATCCCTGGCTCTGATTCAGCCAGGTGTCCCTGAAGAAATTCTTGTCTCTTGAGCAGACAATCCAGTTCCCGTGAGCTAATGTCCCCTGCTTGGTGGGGAAGCCTCAGTTTTTACCATTCACTTTATATATTAATGTCTTATTTGTATTTATATATTATGTATTTTAATTTTTTATATATTTATCCCGTACCACCCTTTTGGGAGGTGATCTCAACATGGAGTGAGGAGAAGCTCCATTGTTGCTGAAATCCAAGGTGATGACAGGTTTGGGGCAAGACCTAACGGCTTCTAGATACAGTTCATGGGCATGGACATTATAAAAGCTGAGGGCAAAATCCCCCTGGAAATCTTGACAGATATGTCTTAAGTGACTAAAACCTGCAGATCTGAGCTGGAATCTGATCTAAAGTTCTCCCACTCCCAGTGCTGGGACTCAAACTCACAGCCTTGCCTATGAGAGGGAAGTGCTCTAACACTGAGCTCCATTCCCACCCCCAGACCAAATTTTTAAGATAAAAAGGACAGATACAAAATGACAGCAGGGACATCAAGCTCTTATTGTGCTTTTAGTTACCCACTAGGCTCCTGCAGACCCAAAAGAAGTCCAAGCTCGCCATCATGATGGGGATTCCGGAATGGGATACTGCAGAGCAACGAAGGCTAAGGTGATTTATACAGCAGAACACAAGCCCAGAAAGACTCAGCTATCCCTATGGAACAGAACCAAAGGTTCAGAAACAAGCCAACTATATGTGAGATTGCTTTTTCAAGTAAGCGGCGAAGTAAGTTATGTACTGGAAAATTAGATTGCCTATTCAGAAAAACAGATATCACCAGAAGTCCATTTTATTAAAAAATTCTATATTAAAAAGTGAAACCATTAATAGAACAAAAAGTAAGTCCAAGAAGGTTAATTATAAAGCTGAGGCATGCTTGCAGGGCCTTCTAAGCAGGGAACCAGGGGCAGAAACCATAAGGACACAAATCTCCCAATGTGAAAGTTAAGACCCTGCTATGTAGAAAAGTAACAGAAAATTGAAAGGCAAGTGAAAAGGCTGGCCACAAATCTACCACGTGTATGGAATGAGGGCTGTTCTTACCTACAGTACCTTCACAAATCAGTAGGAAAGAGCTCTGCATATTAATAAAAATAGGCAAGTGCTATGCCAAGTGGATTCACTAAAATAGAGAGGTTCATTAAACACCTAAATGCATTCAACTTTTTTTTTTTTTTTTCCCAGTGCTGGGAATGGAACCCAAGGGCCTCATGCATGCTAGGCAAATGCTCTGCACTAAGCCATACCCCAGCCTTTCTAATAAACAAAGAAATACAAAATAAAAACTATTAACTATCCAATGAGCAGAGCTTTTGATTTTGTTTTTATTTATTGCTAATTTTGGGTCAGGTGTGCCAGCAAGGGTCCACACCATCACTGGCTACTCAGCTTGGCAGGAAGTGCAGGGTAGAATACCACCGGAGGGCCTGCAGGTGACTCCACAGGCTTCTCTGTATGTCACCTCCTACCTCTGATGTCTGGGGCAAGTTACTACATGTGTAAACCTTGATGTTTTATTTTTGAAAGAGGAAAAATAGTAATTCCTCCCTTTTCTATGAAAGTTGATGTGTTTAAGATTCTATAATGGCAAAGAGACATGTGCATTAAAAGACCTAAGTCTTGCATCCCCTGTGGCCCAGCGAAGGCTAGACTCTAAGAAACCAATCACACGGAAGCACATATACTTGGTTCCAAGACCAGCCACTGCAGCACTGCTTAGACTCACCAACACATCACACACACACACACACACACACACACACACACCTCATTACACACATATCACACACTCTACCTTGAAGCTTCTTAAACAAATAGAGACTCTTTTTAAACAAAATTATTTGCATGTGTATGTGTGTGCACCCACTTGGACATGTCAAGGCCCCCCACCACTGCAAACAAACACGAGATACCTGTGTCACCTTTTGTGTCTGGCTTATGTAGGTGGCTTGAGAACTGAAAGGGGGCTGGCAAGCCGAGCAAGCAAGCACCCACATCTGCTGAGCCAACCCCCTAGCCCTTCCCCCAAATAAATCGACTCTTAAAGGACCTGAAAAGCTCCAAATAACAGAACTAAAGGCAAAAATAGAGAACATCTTACCACAGCTTAAAAACAAAACACAAAACAGGGGGTTAAAGGCAGGTCACAAGCAGTGGATAGTCTAAATTTTATGTTTTTAAATATATGGCGATGATCATCTCATGACAGCAACAGTGACTATGTTAGAGGTAGTGGGGTTAGGTATGATTTTGAGTTTCTTTTTATATATACTTTTCTAATTGTTGTTTTGTTTTGTTTTGTTTTTCAAGGTAGAGTCTCACTCTAGTTCAGGCTGACCTGGAATTCACTATGTACGCTCAGGGTGGCCTTGAACTCTTGGCGATCCTCCTACCTCTGCCTCCCAAGTGCTGGGATTAAAGGCATGCACCATCATGCCTGGCTACTTTTCTGATTTTTTTTATAGTAAGCATAAACTACTTCTATGAGGTGAAAACACAAATCACCATTTTTTTTTATTTCTATTTATTTATTTGACAGAGAGAAAGAGGGAGAGAGAGAGAGACAGAATGGGTATGCCAGGGCCTCCAGCCACTGCAAAGAACTCCAGACACATGCAGCACCTTGTTAAAGTGGGTCCTGGGGAATAGAACCTGGGTCCTTTGGCTTTGCAGACAAACGCCTTAACTGCTAAGCCATCCCTCCAGCCCAAGTTACCATTTTTTTTTTTAATACAAACTGTCCAAGTATGAAAATGAAAAGTTTAGCATCAGGGTGGTTTTTCAAAAGATACAGATGAGCTTGTAAGTATGCATTTCCCTTCCCAGCTGGGAGAGGTCCACAAACTTCAGGTGGAGACACGGTGGACTCCGTGGCATGATATCGGCAAATGCCCCCAGAGCATCCCAGCTCATGGTACTTACGTTGGCTACAGTTCTCATTGCTGTGACCAAATACCTGACAGGAAGCAGATTAAGGGAGGCAGAGCTCACTCTGGCTTACCGTTTAAGGGTACGGTGCATCCGGCAGAGAAGGCACGGTGCCATGGCTGCTCACACCGCAGTCACAGTCAGGAAGCAGGGCCTGCGACTGCTGCGTCTCAGCTCTTTCTCCTTTACTTTCTTTTTCCTTTGTTATATATTTATTCGCCAAAGAAAAGATGGGGTGGAGAGATGGCTTAGCAGTTAAGGTGCTTGTTTGCAAAGCCAAAGGACCCAGGTTCGATTCCCTAGGACCCACATAAGCCAGAGGTACAAGGCAGCACATGCATCTAGAGTTTTTTGCAGTGGCTGGAGGCTCTGGTGTGCCCATCCTCTCTTTCTATCTGCCTCCCTCTCTCTCAAATAAATAAATAAAATATTTTTTTTAAAAAAGAGGAAGCCGGGCGTGGTAGCGCACACCTTTAATCCGAGCACTCAGGAGGCACAGGTAGGATCACCGTGAGTTTGAGGCCACCCTGAGACTGCAGAGTGAATTCCAGGTCGGCCTGGGCTAGAGTGAAACCCTACCTTGAAAAACAAAAATAAAAAAAAAAGAGGATTTAATCATCTACTAATAATAATAATAATTGGTGAGTCTTTTTCTCTTTTTCTTTTGGTATGTATGTGTGTAGTGTGGTGTGTGGAGATATAACATATGCACATGTGTGAACAAATTCAAGCGCCCCATGTGCACACATGTGGAGACCACAGTAGAACGTCAGGTGGCCTCCTCTATCACTCCTCCACATTGTTTCCTTCAGACAGTCATCCACTGAACCTGGAGCTACCACTACGAAGGCATGGGCTTCAGTCACAATTCTCCTGCAATCCCCTGGGGTGGCTTTTGGCAAGTCAAGATCCCTCTTTTGGGACTTTAGAGATACCTTAGTGGTTAAGGCATTTGCCTGTGGAGCTTAAGGACCCAAGTTTGATTCCCCAGTACCCACGTAAGTCAGATGCACAAGGTGGCACATGCATCTGGAGTTTGCAGTAGCTGGAGGCCCTGGAACGCCCATTCTCTCTATCTGCCTCTTTCTCTCTCTCTCTCTTTCCCCTTCTCAAATAAATTTTAAAAAAATATTAAAGAAAGAAAAAAGCACTCCTCGTTTAATGAGACTCCATTTTCCAGCTATAAAATGGGGACAATGATCAGGTTGTCTTTGGGTAAGTAGGCAATGGCACCCACTTGATCTCTTGATGTCCTTTTGAGCACTGGACACAAAGCAGGGCTGTGGAATGGTGAGGGACATGGTCCCCAAGACTAGGCTGCCTGGGTTTGAATCCCAGCTTAGTTACTAGTCATCGAACTTCAAGAGGGAAAAACAGAAGTCTCAAGTGTGCTAACCTCCTAAGGCCTTGGTAAGAAGTGGTTGGTCTCTGACCTGGGAAGGGCTCAGAGCAGAGCCTAACGTCGCGATGCATGTGCCTGACGGTGCTGGTGGTGGGATGGCAGACGAGCACCTGCCTGCTCCTATGCCTGATCCCGACTTCCCATGTGTTTGAAGCACCATGTTTGGCTCCAAACAGAAAGTTGTACTGGAGACAGTAATTGTGGGACCCACAGAAGGGCTATAAAATTTTTCACACACTCATGATCCCAGATGGTGTCTCCAAGAGTCACAGTGGTAGGCGTTCGGGCACTGCTTGGCTACCATAATGCAATTATAGTCAGTCATCATTTGCTTAGCTTTCAAATTGCCTTCTTTTCTTGTTTGGTTTCTTTCTTTCTTTGTTTTGAGACAAGGTCTTGTGAGGTAGTCCAGGCTGTTCTGGAACCTGCTATCCTCTGCCTCAGTCTCTCAAGTGCTGCTACTGAAAGCGGAGACTCCAGGTTCTCCAGGGCTATGTACCACCACGGCCAGCTAAGCTGCTTCCCACGCACACCTGAGCCTCCCATGGAGACCTTCTGAGGATGTGTGCTTTTGTTTGTTCTGTCAGCCTTAAATCTTGCTGACATCCTGGCTTCTGACTTTTACAGGATGAAAGAATCCAACTGCCCATTTTCTTCCCTAAAAAGTAAATTCCAGCTTAAAAACAAGAATAGATGGTTCAATCTTGACATCTACTGCCCTATTTCTTCTTAAAACTGAAATGAGACCTACTTAGGTCCCATTATCTCCACAGAACCATTTCTCCTGGGGCTTCCTGCCTCGCACGCAGGCTGTGCCGCAGCCAGGCCCTCGCTGAGACACTTAATCCCAGAGGCCCATCCTGGCTTTAGTCACAGGAAGGCTTTGGGGGGCTATTACCGAAGTGAAGCAGAAGCTCACCTGGGAGCTAAACATAGCAACTACTCAAGAGACTGAGGTGGGAAGATCACAAGGTCAAGGCCAACCTGAGCAACTTGGTGAAACCTATCTCAAAAATTTAAATTACAAAAAAAAGAGGCACTGGGGCTGGAGCTCACTGAGGTAAGGTGTTTGCCTAGTATGCATGAGGCTGTGGGTTCTATCCCCAACACTGCAAGATTAAAAAAAAAAAAAAGATGAGGAGACTGGTGATACAGCTCAGTGAGTGGTAGTGGGCTTGCCACCTGGCCCTAGGTTCAATCCCTGGTACTCCTCCCCCGCCAAAAAAAAAAAAAAAAAATTCACCCCGAAGATGCCTTTCCCAATCTACAGGTAACAAAACTAAGACACAGTGAACTCGAATTTCACAGAACTAGGAGGACCAAGCCTTCCCAGCCCCGGGCCTGGATTCTGAACACAGCCTTCCCTTCCCCGTGGCTCCCTTAAGCCATTATAACTCTCTTTCGCTAAACACCCAGCACTGAGTCTTCTTTGGTAAAAATCCAATTTAGTCTTTATCCATCAACTTCTTTATCAGTGCTTGTGAGGAAACCACTGTATTGCTCGGCGCTGAATCTCTTCCATCCAAATGCATTTTCAGAACGGCCCATCATTCTCTGCCCGGAGAAGAAGTAATCTGTAGCAGGCTGTAAAAAGGGCTGGAACCTGGCAGGTCTCAGAAGCAAAGCCATCCGTCGTCCCAGCTGGGAAGCCAAAGTCCCATCCTCTCCAGATGAGCTGATTAATCAAGAGAATCCAAAATGACAGCGGCCCCCAGCGGCTCTGCTCTCTCCAAACCTGGGATCTGCCTCACTGGGAGGGGGGGAGGGGTGACAAAAGGCAAAAGGGGCCAATTCTGTGCATATCTCCCACCACACAGAGACAACCAAGACAGGTGCTGCGGACAGGTGCCATGTGTGACTGTCCACCTTGCCACTGAAAGCAGCCTCCTCTGCAGCCAGACTAGGCTAAAAGGAGGAGTAGCCCCGGAAGTTAATGCCAGCCTGTGTCCTCAGATCTGGAAACCTGGCTTCTTGCCGCCCGTGTTCCACCCTTACTCGCGTCCAGCCCATGCGTCTCTGCTGCCTCCGTCCAGACAGTCATTAAGAGGAACGTAAAGCTGGCTGCCTCCACTCTGTCCACCTACAGACCCAACTTAAGAGTAAGCTTTAAAATCACTCCTGGGCCCTCTTCAGACCCTGAGTCATTTTTCCATTGTTAAAATTAGAATGGTCTCCTGGCAGACTTGCTCCCAAATCTAAATGATGTCTAACAAGGCTGGGTCCTACTCCCATTCAACATTTCCGGGCAGGCGCATGTGAGGTGCCTGGCTCCAGCTCTCCCTCCTCCTAGCTTCTCAAAACCTGCCAGCAGGTAACTCCCGGTCCTGTTGGACAATGGAAAGGCAGGATGAGTGAGTTAACGGAGTTACTGGGCTCTCAAATTAGGGAGCCATTCAAGGCCACACCCCTAGGAAGTGCAGAGCCTGGTTGAATCCCAAATCAGCCTGATCCACCTTCCCTCCCCTGTGCACTAGGCTCGGTGATATCCCTAGAATGCCTTGTCAGGCCCCTGGATGACTTGAAGATGTGTCCTCCAGCTTGAGTGGCAGGAAGCCCTGATGCCAGTAAATCTAGAAGGCAGGCCCTTGAGGAGGCCCTAGGTGAGCATTCGGATGCTCTGCATAGTGACTCCTGCCGCACCTCACTGGGTGGAACCACATGTGAATGACTCTACATTAGTCCCTCGAAGTGCCATCCTCTGCCCTTTGCTCACAAGTTCCCTCCTCACACAGGCATCTGCCACATCTTCCATCTGCTATCCTTCAAGACCAGCTCACAAGTCATCTCTTATCAGCTCCGAGTGCCTACAGCCTTTACACACGTCTCTCTGAAGAGAACATTCCACCAGCAACATCTCCTTCACGTTGACAAACCTCCTGTGACACTACCTTTCGGGCAGGTTGAAGTCCATGGCAAACATGTTTGAATGCTCAGCACTGTTCTCTGAAGGAGATGCTATGATCATCACCCCAATGTGTAGATGAGAGTACCAGGTACAAGCAAGTGGCTTGCCAGAAACCAATACAGCTAGTCAATGTACTTCCCAAAACCACCTGCTCATAGGTACATGGTCCACATTGTGCTGTGAACTCCCAAAGAGCAGGGGTCAGAGCCAAGTAACGTTTGGATGTCCAGAGCGTGGCATGTGGCAGTAGCTCCGTGCTGGTTTCCCTAAATGGAGCTCAATGTCCAGCACGAGGTCACCTTCCCTGCGTCACCAGCAGACAGTAGCAGCAATTTTGGATACTGGTCCACAGAACTTATAAGGCGCCCCGAGCATCTGCCTTAACTGCCTTTGGTGGTCTTTCCTGAGAGCTTAGGAAATAAAGGAGGTTTGACCAACAGGCTTTTGAAAAGAATGGCCACTAGCGATGACTCCTTACATCTGGGCCAGATCTCTTGACTCCAACCAGAGAACAAAACTCAGAAGCCATGTGGCTAGATCACAGTGCTGTGGCCATCACAGAGAACACTGGGCTCAGAGTCAGGCCAGCTTACACTTTCTGCTTCTCATATGCTGAGCCTTTAGTTGCTCCAGCTATAAACGGGGCAATGGCAAGAATATCTCTGCTGCTGCTTACTTCTTGTGACAACAACAACAAAACACATTGTGCAGGACTACATTATTGTTTCTTCCGGACGTGTCTGTCAGCAGCAGCCTGGTGAGGGTGGAAGCATGGGGAAGAACTGAGAACCAACTGCATTTCACACTCCCCCAGACAGGCCTTGACCCTCTGAATGTTCACAGAAGAGGTGGGCAAGGTAGTTCCCGGCAGCCTCTCGGTGAAGCCTGGCCCAGAACCCTACCCATCCCCCCATGGTGGCCTATGTTGACAGGCTGGCTATTGTACTTTGAATATTAAATGTCCCCCATCGGCTCATGTGTTGAAGCATTTGTTCTCCAGCCAGAGGCGCTGTTAGGAAAGGTGGTGGAACCTTTCGGAGGTAGAGCCTTGCTGGAAGTGAGTCATTGGGGGCATGCCTTGAGGGTTGTTTTTTGTTGTTGTCCTGTTTTGTTTTGTTTTTGTATTTTTTTTTAGTAAGGTGGGGGATAGAGAGAGAGAGAGAAAGAGAAAACCTGCCTCAGCCACTGCAATCAAACTCCAGACACTTGCGCCGCCTACTGGGCATGTGCGACTTTGCGCTTGCCTCACCTTTGTGCGTCTGGCTTACATGGATCTGGAGAGTCGAACATGGGTCCTTAGGCTTCGCAGGCAAGTACCTTAACTTAGCAGCCATCTCTCCAGCCCGTGCCTTGAGGTTTCAATAGCCCAATCCACATCCTGTTTGCCCTGTTTCCAGCTCCTGCCACCAATCCTTTCCTATCATGAAACTTCACTGCAAAACTGTAAGCCAAATTACACTTTTTCCTTCCTTAAGTTGATTCTGGTCAGGTATTTGTTCACAACAATGAGAAAGTAACTGATACGGCTGTCTTCCTAACCAGCCCTCTGTACCCTATGCCCTGGCCACACCACAAGCCTCATCAGCAGGCTTTGTGCAGGGATGTGTCACCCCAAAGGCACACACTACCAATTATAGAGTCCAAGGAAGGTGATAAGTCTCCCTTCCTTTCTAAGAAACTTTAGGACAACATGACCTGATCCTCAGCAGCTCCAAGACTTCTCATAGCCAGGGGAAGTTCGGCTGGAATGTCTTAGGAATTCACAGCCACACCAGAGCTTGGCCTTGTTCCAGATAACTCTTCTGCCTGTGACCATACTGTCTTCTGGGTGTCTGTTCCATGGCAGAGTCATGAGTGGCACACACTAAACACAGAGGAGGTGCTTGGATTTGGAAACCAGAGCCCATGTGCCATTCTACAGGCCCTTAAGCTTCACCCCAGAAGCAAGTCTATCTTGTCCCTGCTGGAAACGCACCAGGTAGCATCTGCTGATCCCACTTTATCTTGCTCAGCTCCCCAAGTGACTCTGCCTGTGTGCTATCTGCTCTCTTTCACACATGGGGTGCAAATCTTGGGAAGTCATGAGCTCATCAAGACCAAACTCTCCCCACTTCACCTTGCCATTCTCCAGGCACAAGTGGCATCATCCAGCTCAGGTCATGGCCCAGATAGGGGGCTTGTCTCATGCTAGAGCCGCAGGCTACAGTGGGGGTCACCAGCCCACAGCTAGGGTAGAAACAGAAACAGCCAGGCAGAGCCAAGTGAGGGCCCTAAAAACCTAAAAAGCTATCCTAGAGATATGGCTCAGTAGGTGAAGTGCTTGCCATGTATGCATGAGGATCTGAGTTTGATGCCCAGAACCCAAGTAAAATGTCATGGTGGTACACACCTCTAATTCTAGTTCTAGGGAAGTGAACCGAAATTGTGAGCTTCAGGTGAGAAAAATAAGATGGAGAGCAACTGACAAGGACAAACATGTCAACCTCTGGCCTCCACACACATGTGCATGAGCACCTCCTACACACATGTGTACACAGAGAGAGAGAGAGCGACAGAGAGAGAAATTCATACAGACATGCATACACACACCAAAAACAAACTAACAACACACACACACACACACACACACACACACACACACAGCTTCTCAGGACAGTGGCCAATACTCTTCTAAACTGCCATCTGGTACTTCCAAACCCCCCAAGCCAAGCCTGAACTGTGAGGTTGCCACCAAATACTTGCACATCTGCTTGGAGAAAGTCCAAGCTCTTTCTGGAAAAAAAAAAAAACCCAGAGAGAAGCCATTTGCTCAGCACTGGCATATTCCCGCTGCCCACCCCAACCTGGACATTTCATATTTCCAGTTGGTCAGCCAGGTTCTGTTTAACCACCAAGCCTAGCAACTCCCCATGATGGAGGAAGCCTAGGCCCCCACAGCAGGCCTAGACCCCCAAACCAGCCATCAAGAAATGCCATGCCCCTGAGTTCCAATTCAGGGACCCTTGTGCCATAGTCTGCTGTGAATGGCCTTGGGGTTGACACCTGCCAAAACAATGGCTGGCCAGTGACAACATCTGACAGTTGAGCAGAAGACCCATTAACTAGTAATTGCTGCAGATGCTTCGGTGAGGAGACCTCTGGGGTCATCCAACCTCAGGCCCCTGCACCTCTGATTCCGGAGGGCTCAAGTCTGGTGTCACATTCTCCTATACCAGAAGGTTATGTGAGAACCACTCAGGCAAACAACATCTCTGTGCCTTTTATAGATCTTATTGGAAGGTGGGTGTGGTGGTGAATGCCTATAATTTCAACAAGCAGCAGGCAGAGGCAGAAAGATCACTGCAAGTTTGAAGCCGGTTTAGCTTACAAAACCCAGTTCCTCCAGGGTTACTTAGGGAGGCCTCATCTAAAGACAAAACACAACAGTTGTTGGGACACTCAGTGGTCCTAAGAGGACTACCCATAGATTACTCTTTGCACTTTGTACACTCAAGCCATCTTACATTCCGGCTTCTTTATAGCTCTATAAGCCTCTGAGTTCTTTGTTTTGTTTTTGAGACAGGGTCTCACTCTGGATCCCAGGCTGGCCTAGAATTCACTATACAGCCCAGGCTGACCTCAGACTGCTGGCAACCCTCCTGCTTCAAACTGCCAAGGGCTGGGATGACAGGTGTGAGCCACCATGCTTCCCTGCCCAGCTAAAGCCCCCAACCACCAATAACTCCATGAAGAAGCAGGGGTAGCACTGTCATTCCCCTTTTCAGATGATGAAATCAAAGTGTAGGTCAAGGTTAGCCAAGGAACAACAGGGTCAGATGACCCATGGCATAGCCAGAGCTCTGCCCACTGAACCACCCTGCTTCTGACCTAAAGATTTGTCTCTGGTAGTAAGAAGCTGTGTCCTCCTCATCTGAGATAGAATTCTCTCTCCCCCCCCTCTCCTCCCCCCATCTCTTTCTCCTTCAGATCCAGAGCTCAGTCCAAGCAATTCATTCCTCACAAGGGCCTCTTAACATCTTTATCATTGACAGGCACACATGATTTTTTTTAAATATTTATTTATTTGCACACAGATAGAGATAGAGAGAAGAGAGACAGAATGGTAATAGGCATGCCAGGGCCTCCAGCCACTGCAAACGAACTCCAGATGCATATGCCACCTTGTGCATCTGGCTTTTCATGAGTACTGGGGAATCGAACTCAAGTCTTTAGGCTGTGCAGGCGAGCGCCTTATCCGCTGAGCCATCTCTCTGGCCCCATTCTTGTGATTTTTATTCGAGCGTTGTTTTAACAGTGTGTTTAGCCCCAGTCACACAAAATGCACTTATCCAGCACTGACAGGGTGCCAGGGACCATGCCCAGACATAGAGGCCTCAGCCACACATAAATGTCCCTGAGCACCTGTAGGTGCTGTTCTAGGTGCTGGGATCCCACAAGTACCAAACAGGTGCCAGGCCTGTCCTCATAGGCTGAGTTGGCTCACAGCCAGGTGAGTGACAAAACAGAGCTACAGGGACTTCGCTAGCGACAACAGCCCAGCCCTGAGAGTGGCCAGGTACAGAGCTCACTTCTCACTGTGGCCTCCTAACATCTCCATTCAGAGGCTCTGTACCCTGGGGCCGCAAAGGACAGTGAAGGACAGCCCCAGGCCCACCGCGCATCCACTTCAGGTTTCTTGGTATGTGCATGTATGTGTGTATGTACCCCTCAGAGGCTCTCAGCATCCCTTGAGTCCCTCCAGGAGTGAGAGAGGGCTGAACAACAGTCCTTGACCTCAAATACACATGACCCATTGTAAAGAGATGAATTACTTTGCCTTTTCATATGCATTATCACAAAATACTAAAAGTTAGTGGGTGCCTCTTGGATGAGCTTCTGTGCTCAATGCTTTACATAAATGCTCTGGGCCAACCCTCCCAATGATGCTAAGAGTTTAATTCTCATTTCACAGATGAGGACACTGTGGCTCAGGGAACAGGCAGCGCACACACGCACGCGCTTGTCTGACTCCACATACCTTTCCACAGCTCCAGCTGTCACACCAATCCTTTTTCCAACCTCCATTCATTCTACAGTATTTACTGATCGTCTATTATGTGAATAAAAGTACACTGGACACCATCGGGAGCTGGAACAGACCAGTTCTTGCCCTCTGGAAAGACAAGGGTAGACCAACCTTGACTGAATGTTCCAACAAATACCAAGCTGCAACTATAATAAGCCCTAGAAAGGAAAGTTCAAAGTTCTTAGAGCAGTCGTGACGTGAGATCGTTCCACGTCAGCGAGACTGGAAAGCATGTTTGAACTAGTACCCAAAAGAAGAAGAAAGGTGGCCAAGGCACTGCAGACAGCAGGGGCAGCTGTGCCAAGGCCCCGTGTGAGGAGGAGCATGTTCACCCAACAGGCAGAAAGAAAAGGGGAAGGGTGCTCTGCAGTGACTTTGAGCGCGGACAGGGCACACCCCAAAGGACTCCTAAGGGCAAGTTCTAGTCTCAGTCTCAGAACAAGGGTGCAGCCCTGCAGGGTGTGAAGCAGAGAGACCCCCTAAGCAAGATGCTAAGGCCAGTGGTGCTGACCATGGTGGACAGCACTTGTGCCTACCCTAGGCCCACTGTACCATCCCACTTCCATTTTCATTAGTGGTGTGTGTGTGCATGCACACATGTGGTGCATGCATGTGCATGTACGTACACAGATACACATACCCATGTTCACCCATGTAGAGTCCAGAGGAGGACATCAGGGGTACTTCTCTATGGCTCTTCCACTTTGTTTCCTCAATAGAGAATCTGCCCTGGAACCTAGAGCTTACACTGATTTTTTTTTTGGATAGAATGCAGCGGGGTTCCAGGCATGCCCAGGCATGCCCAGCTTTTTGACAGAGCTACTGGGACGCAAACGCAGGTCCTCACGCTGCATGTTTGCTCTCTCACCCCCTGAGCCATCTCCCTAGCCCTACCATCCCACTTCTTTTTGTGTTTATTTGTATTTATTTATTTGAGAGTGATACAGAGAGAAAGAAGGAGAGGGAGAGAGACAGAGAGAGAATGGGCGCGCCAAGGCTTCTAGCCGCTGCAAACGAACTCCAAACACGTGTGCCCCCTTGTGCATCTGGCTACCGTGGGTTCTGGGGAATCGAGCCTCAAACCGGGGTCCTTAGGCTTCACAGGCAAGTACTTAACAAACGGCTAAGCCATCTTTCCAGCCTGCAACTTCTTTTTTTAAATATTTTTGATTTTTTTAAGTTTTTTTATTTATGTATTTATGTATTTATGTATTTATTTATTTAAGAGAGTTAGAGACAACAGACAGACAGACAGACAGAATGAGTACTCCAGGGCCTGTACTCACTGCAAACGAGCTCCAGATGTTTGCGCCACCTTGTGCATCTGGCTTATGTGGATCCTAAGGAATCGAACCAGGGTCCTTTGGCTTTGCAGGCAAATGCCTTACCCGCTAAGTCATCCCTCCAGCCCCCATCCAACTTCTTACGCACATGGGAACCTTCCCTAGCGGGCCACTCCCATGCGCTTCCCACCTTCAGGTCCATCTATGCCTGCCCCATCCGGGACCTGGTCCTGAAAGGTGTTCAGGAAGGTCCACCCAGACACACAGAGGAGGCACCACTGCCCTTCAGCTGATCCGAGTCTAACGGGAGGCACACATGTTGGCACCAAGTAAACACAACAGGAGTGACAAGCTTCCCACAAGACAAATTCTGCAGGTGTGAAGGGATGGGCAGAGGCTGCGTGCCAGCCAGGTACACAGACAGACACCCTTACAGCAAGTTGATACTGCTGCTTGTGACTGAGTGGGTGGACAGGGAGACGGAGAAAGCGGGACTGAATTCGAGGGAGCGTAAGCAGTTGGGTGAAATTCATGAGGGAAAAACAACAACATACCAGCTCCTGACAAAACATGCGCTTGCTTTTGGGGGGTGGGGAGGGAGGAGGGAGGGACAACGTGACACCTAACAGATGATGCTGGTTTGCATTGATCTGAAGCCACAGGCATCCACCCTGGCCTCCCGTGCTGGCTTCCCCTTGCTTGGTTGTAATGTTAAGTAAGTCTCCTCACTTTTCTCAGCCTCATCTGTGCGACGTGGCCAGCGATCCTGCCGACATCATCAGACTGCAGAGAGAATTCAGGGAACGAGACACAGCACTTGGCATAGCACCGCCAGGCGGGAGGCACCACAGAAGTGGAACCTCTCTCTATAATCTCTTCCTTCACCCACCCACCCACCTGCAACTAGACGTTCCCAGTTTCTTTTCCATTGCTCATGACAATGACATTAGAAACATTCCAAGGGCTTCCCAAATCTCCTGCTATTCTGAGTCCGACAAGGAGCTTGGAAGGATGCTCTGGTCCCCAGTTTACACTGGAGTGACACAAGCCAGACTCATCCACCTAAGTCAAGGCCTTCTCCAAGCTAGGCTGTCGGGGACACTGCTATGAGCTCTGGTCCTATGCCCCACAGTGACCAAGCAGGTCTCTATCTGCCAGTTAAGTCCCTGAAACAGTCCTGGGCACTTTCAGAAAAGCCTCCGTGACTGGGTCGCTCTAGAGACAAAGCGATTTGGTTTGGATAATATAGAGATGATTACTGGACATGTGGCTGTTGCCTTCAAAATCAGCTCCCTCCGCACCAAGTCAAGTGGATCCTGAGCAGAGTGTGAAAATATCATTTTCCTCTGCGCCCATTCTGACCCCTCAGCACAAGAACAGCAGTAATGCATGACTCCCCGGAGCCTTTGTCGGCTGGATCTCATCAGAAGCCTGACCGATGAGGTCCTTGCTAAATGGCAGGACCAGGGGTCCACTTAGCCAGCAGCTAGGAACCTGGGCACTGATGAAGACAGGTGACTCCACGCCTTGGGTCTACTAATGCTCTAAATGGAAATGACACTTCCAGCAATAAAGCATATTCAAAAAGACCAGAAAAGTTGAAAATTGGCAAAGCATTTCCCAGGTCTTTCACTCCAATTCAAACTCCAGTTCATCACCAATCAACTCTCACCCTACACAGAGTTCTAGCAAACATGATTATCTGCTTGGAGGTCCAGACCTGTCACCACCATCAAACCAAGCTCCTTCAGTTCCTCAGTCAGGGCTAACTATGAATGGAAAGGGTAGAAGTTTCTATTCCTGGAGTGTAGAGCCTGAAAGAAGGCCTGCTATCTGGGGGATATACACTGTGCCCAGACCTGGCACAAGACCACCTGACTCACCACGGCTGATGACTTGGTTCATTCCTATAGTGTCTCCTGGGACCAGCACCTAGCCCGCCTCAGTCGGCTCTGTGCTCTCTGGAAGTTGGTGTTAAGATATGAAAACCTGGTTCCTGAATCTTCCATTAGCACATCACTCAAATAAACTGACCTCCTTAGAACTAGAACACTTCTCACATGCTGAATAGGAAGGCTTTCCTAGGTTACTCTGTGCCCACGAGGATGCTATAGGGAAGAGGAGAATGACATCTTCTTGGCACATCATTTTCTGTTGGAATGTCCAACAAGCACCCTTTCTTCTTCTTCTTCCCATGCTCCAAAGCATCAAATAACAAGAAAACCGAAGAATGAATAAAGAGCAATCGGGAAGCTTCCCCACATGGCTTGGCCTACAAAGCTCTTCCTCCATTTGTTACAAGCATGTCCATGAATCTTTCTAGCACAGGAGAACTGGAGTCCAGGCTTTTACATCTATTTGTTTGTTCTGTAAACATTTTTTGGTGTTCCTGCTCTGCTCCTGGCTCTGAATTGTTCCTGGAGGGAGTGTGGAGCCAGGCATGCCCATGCCTGCTCTCTGCGTGCAAAGATGAAGCAGAGAGCCTTAGTCCAAGTTCTGCACAGGGTCAGCTACACTCCCTGCAGCTCCCCCTCCCATGCGCTCAGTCCTGTACACCTGTGTATCCCGAGTAGACAGCCAGGTACCGAGTAGAAGGCACTGCACCAGCTTCCCAGACAGGCCTGTTGTTATATAACCAGAAAGAAAGAAAGAGTAGCAGATGTAACACAGCTGCTCCTTGGGCAAGTATGCCAGTTAATTCTCTCACCTTTCTAGAACCAAAATAAATAACCAAAACAGTAAGAGGCAAGAAGTCAGTTTTCACTCCCAAACAAGGCAGGGAATGGCTGAGCAGGTGCCTGGAGCTGGAAGCATTGCCAGCAGCCTCTGCCGGATTGCACCATGAGGGATAGTGGCGTGGGCCCTCCCACCTGTTAGACAGCGAGCTCCTCATTCAGGCTGCATTGCTGCAACCTCACCCAAGACCTGGCAGAAGATTCTTGCCATCGGAGGGTATGGTACCATGGCAGAACAGGCCTTGTCTATGAGATGCCAGTTTATCCAGTTTTAGTTCACTTCAGCAACCGTTTACTTATGCCCACTGCATGCCCAGCTCTTTTAGGCCCTCAGAATCAAACAAGCCCTGCCCACAGGAAACCTCAGCCCAGCTGAGGAGCGGAGCCCACCATAGCTGTGACAAGAAGCAGAACAAGAGCTAGGCTAGAAGAAGCACATCAACAAAGTCCTCAGTCTAGGCATCCTCTGTCCCCACCACCCACCCCGGCAATGGTGTCAGAAAGCAAGGCTATGGGCCAAGTGTGGTCATGCCTATAATTTCAGGACTGGGGAGGCTAAGATAGGAGGCTCAATGAGTTCAAGGCCAGCCTGGGCTACAGGGTGAGTTCCAAGTCACCCTAGTTCAAAAAAGAAAGAAAGGCCCAGCTCCATCTTTATTTTTAATAACAGCTAAATTGGGAGTGGGGAAATTGTTCAGTGGTTAAAGCACCTGCCGTACAAACGGCAGTTTGAGTTCAGATCCCCAGCACCTAGGTAAAGGCAGACACTGTAGCAGTCTGTAAATCCAGTGCACTTCCACAGTGAGACGGGACACAAAGACAGAAGAATCCTCCAGAAGTTCACAGACAAGCTGGCCTGTGTAAGCAGAGGCAAACAGCATGATTCTGCCTCAAACATGATGGAAAGGGAAGACGGTACCCAAGGTTGTCCTCTGACCTCCACATAAACATCATGCACGTGTGCCCACATGAGCACACACACACAGGGAGAGAGAGGGGGGGGAGGGAAAAACAGCTGTGTTGACAGAATCCACTTACTATCACCTTCACTCTTTTGGAATGTATGATTTCACAGTGCTCAGTAGGTCCTCAGAATTATGCAACCACTCTTACTTTCTGTCCTGCACTGAAAACACTCTGGGCACTTCTGCCCTCCCCTCTAACATCTCTCCCAAGTCAGCGCTGTGACTTACGTCTTTCTGCAACCCAGCACGTCCAGCATGTGCTCTGCAGACACCTGCAGGCTGCACACAGCCTCCTAGGCAAGCGCAGCCTCAGCGGCAGTTACTGAGCCCCTTCTAAGGCACAGTGCATTAGAGAATAGGCAGTTGGCAATGCTGCTCAGGAGAAAGGCATGTTCAGCAATTACTAGCGTGCTCTGGGTTTCTAAGCTGGATCCCTGCATCGGGGTGATCTGCCTGGGAGCTGCACACCTGGGCCGTGTTCCTTCAGCTTCCTCAACTCCACTTTGCTCTATCACAGCATGTTCTAAAACAGTGACAAATGGGAAAACATGAATCCAAGAGCAGAGAAACAGCTAACCATTTATGTGCTCGTGGCATTCAATAGTATATGCCCTCTAAAACACCTTTATAGAAAGATTTGAGGATAGAGGAAAATACTATCTAATGTTAACTAAATGAAAGAAAATATTAAAATGTATAGGGTGTAATATATCAAGTACATGATATAGTAAACACTGGCAACTAGAAGGAAATAATTCTAATTATAAGATGCAATTATTTTTGTATAGGTGGATTATGGGCAATTATTTTCTTTATGCTTCTTTTTAATTGCCAGTTTTTCTAAAATGAGCTTTAATCAAATCAAATCAGAACCGTTATTTTTAAGCCCATTCTTTGATTACTATTTTCTTTTACTTATGTGGCTAGCAAAGAATGAGAAACCACCTCATGTAGAATAATACTGAATTTCCTTTAAAGTGGTTTTTAAAAATAAATTGTCCTTCAGATTCTTCAAAAACAAAAGTAATGTGATCTACCAGGTTCACCTTTTTATCTAGATGGCTTGGAAGCTCAGAGCAAATCACTTCATACTGCAAATACAATAATCAGTTTCATGTTAGAATGATCATGTCCATGCTTCTGTATGCTTCGGACACTTCCTTCTATCTACCATTTCAGTGTCTTGCTTGTGTTTTTATACATGCAAATCTTTCTTGAATCCATAAACAAGTATTTGTTGAAGTGACTGAATATCACCTCAGAGAAGCAGAGGTTCCGACAGACCCACTGTAAGGAAAGTGAAGAAGAAAAGCCAAGACAAACTCTGGACTTGATCTCTACAGACAGTTTATGGAGCACAGCGACAAGGGGCAGCAGCCTTCCCATAGGATGGAGGCTTAAGCACTGACTTAGGCTGGGGTGCAAGCTTATAAGGAGGATCCTAAGAAAAAACAGAATGGACCAGGTGTAAGACCAAGGGAAGTAGATAAGGAACTTGTAGCTATTTGTGTCTTTGCTCAGAATAGGCTTTTTCAGCAAGAATTGTCTAAGGGAGGATACCCCAGATGGTTTCTGTTCCTTCAAGGCCTTCTGAGTTAAGGGAAGGACAGGAGTTGTCAAGCTAGTCTGAGAAGGGCTGCCTCTGATGTTTCTCTAAGGCCTTCTAGTCTTGGGGACAGTCATTAACCCTCTAGCTCCCTCTGGTTTTCAGGAAGAGTCATTAACCCTTCACCCATGAACTGTCCTGATACTTCATTTTTACAAATAGCACTGAGAAGGATTTTGAAAATTCTAAGCTGGGCCTGGAATCCCAGCTACTTGTAGGCTGAGGTAGGAGGACCACAAGTTCAAGACCTGCCTGGGCTATGGAGTCAGTTCAAAGCCAGCCTGAGCAATTTTGTGAGTCCTTGTCTTAAAAAGAAAAAGTCAAAGGAGGCCTGAGGATGTAGCTCAGTGTTAGAGCCTAGTATGCACAAGATCTTGGGTTTAATTCCCAGTACTGTAAACAAGGTAACAAAAAGTTCTATTGCTCTGCTAATCCAAGTAGAGGCTCAACCAAGACAGACAGCATGAAAGAGGCTTCTTTATGGAGACAGGCTGTCCCAGTGACCAGATGAACATATTACAAGCTACTTCTCCATCTTCTTGCCGGCCATGTGCACCGAGGTCCATGCTGGCTTCCCATAGTCACTGTTCCCTAAGACTACTGACGGACATCAAATGTCAACAAGGCCAGCCAAAAATCTCTTCACCATATCCAACCTGCACTCGTCTTCAGACAATGAAGTGACACGCCGGACAGGTAATGTGGCAGTACACACACTCCACAAACACAGCCCACCTGAACCAATAGGACCTACTCTGTCTCAAACCTGAAAAATTCAAGATTGCCCTGAATTTTTTTTTTTATTGTTGCTGCAAATTACTCAGACTGATTCTTCCTTCATGCCTCCAGCTCAGAGAAAACTTTAGAGGTCACTTGAGGGGGGAAAAAGTAATTATAGCCCCTGGGCACTTTCCCAAACACAATACCTCACAGCGGGTGAGGATAATATTGACTGTCAGCCAGAATTCCCCTTCCTGGTGGTAACTTTCCTGACTCTTAACAGACTGCAAAAGCAAGAAAGGGAGAGAAAAGCACCCTTAATATTTTAGCTGTGACCATGTTATCCCGCCTAAAGCCGGTGGGTCTTACTGGTGAATCCATACGGGATGAAAGTGCAGGAAGGGAGGCAGCATCATTTACCCAGTGCTGACAGTGTGCCCGAGGAAGCACTGGCAGAGGAGCCCGCCTGCCTCTTCCCCCTGTAAGCCTGCAGAGGCTCTGGAACAGCCCATTGTGGAGACGCGAACACCTAAGCTTAGAAGGATTAGATACCTGGCTCAAGGTCACCCCATGGGGAAGGCAACTTGTTTCTGAGTGTTGAACCCAGAAGCCCCAGGCCAGGCTCTTTTACATGGCTAGAGACCTTCCATGTTTGCATGATGCTGAAATTATCCCTTCTCCTCCCTTCCAGTATTTCTTCAACATTCCCACTGACTGGAGAGCCTCCGGCTGCCTCATCCTCTTGACTTTGGGCCCTCTCATTCAGAAAATCATCAAGGCTCACTTGAAAAATGAGATACGAAAGCTTCCACCCACATCCTGCAACCAAGCACCCACCCCTCTGCTACCACAAGCAGCCTCTGAGGAGATCTTCCAGACAAGCGTTCTGAAGGGAAGGAACTGAACCGATCAACTGATCGAAAACACTCTGCGGCTGACAGTACTTGGTGACGATGCAGGCAGGGCTGCCCTGTCCACAAATGTGTTTGTCTCCAAAGAACAACAGGCTCTCTGCCCTGACCCTTCCAAGAGAATGTGTACGGAAGGGACCAAGAAATGGTGCCACCGAGACCTGCTTCCCAGTCATTGCGTGCCTCTCTCCGATTGCATGTGCCACACAAGTACCCTCAAAGAACTCGAAATGCTCAGGCAAAGAGGAGGGCGACAGGAATGTCACTGGAAGTGATTTCACACACGGTTGGCCCTGTACAGCCAGCCAGCGAAGGTGTCTCTCCGCCTGCAGCAAACAGCGCTCCCCGCCACCAACTGCCACCGGTTCCTTCACCTTTTATTTACAGCCCAGACAGGGTTCATCAGTGAAGGGAGGGAGGGAGGAAGATACAATCTACATTCTCTTTATTTCCCAGGGGGACGCGAAAGGGGTCAGGCAGAGGAGGAAGCGAAGCCCAGGTTGCACCACCAGCGTCACAGGGCAATCATAGGTCTGCGGGTGAGCTCCAGCAGAGGCGCCCTGAGAGCCCCGCGAAGAGGGGGTCAAACTCAGCACCCAGGTGATGCTCCGCGCGATGCAAGAGGCGCCAACAGAGCGCACTGTACAGGAAATCACTGCCCCCTTCAGGCCGCAGCTCAGACACAGCCGAGGTGTTAGGGGCTCCCCAGGTCCGGGGGAAAAAAAAACTCGCAACCCCGACCCTGCGAGGCTCTTCCATGCTCCCTCCGCATCCTAGCCCCGGAGCGGGCAGTGAAGGTCTGCACTGAGACTCCCGGTGGAACAGGAGCGCACTCGCAGGGGCTGAGGAGCGGGGAGCTCGGAATGGAAAGCTCTTGGTGTCCAGGCTGGGCTCAGAGAGGGCCAGGAGGGGAAGCCCTCTGCTGCGCTCCAAGTCACAGCACGGCTTACTCGGACGCCTGAAGTGTGCCCATAATCAACTGCGCCTGCAGCTGCGGGACAGCAGCGTCTCTGAGCAACTAACCCTAAGGAGCCTCCTCCTAAGACCACTCGGGCCACTGATACCCCTGAGCACATGCAGGCGGAGCGGGTGGCCCCACGCCTTCGGGCTCAGACCTGCGGACCCGCACCAAACGCCCAGCTCAGGCGTGCGCTCAGGGGCCCCCAGGGTCCAGGAGCCCTCAGGACCTCAAAGCGCATCTTGGGAGTCTGAGAAACAGGCCAGTGCCCCTCCAGCCCCGACTGGCCCAGTTTGCAGTCAAGATGCTTATTCCTCCCTCCCAGCGTCCCACAGTCCCACAAACCGCACCGGGTCAGGGGTGACCACTGCAGGCCTTTGGGGGTTCAACCCCACACACCTCCACTCCTTCACTGGCCAAAGGAGACCCTAGCCTTCTATGCCCTGCGCGCGCATACACACACACACACACACACACACACACACACACACGATCCCAGAGGAGGGTGCTTGGTAGATCAGGGTACCAGCTGTGCCAGCCAAGCCCAGCGGGACCCCGATGGGAAACACTGAGCACCAGCCGCGGTGCCCTAGCCAGCGCTGGTGGGTCGATCCAGGCTCTGGCCAAGGGCTGGCGCTCGCCTCCTTAACACTGTCCCCTTCCCTGCCACCCCCGAGCTTCGACGGCACCCGCGGCCGGACACTCACCTCGGTGTCGTAGAGCCGCAGGTCAAGGAAGTAGGGGCGCAGGAGTGACTCGTTGCGGATCTGCTCGATGGCCAGCTCCACGGCGGGAAGCACGCCGCGCCCGATGCTGCCCTTGGCCACCTCCTTGGTGAGCGGCATGAGGCCCATGATGGAGAGCGGCGGGCTGCTGGGCGGCGGCCGGGGGGCTCCCCGCGCCCAGCCCCAGGCCCCGGGCGCCAGCGGCAGCAGCAGCGACAGCAGCAGGAGCAGCAGCAGGCGCGCGGGCGGCGGCGGTGGCGGCGGCGGCGGCGGCGGCCGGGGCTGCCCGGAGCTCCGCGGAGAAGCCATGCCGCGCCGCGGGCTGCGGGCGCCGGCTCACTCGGCCCGCATGGCCTGGCCCGGTCCGCCGCCCGGCGCCAAGCTCTCCCCGCGGCACGCGCGCAATGGCGCCGGCTCGGGCCCCGGTTCCTGCTCGGGTTCGGGCTCGGGCTCCGGCTTCTGCTCCCTCAGAACGGCCGCGGCGGCGGCGGCGGTGGCGGCGCCCGTGACGGATCAATCACGCCGGGAAAGGGGTGGGAGCGAGCGGAGTGCGGGAGGCGGGGAGCGAGCGAGCGAGCGAGCAAACGCCGAGAGGGGGGCCGGCGCCTCGGCGCGCGCCTCTCTCCAGCGCGGCCGCCCCGCACCGGGTCGCCTCCACCCGCCCCCGTGCGCGCTCCGAGCCGCTCTCCCGCCCGGAGCTGCTCGGCGGCGGCCCCTGGAGCCCGGCTGGGGGTTGGGGGGAGGACGGGAGGCAGGAAACGCGGGAGGCGAAGGCGAGGCTGCTCCGCCGCGGCTCGGGCCGCCTCCAGGGACGGGGACGGGCCGTGCGCGCCGGGGGAGGGGGAGGCGCCGGCGCTGCGGCGGCCGCGGGGAGGGCCGTCTTCCCGGCACACGCACACACGCGCCCCCGGCCCTCCACCGCACCGGCTGCCGCTGTGAGCTCAGGGCACGGCGATCGCGGCGGCCAGGACCTCCCGCTGGCACGCTCAGGGGACGCCGCCGCCTGGCCCCGGGCTCCTGCCACACCTGCGCGGTGGTTTGGGACTGCTTCTCGGAGGTCTGGCCCAGCGAGTCCGGGCGGACGAACGTTCCACCACAGAGTGCTAAAGACACCTGCAGCCCGCACTCTCCAGTGCCTGCTCAGGTGGCTCCCGGAACCCCCGGCGGAGCCTAGGGAACTGGTTGCGGAAGAAGCCCACAGGCGCTCGAAAGCCCGGTGACGCTGGCTTGTACGACTCCCCGGGTCTAGGCTGAAGACACTCCCCTTGGGGCGCAGCAACCGACCTTTGCCAACCCTAGGCAAAGGCTCGGATCCGCGCCTGGCTTGCACTACCGCCCCCTCCAGGCATTTGACCTCCAGGTGTCCCCACTCCTGGAGGGCCCCGCCCTAAAATTGTTTCCTAGGTGGAAACTCTTTCCTAAGGTTCGAGGGGCACCGTGGGCCCCTGGAGTTGGCTCTCCGGCTTGCATGGCCACACTAGCTAACCTCGGGCAAAAGAATCTTGGGCCACATGAACCTGAATAACATGACCTTAGACCTAGGACCCCGTGAGCGACATGACCTTAGACCTAGGACCCCGTGTGCTCTCCATAAGCATGGGAATGTTGCTCTCTAGCCTACACAACAGAGGTTCATGAATGTGAGGGATACAGTAGGACATCATGTCACAAAACAATTCTGAACCAAGCCTTGCGGGCTACATGCACAGGCTTCTGATGGGGCTAGGGAGTTCAGAGTTCTCTGGGAGCTTGCTACCTGTGGTATAATGCAATCCTCAGAACAGCTCTATAAACTACACTGAGGGACTCTGTAGCTTGTCGTACACACAGCTACTAAAGGCACAACTGGAACACAGAGCCAGTAGGGGCTCTCTGCACCCCCTGGATGCAGGCGAGTTTCCCCTGCAGCTGGGGTACTCGCGGGCATTTGGGTAAGGAGGTTGTTCTAGATGATGTCTGCAGACCTGCCCTTCTGGAGTAAGGCAGGCAGGCATCCTGGAAAGGACTGGGTTATCAGGAAGCGTGATGAAAGTGGAAGCTGCGTGGTTCAGATGGACAGCACCCTGGACAGTGCCAAGGGAAGCAGGCCAAATCCGCCCCTTCTCTTGCCAGGCTTAGTGTTTCCTTCTCAGGGTTTGCACGGGCGTAGTTCATCTACATATGCCCACCCCCTCCAGCTACAGAATAGTCCACCGGTCTTCGGTGTTCTCTAGCCGTGTCTCACTGGCCAGCACAGACATCCTGTAGTCATAGCCTTCTGGCACTTGCGCAACCTCAGCTCAGGTTTCCGAGTGAGCATTTTCACTTTTTTTTTTTTTTCCTTAGTCATTTGTGTTTTCCTTGTAAGCTATGCCAATACACAGTATCCTCAACACCTACATGAGAGAATAAGTTAAAAGCGGGATAGCCTCACCTGACGTTTACTAAGGAATTGAAAGCCCTGCTGGACGCCTGTCCTTCAAGTCCCTCTGTCTTCACTGATGGATGACCTGGTCCCAAGATACATGGCCTGGGACAAGCCCTGACAGGAGAATTCTCCCTGCTCATCAGTCTGGCTCCAGTCCAAGCTCTGATCTCATGCCCCACTTTGCCTGCCTGGGCATCCCTCTGGCTCTCTGCTCCTGCCCTGGCCTTGGGTTCCACTGGGTATAACTAGGTCTTTGGCATGCTTCCTGAATCCAAGTTCCCGCCTGGGTCACCAGCCTGGAATCCATGTTGCTCAAGAGCCGGAGTTCAGCTGCTTTCGTTGAATAGCGATTCTTCCTCCTGTCAATGTTTGGGAGGGAAGAGTGAACCCTAGTTGCTTCCTCGTAGAATTGACATTGTGGAGGAGAAAGGGAGACAAAGGACAGGAGTAAGAAGAAGACATTTTAGTATGTCAGTTTGTGGACAGTGCAGTGGAGAACAAGGAGGAGGAAAGAGGAGTGAGGCTGCCTTGGTCAGGCCGCGACTTGAGACAGGGAAGTCAGGGAAGGGCTCACTAAGATGACTTCTGAGCGACTCCCGAGGGAAGTAAGGCAAGCAAACAATGTTCCAGGAGGGAGAGTGGCAAGGGCAGAGGCTGTGGGATGGTGAACCTGGCACATTCAAGGGACATTCAGGAGCCAGTGTGGCTGTAGCAGAGTGAACAAGGAAAAGCAGTGGAACCCAAGGTCAAGGACGGGGAGCTCAGGCAGGGCCCAGGCACTGTGGGGACTTGGGTTGCACGTGATGAAGTGGAAAGCCACAGGAGCAGGGCCATGATCCGAGCTGTTTTACCAGGCTCCCTCTGGCCGCTGAGTGCAGATCCATTAGGCAGAGGGAAAGGCAGGAGCAGGCATACTGGCTAGGAAGCTATTATAGCAGGCCACATTTGGTGGCAAGAGCCAGGGTATAGCAGAGGAGGTGAGAATGGCTAAAGTGACAATTGTTCTTATTATTAATGGGAAGAAAGCACACGGACCACGTCCAGGACTGCGCAAATACTTTATTGCAGTCCCTCACCTTGCAGAAGTGCAGTGAGACTCAAGCAGCAAGCAGCAAGCTTTGGGCCACCCCTCCAGAACACAATGAAATGTCAATGTCAGCTCAGGTCTGTGTGGCTTAAAGTCTTACTGTCTTTGCACCACCATCTTCTCAGCAATACTTTCTCCCGCACCTACCCTTCAAATAAAAGTCTGCCTCCAGAACCCCAGCTCAGATGTGGGGCTGTGTTGAGGAGATGGTATTCACTCCTCTGTGGGGACTTGGGGGCTCTGTAGTCCATCTGGCTGCCTGAGCATAGGGCATCCATTCCTTTTAGTAGGATTTTGACCAGGGAGCAAACCAGCCCCACCCCACCATCTGCTCTTTACCCTGTTAGGCTGAGCATCCTCTGACACCTCAGCAGGGGTGGGGGCTGCTCAGCTGTGCCCCCCAGCTGTCTCCTCCAAAGACCTGGATACAAATTTCCCATACCCTTCTGAGCTTCACCTGCCATCCATCCTTGCCTCTACTCTATCTCCTCACAGCATCTTATACTCTTCCTTGCAAAAATCCCATTCTAAGCCATCTGTGCAAACATCGCCCATGTATTTCTTATTCATGTTTACATTGAAATATTTCTTTCAATCAAGTAGCTCAGCTGATTTTAAGTGCATTGTTTTACATTTCTTCTCTTTTTTTAAAAAAAATGGATAAGTCATGAATGATGGCTCTAAAAAAGATCACTGAATGAATCTAAGTAGCTTTTTCCTTCTCCCAAGGCATGTTTTTTAAACTGAAAAATTGAGTTTCAGGCATCAAATGTGGTCTAGTGACACGTTCGAGTAATAATAATAGCTACCATTTATTAACCACCCACCTACTCTGTGCCAGACACCTTGAATGCATCATCTTAGTCTTCATGGTTGCCTGAAAAATGGGCGTTAGGCTCCTGGCTTGAAAATGAAGAGACTGAGGTCTGCCTTGATTCAGTGGTGTCCTGGCAATATTTGGCAGAGGCAGTGATGAAATTCCACAAACAGTAAGATCTTTTTTAAAAGAGGGGACTGGAGAGATGGCTTGGTGGTTAAGGCACTCATCTAAAAGCCTAAGAACCCATCCTCAACTCTCTAGATCCCACATAAACCAGACGCACAAGGTGGCACACGCATCTGGAGTTCGACTGCAGTGGCTGGAGGCCTTGACGTGTCGATATTCTCTCTCTCTCTCTCTCTCTCTCTCTCTCTCTCTCTCTCTCTCTTTCTCTCTCATATTTTTTTTTCTAGAAAAGGGACCAAAGGGCTGGAGAGATGGCTTAGCAGTTACGGGGCTTGCCTGCAAAGCCAAAGTTCCCAGGTTTGATTCCCCACAACCCATGTAAGCCAGATGCAAAAGGTAGCACCTGCATCTGGAGTTCGTTTGCAGTAGCTGGAGGCCCAGGTGTGCCCATTTTCTCTCCCTCCCTCTCCCTCTCTCTCTCTCTCCCCCCCCCTTTCTTTCTCAAATAACTAAATAAACATAAAATATTTTAAAAAGGGACCAAGGACAAATAAGAGGCATACTTTTGCAACAGAGTCCTAGTGGGGAAGAGACATATAAAGTCTCTGGTCCAACCATGTGTTCATGAGTCCTCCCTTCCCCCTTAGCAGCAATGAGATGTTTAGAATTCAAATTCTGCTTTTCCAGTTATTAGTGGTGCAACTCTGGGCAAGTCAAGTCACACTCCCTGAGCTTCAGTTTCCTCGTCTGTGAAGCGAGGGTGGTAATGGTTCCTCATTCGTGAGGCTATCATAGGGATTAAATAATAACAGCTAGTATCTGGCAAGCATTGACATTGCCAGCTGCTATTTCAAGCACTTTGCCTTTAACACGTTCTCGTATTAAGGTGATACGTGAAAATAACTTAACACAGTCCTAAGCACTTATTAGGCAAGAAATCAGCAATTATGATGCCACAAAGATGGCGAGAGCCATGTCTTCTGACATGAGATTCCCGCTCTATTACTTGATAGATGAGATTTTCACACATTTTTTTTTTTCTTCAGGCTTCACCACAGTCAGCTTCCCTTCAGCTTTCCCCCTGGATTCAAATCTGCCACTGTTTCCATGACACTCCCCTTTGTTCATGGCAGCCCTATGGTAGAGACAGTTTGCAGGCATTCCCTCACTCCCAAACCCTGCTACATTTTTTCTTCTCCAAGGAGAAATAGCCCCAGATCTCTCAGCCTTTCTGGGCCATTGCTCTGCAGAAGAGCTGGGCCAGCCTTCTGTGCAGCCTCTGGATCCTTATCTAGTTACCACATTTTGCTAGTTGGCTCCATCACCCCTTTGATTCCTAGGAAGCTTGTGGCTCTGGGAGAGCCCAAGCCTGTTTTCTTGCTGTTGTTCCCAGTGAGCAGCAAGCCAGAAATCTCCAGTCCCACCCATTGCAGTTTAATGTATGTGAATGGAGCATTTCATCAGTGATCGTGTCCTGACGTTCCAGCCTGTTGAGGACATCCATCATTGCCAGTTAGCACCACTGTTATCAGAAAACCCAATTTTCTTTCTTGTCCTGAGACAATGGCCAAAAAGGAGAGCAGAGTGCTAGAGTCACAGCTCTGGGTGTGCACACGCTAAATGTCATCTGTTTCCTCTGGGCCTGAAATGCAACCTCATGAAAACTCCTCCAGCTTCTGCACTCTTCAGCCCAGGCTTCTCCATCTTGCGCACCAGAACGGGACAGTGGGTGTCTTGCTGAAGCCCCAGCACACGCTGTCTCAGGGTTTCTCTTACCTGTAAGACTAAGAGTCCCAGGAATAAAGGTGAGGGTGGACACCTGGTTCTAGGTGAACAAGCACACATACTCTCAGGAACTCCTCAATTGGTTCTTTCTGCATCCTGCTAAAGGTCAACACACAAATCCTATATTGTAAAGACACTTTTTAAAAAGTTTTTTTTGTTTGTTTTTATTTATTTATTTGAGAGTGACAGACAGAGAGAGAAAGAGGCAGATAGAGAGAGAATGGGCACTCCAGGGCCTCCAGCCACTGCAAATGAACTCCAGACGCGTGTGCCCCCTTGTGCATCTGGCTAACGTGGGTCCTGGGGAGTCGAGCCTTGAACCGGGGTCCTTAGGCTTCATAGGCAAGCACTTAACCGCTAAGCCATTTTTCCAGCCCTTTTTTTTTTTTCATTTTTACTTAGTTATTTGAGAGCTACAGACAGAGAGAGAAAGAGGAAGATAGGGAGAAAGAGAGAATGGGCGCGCCAGGGCCTCCAGCCACTGCAAACGAACTCCAGGCGCATGCGCCCCCTTGTGCATCTGGCTAACGTGGGTCCTGGGGAATCAAGCCTCGAACCGGGGTCCTTAGGCTTCACAGGCAAGCGCTTAACCGCTAAGCCACCTCTCCAGCCCGTAAAGACACTTTTTGAGGTTCCCAGAACCCAGTTACACTGACACTTCCTGGCCCTGCCTGTCACTCATCTCCCAGAGCTCCTGATGCGCTCTCTTTCTTTCTATTTATTTTATTTTTATTTTTTTAATGAAAGAATTGGTGCCCCAGGGCATCCAGCCACTGCAACCAAACTCCAGGTGCATGTGCCACCTAGTGTGCATGTATGACGTTGTGCTTGTGTCACCTTGTGCATCTGGCTTGTGTGGGACCTGAAGAGTCACACATGGGTCCTTAGGCTTGGCAGGCAAGCGCCTTAACTGATAAGCCATCTCTCTAGCCCTCTCTCTTTCTCTTGACCCATTATAGTCTCCTAGTCTTGAGAGTAGCTCACTAGGAGCCCTGGGCTCAATACACTGGAAGCATGTAGCTATACCAGGAGCATCTTGTCTCTTCCTCGGTTTCCCTCTGAATTATGCTAGGTTCCCTGATCCCACTTTTCCAGTCTTTCCTTTTTTTAAATTTATTTAGCCAGGCATGGTGGTACATGCCTTAAATCACAGCATTTGGGAGGCAGAGGTAGGAGGATCGCCATGAGTTGGAGGCCACCCTGAGACTACATAGTGAATTCTAGGTCAGCCTGAGCTAGAGAGAGAGAGAGAGACCCTACCTCAAAAAAATCTACATATATATATATATATATATATATATATATGTATGTATGTATATGACAGAGAGAATGGGTACTCCATAGCCAATTCCAGACACATTGCCACTGTTTTATGTGGATATTAGGGAATTGAAACCAGGATGGAAAATTTTGCAAGCAAGCACCTTTAACCACTCAACCATCTCCTCAGCTGGTCATTCTTCACCAAAACATGTATAGTGTCTGTTGTAGGCCTACAGGTGAGAAAGCTATGCATGCTACCCTCTCCACCCTCTGCCTGCTCCAAGAAACCCACACCAAGCCCCTTTGGTGTCTGTCACTTTGTTGAAGACCTCTGCTTGGTCTGGGATTGAGTGCCTGAGTGATCCAGCAGGACCTGCTACACCCCCATTCTGGACCCTTACTTCAGTGCCTTCCATGGCCCTCATTTGTTGTAAATGCTACTGAGGTATAACATACATACTGAAAAATGCACCAAGGCTAAACACAAAGGCTTCCCACAGAGCAGACACTCATGGAACCAGAGCAAGAACCCAAACAGTACCAGCATCAGCAGTTCCATACAGCCCTAGTCAGTCACTCCTCCTCCCAAGGAAAGCCGCCCCGCTCGGTGCTAGCATCACAGATTGGTCTGGGTCTCTTCTTACATTTGAGCTGAGTTGTATCACTGTCTGTCATCTTGCGTGTCTGGCTTCTTTCACTATGTTTCTAAGATTCATCTATCTTACAGTGTGTGGTATTACATCTCCTATTTTCATAGCTCTATGGTGACCTTGGTCTCTTACAATCTGACCTTATGGAGACCCACGTGCGGGGTTTGCTCTCCACTGACCTCCAACGTGGCTGCTTGCCTTAATCTCACTTGTATCTTGGCCTCTATTCTTGCTCTGCCACAGCCTAGCCTTTAGGTACCCTGTCAAACGGATGTGTCTAAAGCTTAACTATAATCATGTCACTCTCTGTTTAAAACATCCTGTGGCTCCTGATTTCCATGGGGCACAAACTCCAAAGCCTGGTATTATAGGCTATTTACAATGTTCCATCAATGTTTCCAGCATTAGCTAATGCAACCAGCTCTCTCTCCCCACACCTTCTAGACTCTAACTACTCAGAATGTGTCAGCTGGCCCATAACACGCCTGCCCTTTTCTGCCTCCATAATCTGCTTGTGCTATTCCTTCAGCCCTCAACGCTCTCCCCACTCTCTCCCACTGGTTAAATCCGTCAAGACCCAGCTCAGGCATCACCTCCCCTGCAATGCCTCCTCCAGTCACTCCAGTAGGAATAATTGCTCCCTTTTCTCAGCTCCCGGGCTGAGGCTTGGTTCATGCTGAGAGATAACACTTATCACTTCTTTAAAAGTTAATTACCACATTTCACCATCCTGAGACATGGATTCTTACTCATCTCTGGGATCAGGGTGCACTTTGCCCTTGAAGGTACCTTAAAGTTGGATTTTGTTGTTGTTGTTGTTGTTTTTGCTTTTGTCTTTCTGGGTAATACATAAAGCCAGAGTACTTAAGAGTCAATGAGATACAGCATTTTATTCTCTCAGCACATTCTAGAATGACTTTTTGGCATCATACTACCATGTATAACTCTGAGTCCTCCATATGTGAGACCAGAAGCACCCCAAAAAGCAATCAACATGTGCTTATTGAATGAAGATGTATGCTCTGCCTGGTGTCTTCTGCACCTGCCTCTATGGCAAGGGGAGGGTGGGATGGGATGCTCTCTGGCCTGGAGTTCACCTTGAGGCTCCTTAGCTTGCCAAGAAGATGGTGCTGTGGGTAGGCGACAGTGGGGACAGCTGGAGTCAGGCTCTTTCCTGGGGCAGGCTGCCAGCTTAGAGCAGGTTCATCTAATGTTAAATCCTTGATTGGCAAAGTGAGATTCAAGTAGAGCCTCATTCCTAGTGGGTAATCGTGATTTGTTTTGAGAGAGTCTGATTCACCACCTGGCTTTCAGAACGTGCTGTGATAGGATGCAGCCGCTTCCTGTGGCATCACTCTGGTTCCAAGCCACTCTCTCTGAATAACAACAGCAAGTCTCTGAATGTGCCTTCTTCTCCTGAACCACCTCTCTAGCATACTAAATAACATGGCATGGGCAGGGTGGCATCTGACCTTGTCGTATTTTAGTTATTCTTTGCACTTCCAATGTCTTAGGGGTTTTAGTAAAGTCTAGCCTGCTGGTCTCAGACCGTTTGGGTGGCTATGACAAAACACTCCAGGCTGAGTAAGTCAGAAACAAAAATGTACTGCTCACAGTTCTGGAAGCGAAGCACCCTTGCTGTGGAGGCAGGTGCAGAAGACACCAGGCAGAGCATACATCTTCATTCAATAAGCACACGTTGATTGCTTTTTGGGGTGCCTCTGGTCTCACATATGGAAGACTCAGAGTTATACATGGTAGTATGATGCCAAAAAAGTCATTCTAGAATGTGCTGAGAGAATAAAATGCTGTATCTCATAAGATCAGGATGCCAAAAGATTTGATGTCCAGAAAGGGCCCATTCCTCAGAGATTGTACCTTCTATGTCCATGCTCAGTAGAAGGTGCCCTCATGACTCTTACAAGGGTATAAATACTATTCCTGGCTACGGATCTCTTCTAACTTCAGCAGTGCAGACACAACCTGATGGGAGATGCTTTCCATATAAATTTGAGACCATAACAATGCCCTACGGTTTTCTCACATGCCTCTAAAATTTGGAATCAAGGGCTGGGCAAATGGCTCAATGGTTAAAGGCACTTGCTTTGCAAAGCCTGCTGACCTGAGTTCCATTCCCCAGCACCCATATAAAGCAAGCTGGGTATTTATTTGACATGGCAACAAGTGCTGGTGAGTGTACACACACACATGCAAATAAATAAATAATTTTAAAATACAATAAAATTTGGAGTCACAACATACATGGTCAAATGACGGGGCAGCACATCTTGTTTTAGTGTGTATATGCGGCATGTGTGTGTACAGATATGTGCATCCATGCACGCACTTGAGAGGCCGGAGGAGTGTATCATGTGCCCTCCTTTATCTCTCTTCTGCCTTATTTACCCTAGACAGGGTCTCTCACTGAAATTGGAGCTTGTGCTATTTTTTTGGCCAAACTGGTTGACCAGAAAACTCCAATCACCCTCTTATCTGCACCCACCTCAGCACTGGAGTTACGGGCGTGTATGGCCATGCCTGGCTTCTGTGGGTTCTGGGATCTGAATTCAAGGTCTCATACTCGTACAGCAAGTACTTACCCACTGATCTATCTTCCCAGCCACAGTGATGCACTTTATGTGATGAATGATACCCAAATTTTCTGATGTTGCACCACTCGGTATAAGACCCCCTGCAATCCAAATAAAGCCACAGTTAATTTAAAGGATCCACTTGAAATAAATGTTCATGTGTGGTTTTTTAAATAATATATTTTTATTTATTTATTTGCAAGCAGAGAAAGATAGTGAGAAGAGAGACACACAGAGAGAATGGGCACACCAGGGCCTCCAGCTGCTGCAAACAAACTCCAGATGCCAGTGCCACTCTGTGCATCTGGCTTTACGTAGAGATTAGAGAATTGAACCCATGTCATTGGGCTTTGCAGTCAAGCACCTTAACCACCGAGCCATCTCTCCAGCCCCTGTTTCTGAGTTTTTCAGGCATCCTGAACAAGTTATAAATTTTACAGGGTGTTATGTCTTAATATGAAATGTTCCTAATAGACTCAGGTGTTGAACTCTTGGTCCCTAACTGGCGATACCTTTCAAGTAGGTGGTAGAAACTTTAGGAGGTGAGGTCAAGCTGAAAGAAGTGAGTCACTGGAGGGCAGGAGGGCTTGGAAGACTATCCTGAGCCCCTGGTCCTTGTCCTCTCTCTGCTTCCCGTTCACCTCAAAGGCAGTGGCTCTGCCATCTACATGCTTTCACTGTCAGAATGTCCCAAAGTAACAGAGCCAAGGACTATGGATGGAAACTTCTTTTTGTTTTGTTTTGTTTTGTTTTGTTTTGTTTTGTTATTTGAGGTAAGGTCTCACTCTAGTCAAGGCTGACCTGAAATCCACTATGTAGTCTCAGGGTGGCCTTCTTATGGTGATCCTCCTACCTCTGCCTCCTGAGTGCTGGGATTAAAGGCATGTGCCACCATGCCCGTTTTTTTTTTTTTGTTTGTTTGTTTGTTTGTTTGCTTTGTTTTTTGGTTTTTCGAGGTAGGGTTTCAATCTAGCTTAGGCTGGCCTGGAATTCACTATGTAGTCTCAGGGTGGCCTCGAACTCACAGTGATTCTCCTACCTTTGCCTCCCGAGTGCTGGGATTAAAGGCGTGCACTACCACACCCAGCTTCTTTTTGGGGGGTTTTAATGTAGGGTCTTACTCTAGCCCAGGCTGACCTGGAATTCACTATGCAGTCTCAGGGTGGCCTTGAACTCACAGCGATCCATCTACCTCTGCCTCCTGAGTGCTGGGATTAAAGGTGTGCACCACCATGACTGACAGAAACTTCTAAAACCATGAACCAAAATAAATATTTTCTCTCCTTAAGTTGTTTATGGCAAGTATTTGTCACGGCTCCAAAAGCTAACATATACGGGCTCTTCAGCTCGAGGAGGGTTTCCCAGAGAACCCTGTCTGCGTCATCACATGCTGCTTGCTGTTTGGATGGCTTTCCTGGGTGTTTCAAGGACATGGGTATCTCTGTCCAGTGAGCATGATAAAAGTTCAATTGCATGGCCATCTGGACTTCCTTTGGGGAGCTTCTTTGACTGATATCTTTATTTTGTCAGGACCTTGGAAAGCACTTAATTCTTTCATATGATGTTCATTATCTTTTAGCAAATTAGATGCCTCTGGGAATTTCCTAAATTTCATCTTCCCTTTCCAACAATGGATAGCATCACTTATACTTGCAGTGTGGAAATAATAGAGACAAAGTCTCCAGCTAATAGGACTGGGGTGGGGGATAGTGGAGGGAGGGAACAAATTTCTTTCTCACTGTATACCTTTATATGCCACGTGCACTTTTTTTTTTTCAATCAGAGATTTGTATTTCTTTCGTTTAAAAGAGCCTACTGTATCCCTTCGCTGGTTTGTTATTGCTTTTGGTTCCTTTTTCCTCCCATTTGTGTTTTCATTATGTGAACTGTATCCACAGAATGACTCAGTTAATTAAACAACAACAAAAGATGAAAACAAAACCAGCCCACTACCTTGAGTTTTTGTTTCCCTGTCTTAATTTTCTTTTTAGGCCTGCTCTGATCTTTCTCAATATTAGATTTAATCTTATAATAGAAGCAAACCAAAATGATGCAGCATCAGAATCTCTAAACTTAGGAGGGAGCAGCTAGGGACCTTCTAGAAGACCAGGGGAAACCACAGACATCCCCCCTGCATCCTCCCCACTGGAAAGTCAAATACCTGCACTATGTACTCTGTGTATTCCGCCCTGGGCATACGTCATCTCATTTTATTGTCATCACTAACTCTGACACATGCAGATGCTCAGTTTTCAGAAGAAATAATGGGTTCTTAGATCCAACCATTTGCCCAAGATGGTGCGGGGGGGAGTGACAAACTGGGCACTGTAATTCTGGACTTACGTAATCAACCAGTCTTTTCTAACCCATCATGGTTGCAAGGTAAAGCAAGCTATGGATTTTCTAACTAGTCACTCATTTCGCTCCCCTTTTCTGACGTGAGTATGCGGCACACCTTCTTGTTTTCCTTCTGTTTCTTTGGGCAGGGCCCCTTTTTGCTTGCAGGCTCTCTGGATGTTACTCTGTGCTGGGTCTGCATCTCCACAGAGCTCAGCTGATTTACTGTCCCCAGAGCAAGCCAGAAGGTGGTTGGAGACCTAGAGTCCAACGATCCTCTCCTCAGCATCCCTGGCTGGTGGCACTACAACTAGTAGAGACAGGGAAAGGAGGCAGGGTGTAGGCAGGAGAGGCAGCGGAGTCAAAGAAGACTGCACTCCGTCCCCCTCATGCTGGCACGTGGACAGCTCCATGTTTTCATTGTATTTCTTGTTTTATGTGTATGTATGCAGGGTCTGTGTGTGTGTGTGTGTGTGTGTGTGTGTGTGCTGTGGAAGTCAACAGGCAACCTATGGGTATTGGCCCCTGCCTTCCACCTTGTTTGAGACAGGGTCTCTCTGTTGTTCTACCACTGTAACTAGCAGACTAGGTGGCTTGTATGTGTCAGGACTCTCCTGACTCTGCCTCCCACTGCCATAGGCATGTTGGGGTCACAGACGAGTGTTGCAGACACGTGCTGCACCTGTGTTGGGCTTCATGTGGGTTCTGGAGTTCTGAACTCCAGTTGTCAGCAAGTGCTTCCTCTAACCACTGAGTCATTTCTCCAGCCCACAAGGCTTCACTTTAAAAGGGAGTGAGTGGGGATGGAGAGATTGCTTAATGGTTAAGGCTTGCCTGCGAGGCCTAAGGACCCATGCTCTACTGTCCAGATCCCACGTTAGCCAGATGCTCAAAGGTGAGGCAAGTGCAAGGTCGCACATGCCCACTAGGTGATGCAAGCGTCCGGAGTTCAATTGCAGTGGCTGAGGCCTTGGCATGCATGCCAATTCTCTCTCTCTCTCTAAAATAAAACAAAAAAAATGGGGTGAATGACAAACATATGCAGTTTTAGCAACAAAAACTATATTGAGTATGACCAGCCACCCAGCATTTGCCACTAGCAAGGGGCAAAGTCAAGATTCCAACCAGAATCTGGAAGTCTTTGAGCCTTCTAGCCTTCACTCCCCCCCCCTCTGGTCCCTGCTATGAAGCCTTCACAGGCCCACCTCCTTATCACTGGGACAGATGACAGACAGGGAAGGCATGAAGCACCATTCCAAATAGCTCTTTTCTCCCTTTTTGTGAAAATTATTTCTTGCAACACTTACTTTTTTGAAAATATTTTATTTATTTGAGAGAGAGAGGCAGATACCTATAGAGAGAAAAGTAGGCATGCCAGGGCCTCCACTGCAAATGAACTCCAGATGCATGCATCATCTTCTGCATGTGGCTTTACATGGGTACTGGGGAATCAAACCTGGGTCCTTAAGCTTTGCAGATAATCACCTTAACCACTAAGCCATCGCCATCGCTCCATCCCCCAAAAGTTATGTTTTTGGGCCGGAAAAATGGCTTAGTGGTTAAAGCACTTAACTGGGAAGCCTAAGGACCCATGTTTGACTCTCCCACATAGGCCAGGCGCACAAAAGTGAGGCAAGCGCAAGGTCACACATGACCACTAGGTGGTGCAAGCAACTGGCGTTCAATTACAGTGGCTGAGGCCCTGGCACACCAATTCTCTCTCTGTCTCTCTCTCTCACTCTCTCTAAAAACAAAAAAGTTACATTTTTTTAAAAAATTACTTTATTATATTTATTTGCAAGCAGAGACAGAAGGGAGATAGACAGACAGAAAGACAGAGAGAGCAGAGAGAGAGAACGGAGATGCCAGGGCCTCCAGCTGCTGCAGACAAACTCCAGATGCATACGACACCTTGTGCATCTGGCTTTATGTGGGTGCTGGGGAACTGAACCCAGGGTATTAGGCTTTGCAGGCAAGCACCTTAACTACTGAGCCATCTCTCCAGCCCCAAAGCTACATTTTTTCATATATATATGTGTATATATAAATATATGTATATAGTTTTGTTTATTTATTTATTTGAGAGAGAGAGAGGCTGGGGGTGGGGGAAAATGGGTGTGCCAGGGCCTCCAGCCACTGCAAATGAACTCCAGACACATGTACCCCCTTAAGCTTCTGGCTTATGTGAGTCTTGGGGAATTGGACGGTGGCAATGCCTTAACCGCTAAACCATCTCTCCATCCCCCAAAAGCTACATTTTTAATGTCCATGAAAATGATATTATGACCAATGAAAAATGTCCTGTGCCTATTCTTAAGCACTTATTTGTCTCCCCATCTACAATGATAACAGGAAGCACCTTGGGAGAAATTTCCCTCATTTGGATTCATTACCCCTCTAAGTCACCTAACCAGAGTGTGGCTAGAGCTTGCTGTGTCATCTGAAGATATCTTGCATTTGTGGGGCTTTGGGAGGCGTTAGCTGACTGTCACCCCTCACTGTGACTGCCTGACCTGCTTGAGTACTGGCCCCTCTGGATCCCTGGAGGCTGAACATCCCAGCCTCTTCTGCGCTGCGCAACAACCAGGAATTGCACTTGGAAAGTTCGTCCTACCCGCTCCAAACTCCACCCGCTTTGCAGGGCCCAAATTCAACCCCACCTTCTCCTTAAGCTTTCCTTATCCCAACAGGAAGTGATGTCTGTATCTTCTGAACTCCCTACCTTTTGACTTCCCCCTGTAGGACACTGAGCATTGCTGGCCCTGTGCCATGGCTGTGAAATTCAGAGCAGCTCACTGCTGGCCAGCTCTCTATCCCATTTCCTCATCAGCCCAGGCCAAGGCCAGTCCGCAGTAGGTCTCTGAAGTGCATAGGTAATTCGGCTTTACTTCCTCTTTCTCCTGTGCCCCTTCACCTTTCCTACCCCTCTGGGTCTCGTACATTCTCGCATCCTCAGGTCATCCATGCACATTTCTCGTCACTTCTTTCGAGCCTTTTCCTGGTACTGCCTGTTTGGGTGATCTGCCAGCATCACAAAACACCCCAGAATTTCATGGGTTAAAACTACCACCACCACTTTGTTTGCTTAAGACTGTGGTCTAGGCTGGCCTCAGCTAGGACATTCTTCTGTCAGGCTTGCTGGTGGTCACTTGTGGCTGTATGCTGGTGGTGGACTGGGCTCAACTGGGGAAGTAGGGACAACTGGGGCTCCTGTGGCCTCTGAGCATGGGCTTTCAGGGTGTCCTTTCTAGCAGGGAAGCCGGAGCTTATCATGGCAGCTCAGGAAACCAAGATGGCAAAGGCAGAAGCTATTGAGCGTCCTTAAGGTCAGGTTCAGAGCTGGCACTCCAGGCCATCTGCATTGCATTTTGTTGAAAAGAAAGCCACAGACTGTATTCAGTTACTTCTCTTGCTGCTCCAATAAAATGCCCGACCAAAGCAACTTACGAAGGAAGGAGGGTTTATTTGGGCTCATGGCTGGGGAGGGATGCAGTCCTTCGTGGTGGGGAAGGGATGGCAGCAGGAATGTAAGGTGGATGGTCACACTGTGTCCATAGTCAGGAAGCAGGCAATAACAAATGCTGCTGCTCATCCAGCTTTCTCCTTTAAAAAAATATTGTATTTATTTATTTGAAAGAGAGAGGGAATAAGGCACATTGAGAGAGATTGGGCACACCAGGGCCTCCTGCCACTGCAAATGAACTCCAGATGCATGTACCATCTTGTGCATCTGGGTGCTGGGAAATGAAACCCAGGTCCTTGGGCTTTGCAGGCAAGCACCTTAATTGCTGAGCCACCCCTTCAGCCCTTGCTCTCTGCTTTGTATTCAGCATAGGACCCCAGCTGATGGGATCGATCCTCGAGTGGATCCTTCCTCCTCAGTTACTCCACTCTGAAATACCTTCCTGCAGTGTCTGCAAGCGTGTCTTCTATGTGACTTCATATCGTCCAGGTGGACAATAAAGATTAATTCTTACATAGACCCAGCCCAGATTCACCGAGAGAGGGCTCCAAAAGGCACTTATGCTAGGAGACTATATAAGTTAGCTCTCCTCATTTCTGTGACCAAATACCTCACAAAAGCAACTTAAAACAGGAGGAGTTGATTATGGTTCACATTTTGAGGGGATCAGGCCTGCGTAATCAAGGAGCAGGGTGTGGTGACTTCATGACAGTGGGGATGTTCAGCTGTGGGGTACTCACTTCCCCAAGCTAGGCCCCACCTCCGAAGGTTCCACACAGCTCTCCAAAACAGTGCCACCAACCGGGGACCAAGGTTTTCAAACACTTAAGAATATCACACACCATAACAGAGACAAAGCTCACAGGGGTCACAACGGCCAGCACATCACACTCTGGGTCTGGAAGGAGCTTGAAACAGCTGGTCACATTGTGTTCACAGTCAGGAAGCAGACAGAAATGAATGCTGGTTCTCACCTCTCTTTATTTATTTTACACAGTCTAGACATGGAATAGCATTGCGCACATTTAGGGTGGGTTCTCCCACCTCAATTAACCTAATCTAGAAAATCTCTCAGAGGCATGCCCAGACATCTGCTTCTAGGGTGATTCTCAATCCTGTCAAGTTGAGAGCAAGATTAACCATGGCAGACGAGGCCATTCCCTAAGCAAGAGCCGGGAAGCCCAGACTGTGTACAGTCCTGCCGCTGGGCGGCCTTAGGCCAGTTCCTTGCCCCTTTCTAGACCTCATTTTCCCCAGGAGAGGCTGAACAAATCTTTAAGATCTTTTAAGAGTAGCTGACCTGATTTTACAGGGCAGAGCCCAGAATCCTTGAGGAGGCTGTCAAGGTCTCAAGTTTACCTCAACACTCTTTTTGAGCCACACAGCCAGGGCCCAGCCACCCCTACTTTCTGCTGTTCTCTGCAGAGGCCTCCGTTCCTTTGCCTGTGATATTCCCACTGCCCGGACTACGGTTCTCCTTCCCTGTTCACTCTTCCTTCTCTCTCTCTCTTCTCTGTCTCCCATGTATGTGTATGCGTGCACATGTATGTGCAGGTGTATGTAGAGACCAGCAGTTGGCGCTGAATGCTATACTCATTCACTTGACATCTAATTTTGGAGACAAGGTCTCTCACTGAATCTGGAGCTAAGTAATCCATCTACGACTTGCTGGCCCGCAGGCCTCAGAGATCCTCCTGTCTCTACCTCCCCAGCTCTGGAATTCCTAATGTGCGACTGTGCCCAGAATTTTATGTGGGTGCTTGGAACTAGAACTCAGTTCCATGTGCATCTCCTAGGCCCCAGTTTATCCCTTAAGGAGGCGGTGCCCGTTTCCTTACATTTTCCTCACAGGGATTCATAACCCTTGCTCTGCAGCCCTTGTATTTCCTTTCACCCCTAATTCCCACTCACTCCTCTCCCTCCCTCCAACATGGCCGCTCTTCTAATGTGCCTGCCACATGCCAAGTACTTACATAAACTTATAAAAGATCCATTCCTACGCGACCTCAGGCTCTCCATCTTTCAAGCATGCGTCCTTAGAGACCTATGGGGGTTTCCCTAAGGTACTATGGCCAGGACTGCAGCTGCTGGGCCCCAGATATTAATCAGTCTAACCAGAAAACAGGAGCTAGTGCTTACACAGACTGTTGAAGGCACGATACTGGTGAGAGGCCACCTAGGGAAGTGAGGCAATTGGGGCATCATCCAGCAGCAGGAAATTGCCACTGTCCCCTCGCTGAGACCCAGAGGTGGGAGAGGTCACCTGGGAAAGCTGGACTTATGACTGACCTGCTGCCCATGGCAGGCTTTGGCGACAATGCAGCTGCTGCCCTAGACATGCCTGACACCCATATGGCAGAGGAGTGATCCCCGGTGGCCCCTGACCCCCTGTGGTGCGCACAACTTCCATCATTATTTCTCCTGCAGGGATGGTGTGAGGCTGGGATCAGAAGTTCCAGGCTCATACTGGACTCAGCCTTGACCCCAAGCTGAGCTCTTGCCTGATGACTTCTCTCTGGAGAGAAGGAAAGAAAGTAAGGTCTGCCCAGGCCTCTGACTGGAAGCCAGCTGGTAGGGAGCCTGGTACCAGCCCCACATGATGCAAAGAGTAGGAAAAATCTAGAAATCCCTCTCGGGACACAAGACCTGGGTATGGCAGTATAGGCAGGTATATCCCCAACTAAAATATGCCAGCTTCAGGCTGGGGATGTAGCTAAGTTGGTGGAGTGCTCACGTATAGACACCAAGTTCTGGGTTCAAGCCCCAGTGCTACAAGAACCAGGGGTGGTGGCACACAGCGGCACTGGTGAGGTAGAGGCAGAAGTTACCCGGAGCTCAAGGCCATCCTGTTACTTGTCAAGTTCAAGGCATGCCTGGGCCACATGAAATCAAGTCTCAAAAAAATAAATTAAATAGGCCAGCCTCCTTCCCAGAAGACCTTGCCAGCTGACATGACCACATTCCCAGAAACTCTGAGCACCACCTGCCGTTCTAATCTGTAAGGGAGATGGGCAGAAGGATGGCATCTGCTGCTGGCACTTGGCAGTCCTGGTGACTGGAGAGGCAGAGCTTCCCTCACATACCTGGCTCTTTGGGTTTCTGTGATGTCAACCACCTTTTCCTGCTTCACAAGTGTTGTTTAGCCACTCATCCCTTAGGAGTTCCTGTCATATTTAAATATTGCAGGCCTGGTCACTTTTGTCCTTCATTTAAAAAGAAACCTTTAACTTCCATACAGTTCAGTCATCACTAGTACCATGTGCCTCAGGGCTTTGTGCTTTTTGTGTCTGGTCAAGAAGACCGAGATGGGTGTGGTGGTGCCCACCAGTAATCCTAGCACTCAGGAGGCTGAGGCAGGAGGACCACAAGTTTGAGGAGCCTGAGCTGCATAGTTTGAGACCCTGTCTCAAAAATAAAAATAAAAAATAAGAAAGGTCAGATGGAGAGATGGCTTAGCATTTAAGGCACTTACCTGCAACTCTAAGGACCCAGGTTTGATTCTCCAGAACCCATGTAAGCTGGATGCACATGCTGACACTTGTATCTGGAGTTTGTGTGCAGTGGCTACAGGCCCTGGTGCACCCATTCTCTCTCTCTCTCCTCTCTCTCTCTCTCTCTCTCTTTCTCTCTTCCCTCTCTCTAATAAATAAACAAACAATTTAAAGTGTCTATTTGCCAGCTCACGTTCCCATCCCCTCATTGTTCTAGACTGCCCTTCTCTAAACCCATAACTTCAGGGAGAGAGGAAGGAGTTTGATATCTTTCCAGACTTCCTACTTGGCCCAGTTGTGAGCAGATGCTCTGGGATATGGGTGTTTTCCGCCTGTTTCCCAGGCTGAGGATTCATCACTAGAGAGTGTTTTCTGGACTGTTAGCTTCCCAGAGAACACCCTAGACATCATTATCATAAGCAACACCGCAGCAGGAAATAGTGATGCAAAATACAAAGGAAAGACACTTGTAACAAAACTGGTTTGCAAAACAGTTGCTTTTCAGGGAGCTGTAGGGAAAAGTAGAAAAAGGAAAAAAGCTGAAAAACCATGTTCTCACCTTCCTCGGGTGTCATGTCTCAAGGGTATGTGCACACAAAAAGCTCATTTTTAGTCCCACAAGTTTTTAGAAAGTGACATGTTGCAGACAGGTGGTCTTGGGACAAAGGTACAGATGCACTTCAGTGTAACACACAGCTCATGTGTGTTCTGCACACGTCACCCCACATGTTCCTGACTAGGGCATGGGGTTTACCATACGCACCAGTCCACAGGGAGCTTTGATCAGGATGCAAATGGAAGAGCTTCTCACCCTTTACGTTCTCTTTCCTTTTTCCTTTACTCATTCTCTCTCTCCCTCCCTCCCCCTCTCTCCCTTCCTTGCTGTGTTTTGTTTTGAGACAGGCTTTTCTTCTATAACCCAAAGTGGCCATGAACGTGTGACCTCCTGCCTCAGCTTTCCAAGTGGCGAGGATTATGTGCCGCTATGCCTAGCTAAGATGGTTTTTGTTTGGTTTTATTTAGTTGCTTGTTTGTTGAGACCATGTCTGTCCATGTATCCCAGGCTGGCCTTCAACTTGGAATCCTCCTGCATCTACCTTCAGAGTGCTTGGATTATAGGCACGCAGGCTACCACCATGCCAGGCCGTTGCCAATTGTTAATTACCTACCATGTGCTGGGCTTGGGGGATATTTTTCTCACTTAATCCTGCAACTACCATAGCAGGAGGGATTTGCAGTGGGGAGACTGTAAGGCATAGGCACTTAGTGATGAGGTAGTGTCCCCAGGTCATCAGTTTGGGTGGCTATGGTCCTGCCTCTGGTTAGGTTGACAACACGGAGTAATTTGATTTGAGAGCCTTACTTCTTTTCACTGCCTTTCCTGACAGTCTTTCTGATATCTCTCCTGCCCTGGGAAATATGTGAGAAGCAACATAGATGGTGCTTTCCAGGCCTTCCCTCCCTCGTGGCTTGGGCGGTGTGCAGAGCCCTAGCAGCCCCAGGGATCCTCCAGCTGGCTGCTGAGGCTTGGGGGTCTCTGGAGACAGATAGGAAATGGTTCCTATAGCTCCAACCAGGTGGGAAGGCCTATAAAGTCCTCAGCTATCCCAAGGGCTGGTGAATGAGAGGCCCCCAGGAGACACGGCTTCCCCTGATGTATGGGTTGGGGTGTCACCCCAGAACAAGGTTTCCCTGCATCCTGGGAGGTGGCATTTCCTGAGTCCTATGCCCCTTTCAGGGTATGAAGCTGCCTGAAATCCTGTGGGTGAGTATCGGTGGTAGTTTGGGCATAGCCTGTGTGTCAGAGGGTATGGTGGGCTGACTTGGAATAAACACAGTCATGGGCATGTTTTCTGTTATAGCCACCTTCTATGACAGTTCCAGCAAGGGGAATGGAAGCTGTGTAGTGATAGCAGATGTCTCCTCCATTTAAGACGGCATGGCAAGGACTGGGGATGGCTCAACAGACAGTTAAAGGCACTTGCTTGCAAATCTTGACAGCCTGGGTTTGATTCCCCAATACCCATGTAAAGCCAGATGCACAAAGTGGTGCATATGTCTGGAGTTCATTTATGATGACAAGGAGCAATAGTGTACCCCTTCTCTTCTCTTCTCTTCCCCCCACCCTCTCTCTCTCTCTCTCTCTCTCTCTCTCTCTCACACACACACACACACACACACATAAATAAATGATGTTTTCTTAAAAGACGGCATGGGGTTTGGAGAGATTGCTCAGTGGTTAAGGCACTTGTCTGCAAAGCCCAACGCCCAGGTTTGATTCCCCAGTGCCCATGTAAAGCCAGATGCACTGAGTGGCCCAACATCTGGAGTTCATTTGCCATGACTAGTGGCCTTGACACAACCATTCTCCTCTCTCTCTCTTTCTCCTTGCAAATAAATAAATAAAAATAAATTTTAAAAAAGATATCATAGAAACTATTTCCCTTCAAGACTCACTGAAGAAACCCCCAGAGCCCAGTCAACAGGACCCAAAGAGCCCAGAACTGATGTCTTTGTGTCAGCTGATTAGCAAGGCATCAGGTGACCCTAGGAGTAATGGGTTTCTGGCTATTTCTTAGAAAATGGCTATCAAAGGGGCTTGGGACGTAGCTCAGTGAGTAAAGTCAGCATAAAAGCTGGACATGGTGGTGTCAGTACTGGGGAAGCAGTGACAAGAAATCCCTCAGGCTTGCTGGCTAGCTTATCTAAGCCAAACTGGTGAGCTCTACTTCAATGAGCGACCCGTCTCAAAAAAGACAGAGTGGCTTCCACATGCATGCACACACACATGTGCCCTCCACACGCACACCATAAACACACGCACATGGCAAAAATAAAAAGGTTGCCAAGCGACAACATACGAGAGCCAGAAGAAACCTGAGAGATCCTCACACTTGCCATGCTCATGAAAAGCAGGCTCAGGAAGGGCAAGCGGCGCCTGCACCCCGCAGTGTAGTCTCCTCTCGTGATGCCTGGTGGCCTTGTCAAAAACGTTGCCATCCGCACAAGAGTTCTGCTAGTTGGGGCTGGAGAGATGGCTTAGTGGTTAAGGCATTTGCCTGCAAAGCCAAAGATTCTGGTTCAACTCTCCAGGACCCACGTAAGCCAGATGCACAAGGGGGCTCATGTGTCTGGAGTTTGTTCGCAGTGGCTGGAGGCCCTGGCATGCCCATTCTCTCTCTCTCTCTCTCGCTCACACTCTCTGCCTCTTTCTCTCTCTCTCAAATAAATAAATAAACAAATAAATAAATAAATACATATATATATTTATATTTATATTTAAAAAGAATTCTGCTAGTTTATCACAAAACTAAGATATTCCTCTAGATTTTGAAAATTTAAGGGCATAGTCCTCTTGTTTAAAAACGGTGTCCTAATTCATTCCATGTTACAGAAACCTTGCTTTTCAAAACAAAAACAAAGCAAATTCATCTCTCTCTCTCTCTCTGTCTCCTGGCTCCCTTCACCAGATCCCTGGGAGGTGCAGAACTCAAGAAACGCTCTGCTTCTGTCTTGCAGAGTCCATGGGGAACCAGAGAAATCCCAACCCTAGTGTTTCCCAGGGAGCGAGCTGCAATGCTGTAACAGATAACACAGGAAGATGCAGAGGGGGAAAATAACGGTGAATTTAGTTGAGACTCAGGTGCAACTTTCAGCTTTGACATTGATCTGCTGTGTGACCTTGGGCGGGCACCACCCCCATCCTGTGCCTGTTTTATCGCACGTAACTTGGAGGCCAGAAGACGAAGCTACCTGAGCATTGTTCAGCTTTGGTGCTGGCTGGAACCTTGGGCTTTCCCTCTGTGGTCCCTGGATACCATGCCAGCCTTCCCTCTGTGCTTGTAGAGCCTGGCAGAGGAGGGTTGGGGTTGAGGTGGGGCTTTTCTCCCATTTCAGCTCAGGTTTACTGAGTGACTTGTCCACGATTTGCTGGATGTGACAGCTGGTGAATAAGGAGCCCCCGAGGGGCTCTGTCCAGATCTGATCACGGACATCAGTGAATGACAAGCCATCCCCCGCTTGCTCTGGGCTGACGTGGCAGCAGTAGATGATGTTAATTCTGCTGTTTACAGAAAGAAGTCCAGTGTGAGCGAAGGCTTTTTTGGTGTTTAAAACCAGATGGTATTTCCTGCCTTGATCAGCTTCAGAGCTTTGGTTCCCATGGCAACCCTGAAGGTCCGCCTACTGCAACTTCCTCATTCTCTAAGCTTCTTCCTCTTCTCCCTTAGTGTCAGGGGCCCTGGAGAAGAAAGCCATTAACTAGCACGTGCACCGCACTTCACAGCTGACACTGCACTCTAGAGTTGATGACCTTACTCCTCACCATAGACTTGCCAGAGCATCTGCTGTCCCTCCACTATACAGAAGGGAAAACTGAGGCCTTATAAGGCGAGGTGACCCACTCTGCCTTCACCGGTGTCAGCAGAACTGAAACAGGTCGGACCGCATGTGCCACCCATGATTCCCGATTGAACATGATTACCCTGCTCTGCCGACTGGGCTTATGGTTCCTTAAGTGATCAATTTCATATATTAATTAGGTCAAAATCAAGGTGTCTGGGCTAGGGAGATGGCTCAGTGAGCAAGAGTGCTTACCGTCCAAGCATGAGGGCCCGATTTGCCTTGAGTTCAATTCCCTAGCACCTACATAAACAGCTGGGCATGGCCACACACACTGTGACCCCAGACCTGTGGGAGTCAGGGCCAGAGAATCACTGGGGCTCACAAAAGCAGGAGCTCTGGGTTTGCTGACAGGCTCCATCTCAAGGAAACAAGTGAATGAGCTATAGAGAAAGGACACTCATCATTCTCCTCTGACCTCTGCATGTGTGCACATGGTACGTGTGCACCAGCACACACATGCATACACCACACATGCAAAAATAAATAAGTAAATTAAAAGTATTTAAGAATCAAGGAATGCCATCTTCAGGTAAGTTAACTTCTCTGGGCCTCACTTTGCTCCCTCTGTGAAATAGATAGAAGTAATGGTGTCTGTGGAGAGGTGAGACGATTAAATATATGTGCTTACCAGGTATGATGGCTAATCTCAATTGTCAACTTGAGTGAATCTAGAATCATCTAGGAGAAAATCCCTGGGCATCTCTGAAGACGAGTTTCTAGATAAGGTTAATGGAGGTGGGAAGACCCACCATGTGGGCAGCACCATCCCACGGGCATGGGTCTTAGACTGATATAAAAAGGAGAAAGTGAGTTGAGCACCAGCAGTCATCACGTTCCGCTTCCTGACTGTGGGTGACATATGACAGCTGCTACATGCTCCTGTCGACATGCCTCTTTGCCACGATGGACTGTACCCGCAAATGGAAACTAAAATAAGCTTTTCTCCCCTCAGGTTACTTTTCTCAGGGTATTTTGTCACAACAACCAGAAAGGTAACTAATGACCAAGGGATGAAGAGAGATCTGAGATCTTAGTTCAAACCTAATTACCTGTGGGATATTGGGGGGGGGGGGAGATCACTCTGCTTTGGAGCCTGCTTCTCTGGTAAGAGGTTAAGTGTCACAGTGCTCACTTGAATATCAGGCAGGGTGAGATCAAGGTACCACCTTTCATGCTGCAATGGGCATGTGCTTCCTCCCTAAGGACCTCGTAGGACATACACCTTTGTATGTGTGTATGTGTGTGTGCACTATGTGTGCTATATACACGAGTGTGCTGATGTTGTGTCCTGTGTGTCTGCAGTGCTCCATAGGCTTACCTGTGGCAGGTGAAAATGTAGGGTGTGTCCCCTCCCATCACTCACCACCCAATTTTCTTTTTTGACAGAGTCTCTTACTCCAGAGCTTGCTGTTTGCAAGCTCCAGTAATTCTCCCATGTCTACTTCTCATAGGACTGGTGTCATAGGCATGAGTGGACACACCCAGATGTTTATGTGGGTTCTGGAGATTCAAAATTGGGTGGTCTCGGGCCCCCTCCTGAGGTCCTCATGTTTGTGCAGGAAGTGCACTCAGCCACTGAGCCATCTCTCCAGCCCCCTGCAGATATTAGGAGCATCCTGAGGGTGTCAAGGGTGCCAGTCCAGGAATGTCACTCTGCGTAACAAGGCTGCAACTAAGGAAGCCTTGTGCAAGTATTATGAGTGATTCACTGTAGAGGGAGGCATGGCCACATCCACAGAAAGCTCCAGACACTAAAAAACCCTCTGGGAGCACAAGCCAGAGCTGGTTGGAGGGCTTGTCCAGGTGTGAGGCCATGAGAAAGGCTCTTCATGCCTGTGCCCAGGTCCTGCAAATCCTGGAACCCCATGGGGCTTTCGTGGAGCCTGTGTCTGGTCTTAGGGTGCTCAGCAAAGCATGTAAAGGAGCTTGCTACATCCTACATGACGAAATATACTCATTGACAGTGACTTTTTTTTTTTTTTACATTTTTTGGTATATGTTATATGCATGTATGCACCATGTAGCATATGTGGTGGGTAGAGGTGTGTGTGCATGTGTTTGCAGAGGTCAGAGGTTGACATCAGGTGTCTTCCTCATTCTCCACTTTGTTCTGTGAGACAGGGTCTCTTGCCAAACTTGGTGTTTACAGATTGTATCAATTACTTTCTCATTGCTGGGACAATACCTAACCAGAAGGAAGTTATGGCTTACAGTTCCAGAGGGTGCAGTCCATCACGGCAGGGGAAGTGTGGCAGGAGCAGGAATCTGACATCATATCAGCAGAGAGGGAGGAGAGAAACATAGAGAAGTGAATGCTGGTGTTGAGCCAGCTCTCTCCTTTTGATACAGTCCAGTACCCTAGCCCATGAAATGGTGCCATGCACAGTATAGGTGTCTTCCCAGTTCAATTAATCTAACCAAGATAATCACTCACAGGCATGCCCAGAGGCTAACCTAACATAGATGGGATGATAAGCCCCATCAAGCTGACAATCAATATAAACCATCACATCCACGTAGTTAAACAAGCTAGCCAGCAAGTCCCAGGGATTCAGTCTCCATCTCCCCAAGGGCTGGGATTACAGGCCCAGATTCTTAAATTTTTATTTAGCTATTTGAGAGAGGGAGAGAGGGAGGGAGGGGACATGTCAGGGTCTCTAGCCACTGCAAACTAACTCCAGACGCATATGTCATGTTGTGCATCTGGTTTTACATGGGTACCTTAGTCTTCATAGGCAAGTGCCTTCACTGCTAAGCCATCTCTCTAGCCCAGACCCAGATGTTTAGTGTAGGTTGTGAGGAGAACTCAGGCCTTCATGTTTGCTTAGCAAGCACTTTATTCACTGATCTCCCCAGCTCCATATCTTTGCAACCCTTTCAAAATAAAAATTACCTTTTTTTAAAAAAAGTCACCTGCAGCTAAATGACATGTTTAAGCTCATGACAGAAAGGGAATCAAAGTGGAGCTCTACTAGTCCACATCATGTGCTGTCTTCTGCCAGTTGCCTTTGCTCTGTATTCTGTGTATGACTGTGGTTCACAAATTGAATTATGGGCATTAAGTTAATTGCTATCCAAATTAACAAATATTTTCTCTTTATTCTTGTAATCAATCTAGCCGATACATCCCATAGCCCAGCTCTTCTGATGGCCCCGGTTCCATGGTGGTCAAGGAAGCTGTACTGAGTGACTAGTGATGAGTCTCTGTGGTCTGACACCCACCCAACATATAGAAAAATGTCCCAGAGCTTCAGATGCTGAGGAGCACTTGCCTTTTGTTGAGCACCTGCCCTGAACCAGGTCTGGCATGACTCCAGTGGGTGACAAGCAAGGCAAAGACTTAGCTTGGCTCCAGGGGGCTTCCCCAGCCCCTCTGGTGGAATGCTGGTGCTTCCGCAGACAAACATGTACCCTAGTCCCCACCACTCCCTGAGGACAGTTACATCAGCTCCCTCGTGGTCTCAGGAAGACAGCCCACAGCTCATGCCACATGGCCTCGTCCCAGGTTGGTCCACGGAGATGGACTCTGAGCCAGCCAGCTTGCTTGGGGCCTGGTCTGCCAGTGGACACCTGCAGACATGGAAGTGAGGCTGGGGTGGTGGCAGAAGAACAGGCAGCAGGTCTGAGGGGTGTGGAGCCAAGGAGTCCCCAGGCTGGACCTCAGGGCCTTTGATGGCTGAGCAGGTCTGCAGACCAAGTGGTTGTCCATGCTAACGTCAAGCTTCACACACACTCATCTGCCAGGAGCAATTTTCATGGTGATGAAAGTGGAGACAATTATTCCGCAGAAAGAGTGGGAAGCCAGAGAAGCGAGCAGCTCGGGGCTCGTTGAGAAAGGAAATGGGAACCAGAGAAGCCTGACAGGGCACTGAGTGTGGAGGTGACCGGAGCCTCGGGGAAACTTCAGGAAGGGCCCTCGCCAAGGCAGTCCCACCTCATCCACCTGGTCACTGGTGAAACCTTCATTGTGCTGAGCTTTAGGGACATTGGCTTGAGATCCTTAGGGCCTCTCTGACAATGTGGGCACACGAATATGAGAGAAGACAACCCAGGGGCTGAGGAGATACTGCTCAAGCTAGAGAACCCGGGTTTGATCCCAAGACTCCATATAAACATCCAGAAGCCGTGGGGTAGGAGGAGGCTTCTATAATCCCAGCCACACTCACTGACACTGACTTCAAGATGGGAGGCAGAGACAGAATTTGCTGGAAGCTTGAACAAGCTCAGCAAAGAACAGCAGAGTGAGATTCAGAGAGGAATCCTGCCACAAATGAGGTGAATGGGCAAGGACTGACTTGAAAGTTGTCCTCTGACCTCCGTAGGTGTGCTCCCACATGCACCAGGCCTCCTCTTACACACCTACACAAATCAATAATGAGAGCTTTCTTTTAAAAAGATAACCAAGGGCTAGGAAGATAGCTCAACAGTTAAAGCTTCCCAGGCTAGGTTTGATTCCCCAGGTTCCATGTAAAGCCAGATGCACAAAATGACATATGTGTCTGGAGTTTGTCTGTAGTGGCAGGAGGCACTGGCATGACCATTCTCTCTCTCTCTCTCATTCATAGATAGATAGATAGATAGATAGATAGATAGATAGATACAACTAAGAATAGTCACAAATCACTCACACAGGAACACAGAGTAGAGATGAACCTGACTGACCAGAGGAGGGTGGTAGGCCAGCTGGACAACAGGCCATGTGCCCCCCTCGTTGTTCTTTCTTACTGTAACTGCACACACGAGTCTACCACTCTCCTAGTCTGTGATTTAGCAACGGAGCTCACACACTGCAGGACAGTCATCAGGTATCTAATGCTGGACTTCTCACGGTCCCCAAAGGAAGCCTCTCCCTGCTCCTCACTCCCACTCCAGTCCCATGGCCATTAACCTGCTTTCCTTCTGTGTGGATTTGCTACTGTGGGTGCGCCGTATCAGTGCAGCCGCTCAGTCTGCACACCTCTGCCTCCGTGCACTCTTCTCCAGGGCCATCCAGCTTGTACCACGAGTCATGCTTCATGCCTTCTCACAGCTGCGTAACTTCACACTGATGGACATCTGGGTTGCCGGCACCTCTGTTGTCACGTACGTGTCTTGCCTAAACACTTACTTTCTGTTTTGGGGGGTCTATGCTGAGGGGTAGTACTGCTGGGAGGTTTGACACACGTTTAGTGCTGAGGGTGCAGACTCAGGGCCTTCTGCATCTTAGGCAAGCATTCTACTACAGAGCGGCATCTTCAGGCCAGCCTGGTTATACAGTCAATTCAATAATTTATTGAGGACTCTTTCCCACCCCCCCCCACAGTTATGGGTCTGAATGGAACCTCAAAAGCAGCCTTGGATCGTGTTTTCCAAGAGACTCTTGGATCTCACAGCACAGTGAAACTGGAACTACCATCGCTGCACCCTATCCTTCCAGAACCAAGGTCTTACTTCATCCGAATCAAGGCCAACCCCATAAAAAACGGAGTCCGTGTCAGCTCTATCCCCGCCTAGCCTGCATTTTCTGGCACAAGCTTGCTTGGCCTCTGTACCTAACAGGAAGCTCTTGTTCCCAACTGTTCTTCCTCATAAGCTCCCTGGTTCCCTTGCTCTGCTCTCTGGGGCCCAGAGCCTCTCCTCACCTCCTGGATACCTATGCTCCTTAGGGCTGAGCAGACCAACTAGAGGCACCAAGACCAGGGCTGGGGCAGGATTCTTAACAGAAACAGAACCTCCAAGCTATTTATAGCACTTCACGTCCCCCTCCCCGCTGTCAACAAAGGGCACGAACTACATAACAAGATGCCATTTGTTTGTTCTGTTGTTCGCTGGGTTACTCACTGCTGACAGGCAGCCAGACATCATGAAAACAACACACACTCTGAGGTGAGACCTGCATTCAATCCGAAGTGTCCCCTGTTAGCTGTATATGACCTTGGCAAAGCTGGTTACTATCAGTGCACCAGTCACCAAATTGACAGGAAGGAAAAGTTAAATATGCCTCTCAGGGTGTTGTGGAGATGGAATAGGTAACCCGCAGAAGGGCCTGGCAGCCCAGGGACTCAATGTGTCATAGCTACAGGAAGAAACCTGGGCAGAGTTCTACATCTCTGAGGAACACAAAGCGAGGATGGAGTCACCACTATTTAATATAGTCCATTTGGCAAGTAAAAATCTTTCCAAGAATTAAGTCCTTGGCATGGAAATATTAATTTAATAAGGAGTTCGATATGAGGAAAATGGAAACTGGCTCTGTAGGGCTGATACAAGATGGCACCCTGGTCTCTGACCAGTAGATACAGTGGCCCTAGAGAGAGCTTGAGACATCAGATGTCCCCAATGAAGCTAGTGCTCTGTCTGCTAGCCCTAGAGAGAAGACTCCAATAGGAAGAGGATTCTGCTGAGGGGAGAGTTGCCTCCACCCCAGTAGCAAAACCCTAGACAGCCGTGGGAGCTGAGTGTGGTTTTGGAGACAAGTAAACTGGACTTGTGGTCACTCCTCACATGACACATGTTAATTTCCCTCACCATTATCACCTGAATCACTCACTGTCCATTGGGGCCTGGCTTCCCGGCTCTTTTGCAACTGGGGCTGAACCCCAAGTCTGCTCTTAAGAGGGAAGTACTCCAAGGCTAGTGGGGAACTTGGCAAGCCTCAAGTATCTATCTGGCAAGTGAGTGTAAAACTCCAAAGGGAAGAGGTTCACCACCCTCTCCTACCAGTTCTGAAGAATTTGACACCAACTTTATTGGGGGGGGGGGCACATTCAAGCCTCTCTACACATTGAGCAGGACCCATTAGCTGAACAGATTAACTTGCTTGAAATATACAGGGACAGCCAAAGGTCGCTTCACTACCCACATCTTCTGCAAGGTCCCCTTCATCTGGGTGCAGAATCTTCTCTGGAAGGGTCTCAGGCTTCGCAGGTGAGACCCACTTGGATGCATAGATCAGGGTAGATGCCTGCAGCCATCTGGTCTGCACAATGCTGCCGGGCAGTTCCAACTGGAAGGGCGTCCCTCGTCCTCTCTGCTGCCGGGTCAGCTCTGATGATCTGGCCAGATGGCCTCCTTTCTTTATGCCCATTTTCTTGGAGTGTCACAGATGCAAACACCTGGGGGCCGGCCCAGTGAGAGGGCAGGGGTCCACTGGCCAGTACACGATGCCTCAGGGCTCCGATGCCAGCAGAGCCACCTGAGCTGCTGCTACCTCTTGCTGGACGCAGCTTCTTCTGGCCTCATCCACCCGGCCATGGCTGTTGTTGTGGGGCACAGGAGAGAGGAGGGGAGAAGAGAAGAATTCAAAATATGCACCACCTTTTCCATCCCTGCACAGCTTCAGGGTGGAAGGGGCTTCCCAGCCCTCACCTGATCTTGAGCTCCTCAGGGACAGGTGTCCCCAGATAACCAAAAGTGAAACTGAGGGCTGGAGAGATGGTTTAGCAGTTAAGCGCTTGCCTGTGAAGCCTAAGGACCCCAGTTCGAGGCTTGATTCCCCAGGACCCACGTTAGCCAGATGCACAAGGGGGCGCATGCGTCTGGAGTTTGTTTGCAGTGGCTGGAGGCCCTGGCGTGCCCATTCTCTCTCTCTCTCTCTCTAGTGCTCTCTCTCTCTCTCTGTCACTCTCAAATAAATAAATATACAAAAATAATTTTTCTAAAAAAAAAGTGAAACTGAGGCTCAGGAGATAAGAAGTATGCAGGGCATTGCCCAGAAGCCAAAGCTAGATCTAGTGTCCCGCCAGTGCCTCTCCTTTCAAAGGTGGGAAAGAGAGAAGCTGGTGGTACCATAACCCTCCGCGTGATACAATCTATTCAGGCTGCCCACTGCCTTTGCAGGGCTGTGCTCGGCCTGGGGGCGGGGTGGGGTTTTTTTCCCTTCCCTATGTGAAACACCAACACTTGCTCTAAGCTCTCCTCTGGGACTGACAAGGCTCAGCCTGAGGCTTCAGGATTCCTCTTGTGCTGTGGCCCTTGCTCATGTGTGTTGTCACACATCCTCAAGTGGATCCCCGCTGTCCACCTCCCTGAAGGTCGAGGTCAGTCTTTCCATCTGTGACTGCACTGTGCAAGCCTGGGACTAGTACGGACAGATGCTCAGTAAATGTTTCCTGAAGGAAGGGATGAAAACTCAAACACTCCTTGAAAAACCCGCTGACCTCTGTGTAATGGTGTGGGGTTTAAGCAAGGGGGCCAGGAGCCTTTCTTTGGCTAGAAAACTTAAACTCCGGCACCCTAGCAGGATGCTGGACATAATGTCTTCTACTCTGAAGGAGATTTCCCAGGACAGAGAACCCCTGAGCAGGCTCCCTGCCCTCTGAGTCAGGGTGTTTCCTCAACCCCAATGTCCTATGGCCCAGCAGGCTTCTGCTACAGACAGCTGCAGAGGGAAGAGGTGGTTCCTGAGGACTCTGGCTTGGCTCAGCCCCTGGGCACCCCTTGCATCTCATGGCTGGCACAGTCCATGACAAAGTAGGGTTTCCTTAACGTGTCTTGCAAGAGCACTTTGGAAAAGAGAAGCTCGAGAAAGGCTACGAACGTCCTGTGGCCCTGCGAAGAAACTTGGCCCATAGAAGGTTCTGAGAAGCCCACTGCCAGGACAGTCTTGTAGCTCAGCTTTCACCCAGTGTCTGCCAATCCTCCCTCACCATGGAATCTCAGCCCACTTTCACACGTATACACCCATGGCAAAACCTATTAACATCATGAGGAGTTAGCGTTCCACAGAGCACACGTTGGGCAATGCGGGAGACTGTCAGACAAGAAAGACTCTTCTTCTGAAGGGCACCAGCCATCTGGAGGTAGGCTGGGGACACACATAGGCTGAGAAAGGTCCCAGGAAGAGGTGATCAAGGCTCAGGAAGGGTGGCATGGAGGATCGCCAGGTGGCATATAAACTGCCTGAAAGGAAAAGACTTGGAACCACTGGAGCCCAGCAGGAAAGGAACAATGACATCCTCAGAGCCTCGGTTTTTCATCTGCATGAAGGGAACAATGAGCCCTGCTGTTCAACCCTCAGATGACAGGGAGCGTTGCTCTGTGCGGAACCCAGGACAGTGCCTGTGTTTCACAGGTGTTCCAACTGACCTAAGTAGGAGCCATTTTCCATATGTGGGATATGCAAGACAGGACAACAGCAAAAAGCAGGCATATGGTCTCCAAACACATGCCACTGGGGGCAAGAACTTCAGAGTGAATGACTACACCTACGGCTAACCCCTGAGAACATCAGGCACTTGCAACAGCAAGAATCACTACTGCATCCAGGGGTCAACTGGCCTGAGGGAAGGCCTGGACTTGGAGGCCCACTGGCTCTGAATCCAACTCAGCTCTGCTCCTTCCAGAGTGCCTCCTCTTCCCACACCTGCCTCAGAGTAGGAGAGGAGTTAAGCAACGCGAAGATAAATGATCAGGCCGTGAAGCTTGGAAACACAACAGGTGGTCAGCTTGTGTGTTTTCTTAAAGACAGGACATGCGGAACCTTCAAATTGATAGCTGCTGTGGGCAGCAAACTGGAGAAGGACAACTGGAGTCACTGGAATGCCAAGCAGAGGAGAAAACATGAGGCTCCAGGCAATGTAGTGGCCATATGATGTAAAAGTGATGGAAGGACAGACTTTGATAACTGGAGTATGGACAGATGGGAGATGGCCTGACACTGCGCATGGTAAAGATTGGAATTCTGGAAAGTCCATTGTCTGTTAGGTACTTCCTGAAGACCAAGTGCTTTAGGCACGTGGGCTCCAACCTGCAGCTAAGAGAGGCTAAATAACCTGTCCACCGTGGGGCTGGCCTTGCCCCTTAACCCCATGTCCACAGAACAGTGTCTATTCTCTCCTGCTGTTCTTGAGGTTGGGCTGTGTGTTCACAGGTTTCCCCTTTCCATCAACATCCTAAAGTGTGAGTATCCAGTGCATAATAAGAGTTAACTAAAATAGAAAAGCCGGGCCCCTTAATATGACACAGTAGAAAACCACATGGGCTCAGGCTAATCTGCTTTTGAGAATCATGGCATTAATAAAGTATAGAAGGAAGCTCAGATTTTCTACTTCCTAGCCTTCTGAGCCTGGGTCCTTTCACAGTATGACACCTTAGTCTCTCACCCCACATGCAGTGCAGAGAGCCACACAAAACAGAAGAGCGGCAAGGAGCCTGGAGTGCCATTTTCCCAACTCTCCACCCTGTGGGCAGGGAAACGGAAGGCCAGGTGGGAGGAGGGACCCACACAGTGGGCCTGCTCTTTTCTCCTATGTAAACAATTGCTTTTTCACTAACGGAAAATGCATCCAACATGCACATCCTGATGCCTGCTGCTTACTGTATACAGTAAGTGCAGAGAGGACCTACAACAGCAATACACAAAACATGGGAGGACCAGCTCTGGGTAAGGACACCAAGAAAAGCCTCATCCGGGAAGTAACCTGGGCCATAAGAGATGAGTCAGAGGTTTTAAGAGCAAGATGTGGCAGGGAGGGATAACCTTCCACTAAAATGGACACTTCCCTATCTGAGTTTAGTGTTGCCTGGAAGGTAGCTGAAGGAACTACATTTCCCAGTATCCTTTGCATCCAGGTAGGACCATGTGATAACTGAAGGCCAATGGAACATAGGCAGGGGTGTATCAGCTGGGAGCACAGCAGTCAAAAACTGGGCAAAAAATAAAAATAAATAAATAAATAACTGACTGGGCATGTCTCCACCATTCATTTTCCTTTCTGCCAGCCAGAAGTAAAGACTCTAAAACTCTTGGGGATGGCAGGTCACCAGAGGAAAGGAACTGGATCCCTGAGTTGCTGTGTGAACCCAGCTGTCAATACGGAGTACTGGACTGGGTCATTAGGTGAGACTCACTCTCTACCTATGAGGAGTCTTACAGCACAAGTATCACCCACTGAGTTCCCAGCAGAGGAGACATCTACCAGGCCACAGCATGTCACTATCACAGACACGGCCTTTCTGGCGGCCCTGGCCTTATGAAGGGGCACTGGACTTCAGAGAGCACACACAGGTGGCCGCAGCAAGGAGCATCACGTACCAGGTCTGTTGCCAGGGGGCCTGGCATTGCTGGCACTGCTCTCAAAGGAAGAATGGAAGTTGTGAATGGTCTCCTGTAGAATTTGCCTCTCGCGTCCCTGTGAGGAAATTGGAAACAGACACAGAAGGTCTTGTTAAATCTTTTAATAACTGGTCATTCAGTCGACAGTGTGTAAGGCTCAGCACATACTTGGAAAACCCTTGTGTGTCTTGGAGGAAATACATCACCTAACTGAAAGAGTACCACATTTGATGAGATCAGCCTCCATTACAAGCTCCCAGTACCCATAATGATAGCCATAGGTGCTGGGGTGACCCCTAGGTGCAGGAGTCCAATAAGGGAGGGATCCTCACTGGGATACCTCACCTCTACACTGCTGATTTCTAGGAATTCAATGGAAGTCCAGCAATATAACCCTAAGGCCCCCATTTTAACAAGGAAAAGCAGGTGGAGGCTTTCTAAAGCTTCCCTGAATGCCCAGAGGAGAGGCAGCAAGATTCAGGTTAAGAACAGACTAGAATTCAACAGCCTTGGTTCAAATCCCAACAGTAAATCTCATTTACTACCAGGAATACGTGTGGCAAGGTACTCCACCTCCCCAGGATTCAGTTTTCTCAGCTTTAAAATGGGACAGCGGGTTGCTGCTGCTAAGGGATCTTGTGTGGGCAGGCAGGTCCTGCCCTCAGTGGTCGAAACTGTGCTAAACTTTATTTTCTAAATTAATGAACAGATGTGGTCAAAACTTAAAAGTGTATAATCTCTGGCAGATGGTTCTCTGATAAGAGTAAAACAAAACTTAAGTCCTCTCAGTAAGCCTGGACTTCAAACTTTCTTTTTATTTTTTAAAAGGTTTTTTTAAAATTTTTATTTATTGGCAGGGAAAGAAGGAGAGAGAGAGAGGGAGAGAGAGAGGGAGAGAGAGAGGCAGAGAGAGAATGGGCCTGCCAGGGCCTCCAGCCACTGCAAATGAACTCCAGACGCATGCGCCCCCTTGTGCATCTGGTTAACGTGGGTCCTGGAGAATCGAACCAGGGTCCTTTGGCTTTGCAGGCAAACGACTTAACTGCTAAACCATCCCTCCAGCCCAAACTTTCTTTTTATTTTATAAACTTCTGCTCTGTACCTCCCTTCACCAAGGAGCCCCCCCCCCTTTAGATCTCCACACAGGGATCTCCAGTGCTGATTGGAAAGAGTCTCCTTACGTCAGTCCTCACAGATGATATTAAGCTGGAAAAGCTGGTAGGAGTGCACACACACACACTTCATGGCTACGGGGTAAGGACTGGGCACTGGGTGTGAGGCAGCTGAGCTAGAAGCCCAGCTCCACCAGTGATAAGATGCGGCTTCCCAGATCTGCCTTTTTCTCCTGAGTTTCCATCTCTGGATATAGGCAGTGATGATTTCTATTGATTGTCAACCTCCGAGGGATTATCTTGATTAGGTTAACTGAGGTGAGGAGACCCACTTCAACTGTGGGCAGCACCATGCCATGGGCCAGAGTCCTGGACTGTATGAAAAGGAGAGAGCTGGCTGAGCACCGGCGATCATGGCTCTCAGCTTCCTCGCTGTGGACTGAAGGTGGCCAGCTGTCCTCGAGCTCCTGCCATCGTGCCTTCCCTTCCAATGATGGGCTGTAACCAGGCACTGTAACCTGAAATAAACCTATCGTCCCTTAAACTGATTTTTGGCAGGTATTGTCTCAGCAATCAGAAGGTAACTAGCATACCTGGGGAGACTTCTTCATGGTTTATAATAAACAGGATAGCCCTGGGGAAACTGCAGGGGGCTAAGGGGTCAACAGAAGGGATGATGATGACTTGACTACTACATACCACCTTACTCTGAAATGCCCAAGAAATAGGTCAGGGCTAGCTGGAGTCCCAGCAGCCTCATCATCTCAGGAAGGAGCTGTATACCATTAAAACCACGATCACCAGGCTCGGTCAAGGGAGCTCCACTGTGACTAGAAACCCTGAATCCAGGCATTCCAAAGGATCACTTTGCACATTCCCAACAAGAAAATGAGAATGGCCACTAAATACAAGAAAAAATGGATTTAATCCATCTAGTATTTCCAGAAATGTAAGTTAAAACCAATGGCATGTTTTTGTTTATCAAGTACATAACGATTACAAAGCAAACTGACAGTGGCCAATACTGACAAGGCTGCAGGGGAACCAGAACGCACATCCACAGCCAGAAGGGTGCTCATGGATCTTTCTGGAAAGAAATTCAGGGTGATGTACCTACAATGTGAATCTGGTTCTCTGAGTTGCGGGTTCCTGTTTTAGGCATCTATTCTGAGGAGAGCAGGAAGCCTTACGAACAGTTGTCCATAGTCACACCGTTACTACAACGTGTGGGCATCTGCATATCCAACAAGAATTTCTGAAAAATCTAATTTTAATACAACTCTATAAATTCATCATAGCAAAACGTGTTCTGCTGGGCATGGTGACACAAGCCTGTCATTCCAGCATTCAAGAGACTGAGGCAGGAAGATCTTAAGTTCAAGGCCAGCATGGGCTACACATCAAGATTCTATCTCAAAAAAAAAAAAAAAAAAAAAAAAAAAAACCCTCAACATTCTCCAGAAAGAGTTCTTAGTGACATGGGCAACTGTATAAATTTCATGCTAAACAAAGAAAACAGGATATAAAATTATAGATCTAAATTTATCTCCATTACATTGAAAAAAAGTTACTTGGCACAAAACACTTGGAGTAATCTACCCCAAAGTGAACAGCGTTAGACTTCAAGGGACAGCATAAGAACAGGATTTCTTACAAAAATTGTCTGGACCTGTTTAGCACTGTGCACATTTAGTAACATGATCATCACAAACAGGGAGCAGGAAGACACACAGGCTTAGAACCGTCCAAGCACTGGTGGGACTGAGATCACAGTTTCCGCTTAACCTGTTCTGGTATGGGACCCCCCCGGAAATGGACAAATTCATCAGCAGACTGTGTGCTCCGACTGACAAAGGGAGCAGGCTCATATGGTGACACAGTGGCCATAACTTGATGGCAGAGGGGTCCACAGTACTTTGATAACAGGATTGGGCCTGATATTATTTATGACATTATTATGAGCCAGGTTCTGTTTTTTCTTTTTTTGGTTTTTCAAGGTAGGGTCTCACCCTAGCCCAGGCTGACCTGGAATTCACTATGTAGTCTCAGGGTGGCCTCAAACTCACAATGATCCACCTACCTCTGCCTCCCAAGTGTTGGGATTAAAGGTGTGTGCCTCCACGCCTGGCTATGAGCCAGGTTCTTAATTGATATTCATTAAAAAAAATTTTTTTTGAGACAGGATATCATGAATCCCAGGCTGACTTTTATCTTGATATGTACCCAAGGATGACTGTGAACTTCTGACCCACCTGCCTCCACCTCCCACGTGCTAGGACTACATGCAGTGCATACAGCAGTTTATATAGTGCTGAGAACCAAACTCAGGGTTCTAAGCCTGTATGGTGGTGCATGCCTTCAATCCCGGCACTCCGGAGGCAGAGGTAGGAGGATCACCGTGAGTTTCAGGCCACCCTGAGACTACACAGTGAATTCCAGGTGGCCTGAGCTAGCGTGAGACCCTACCTCAAAAAACAAAACAAAACAAAACAAAACAACTCTTAGAGTGTCTGTGGAGATGGCTCAGAGGTTAAAGCACTTTCTTGCAACACCTGACAGCTTGGGTTCAATTCCCCAGTACTGGTGTACAAAGTGGCACATGCATGTGGAGTTCATTTGCACTGGCAAAATGCCCTGGCATGTCCATGCTTATTCAGTCATATTCTCTCTCCCTCCTTGCAAATAAATAAACAAATGAATATTTAAAAATTCTTTTAGGTTTTAATGTTCAAGCATTTCTTTGACTTTGTAGGAAATACTTTTTCTATCACAACCCTGTACCCATAGTGGAAGTTCTCTCCTTCCTCTCTATTCCAGTTTCTATTCTAGTAGATTTTTATTTATTTTATTTTTTATTTTAGAGACAGAGAGAAAGAGACAAAGAGAGAGCAAGAAAGAAATAATTATCCAGGGCCTCAGTCACTGAGATCAAACTCCAGATGCTTGCGCCACCTAGTGGGCATGTACAAACTTGCACATGCCTCACCTTTGTGCATCCGGCTTACTTGGGATCTGGAAAGTCAAACATGGGTCCTTAGGCTTCGCAGGCAAGTGACTTAAATGCTAAGCCATCTCTCCAGCCCTCTAGTGTACTTTTAAATGCTGCTGTAGGCTGCAAAGTTGATTCTCCACCCCCAGCATACTATGGATCCTGGTGGGTGGAGCACAGGGCCTCTATCCAGCATGACTCCAGGCCTGGATTCAGGGTTTCTAGTCACAATGGAGCTCCCTTGACTGAGCTGGTGACAAAAAGGACAGTCTGGTCAGAAGGAGCAGCTCATTCTCAGAAAGAGCTGGGTGCTCCCACAGCAGGGTCAGCAGGGCTGGTCCAGACCAGCCAAGGCCCAGGGCTTCTGCAGAGACCTCAGGTGAGGCTCTGGGAGCTGCATCTGACCAAGGAGTACTTTATCACTATAAGATCTAGTGGGTTGGGCTGGAGAGATGGCTCAGCAGTTAAAGGTGCTTGCTTGTAAAGCCTGAGGCCTGGGCTCCATTCCCTAGTACCTACATAAAGCCAGATGCACAATGTGGCATGTGTGTCTGCAGTTTGTTTGCAGTGGCAGGAGGCCCTGGCATGCACATTCTCATTCATTCTCTCTCTGTCTCTCTCTCTCCCTCTGCAAATAAATAAGTAAATAAATAAATGAAACAAAAAAGACCCAAGAATTGTAGCCGGGCGTGGTGGCGCACGCCTTTAATCCCAGCACTCGGGATGCAGAGGTAGGAGGATTGCCGTGAGTTCGAGGCCACCCTGAAACTACATAGTGAATTCCAGGTTAGCCTGGGCTAGAGTGAGACGCTACCTTGAAAAACAAAAACAAAAACAAAAAAGACCCAAGAATTAAAAAAAAAAAAAAAAAAGAACCAGTGGGTGCTGTAGCAGCTTGGGCAGTGAATATGGAGGAAGGTCAGGTTTTTATAAAATCCAACTTCTTCCCCATCATGCCCTATCTTGTGGTATGCATCAAACACTCCTTGTCTGCTCTGATGAAGAAGCTAGTTACCACTCCTTAGGTGTACAAAGCATTCCTATTAGCCTTCCTGGGCCAGGAAACCCCAGGCCATAGAGAACAGGGGAGGTCCCAGTGCCATTAGCCATTGCTAGGTTCTCAGCTGGTCATCAACACCTCATGTCCACCTGCAGTGACACACCTCTTCCAGCAAAGCTCCACCTCCCAAAGGCTCTACCACTCCCTCTCCCTGGACTGGCTTAAGCTGGCTTCCTGACATCCTCTTCTTGGCCATGCATCTGCCCTTGAGGCCAGGAGAAATGGAGAAAAACCAACTCCACAGCCCACAGAAGCACTCCTCATACCCTCCCCTAGACCTCTGCCCTCCTGCAGCTGGGTCAGCTCACCACCTTAGCACCTTCATTGTGCCCTGTGTCTCCTGCTCTCTGTGCCCTAGCCACTGTTCTCCAAATGTGCCACGCACCGTCTCACCACAGGGCCTTTGCGTCTGTGTTCCCCCTGCCTGGTCTGCTCCTTTACCCAGTGTGCTGTGTGAATGGCACCAAAGCCTCATACTCACCAACCAGCTGGTGGAGCCTTTGGGGGTGGAGCCTTGCTGGAGGAGGTGCGACACTGGGGGGCCATTGGGAGTGGAGCCTCGGTGGACATGTGACATTGGGGTCGGCTTAAGGTTTATTAGTGCAGCTCACTGGGTGTTCAGAGCTCGCTCACTCTTGCCACTACCTCCCAGCTCATGTGAGAAGACGTGATGCTCAGACTCTGCTCTTCCATGCTTTTCCTACCATGACAGAACTTCCCCTGGAGACTAAGCCAGAATAAACCCTTTCCTTTCATGTGCTGTTTTTGGCTGGGTGTTCTGTTTCAGCAATGCTAAGCTAACTACTACACCCAGGGCTTCTCATCAGCTCTCAGGCCCCTGACATTTTCTCAGGAAAGGTCTCCCTGGACCCTACCCAGGTCCCACTCTGCCTCTCCTCCTCCACATGCCTGGGCGTTAGTTATTGCTGCAGAGGCAGAAGGGCATGTGGTCAGACATACTCTGAGTTCCAATCCTGACTTTGCCTTTTACTGGCTGTGTGACCTTGAGAATTTTTTTGATCTCTACAGTGCTGGGCACAGAGTGATGCTGACTTCTCACCCCTCACACAGCAGCCAAGATGTGGCAGACTCTCAAAGGGCTCAAAGACTTATGTGATGGGTCTGACTGCTCCACTCATGTGATTCACACTGGGGCTTCAAGCTCCCTGGTCAACAGCCTCCATAACCATGGAGACTTGTGGCCTCCATGGACTTCTGCTCTACCCCCTAGCCCATCCCCGAGAGAATAGCAGGACTGTGCTGGTCCAGTCAGGAACCAGCCCTCTGAACTGGGCTTCCCTACCTGTCCGCTGGGAAAGATGAGGAAGGTGCCCATTGTGCTAAGTCTGCATTATTCTGAAGTCACTTATTCTGAAGGGTCACCCTATAGTCCACAGACATGGGGAGTGAGATACCAGAAGCCTTGGGTTCAGGTCCTGCCTCAGCTGCCCAACATGGAAGAAGCCAGACACTGTCCAGGCACACAGCCTCTGTCCCTCACCTGGAAGACATAAGCTTGAGAACTCTAGCCTCCTTCAGCAAATGACTGAGGCCATGTTTGTGAAGCGGTTGGCAAGGGACAATGTGCTGGGCGAACATTTCTTTGCTGTGGGGGCTTCCTGTGATCACTACTGCTGTGGTGCACAACCGACCACCAGTGCAGAGAACGAACCGGAAAACTGGCTTGCTCCCGCTATCGCTTCTCACTGTGGAGTGTAACCAAGGGAACAGATAGGACCACAAAGAAGGGAATGAGGCCAGGAAAAAGGAAGAGGTGTCCATGACAGTAGTATTTAGAAGTGAAGTCTCAGGCACACTGCAATTATGGAACAAGTGGACAGCTGTTGGGCAGTGAGCTCCATCAGGTCGTGGCTGAGCGAGACACACTGCGAACAAGAGCGAGAAGCAAAGGGGCTCGAACTACTGACAGCTACAGTGTGCATGGTGATTTGCCTTTGGGTTCGTGATGCTGGCTTGGTTTTTCGGGTGTCTTTCTTTCAGTGAGGGGTACTGCTGATATTCATCTTTAGAGCTTATGAACAGAAGCCTAACATTAAGTACAAACCAACACGGGGTGTCGTCGGTATCACCTACGGTGCTCGACAGCTGTGGGTGCCAGGGGCCCAGTGAGGCATTTCAGTCCTTACAGCAGCCTTCACTCCACCCTATAGACAGGATGGTGAGACTCACAGAAAGGATGCTCTGTTCTGGAATTCCAGCCCGTCTCTGATGCCAGGGCTGTGGGCAACACCTGGCTCCACAGGGTGAAATAACCTGAGGGAGTATTGCAAGAATAGGCACCTTCTGAGGACAGGCATCTGCACAGGGAACCGGCTGCATAGGGAGGCAGTGAGTGCTCACTCGGATGGTGAGTGTGTACGCACGCTGCCGGCAGATGGGCCAGAGGAGAGAGCAGTACCTTGCCCGCATTCAGTTCGGAGATGGCTGCCAGGATCTGCTGCCGGGACCCATCCGTCTTAATGCCCAGCTCCTGCAGGTCGCCGTCGGTGAGTGTGAGGAAGGCTTCCATGTCTACCTGCAGAGAGAGGGGGCTGCCGCTGTGTGCAGGGCTCTCCCAGCTGTGGCACATGCCACCTGGAGAGGCTTCCAGTGCTTATGGCAGCAAATCCACTGTGACCTGCTATTTTTATCCTCGACTGATGCCTAGAGTTCAGCTAAAGGTACCACGAACCCTCACCCTCCCTGACCCTGGCCGGCCCTTGGCTTTCCACACAGGTACCTCAAGGAAAGACAGCTAATAGGAAAAAGAGAAGGCTTTGGGTCAGGAACCTGGGCTGCCGGCACAGGCCACACCACAACCTTCCACTAGGGAGGAAACCCCCATGTGACCACAGGTGGCAACACTGGACAATACATAGAAGAATGGGGTTCATGGTGATACTCACCTCATTACACCCAAGAAGACAAGAGAGATTGCAGACTGTGGAAAGACAGAGTGAGAAAGTAAACAGAAGCAAGCAAGAATAGCCATGGAAGACCAAGGCAGAGGTGGCAGAACCAGGGGGTGAGAAACTGCGCATCTTGCTTCTGTGAGTGACAGTCCCGCCAGTCTCCAGAACGAAAGGATGCTGCCCCAAGAGACAGGCTCACAGCCCTCTGCCCCCCAACGTCAGGAGAAGGGAGGGTCCAAAATGGTTCAGATGAAGGAGACACCCCACCACCCTGCCATATGGGACACACACAGGGGAGCAGGCCTCCACTCCCAGGCAAATCCAACCCGAAGAGCCCCATGCTGCACATGCAGTGGTGCCTGGAGCCCTGGGAGCCACAGTGAGCTTCGGGGACAAAGGTCACACACTCTAGTGCCTGGACAGCAGACAACTGATGACTAGCCCCCAAACTTTCTGCGGCAAAAATAACCTTCTATTTAGTTAAATATCATTCTTTTTTTTTTTAAATACCATTCTTTGACGTATTTTCTCCCCTCAATACACATGGTCAAATCCAATCTATTCAAATACAGGTAGAAAGATGGAAATTATTAGTCTGTCTTCAGTTTCATTATGACAAGGTGAGAGAACCTGTATTAACCTAACTCCTCTTCCAATTTCTCACCAATGACTAAAAGGACAGAGAAACAGGAGACATTTTGCCAGCACTAGAACCAGGAAAAACAAAAACAAAAAACCCTCTCTGCAGGCCAGACTTCAAGGACTTCCACCAAGAAGTGCCCAGCAGCTATGAGCACTGGGCCGGAGGCAAGAGCAGAGATAATCAGGGGAGTTACACCGCAAGCTTCTCGGGGATGCTGGGTTAGGGATCCATGCACAGAGGTGAGATCCCACTGAGTGCAGCAGTTTGAATGTTGCCTGGCTCACAGCCCTCTGCTAAAAGGGCAGATGACTGGCAGATGGAGACCCTGTGCCTTCTCAGCTCCTTCCCCTGGACCAACTTCCCTGGGATACTGGTGACCCTGCTCCTCCTGGCTCCAGGTGGACAAATCATGCACGAGCAGTTCTCTCTGGGTCCCCACTCTGGGCAGTGGGGCAACTGCGCAGTGATGACAGGGACTCTGGACAAAGTGCTTATAAAAAGGGAATAAGGCCACGATGAGCGGACAAAAGCTGCCCTGTGAGACAGGAGTGAGGTGTGCCAGGATGTGTTCTTTAAACATTTCAAAGAAGAGCAAGCAGCTGCCAGCAACTCGGAAAAGATTCCCCAGAAATGGGGGGGGGGGAAAATGCTGCTGAAGTTTCAAAGGGCAAGGAGACAGAGAGACCAAGGAAGCAGGCTCTACTAGAACAACACCCCGATTCCACCTCAGGCCTGTTGGGGACAGTGAGTGGGGCTCACGATGATAGCTACTGTACTTGTGGCAGACTTCATGGGCCATGCTGTCACCGGGGCACCCTACAGCAGTGATTTCAACCCACGGCTGGTGGCCTGCAGAGGAGCTCTACTTGGACAACACAGTGAACCTTTAACGTTTACTGAGACATACTTCACCTGCCACGCTATTTGCTAAGTGCAACTGTACTTGAAGTAGATAAGTGCGTGACTTTTAATATAGTCAGCGCACAGCCATCAGCACAGTGAGTGTGAGCACATTTTCATCCCCCAAAAAGAAACCCTGGGCCCACTGGCAGTCACACCCTGCTCTGCCTCCCCCATCCCCACACATGACTGCTCTGCATCCTTTCCTCTTCCCCTTTTCTTTTCATTATTTTTAAATTTCTTTTTGGAGCCAGGGGCTCATTCTGTAGCCCAGGCGTGCCACACTGTGCAGTCCAGGCTGGCCTCAAACTTGTGACACTCCTCCTGCACTCCAAGTGCCGGAATTACAGGTGTAAGTCATCATGCTCAGCTGAAATGTAGTATCTGAGTGCTTGTAACAAGATGGAAGCCCTCAGATTAGCACAGGCTCTAGACATCTCCCAGACTCCTCCTCAGATCTGCTCATGGCCCACAGTAAGTCTGCCAGTCAACCCATGCAACATGCAGACTTCTCTAGAGAATGGTGCTCAAAATTACAAATTTCAATAATGATGAAGTCATGGTCCCCAGGGGTTTCACAGGGAGGGACTATGAGCTAATGTGCCTGACACGACGTCTATTTTCTCACTATCGCTGAGGGAAAGTGCAACCTAGGCTTACAGAAGGAAAGTCATGTGTTTAAACAGGTTTTTTTTTTTTTTTTAAATAGTAATACCTCAGTTGGCTTCCAGAAAGAAATTTACCTCTTGTTCCTCAAAGATGGGCTGGTATTTCTCAAGTGATAATTTCTTAAGGATTCCAGTCAGCTCATCTACAAGAGGGAAAGGTGGGATAAAAAAAAATTTTTTTTGAAATTTGGTAAAAGGTAGCAAGAGTGGACTTCAAATATCTCTCAGATATTATTTCATCTTATTTCAGAGGATGTTTGCCAAGAAGCCCCAGCATGGCGCTCTATGACACGCTCCTATGGCTGAGGCCTGAGGCCTATGCCCAGCCGCTTCCAGCCACACTCTCCCACAGGAAAGGCCCCGCTCAAGCCGCAGAGTGAGCATGGCCCAGGCTGATCTTCATGGGCTCTGCCACCACGTTTGGGGAGCTCCAGCTGCTGGGACCGGAGCTGCTCGTCCTGGGCAGGAACAGGCGGAGGCTGGCTCACCTGTGCGGAGCCTGTGGCCTTCCCGAAGCCAGGGTGGGTCTGGTGGAAGAGCCAAGCCAGAAAGACGCAGATGAGGGGAGTGGGGTGGGTATCAGCAGGCAGGATACAGAAAGGACACGGACCAGCATTTGAGGCTGGAAATAATGCATGTGCACACCCCGCAGGGATTTACCAGATCGGACACAGGACTCGACAGGCCCCAAGCAGAGATTTCAGGCTGGCAGGCCAAAGCAGCAAGGAAGGAGACAGCAGGATGGGTGGTGACAACAGGGCAGGAGGACAGTCTTCTACAGAGGTGACCAGGGACGATGTGCCTCCTCGGGTGATACTTAAGCTATGAAGGTATTTGGGGGAAGAGCAGCAGGCAGCATCTGGGGAGCAGGAAGAGGGGGTGCAAAGGTCCTAAGGCAGTGGAAGCATTTAGAGAAGAGAGTGGGAGGCCCCGGTTCTGTCTTTATTCACGCGCTTACGCACCAGCGACTACGAATGTACCGCAGTCTGCTAGGAATGCCTGAATGGGGAGGTCACTGCCATGAGATGACTCAGTGTGGCTGGGAAGGTATAAAGAGGGCGGTAGCTCTCCCTCTCTGGCACAGTGCTAAGTAAGGGGCATCTGTGCATGGACTGACCACTTGTTCTTTACAGCCACCCTGTAAGGGACAGCCTCTCACTCTCCTCATTTATAGAAGAAACAAGGCACAGTGGGTTGGGTTCCAGGTGTTAGGTGAAGTACCTGGTAAAACGGTGGTGGCTGGCAGGAGGTACCCCAGTGTGCCACCTCACTCATGGTTATGTGTACCATGGTAAGGAACCCAATCAAGGCGACGTGGGGATAGAGGAAACAGCAAACCCAGCCCTGGGGACTGGGCAAGCTCTTCCCCTAAGGGGCTGCTGAGAACCAAGTCCCAGTCTGCACCCACCCCACCCCACTCACAGATGACCACTTGTTCCTGCACGTAGGCAGCTCGCCCCGTGGGAAGGAAAGGGCATACAGGAAGCGGTGCTGCAAGTTTCCTAGAAGAGAAGGACGTGCCACACACAGTCTACGAAGGATGAAACCTGCAGTACGCCTCACGGTCACTCCACAGAGCCAACCGAGTCTCGCCACGTGCTTTCGGCTGACTTTTGTTCTACTCCCATATCCACAGCCAAGGAGTGTTGCTCCGACATGGATGTTCGCTGACAGTTTTGTTTACATGAACAAGGAAGAAAATGAAACAATGAACACACATGTCGGAGCATCATGTGAACAACTTGGCTGAATCACAATGGTTTTCAAATAATGAATGAGTATTCTGCTAGTTTTTCATGCTGTTCCCAGTATAACACTATCTACGCGACACTTTTAAGGTCAGCCTTCACTAATGGCATCTTCTCCCTCGCTGCCTGGATGATGTCTAGTCAGTCTATCAGACAACAAATCAAGCGCCGGTTGGTGGCACTTGCTGATGTCTGTGGTGCAAACACTCCAGCAGTGGTGGATTTCAACTGCTACTGTCACAGTCCGAGAGTGGAGCTGGGAGGAGGAACCCCAGCGACACATCAAGTGCACGCACATGACTTACGCCAATCATCTCAGGAGCACAGGCGCCAGTCAGGCGTACTACAAAGGCATTAAGTGAGATATACCTGTAGATTAGTTTGGTTTGCTTAATTCTAAGTATGTGTGCTTTAATAATAGTCGTGGCTAACAAATAACTCTAATTTCCTGTACATTATACTATATACATATACTAGCTCTACAACACTGTTCATCTCTGCTCTGTCCACATGGTCCCACACACAGGGCTCTTCTGCAAGACGTGCTGCGCTGGGCTGGGAGCCAGGAGTGATAGCCCTGTGACATCACCTGACACTATGATGACTGGCTGCTTGCCCAATTGCATGTTCCTTATTCTGATATCCAATCACACAGCCTCGGTACAGGCAGCCTAGGATGGATGGGAGGCTCAGAAGGGGGCATTATTGCTCTGACACTTCTAGTGGGAGGAGTCCAGAGAGTGGAAGCGGAAGTGATGGGCAGGAAAAAGATCTACATATGGTGGGGGGGGGGACCATTTCCCAGAGGATATCATAGAGTGAGCCTGCAGCTCCTGTGCTGTGACAGTCTCATGCCCAGCGGACAAAAGTTTTACCTGAGGACTCAGAAACTTTAGAGAAACAAAAAAAAAATGGGCTTTCCAGCAGAATTATTTTATTTGTTTACTTCTGATATTGTAAGACATTTCATGTGCTCAAGGTTGGCTTTGAACTATGCAGATGAGGTTGGCTTTGAGCTTTTGAGCCTCCTGCCTCCACCTCTCAAGTGCTGAGTACCACCACCCCCGCTTAGAGCAACATAGTTAACCCAGAAAGAACCACTGGTCCTCTTCCTTTCCATTCTAATTAGGGCACTGCAAGCCTTCTTTTACCGTGAAAGAGAGGGCCTGAGTGGTGGGGTGGAGAATACACAAAGTATTGACTTTCTCTTTCTTAGAGAGAGGGCTGAAACCCATAAATGAACCTCTGTAAAGCTTGGAGGTGAGGAACTCAGGAAGGGGACAGAGTCAAAACCAGCACAGGTAGATGAGGCCACTGGTGACGCTGGAAACCTTCCCACGTGACTTGTCTGGAAACCCTGACAGTGAGTGCAGTTCCGCAGTAGAGAGGATGCTGGCAGCACCCACATGCATCCACTTCTAACTCAGCTCAGCATGCCGGCAGGACGGCTCAGCACCTGTCTCAAGAGCCATAAGCAATACCACCCCATCCACCACTCATGCTCCTTGACTGCACCTGCCTAAGCCCAGAGCCTGCCAGAGGGCAGGCAGTCTTAAAGAACAGAGTTCATTGTGTCACCATCCTTATCTTTCCTGGCCTTTGCCCACCACCTGCTCCATCTTCCTTCCCTCAGGTTCCTGCGAGGAGGCAGGGAGTTAGCGAGAAGATGAAAAAGCCTGAAGCTGCCTACCAGCACGTGGAGAGGCCTACTGAGCTCCAGAGAGAAACATTTTCGGAGCAACTGCATCTAAAAGTGCACGAGACACACCCTGGACATGACCATCCTATGAGTCAATAATTAATGCTTCTCCCCCACTGAAACCAGTTTGAGTAGAGACTCTTTCACTTGCAAGTGAAAGAATACTGACTTGTACAGGGTTCAGGATAAGTGATAGCTTACTTCTGGAGAAGCATTTCTATTTCCACAGTTGTCTATTTGTGCAAATCAACAAAACTTCCTATGCTCAAAACCCATTTGAGGAAAACAAAAATCCAGGGGCTGGAAGGGTTGATCAGTGCTTGCTTGCAAAGCCTGCTGTCCTGGGTTCAGTGTCCCAACACCCATATGAAGCTGGATGCAAAGTGATGCATGCATCCACAATCCCAGTGCACCCAAGGCAGTCTCACAGTTCATTTGCAGTGGCAAAACCCCATTTCCAAGAAGGTGAAACATAGGCACCTTGAAGCTGTCTTCTGGCCTCCACACACAACCTGTGCACCAATGTGTGTATACGCACATGCACATGCACACACATATACACACACATAAACTGATTAATTAATTTAAAAAATCTGAGGGCTGGAGAGATGGCTTAGCAGTTAAGGCACTTGCCCACAAAGCCAAAGGACCCAGCTTTGATTCTCCAGGACCCATGTAAGCCAGATGCACACAGTGGCACAGGCCCTGGCACGCCCATTCACTCTTTCTATCTGCCTCATGTTCCCTCCCTCCCTCTCTCTTTCACTCTTGCTCTCAAATAAGTAAATAAAATAAAATAAAATAAAATAAGAAAGTCTGACCTCGGATGGATATAGCAATTCAAGGTACCATATAGCTGCTTCCAGGTCACTGTCCCAAGGGAGCCATTGGGGGTTTATAACCCTGGGGGACTTACCCTCATCTGTGATGGTGCCGCTGCTGGAACCCCCGCTGCTCTTGGACTGCCGATGAGATGAGGAGGAAGACACTGAGGACTCTGCAGTGTGGCCTTTGGGGGAGGGGGAAGGCGTGAGGGTGGGGGAGGTACTTTTGGAGGTAGTGGAAGTTCCAGATGGAGGCCTTTTGCTGGTGTCCAGTTTCTGCTGAAGGGAATAAGGCAAAGACATAAGCTATCACCTGGTGGGTGGAAAGGATGAAAACAGATCCCGTAATAGAGAACATGGGTGGTATCTAACTCAATAGCTGGGACTGTGAAACCTACTTCAAATATGTGCCAAGCCAAAGCAGCAGCAGCAAAGAGCTACAGAAGCCTGGAGCAGAGGTGAAAGGGTTACACAGCAGCACAGCAGGTCAGGAAGCCTGGGCATGGTCCTGCCCTGTAGCCCACCTGAACAGCACTAAGCTTCTCTTCTATGGATGTCAGTTTTTTGGATTTAATAATGTTTCATTTTTCATCATATAGATTCTGCACATTTTATTAAACGTATGTGTATTTCATTTTCACATAATTTCATATAATACATTTCCAAATATATTTATTAAAATCAAATTAAAATCCTACTGCTCATTATTAGTATAAAGAAATAAAAATGACTTTGCACGTTGACCTTGTATTCTTTGAGCTATACCCTGAGCCTATATCCTTGTATTGTGAGACCTTGCTGAACTCATTTATTAGTACTAAGAGCTTTGAGTTTTGTTAAGTGATTTTTCTACATTTTCTTCTTTCATCTGCTAGTATGTTGAATTGCATTCATTGATTTCCCAATGCTTAACTAGACTTGCAATAAACCCCACTTGGCCAGAATATATTATTATTATTATTTATCACTGAGATTGACTTCCTAGTATCTTGTGAAGGACTTTGATATTTACGTTCAAGAGGTCTACTGACCTGTCACCTTTCTTGTAATGTCATGACAAATGCACCTTTGTTCCCAAATCTTAAGGTGTAAGAAAGACATTTCATTATGAAGTAGGAGTCATTAAAACATAATTGTCAGAGATGTGTACAGGACTTCAAAGTAAGTGAGCCAATCCGAAGAGTTACAATTACAGACTTTAGCACTCTGTTCTTAGTAACACAGAAAATTAGTAAGCATATAAAATACCTAAAGAATACTACCAGCCAGCCAGAACAAAGTGACATTTACCTAACTTCCCCTTCCCAGTGACAGCAAGAAAATACATTTTCTTCCTAAGTAAGTGCACATGGAGAAAGCACAAGATAAATAACAGTCCAGAGAGTAAAAAAAGACCTCGGCACAAGGAAAGGAAGAAAAGTAGAACTATACTGGGGTAAGCTAGAAATGAGCAACAAGATTTATGGAAAGCCCTCAAATGATTGAAAAATAAAACATACACTTCTTTTTCCTTTTGTTTTTTTGAGGCATGGTCTCGCTCTAGCCCAGGCTGACCGAGAATTCACTATGCAGTCTCAAACTCAGTGATCCTCTGCCTCTCGAGTGTTGGGATTAAAAGGGTGTGCCATCACACCAGGCAAAACATAGATTTTTTTTAAAGCAATGAGCCAAAAAGGAAGTCTCAAAGAAAATGAAAAAAGAAACATAAAGAAGTTAAAATAAAAGTACTTTAAAATCTGTACAGTATAGAAAAAGCAGCACAGCACTTTGTAACATTTAGTGCTTATAATACTACTGACCTGTCAAGCAAGATGTGCCCTTTGGTATAAGAGTAGCATGACTGCTATGGAGTAACCAACCACTTTCTGGGTAGACTTGAAACCCTCTCCTTAGGAGGGAATTCATTATCTGGTATTGTAAATCTAGTCAAAAGCATGTGTCTGGGGAGATCACAGGCTCTAGTTGGGAAGTCACTGCTGTTATTTTGCTAAGTGGACATGATATGTCTATCCAACTGCCTTCTAAATAGTTATATCCATAGACTACTGCTCTTTTTAGCTTTGGTCAGTGAAGCTTCTTTCTGCAGTGGGTGATGGTTACCACAGAGATGGTCACCATAGAGTGCTGAGAATAAGTGACTGTTGAATGCTCAGCCCTAAATAGAACATCTATATAACCCTCTCCAAGGCTTAGGGAGTGTCACAAAAGTAGCAGTGGAAAGAATTTAAGAGCCAGAGGAAGGGTTGGAATGTTGTAGAATGCTGCCTATGGACAAGGCTGTTAGTTACACTTATGAACTCCTAATAACTGATGACCTGCACAAAACTAGCACAACATGAGTCTATCAACATTGTAACAGAAGGGGAAGGGCTCAAAAGGCCCATCCCTCTCTGGGGGTTTATAGGCAGGTAATGGTTGCTGGTGGAGGGTGAGACGTTTTCATTAGTAGGGTAGCCACTGATAAGGTGGCTGCGTTCCTGTAAATAACCCCTTACCAATGCTCCTCAGAACAACTCTAATTAAAAAATATATAAAAGTAGAAGGGTGACTACTTGGGAAGAGAAGAGGATCATGGGAGTAGAAGAGGGAGAAGAAAGAGTGAATGTGATCAAAAGGCATTACATACATATGTGAAAAGTCATGCTAAAATCCATTATTTAGCTGGGCGTGGTGGTGCACGCCTCTAAGCCCAGCACTTGGGAGGCAGAGGTAAGAGGATCGCCATGAGTTCGAGGCCACCCTGAGACTACAGAGTGAATTCCAGGTCAGCCTGGGCTACAGTGAGACCCTACCTCGAAAAACAAAACAAAACAAAAATCTATTATTTATTGTTAACATATACTAAAAAAAGTAAAAAGGAAGGTCTCTAAAAGAGAAATCTAAGCTTCTGTGATAAGAAACTAGAAGGCAAAATCCAAATCATGCAGGCAGAAATAAATCATATATAACAGTAGAAATCAATTCAACTGAGACCCAAAACACAGAAAAATCAACTAAACCAGTCAGCCCTCCGAAAACACCAAAAATGAATACACTTTTAACCAAAATGACAAACAAAAGACAGAGAGAGAGAGGAGAGAGAGTTACAAATTACCAAAAAATATCAGGTAAGAAAAGGATATATTCCTATGGATCTCACAAATTAAAAGAATAATAGAGTAAAACTGCTAACACCTTGACTTGGTCATATTTTCACTGCTGGGACAAAATGCCTGGCCAGAAGCAGCTTAAGAAACAGAGGGCTTTGCTGTTAGCGTATAGCTTCAAGGGCACATGCCCAGGATGGCAGGGAGAGCCTGGCAGGAGCAGAGAGGCATCGTTGCATCAGCAGTGAGGACGTGAGGAAGCAGCGCAGAGCGACGGGTGCTGCTGCTCAGCTACCTCCTCCTTTTCCTTCAGTACACGACCCCAACCCAGGCAATGGTGTAGCCCACTGGGGGTGCGTCTGAACCCAGAAAATCCCTAACAGACGTGCCATGAGATTTGTTTCCATGGTGACTCTAAATCCTGTAGGGCTGACAACCAGAGATTAACCATCACACACCTGTATACGATAAATTCAACAAATTAGATAAAAGGAAAAAATTTCTTAAAAGACATAAATCTCTTCCTGGGAAGAAACAAATAGCCTGAATAGCCTTATATTAATAAAGAGATTAAAGTTAAAATGAATTTTGTATGTTAAAGTATTCCAAAGGAAAGCTGGGCGTGGTGGCGCACGCCTTGAATCCCAGCACTTGGGAGGCAGAGGTAGGAGGATCATTGTGAGTTTGAGGCCACCCTGAGACTACATAGTGAATTCCAGGTCAGCCTGGACTAAAAAAAAAAAAAAAAAAAATTTCAAAGGACAAACTAGGTACTGTGGTGCACATCTGTGAACCCCACACTTGGGGAGTGGAGCTAGGAGGGTCAGGAGTTCAAGGTCATTCTCAGCTACACAGTGAGTCAAGCCAGCCTGGGCTATATAAGACCTTGAATATAAATGAATTAATTAACTAAATTAAATGTTTTTAAAGCTTCCAAAAGAGAAAACAGTTGACTCCGATGGATTCATTGGTAAATCTTATCAAACAATTAAGACAAGAGCAATGGCTGTTGTACATAATCTCTTCCAGAAAAAAATGGAAGAGATGATACACCCCAACTCATTTTATGAGCCAATTATTCTTTCAGTACTTTAATGATGTCATGACACTACCTCATTTGCATACTTCCTGACAAGCAGTCAGCTGCATTTATTTTTGTTTCTTGGTATGTAAGTTTTTTTCCCATGGCTGCCTTCAAGATTTCCAAGTCTTATTTTAGTAGCTGAATCATAATTTGGCTAGGTATTGTTCTTTTGCACATTTTCTCTAGTCTGTGTTGTCTGAACTTCATAGGTCTGTGGATTTCCCTCTGTCATTCATTGGGGGAAATTCTCCATTATTTCTATCATGGTTTGTCCCCTAAAAAAGTCGTGTGTCTGATGGTATGGGGCCCAGACTGTGACTCTAATTGAGAACTGGGGGAACATGTAGCGGGTGGAGCCTAGTGAATGGAAGTCGAGTTGCTGGGGTGTGCCCTTGAAGGGGATCCTGAGATTCTATTTCTCTGCTTCATGGCCACCAACAGGTAAATAGACCTCCTCTACCACATGTTCCTACATGATGCTCTGCCTTACCACAGAGCCCAAAACACTCACTCTAGCTCGCCATGGTCTGAAGCCTCGGCAACCATGAACCAAAGTGAACTTTTCATTCTTTCAAGCTGCTTGTCTCAGGTACTTTGTTATAGTGATGAAAACCTTCCTATCATACTTTCTGTAAATATTTCTTCTGCCCACTGTTCTTTCTCCCTCAGTTCTGCAGGCGTTCCAATGACCTGTCCATTAGTGCAGTATCCCACAATTTTTGTGTGCCATGTTTAAGTGCTCTGCTTTTAACTTTATGTTCTGGTTAGGGTAATTCCAGCTGATCCGTACCTTCAACTCACTGAAAATTTCCTTGACCATGTCAAGTTTGAGGTGCTTGTCGAAGACATGCCTCATTTCTGTTACTGTTTTTCTTTTTACTTCCAGCATTTCTGTTTGATCTTTTATGGTTTCCATCTCTGCTAAAATGACCGTGTATGTAATCATGCACCACATTTCCCAGGACAGCCTTAGCATGTTAGTCATCACTGTCTTAAATCCCACCACATAATTCCAACCCCTGGCTCATTCCTAAGCCTGACTCTCATGAGTCTCTTGTTTCTTGGGAGTGTGTTTCTCTTCCTTTTTCACTTATCTTTAAATTCTTGCTATAAACTGGGTATTGTGAATAACACAGTAGAGACTAAGGTGGACAGTTTTCATGTCTGGGCCTGGGCCACCTTTGCCCTCTGAGAAAGCCTTTCCTTCAATGCTCTTCTCCACATCTATATCCAACTTGAAAAAGAAGTTCTGGGCTGGACAGATGGCTTAGCGGTTAAGGCACTTGCCTGCGAAGCCTAAGGATCCAGGTTTGATTCTCCAGGTCCCATGTAAGCCAGATGCACATGGTGGCAGCATGTGTCTGGAGTGGAGTTTGTTTGCAGTGGCTAGAGGCCCTGGCATGCCCATTCTCACTCACTTTCTATCTCTCTCTTCCTCTCTCTGTGTTAAATAAATAAATAAATAATAAAAATAAATCTTAAAACAAGAAGTCCTTTCCTTAAATTCTGAAAGATTTAACAGGCTCTCTGTACTCTGGAAAGTTCTCTTGCCTTCTTGCTGGGGACCTTGCAAACAGAACTTCTGATGAAGCAGACCATTAGGGAATCTATACAAGGTGTTCCTGCCCCAGTCTAAAGCAGAGGATCTCACAGGTAAGCACTGTGTAGGAGGCAGGTAAAGATCAGATTATGTAGGGGTCTCTGAAATGCCTCAGCTGTTCTTACAACCCTGAGGAGACGGCTTGACTGCATCATGCATCTTCTCCCTCCTTTGGGCCACTGTCTGTTCTGCAGCTATGTGTTCCCAGGCAGGGGCACACTAAGGTGCCAAACAGTTCAACTGGTTGTCAACCCTGCCATCAGCCACTGCTAGAAACATGTCTCCAAACTCAGACACACAGCGGCACTGCAGCCAAGAGTCAGGCAGGTGAATGAGCCCTCAGACCACAGCAGCCCACCGTAGCCCAGATCCAGCCAAGCAAATGCCTCCCGTTTGCAGCAACCACCAAGCTTTAGGGTGGGAGGAGGAAGCTGACACCTTCTGGAGAGAGGGAGACGCAGCAGGAAGTGGTGGTGCACCTCCACCATGCTGCCCTTCAGCTCCTCCAGAGGCTCAGGTCATGCTGATCTGTGAGCGCGCCAGCGTGCACACACCCTGCCACGGCAGTGAGCTGCCCACTTCAAGCAAAGTACAAGAAGCAGATCCAGGAGGCTCCTGCTTCGAAGACTGATTTCTGACTCTTCCTAAGGGAGCCTCTGAAAGCACCACTTACTGCTGGAGCCCGTGACAGAGAGCCCACTTCAGTGTCCTCTGACAAGAGCCAGGGCTGAGCCAGATGGGGGGCTCGGGGGAGGTTCCCTAAACTCTACCCTGAGAAGCAAAGTCACTTATGCTAGGATGGGGCCCAGAAACATGAAGTTTTAAACAGCTCCCTAAGGTTCCAGCACACCTCCACACTTAGAACGTCAGATCACTGAGAGAGATCATTTCCCTTAGTATTTCTGGAATGCATCTTTCAACAGTGAGTTTCTGTTCATCAGAATATACTTGTGTGTCATTATACTTGGCAGACACATCCAAGTGTAGTAATAGTTAATGGAATTTGTAACTTACATGCCTATTTCCAACACACATTAAAGAAAGCTGACGATATTTAACATAGCTAATAAAATCATCAGAATAGAGGCAGAACATTTGAGACAACAGAAAAGACTATTTCAAAAGCCCTGACTAGTAGACTTATTTAAATGAGTAGCTGTGAGTTTTTCAGCATAAAATGTGAAGAGAAAGACAATTAGTATTTAACTTCTTTTTGACAAACGAAAATATACCAAAATATCAGTAGGGACTTTTCTTCTTTACAGTTGAATTCTGAAAGGAACTTAATTATATAGACCCTTCACACAAATAATTTTTTAACATAATGGAAAATAGGCTAATGGGTGAGCTGATATTTTTTTTTCCTGAAGCAAATTTCTAAAAGGAACCTAGTTATGGAGGTTCTATTGCGCAAGGGACTTGGAACGACCCAGAGCTGTGGACCCAAGAGCCCGAGTGGAAACAGATTATTTCTCATGCATCTACTAAACCACAAACTAGGGCTGGGGTTATAGCCCAGTGAACTGAAGGTTGAACCCAGCAGGCTGCCCAGCCCTGCTCATAACCCTTTGCTCTTGGCAGTGAACACAGAGGGACGAGCACCTGGCCCACAGCTCTTCAATACTTTTCCTTGGAGCAGAGGGAAGCTGAATGCATGCCTGTTGGGAACAGATTGGGTCTTCCACAAAAGCTGGTGAGTGGTCGTGACATTAGCACAGCATGGGCTCTCCTGTACCCCCCCCCAACCCTGCATGTGGACCAATGGTAGGACTTATCTGTTTTGTTTTGTTTTGTTTTTGTTTTTCAAATTAGGGTCTTGATCTAGCTCAGGCTGACCTGGAATTTACTATGTAATCTCAGGGTAGTCTCAATCTCATGTCCATACTCCTACCTCTGCCTCCCGAGTGCTGGGATTAAAGGCGTGAGTCACCATGCCCAGTAGTAGGACTTATCAGTAAGCATTATAGGAGGAGTCCACAGAGAACAAGCACCTTGCTACCGGAAGTGCTACCACTGCACACGGGAGAGACAGGAAGCTCGGGCGGGCTGGAGCCTAGTGCAGGCCCCACAGGACTTGACTGCTGGCTGGGCTTCTGCTCAGATAATCCAGCTGCCTTCTTCCTCTGAGCGGCAATCTGGGACAAAACGCTGTCTATGCTGCCACCTGAGGATGCAGAAATAGAAATGAGTCATGGGTACGAGTTCTTCCTGTCACACAGCCAGTGTGAGCCATCCTGTGCCGTCTTGGTGAGGCAGGACTCAGGGGTCACGATGACAAGAGTTCTACATGAGGACCCGAGGGGACTGGGGTGGGGGGGGGGCAGAGGCTACCATACTGCAAAGCATCAGGAGGAAAGTGGGGAGAGGCAGGGCAGCTGAGATCCAGCTAGTCCACGCTTCTCCCTGGACCAGCATCTCAATAAATCCCTAACTCCACGGTACTCCAAGCGCTCTGCTTCCACTTACACCCTAACAGCCATTTTTCCTTCTCTGCTTCCCCAAATCTCCTATAACCTTGAGTCATTACAGAGAGAGGGAGGTGATAGGAGCCAGGGCTGGGGAGCTCACTAGCAGTGGATATTCATGGAGCATGTGTGGCTTACCATGTGCCAGGTGCAAACACTTTACACATATTAAAAAAAAAAGCCCTGGGCTGGAGAGGTGGCTTAGTGGTTAAGGCACTTGCCTGTGAAGCCTAAGGACCTAGGTTTGATTCTCTAGTATCCACGTAAGCAAGAAGCAAAAGATGGTGCATGTGTCTGGAGTTAGTTTGCAGTGGCTAGGGGCCCATGTGCACACTCCCCCTCCCCCCGGCTAGTAAATAAATAAAAAATATTTTTTTTAAAAAAAGAAAGTCCTCCTGGAGGGCAAAGCAGACCAACACCCCCAAAAACCACAAGCCGCCTAGGCCATGGGCTCAGGCCTATAATCCTGGCTACTTAAGAGGCAAGTTCAAGGCCTGCTTGAGCTGCGTGGAGAGTTGGAGGCCAGGCTGAGCAACTCAGTGAGCAACGCCTCAACACTAAGTGTGAGTGCTTGCCTCACTTCAATGCCCCAGGTTGAATCCTGAGCACCTCAAAAAAACAGCAACAACAAAGAAAAACCCAGGCCAAGAGCTGACCTGCCATCCTTGTTCCAGGGAACACCAGCTCATCGCCGAGCACGGGAGTCAGAGCTTGGAAGTGTCACCTAGGCCTATTTGCAGAAGCAAGAATCTAAGAACAGCCTCAGAGTTCAACACGAGGGAGTGAGCCACCGTGTGATCCCAATGCTCTGTGGTAACCGAAAAGTGTCAGTAGCAGAATGTGAACCGACATAAGGTGGCACTCACAATCTCACAACATGTGGAAAGGAATAAAAACAGGTCACAGAGCAGGCTATAGCTCGTTGTGATGTGCATGTGTAAGAACAGACTCTGAAGTCTGACCACCCAGGTTCAGGTCAGAGCGTGATCCTGGGACCGTCATTTGACTGAAGTCCCAGCTCCCTCACATGTAAAATGACTGAGCTTTTGTCTTTTTTGGTCCTTGGGCTTGTCTGGTCTTAATACTTTTTCTGCCAGAAGCATGAATGCCTTGTGCAGTGCAGGTGTGTTCCTCCTGAACGGCAGGCTCTTGTCAGTCTTGGATCCCCTAGGAGGATCAGGAAGTTTGCTGGAGCCCAGAAGAACTGCAGGGCACTCTGCTTGGGGACATACTGCCTGCAGCTCGCTTGCATGAGCCTGGCACATCTCTGGCCCACTTGGAGTTTCAGTTTCCTCATGTGTTTAGAAAATTTTATCAGGAAAAAAAAAGCATTATGGATTGTACATCCTCCTTCTCCACCACCTTCATCCCAGGGGGAAAAAATGTGTAAAAGAAACCCTGAATTCAGGGCTGGAGAGATGGCTTAGTGGCTGAGGCACTTGCCTGCGAAGTCTAAGGACCCAGGTTTGATACACAAGGTGGCACATACATTTGAAGTTTGTTTGCAGTGGCTGGGGGCCTTGGCACATCCATTCTATCTAACTCTTTCTTTCTCTCTCTCCTGCCCTCCAATAAATAAATAAATAAACTATATATATATATATAAAGAAACCCTGAATTGTTAATTGAAAATACCTCAGCCACACCAAGAAGTGGCCCCTGGGCAGCCATTTCTGGGACTGTGATGGAGTTCAGGGGAAGTTGGCACCCTCAGGCTAGAACTGCCCTACCTCCTCGAGGGGCCTGTGGCTACTCACCTGAGCGGTTATGCAGCTCCCCACCGAGTCTGCTTATGCCCCCGACTCCACTGGAACCCCCCGAGGAATGGGGAGAATGGTTGAAGTTCCCGGAGCTGCTGGGAGAGGCGGGACTTCTGGAGATGCTGGGGAATTTCACGGACCTGATTGCAGCCTGCAATAACAAGGCAGGTGAAGGAATTAGAATAGCCTTCTCTCTTGCTGATGCCCAGCACCCCAGTGCCCACCTCACCCTGCCTGCCAAGGTCCTCCAGGGGATGCAGCTCACATTTATCTGCTGATCTCAAGCTAGGCACCACACCCCGCAGGTCAGCTGCCTTCAAGCTCATCAATTTGAGTGAAGAGGAAGATCTGCCTGTGCTACCCACTGAAATGCCAGGATGACCATGGCACATCCTTGACAGCCCAGGCTGCCTGTGCCGTCGTTCATCCTGCAGTGTCTCCTCTAGCCCAGCTCTACCCACATCACTACAATCAATGCTCCCTCAGTAAGGTGCCCTATTCCACCCCTCTGCATGGACCTCCTGGGCCCCTGGCCAGTCCCTGCATGTTTCAGGGCCTCTGTACCAACTCCCCTCCCCCATCCTCCTAGTGGCATCTTGTCATTTAGTCTCAGTGTGCATTCCTGCCAAACAGGCCCAGGCTTAGCTCCCCATCACCCCAATGTCCTCTGTCCCTGGGCATTTATCTCTGACCATAACTTGTGAATGCAATTTAGCATGTTTTCTCTCTGTGCATTACCCCTAGTGAACCAAAAGCCCTCCTCCACCCCCAGGGATCTGCTCCCCTCTATAATCCCTGTATCCAGTCCTGGTCTGGGGACCTTAGAAGCTGACTGAAGGTTGCACTGGGCTGAGTGGTGGCCAAGGAAGAGAGGTTGGTGCCCTCAACTCCTGAACACGTGAAGACTGACCTCCTGAGGCCCAGCGACCATGACCTCAGAGGTGCTTGCTCAAAGTGTGCTTGCTTGATGGCTGAGACCCCAGCAGCTTGTACTGGATTACCTGGCACACCCTAAATATAATGTGGTCTCTCCTTGTGAAACAGACGAGATTCGGAACAAAGAGGAGGCCACATGGCCGCAGAGGGAGACAGAGGTAATGACAGACTGTGACCCTGTGAATACCAACACTGCTTCCAGGTTTCTGGTCTCCAGGGCTGTGAAAAAGCACATGTGGCTATTTTAAGTGGTCCATTCAGGGAGATCTGTCACAGAGATCATAAGAAGGTTCTGTGGGACCCCACCGGGCACTCAGGAGGGCTGTGATGAAGAGCAAGCATGGCAATGCAGCCCCCCCCCCACCACCCGCACGCTCCCCCTGCTGGGGTGCCACTGCAGCTGCTCTGTAGCTCTGACATCACTGTCTCTGGCTGCCTACTCCAGCCCACCCCCTTCCACACACATATTCATTTCTGAGCTTCCAGGCTCCCTGATGATTGCCCTACCCAGTGTATGGTGACTCTCTCTAGACTCCCAGATCCGGACTTCTCTAGGGCAAGGGGGACAGGCTGCACACCATCGTAGAATGTGGTGAACATTTTATAAGCAGATGAAGCAGGTGATATTGACGTCCACGTCTCAGGGAGAGATTACATTTTCCAGAATACACAGTCATGGGAAGAAGTGCTGGAGATGATTCTGTGACTTCCCCACCCTAGCGACGACCTCAAGTTAAATAAAACAGTTCTGTCTGATTTGCACACATCCAGGACACCAGGCTGTGGTCTCCACTAGTGATCTGACAGTGTCCAGCCCCAGGCGCAGCCATGTCTCACAGGCACAGTGAGGCACTGAGTTTCTGCAGCCACTGGGCCACAAGGGCAGGGCGTGTCCTAAATCCCTGTCTACAGCTTGCATACTCACAGCAACTGCAGTGTAGACAAGCCTACATGCAGAGACCACTCCCACATTGATGGGCCACCCCAGGCAGGACAAAAACAGACTAGGAGCTCCATGTTGGGGACCTCTGTGCTCAAAGGCAGAAGCGTCAGTCTCCTAGGAAAGTACCAGGAGTGAACACAGCTGCCTTCTAGTGGGTGCCCTTGTAACAGCCCAGAGCCACAGTGTAGCATGGGACTTGACTAGAGCCTAAAACCTGTTTTCTGGTCCCACTTCCACCTGGTGCATGAACTTCAGCTAATCTCTTCCCAGTTTCCTCACAGGCTGAAAAGGAGGCTGGAGAGATAAAATGTGTACTCAAACTGTGTTACTTGGAGCACCAGGGCTCCAGAAAGGAGAGCAAGGTCTCCCTCCACCAGCATCATTTTTATCTTTCCACGTTGAGCTCCTCAGTAGCATTCTTAGACAAAGGGACATGACTCACTTCAAAGGACAAAGCAGTTCTAACCCAGGCTGAGTCAATCTGGGCTCCCTCAGCCTTCCACACACCGCTCCTGTGTGTGATATCAGTGCACGTATATCAACTTGATGACTTACAGTGTCCGTACTCCCGCCGCCCATGGGATGGGCCCTGCTGGCTCTTGGAGGCAACACGGTCTTCGTGGGGTCGGCCTTCCCATTGTGACGTGTCCGGGACCTGTCTGAGCTCCACAGCTCAAAGCTGGATGGGGGCAGGAAAGGTGGGATGACAGCCTTCAGCTTGTCGCTGGGGAGTCGGGGAAAGGGGGCTCCATTTCGTAGCTGAAAAAGACAGGCCAGGGGTTAGAGGGACCTAGGGCGAATCTCATGCTGCGGGGAAGGATCTAGAGTCCCTGACTCTGTTAGACAATGACACTCTGTCCATCCCTCCACTGGAGGTAGGAGCCCAGGTGACATCCCAGGTTCTCCTACCAGTAACCTCACAACACCTATGCCTGCACTGAGGCAAGATCTGGATGGGGATAGGGGACAGAGGGATGAGGAGACATAAGACACACTGGAGTGGGGAACACAGGGTGGCACTCTTCTGTAGTGCTGGAGAGAACTGAGCCCAAATGACTGCAAAGGAGACCAGGGCAGAGAGCATTCCAGACAGGCAAAGGCGGATTGTGTGCAGGCCTGGAACCCAGGGGTGCTGAGCTACAGGAGAGCAGCATGAGCTGAGATCCTGGGGCGGGGGTGGGAAGGGCAGGAGCTGAGGGCCTCAGAGCCCAGCCGCGCTCGCTTCTGCACCTGCTGCCTCCTGGCCCACTCCAGCAAGCCACACCGCTGCGGCTGACAATTCTGACTCTGATTGCACTTCACATTTTGAACATGTTCTGGGAGGCACAGTACAAAATCCACACAGCCATGACTGTCGGGCTCTTCAGGAGCAGCATTCACACGGGCCATGCTCACTTTAATTAAGAAAAGACAGTGAACACGGAGCCAGATGGTGCTTCGTGGGGACAGGCATCCCACAGTCAAACCTGCCTGGTGGCAGCCAGGCAGCATCTCTGCACCAATGGTTGCAAATGCCCACCCAGTGGCCATCAGGGCCACAGGCCAGCCACCGCCCACTGTGGGGACAGCAAGTGACAGCACTGGCGCCCTCTGCCGCACACACGCAGTGGGAACAGAAGCATGCCGGGCCTGGAAGGCAGGCCTCCTGGGCTCCCACATACTGGCTGTTTGTCTGAGAGTCTGAACAAGGGCTGCCCCTATGGAGGCAACTAGCCATCCCAGTCTGCGGGGAGACTGGTCTGACACTCAGAGGCCGACTCATCATGGATGGCTACTTTCACAACCTCATGCCCAGCATCTCATAGGGATGGGATGAAATTGCTGCAGCTTTCCTGGAAGCCAGTGACCTTCACCTCCTTTGCTGAGGAGTTCCACTTCTAGATTCACCCCCAGGAATAATTTGGAAGTAGGGGGCAATGGCAGTAGAAGGACATTCATAGAGATGCTAAAATAACAACTAGACCTCAAATTCCCATAGACTGATCCCGGATAAAGTCATTCTGTGATGGAATGTCTGTCATATGGCCATTAAATCTGACGTGGCTAGAATGCTCAACGACGTGGGAAGATGGCCATGGCCAACTGTTAATCAATCAGGTGCAGCACCAAGAGGGGGGATAAGAGTGCTGGCCTTGCATGGTTCTTGAAAGACGAGATGAGTCACCACACATGAAATGCCAACCGTGGCTGCTATTTAATAAGCTCGGTGGTATTTGCTGTGATTATATACAAAGCGATTCCACAATCACAGGTACTACAAAGGCTTCGGGATAATACTCAAAGAATATACACCAGACACCACCATGATGCACCCTAGGTGCGTTATCTGGGTAACTTTATAGTTCTTCTTGTTTAAAAATAAACACACATATACACACACACACATATATATGCAGAAAAAGGGGGGAGGGCACACCAGGGCCTCTTGCTACTGCAAACAAACTCCACATGCATGTGTCACTTTATTCATCTAGCTTTATTTGGGTTATGGGGGATCAAATCCCAGTCTGGCGGGCTTGTAAGGAAGCACCTTTAAGTGTTGAGCATTTCTCTAGCCCTAGAGTCCTTCTTGATACCCAACTGCATCTCCCAGATTTCCTATAACAGCATTTCCCTCTTCATACTGGAAGTACTCATTGCTGTTTAATAACATGATCAAATGCCAGGCTGCCTGAGCCTCCACGGCCAGCCCATCAATTTACACCTGTTGGCCCTGCAGGGTGTGTGGGCAGATTTGGCCAGGCGCCACTCTGCGCCCTACAGTTCTGCTGATGCCTGTGTCTTGCAGGTGAGCTCCCCGCTCCTTCATCCTCAGCAATACTGCCCTCTGCTGGCCAAAACTAGGGTCTTGTCACCAAAGGGGCTTGAACCATGCGGCTCTCATGCCTGAGAACACCAAGCTAGGCAGGGTGAAAGGAGCATACTCACGGCCACTCGGAAGTGCGAATTCTGGGCCCCACACTAGGCTAAGTCCTGGGGAAGTGACCCCATTTAAAAGCCACAACCGTGATGCATAACACCCCCTAAATCTGACTGCCGCTTGTCCGCTAGTACCTACCTCCCACATCTTCCTACGCGATGACATCCATAATATTTACAAGGGCAAATGACTGCTGGAATTGGCTTCACTGCCCAGCTTCCTGTGCCATGTGATGTGGTCATGTGGCTACATTTTAACCAATCTGTCATGAGCAAAAATTCATATATATATATATTTTTTTAAAGGAAACTTTGTGTATGTGCATGTGGTATGTAAGTATGCATGCATATGAATGCGCATGTGTGTGTACACGCATGTGGATACCAGAGGATAACCTTGGGTGTCATCCTCAGTAATGCTGTCCACCTTTTTTTGAGACAGGGTCTCTCACCGGCTTACAGCTTACCAATTAAGGCTAGACTAGCTAGCCAGAGAGCCCCAGGGATCCCCTATCGTCACCTCATCAGCACTGGGATTAGAGGTATGTTCTACCATGCCCAGCATCTCATAGGGAGGGGATCAAACTCAGGTCCTTGCGCTTCAAGGCAAGCACTTCACCCACTTAGTCATCTTCCTAGCCTTTCATGTAACTTATTTTAATAAAAACATCATTTTAAACTTATGCAAGTTTTTAAAAATATTTTAGTTTTATTTATTTGAGGGGGGGGGGCTCTTGCCCCTGCAAACAAACTCCAGACTCATGTGCCATTTGTGCATCTAGTTTTATGTAGGTACTGGGGAATGGAACCAGGGCTTTTAAAAAAAAAGTGCCTTAACCACTGAACCATCTCTCCAGCCCTTCAGGGAACATCTCTAAAAACAAGCTGGCATGTACCATGGCACCTGCTCTTTTCAGTGACTGGACTGAGGCAGTGTGATGGTTAATCTGGACTGTCAAGTTGCTTAGACTGAGAAGTGTCTAGGAGACTCATGAACCACGCCTCTGGGTGTGTCTGAGAGCATTGCCAAAAGAGGATTAACCAAAGAGGGAAAACAGCCTGGAATGTGAGCAGCACCATCCACCAGATTAGCACCATTTCCGGATGAAGGAAAGGGAAAAAGGAAAGAGTTGGTCAGGACTGACATCCTTTCCCTCTGCTTCCTGTTACGTAAGTGAACAGTTTTCCTCTGCCATGATATTTGGCATTATCACAGGCCTATCATCATGGAACCAAGTGACCATGGAGTGAAACCTGTAACTGTAAGCCAAAATGAACCTTTCTTCTTTTTTAAAAAAAATTATTTATTCATTTGAAAGAGAGAGAGAGAAAGAGAGAGAGGAGGGAAAGAATGGATGCCACAGGGCCTCCAGCCACTGCAAACTCCAGATGCATGTGCCACCTTGTGCATCTGGCTTACGTGGGTTCTGGGGAATCAAACCTGAGTCCTTTGGCTTTGCAGGTAAGTACCTCAACTGCTAAGCCATCTCTCCAGTCCCCTTTCTTCCTTCTAAGCTACTGTGCTCAAGAATGCAGCAAAGCAAAATCTAGTAAACACAGACAAAGTGCAGAGCTCTGGTAGCCTTCTGACTGTGAGGGGACCTTGGGAGTGAGCAACCGGGCACGAGAACAAGCAGGTATAAGCAGAGGTCATAAAGTCCAAGGAGCTGGGGTCTATGCCTGAGCTAAGTGATGGGCTTATTTATGCCTTGCCACTTGGGAACCTATTGTCATTCATAGCTGAGCTTCATCCTGACATACAGAGGGTTTAGATCATTGAACCAAGGCCTCTTCTGGCAAGAAACCTAAGTTCCTCCACCCACACCCATCATGGTGGGTCTGCATGCCTATGCTGGTCATCAATCCTGATCCTCTGGTCCCCACCTAAGAACATGGCCGGAACTTAAATCTAGCCACCAAGGGCTGGAGAGGTCGTGTGCAGTTGACAAAGTGCATGTCTAACACACACACAAAAGAAACCTCATGTTTGACCCCCAGCATTGCGTAAACCAGGCATGGTGGTACATGCCTATAATCTCAGCACTAGGGCGGTAGAGGCAGGAAGATCAGGAGTTCAAGAGCATCTTCAGCTACATATTGAGCTTGGGGTTAGCCTGGGCTACAGAATAAAAAGACTCTGACTCCCAAGCAGTAGCAGGGCCTTGCCCACAGCTCAGGGCTGGCATCTGCTCCAATTCCTTGGGGCAAGACCTCCAAGGATGTTCATCCACCCTTATGGGCACAGAACGACAAATACCTACATCCCTCCTTGAGAATCAATGAGCTAGCAATCAGCAGAAGCCCCAACGCTTTTAGAGGAGCCCTACTCACCATGGTCGTCAATAATGCATCTTCCTTCTCTCCTCTCAGGCTCCCGGCTCCTGCAAGATAAATGGAGGCTTCCTGAAATGGCCCACCCTATGACCATGGCTTGGGGAGTGGCAGCGGAGGGCCCACATCCTGGAAAACTGGCTCTCCTGAGTGATTAAATATTTAACAACAATTGGTATTCAATATTCTAATAGAAGGCATTTAAGCATTATCTTGGAGCATGATTTCAGCTTTTCCAGAAACTGCTGCTGTTCTAGGTCAGAGAGTGGGGTGCCGTACTCAACAGTCTGTCTCTGTACACAATGGGGCCTAAGGAATGGGTCCAGGATGGGAATCTAACTGTCAGAGGAAGCCTAACTCATCCATTTCCCCTTCGGTGTGGAAATCTTCAGTAACTTGGCAAAGTCACCCAATTAGTTGGGTGCCCCTCATGGTACGGAGCTTACTACCTCATTGAGAGCTCATTCTATTTCAAAATACTTTCCGTTCCACTGGCCAATCACATTGGACAAGTGGAGAAAACCGCCATCAAAGGCAAAGATAGGCAGTGCCTGGCCTGTGGATCCCCAATAAGGAGCATACAATAGCACTTCACTGACCCCCGTCACACTTGGCATTATGCCTGCCTATGTCTAGTCTTCCTGTGACTGGAAGCCACTTCAGTGTCTCATCTTAACACTGTGGCACCCTGAGAGCAGCCCAGGAGGTGGCACCCAGGGCCTTGGTACAGGCTCAGCCCCTGTTGCAAATCTATGTGCAGCCCCTCCTCACCACTGTCTTTGGTCCTGCGGTCCACCTCAGGGGGCCCAGAACAGCTGGTCCTGTCCTGGGGGGCCGCCCGCATCGTGGAGTCCAGTGCCGTCTCGGGGTCATCAGAGAAAGGCAGAGGCTGGCTGCCGGCCAGCCCGCGGGGCAGTGGCTGCATCAGCTTGAGCTTGCGGAACCTATTGGACATCCGGTTCCACCAGGACTGGGTAGGAGAGGGAGGGCACAGGTCAGCTACAGGGACAGCAGGGTGGGCCCAGGAACAGCAACCCCATTTCACATGGCCTCCCCCTTCCTGGGTGCCAGGTAGACATTATTCAACTACAGCCCCTTTCCCTCCACTGTGCTGCTCTGAAAGGCAGACTAGGGGGAGACTCCACACCCCTCCCCCACCAATGTTTCTCACCGACTCAGTCTCCCCTCTGTCGACAGAAACACAGAGCCAGAAGGGCAGCTTAAGGCTTACACTCCCTTACAGAATGGGAGACTCAGAGACAGGCAGACCATAAAGGCAACTTCAAACACCCTGACATCGATGGCTGCCTACTTCTGCCCATGCCAATGACACCTTAGGGGAGTCAGTGACCGTACCAAGGCCTGAGAGGTCTGCTGAAGCAGCTCATCCTCTCTCCACGGGAGGGAGGGAGGAAGAGAGAGAGAGAGAGAGAGAGAGAGAGTGTGTCTGTGTCTTGGGAGGGGGGCACTGCACCTCAACACTGCTTAGAGGCTCCTAGCAACCCACACGGGGTGAGATGCAGGCCACAGGACGCAAGCAGACAACACTGTGAGGAGGACCTGGGAGGCAGCAGGACAAAGCGGGTCAGAGCAGTGTGACAGCACACAGAGCCACAAAGCCAATCAACGGTCTGCGTTCTCAGCAATGAAGTAAATTTGGCTTCCAACAAGCACAGTGGCACAAGGAAGATAAGAACCCCATAAAGAAAGATTTCGCTTGCCGTCAGAATAGAAACTGGTTTTCAGACCCTGCAGAAAGAAGCCAAGGACCTCTAGGCTCTGGGAGCCCTGAGTGACAGAGTCGGCAAGTGTCTGATGGGGTGAAGCGCCACAGACCCCGTGCAGCATGTGTGACATGTGGCCAGCTCAGGACTACATCCTGCATGGGCTTAAAAACTCTCTCTACATGGAAAAAACTGAAGGATGGGGATGTAGCTCAGTGGTAGTGTTTGCCAAGCATGTATGAGGCCACGGGTTCAAACCCCGGTACCACAAAGATTAAATATGTGCGCGCACCCACTTGTTGCACAGCAGTTGGAGCTACCCCAGGGTGGTGTGATCACCCTAGTTTGCCTGGTCCTCTTTCCTACGGCTCTCTCCTGCCCACTTGCCAGCCGTGCTGAGACCCCCAGCTAATCCAGCCCAGGTGCAGCAGTCCCCCCACCCTACCCCATCCCAAACCCCTTTTAGACAGAGAAGGCAAACCTTTAGCCCACCCTTGTCATCGGGTAGCACTGGGATGCTCCAGGGCTGTCTGACCTTCGAGGGGGCCAGGGGTGGCGGGTGGCTGGGCCGCACTTTATCCTTATTCACCTGCATGCACACAGACGCCAGCAGTCGGACAAGTTCCGTGTCTGCGGACACAAAAGGTACTGTCCTACCCGCAAGTTGGTCAGCCTGGCCCTGGGCTGGGGCCAGAGTCAGCCCTGTCAGCAGTAGCACTCCATCCTGCGGCACCAGGGTAGATGTAAGCCCCTAATTCCCAGATCAACTCCCACTTCTCCATCTGATCTTCCCAGGTGTAAGATACAAGCCCCAGGGTTTAACCTACTTCGCCAGACAGAATCCCAGAAACCTCGGGAGAGCCCATTTAAAAGGAAGGGCTCTAACACCGATGGGTGAACAAAGAAGACACCCAGAGGACACTCCCTGAAGGCTGGTGCAGGAAGGGTAGGGCCAGTGTAGTCCATGTACCCTTGACACCTGAGCATGACTTCCCAACTAACACACGGGCTTCACAGGCAGTCACGGGGGGCAGTGCTGGCCCGGTTCCCCGAGGGTTCAGAGGCTGACCTCGGTTCCCCTGAATCACTCACCGGGGTCATTCAGCAGCATCACCAGATCAAAGGCCGTGTACCCATTTTTGGCTCGAAGCGTGACATCAGCCCCTTGATTCAGCAGATATTTGACAATTTCTTTATTCCTGAGGAGAAAAGAGGGCAGTTAGGTTTCCTGCTGCTATTTGGATACCTAGTGTCCTTCAAAGGTCCATATGCCAAAAGCCTGGTCACAAGGAGGCACTGTGGAGCATCAGAGGCGACCTTACGGGGGTTATCAGTCACTGAAGGTGTATCCCCAAAGGGCGTTATGGGGCCTAACCTGTCTCTGCTTCGCGAATCAAGGTGAGAGCACTTGTCTGAACACTTGCTCTTCCCCACCCACATGCCATGGTCACCCTCACTGTGGTCCCAAAGCCATAGGATGCTTGGTTTTGGGCTCCGACCTCCAGAAGAATAATCCAAAAGATAGCTTTTCTCGGGGATGGGGAGATGTCTCCACGGGGAAGAGTATTTGCTGTACAAGCATGGGGACCACAGCTTGGTTCCCAGCAACCATATAAAGGCCAGGCGTGGCCACACAGGCCCAGAACCCCACTGCAGAGACAGGAGGGTTCTTGGGGCTCCCCGGCCAGCCAGTTTAACTGAAAGACAGGGAGCTCCAGGTTCAGTAAGAGACGCTCTCAGGAAAGTGAGGTGGAAGAGTGACAGAGCATACCTGACATCTTCCTCTAGTCTCCACACACGTGCACATACAAAAGATCTCTTTTCAAGAAACTGCCTCAGGTATTTTGTTAGAATGACATGGAACTGACTAATCCACTCACTAAAAGCAACCATGTGGCTTTGTTCCTAGGCAACCGGCTGCACGATGTTAACTGCAGCACCCGGTTGCCTGGAGTTTAAGCAGGGCATGGGCAGTTGCCATCATCCACTTCCACTCACCAAGTCAGAAGCAATTATGCTTTCAATCAGCCTTAATGTTCCTTCCTCTACCAAGGGCTCTGTCCCCAAGCACCGCCGCCACACAGACCGCACTGCTGACCTACCCTGCCTCCACGGTAGGGCTTCCTTGCAAGCCCAGGTTTGACGAGGAAGTCTGAGAATTCTCAGATTCCTGATGATGCAGGTGTGTGCTATGGTCAGCTGAAGGACAGATGCACAAAGTGGCGCCTGCATCTGTGGTTCATTTGCAGTGGCAAGAGGCCCTTGCACATCCATTCATTCTCATTTTCTCCCTCTCTCTGCTCACAAATAAATAAAAATATTTAAAAATGAAATGGGGTGAGAAAGAGTCCCTAGATGAAGCGATACTATTTAGCAGCAGCAAGATGACCGCAGAGGGGGCCTGGGAGGGGGTGACAGCCCACCTGGCTGGGATGATCTGGTGAGAAGGGGCTCATAAGCCTCCAGCTTGTTTAAGAACTCTTGCCACTAAGGCTGCACAAAACCCAGGAAATGTAAACACTGTTCATGTCACAAAGGCCTCTGACGCTCCATGTGAGAACTCCCAATGAAGCAATCCCACCGTTCAGCTGACACCAACCTAGAGAACTCATCTTTCTGCCTACAATGCTCCTGCTGCAGGGGTTCTCACAGCGACTGAAAAACGTCCTGGTCCAGGGAAACCTGGACACAGGCAGGGTTGGCACGCTGTTCCCCTCGTCTCCGCAGGCCTCAGTGTCCTCCTAGTCCTACCTCTAGCATCTTAGGACAAGAAAGCCCATCCCAGGCCAGAGCATCTTCTCCACCTTGTTGAGGAGGGAGAGGGTGACACAAACCCGTGGTAGGTGGCCTGCATGAGCGCCGTCCAGCCATGCACACTGTCCTGTTTGTCCACATCAGCATGTCTCTCCACCAACAGCTGAACCAGGGGCAGCTGCCCTGTGACGGCTGCCAGCATCAGAGGGGTGGCCCCGTCTCCGTTGACCAGGTTCACATGGTTGGGGTCTTCATCAGCAATCTCCTTAACCAGCTGGAAGTTTCCTGTCAACATAGCATTAGTGCAGGTGACCCACAGCCCTGCCTCTTGCTGTGGTCATGGGACCATGAAAGATGGGCCAAAGAGAACCCCATTCAGTTCCCTGTCTATGATAGGTAGAAACAACGGCCTGGATGAATAGAAGCGCTGGTCTTAAGGAGCAGGCAGGGAGAGGGACAAAGAACAACGGGCCTGCAAAGGAAAGAAGAGGTCTGTCTCACTGTGTAGGGATACGAGAGGGATTTTGGAGGTGGGATCTTTATCAAGGGAAACCCTGGGCTGAAGCTGAGGTCAATGGGGGGGGGGGGAGACTGGGAGGACTTCCACAATCTGTGGGTAGAATATTCTGATCAATAGGGCCTCTAAGACCTTCACTTCCCCGGTGAAAGCAAGCCTGGGGAAACAACTTGTTTTCTTGTTTTGTTTCTGTTGTCAGATTCTGTGTCAGACTGGGGAGATATGGCCCCAACACACTTTCTGAAACACTTACCCATCTTGAGTGCATGGAAAATATCAGGTCGCCTTTTCTCCTCATCTGGATGAACAGAGATGTTCACAGTTAGCCATGGAAAGATTTATAGATGGCAAAGCTACGTGGGGTCCCAGCACATCCTAGCTTTCAAAAGGATCAGCTGTCAGGAGATAGGACAGAGGTTACTGCGGGCTTCAGAAGCCCTTCCAAGGACGGGCTGCAGCCATAATCCCAGACTAAGGAATTATCCTGCTTAAGCATTACAAACTTTGGGTTCTTTTTACTTAAATTAAAATGTACGGCTTTTGAAAAACCTCAACGCTGTTAAGTATCTGAAAAAGAATAATTTTTTTTTCTTCTACAACCTAACTGTGTTACCACAGGATAACTCCAATGAGCAGCTGGGCTTAGGAGGTGATGGCTATGGCTACCAAAAGAGTCAGTGGCAATTGCTGCCTTCCTTGCAAGTATTCAGGAGTCTGAATGTGACTCCCTGCCAAGGCCTGCAAACACAGCTGCCTGGTGGTGATCACCAGTCAGATGTCTTCATGCTAAGCCCTGCTCCTGGCTGGGGTGGGAGACCTCACGCCCACCCACTCAAGCTCCTCCCTCCATACTTGGCCCAGTGGGGTCTCTGGCCCTGACCCCAAACAGACATCCCCAGGGCTGGTTTCGTGCTAGGAGTTGTGAACAAGGCTCCCTGTGGCCTTCTTGAATCCTGGGCAAGGACCAGCTGTGACAGATCCCTCGGACTCCTTTCCCTCAGTAGCTGGGAGGAAGCCTTAGCCCAGAGGTGGCGACAGTGAGTCGGAGTTGGAATGCACTTTTCTAGAGTGGCCGTCCCTTCATTATTAACATGGGGAATCGCTTCATGCCACTAGGTTGCTACAGAGATCGGGGCCTAAAATAGAAGGGAAAACGCTTCAGAACCATGAAGGCCTACTCAAGGAGCAGCACTGTGTTTCCTACTCCCCCGTAGCCACTTGAGCCACCTGCTGGAGTAACTCCATGATTCTCAATGGCAAATACAGGGACAGCCACACAACCACGTGTCTAATTTTCCATGGAAACAGTAACAAATCAGGCTGCATCACCTTAGTTCTCAAAAACGTGCCATGTGCCTTTAAGTGTCTACGAGCCCAACGTGCTGTGGGCTGGGGCCTTCGGATAGCAAGACCTTCTGATAGAAGAGTGCTACCAGTCTTAGTGCTGGCTGCTAGTCACTGGCAGTTCTGGGGACAGCTGGGCCTCAAAGGTCCATGGCACTGGGATGGGCCCTTCCTTACTCTGGGCTGTATCAGAGCAGTTCCAGAGACAATGCTATGTCCCAAGGAGAGGTCAGCTGCTCCAACCACCATAAAACATGAGGACAGTGGAAGTGCCACAGTGATAAAGACAGCTTTGGGGTGTCCTATTCCGCTAATTTAAGAAAAAGCCCAGGGAGTACCAAGGCCTTGGTAAGGGGTGGTTTCGTGGCATCTCATGGGAAGACCTGGGACTATTACTATTAATTCAATGGCCTTTGTTATGATTGGCAACAAAGCCTTCACCCCGATGTGACCCTCCTTAATGCTGTTCCCCAGGGCTAAATGGTTAGATTTCCTGGGCTCCAGAAAGTCACTTTCCTCAGGGGAGCACCCCAGCCCTTTCGCTCTCTCTCTCTCTCTCTCTTTTTAATGAGAAAGAGCTGGCACACCAGGGCCTCCAGTCACTACAACTGAATTCCAGATGCATACAATGTCTTGTGTGCATGTGTGACCTTGCACACTTGTGTCACCTTGTGCACCGGGCTTAAGTAGGATATGAAGAGTCGAACATGAGTCCTTAGGCTTTGCAGACAAGCACCTTAACCACTAAACCATCCCTCCAGACCCTACCCCAGCCCTTCCACATGACAGCCTGCATCATTCCAATGCACTGGACCTCTCCTTTGCTCTCACCTGCTATTTCTGACTTCATGACACTTACCCTCTGCCATCCTATATATATCTTATTTATTTCCTATTTGTCCCCGTCTTGCCCTACAGAAGCCAAGATTTTCCAGGGCAAGGATCCGGGCCTCACTTGTTCACTGACATACCACAGTACTTTTGAATGGTCCCTGTAACACAGCAGTATTCCATAAATATTTGTAAAGGAACTAAAAGAAGTACACTCAAAAATGTTGGGCTGGAGAGATGGCTCAGCAGTTAAGGTGCTTGCTTGCAAAGCCTGATGGCCTGGGTTCAATCCCCCATGCCCAGCACAATGTGGCACATGCATCTGGAGTTTGTTTGCAGTGGCAATATGCCCTGGTGTGCCCATACTTTCCCTCTCTGCTTACAAATAAATAAATAAACTTTTTAAAAAGAAATGTAGTAGGGCTGGAAGGATGGCTTAGCATTTAAGGCGTTTGCCTGCAAAGCCAAAGGACCCAGGTTTGATTTCCCAGGACCCACGTTAGCCAAATGCACAAGGGGGCGCACGGGTCTGGAGTTTGTCTGCTGTGGCTGGAGGCCCTGGCGCACCCATTCTCTCTCTCTCCCTCTTTATCTGTCAAATAAATAAAAATAAAAATAAATGTAGTATAGTAGCTTCCATTTATCACGTTCTGTCTATGTCCCTGGTGCTGGGATGCTTTGGAAGCATGATGATCCGATGACTACATTGTGCGTACTTCATGAACAAAGACAATGGAGTCTTAAGAGGACATTGGGCCATGCGGCCAGAGTGGGAGAGAACCTCAAGCTGGGCCTGCTCAACAGTTAGCGCTGACTGCCAGTCCTGCTGGGTGACTGACACTGTGCTTCACATCCTACTGCCCAGGACGAAGTGGAGGTTCTGAAATGCAACAAGCCCTGTGACAGTTTCACCAAGGACTGTTAAAACAGTGCGTTCAGTGCCAGAAAGATGGCAACGAGGAAAAACATCCAAACCCCAGAGGGAGCCCATGTTCACTAATTTTGTATGAACTGATCCTTGGGGACTGATGGCTTGTTCTAGAGCAGAAGCTGGACTACAGTCTTGAGCCAAACCTGCTGGGGGCTGTGTCTGTACTCCCAGTTTAGCAGCACACGGCCACAGCCTCTCACTGACGTGTTGGGTACGGATGTTTTACTGTAGCAAGAGCTGATCACTGCAAAAGAGATGGTACAGCCCACAAAGCCTAAAATATTCATTATCTGTCCTTTACTGAGCACACGTTGCTGACTTCTCTAGAAGGACCCACCAGGATCACTGGCATTGGGCCACCTGCTCAGGGAGAAGAGGTCTCACTCTACACATTTCCATGCTCTTCTCCAGAACTACCAGACCAGGTTCGCAAGAGGGTCGTGGGCCCTAAGTGTTAACAGGCACCCTCCCACCATCTGTGGACATCCCGTGACTCAGAGACAATGAACGTAGGGTGGCGCCCTGACTTCTGCCATGCCCTTCTGGTTGGGCCAAGCTTCGCTTCAATCTCTTACGCACCACTTGGGGTTTTCTGTGAGGCCACAGCATTGGCAATGGGGTAGTGCTGCCTGACCTGTTTTGGGCCTGACAGTGGTCAGTGGGTCCAGGTAGTCAGCCAGGTCCCTGTGCTTTCGGTCAAGGGCAACCTCAAAGGCAGTCTTCTCCAACACGCTGAGGTGGTCTGGGTTGGCTCCTTTCTCCACCAGCTGCTGCACCACACTGAGTTTCCCAATGAGGGCTGCCAGCATCAGTGGGCTCCAGCCCACTGTCCGGGCTGCGTGGTTGGGGTCCGCGCCCCACTCCATTAGTAGGCGCACTACAGCCTCATGTCCATGCTGGATGGCAGCCATCAGGGCCGTGATGCCCAGCAGTTCGTCCCTGCTGTTACCCACAGCTGGTTGTTCGCCGGAAGGCTGGTGATGGTCCACAATGGCTCCGGTCTCCAACAGCAGCTTCACCACACCTAGGTGGCCACCCCGAGAGGCCACAGTGAGCACACTGGCCCCTAGCCGGTTCTGGGCATTGACATCAGCCCCGTGATCCAACAGGAGGTGTGCCACATTCACATGCCCACATCTGCCGGGAAGATGAGGATTAGAGATGATGGGCAAGAAGCAATGACAAGACAACAGCTCACTGTCACCAACTATGCAAGGCACAGGAGCTACTTAAAGTCCTCAGGCTGGAGTCAGCCACCACCTCTCCTTTCACATGACCTTGAGAAAGAATTTTAGCCTTCATTTGTGCCTTCATTTTATGTCCTGCAAAATGGGGCTATAATCATATCTTCATGAAGGCCCATTGATGATTAAGAGAGCCCGTCAGTACCATGCCTAGAACCATGCTTAACCAAAAGATACAGAAGGCAAATATTAGCTACAATAATTGTTAGGCACTTTACATTCTACAAGGTGCCAGGGTCACTGTGTCAGGGTCACTGTGTCAGAGTCAAAAGCACAGGTCTGAATCCTGTTGCCTTTGACAGGAGTTCTTTGAATTCTACTTTATGGCCTGTTAATCTGCCTCCCTGCTGGTGCTCTCATTTCCCCAAGGGCGGAACCTTTGCATGATTCATCTCGGCCCCTCCTTGGCCCCTGACACCATCCCAGCACATGAAGAGATGTGGCAACTGTGTTCTGTAAAGGGACTTTGGCACGTCGGTGGAGGCCTGCTGCCCCCTGCTGGCAGGAATGTCCATTACAGGCAACTGTGAATTTTTATTTTTATTGTTAGTTTTTGGTTTTTTTGAGGCAGGGTCTCACTCTAGCTCAGGCTGACCTGGAATTCACTATGTAGCCTCAGGGTGGCCTCGAACTCACAGCAATCCTACTACCTCTGCCTCCCGAGTGCCTGCGCCACCACACCTGGCAATTTTTACCTTTTTTAAGAGCTCCAGCTACGGCACACTCAGGCCCTAGGGAAACAGACATGGGCCTAACACCCTAGCACCAGGCCAGCTGAGGAAAAAAGATGCCTCTTCCCAGCAGGCATGAAGTATTCAGAGCAGAATGTACCGGAGCTGGGCTAAGCAGGACAGACTGACAAGTAGTGCCGGATTTAGAGCACCACAGCGCCCTGGCTGCAGCTGCATTCTGGGGCAGGTTCTGAGTTTCTTCCTCCGCCCTGTGCCTCAGCTAAAGCCAGGGGCACCTCCTCCTGATGGAGGCAGGGCGAGGACTGAACTCTGGTCTGAGACTCCACTGAACATAAAATACCTCCTGGGCCATGAACCTTGGCAGCGCCGGAAGGCCCGCAGGACCTGTGAGAGCCTGGTGACCTGGCCCCCGCAGTGAGGGAAGGAGTGGGGCTCCTCTCCAGGGCAGAGAGGGGATCAAGCATATACACTCACATGCAGAAAGTTTAATCCCAGTGTGTCTCCCTGAATCCCTCCTCTTCCCTCTGTTCTCCACAACGCCCCCAAACCTCAGTGATCCTCTCCAGCTGCCCAGTGTCCAGAGCCGGGGCTGCCTACATTGTTGACCTCACTTCCTGGTCCCCTTGCTACACCTTCCCACCCACCTACCATGTTCTTCTGTTCCACCTGCCTTCTGCTCTCTGTCATCCGTCCTGCTCAGGGGCCAGCTCTACTCTCACCTCCTCTGTGCTTCAGTGCAGACGGTGCATCTCCTGAGCACCCCGATCCTGCAGCCTCACTTCCTGTCTGCACCTGAGGCCTCCTTCTCAAACTCTCTCACACGACTGGCTCTCCTAGGACAGGACTGGGTTACTTCCATAGCCCCTAATACAGGATGACACTGGAGCACTTGTAAATTTTGCCAAATGAATGCATAAGCATTATGACCAAGGAAAGGAAGGTCCAGGCAGTGGGAATATGCCAGGATTTCTGTGGTCTCCACTGCAGCAGAGATTTTTCAAAGCTCACACTGTTCCCTTCTGAAGCACAAGATAAGCCCTAGTGTACACAGATTGCAAGACACTTCTAGGTTCTTATCTCATTTGAGAACCTAGTGCCTCCCATTTCACAGATAAGGAGACTGAAGATTAACATGGAAAGTGATTAATCTCAATTTGAAAGTGACACAGCCCAAACCAGACCCCAGGGCTCCACAACGCAGCTGCTCCGGTCTCCCCAGTTCTTTCTCACTGAGGAAGCAGAGGAATGAACTGGAGCGGCTCTGAAATCTGGAATGTTTTCTCAACTCTCAGGTAGCCCCAGAGAGCGTTCAATTAGGCTGAAAATATAAGATGATTCAACAGAGGCCGAGATGATTTTGCAAATGCTGAAGTTCTAATAAGTAATTACTGGAGATGGAGAGGCTAGGGGCTTCCTGAGCAGGTGCTACGATTGCCAATTAATTTCAGCAGTTAACACCTGTGTTTGAAGAGCTGGCTCCTGTTCCTGTCGCTCAGAGCACTGGGTGGCCGCCCTTGTGGTGAGGGAATGAAGGGGAGCCAAAGGAAGAGGCAGAGGACAAAGCAAAAACCCTCCCTGGCTGGAAGGTGCTGGCAAATGTGGTCAGTTGCTTCCTGGCCACAAGCACCAAGAGGGAAGTTATCAGCTACTGGGTCACAACTGGTAACATGGGCTCTGGGGCCACTGCCCTGAGTGGCCTTGAGTATGACTCTGTCTCTGCCACTTAATTGGCTGTGTGGCCATGGGCAAGTTACTTAACATAGCCATACCTCAGTTCCCTGCCTGTAAAAGGAGCGTAACAATAGTACCTACTTCCTGAGGTTTGGCGTGGACTGAAAGAGCTAGTTCATTTAAAGCAGGAAGCATAGTGTTGACACAAAGCAGGCGCTCAGTAATGATCGATCACCTATTACAGGTCTGATGGTGCAGGCCTACCATCCCAGCTGCTCAGGAGAATCACAAGTTCAAGGCATAGTGAGTTTATAGCCACTCTGGATAATTTAGTGTCAAAATAAACAGGGGCTTGGGATCAATCTCAGTAGTAAAGGGCTTTCCTACCAGTTGTGAGCTCCTAGGTTCAATATCTAACACATGGAAGAAAAAGAATCTATTACTTTACAAATAGGAAAAATCATTAATGTAATCATTTTCTGATATTAAAACCTCCATAAGAGACTAATATTAGGCTCCAATTGGGTACAGGGGCAAGGTGTGATCCAGTGATGCACGTTGGATCACTGACAGCACAGCCTTACACAGATGCCCACTTAGGCACAGTCTCTCCTAGAGCGTCGTCTAGGATTTTGAGACACACCTGGATCAGGGAAGAAGAGCACAAGACTGGAAAGTGTCCACACACTGGCCACCAGGACCCAAGGGACAGACAGACAGACTGCATATCCTCCAGAAGTCTCCCTACATCAGTCCCTAACCCTGAGTCTCCAAATGCACTAGGCAGCAGGCAGTTCAGTGTGGCAGGAACCTCCAGTGAGAGGCAGACTTTAAAGGGCCCAGGCCCTAGGTAGGCTCAGTGAAACGGCAAGAATGAATTCTAATCCCTTCAGCCAATGGGCATGTCCCCCTCTGTCTCATAGGATCAGTTCAGAGTATATCACACTAATGCTCCCAAAGTAGCTACTGTGACAAAGAGCCAATGTACACGGCCCAAAGCCAATGGATTTGCATGTGATGAAGTCAGGTTGCTCTTTTTACAGCACCAGCTTTTCCAGAAGTCCTCTACAAAGGTTCTACTGTTACTAATGAGCCCTCATAGGTTTGGCTAATTCTGAGTGTCCTCCGCCCACTGAGATGAACCGAACAGGTGGTGTGGTGCTGTGCGCCTGACTCTCTGTACTCTTGAACTGAGGCAGGAGGATCTCAAGCTGGAGGCCAGCCTGGGCTACATGAAGGAGCTGAAATCTACCAGACGGCACACACCATCCTGCAGAAGTTGGCTAACAGGTTTCGGTGACCCCGCGGAGAACCAGGGCTGCAGCTGCCCGTCTCACCAAATGCCCTGGGGGCTAACAAGGTCTCTCTGAGCTGAATGGAGCTCAGAGATGAGGTGTTTACCTGTGGCTTGCAATGTGCTCCTCCCAGCTCCTCACCATCCCCTCCTCCCCAGACCTCAGGCCTCCAGAGTGGGAACTCTGGAATCTCTATTTGGAAAAGCATCCTGGAGAATTTCAGGTGGGGCTAGGTTTGGATACTACCCAGGGAGGCACCCAGCTACAAGTGGGTGGGGCTTTCCTCTGCACAGAGGCCAGGGGCCAGGGCTCCAGCATGGCAGGCTTCCTGGAAGAAGCTAAACTGGGAAGGGGAGCTTTACTGAGGGAAGAATGGGAAGCAGGAATTTCCTTTACACAGTCATGGTAAGGGATCTGAAGGAACCCCCTCCACACACACACAGGCTGCTCTGTCTGCTAGAGGGCTCATGTTACGATCTAAGTCTTGGAGTCTTATCTGTAAGGTGGAGGCAATATTCTTGGCATAGAGTAAATGCTCAGAAGTTAGCTTTTAAAAAATGCGAAGTGACTCAAAGACTTGGGATGAAATCATCTTGGCGTGAGTTTAGGAGGCGAAGGGAGAGCAGAAAGGAGGATGTACCGAAAGCACTGAACCGGCGAGCAAGCGCCATGCTAAGGGCTCTGGCCAAGGGAGTCCCATAGCCAGGTACAACCAAGCACTCATGCCAGAAAGATCCACAGGCTCTTAGAGAATGCATTAGCGAGGACCACCTAGAGTGAAGGAGGGAGGAAGAGAGAGGGAAGAAGGGGGAATGCAGGCAGAAGCCGCCATAGAGCTCTGCCTGAACCAAAGTAAGGGGATGAAGGGGTGGGTATGGACTCCACGGCTACCACAGAACGGCTACGGCATGGGTACTAGGCAGAGGGAGGGCTTATCTGGAGTTTTTAAAAAGCCTGGGAGAGTAGCTTGTGCTCCTAAAGTCTTCTTAGCTGCTTTGGGCAAGAAATGAGGTATCATTAGACAAATGATGCCACTCTGCTGGACCAGTGCATAAGTCTATCCCTGCATTTGGTATAGCCATGTGAATGGCAGCTACACATAGCAACTAAGGTCTATTCCTAAAGTATGGTTACATACATACTGACACTGGTGTGCCCAGGCTTGGGGGTGGGTGTGTAAACCACAAGACCATCACACTGGAAGGACAACCCACACAGAAGAAAATTTTGCTAGTAGCTAGATAAGAACTGTGTAACACCTGGAAAAGAACCCTAAGAAATAAAAGATTAGACTTGGGTGTGGTGGCTCATGCTTGTAACCCTAGGATTTAGGAGGCTAAGACAGAAGAAATGTCATGAGTGATGTGTGATACAATATTTTTTTAAAAAAGCTGAAGAGACAGCTTAGTGGTTAAGGCACTTGCCTGCGAAGCCTAAGGACCCATGTTCGACTCTTCAGATCCCACATAAGCCAGATGCACAAAGGTGAGGCAAGTACAAAAGGTCACGTATAACCACTAGGTGGTGCAAGCATCTGGAGTTTGATGCAGTGGCTGAGGCCCTGGCACACTTTCTGTGTGTGTCTCTCACTCTCTAAAACAAAAAATAAAAATAAAAAAAACAAAGATTATTGAGCATTAGGTCACAATGAGAAGATTATGGGTAAAAAGTCTCAACCTCCAGAGGACATGGCAACTTCTAGAGATATTTTTACTTATCATGACTAGAGGACAGGTACTTGCATCTAATGAGTTTGAGACAAGGATACTGCTAAATACACTACAGAAAATAAGCCTGTCCAGAATGTCAGTAGGAGAGACAGAAGGAAACCGGAAATCATGGAGAAAACAGGAGGGGTAGGTGCAGCTAAGCGGGTAACGGACAGAGTGAGAGATTTCACTGTACACCACTAGCTGTACGTGTGTGTGCTTATGGATAGATTAGCTATTCATACACTAAATAATCTTTTTTAAAAGACTGGAATTTGCTGGACATGGTGGTACACACCTTTAATCCTAGCACTCAAGAGGCAGAGGCAGGAGGTCACTTGTGAGGTGAGGGATCACCCTGAGACTACAGAGTGAATTCTAGGTCAGCCTGGGCTAGAATTGAGACCCTACCTTTAGTTTTCAAAAAAAAGTAACGAAAACAACAACAACCAAAAGACTGGAATTGATAGCACATTCACCTTTCCATAAGGAACAATGCTAACTCAGCTTAGGGTACATATCCCCATTTGCTTGAAGACCCCCAATCATTCTTCCATGTAAAGACTGCGCCGATCTCCTCAACTCTAGAAACCTTAAGACCTGGAGCAAGCATCCTTTCAACCCAAGGACCAGCCCAGTAAAGAGGTCATTTGGGTCTGTGTGTCCACACCTCACTAAACCCCCACCATGGCCAGGGCTCCACCCCGCTTTCCCTTGTCCCTCTGCAGGGACACAGATGCCTGCTCTTACATTCCTCCCAGAACCTCCAGTCACTGTCGCTGTCAGGCCCTTAACCACCACTGTTTCTCTGAGAAGAACAGGCAGGTTTTGAAGGCAACTACCTAAGTTCATATCCTAGCTTCCACCAGATAGCTGTGTGGCACAATCTGCTCTGATTCTGTGAGATGTTGACAGCAGTGCCCACTGCAGAAGGCAGTTGTGAAGTAAAATGAATTAAGGTATACAAAGCTCTGGGGGGTGGGGCTTACATATGGGCACTCGGTAAATATGAATGCAGGCGACTGCTTTGACAATGACAGCGGTGATCCCCTTTCCTTGTACCAGGCACTTGGCAATGCGACACTGTGACTCCTCCCTCTAGGTGGGTAGTCTATCTGCCCTCTGAATATGAGATGGCCTGGCGACTTGCTTGAGCCAAGAGAATGTGATGAAAGGGACGGCTATGCCTCCGACCGACCCTAAGGACCCAGCTACTGACTGGTGACCAGGCCTAGACCAGCCTGCTGGAGGATGACAGAAGAGATCTTGTCAACCTGGGCCACAGCTGATATCCCAGTCTCAGCTCACCTACACAGACGTGACAATGGTGTGGACCATGGATATGAGGAAGACAGATGAGACAAGAATGGCAAAGCTGTGCAAAATAAAAAGCTGCCACCAGGTTCTTGGTGACTGTCCTACAGCAATGGCTGGCAGTCAGCTACTGTTAGCAGGCATCACTTTCACACGACATAGTCACCTTGGGTAAGTCCTCCTACCGTGACACTCCAAGGCTCTTCCATCTGCCACTGACCTGTATCCCCAGGCTCAGGGGCCCCTTTGCCCTCCCATATTCAGCATCCTCTTGGAGGGGGGATTCCACAAAGACCGACATACTTGTGTGTCTGAAGGCCTAGGTCAATGTCAAGACGGGTCTTTCAGTGCATTTTCAGCTTACCAACCAGAAATTTAGAGATCACCCTTGCTGTCTCACTCTCCACTGCCCTCCCTGCCTTGTCTCCATTCCAGTCCAGACCATCATCACCTCTTACCTGAGCTGCTGCAAGCACATCTCCTAACCTTTCTGACTTCCCCACCCTTTCTGACTCCAGCCTATCCCTCCCAACCATTCTCAAACAGCAGAGAAAGTGTCCAAAGTGTAGATTTGCATCCTGTCACTCACTCGGCCACCAACCTTCCAAGATTCTCCTTTGACGAGTGGAACTTCCTCAGCCCCACTCCCCAGGGAGAGCTCATCTCCCATTACTTCCAGTGCCACTGCAGTCACAGCATCTTCCTAGGGAACCTACCACTTGCTACCAGATCTATACATGCCCACTTATTTCTACCTTGTTTAATTGTTGTACATTTTAGGGTCTGGACGTGGCTAAATGCATCATTTCTAGTAAAACTTAGCCCTTCTCTCCACCAGCTCGGGTCAGATGCCCTCAGACCTTCCCTGTTATGCTAGACAAAGGTCTAGCTCCCGGTTGGGAGTTTCACTAGGTCCCAAGCATTCCATCCACACCTGGCCAGAGAAGGGTGGGTAGGTAGGTTCTTGGAAAAGCCCCTGATGCAAGGAGTAATGAATGAACCGCCCCCAAGATTCTATTTGCAGTGTCCAGATTCTGTTAGGAAAGGCCAAATATAACATCCCGGTCTCATGCCGATGAAAAGGCGCTTACACTTCTAGCATAAAGTTTCCCCCAAACAGCTCCAAGTTTGCTATTCCTCACTGTCGGGAGCCCGGGACTCTGGCCCGGGCCGGGCCGGGCCGGGCCGCGCGCTCACCTGGCCGCCTGCATGAGCGCACTCCAGCCGTAGTGGTTGCGGCTGTTGACCGAGGCACCGCGGCGCAGCAGGAAGCGCACTAGCGGCTCGTGGCCCCCGGCCGCGGCGAACTGCAGCGCCGTGTTGCCCGCCTCGTCCGAGCAGTCCACGGGCACCGGAGCTCCCGGAGCCGCCGCCGCCCCGGGCCCGGCCCCCGCCTCGGACTCGGCGCCCGCCTCCGACTCGGCGCCGCGCTCGGCCGGCTCCGCCGCCCCCGGCTCGAGCAGCCGCCGCGCCGTGTCCGTGTCGCCCTGGTCACAGGCGCGCAGCAGCAGCTGCAAGGCCGGGGCCAGTCCGCCCTCGCCCATCGCCGCCGCCGCCGCCGCGGCCCGCGCCCTCCGCCTCCGGGCCCGCCGCGCCGCGCCGCGCCGGCTCCGCCCCCGGATCTCGCGCCCGCGCCCCCTTCCGTCCCCGCGGCCGCGCGCAGCGCTCGCCGGGGCCGCGCCCGCACCGCCCGCCGCCGCCGGGTTCCGGACAGCTCCGCGCGGCGCCCGCCTCCGGGCCTGGTGCGTCGGACCCGGACTCCTCGGCGCCGCCGGCTCGGGGCCCTCGGCCGCGGAGCTGCCGCCTTCCTGCCTGGTGCCAGGCGCCCCGAGAGGCTGCTCGGCCTCTCCCCACCGTAGCAGCCCCGACCCCGGGCCGGGCGGGCTTCGCAGTGCAGCGCTGCCGCGGCCTTGACCGCAGCCGGCTTCCCCGCACGTCCTGTGCAGTGTTGACTGAATCAGGGAACAGGAACGGGCCAGCCCTACCGTCTTAGCAGTCCTGCGTCTGGGCTAGGCTGGAAGCGCCTCGCCCTCTTCCAGCCCTGCGGACGGTCCTGGAAGACTGGCTCGGCCACACCACCACCACCAGCAGCAGCAGCAGCAACTGTGTTGTTGTTACAGATCTACATTTTCTAGGCACACCCCAGATCTCTGGGTTCACACCAAGCCACTTGTAGTTTAACAAGCCTTCCAGTTAATGCTCTCAAATGGTGGGGACCCACTGCCTGATCTGTAGGGCAGGCCTGGAAGTCACCCGGAGGGCTCAGATAACTGTCCCAATTTACTGAAGAGTCACTGAAGCCCCAGGGAGTCTATCTATGTCTTGTTTCACACAGCTTCCCTACAAACTAGCTATGTCTAGGACTCAGGTTTTCTGACGACTACCCGGTTCCCTTTCTATGCTCAAGAAATACTTATTGGAATGCCTGCTAATGCTGCGCACATACTGGAGAGACCCTGGGAGCAAGGGAGTATCCCGGCCTCCCCAGAACCGGGGGTGGAGACGGGCTATACAGACAATGTGGAAACAACTTGAGTACCAGATGGTGGTGAGTGCTACTGGCACAGTAAATAAACATGAATCCAGGTAAACGAGGTCAAAGGAGGGAAGGCATGGGACACCCCATTGTGGGGAAAAGGTTCAGAGGCCTTGCCAAGATGGCTAAGAAATGTCTACTGTGTATTATTCCTTGTAGACACGCTCTTTCTCAGGAAGCCTTTCTGCTGGCTCAATCCCTGGAGATCAGGGGTTGGCACATTACCATACCCATCCTGATTGGCTTAGACCAGAGAATCAACTGAAGTAGTTGGGTATTGGGTACACACACACACACACACACACACACACACACACAAACACACTGAGGTTGTCAGCTGTCTTGGCCTTGTAAGCCAAACTGGAGTCCGTCTGCCACCACTCAAAGGCAGCCTGCCTGCAAGTAAGGCCACTGCAGGGAAGCAAAGGCAGTGACTGAAAGAGACCAAGCCGGAAAAACTCAGCCCATTCTTTCTGGTAAGGTTTTCCCCTTTATTTATTTATTTATTTTAGCATTTTATTAATAACTTCCTTATGTATAAACAATATACCATATCATAATCCCCTCCCATGCCCCTTCCTTTTTTTCCCAAGTTCTCCTTCTACTGAATCCCTGCTTCTTTCCAGCTAGTCTTTCTTCTGTTTTGATGTCATTATTTTTTTTTCCCCTCCTGTTAGGCTTGTGTAAGTAGCATCAGACACTGTGAGGTCGTGACTACCAAGGCCACTTGGTGTCTGGAAGACAATATTGTAAGCACTCCTCCCCTTCCCTTGGCTCTTATATTCTTTTTTTTTTTTTTTTTTTTTTTTTTTTTTTTCAAGGTAGGGTCTCACTCTAGTCCAGGCTGACCTAGAATTCACTATGTAGTCTCAGGGCCTCAAACTCATGGTGATCCTCCTGCCTCCCGAGTGCTGGGATTAAAGGTGTGTGCCACCATGCCTGGCCTCTTTTTTAAACTATTTTATTTATTTATTTATTTGAGAGAGAGAGAGGGAAAGAGAAAAAATGAGCATACCAGGACCTCCAGCCACTGCAAACAAACTTCAGATGCATGTGCTACCTCATGCATCTGGCTTATACGTGGGTACAAGGGAATTGAACCCAGGGCCTTAGGCTTTGCAGGCAAGTACCTTAACTGCTGAGCCATCTCTCCAGCCCTGGCTCTTAACATTCTTTCTGCTACCTCTTCCGCAGTGGCTCATGAGACTTGGAGGGTGTGAGAGAGATGTCTCACTTAGTGCTGAACACTCCACCGTCACTTCTCAGCACTTTGGTGAGTTTTGAGTCACTCTAGTGGTCACCACCATCTGAAAAAAAAGAAGCTTATCTAACCAAAAGTGAGAGTAGCATTAATAGATGGCATAAACATGATGATTTAGATAGAAGTTTGGTGGCATAATATATCCATTTAGCCGGTGAACAGTAGTAGTTTCCTCACGTTGGCTTCCGACCTCCCCAGCCACAGGCTTTTCATTACCAAGCAGGAATTCCCTCTCATGGAGTGGGCCTCAAAAGTCCAATCAGATAGCAGTTGGCTTCCCATATAACTGACATGCCACCATTACACCAATTCGTGATTTGGCCTTGCTGTCCAGCTATATACTAGTTAAGGCCATTGATGACTTTTGTGGTGGTTTGAATTAAGTGTCCCACATAAACTCATATGTTCTTAGAGGAGAAACAGTTTTCTTCCTTCCTTCCTTCCTTCCTTCCTTCCTGGTAGGCAGCCAGGGACAAGGTCTAAGGAGAACAAGGAATGAAAGTTCCAGGCTTGAGACAGTGCTCATTCAGCTACAATTGTTTGAGATTTTACAACTATTTTGATTGGGCCAGCTGTTCTGCATTGGAACTGCAGAAAGAATGCTGACTCTTTTAAAAGTAGGGGTCATGAATGCTAAAGGAGTTATCCTGCTCTTCAAAGTCTGTTTTATTCCCCCCTGGATTAACAAGTTGGTAGCATACCTTGTACTATAGGAGTATAACAAATGCAGTAAAGAGTGGATCATTGGATTTGCAACATGGTTTTGTTTTCTAGAAATGATCATGAGCAGTGTGAAGCTGGATTACTGGAATGCCTGTGTGGAGATCCAATGAAGCCACGAGAATGAACTGTGGGTCACAGTGGAGACTGCATCCAGGACTATGGGCAAGCTGCCAAAGAGAGCTGCTGGCTCAGGGTGGAGTTTTCCCCGGGCTTTGAGCAGCCCAGCTGGAGGGGCAGAATGGGAACTTCAGAGACTTTGTCACTGGTTAGAGATGTCAGACTTGGAGCTACAAGATTTGATGTTTTTTCTGTTTATTTTCTAATTTTTATTTGTTTATTTGAGAGACAGACAGACAGACACACTAGGTGTTCCAGGGCCTCCAGCAACTGCAAATAAACTCCAGATGCATGTGCCACCTTGTGTGTCTGGCTTAAGCGGGTCCTGAGGAATCGAACCTGGGTCCTTTGGTTTTGCAGGCAAGTGCCTTAACCATTAAGCCATCTCTCCAGTCCTGCCCTATTTATTTTAGGTCTTGCATTGGTTCAGTCTTTCCTTGCAATGCCATCGTTTATAATGTGAATGTTTACTCTGTACCATTATGTTCTTTCTCCCATCAGCTGCTTTTGGTCAGTTCCTTGGGCCAGCAACAAGAAGGCAACTGCAACATCTTTCCTCCCCAACGGTCTGCATAGGTCTTTCCAACATCCTGACAGCGAGTCAAGAGGGAGGCTTCTAGCTCAGCTCCGGCTCAATTTCTCAGTGACCTGCAGCCCACACATGTGGAGTCTTTAGCAGTTGGGTCTTACCATCTAGTTATAAGATTTATTTTGACCAAGGATGTTATCACAGGCAATTCAAGCCTTAGCAAATGCATCATTTACTTTGTAAAATGAATATTGGTTCATATTTACATGTGTGTGTGTGTGTGTGTATGTTACTGGACAATGAATCCTTAGCTTTGTGTATGCAAGGTAAGTACTGTACCACTGAGCTACATCACCATCCTCTTATTTACTTTAATTTTGTGTGTGTGTGTGTGTGTGTGTGTGTGTGTGTGTGTGTATAGTACAGGCATATGCTATGCACATGTGCAAAGGCCAGAGGAAGATGTCAGATGTCCTGTATCACTCTTCTTCCATATTTCTTTGAAACAGTCTCTCATTGAACCTAGAGCTTGCTGTTTTTCAGTTAGACTGTGTGGTGGTTTGATTCAGGTGTCCCCCATAAACTTAGGTGTTCTGAATGTGAGGTTCCCAGTTGATGGAGATTTGGGAACTAACGCCTCCTGGAGGCAGTGTATTGTTGGGGGCGGGCTTATGGGTGTTATAGCCAGTTTCCCCTTGCCAGTGTTTGGCACACTCTCCTGTCCTTGTTGTCCACCTGATGTTGGCCAAGGGGTGATGTCCACCCTCTGCTCATGCCATTGTTTTCCCTGCCATCATGGAGCCTCCCCGTCAAGCTTGTAAGCCAAAATAAACCTCTTTTTCCCACAGGCTGCTCTTGTTTGGGTGATTTCTACCAGCAATGCGAACCTGACTGCAGCAGACTGGCTGACCAGCAAAGTCCAGATCCTTTAGTCTCCACCACTGTCAGCACTGGAGTTACAGGAATGGGTGGCCAGACGTGGATTTCTATGTGGGTGCTGAGAACTGAACTCAGCTCCTCATGCTTGCACAGCAAGCACTCTTACCCACTGAACCATGCCTCCCCAGCTCCCGTTATTTACTTTTATAAATGAATGGGTTCACATGATGCAGGCTCTTGTTAATCTTGGCTGGGTTTTTTTTTTTGTTGTTGTTGTTGTTGTTGTTTTTGCATTTAGCAAAGATCTTAGATATCTTTCCATGTAGATGAGTGTAGATTGTTTAATAATTTTTTTAATTTTTAAAAGTATTTTATTTTTATTTATTTATTTATTTGACAGAGAGAAAGAGGGAGAGAAAGAGAATGGGCATGCCAGGGCCTCCAAACACTACAAATGATCTCCAGATGCATGCGCCACCTTGTACATCTAGCTAACGTGGGTCCTGGGGAGTCAAACGTGGGTCCTTTGGCTTTACAGTCAAATGCCTTAACTGCTAAGCCATCCCTCCAGCCCTTAATTTTTTTTTAATTTAAGAAAGAGACAGAGAGAATTGGTGTGCCAGGGCCTCAGCCACTGCAATCGAACTCCAGGTGCTTTTGCCACCTAGTGGGCATGTGCGACCTTGCACTTGCCTCTGGTTTATGTGGGATCTGGAGAGTAGAACATGGGTCATTAGGCTTCACTAGCAAGCACCTTAACTGCTAAAACATCTCTTCAGGCCTGGTTCAGTAATTTTCAATGGTCCATATAACACACTTGGGTGATGTATTATAATTTATGGTACACAATTGGCTTGCCCCCAGTGTTCTGCTATTATAGAAAAACAAAAACAAAAAAAAAGCTATTTCATCATTGGGCATGGTGACACACATTCCCAGGCCTGGCTTCCCGGGCAGAAGCAGGATCATCATGAACTCCAGGTCAGCCTGGGCTTCATCATGAGACCCAGTCTCAGTAATAGCAACAAGATAACTTGCACTGAATATTCCTTATGGCAAGTCAGGGTCCTAGGAGTGGACAGATGGCACAGTGACTGACTGAGGAATGCTTACTGAAGGGCCATATCCAGAAGAAGGGGCAGGGTTGACAGAGAGCTGCAGGGGAGGTACAGGAATTCTGATGTTTATAACGTAGCACACTGGTGAAAAAAAAGTAAATAAACTAGGCTGAAGATATGGCTCAGGGGTTAAAGACACTTGTCTGCAAAGTCTGATGGCCCAGATTTGATTCCCCAGTATCCACATAAAGCCAGATGCACAAAGATAGCACATGCACCTGGAGTTGGTTTGCAGTGGCAAAAAGCCCTGTTGCACCCATTCTCTCTCCTCTCTGCTTGCAAATAAATAAATAAAATATTTTTTTAAAAAAGAATAAACTGAATGAAAGTAAAATCTCACTCATCAGAAATTAAAAAAAAAACGCAGTTAATGGTTTGGTGAATACTCCAGATTTTTCCTCTTTGCATATACTAATATACATTATTTTACTAAAATGGGATCATTGTATCCATATAGCTCCCACTTCTTTTCTTGGCTTAACAATGCCTCTTAATCACACTTGCATATACAATCTAGAAGGATCTCATGCTTGCTAAAGGCATTTATATAATGGTGTGCTGTGGATCTACAATACTTCATTATCTCCTATAATGGACACTTGGGTTGTTTCCAACTGTCTGCTTTCATATACAATGCTATCATAAGCTTCCTGGATGCATATCTTTTGAGCACTTGTGAGCTTATTTTCGTTGGCTAAGTTCCTAGATGTGAAATTGCAGAATCAAAAGGATATTAACATTAGCATTTGTGATAAGTGTTGCCTAGTTGCTTTCCAGAAGGTTGCCAGCCTGCATTCCTAGAAGCAGCTCATGAGGGTGTGTTTATTTACACCCTTACAACACCAGAGTCAATAGCTCTTTAAATCTTTGCCAATCTAATAGGTGAAAATGCTTTTCCAAGTAAGTCTAGTTTGTATGCACTTCAAGTGGAGACTGAGCAGACTTTCCTTCTTTATAGACCATTTATATTCTTTTGGGGAGGAACAGTATTTAAAAACCTTTGACCATTTTTATTTTCATTTGTTCTTTTCATTTCCCTATTGATTCACACACTGGCTAAATGTCATCTGAAAATATCTTTTCCTGATTCGTCTTTTGGCTTGGTGTTCTCTTGTCTTAGAATATGAAATTTTTAATAGATATAAATAAATCATTTATTTATAAATATAAATCATTTCCATAATTAGGCCTCTGGGTTCTTTCATCCGATAAGTTTATTGCTGACTAGCTCTTCTTCTCTTTGTTCCTTTCATTTCCTCTTTTCCTTCCCTTTCCCTTCTGTGTTAGTCAAATTCTTGTTGCTGGGACAAAAATGCCTGACCCCCCCCCCCAAAAAAAAAAGCCTGACAAAAATCAGTTTCAGGGAGGTTAGGGCCATTTCAGCTTACAGTTCCAGGTTTCAGTCCATCATGGGGGAGAAGGTAAGGTGACAGCAGGCTGAGGCAGCTGGTCACATTCAGTCCACAGTGAGGAGCAGAGAGCCATCAACGTTGAAGCTCAGCTAGCTTTTTGCTCTTAGTCCAGGAACCCAGGCCATGGAACGGTGCTGCCAATTAGGGTGCGGCTTCCCACCTCAACTAACCTAACCTAGAAAATCACTCACAGACTTGCTTTGAGATTTATTTCCATGGTGATTCCAAGTTCTGTCAAATTAACAATCAGAGATTAACCGTCACCCCTTTCTCTTCTTCCTTCCTTCCCGCCCTTCTTTTCTTCCTTCTGTCCTCTCCCCTGCTCATTCATTTCTCTGAACCTTTTTTTCCTTTCTTTTCTTTCTTTTTTTCATTTTTCAAGGTAGTGTCTCACTCTAGTCCAGGCTGGCCTGAAATTCACCATGTAGTCTCAGGCTGGCCTGAAACTCACAGTGATCCTCCTACCTCTGCCTCCCAAGTGCTGGGATTAAAGGCGTGAGCCACCATGCACGGCCGAAGCCTGTCTCTTTATCTGTGTCTGCAATGCTATCATTAGGATGAAGTGAGACAATATGGGAAGAATCAAGTCCAGCTTGATGCTCAGTAAGCATGTTACGTGTTACCTGGGTCCGAACCTCTGTCTTATACTGCTTAATTCCTTGCTCTTTTGCCCTGCATGCAGCCTCCATAGAGAAACATTCCAAGTTGGCAGCTGATCCAAGCCGCTATGAATTGTAATCCTTGTCTGTTTTCTAATCTGACCGCAGATCTTAACCAGGTTAGGTGTTTGGACAGAGGCCAAAGACACAGCTCCAGGCCTTTCCTATGTGCCTGCACCACACAATACCCAGCAGAAGCAAGAGGCCCTGGACACAAGTACCTTTCCAGTCCACTGGCCATGGCAGGTTGTCCTTTGTGTGGTCCACCCCAAGCTCAGTGCCCCTCCTGGCGCCTGGAGTGGGGTGGTTCCTTGCACACTACCATCCCCCCAGCTCTAAGCTGGATCCTAACTCTACCTGAGCCTCCCAGTTGCTGGAGAACCTTTTCCCAGAGTCCCATCTGTCAAGCAAGAGAACTGGACCGGATTGTTGCTTCCTGGACTGGCTGGTTTGCGGTCCTCATGAAAATAACTGAGAAAAGCTTTGGGCCTGCTTCCTTTAGTGAGACAAACAACCAAAACACAGCCCTCACTGTGGACGGGGAGACGGGGTGCATGGCTTTGCCCTGGCCTGGCACCAGCAGAGGGAGTTCCAGACTAAGCACATGATTTCATCTCCCACATGGTCTGATTGCTCAGAGATCCCTGTGAGCTCTTCTTCCTGGGAGGGGCTCCTCAGCTGTGAAAATGGAAAGCAACAAGGTTTTACAGTTGTTAGCAGGTTCATTTCTCTGTAATCCATCTCCAACACTTATCACCATGCTCATAAGTTATTCTTTTCACATTTGCCCACTCCATCAGACCCTCAGCACCGCAATGTCAAAACCATCATCTTACTTAATATAACAGTCCAACACTTGACAGACAGGAAGAGCAGATGTTCAAGGTGAGCCTTTACTACATAGCTGGAGGCCATCCTGGTCTACAAGTGACCCTGTTCAATCCACTCCCTAAAATAAAACAATATTATGTCTTATTGTTACTGGTCTTTTTGTTCTGTTTTGTTTTTCTGAAGCAGGGTCTCACTCCAGCCCATGCTGACCTAGAACTCACTCTGTATTGCCAGGCTGGCCTCAAATTCACAACAATCCTCAAATTACTGCCTCCTGAGTGCTGAGATTAAAAGTGTGCTGTACCACATCCAACTATGTTAGTGATTTTTCTTTTTTATGAGACACACAGAGAGAGAGAGAGAGAGACAGAGAATTGGTGCACCAGAGCCTCCAGTCACTGAAATCAAACTCCAAACATGTAAGCCACCTGTGTACAAGTGTGACCTTACATGCTTGCATCACCTTGTGCATCTGGCTTACATGGGATCTGCAGAGTCAAACTTGGGCCCTGAGGCTTCGCAGGCAAGTGCCTTAACCGCTAAGCCATCTCTCCAGCCCTGTTAGTGGGCTTTGTTTTCTAATATTTTATTTATTTGCAAAGAGAGAGAGACAGATTGAGCATGGGCATGTCAGGGTCTCTTGCTGCTGCAAATGAACTCCAGACACATGTGCCACTTTGTGCATCAGGCTTTACATGGGCACTGAAGAATTGAGTTTGGGACAGCAGGTTTTGGTAGCAATTGCCTGTAACCGTTGCGCCATCTTTCCAGCACTGTTACTGGTTTTGAGAGTAGTGGAGCTCTTCTCAGCCCTAGCTGGGTTTAGCTTAGGGATCAGAATGCCAGACACTCAATTGTCACTAAAACTCCCCAATCAGTGGCTCTTGTGACTCACAAAGAATGGTGAGTGCAGACACAGTAGAAGGGTAGATTAAACAAGGCTTATCGGAATGTAAAGCATAAAGTGAAAGTTAGGCAGAAAGCAAAAATAAGGCAGAAAGTGAAAGAAAGGCAGAGGAGCTCCCAAACTGGGAGGAGTACTGATCCAGTTAGCCAGCCAGTGACTCAGATCAGGGGTTTTTATACCCTTGGGGATGAAAATTAAGTATCAAGATAGATGGACTGGATTGGTTACGTGGAATGTATGTGGGGCCTTCTGAAAGGCTAATGTTTTGTTATCCTTGGGGATGCAAATTGGCATCAAGTGTAGGTAGACTGCATTGGTTACTGTGAGTGTATGTGAGGGTCTCCTGATCAGCTGATGAGTTAGGCCGAGGATTGGTTAGTTTGTATAGGCCAGCCAACATCCTAGAGTATTAGTGTAAGTCAGAGCTTTTGACCTTTTGGAAGTCAGGACTTTTTTGGATTTTAGTTCCCAGACTCTGCTTTCTGGACCCATTATATAATCTCTGTGCTGGTTGGATCTTTCAGGACCATACAGATATCTCTTCTTTTTGGAGTTGTGACCCTGACTGGCTACCTACAAAACGGAGCTACCTTCTTCTTAATCCTGATCCTTATACTGAACGGTCTCTCTTTGGCCTAACTTCAGCCTTTTCTTTTTCTTTTTCCTTTTGAGCCTTCTTCCCCCCACCTCTTTCCCCCCCCCACCCCTTCTCTCTTTGTTTTTGGTTTTTCGAGGTAGGGTCTCACTCTAGCCCAGGTTGACCTGGAATTCACTATGGAGTCTCAGGGTGGCCTCAAACTCATAGCAATCCTCCTACCTCTGCCTCCTAGTCCTGGAATTAAAGGCGTGCACCACCACGCCCAGCACTCTTTTCTTTTTTTGATGAGAGATTTTTAGACAAGATCTCCCTGCAGTACCCAGGCTGCCCTGGGGCTCATGATCCTCCTGCTTCAGCCTCACGAGTGCTGGGATTAAAAGCATGTGCCACCACACCTGGCAGAGAGCCTCCTTCCTGGCTGGACCGCAGCTGTGGCCTCGAAACACTTAAGGCCCTTTCCTGCCTCTTCTCCCAAAGTTAAACTTCAGCAAACCTTAGCCCAGTGTTTAACGGCACCAGGCACATCTCCAGGATGACCAAAGGGCCTCGTAGAAGCATCTACCTAGCACAGGCTGCCCAAAGAGTACTTGACTACAGCCAGTGGGGACCCAGGCATGGCTGCCCTTCCTCAGAACATGTACTGAAAGAGGGCTCACAGCTCTCTGTCCTTTGAGATATATTTGTTAACTCCCTCAGCTCTTGAATGTTTTTCTTTAGGATGTAAAATCCAAGCATTTTAGAAGTAATCATTAAACTGGGTGTGGTGGTTTGATTCAGGTGTCCCCCATAAATTTAGGTGTTCTGAATGCTAGGTCCCCTGCTGATGGAGATTTGGGGATTAACACCTCCTGGAGGGAGTGTATTGTTGGGGGCAGGCTTATGGGTGTTATAGGCAGTTTCCCTTTGCCAGTGTTTACACACTCTCCTGTTCCTGTTGTCCACCTGATGTTGGCCAGGAGGGGACGTCCACCCTCTGCTCGTGCCATCGTTTTCCCCTGCCATCATGGAACTTCCCCCTCGAGTCTGTAAACCAAAATAAACCTTTTCTTTTCCCACAAACTGCTCTTGGTCGGGTGATTTCTGCCACAATGCGAACTTGACTGTAACACTGGGTATGTTGCTCTTATCCCACAGATATTCTGGTAACATCTTAAACAAGAAAGTCAAGGATTGCAAGCTGGTTAGTATCTTACCCAGACTCATGGAAACTAGCCAAGAGCCCTGGCAGGTAGCTCTTGCAGTTATAAGGTGATAGACTTTTTTTTTTTTTTTTAACCTCAGAAAGGCCAGTGTTAGCTACTCTCTACTTACCTTGAGGCCTGAATAACAGGCCTATTTCTAATCCAGTACTGATTTAATTATCTCTCTATGACCTTTCTTTGTTGCTCCATTTTACATTTTGGTCCTGACCTTGCAAGCCTCTCCATAAAAGGAAGATTTTGATATTTAACTCTTTCCCATCTTTCCAGACCATCCTTACTCCATTAATGTATGCCCCTGTATGTGGTAAAGGTTGATCTATCTAACCAGTGTTTTGCATTGATGTCTTTCCTTTAGGAGTCCACCAAGCTCTATTGTTAATTCTGAAAGTTACATATTCTGTTTTACTTCCTTGTGTGAGCCCAACCCGAATATATGAAAGATGCTTACTTTTGCTCCCTAGCATTTCAGGCTCCTCTTCTAGTAAGTCATCTGTAGGTTCAGGAAATGTGCCCATTAATTCCTGTAATCATCTTGACAACAAGAATTTTCTTGTAAGTAATATTTCTTGGGAACAATTGGTAAGGCAGGTAGCATTGTGAAGAACATGTTTCATTAGGTGAGATATACATTTGTGGTGTTGAGAAACGTTGTTCATTCAAACTAGTTGTAGTTTCTGGATCCATAATCTGTTTAAACATTACAGCCTCAGAAATTTCTGCAGAAACATTATTTTCCTGTTTAATCATTGGTGACTGTATAAACACACCTGAATTGGATTCCCCTATTACTACTGAGAAGGGGAAAATGAAAGCAAAAATAAACAACAGTATACTTATTATAATTCCAAAAAATTCCAAGAAAGAGAGCAGTAGCTCAGACTGTCAGGCAGCAGGCATTCTAGAAGGTCGCTGAAAGACATCCCAGCTTTCCCAAGGGAAATCTTGGATTCCACAGCTTTGCCAAACGGAAGTCCCATCAGCATCATACTCCAGAGCCCACTGCTGCAGCTGCAAGACCACAGTCAGTCAGTATTCACACCAGCCCTGTGAAATGCCTCCCTTAAGCTACTGGGTCCTTCTTGCCCCTCCCCTCTCCTTCATTCCCTTTTAACACTCAGCCTTCTTGGTCCAGCCCTCCCTCCCCCTGCTGAGGTCCGTTCACACTGGACTTCCCGCTGTAATGACACTGTCCTTACCACTTTAACTAGCGTCTGACTCTATTTCTCTTTGACACTTACTTTTTCTAGTGTGCCTAGATCCCAGCTTGACACCTTGGCCATTGTACATACTCCAGAACTACTCCTGACCTAGACGTGTGGGTTTGTTTATTTAGCTATTGGGTGCAAAGCAAACTGTCTCCAAACTTCACTGTGCTTTGGGGTTCTGTGGGTCAGGGATTTGTAAAGGGTATCTCCTCTATTCCATGCTGGCAGGAGTTGGAACAGGACCTGTGATTTGGCATGAGGACCCATCATTGTCATGATTCACTCATTTTGTCCCTCTTGACTGGCTCTTTTCCCTGAGTTATTTCTTCTCCCAGTTCATCTCAGGTTCCAGGGACAGTGATTCCCACAGGCAGTTGTCTCAAATGTGGATTGAAACTGCCCCCAAGTGGGACTGATTCTCAGGCACTAGCAAGACCCTGCAGGGCCAGACCTGAGGTAATAATTAACTGGGCTCCATTCTGACCACAGGCACCCTGACTGCACAAACCAGCTCTGTCCTAGTTCCTCCCCATCTTTATCTTGGAGCTACTGTCTATTGTCACTGCCTCAGAGACAGGGTTTTGGATATCAGTTCCCATTCTTACAGGTATTGGCCAATCAATTCCTTCCCTGTTTCTCCACCGTCTTTGCTGTAGGGATCTTTTGGTGTGAGAGGCAGATCCAGTCTGTTGGGGCATCCTGGAGCTGGGACCCTAGTGTTACAAGGCCATAGCTTAATGGACCTGCGAGCTGGGAGTGGCTGCATAGATACACAATGGTTTCCTCATATGCATGTTCAAGAGCTGGGCTGGCTGGGCTGCTGAAGCTGGGATGTGGTGGAGTGTCCACCTCAGCTTCTCTATGAAGACAGTGGATAGTTGATGTCTTGCCTGGCAACAAAGTAGAAGTTTCTTGATCTTTTATACCCCACAGTAGTCCCAGAGCTTTTCCTCTGCCATGTTCTACTGAAGCAGTAGGTCTGCCCAATTCAAAAGGAATATTAAAGAACTTGCAGCCATTTTCTTTGCATGTGTATGATGTGCATAGGAATATGCATGTTAGTATGCTGTAGGCACTTGTGTGTGAGTGCACATGCACATGTGTGTGTGGAGGACAGAGGTCAATGTCAGGTGTCTTCCTTTATCACTTCTCGACTTTATTTCTGTAAGACACAGTCTTTCACTGAACCTGAAGCTCAACAATTTGGCTATACAAACTGGCCAGCCCGCCCTGAGACTCACCTATATTTGCCTCCCCAGAGCTGGGATTGCAGGAATACACCGCTGCTCCTGGTATTTTTCTTTCTTTCTTTCTTTTTTTTTTTTTTTTTTTTTTTTTTTTTTTTTTTGGTTTTTCAAGGTAGGGTCTCACTCTCACTCAGGCTGACCTGGAATTCACTCTGCATTCTCAGGGTGGCCTCGAACTCATGGCAATCCTCCTACCTCTGCCTCCCCAGTGCTGGGATTAAAGGCGTGCGCCACCACGCCCGGCTCCTGGTATTTTTCATGGATGCTGGGGATCTGAACTCAGGTCCTCATGCTAGTATGGCAAGTACTTTATGCAATGGGATTTCTCCTTAGCCCCCACACTTTTTTTTTTCTCTAAATAACCATACTATTAGTGCTGTATTTGGAGGGATTCTCTTGCAATTAGACCTGTTTCAGTAGGGACTTATATGTCTGCCCAGGACAGACAAACACAGATCAGTAGTTTAAATGAACTGGACATTCATTTTGAACCCCCACATGGAAGGAAGCAGTCAGGACTGATTCACCATTCTCAGTGGCTGATGATCCAATGTGGTTGTTGAGGCTAGGGGGATGGTTCAGTGGTTAAAAGTGATTGTTTGCAAAGCCTGCTGGCCCAAGTTTAATTCCCTATTGTGTTTGCTTGAGTTCCAGTCTTCATAGCCACTGTTTGGCCAGCAGGAAGAAGTCAGGGTGATGGAGTTTCGTTTAAGAACATTGACGTACTCTCTCCATATTGGCAGGGAGATACATTCAGATTCCCAGAAGATGCCTGAAACCTTGGACAGTAATGAATTAGTTACTCTTCTCATTGTTGTGACAAAATACCTGACAAAAGCAACTTAAAGGAGGAAGGGTTTACTTTGACTCACAGGTCAGAGGAGTATGTCCATTGCAATGGGGAAGGCGTGGGGGTAGAAGCGTGAAGTGAAGCAGCTGGTCACATTACATCCTTAGTCAGGAAGCAGAGTGGAATGAATGCTGGTGTTCAGCTGCCTTCCTCCTTTTTTTCCCTTTTTATTCACTGTGTGACTCCAGTCCTGGAATAGTGCCGCTTAGATTCAGGGTGCATCATCTCCCCTTAGTTAAACCTCCTTGGAAACACTCAAAGACATACCTAGAGCTCTGTGTCCTGGGTGATTTTAAATCCAGTCAATCTGACAACAAAGATTAACCATCACAGAAACTGTGTGTGTGTGTGTGTGTGTGTGTGTGTATGTATGCATATCACTTATTATAAAAACTAATTTAGGGGGATGGACAGCTTAATGGTTAAGGCATTTGCCTTCAAAGCCAAAGGACCTTGGTTCAATTCCCCAGGACCCACATAAGCCAGATGCACAAGAGGCACATGTGCCTGGAGTTTGTTTACAGTGGCTAGAGGTCCTGGCATACCCATTCTCTCTCTCTCTCTGTGTCTGCCTCTTTCTCTCTAGCACTCTCTCAAATAAATAAATAAATAAATAAATATTTTAACAGATAACACGTAACAGATTAATGGGGGTGAAAAGGCCTAAGTGAGGTCAGGGGAAGAGATTGAAGAAGGAAAGGTGGAGGGAGAGCAAATCAAAATCTAAGAGGATATAAATAAAGCATATGGCAATCTACTTTTTTGGACAATGGAACACTCAGGAGCCATAGACTGTTACTATAAAATTTTCAGTGCCAGGTATGGGATTCCTTCCGGTGAATTGTTGGCCAGGGAGGTCCCTGAAGCCCCCAAAACATTACAGGCCATTGCCAAAGCCCTGGTTTCCCACCAGGAATAGATGGCAAGACCCTATTGCTGAAGACTCCACATACTTGGGCTGCAAGGTCACTGAGAAACCCTGATGGAGCTGAGCTGAAAACCTCCTCCATGTAGACCAGCTGACAGAAAGCCGGGAAAAGCCATGCTGCACACAGTTCTATGGGAGAGAGAAATCACCAGTGAAGGTACTCAACAGTAGACACTGCAAGCCTTGGATTTCGCCAGCCAGGCCAAATGAGCCAATGGGTGCAATAGTGGCATGTCTGTTATGGGGGAAGCCAACCACCCTCTAATTTGACTGGAGGCTCACTCCATGGAAGGGAATACATCCCTGATACTGAAAACCTACACCAGGGGTAGTCATGAGCCCTAGGGGTGTAACGTCTCCTGGTATCTGGCTAAATGTATATACTATGTTCACCAAACTGCCCAGTAAGCACTTCTATTAATGTTCATACCCATATATTAATGCTACTCTCACTTTTGGTTAAGGAACCTTCTCTTTTGAGGTGGCAGTGACCTTGGGATGACTCAGAAGGCATCATGGTGCTGAGAAGAAGTGACAGAGGAGTACTCAGCACTGCAATATCTCTATCACACCTTCCAAGGCTCAGGGTCCATTGCAGAAGAGGTGGTGGAAAGAATGTAAGGGCCAAAGGAAGGGTAAGACTCCTTACAACATGCTCCTCCAGACACAAAATGGCCTAGATATCCATGACCTCACAGTACCTGATACTACCTACACAAGACCTACTATACAATAGGAGGAAAAGATCATGACACCAAAATGAAAGAGAGACTGATTAAGAGGGGGTGGGGATATAATGGACAGTGGAGTTTCAGAGGGGAAAGTGGGGGGAGGGAAGGAATTACCATGGAATATTGTTTACAATCATGGAAGACGTCAATAAAAAATAAACTAATTAAAAGATATCTCTCCAGCCCCTAAGGGCTCTACTATTAAGGAAGAAGAGAGGAGAATGGCTAATGGCAGACATCTTCACGTTATTATCACATCTTTTTACTCCATTCTATTCCTCCTTCTTCTGCCACTGACAAGTTATGTGTCTGGGTAACACTCTCCTTTTGGCCTTGCCATTAGTCTGTGTTCCAGGTAGTAGGCTACTGCCTTCTATCAAGGAAACTAAAGCTATTAGACAGCTGAACTCCTCAGTGCTTGGGTTTCCAGGGAGAACAGCAGAAGCCTCACCCAATTAGCCTCCTTCCTACCTCCCTGGATGGTCCCCAGGGATTGCTGGGTTCAGATTTTGAAAACTCTTTCATCAGATTATCACTGCAGGCCTATAGGGAACAAGACCTTAGGAACTCATGTTCTCTAGTGAAAGGGTTCACGAGTGGAAAAGTTTAAGTAGTCTTGGTCTGAAAAGCTGTAGAGTTGCTGAAGGCTTCAGAAAGAGGGGTAGGGATTCATGGGGTGGGGCAGGGCATTTTAAGCAGAGGGCACAGCATGCACACAGGCCTGCATGCGATGGTGAGAAAGCTGCAGTCTGTCTTGATTCTGAGGTTTTATCACCACTCCCCTCATATTCTGCCCATAGTAAGTTCTCACCTTTCACTTTAGTCTTGGCCCTGTGAAATATTTCCAGTATTCTCATGCCTCCCCTTGGCCCCCAGTCCTCCTCAAAAGGAAGCACATGGCCAAGACCTGGGCTGGGTGCCAACATATTATGCGTTTGGCCGCTCATGGGTTCTGAAGGGATAGTTGGTTTCTGCCATCATCTGTTTCTAGAAGGTGTTCCTAAAGTGAGGAAACAAAACACACCTTGAGGCACCAGGTCACACCTTTCATCTCTGCACTCAAGTGACTGAAGTAGGAGGATGGCTCTGAGTTCCAGGCCAGCCTGGCCTCTACAGGGAGTTCCAGGTTAGCTTGGGCTAGAATGAGACCCTGACTCAAACAGAAACAAAACAAAAGCAAAAACAGCTTGGACAACTCCATGCAGTTTGGCAGCGGCCAGGCCAGCAGGAGTCAATGAGATGGTCTCACTGCGCCTCAGTCTGCTCAATGATAAAATGGAGATGATGGGGCTGGAAAAATGGCTTAGTGGTTAAGGCGCTTCCCTGCCAAGCCAAAAGACCTAGGTTCAATTCCCCATCACCCATGTAAGCCAAATGCACAATGCGTCTGGAGTTCGTTTGTGGCAGCTGGAGGCCCTGGCACACCCATTTTCTTTCTATCTGCCTCTCTCTGCTTGTCTCAAATAAATAAATGAAAATAAAATATATAATTTTTTTTTAAAAAATAGAGGAGGGCTGGAGAGATGGCTTAGCAGTTAAGGCGTTTGCCTGCCAAGCCAAAGGACCCGGATTTGATTCCCCAGAACCCATGTAAGCCAGATGCACAAGGTGGTACTTGTGTGGAGTTCGTTTACAGTTGGCTGAAGGCCCTGACACGCCCTTTCTTTCTCTCTTTTGCCTCTTTCTCTCTCTCTCAAATAAATAAGATAAAAGTTTTTATTTTATTTTTTTTTAATGGAGGAGAGCGGGGCTTGGTGGCACCTTAAATCTCAGCACTCGGGAGGCAGAGGTTAGGAGGATCACCTTGAGTTCGAGGCCACCCTGAGACTACATAGTGAATTCCAGGTCAGCCTGAGCTGGAGTGAGACTCTACCCCGAAAAAACAAAACAAAACAAAAATGGAGGAAATAAAGCTGGTGACCCTCTTCCTTGGGCCCTGTGAAGGTCACTTGAGTTCTAGGCAGTCAAATCCGCCGCGCCCCGTGGGGTGCGCTCAGATGACACTTGGCGGGACGGAGGGCCTGTCCCCGGGTCGCCGTGCTCCTAGCCCTCGCGAACGGTAGCCGCAGGTGGGCGCGGGGCGCGGCGCGTGGGGGGCGTCGCAGCCGGGAAGGGGGCGGCGCGCAGGTGGGGCGGGCCGGGGGCGGGGCGGGGCGGCGCGCGGTTCCGGGATCCGCGTGCGGCCTGTGCGCGCTGCGGCCGCGGCGGGGCGCTCGGGGCGCTGGCGCGGCTGGCGGGCGCATGTGGGGGCGCGCGGCGCGGCGGCGTTGCCCGTGGGGGCCGCGTCGGACCCGGGAGAAGCTGCTGGCGTTGCTGGCTCTGCTGGCTCTGGCCGGACTGAGCGCCGTGTGGCGGTCGCGACGCGGGGCCGAGACCGTCGAGACCCGGGCCGGGGCCGCCGAGCCCGGGATCCCCGCGGAGCACCCCGCGCCCGGGACGCCGCGAGCCGGTGCTGTCGAGGCCGCCGCTGCCCGCCGACGCTCTGGGCGCGCAGGGCGAAGCGGTGCGGCTGCAGCTGCGGGGCGACGAGCTGCGGCTGCAGGAGGAGAGCGTGCGGCTGCACCAGATCAACATCTACCTCAGCGACCGCATCTCGCTGCACCGCCGCCTGCCCGAGCGCTGGAACCCGCTGTGAGTGGCCCGGGACACGGGGCACGGGCGTCCTCGGGAGAAGGTGCTGCAAGGGTTCAGCTGCGGGGGCGGGAAAGTTGAAGACAGAAAAAATGAACCCTGGAGTGTCTTAGCGGAGAGACGCAGCTGGTTGCTTGTGGCCTCTTGCCCTCCCCAACCCTTCCGAGTTGTCACTGTGCCCTGAAAGGATGCGACTCGGAGCTAAGCAGACAGGTGTGACGAGAGAACAGCACCCTCCTCCCCTCCTTGTGTGTCCTTCTGCTCCTCCGCGCCCTCGATGCTGGTGTGGCCGTGCCCCGCGAAGCTGATGCCAACGTGGGCACGGCAGGCGCCATTCATTCATTTGGGTGTGCAGGCGGCCAAGGACTGAGGTGGAGGCATTAAGAGCCAGCTGGGGAGATGAAAGTAGCTGATCGGTCTAGCTCAGTCCAAGAGTCACCTCTCCCTGGCTGGTAGGAAGGGTGATTTTGGCTGCAGTCCAGCCCAGGTCACTCCTGTGGGTGGTGCAGGACCTAGAGCCACTGCGGTCAGAGCCTAGTTCCTGTTGGAGCTGCTGTCGTGGCCGCAGGTGAGGGACAAGGAAACAAGTGGCTGTGGCAGGAAGGCCAGGTGGCTGCTGTCGCCTTTGCCCCTGGGTCCCCCAGCCCGTGTTCTTTCAGTTGTTAGGGATGTAACATGAGCTCTGTCCTTCCTGACTGTGAGGAAAAAGACCCTGGGTGGAGCCAGAGGGACCCTGCTGTGAGCATGGGCGGGTGGCACCTGCCACCCTCTACCCCTCATGCCGTGCCTGCTTACTGGTGTGGAGACGGGCTTAAGAGAGGTAAGGTGGTGGAACTGGCCTTGGGGGATTGTGACCTTCCGGATCCCCTTGGCACCATACTGACCTCAGAGAAAGTTTAGACGAACTTGACTTCCTCCATGTTATTCTGGCTCTGCTCATGCCTAGCCCCATGCTACTTCAGGAGGCCTGTTTCATTGTTAATTTTTTTTTTGTTGTTTGTTTGTTTGAAATGTCGCTGGAATTGGTATTGGTTCCTCACATCTGCCAAATAGCTAAATGCATTGGCCTGTCTGTAGGAAGCTTTCTGATCAGACCTACATTTCACATCTGACCCCTCCTGTCCCCAAGATAGAATCCTGACTCTTGCACACCAGCATGTGATCTTGGGTAGTTGATTTAGTCTCACTGAGCCCCAGTGCTCTTACCTGCAAACTACGAGCCTCATGAAAGTCAGTCTCCACACATCGCAAAAGTATGCAGAAAGAATACATCCTAGGAATGAATAAAACACTGGCACCTGGGAGCACATTTGTACTCGTTAGTTTTTTCTCTCCTTTCCTCGCTGCCAGGAGTATGCTGTGGAGGTTGCTATTGAGAGTCATCTAGAGAGGGGACATACAGTTTTTCTTTCGTTGAAAACTATGAATATCTCTTTTGAAACTCCATGGGTGACCTGTGGGGCTTATAGTATTCTGTCTCCATGGTAATGCAGCCTATCCTGTGTCCTATCAGGATTTTGAATAGATCCTGCTGTGGCATTGACCCTAGGAAGTTAATCCAAACCCAGCAGGATGGGCCCATGAATAGCCTGTAACTGCTGAAGCCAGGCTTGAGCTGTGTGTGTTTTAGCTGGGACAGACTTTGAGGCACAGTTTCCATGTGGTCCCTAGTGTCAGGGCCTTGAACGGAGTCTCACTTCTATCATACAGTAGTCTCCTCCCCATTAGCCTGAGGGATCAGGTCTAGATCCTCACTAGGTACCTGAATTCTCAGGGACCAATCCTTGGGTATATCCTTGCGTATACTAAGCACTGCGATACCATGACAGTCCATCTGGTAACGAGCTGACTGCTAAGTGACATGAGTGTGTAGTGAATACAGTGTGGATTCCCAAGACAGAGGGGTGATTGCTGTCTTATAAAGGACAAGGTTTCAGCTGCTACCCAGGAGGCTCTGCAGTTTTAAACTTATGGATTGTTTATTTCTGGAATTAAAAAAAATATTTTATTTACTTATTTGAGAGAAAGAAAGTATCTGTCTGTCTATCTATCTATCTATCTAGAGAGAATATGGGTGCACCAAGGCCTCTAGCCACTGTAAACAAATCCAGACGCATGCATCCTCTTGTGCATCTGGCTTATATGGGTATTGGGGAATTGAACCCAGGTCCTTAGGCTTTGCAGGCAAGCGCCTTAACCACTGAGCCATCTCTCTAGTCCTCTGGATTTTTTAAATTTAATACTTTGAGACTAGTTAACGGAGTTACTGAACCCACAGTAAGTGAGCTCACAGGTAAGAGAAGACTAGTAGAGTTTCTGTAGCAGTGAGGAGGAAATGAGGGTCTTGATGTTCTGAGAATTTGGATAGCAGATGATGATTACAGAATAGGGTTGACGTCCCGGGGAGTTCAGTTCATAAGCTGAGTGTCACAGGAGGCAATCCCTGTGAAGGGATATAGTAGAGAGCTTCAGATGAACTTCCAGAACAGGCACAGTTATGGAGGAAGGAATATTTATTGAAGCTTATAGACCCAGGGGAAGTTCCATAATGGCAGACAAAGCTGGTCTGCTTTCACAGGTCCAAGCAGAGAGAGAGAGTTCACAAACCAAATCCCTAAAACCACACCATAAACAAACACATTTCAGGAACTCCAGGCATGTTGCATATCTTTAGACTGGAATTGCAAATCCACCACAACACCTTAGGGTTGGACCCTAAGATCCACCCAATGACACCTCCACTAGCCAGGTGGCTGCAGATCCAAACTACAAACTAATAAAGCACTGAGTATATTGGGGCCATCTATTCAAACTACCACAGGGGGCTTCCTGTCAGAGTCAGGGAAAAGCCATGCTCTGAAGATCACACAGCAGATCTGGGGCAGAACTGTCATCCAAATGTTTTAGCTATTCCTTTTTTGGGTAGGGATAATTATTTGTTTGTTTTGATTGTAACAAAACAAGACAGTTTTGTGCCATATACAGAGGTGCAAAGCAAAACAACAATAACAACAAAAAAAATCAAGCCAGTGCTAGAGAGATGGGTTAATGGTTAAGGCGCTTGCCTGCAAAGCCTAAGGACCCAGGTTCGGTTCCCCAATACCCATGTAAGCCAGATGCACAAGAGGGTGCATGCATCTGGAGTTCATTTGCAGTGACTAGAGGCTCTGGAGCGCCCATTCTTTCTCTATGTGCCTGTTTTTATTTCTTTCAAATGAATAAAATAATTTTTAAAAAATTAAGCCAGACCCGGGCGTGGTGGTGCACGCCTTTAATCCCAGCATATGGGAGGCTGGGGTAGGGGGATCGCTGTGAGTTCAAGGCCTCTTTGAGACTACATAGTGAATTCCAGGTTAGCCAGGGCTAGGGTGAAACCGTACCTCAAAAATAAAACAAAACAAAACAAAAAAATCAAGCCAGGTACAGTGGTACACACCTGTAATCTTAGCACTTGGGAGGCTGAGACAGCAAAGTATCAGGCCGGCCAGGGATACTACATAAAAGCCCTGTCTCAAAAGTCAACTTACCACTCAGAACTATTATTAACATTTTGCTGTGTATCTGTCTAGACTTTTCCAAGTATGGAGATAGGTTTTGGGAATTATGTGTATAAGGTGTGTGGGTGAGAATGGACTCGAACATGCATGTGCATGTAGACCCACCTGCTTGTAAGGTCTTTGCACTGTGATGCATACCCATGTTAAGGAGCATGGCATTGGGAACAACCCAGGGTCCCCTTTCTCTGACTTTTCCTGGCATCTGCAAAACTTCCCCTTTGGACAGGGCCAGACCAATAAAGAGACATTTCAGAGTCTGCCACCATTTCCTTGATGCACGGAGTGGGATCTAACAGTTGCATGCACAGCTTTGTTTTGCTAGATCAGTGCTGACTGGGAGGGAGGAGGAGAATAATGATGGCAAGGAGCCCTGGGATGGCAGCATAGTAAATACAGGGCTGGCAGCCCTTTCCTTATACCCTCTCATTTGATCCTTGCAAAGAGGGAGGTTTGCACTCTGAGCTAGGTTTGCAGCCCTGGGAACTTTTCAAACATGTTGATGTTAGGGATCTTCCCAGAACAATGAAATCAGGATTTCTGTGGCTAGGACCCAGACCAAGTATCCTGTGTGACCATGGCTGAAAGCTGCTGACCTAGTGACTGGGGACTTGTGACTCAGAATAGTCATGATGCCAAAAGAGAAAGAAAGGAAGGAAGGGAGAGAGGGAGAGAGGGAGGGAGGGAAGGAAAAGAGAAAGAGAAAGGGAGAAGAGCCCCAGTAGGTACTTAAAAAAAAATTTTTTTTTGTTTGTTTATTTATTTGAGAGCGATAGAGAGGAGGAGGCAGAGAGGCGGGGGGGGGGGGGGGGAGAGAATGGGCACACCAGAGCTTCAAGCCTCTGTAAACGAACTCCAGATGCGTGTGCCCCCTTGTGCATCTGGCTAACGTGGGTCCTGGGGAATTGAGCCTTGAACCGGGGTCCTTAGGCTTGACAGGCAAGTGCTTAGCCGCTAAACCATCTCTCCAGCCCCCCCAGTAGGTACTTTTGAGAGTGTGGCTGACACCAGAATTAGAGGAAGTAGCAATAAAGTGAAACTAGTAAGGACCTCGCGGGCAAGTAGGAGCTATGTCAGAGGCAAAAACTTGCTCATGTCAGCCTAATGTTGGAAAAATCGTCTTCATAGGGTACAGTCATGAGATGTCCACTGATGGCAATGTCGTTTGTGTTCTGACCTGGGTAGTGGGAGAGCAGTTTCTGGGTCCTTCTTTGAAACACCCTCTCAAGGCATTCTCCTTCGTCAAGCTGAGCAAGACAATTAGAAAACATAAAGTAGGATAGCACAATCCAGTCTAAAGGACTAGGGTACCAGCCACCACATGCAGCTGGAATTTTTCCGGGCACATCTATGGGGGACGCTGCGTGTGCCAACAGTAGCTACTGTGTGCTGTGCGCAAGCTAGGAAAGCACAGTTCTAGGCAAGTGTCTGCGTTTCTTGACCGCTTGCTCTGGTTTCAGTCTTGTTCATGCTGCAGCTGCATATGTCACTCTGCGGTTCGGGATAAGGAGCAGGATTCGGAATGGCTGAGGCTCCGAGCAGCTCCACACAGTTATCTGTAAAACCAAGTGTGCCCTGCAGGAGCTGGAAGGAGGAAGCTGGGCATGATTTCTTTTTGCATAGCCTGCTTATCTGTTCTCAAAAGTATTGTAAAACATCCCACATGGTGTGGGCATTAGACTGATAGGGTAATAAACCATAGGATGTTCTACTAATCTTTGTTAGACTCACCGGAGGACATGAGAGTGACATCTTTGACATCTTTCTTTGAGTCTGCATTTCAGAATCCATAGTACTTGTGCTGTTTTGCCTGGTGTTTCCATGAGAATTTTCTCTATCCTATTTCTTTCTCTCTATCTGGATCCATGTTTTAGGTGTGTCATGGAATAGCATGTTGCTCCGTTTTGTGTTGTCAGTAAAAAATAATTCCACCCAGGTGTGGTGGTGTCCCAGTACTTGGTTGAGGCAAGAGGAGTCTCTCCGGGCTTTATAGCAAGATTCATTCTCTCTCTCTCTCTCTCTCTGTCTATCTCTCATACACATACACATGTCCTGGGCTACATAATGAGACACACATAGACACACATTCATCCTTGCTGACAGTCTCTGGCCTTTTTTTTTTTTTTTTTTTTTTTGAGGTAGGGTCTCACTCTGGTCCAGGCTGACCTGGAATTAACTATGTAGTCTCAGGTGGCTTCTCGAACTCACGGTGATCCTCCTACCTCTGCCTCCCCTCCCCAGTGCTGGGATTAAAGGCGAGCGCCACCACGCCCGGCAGTCTCTGGCCTTTAAATAGACAACTTCTATCCATTTATGCTTATTATGCTTAGCCATGCTTTTGGATTTGATTATGCATCTTATTTTATGTTTTCTGTTTATTCTTTTCTTTTTATCTTATTTTGGTGTTTGTTTCTATATTTTGATACAGGGCTTTTCTATGTGGCTTGGGCCGCCTTGGATCTCACTATCTTGCTGCTTCAGACTCCTGAGTGTATGATCGTAGCTGTAAGGCTCCACACCTGGCTTATTATACCCTTTTAAATATGTCTTCTTCTCCCCTCTCTTTTCCTTGCTGCTTTTTGAGTTGGTAGAGTCTTTTCCCTCTTCCCATCCATTTTTCTCTCTGTTAAATTTGTAAGCACATTCATTTCTGATCTTTTGTCAGAAGCACTGTGATCACCTGAGGGAAAAAATACATGTTTTTGTATTAGTTACGATTCTTTTGACTGGAAGACTGAAAACTCAGTGTAATCTGATTGACATATAAAGAAAAGATAATGCCTTCTAGCCCAGAGAAACATGCCATTTGAAGTAGGTTTAGATTGTGCTGTGCCCTGGATTCAAGTGGAAAGGTGGGCCCCTAAAGTGATGCATAGGCCGGGTGTGGTGGCGCACGCCTTTAATCCCAGCACTCGGGAGGCAGAGGTAGGAGGATCGCCGTGAGTTTGAGGCCACCCTGAGACTACATAGTGAATTCCAGGTCAGCCTGGGCTAGAGTGAGACCCTACCTCGAAAAACCGAAAAACCAAAAAATAAAAATAAAAATAAAAAAATAAAGTGATGCATAGTTGTCCTTGTATAGTCAGAGGATGCCTAACATTTTTTTTTTTTTAAATCAGGAGGAAGACAGTGTTTTTCTTGGGAACAAATTTAGAGACACTTGGTAGTATATGGTAGAGTTTTTAAAGGTGAGTGCCTTTAGGGTATGTTTTAGAGAAGGACCCAGAAACTACACCAGGCTAAAGAAAAATGAGAGGGGAAAAATATTAAGTTACTGCTCAATGAAGACTATTGAAGAAGAATCATCCAATTAAAAAAATAACTTTGGGCTGGAGAGATGGCTTAGCTGTTAATGTGCTTGCTTGCAAAACCTAAGGACCCATGTTCGACTCTCCAGGTTCCATCTAAGCCCGATGTACAAGAAGATGCAACTGCACAAGGGCACACATGCACACAAGGTGGTGCACACGTCTGGAGTTCAGTTACAGTGTCTGGAGGCCCTGGTGTGCCAATTCTCTCTCTCTCTTGCTCTCTGTCATATAAAAAAGGCCAGTCTGTTGGGCTTTCCTAAAAAAAAAAAAAAAAAAAAAAAAGAGAAAAAAAGGCAGTGAACTTGTGAAACAGAAAAAAAAACTTTGTGTTTATGAAAATTATGCATGTTCATTGTGCAAGAATTTTGGCATGCAGAAAAAACAAAATAAGAATCAGTGATAATCCCACTTCTCTGAAATTACCATGGATAACATTTTTGGCCCAGTCCTTTCTATTGTTTATTGTTTATATGTGAGGAGATTGCACACACATTATGTTTATAGAATTGGCTGTTTACAGAGAGAAAGCTGTACTGTTTTGTGTTGTGACGTTATAATGTGCCACTTGCCTTTGTCATTGAGAATTCTCTAAAAATGTTGTTTTTGATGCCATATAGCATTTCTCCTCACAACCATTATATATTTAACTATTTATTTCCAGGTTTGACATTGCGCCTTTTTGCAGATTTTTGCAGTTATCAATTGTGTTACAATGGAAATGCTTTATAACAGGCTACTTGAAGCAATCAAATCCCTTAGGCAAGAAATGCGTAAACATAACAATCAGAGAGCAAAGAGAAGAGGGCTCCTTCACAGCTCCAGGAAATGTATTGCTAAGTTTGCACCCAACATTTTGGGACTTAGGTGTCACAAATAAGCCAGCCTTGTAAAATGAAAATTTCATTCTAAAATGGTGGCTTTACAAAACCTTTTAGTTTCGCAGTGCAGTGATACTCATGACCCAAAAAGCTGAAGAAGGGACTGACTTCTTGCTCCAACTCAGTGAAGATGCAATTTCAGTCCAAAGAACGATTTCTTACATTAAATAAACTTCAATTTGATAATGCCACTTTACCATCCTTCTTTTTGCCAATTTCTTTTTGAAACTGAGCATGTTCAAAAACAGTTTTAGCTAGCCTGGGACTCCATAGTGAATTCCAGGTCAGCCTGGACCAGAACAAGTCCCTACCTCAGAAACACAAAAACAGTTTTGGCTGGCTGTATCTTATTTTATTTTATTTTTCTTTTGGTTTTTCGAGGTAGGGTCTCACTCTAGCCCAGGCTGAGCTGGGATTCACTATGGAGTCTCAGGGTGGCCTCGAGCTCACGACGATCCTCCTACGTAGCTCTCTGCCTCCTGAGTGCTGGGATTAAAGGCGTGTACCACCATGCCCGGCTCGTGTCTTAGTTTTTTATACAGGGTCTTGCTGTGTAGTGTTATGATGAGGATCCCCAGGGAGGATCACTCAGACACCAAGTAGTAGGAAAGGAACCTTTATTAGCCAGCCGGTGACTACATCCAGGACTCGGGAGCCTGAATGCAGTGCCAGGCTGTACTTCAGGGCTCCTTTTATAGGAGAAATCCATACGATTGCACATCTTAGTTTTACAGTTCAGAAGTTCAGTAATCATAATCTTACAAAATCAAGAGTTAATTTCAGTTGATTTTAGAAAAACCAGAAACTTTTCTGGAATCTCCCCCCCCTGCATTTCCCCTCTCCTGCAACTGCGAGCAAGCAGCAGTTAATACGAAAGCCAAAGATTGCATTTAGCAATAGCAAGAAAAATGTCTTGTCTTGTGGTGACCCATTGTGTTAAAGCAAACCAAGCATAAAGTTCAAGTGCAGGTGAGAGCATATCCTAAGGTACCAGCTAAGATGAACTTGTATAAGTTCACAATATGGAGTCCCTTACGTCCTTCTCCAGCTTAGGCCCTTGTCACAGTAGCCCAGGCTGAACACTCACAATCCTCTCTTAGCCTCCTGAATGCTCTCAGTTCTGTTTCTTTTCAGATGTTAAAACCATCTTAGGTTTCACAAAACACTTTTTTAAAAATATAATATGTGAGTTTTCTCTTTTATCTCTCTTTTTTTGAGAGAAAAAGAGGCAAAAGAGAGAGAGAGAGAGAGAGAGAATATGGGTGCACCATGGCCTTCAGCCACTGTGAACGAACTCCAGATGTGTGTGCCTCCTTGTGTACATGTGTGACATTGCACACTTGTGTCACTGTGCATCTGGCTATGTGGGACCTGGAGATTCGAACATGAGTTCTTAGGCTTTACAGGCAAGCACCTTAACTGCTAAGCAATCTCTCCAGTCCCTAATTTCTTTTACTGGAAAAAAAATATGAGAGAAAAATGAATGAACTTGTGAAGAGTAAAGGTTTATTTTGGTTCACAGTTTTGGAGGTTTCAGTTCATGACTAACTGGCCCTGTTCGTTGGGCTGGAGGTGGAACATTGTGGTGGCAATGTGTGTTAGAACAAACTGCTTCCCTTATGAATGAAAGAGAGAAGAGACTTCAGTTCCCAAATCTCCTTGGAGGTTGCTCCCCAGTGACCTAAAGCCTCTGGCCAAGCCCCACCCCTTAAAGGTTCAACCACTTTTCAGCAGTGCCGCTGTGGGAACAAGCCTTTGGCAGCTTGTAGGGAATTCCCGACGCAAGCTGTAGCAGTAAGCAACAACTTAGCACTGTACAGCTTTTCTATGCCTCTTGTCTAGTACTTAGGAGCTTAACAACCCAGACACAAATGATATTTTTATACATAGACTCACGTGTTTTTCACTTGCAAAAACATATTACAGGGAGAGGGAAAAATGAGATTAGGGAAGGTATTTTAACATATTTTTATTTACTTACAAGTGAGAGAGTGAGCATAGGCATGCCAAGGCCTCTTGCCACTGCAGATGAACCCCAGATGCATGCACCCACCACTTTGTGCCTCTGGCTTTATGTAGGTACTGAGTACTGGGACATTGAACCCAGTCCATCAGGCTTTGCAAGCATCTCTAAGCACTGAGCAATCTGCTCATCCCCAGAGAGGGCATTTAAAAAATTATTTATTTATGAGAGAGAGAGAGAGAGAGAGAGAGAGAGAGAGAAAGAGGCTGATAGAGAGAATGGACACATCAGGGCCTCTAGCCATTGCAAATGAACTCCAGATGCATGCACCCCCTCGTGCATCTGGCTTACGTGTGTCCTGGGGAATGGAACCATGCCTTAACTGCTCAGCCATTTCCCTAGCCCCTGAGAGGGCATTTTTAAGGGTCAGTCTGATTGAGATACACAGCTATAGAACAGAATTGTCTTGGTGTTTATGTATACCCTATGCAACATTAAAAGTGTGTGTGTGTGTGTGTGTGTGTGAATGTGTGTGTCATATGCATGTACACACATATATGTGGAAGCCAGAGGACAACTGTGGGTGTCTGTCTTCAGATATTGCCCACTTTTTTTGTTTTTTCAAGGTAGGGTTTCACTCTAGCCCAGGCTGACCTGGAATTCACTGTGTAGTCTCAGGGTAGCCTCGAACTCACAGTGATAATCTTACCTCTGCCTCCTGAGTGCTGGGATTAAAGGCATGCAACACCGGCCTTGTGCACATTTTTAAAGACCGGGTCATTTGCTGGCCTGGAACTCACCCAAGTAGTCTAGACTGACCTTTAAGATCCAGGGATCCACCTGTCTCCACCTCCTGGCTTGAGGCTTACAAGCTCACATCATTACACCCAGCTTTTTTTATTGAACTCAGGTCCTCATACTTACAAGGCAAACACATGCCTGGCTAAACCCAGGATCTTGAGCATGCTTGACAAGAGCTTCTACCACTGAGTTATCCCTTTAATTTTGATATAGGCTCTTGCTCGGTAGCTCAGGCTGGCTTCTGTGTATTTATTTATTTGCAGGAGAGAGAGAGAGAAGATAGAAGATAGAATGGGCACTGGGCACACCAGGGCCTCTTGCTAGTACAAGTGAACTCCAGAGGCATGTGATACTATGCATCTGGCTTTACATAGGTATTGGGGAATTGAACTTGGGTCATTTTCAGGCAAATGACTTAGCCACTGAGCCATGTCTGCAGCCCTATTCTGACTGTAACACCAGTGACTGAACCAGGCCTATGGGTATACTAAGAGGTGTGAAGTTGGCTGAGCACAGCCTCTTGCAGACTCTCAAACAAACCATTCATGGTGTGGAGAAACCAGCAGAGCCAGACCATGGCCAGAGAGCCTCGAAGCCTGCTGCGATCCCAGCATTTAGGCCAGGCACTTGGAATTTGCTGGGGGGGGGGGGGAGGAAGCAGAGAAAGAGAATTGTCCTAAATTCGGTAGAAGGGAGAGCTAGATGGGAGTCTGTTTAGATTCAGATGGTGTCCTGAGTTTCCTTTTGGATACAAGGAATGCTTTAGAACCTTCTAGGAAAATCCCAACCCCGAACACCCCAGCCCACTATACTCCAAGTCCTGTGCTCTGTGAGTGCAACAGGTTATCCTACTTCTCCGAGCCTCATCTTTAAAATGGGAGCAGTACAGCTAACATAGAAAGTGGCCTTGTTTCTTGATTACCTACTACATGCCAAATGGGTGTGGTCCCTTCTCTGTGGAGCTTATATTCAAGGAAATAGCAAGCAAATATTTGGTGACAAGGGGCCCCTAGTGCCATGCTGAGTACTAGATAGTGAGCAGATGTTAGCCCCACCCCTCGTTCTGTCAGCTCTGTCTCCTGCTCTCTTTTTTATTTTATTTTATTTTTTTATTGACAACTTCCATAATTATAAACAATATCCCATGGTAATTCCCTCCCTCCCCCCACTTTCCCCTTTGAAACTCTACTCTCCATTGTATCCCCTCCCCCTCTCAGTCAGTCTCTCTTTTATTTTGATGTCATGATCTTTTCCTCCTATTATGATGGTCTTGTGTATCTCCTGCCCTCTTTGATCTGTCACTTGGTTTGTCCATTGAGCCTGCTTTGGGTGCCTAGGTAACCTGGCTGGTTTTAGCACTTACCTCTTTTTCAAATGGCTAGCTGATCCCCTCGACCAGGCCCTAATGTCTAAACTCTGTTTCTTCTGGTGTCCTCCCGTCTTGTCCTCAGCCACTCCCTGTTGGTTATTTCCAGACACTGCTCCTTAGTCCATCCTGTGACTGAAATTTTGCTGTCAGTCCTTCCCAGGATAGAGTGCTGTGTCAACCAGGGAGGCTTCAGTGTAGGGACAACGACGACTAAAAAATACGGAGCTCACTGGCTCCTGTGAGTGCCAGTCACGGTCTGCCCCTGGAGTTGAGTGGGTTCCGTCCCGCCTCCAAGGGCCGCCACCCAAGGCAGCAGGGAACACCTGGGTTCTGAGGAAGTGGTCAGTGCCCTTTGCAGCCTTCTGCCTTTGTGAGGCAGAGTGATTGCTGGACTCTGGGGATGGTGGGAGAAGAGTTCATAGGTGACAGGAGTGTCATGAGCAGCCCCTGCTGAGAGAGGGGACAAGGTGCTGGAGCAGCACTACAGGGCCAACAACTAGGACAGTTGTAGGGCTCCCCAGAAACCAGACCTGAGCTACTCTTGAAGGGCACGGGGAATTTGCCAAGTACAGAAGGGAGGACAGGGCCTGGCAGGCAGAGGGAGCAGTCTGAGCAAAGGCCTGGCAGTGGGGTTAGATTGGAGTAGAAAAGGGGAGAGCTGTGCGGGGGGACAATGGTAGTCTCCCTCCCTTGGAGTCTGCCTGCTTTGTATGTTGCTAAAATCTGCACACTCCTGTATAAAAATCAATGCCCCACAGACAAAGGTTGTTGAATATCATGGATAGGACCTTTTTAGGGTCTCTTGGGGCTCTTTGTGGCACACAGGGGACTCTGGAAAATCCCCCAGAAGATTATTTCCCAGAGGGTCATCCAGAGACCAGGACTTATATCCCCCTCATCGCTCCATCCCCAGTACCGACCTGTCCTGGGTTCTCCGTTCCTGAAGTTGTGTTCTTTTTACAGGTGCAGAGAGCAGAAATATGATTATGACAATTTGCCCAGGACCTCTGTTGTCATAGCGTTTTATAATGAAGCCTGGTCGACACTCCTTCGGACAGTTTATAGTGTCCTCGAGACATCTCCAGACATTCTGCTGGAGGAAGTCATCCTGGTAGATGACTATAGTGACAGAGGTACGCACCGTGGCACGGGCTGGGGATGAAAGTGATGGAGGAAAGGTGGAATGTGTCAGGTAAGGACAGGCTGCCTGTGTCCCCTGTCCCTCACACAGACTTCAGGGGTTGTGTCCAGGCCTGGCCACTGGGAGTGTAGACCTGGAATGAGCTGGGCTTTCTGTGGCGTTGATTGGCCAGAGGGGAGGTGACATGGGAGTTGAGGCCACGGGAAGAGCTGAGTTAGTCAGGGAAGGCCTTGGAGGTCACCATAAGATGTTGAGGCTTCAATATGAGCCCCGTGAGAGCCCCTTAGAGAGCTCTTAGGGGATCAAGTGGGTCCAGGACACTCTGAGAACTCACTGCACTGTGTGGGGAATGGCCAAGGGAAGGGACCGGGCCAGATGAGGATGAACGGGGGAGGGGTGTCCAGGTTACCCACGTGAAATACGGCCTTGGCTTGGCCGGGCTGGGACTGTGTGCCCATGGAATGACATCACCCAGTAGCTCTTAGGCGACTTGAAGTGAAGGCTGCTGGGCTTAACCAAGGAGAAATGTCAAGGCTTTAGCAGCAGGTAGAATTGTGGCCTTTGTTACCAGAGATAGTTTCAAACCAAATGACAGCCTTAGGTGACCGTGAGGTCAGTAGCTACTGCCTGATCACATGTGTGCTCTGGCTGGCATGTGTGTTGGTCTGTTCTTACAGACATTCCAAATGACAGATATTCACCCAAGGTGGAAACCAAACTTCCTCATGTCACAAGCCTGGTATGATAGTCCAGGTAGCCTGCCTTACTGGGCCCACTCCAGCCCTCCTTCATCACCCAGGGCAGTGTCGGGGCTCATCTCTGCCTGACCCGTGCCTCTGCTTCTGGGAGGTTGTGCTGCCCCTGTCTGCCTGTGCAGGGTGGCTCCTCACCTTCCTCTCAACTAAAGTCAGCCAAGGGATTTAAAGGCGGCAGGGAACACTCCCCTTTTCTCTCAGGAAGAGAAACCTGGAAGTTTCCTCACCTTCCATGAGGCCAAACATGGTGGCTTAGCCATACCTAGCTGAAAATCCCAGGGTGAATGGAGACTAGGGAACAAGAGGCAGTGGCCATGCTGGAGTTTGGTGTTGAGTGGAGCCTAGTGATCACTGAGCTCCAGGTCAGGGCACCTGGGTCTGAATGAAGCAAGCTTACGCGTGGTCAGGTCATGCCATCCTGGCACATTGGGCAAGTTCTTGTCTTCTCTGAGCCTCTCTTTCTCACTGCGAATGGGTTTGTTCATTTTGTTCATACCTCTTTCAAGGGGTTTGTCGTGAGGAATAAATGAGGCCAGGTAGACCCTAGTTCTAGGTCACATACTGCATGCACTTGAATTCCCACGCCTACCTCCAGGGACTGGATAACTTTGAGCCACTCACCTTAACTAGTTCAACCCCTACCAAATGGAGTAATCATAGTTCCAACCTTATAGGCTTGTTGTGAGATGAGATGAACTCAGTAATGTGTTGGGTTACTGCCTGGCAAATAGTTAGGTCTTGTTAAAGGATAACTTCTGTTTCTATGAAATATTGTAAAGTGAGCCACTCTTACCACCTCATATGGATCTAAAAGCAAATGTCAGGTTGCTTATCTTTGGGGATTAGCCAGCCCCTGAGCAGATAGGAGTATGGAATAGTGTGCTCTCTTTATAGCTCAGCTCGCAGTGTGGGCCAGACCTCCCCCTCTTTCTGCTCTGGCAACTTGCAGAGCGAAGCACACCTGGCTGGGGTGAGTGCAGCAGCTCTGCCTGCCTCCTTCCTGCTTTTCGCAGGGTCAGGCAGTGAGGAAGGTGGCCCGGCTTCTCCCAGCCCGGGAGGCCAGCACAGGTCTTCCTGAGGTCAGTACTGGTTGTGCCTCCATCTCTGTGCGCATTTGTGGGCACTGTGGCTAACCGATTTGGTTTGTAAAATCACCTTGCTGAATCCCTCCATCAGCTTATGTACAATTATATTTACAAATGAAAGAGAAAGAAACCAATGGATGTTTTCCAGTGTCAAGGATATCTAGAGCAATATTTTTTAGAGAAATATTTTTATAAACTATGATGCTATCTAGAATATTTTATACAGTATTTCCTTCACTGATGGGTGGAGGACTTTGAGCCAAAGCCCATGCTGAGATGAGGAGATGCTCTCATTTTCCTTGGGTCTGAGTGGGTTTCTATCTGCTGACACACTGAAGATGTAACTCAGCCGTTAGTCCCAAGTCCTGTCAGTGGAGTAGGAAGACCTGCAGGCCAATGTTGGTGTGGGCGTGTCCTCTCCTCACACCATCTCTTTTACAAGCTAGCATGAGCATGTCTTGACAAGCTTTGACTTGTGTAATAAGAGACTTTATAGGAGGAGGCCCTGGGAGGCCATGTGAAGACTATGAAGTCTGTAGCCAGATTTCCTGTGTTCAAATTACAGGTGTTCAACTGACTTGGTCTGTGACCTTGGGCAAGTTACCCAAGCAATCTGGCCCCAGTGTATTCTTTTATGGAATGAGGATAAAACCAATACCTTGTGGGATTGTTAGGGGGCATCTGGTTATCTGTAAGTCTCCTGGCACTTAGTATAGACTTAGTATAGCCTTTTTATTTATTTTATTTTATTTTGAGAGAGAGAGAGAGAGAATTGGCATGCCAGGGTCTTGTCACTGCAATTAAACTCCAGATACTTGCACCAACTAGTGGCCATGTGCGACCTTGTGCTGGCCTCACCTTTGTGAGTCTGGCTTACGTGGGATCTGGAGTGTCGAACATGGGTCCTTAGGCTTAGAAGGCAAGCGCCTTAACCACTAAGCAATCTCTCCAGCCCAGCCTTCTTATTTAATGCTAGCTGCCATTGTTGTGGAAACTACTATATAAAGTGCTCCTGAGACAGTTTCTACTAGTATAATTACTGTTTTAATAAATATTGTATGTTAGTCAGCTTTTTGTCTCTATAACCAAATACCTGATACAGGTTACTTAGGACAAAGAGGTTTTTTTTAGGGGAAGGTGTTCAACATAGGGTTTCGCTCTAGGCCAGGCTGACCTGGACTTCACTATGTAGTCTCAGGGTGGCCTCGAACTCACGATGATCCTCCTATCTCTGCTTCCCAAGTGCACAGATTAAAGGTGTGTGCCACCACACCCAGCTAAAAAGAGGTTTCTTTCTTTCTTTCTTTTTTTAGTTTTTTATTGACTATTCCAATACTTAGACAATAAACCATGCTATTTCCCTCCCCCACTTTCCCCTTCACAACTCTGCTCTCCATCATATCCCCCCCCCTCTCCCCATTAGTCTCTCATGAAGGGTTTCTTTAGTTCACAGTTTTGGAGGTCCAAGGGTATTAGCTCATTTCTAAGCTTCAACATATGGCAGGTGGCAGTAGTGGGAGTATGTGTGGGAGTAAGTGACTATGAGAGAGGAAGAGAGAAGAGTCCCATACTCCTCTGTGGGTGTACCTCCCAATGACCTTAGCACCTCCCAGTAGACACCACTTCCAACAGCAACCCCCCCCCCCCCCGGGGAATGAGCTTTAACCACAGTACACCCATGGGGACACCACAACATTAAGACCCAGCATGGTGGTTGGGTGGTTCTTACGACATTTTATTTATTTATTTATTTTTAAATTCTCACAAGTCAAGTTATAAAGTGTATCTTGGTAACAACTTTCCTGCGACATTCAGGTAGCACATCACTCACCTGTTTAAGTCAGGTGCTTAAGTATCTTTGTGTCTGCCGAGGAGCAGATGACGGTTCTGGAATTCGCGCAGCCCAGCCTTGGGTCTGGTAGGGTGAGGGCATCCCAGGTGGCAAAACAAAGGAGGTTCCTGTATTGTAGGTCCAGGCTGGGATATGCTCTGTCCAGGCTATGTGGCCGTGATTCTGATGTTGTCTTTTCTTCTTCAGAGCACCTAAAGGAGCGCTTGGCCAGCGAGCTGTCAGGTCTGCCCAAGGTCCGCCTGATACGCGCCAGCAAGAGGGAAGGTCTGGTGCGAGCCCGGCTGCTGGGGGCTTCCGTGGCCAGAGGCGATGTGTTGACTTTCCTGGACTGTCACTGTGAGTGCCACGAAGGGTGGCTGGAGCCACTGCTGCAGAGGTGCGTGAGCCACCACCCATCGGTCACTTGTGTGGAAGCAGGGACAGACGCGTCTTGGCTGTCTGATCTGTCAGCTCCTGCGTAATGGGCACACTGATAAATGAGGTGATAGGTGGAAAGCACCTGTGGGGTGTCCACTGCCACTGACAGCTTTACTATTACTTCTTAGCCAGTTTATTACAGAAGACCCAGAGAGTATCATTGATCCTCAAACCCAAAAAAATGGTTATCACATAGAGCCAGACTTTTGGAGAACATAGACCTTGGCTGCTTTTTTTTTTTTAAAAAAAAATACTTTATTTTAATTTATTTATTTGAGAGAAGGAAAGGGACAGAGAGAGAGAGAGAGAGAGAGAGAGAGAATGGGCACACCAGGGCTTTCAGCCCTTGCAAATGAACCCTAGATGCATGCGCCACCTTGTGCATCTGGCTTACGTGGGTCCTGGGGAATTGAACTGAGGTCGTTTGGCTTTGCAGGCAAGTGCCTTAACCACTAAGCCATCTCTCCAGTTCCTTGGCTGCTTTTATGTCAAGTGGGACTCACTTACCAGTTATAGCCACTAAGCATGATACCTAGGGCACTTGACACTCAGAGACCCAAAAATGTTAGTGTGTGTGTTTTATAGTGTTGGGGACTAAGCCAAGGGCCTTATGCATTCCAGGCCCATGTTCTACTGCTGAGTATATTCCCAACCTCCACAAAAATGTTTTTTATGCTAATCTTTTTAAATCAGAAAAACACAATATGATATCATATATGGGTATATGCTTACGAATCTAGCTTAGATTATACTTGTCTTTAATTTAGTAGCCAAATATTTCTTTCCATATTTATTGGGGGGGGGGACATGGAGGCTATCTTCAAGGCCATTTCATCTGCCACCCTAGAGCCTCTTAGCCTAGCTCTCTATACTGCAGGCCCAGCTTTGGTTCTCCATGTCTGCTTCTCCCAGTCAGTTGGTCTCTGTGTCCCCTTGGATGAATGTCAAGAAGGCAGCCACCTGGCCGGCAAGTCAGAAGATGTGGCCAGGCCGCTGTCTGGGCTCCTCCCTGTGGAGGAGGCAAAGGACCAGAGGTCAGGCAACCCTGAAGCTGGGAAGTGGTATCCCCACCACGTCAGCATCTGTCTAGAAGGCCCTGACCCTTCCTGACAGACCAAGCTGCCCAACTCTGCTGATCCCGGCTCCTCGTGCCCTGTGAGGAGACCTCCTCTCCTCTGGGGCCTTTCACCAGTGGCAGAGGCTCTAGGCTGCCCAGAGCTAAGATGGAGTCAGAAGTTAGGTAGCAGTGATGCCTGGAACTGAGCCAGTGGGCTTCCCTGCTCCCTTCCCCCACTGTGAGGGTAGAGGTTCTTCCCTAGGCCAGCGTGGATCATCAGGGAGGTCTGAAGAGGTCACTCTGCCTCCTGAGCTGATGAGCTCATGGCACCTAGAGTCCTCCTCAGTCCCTTTCCAGGACCAAGGTTGATGATGGGTGTCTCCACCCTGCCTGTCCTTTGGAAATACCTAGGAAACATATTAGACAGGCTATCCTGTGTCCAAAAATCAAAAGACAGGTTTTGTAGGTACTGAGACAGATTTCACATGTAAAGTCCTTTAATAAGTACCAGCTGGAATAGGTGATCCTCCAACAACCTAGAGAACAAAGGAAATTCCTCACTTTCGGAGACTTTTAAAGGGGAGGATCTCTGAATAGAGATAAGGCCTCATGGTTCCCGTGACTTGGAACACTAAGTGCTAGAGTTAGGAAAGTGCTAGCCAGGAGATAGGCCATAGATCAGGTTTCCCTGGCTTCCAATGGCAGGAAGCTGGTCCTGTTGTCCTGCCCTGCTTGGGGGCTTCTGTGTTCTGATGGTCACTGTGTGTAGGATGAGAGGAGGCATGGCAAATGTTTTTTCTGCAGGAACAGCCTCAGTGACCTAACATCCTGAAGCTGAACACATTTGTATCTGACTCTTAGGAGTGGGGCCCAAGTTTCTGGATGTTTCTAAGGCTCCCAGGGACTTTGGTGTATAGCTAGAATTGAGAGACCTTGGCCTGTAGACTGTGCCTTGACAATCTCAGTTTAAGCACAGTCCCTTTGGAAACAAGGGAAGTATCTGGGCTGTCATGTTGGTAGCGCTACTGGCATGCTTATGGACCAAGATGCCAGATATCCTGTAGTGTATAGCGCAACCCTGCACAGCAAGAATGTTCTGCCCCTGTGCTAGTGCCTCCCCATGGGCACACATTTTCCATTCACGAGGCAGAGACCTACGCCCCAGTGCCAGCACAGCACTCTCTCTAGGTTTCCCTTTTGGTAAAACAGCTGCTATGGTTCCTACCACTGGTGATTATCAAACTCATCAAAGTGCTGAGAAGTGACAGCAGACTGTTCAGCACTGAGACATCTCTGTCATACCCTCCAAGGCTCAGGCGAGGTGGCGCAAAGAGTATAAGAGCCGGTGGAAGGGGAGCAGTGTTCTGCTTTGCAGTGCTGTCACAAAACGGCCATGGCACTCAGGACCTCACAGTGGCTAATGCTACCTACGTAAGACCTGTATAATAGGAGGGAAATAAATGATGACATCAAAATAGAATAAAGTCTACTTGGAAAGAAGAAAGGATTCAATGGAGGGAATGGGGGCGGAGAAGAGAGGATAGAAGGAGGGGATTATGGTCATGGTATATTGTGTATATATGTATGGAGGTTGTCAATAAAAAGACAAAAAATTTAAAAAATATTGAGCTGCCCATGGTTCCCACCAGCTGGATTACAAATCACAAGCTCCTGGTGACTTGGGCTTTACCAGGGCCCAGGCAGTATCTTAGAACCTGCCCAGCACGTCAGTCCTTGGCCTGCTCCACCCTTCTAACAATGCCTTCAGTTTACAAAGTAGGTGTTGGGCTGGAGAGATGGCTTAGCGGTTAAGGTGCTTGCCTGAAAAGCCAAAGGACCTAGATTCCATTTCCTGGGACCCGCATAGGCCAGATGCACAAGGTGGTGCATGTGTCTGGAGTTTGTTTGCAGCAACTGGAGGCCCTGGAGCGCCCATTCTCTTTTTCTCTATCTGCCTCTCCCTCTCAATAAATTAAAAAAAAATTAAGAAATATTTTATTTATTTATTAGACAGACAGAGAGAGAGAGAGAGAGAGAGAGAGAGAGAGAGAGATAAAGAGACAGAGAAGCAGATAGAGGGAGAATTGGCACGCCGGGGCTTCTAGCCATTTCAAACGAACTCCAGACACATGCGCCACCTGGAACATACACCTGGTGCATCTGGCTTTTTATGGGTACTGGGAATAGAACTTGCATTCTTTGGCTTTGCAGGCAAGTGCCTTAACTACTAAGCCATCTCACCAAATAAAATATTTTTTAAAAGTAGGAGTTGGGCTGGAGAGCTGGCTTAGTGGTTAAAGCGCTTGCCAGTGAAGCCTAAGGACCCAGGTTTGATTCTCCAGATCCCACATAAGCCAGATGCACATGGTGGCACATGCATCTGGAGTTCATTTTCAGGGGCTAGAGGCCCTGGTGTGCCCATTCTCTCACTCTCTCTAATAAATAAATAAAAATAAAATATTTTTTAAAAGCAGGTGTTGGCAGAAACCTACCTGCAGCCTCCTCAACTTGGTTACCTCTCAGATTTGATTCTCTTTACCTAACCTCACTTGACATTGTAACTCCTACCTCAGTGGGGCACTCATAGTATCCCTTCTGACTTTCTCATGTTAGTCTGGGCATTTATGACTCCTACCTGGTTTCCATTTCCTTGTTCTATATGCTATGACTTGGGACTTTAAGGTAACCCAGAGATCTAGTCCTTACCTGGGGTCTATTCTCAGTTCATCTTCCCCAGTGTGGTATCCAAGGTTAAAAAAATTACCTGGCTGAAGGGATGGCTTAGTGGTTAAGGCATTTGCCTGCAAAGCCAAAGGACCCAGGTTCGATTCCCCAGGACCCAGGTTAGCCAGATGCACAAGGGGCTGCATGCATCTGGAGTTTATTTTCAGTGGCTAGAGGCCCTGACACTCCCATTCTCTCCCTCTATTTCTCTCTCCCTCTTTCTCTGTCAAATAAATAAATAAATAAAAAGAAAATATTAAAAAAATACCATCACGGTGTCACTGAAGGATGGTTGGGTTTGGAATAGTGTTTGAAGACAGAATAGCTGGTACATGTGACAGGAAGCTACAGATTTTTTTCATGGTGTATGATATCTTACAATAACAAGAAAGGAATAGCAGTGGCTCTAAGTCTTTGCCAGCTGGTGTACAAACATTCCCTCAGTAATCCTCATCTTAGCCCCATGAGGAGGTGTCACCATTCCAACATCGCCAGGACGGCAACAGGCTCTGAGGAACTGGGTGGCTTGGTGCATGTCACGCAGTGAATAAGGAGCAGCCTTAGAATCGCAGTTGCAACCCTGACCCATTGGTCTCGGGCCATTTCTGTTCTCTGGGAGATAATTATTTCTCCAGATTAAGATGTTTCATTGTGATTAAACCTCTCTCACTCCTGAGAAATTGAAAATCTGCTTTTATAAAATGTCTCCTTTTTTACACAGCTCAGGAAGGGATTCAAGTTTAGCTAAAATGTCTGTTGACAGAATGAAGTGAGATGGTAGCCATGGAGTTTTCCTGTTAAAAGCCCTCTCCAGGGGCTAGAGAAATAGTTCAGTCACTAAAGTGTTGGCCTTGCAAACATGAGGACCTGAGTTTGATCCTCAGAACCCATGTGAAAATGCCAAGCGTGGTAGCATGCGGTTGTGATCCTAGCTCTTGGGAGACTGGTGGGTCTGTGGGCTTACTGGCTAGTCTAGCTTCCTTGCTGAGCTCCAGGCCTATTAAGAGTCTCTTGTCTCAAAAACAAAACAAAACATGGATGGAGCTCTTAAGGAATGACATCTGAAGTTGTCCTCTGGCCTCCACATGTGTGCACACACATGCATTAAAACAGCACGCCCTCCTCACCCAGCATGCCCCACGGAGGTGCCCTGCACGGCTGCAGACCCCTGCGGAAGGGATTCAGGCCCTCTTACCTAGGAGTGGACCTCCTTTTTGGCTGGAAGGGCGACGAGTGTATTCTTGGGCTCCTGGCCGCCCTCCTGCCAGTGGTGCAGAGGAGAGACTGTGTGTTGGGTGTCTGTCTGCAGGATCCACGAGGAGGAGTCAGCGGTGGTGTGCCCCGTGATTGATGTGATTGACTGGAACACCTTCGAGTACCTGGGCAACGCCTGGGAGCCCCAGATTGGAGGCTTCGACTGGCGGCTGGTGTTCACGTGGCATGTGGTTCCTGAGCGGGAGCGGAAGCGAATGCGGTCCCCCATTGACGTCATCAGGTCTGGTCTGCCCTCCTGGGCACTCGTCTTTCTCAGTGTGGGGCTCTGCACGTCCAGCTCACGTAGCCGTGAAGTGCACAGGAAGCACGCTGTTAGCTGTCCAAGCCTCCTCCTGTCTCCCTACCCCAGAGCATTTACTTTACTAAATATCTCTGCTATGCAATTAGATCTTATACTGCTATATTTAATAAATTAATTAACTTAATGGGAAAATTACAGGCTTAAGTTAAAATTCACCTTCTTGACTTTAATATTTTAAACCTTAATAAACTCCCACAAATATTTGCATCCACATGATCAGCACTGCAACCAAAGCCAGGATGTTAGCCAGGCATGGCATGGTAGTGTATACCTGTAACCTCAGCACTCAGGAAGCTGAGGATTGAGAGTTCAAGGCCAGCCTGGACTACTTAGCAAGCCCCTGTCTCAAAAAAAAAATAAAAAAAAAAAAAACAACTACAGGGCTGGAGAGATGGCTTAGTGGTTAAGCGCTTGCCTGTGAAGCCTAAGGACCCCTGTTCGAGGCTCCATTCCCCAAGACCCACGTTAGACAGATGCACAGGGGGGCGCACGCGTCTGGAGTTCGTTTGCAGTGGCTGGAGGCCCTGGCGCGCCCATTCTCTCTCTCTCTATCTGCCTAATAAATAAATAAAAATAAACAAAAAATGAAAAAAAATACTATAAAGCTACCAAACAATTATATAAATGAGAATAGGGTATCTCCACCTCGAGCATGTCTGTTACTGTTCTTTGCACTCAAGTCTCACTCTTCCCTCAGCCACACCGGGCAATCACCAGTGCTTTGACTCCTGTTGCCTTCTATCTGTTTTGGTTTTCATAGTTGTTTTTTCAGGGTTGGAACCCAGTGACTCACACATGCAGGCAATCATACTACCCATGAACTACATTCCTAGCCTCTGGGGTCTAGTTTTAAGAAAAAAAAATACTGAATTCAGATGTTTCCTGTGGTGTTGGGGATCCAAGCTAGGATCTCACAGGTGCTAGGTGGGCGGTCTGCGTTCTCTAATTGTCAAAACACAAGGGCTGAGGATATAGCCCAGTGGTAGGTGCCTTCCTAGCATGCATCCAGCAAGGCTCTGGTTCCGCCCCTAGCACCGTGTGTCAAACAACGCGGAGCGCATGTACGTGAGAGTGCAAAGGCTTCTCCTCCCCTGGACCTTTGCTCGTGCCTGGTGCCTTCCTCTCCTCCTCTCTCGCTTCCCTTCTCCCTGCAGATCGTGCCTGTTCCAGCAATCTCAGCCCCACCTTCCCTGTCCTCTGCCCTCTTCTGGGTTCCCACAGGGCCCTCCTGGCCTTTGCTGACTTGTGTCACATACACATAGGGCATGCCTGTTGAGATGTGTGTGAGCTTCCTCAAGGCAGGGGCCGTGGGGTAACTGGTGCAGCGACGAAGCGTGAACTCAGGTGTGCTCCGAGGCGGGTGGATGGGCGGGAAGGCTTGAGGCGGGGAGGAAGTCCAGCAGCTGTGGTGGTTTTTTGATGCTTCCACTGAAATATGGGTCCTACTCTTTTCTAGGTCTCCAACAATGGCTGGGGGACTGTTTTCTGTGAGTAAGAGATATTTTGAATATCTGGGGTCTTACGATACAGGCATGGAAGTTTGGGGAGGAGAAAATCTCGAATTCTCCTTTAGGGTAAGTATTCCAGTCTTCTCTCTGGACTCATTCTTACCCTGTGTTAATATTCACATTCATTCTTGCTTTCCCTCTCTCTCTGTCTCTTTTCCTTTTCACCTCTCCTTCCCTTCCATTCTCCCTTTCTGTACTTGGCATGCGTGTACTCTCCTCTCTCCCTTCTCCCCTCCCTCTCTCCTTCCTTTCCTCCCTCTTCTTCTCTCCCTCCCTCTCCCACCTCCATGTTAGCACTGTATCCAGTGATCCTGAATAAATGACATGCACATCCTATAAGCATACTTGCCTTTTTATGTGAAAAAGTGTACTTTTAAAGACTTGGCCTAGAAAGAGCCACACAAGGCTCCTGGTTGCCCTTCTCACTCTACAAAGGAGAGGAACAGAGGCCAGGAGAGGGGAGGGGACTTGTTCAGCGTCACTCAGAGTTAGTGGCAGAGACTGAAATGAAACACCAGACCCTTCCTCCTGACCTACCTTCTGGAACCTCTGTTGGACTCATTGCATGTGAGGTTTCTCCTTATGTAGAACAGTGGCTTGCAGACTTGGACATATGATGTGACAGTTACAGGGAAATGTGTTAAAAAGGCAAGTTCATAGATCCAGTTTGGAAAGTCAGACTTGATGTATTTAGGGTGAGGCCGGAAATTTGCCTTCTGTAGCAGGCTGCACTGCCGATTGAGGTCCGTGGAATGCCCTCCAAAAAACCCTCAGTATCTCAGTTGAGTTCCCAGTCCATAGACTCTTACATAATCCAAACAGAATTTTTAATATTTTATATGGTATGGTACCCGGCCCTCATGAAGGGATGACCCTGCTCACTGAACCTTGGGTGTGCTTCTAACCGTCTTTCTGCCTCTTCCCTAGGTGTCAGGCTGCTCTGCCTCTTCTAGAAGCTTCTCTCCCAAACCTCTTTCTTCCTTGCTGTTTTCCTCTCTTCTGTGGCTAGGCGACAGGTCATCAAGCCGTGTCTGACGTGTAAGTGGGTTGCCGGCAAGGTCTCTGGGTCCTCTTGAATCAAGTGCATGAGCTCATAGCACATGGACTTTGAGGTCTTGTTTCCCGTGGCTTGTCTGTCTCCCAGGATGCTTTCTTGCTTTTGCTCTGTGTGCCGCTTCGTGTGCATGCCGGTGCCTGGCCTCTGTCCCCGCGGAGGCTGAGCCATCGTGGTGGTGTTCATCCTGACCTCTGCTGACTGCGTTCCAGCTGCACTGTCTGTCGACTGCAGCTCACTCCTTGCTCACTGGGTGGCCTCTCCTCTCCATCTTCAATGCAGATCTGGCAGTGTGGTGGCACTCTGGAAATACACCCCTGTTCCCACGTTGGCCATGTTTTCCCCAAGCAAGCTCCCTACTCTCGCAGCAAGGCCCTGGCCAACAGTGTCCGTGCCGCTGAAGTGTGGATGGACGAATTTAAAGAGTTCTACTACCACCGCAACCCCCGTGCCCGTCTGGTGAGTCCCTGCCCACGCTCATGCCATCTGGCCTGTGGGAATCAAGCAGCCGAGTGTGGCTTCGCCAACGTAGTAATGTAGTTGATCTGGTTCCAGAAGTGGGAGGCAAACTGGGCCCTTGTCATGCAATGTGGGAAAACCTTTCTGCATTCATAATGCTAGCATCCAGTTTTACTACACACAGGAGCTTTGTTCTTCAAAACCACCACAAGGGGCTGGAGAAATGGCTTACCAGTTAAGGCACTTGCCTGTGAAGCCTAAGGACCCAAGTTCAATCCCATTACCCATGAAGCCAGATGTACAAGGTGGCATATGCATCTGGAATTCATTTGCAGCCACTAGAGGCCCTAGTACACCCATTCTCGCTCTCTGCCTGTCTCCGTCTCTATCATCCTCTCTGTGTTTGCAAATAAATGAATATATATATATTTTAAACACCATAAATGCTGAATTAATGAACAGAATGCCACTGCTCCTAACTTAACACGTAGTGATAGGTTCCTGGTCACCACAGTTTTGCCAGCCAGCCAGTACCACTTTGTATGTGTTTCTGTTTCACGATATTTCACTTCACATTCATTCTTGATCCACCATCAGCGACTTCATGACACTCCTGGCTGCCTCTTGCTCAGCTCTGCCAAGCTCATTGTTCGGCAGCCTGACCGCCTGTGTGGTCCTGTGCCTCGGGGTCCCCATGGTCATTTGCTCCAGCTTCCTCTGTCTTGCCCGGTGCCACAGAGTAAAACACCTACTCCTCATTGTCACCCAGTCTGGAACCCAGTTTCTGTCCCTGAGGGCCGCCCAAAGACACGTGAGAAGAGTATGGAACGCACCTATAGACTGAACGCACACTGGGCTGAGTGTCTTGGACCTTTGTGAAATGGCAGACATCTGACGACATAAATATTCCTTTGTTTCCCTTCTGTTGACCGTTTTCCTGGTCACTCTTAAACACGAGCATCAGTGAAGATGGGCTTTGACAGAAAGCACCAAAACCTACAGGGATGCCCCGTTTTGTTTTTCCAGGAACCCTTTGGGGATGTGACGGAGAGGAGGGAGCTTCGGGCCAAGCTGCAGTGTAAGGACTTCAGGTGGTTCCTGGATACAGTGTACCCAGAGCTGAATGTGCCGGAGGACAGGCCTGGCTTCTTCGGGATGGTGAGCTGAGTGGGCTGTGGCGGGCTGAGTGTTCCCACATCTTGGGTCTGAATAACATTCCGAGCAAGATAAACCTGTTTGTGGGCACCAACAGTTCTCCCACTTCAACATTCTCTCACCCTGGTATCCACTGAGTGCTTGGGACTCAGGTCCAGAATGTCGGATCTGGAAATCATGTGGAAATTGGCAAGTATGAGCCCAAATTTGTGGCTGGGGAAACAGGTTTGCTTGGTGTTTCTGTGTCCTAATTTTTGCTAATATGTCATCACGTTGCTTCTCGTCTTAATGGCCTGATCAGTTAGTAGTTCCCAAAGGCAGTGTTGGGTCAGGGGAATTACTTCAGTCTTTCAGAAAACCGTAGAGAAATGTTTCTTGAATGAGGCCAGCTAAGACGTTGGTATATTTTGCTTTTGCTAGGCATGATGCTATCTTACCGCAGTCTCCACTGATGCATTTTGATACAGAGTGCTAGGGTTCCCTTCTGGAACTTTCCAGGCACTGCAAAGCAGGCTATTACTCTTAAGTAATATTTTCAATACGAAAATATTCAAACACAGAATGGTACAGTGAATCCTGTCCCTGTGATTCTAGGATACTTAAGATTCTTCTCCTCTTGCTTTCCCCTGCCCACTACCCCGGCCGCCACGTTTATGTCTTTTGAAGCAGACCCTGGCTTCTCACTCCTGTGTACTTTGGTACGCATCTCTCTAAAATGTAGACATTATCTTAGAAAATTTTAGAGCATTATCACACCCTACCAATAAACTAACTTCTTGGTACTATTTACTATCCACCAGCTCTAATTTATACCCCCCAGTTTTTCAAATTTCTTTTCAAGTGGTTGACATATTCCAGTGAAATTGTAAAAGACCTGCCCATCGTGTTTAGCTGTTGCTTCCTAAGTCTTTAAATCTACTTCCCCCACTTTGTTTCTTTCAATAATAATACTTTTAACTTGCCTTAAAAGCAGGCTCATGTGTGTGGACCGTTTCACTCCTAGGATTCCTTGGGGGTTTTGCACTCTGTAAGTTGCAGCCTTCTCCCCCATACTTCTTTACCGTGGGCGTGAAGCCTGAAGACTTGAGGAGGGTGAGGTCATCCTTACCCTCAAGCGTGCTCGTGGATGGGCCTTGTTCCTCATGGTTCCAGGAGTGCATGAGGCATGGTCCTTCTGCTGTAGTGGTAAGACGTGCCAGTAGGTTTCCGGAGTGGCCATAACTACCACCTGGATGGAGTGTCCACCACCTGTGGCATTGATACCCAGTGCCTAGATGTTACTTCACATGAATGGTAGTTTTGTTTTTTTCATTCTTTCATTCCTTCCACACTGATTTGCTGGAATTTTTCTGTAAAGAAAAGCATTCCCTCATTATCCAAGGCAAATTGCTATCCATGGAATTTAGAAAAAGCATAGCTGATGTCCAAGTCCTCCTCTGGCACACTTGTGATCTGAATACATGGTCCTAATTCAGGTGTTGCAATATAATCCCCTGGGCACTGGTGTTTGAGGTGGGGCCTTGTGGGAAGTGCGTGGGTCCTGAGGGCATAACCCTCAGGAGTGAAAGCGCTTGGGGGGCTGAATTCCTGTGCACTCCTTCTGCTTGTTCCCATGGGAGGACATAGTAAGGGGGTCCTCTACACACACTAGGGCCTTGATCCTGCCGTCCCCAAAGGTGTAAGGAAGTAAATTTCTGATTTATTTATTTATTTTGTAGCAGGCCAGCCTGTAGAATTGTGTTGTGGCAGCACACACACAGTCTATGGCTGTGGATGTACATGGCCAGTGTCTTTCAGTCACCCCAGTCTGGGTTTGTGGTTTGTTTACTTTTTTTTTTTAAATGTTCAAATTGTTCCATCTTTGGTTAGTGGCAGCCTTTTGATTGTTTTATTGAGTAGGAACTTTGTAAGGACACATCATATGCTGACACCGTCATTTCCCTCCTTCCTGTCCCCACTCCACTAAGGGCCCTGCTTAGTGGCACTGTTGGGATTCACCATGGAGTTGTGAGAGTAGCAGTCAGTCATTGTGGGGGGCGATGCCTCTGGATGTTCCCTCCCACACTGTGGCTTTTACATTTTTTCTGCCCCCCCCCACAAAATCCCCTGAGCCTTGGTGGGTATGCTTCAAGTCTACATAAGGGTTGAGCTGTCAGCAGCTTCCGGATTTTGGCTTTGGTGCATTTTGAGTTCAGCAGCTTCTGGATTTTGGCTTTGGTGCATTTTGAGTGTCCTCAGTGTCTGTCTCCATCACCCTGGCCCCAGCTGCCAGGCTCACTGTGACAGCAGCACTCTTGCTCATCTTGCCAATTCCTGCTCAGAAACGTGAGCCACACCTGTCATTTAAAGCTTGTTAGTGACTGTATTAAGTAAATAAGCAAAGTCAATATTTAACCCAGTCTCACAAATGTTATCATTTCAATATAAAGTCCATGTAAAAAATAATTTATTAACGCACATTATACTATTTTCATATTGTCTTGAAATGGGTTACATTGTCTTGCAATAGCAAACGTTCACAGCACATCTTAATTGGGATTGTCCCATCTGACGTGCCCAGTTGCTACATGGGGCTAGTGGCTGTGAATAACAGCTCCAAACTCTCTAGGAGGACCTTCATATTTCTGAGAAACAAAGCACGGCCTCATTATGACATCACAAATTCAAATGTAATCATGTACATTTTTTCTTTTTTATATTATATATATATATATTTTCTTACATTGAAAAACTTGGTTTCTAACAAGATTATGCTGGGTATGTAGCTCAGTTGGTAGAGTGCTTGCTTGGGATGCATGGGCCCTGGGTTCTAACCCCAGCACTGCATTAATAAGAAACTGGGTCTGGTGGTACATATCTGTAACCTAGGCAGTAGGGATGTAGAGGCAGGAGGATTAGAAGTTCAAGGTCATGCTTGGTTATATAGCAAGTTTGAGACCAGTATGGGCTACATGAGACCCTGTCTTAAACAAAAACAATAGGTACTCCTCCCCACACATAAACCCAAACCCAAAATTACTTATTTGCCTTAGTCTAAATAGTTTCAGAACAAAAATACTTTACTACAATGGGTAGTGTTATACTGAATGAGGTTTAATATTTCTCTGTAGCCTGCTTATCAAAAAACATTTCTCGGGATGGAGAGATGGCTTAGCGGTCAAGCGCTTGCCTGTGAAGCCTAAGGACCCTGGTTCAAGGCTCGATTCCCCAGGTCCCATGTTAGCCAGATGCACAAGAGGGCGCACACATCTGGAGTTCGTTTGCAGTGGCTGGAGGCCCTGGCGCACCCATTCTCTCTCTCCCTCTCTCTCTATCTGCCTCCTCCTCTCTCTGTCTATTACTTTCAAATAAATAAATAAAAATAAACAAAAATTTTAAAAAGCTTAAAAAAAACATTTCCCTCACTAAGAAAGTATGCCAAACATACTAACATCTGCAGTCATTTTAAAAATCCTTCTCTCTATAGCTGTGGCCAGTTTAATCTAGTTAATTCATCTAGTAGAAAGCTTAGGTAGGTCCAACTTAGGTAGGTCCAGACTAGGGCAGCAGTGAGCATGTCACTGAGCATAGGGAGGTATGAGATGGCAGGCCAGGGAAGGTCATCTCTCTGAAAAGGCTCCCATCTGACGTTCAGCTTGTAAAGACTAGAAAGTACTGAGCCAGCTTCTGAGGCCTGCTCTCCTCTCATTCCATTCCCCCTTCTTCTGAACCTCATGTGGAATGTGCTGGTGTTTAAAATCTTGACCAAAATGCCACTTTTGTGTTTTGTTTAGCTCCAGAACAAAGGACTAAAAGATTATTGCTTTGACTATAATCCTGATGAAAACCAAGTTGAGGGGCACCAGGTCCTTTTGTACTTCTGTCATGGCATGGGCCAGAACCAGGTAGGTATGGGCCTCCATTGGGGAGGGCAAAATTCTGGTCTTTAAAAATTTAAATATTTGGCTGGGCATGGTGGCACATGCCTTTAATCCCAGCACTTGGGAGGCAGAGGTAGGAGGATCACCGTGAGTTCGAGGCCACCCTGAGGCTACAAAGTGAATTCCAGGTCAGCCTAAGCTAGAGTGAGACCCTACCTTGAAGAAACCAAAAAATAAAAAAAATAAAAATAAAAAATAAAAATTTAAATATTTGGGGCCAGGGAGATTGCTCAGTGGTTAAAGGCACTTGCTTGCAAAGCTTGCTGGCCTGGGTTCACTTTTCCAGCCACCCAGGTAAAGCCAAACCCCAAAACGTGGTACAAGTGTCTGACATTTATTTGTAGTGGCAAAGGGCCCTAGCACGCCCACACGTGTGTACACACACATGTAAATTAATAATTGAATTAAATATTTGATTTCTGTCTCAGTGGAAGAGTATTTGCCTAGCATGTGGAAAGCACTGGTTTATTTGTTACTTTCAAGTCATTGTAACAAAGTACCTAATAGCAACAACCTAAGCTCTTGGCTCCTACTGTTGTTGAAATTCCCTGGAAAGATCACTCCAATGCCAGAATGAGTGAATGTAGAGGAGTTTATTACCCAGGAGCCAAAAAACTTGAGGTAGCCCTCCAAAGAAGCTCTGGCCCCGAGCTGGGATTTTATTTCCATTGTATAGTTTTCATAGAAAGGGGAGGGATAAGTGAACAAACAAGATGTGGCAATTTGCATATCAATCATTTCTGTAGTCAGGCCACCCTGACAATGAACTCCATTTTACTTTGTTTTATCCTAAACTGTCTTTCCTTCTTGTCATCTCTTTGGGCCCTTTCTGATCAGTTCCTTCTTTGGGTTTTTTCCATCTGCTGACAAAGATAAATTTTCGCCCCTCAGCAATTAACTCTTACAGTAACTCAGCGAATCAGTTCAACTTTTAGCTTTTTTTCGTACCACATTCCCTCCTCTTTATCGTCATAACACCTTGTGATTTTTGTATGTAATGGCTGGCATACCTGGAGTATTACCTATATTTTAATTATTTCCATTCTAGATTGGATGAACTTGGATAGAGCATTTAGAACATATGTTTTTAACATGATCCCAGCATAATTATTATGAGAGGCTCCATTAAAGGAGCTAGCCAGTGTCCCCATGGAGTCCACATAGGGGCAGGCTCAAGGTTTGGGGTACCTCAACTGTAAGACCTCAAGAGTCTTGGGTAAACATGACTTTGAGGGCCAAGCATGTCAGTGTCTTTGGGAATACTGACACCGTTACTGTTAAATTTTGTATTTCATTTTTAGTAGTAGGAAGTGGTTTATGATTATTGATTTTGAAAATATGGGTGGTAACACAAAAGAATTATTATAATAAAGAGAGCCAGGAGGGCCGTCTCTGTACAAGATTAGTCAGGAGGAGTGAATATGACAAATCCTATTATGAGGAGAAGAGCACAGAACATTTTTTTTATAGTGAGGGCTGGTCCCACAATTTTTAAAAAGAAACATATTTTTGTGGAAGGAAAAGGATGTAATATGAGGTAATAATAGTAAAGAACTGATCTTGTTTAGGGGTAAAAGACATAAAAGTTTTTTGGAACTAAAGTCTTTTTTTATGGATCTTACGAGTTATTAAATGAGTTGATTTGTCTAGTAAATGGAAGGGGTTAGGATTTTGCCCATGTGTCTGATGTTTTGGCATCTCATGTTGAAGTCCTCAGACTTCTGTCATGCGTGGAGCAGGGCCACAGTCTTTTTGGCAGGGGCAGATGTTTTCTAGAGCTTGACTTTGAGGGGACTCTGGTGACCTGTTAACTGTTACAATTGGTTGAGGATATTGTCTTGGATTTTGGTGTGTTGAGTTTATATCACTTGGCTGATGGGTGTGGGCCAAATTTTTATTTTATTTTTTTTTATTTTTATTTATTTGACAGTGACAGACAGAGAGAGAAAGGCAGATAGAGAAAGAGACAGAGAATGGGCGCGCCAGGGCCTCCAGCCACTGCAAACGAACTCCAGATGCATGCGCCCCCTTGTGCATCTGGCTAACGTGGGTCCTGGGGAGTCGAGCCTTGAACCGGGGTGCTTAGGCTTCACAGGCAAGCGCTTAGCCGCTAAGCCATCTCTCCAGCCTGCCAAATTTTTTTTTAACGGTATGTGGGTTTCCTTAAGTGTTACAATTTTTTTTTTTTTTTTTTTTTTTTTTTGAGGTAGAGTCTCACTCTAGTTCAGTCTGACCTGGAATTCACTATGTAGTCTCAGGGTAGCCTTGAACTCACAGCGATCCTCCTACCTCTGCCTCCTGAGTGCTGGGATTAAAGGCGTGCACCACCATGCCTGGCAAGTGTTACATATTTTAAGGAAGCATCATCAGTGGTAGGAGAATCTGGCTTACCTTTATAAATCTAAGTAAAGAGATACCATCAAACAACCAGCACCACCAACATTAGCAAGTATAAACAGTCTGGACTTTAAATTGATTTTGTTATCTTAGGGCTAGCCTTTTGATTTGCCCTAAATGTACTTTAGGGCTTGGCTTTGAGATCTGTCTTTAGTGATATATTTTAATAAGACATGTCAAGGAGAGATTGGACTAGTACAAATCAGTAACTATCAGGTAAACATAATCAGTGAGGGCAACTTTGGGTCTCTGATTAAAAGGCAAACAGTGCTGACTCATCAGGGCCAGGTAGAGGCAGAAGGCATGAAATAATAGTTCAGTACTGTAAGCCAGCATCAGGCAGGGCAGTCTGTTTGTCTGAATCTTGGTTTATATTGTAATATCTTGTAGTTATATTTCGTTACTGAGTGTTTAAGACCATGTAGGCAGCAAAAATTTATGTATTATGCTTTAGAAGTGATTCATGGCTTTGTAGGAGAGACTTTAGGGAGCTGTGAGGAGTTTCATGGCTTTTAGTGTTGTCATCTGTTAGGATAAATCAAGGCCATGTTGACCAAGTGCCCTCTCTCTTTTAAAAAATTTTTTTGTTTATTTTTATTTATTTATTTGAGAGCAATAGAAAGAGAAAGAGGCAGGTAGAAAGAGAGAATGGGTGCACCAAGGCCTCCAGCCACTGAAAACGAACTCCAGATACATGCACCACAATGTGCATCTGGCTTACTTGCAACCTGGAGAATCAAACCTGGGTCCTTAGGCTTTGTAGGCAAGCACCTTAACCGCTAAGCCATAAGTGCAGGCCCCAACTTTAATGTTTTTAATTGACCTTGACTTTTATATATGGTTATTAATCACTTAGAGAGACTGGACAGATTTGGTTAGCAAACCATATTTAGTTAAAAATGTGTAGAACATATCTGGTTAGCAAAGTGGATCTGGGTAGAGAATGACATGATAGTTTAAAATTATTTTGATTAGCATTTAGGTTTAGTTGTTGGGTGACAGTATGAGTTATATCTGGAACATAGAAAACATATATATTTTATCATTTGTTGATTTTTGGAACCTTTTTTATTAGTTTTTTGAAACATATTTTAAAAAATATGAAAGCAGATTAGAACATTATTAGAAGTTTTAGAAATTTTTTGACAAACTCAGTATTGAGTATTTTTAATATAAATAAAAATCTTGGGGCTATTTTCTGTTAGCAGTTTCATAGACGCATACAGAGATAAAGTAAACTTAAAACAGTTATATATTTTTATAAGAAGTCCCCATCTGTCCACAGTGATTTGGGACTCACCCATTATTATGTTGGGGCCAGGACCCTGAGACTGTGTCTATAGCTCCCCCTAGCTCTGCAAGGCAAGGAAGCCAAGAGAGCAGAGCCATCAGGGATTTCCCTGGGGGTGGCATAAGCCCAGAGAGGTTTGTGTCCTGTCTCCCTGTCCAATGAGACTTGTGTGTCAGGTGTTCCCTTTTATTTTAGAGCCATCTGGTCCTCATGTAGGTCAAGCCCTGTTGGTGAAGCACTAGTGATTCATTGTAATGATAGGTGTCTGTTCATGTGCAGTCCCCATTTTGTCCTTGTCTTGGAGAGCTGTCCCAGCTGTAGCATGTGAGAGTAAGACAGACGAGTTTTTCCAGGTTTTTAGTATTTTGTCTGGGACTGGCCCCAGCATTTAGTTTTTTCCTTTTTTTTTTCTTTTGGTTTATTTTTATTTATTTATTTGAGAGCAACAGGCAGAGAGAGAAAGTGGCAGGTAGCGAGCAAGAGAGAGAGAAATGGCCACGCCAGGGCCTTCAGCCACTGCAAACGAACTCCAGATGAGTGCGCCCCCTTGTGCATCAGGCTAACGTGGGTCCTGGGGAGTCGAGTCTAGAACCGGGGTCCTTAGGCTTCACAGGCAAGCGCTTGACCGCTAAGCCACCTCTCCAGCCCTTTAGTTATTTTTGATTGACTTTTTATCCCTGGGGAACATAGCAGGACAGCATAACCCTTTTTTATGAGTATGGAGGGTTTTTTTTGTCTTTTTGGTAGGTATATGGTTAGGTTTAGAGTTTGAGTAGCTTTTATCACACTTGTTTAACTCAGAAGCATTTGTAAAACCTTATAGTGAGACTTTTATTTTGGTTTGTCTTATATATATATACTTTTTTAATTTAATTTTTTATTTACTTGAGAGAGTGAGGAGGGAAAGAGGCAGACAAAGAGAGAGAGAGAGAATGGGCATGCTAGGGCCTCCACCCACTGCAAACGAACTCCAGAAGCATGTACCACCTTGTGCATCTGGCTCACGTGGGTCCTGGGGAATTGAACCGAGGTCCTTTGGGTTTTCAGGCAAATGCCTTAACTGCTAAGCCATCTCTCCAACCCTGGTTTGTCTTTTTTAATTATTTAATTTAAAAAAATTATTTATTTATTTATTTTAGTGTCAGGATTTAGAGTGGTAGAATTTTTTAGTATCCCAGACAACATTATCTTTTTTTTCTTTTTGTGGCCTTGGGTTTTGTTAATTTTAAGTTTTGTTAGCCAGTAATTATTACTGGAAAATGTGTTAGGAAGCAGCTGTGTGGGGGTGATCTTTGGCCTTGAAGTTTTTGTTTTGACTTTAGTTGAGTGGTGTTTTATTTATTTATTTATATTTTAGGGAGAGTTTTAGATTTTGGGGGGGGCTACAGGGCAGTTTTTTTGATTTTGTTATTTTATAAGTTTTGGGAGTAGGAGAATCTTGTATTTTTTGCCTGTAATTTTAGTTATTTTTAGTGTTTTGGGGGGATTATTTAATATTAAAAGTTGGCCTTTATAATTTACAGAGGCCTTTAATTATTCTGGTGTTATCTTAGTATTATAATTTTGAATTTTTTTATGAAGTGTGGTTTGTTTTTGGTCATGTAGTATAGGACAGTGGGCTTGGTGGAGGACTTTTTTTTATGATGAATTGTTCACTGTGTCAGTGCTGCAGAACAGACACAAAGACAAAGCCATTCTGCAGCCTTGGGGCTATGAGCCACATGTATGTGTGTATACGTATTTCTCTCAAATGTACTTTTAATATAGACTCCAGATGGCCATCTTTTATTTACATATTTATTTATTTATTTAGAGTTCAAATAATTTTTTAAATTTAATTTTATTTATAGTCTTGGTTGAACTCACTACAGAGACCAAGCAACATTGGTCTTCTTTAGCTAGTTACTGAGACCATGGGTCATCCGGATGGAAAGAGGCCCGTCGCGTTGCAGCATTATCAAGGCGCAGGGATTTTTTTTTTTTTTTTTTTTTTTTTAGACCTGACCAGTCGCAATCTCAATTTTTAGTTTTTTCTGGGAATTTTTATCTGGTCCGGACGTCTCACTCAGGCTCGTCGTCTTTTACTCAGGAACTCTGGTCGGGGGCTTCACAGTCTCCTTGGGCCACCTGGAAGGGACGCTGCAGTCATGTTAGGGGCGCATGCTTCCCACTTCCAGGGACCTTTGGCAGGCTGGGGGCCCCAGGAGCAGCAGTCCTTCCTGACCATCTGGGGTCGCGGCGAAGGAAATCACTTCATGTCTATCGTAATGTCTCTGATGTTTGTTAAAATCAGTTCAACTTTTAACTTCTTTTCTACCACACGAGTTTCAAAGGGTTCAGGTGCTTGGTCAGAGCCGAGCAGCTCACGTCATGGTGGCCAGGAAGCAGAGAAAAGGGTAAACACAAGAGGGGTCAGAGCAAGGAATCGCCCCAAGGCCATGTCCCCAGACTTCCTTGAGCTAGGCCAAACCTTCTGCCTTTCACCACCTCCCAATAATGCCTCATACTGTGATTTAACTGCTGGTTATCAGAGCCCTCAAGAGCCAAGTGTGTCTGTAAACACCCTCACAGTCACACCCAGAGGTGTGCTTTGTTAATCTCTGGGGCGTTTTGCACTCTAATGAAGTTGACCATTCTGGGAACAATTTTATCTTTGCAAACTCTTTTTTTTTTCAAATTTGGGTTTATTTTTCAATATAGTTTTAAAAAATTATTTTATTATTTTTTTTAGAAGTGCTAGGGAATCAAACCTAGGGTTTGCCCATGTTAGGCAGACACTCATCACTGTTTAAGTCTTTTTCTTGGCAGTCATGTTTCCTACTGTGCACAGCGCTTCATGTTTCCAGAGCTTTCTGTGTCCATTGTTTTGAAGGATGCAGAGTGTGAGGGAGAGGAGGTGAAGTAGCTGGCCAAGGAGGATAGTGCTAAGACAGGCCCGTTTTCTTTGCTGCTCTCCACCAGTCCCACCCTCCCATCTAACAAGCAAGCCAGGCAGGAGAGGGGTCACTTCACGCACTGAACAAGCGCTGCTGTCAGAGGCCTGCTGAGAGCAAGTGGGGGGGGGGGAGGTGGGCAAACAGCTGGAGCCCCATCTGACAGGCTCATGGTGGTAGGAGGGGAGCATGGTCGACCACACCTCACCCCACCCCACTCCTGCAGCCCCATGTGGTCTCGTCCAACACTTCCCCCTCTTCCACATCAGGGGGTAACTGATACACACTGGCTCTCCTGTCTTTAGTTTTTTGAGTACACATCCCAGAAGGAAATACGCTATAACACCCGCCAGCCGGAGGCCTGCGCAGCTGTGGAAGCGGGAAAGGACATCCTGGTCATGCATCCCTGCAGTGACACCACCCCAGAGGACCAGAAATTCATCCTGCAGGAGGTCAGTAAGTGCCAGGCCCACTCGGCCAGCCCGCCCTCCAACCGGGGCTCTCAGAGAGTGTGGAAGATGTCACCCAGTAGAAACTTCACCTTGACTTAAAGAAAGTGGAGGAGGTGGCGTATGTCAGAGTCCGCGGCCTCTGGTGCCTCCGGTGCAGTAAAGGCTTCCTTCTCTTTCAGGCTTTTCCCTGAGGCTGCGAGGTGCCGGGAGCCAGCCGTAAGGGGAAATGGAGCTCTTACAATGCATTTGGGGCCAGGGTTAAAGCAAGCGTCACTCAGGAGAGCTGGGAAGATGGCTCACTGGGGAAAGTCCATGTAAACCCGATGACCTGAGTTCAGCTCCCCAGAATCCACATAAAATCTGGATGTGGTGTGCCGGGCATGGTGGCGCACACCTTTAATCCCAGCACTCGGGAGGCAAAGATAGGAGGACCGCCGTGAGTTCAAGGCCACCCTGAGACTCTATAGTGAATTCCAGGTCAGCCTGGGCTAGAGTGAGACCCTACCTTGAAAGAAAAAAAAAAAAAAAAATCTGGATGTGGTGGTTCATGCCTGTAATCCCAGCAATGGGAGGCACAGACAGGAGGAGCCCTAGGGCTTGCCGGCTGGCTTGTCTAGACAAATTGGTGAGCTCCAGGTTCCGTGAGAGACCTTGTCTCAAAAAAATAAGGTGAAGAGTGATAAGGAAGATACCGGATGTCTATCTCTGGCCTCCATCTACGCCCACACATGTGCACGCACACACACACATGCAAAAACTTTTTTTTTTTTTGTTCTTCTTTTGGGGTAGCCCAGGCTGACCTGGAACTCACTATGTAGTCTCAGCTGGCCTTGAACTCATAAGCAGTTCTACCTCTGCCTCCTGAGTACTGGCATTAAAGGTGTGTACCACCATGCCCAGTTTATTACTTAAAAATTTTTTTCAAAAAAAAAAAAGAAAATGAGTGTCACAGACAGCCAAAGTGTCAGATGTGAGATTACCATGCTTCTCTGAGCATCACCTTGCCAAGCTGTAGAATGGGAGTGCTCAGTTCTGTCTTGTTCTAGTGAGGACTCTCCAGATTTCTTTGGAGCCGTGAGGCCCAGTGAGCTTCATGGCTCCTTCTGCTTTTCTAACTAGAAAACACTCCTGGGAGGAATCAGGCTCTCCAGATACTCTGGATTGTGGTCTGAGTGTTACCGCACACCTAGAAGGTCCAGGCACGTTCTGTATTTGCAGTAACCTGAGGCAGGACTTACAAAGACCCTGGAGGAAATAAACTCAAAGAAAAGGACTCAACAGGAAAAGTTTAGTAATCTGTCATCTCCCCAGAAAACTTTCCCTCCCAGCCTAACCTCAGGGATGGACAGATTCTTCTATACTGCTCATCAGTGGGGTCATCCTAAATATTATTCAAAGTTTTCCTGTAAGAAATGTAGTTAGCAGCGGAATTTGCAGTCTGCCCAGACAAAAAAACAAGTGCCCTACTGTCATCTGTTTGATACAGGAAAATAAGCCAGACATGCTGGTACGCACTGGTAATCCCAGCACTTAGGAGACTGAGGCAGGAATTCCAGGCCAGCTGGTCAATACAATAAGAAGGAAAAATAGGTCAATATATCCCACAATTCTCTAGTACTCTTTCCTTTACATCTTTCTACTAACCCTAAGCCTTAGCGAACCATCAAGGAGTGCTACTGTAAGCTAGAAATAATAGAATTGGTCTAATGTATCATGAAGAAGGTTGTCTGAAATTCCAGTGACCATTTAAGGAGAAATAAGTTCATTTCTTAGAAAGGGAGAGAGATCTTCCCTTCTCCTTCCCCCTTCCTACCTTCCTTCCTTCCCTCCTTCTTCCAGTCCCTCAAAAGACAGCTTAGAAGCTACTAGAAGGGTTTTTGGGTTAATAGCTTCTTACTGTGTTTCCAAGGCTTACCTCCCTTGAAACAGGTAGGTTATTCATCCGTTTTTGCTGCTTGGACATGATTAAGTTCCTCCTAGGCATAGAGAGCTCAGAGAAGTGGAGGGACCAGATAAACGGCTGAAGAGGTTTATCAAGCTAATTCAGGAAGGGTGGGGAGAGATCTTCAGGAAGCCGTTTAAAAGATTGTCATCCTCTAGAGTATGGAAATTAGGATCAGCGGAGAGTCTACTGCCCCTTACCTACTTGGGGAACAGCCGAAGAACTTGGGCCCCCATCCAGCTGAGCTGGGACTATGACCACGTTTCCTGACTATGTTAAAATGACTAAAAGAAATAAATCACTAGGGGTGGAGTTAAGAGGCTGGAGAGAAGTGAAAGCAATAAAGAAAGGACCTTGGTTCTGAGTTGCCTGAAGGGAATAGAAAGGAGTAGGGATGAGCTGGAGGATCTGACAGGCTCTAAGAAACCAGCAGGTGGCGCTGTTGGCCTCACATGGCACCAGCCTTTGCCTGCCTAGGGGCCTCATGTGGGTACCCTGAGTTGCATTTTCCATGGGAGACAGTTACCACGTGATATACATTTCTGAAATGATAGAAATCATACCCTGAGCTCTTCAGAATCTGTGTTAAGAGAAGAGTCCTTTTCCAAGGACCCCCTTGAAATTGTCTTGAACATTTAATGTCTGTTATCATTTGTAGGATGGCTCTTTGGTTCATGAACAGTCCAAGAAATGTGTTCAGGCCACAGGGAGGTTCAGTGACAGTTTTGTGCCACTCTTACGAGACTGCACCAACTCAAACTACCAGAAATGGTTCTTCAAGGAACGCATGTCGTAACACGTCACCGTGTCAAGCAAGGAGCCCATTGAGGCCTTGGACTTTGTCCCAACAGAGATGGAACCCGTGCAGTGAGCCCACCACAAACATGGCTGCCACTTGTGACTATGTTGTTGGATTTATTTAGAATGTGAATATAAGTTTTGTACTGATTTTGAAAACTTTACAAATGTTCCCCAAGGGTAATCATAAAATGTGAACTCTTGGTATTTGGAAAATTAAATTCTTGGGATATTTTTCTATCGAGATGTATATTTTACAGTGATGTCTTTTATTCTCACTAGCAAATACTGTAAAAATTGTATTTTGGTACTTACAGAGATTCCCAGGTATGAAGTTGTTTGCAGTGCACTTTGCATAAACTACGATACCACCGATGTTGGGTAGAGCTTTCACAGTGTGAGAAGATGGGTACTAGGAACATTGTGTTGGTTTCCTCAAAATGCCCCAGACCTATTTAATAAAAAATGCTTTTTGCTTATGAATCGGAACCACAGTGAAAACTCCATAATGCTCATGTTTGCTAAAGGGGAATAACCAAAACTGAAATCTCAAGGAAACATAATATGCATGTGTAAGCTCAAGCGTAAAACTCCTATCAGTGCCTGCCAGAGGGTGGCTGGTGGCTTTCAGTAGTTACCACTATGATTTTAAGGCAGGTTTATGCTATTTTTAATTGTTTTGGTATAATATGTGGTGTGTGTGTGTGTGTGTATGTTTGCATACGTGTGGTGTATGCATGTGTTCAGTTGTGAACACCCTGTGCAGACAAGTGCAGAGGCCAGAGGAAGATGTCAGGTGTCCTCCTCTATTGCTCGTCTACCTTATTTCCCTGAGATAGTCTCTCACTAAACCTGGAGCTCCCATTCCATTCTTCAGTTAGACTGGCTGACCAGGGAGCCCTGGTGATCCTCCTTTCTGTTCCTCCCTTAGCACTGGGCTTACAGGCAAGCACGGCCACGCGTGACTTTCTGTGTGGATGCTCGGAATCAAGCTGTACAAGTTCCTGCTTGTACGACAAGCAGCCTCACGTGCTGGAGCCATCTCCCTAGCCCCTAACTTGCTAATTTTTATCACACGAGAGTGTCAGGAAGAGACGTAATGTTCTATACGAAATTCATTTTTCACAATTGTTTATTAATAATATTTGGTCATTTAAGTCAATATTAGAGTTAATGATACAGCAGCTACTGTGGATATCATAGATATTTCTTTTTTTTGTTTTTGTTTTTTCAAGGTGGGGTCTTGTTCTAGCCCAGACCTGGAACTCACTATGTAACCTCAGGGTGGGCTTGAACTCGCAGGGATCTTCCTTACCTCTGCCTCTGGAGTACTGGCATTAAAGGTGTGCACCCCCATGCCCGGCTTTTGTGGATATTTCTTAGTATTTCTGATGTCTGAAAGATCCCAGATAGGCTCCAAGGTCTTATCTACTTGATAAAGGTCAATGTGAATGATTAAAAGTACCATCAGTAGTCTGGAGATGTTGCTCAGTTGGTAGAGTGCTTGCCTAGTATACATGAGGCTCAGGGTTCCATTGTCAGTACTGCATTTTAAAAAGGGGGGAATAGACTTGGTGGTATGTGCCTTAAGTCCCATCACTTTAGGTAGAGGTAGGAGAATTGCCATGAGTTCGAGGTCACCCTGAGGCCTGAGACTACATAGTGAATTCCAGGTCAGCCTGGGCTAGAGTGAAACCCTACTTCACCCCCCCCCCCAAAGAAAAGGGGGAGGGCTGGAGAAATAGCTTGGTGGATACGGCACTGGCTGGCAAAGCCAAAGGACCAAGGTTCGATTTCCTAGTACCCGTGTAAAGCCAGATGCACAAGGTAGCGCATGTGTCTGGAGTTCGTGTGCAGTGGCTAGAGGCCCTGGCGCTCCTACTCTCTCTGTCTGCTTCTTTCTCTCTCTCAAATAAATAAGTAAATAAAATATTTTAAAAAATAGATGTGGTGAACCATTCCTGTAATTCCAGCCCTCAGGAATCTGAGGCAGGAGGATCAGAAGTTCAAGGCCATTCTCAACTACTTAGCATGTTTAAGGGTAGTCTGGGCTACATGAGACTCCGTATCTCAAAAAAGAAAAAAAAAAAAACAAACAGAAAAAAAAAAAAAAAAAAAAAAAACACACCACCCTGGAGCTCATGGACTACAGGTGTTGTTTTTGTACCAGTCAGATGTGACAGAATGAAGACATGTGTGCTGTCTCTGGCTCTCCACAAACTTTTTCCTCTCAGAGGGATCCTGGCAGGGGTGAGGCAATAGTTCTTTTTTTTTTTTTTTAATTTTTAAGTTTTAGAGCAAGAGAGAGACAGAGAGAGAACTGGCACATCAGGGTCTCAGCCACTATAATTGAACTCCAGACACTTGTGCCACCTAGTGGGCATGTGAGACCTTGCACTTGCCTCATCTTTGTGCGTCTGGCTTACGTGGGATCTGGAGAGTGGAACATGGTCCTTAGGTTTTGCAGGCAAGCACCTTAAACCCTAAGCCATCTCTCTAGCCTGTGTCTGGAGTTTGCAATGGCAGAAGGCCTTGGTGTGCCCATATTCTTTCTCTGTGTCTCTCTCAAATATTTTTAAAAAGACAATCAATAAAAAAATTATAATTTTTAACATGTTACAGGAAATATTCTTAGACCAGGGGACAAGTTGCAATATTTTGAGAACCATTTCCCTTCACTGTTGGGTGAAGGTCAGTTTATTGCCCTATGTGGGTTCCCCATCTCCACCTGACCCACGGAAAGGTGTGAACACAGTCATGTGTGCAGAGCCCTGTTGAGTGTGTTGTGGGGGAGGGCAACCCTCCATTCAATTCCTAGGATTTTATTGTACTTTCCTCTCTTTGGGCCTTTGTCTCTCAGGAGAGTGACTGTCACTCCAGCCCTGCTGTGATGGGGATCAAGTACTTGATGACAGGTATTTACAGTGTGTTTTTCATGGTTGACTTCTGTATCTTGGAGGATGGCCTGATGCTTAACTGGCCCACCTGTGAGCAGGCCTCCAACCCACAAGGAACTTGTTCATACTGGCAGATGCCGGTGGCTCTTCTCTGACCCAAGTCCAGTGTGTCCCACCAAAATGGCCACTCACTAGGGGAGCCCGTCAGTGTGATGAGAGTCACCGGAGATCTGTGACCCAAGTCCAGTGTGTCCTACCAAAATGGCCACTCACTAGGAGAGCCCGTCAGTGTGATGAGAGTCACCGGAGATCTGTGACCCAAGTCCAGTGTGTCCTACCGAAATGGCCACTCACTAGGGGAGCCCGTCAGTGTGATGAGAGTCACTGGAAACAGCACAACAAAACACATGAAACAACAAACAGTGTACAGATCCAGAGAGGAGGGCAGTGAACCTCGAAGGGCCAACAGGAAGAGAAGGGAAGTGCACACAACAGGACGGACAGAAAGGGCTGTGGGGGCTGGTATCCAAAGCCTGCACTGGGGTCTAGGATATGACCCAAGCAGCTTTGCTGAGGAGTCTAGTAGGTGTGTTTAGAGCTACAGCGACATGCTCTGTGGAGTCACACTGAGTGGCAGATGGTCACTGTGGCATATCTAGCTACAGGGTGTAAAGGATGAGGGATCAGAAGTCCCGTAGGCCTGTGGTCACCAGTAGACAGTTGTTTAAAAGAAACTAAGGAACTGGGAGGAGGCAAAGTCCTGGAAATAGTGCTTCTGGTGTGAGCAAGTTACAGTCACAGTCACAGTGGATGTTGAGGTAACATGTAAATGACCACAACTTTTAAGATAGGGTTCTTATAAAATTTTGAATGTCAGCCAGATGTGGTGGTGCACACCTTTAGTCCCAGCACCCGGTGGGAGGGGGGGCAGAGGTAGGAGTGATTGCTGAGAGTTCAAGGACACCCTGAGACTACATAGTGGATTCCAGGTCAGCCTGAGCTAGAGTGAGACCCTACCTCAAAAAAAAAAAAAAAATTGAATCTCTATAGGCTCATGGCTCATCTTCATAATGACATAAGTATGCCTTCAGTTGATTTCTTATACATATATATGTAAGTATATATACACATGTATGTACACACACACACACATATATGTATATTCTGGTGCTGAAGATCAAACCCAGGGCCTTGTGTATGCTAGAGACAGGCTGTGCTATTAAGCCACACCACCAGCCTTCTTAGCTATATTCTTTTTTTTTTTTTTTAATCTTTGTGTGTGGGAGAGTGTGTGTAAGTAGAGGCATATGTGTGCCTTCGTTTGCATGTGGAGGTTAGAGGACAACTTCAGGTATTGGTCTTCACCCTTGTTGGAGGCAGGGTCTCCTGTTTGCCACTGTGTTCACAGGCCTACCCCTCCACCCCCCATACAAGTCTTTAGAAATTCTCTGTCCCCTCCTTCTGTGTTACCATAGGTGGGCTGGGATGACAGGTGCATGCTGCTGCATCTGACTCTGTGGCTTCCACAGATCCAGACTCAGGCTGTCGTGCTTGCGGAGCAAGTGCTTTTATCCACCTGGCCACATCCCCACAGTCCTTTTAGCTGTATTTTTTAGTTACCTACTCATCAGTTTCTTTCCTTTTTTTTTTTTTTTTTGTTTATTGTTTTCTGTAAAATTACAGTATACTTCCTAATTTTTTAATATTATTCATTTATTTATTTGAGAAAGAGAAAGAGGGAGAGAGAGAGAATGGGCGCACCAGGGCCTACAGCCACTGCAGACACAGTCCAGATGCATGCGCCCCCTTGTGCATCTGGCTTACGTGGGTCCTGGAGAATTGAATCGGGATCATTTGGCTTTGCAGGCAAACACCTTAACCACTAAGCCATCTCTCCAGCCCCTACTTCCTAAATTTATCACAGTCTTTTCAGCTTAGTATTGAGTTAATTTCAGTGAAACTTAACAAGTTTGCACCAGCATGGCTTCATTTCCCACCCCTCTTCTGTTCAGTTGTGGACGTTATGTATCCTACAAACTCAACTTCAGAGTGATGTGATTACTACTTTCAACAGTAAAGGAAGAGTATACACACACACACACACACACACACTCACACACAGTCTTTATATTTCATACCATTTCACATGCTCTGCTTTTCTTCCTATAATTCCCAGTAATTATTTGGTCACTTGCTTTTCATTATATGGTGTTTCTTTAACAGTTCACCTAAGGGAAGGCCAGTTTGCAACAGGTTATTTTTGTTTATTTGGAAATATTTATATTCAGCCTCCAATGTTTTTTCCTTTTGTAATTAAAAAAGTTATTATTAATTTGAGAGAGTGGGTGGGGGACAGATAGAGAATGGGCACACCAGGGCCTTCAGCCACCACGAATTCCAGATGTACGCACCACCTTGTGCATTTTGCTTATGTGGGTCCTGGGGAATCGAACCTGGATCCTTGGGCTTTGCAGGCAAGCACCTTAACCACTAAGCAATCTCTCCAGCCTAGCCTTCAATGTTAAGATAGTTTAGCTTGGCCGGTTCTGATTTCAGCACTATGAATTTACAATTCCACTCCCTCAGGATCAGCATTGTTTTGGATGAGAAGTCATCCACCATAATATTGCTCTTTACTTCTTGTTGCCTTTTAAGATTTTGTCTTGGGGCTGGCTGGCTGGCTCAGTGGTTAAAAGTACTTGCTTGCAGAGCCTGATGACCCTAGTTCAGTTCCCCAATACTCATGTAAAGCCAGATGTACAAAGTGGTGTGTGAGTCTGGAGCTTATTTGCAGAAGCAGGTGGCCCTGTCATGCCCATGCTCTTCCTCCCTCTCTCTCTAATAAATATTTTAAAGAAAGTGTTTATCTAAGCTGGGCGTGGTGGCGCACGCCTTTAATCCCAGCACTCGGGAGGCAGAGGTAGGAGGATCGCCGTGAGTTCGAGGCCACCCTGAGACTCCATAGTGAATTCCAGGTCAGCCTGGGCTAGAGTGAGACCCTACCTCGAAAAACCAAAAAAAAAAAAAAAAAAAAAAGAAAGTGTTTATCTTTGTCTTCACACTTTTTTTTAAACCATCTCTTGCGTTCTGGAGAAGCTTAAAAGTTTTTGTCAATCATCCATTCCTAGTTCTGTGTGTGTGTGTGTGTGCGTGCGCACGCTCATGTTCAGGTGTATGATGCAGGTGCATGCATGCCTTAGCACTTGTGTGAAGGTCAGAGGGCATCATTGGTGCTAGTGTGTGTGTGTGTGTGTGTGTGTGTGTGCACGCACACGCTCATGTTCAGGTGTATGATGCAGGTGCATGCATGCCTCAGCACTTGTGTGAAGATCAGAGGGCATCATTGGTGCTAGTCCTCACCCCCACCTTGTTTGAGGCAGGGTCTGTGTTTGCCAGGCTAACTGGCTCATAAGCTCTCAGGGGATTCTTCTGTCTGCCTCCCACTTTACTGTAGGCTCATCAGGATTAGCGATGTGTGTGCTGCTGCATCTAGCTTTACATGGGTTCTGAGGGTCCAGACTCAGGTCCTCATGCTTATGCACAAGTGCTTTATCCTGAGTCATCTTCCGCAGACCCCTAGTTCGCATTTATGTAACAATTTGCCTCTCTGTTTCTTGCCTCATATTTTCCTGTAAGCATCAAGAAGAAACTGGGTGGCACCTTTAATACTGCACAGAAACCTATGATAAGGCCCATCTCTGGCAAGTTCTCTTTTACTCATAACTACTAAACTTTTTGCCATGGCATAGTAAGGATCCCCTTCTGTGGTAGTAGAATGTAGAATGTCCCGATAGACTCCTGTGTCTGAGTACTTAATCCGCAGTTGGTGGTGCTTTTTGGGAAGTTGTGGAACTTTTAGGAGGCAGTGCCTTGTTGGAGGAAGTGTGTCACTAGGAGTGGGCCACTTACCATTCTCTGTCTCTCTCTCTCTCTGTCAGCTTCCTCCCTGATGATGTGACTCTGGCTTCATGCTCCTGCCATGCAATGCAGGTGCAGTGGAAATGAGGACTCGGGGATCTCCATCCCTGTCATCCCCACTGACCACTCCGGAAGATTCCATTTTACAGATTTATAAAAATTTCCAGGGCTTGAGAGATGGCTTAGCGGTTAAGCACTTGGCTGTGAAGCCTAAGGACCCCGGTTTGAGGCTTGATTCCCCAGGACCCATGTTAGCCAGATGCACAAGGGGGCGCATGCCTCTGGAGTTTGTTTGCAGTGGCTGGAGGCCCTGTTGCACCCATTCTCTCTCTCTCTCTCTCTCTCTGACTGTCACTCTCAAATAAATAAAAATAAACAAAAAACTAAAAAAAATTTCAAGCAACCAAAGTTCATTATATGACAAGCTTCTTTCATGTTGCTTGGGAAGGATTTTTTTTTTAAGGCAAGCCCAACAGACTGCCCCCCCACCACCACCACCAAGGTAGAGTCTTTCTCTAGCCCAGGCAGACTTAGAATTCACTATGTAGTCTCAGGGTAGCCTCAAACTCATGGCAATTCTCTTACCTCTGCCTCTTGTGTGTGCCACCATGCCCGGCTTGGCCTTTTTTTCTCTTTTAATGTGTGTGAGAGAGAATTGGCATACCAGGGCCTTCAGCCATTGCAAGCATGTGACCATGCACGCTTGCGTCACTTTGTGCATCTGGCTTACGTGGGACCAGGAGAGTAGGCTTCGCAGGTAAGTGCCTTAACCGCCAAGCCATCTCTCCAGCCCTCAGGATTTGTTTTATTTACACAGGTCAATTCTGGGTTTCTCCATAGGCTGAGTAACTATTAAGCTAAAAGGATCCTGCATTACCAGCTTCCCTCCCTACTCCTATTAAAATAGAGCTCTTCTCTATATAGCCCACTATCTGTAATCTCAAAGTTGACTCTACTCTACTCGAGAGTCAGTCCTGGTAGCTTGTGTTTTCCCCCGAATAAAAGCTTCCGTCTTTGCCTCAAAAGAATAAATAAATAAATAAATAAATAAATAAATAAAGCTCTTCATTACTGTGTACCACAGTGATCACCTAGACCTTATTAAAGGTACATGTAGGTTCAGCAGGTCTCAGGTGTAGCCTAAGGGTCTGCATGACTCCAAACTCTCTTAGCGGATGCATTGCTTCTGGGTGGTGGGCAGCCAACTTTCCTTCTCCTTTCTATCCTTTTTTTCCTTTCCTATTTTCCTATTTTCTTTCCTATTTTCTCTTTTTTCTCCTCTCCCTCCCTTTCTCTCTCCCTTTTCTCTTCCCTCTTTCTTTTACTCTCTTTATTTCCCTCCCTTTCTCCTTTCCTTTTCTCCCTCCCTCCTTATCTCTCTTCCTTCCTTTTGAGACCTTTTGAGGGCTTCACAATGAGCCCAGACTGCCCTTGATCTCAGTTTGTGTCCCAGGCTGGCTTCAAACCATCCTCCTGCCTTAGCCTCCCTATTGCTGGGTTTGCAGGTGTGTACCACTGAACTCAGCTTAAGGACTGTATTTTCAGTAACAAGATATTGAACTTGAGGGTAAGAGGGAAAGAAGATGAGCTGAGTGTGAGACCATCCAAAAAAGAAAGAAAAAGAAAAGGAAAAATGGGAGGTGGGGAGAAAGAGAAAGAAAGACTATCCCCACAGACATGTCTTTCTTGCATAACACACTAGGTGGTGGTGTTTGTTCAGAAAACATGACTGTTCTTTTCTTGGTGGTGGCCAAGTCAGAGATGCATGGGGGGGGGGGGACCTAGGAGGCACCCAAAGATGGCCTGGTGCCAAATGTAGTTAAAGGAAGTGAGGTTGGGTTGCCTAAGATCAGATCACATAGCAAGACCACATTCCCTTTGTCAGCAATTCTCATTCCATTTAGTAATCATTGTCTTGAGTTTGGACTGGCTTTCTTATATTACTGAAAGTGTTAACATAGGACTCTCTTTTTAAATGGTACCTTCAAAAATTGGCTTTGGAGGGCTGGAGAGATAGCTTAGCAGTTAAGGCACTTGCCTGCAAAGCCTAAGGACCCAAGTTTGATTCTCCAGAATCCATATAAGGAAAATGCACTCATATGATAGTGCATGCTTCTGGAGTTTGTTTGCAATGGCTAGAGGCCCTGGCATGCCCATTCTATCTTTCTCTGTTTTTCTCTCATAAGTAAAAATTTTAAAAAATTAGCTGGGGCTGGAGAGATGGCATAGCAGTTAAGGCATTTGCCTGCAAAGCCAAAGGATCCTGGTTCAATTCTCCAGGACCCACATAAGCCAGATGCACAAGGGGGCGCATGTGTTTGGAGTTCCTTTGCAGTGGTTGGAGGCCCTGGTGCACCCATTCTCTCTCTCTCTCCCCCCTTTATTTCTCTCAAATAAATAAATATTTTTTTAATTGGCTTTGGAGCTGGGCAGATGGCTCAGTGGTTAAAAGTGCTGCCATGCAAGCCTGACAACCAGAGTTTGGATCCCCAGCACCCACACAAAACAGGAGTGGTACATGTATCTGCTCTCCCAACAGGCCTCCAGCAATGAGAAGCAGAGTCAGAAGGACCCCAAAGCCTGCGGACTAGTTAGTCTGAACTCCCCAGCAGCAAAACCCAGGAGTGACTCAGTCTCAAACAAGGTGGAAGAAGAGGACCACCACCCTGAGGTTGCCTTGCACCTCCACTTGCATGCCATGACACACGCATGCCCATGCACACACATTGTACATATACATATACACAATACACAGAGGCATACACAATACAAATGGCTGTGCTGTATTACATTGTTTAAAAAGTCAAATTAACTTTCAGTCATCTTTGTTTGTTTTTTTGAGGTAGGGTCTCACTCTAGCCCAGGCTGACCTGGAATTCATTATGTAGTCTCAGGGTGGCCTTGAACTCAAGGCGATCCTCCTACCTCTGCCTCCTAAGTGCTGGGATTAAAGGCATGCACCACCATGCCAGGCCAATCATCTTGATAACAAGTCCTAAATGTTGATGTATCATGGCCACAATATTTATTTGGCAGGTACAATCAGAAACACTGGCCTCTTGCTGTGTCCTGATGTTTGTGACATTTTATATTTGACACTCCAAATTTCTCACCTCTATACATAACTTCAGAGGCTTTCTTTCTACATGTATTATACTCTCTCATTTTGTAAGGTTGTTTGGGGAGGATTGCTGCCTCCTTTCTACATTTGCTAATAATAAGTACTTTGAGCAGGGTACTGCTCTAAAGACTTCTTATAAATGAAGTTAGTTAATTCCCAAAACACCCTGTCAGAAGGTACCAGCCAGATAAATCCTGGACCCACTTCATGTTTTTTCTTTCTTTTTTTGTCTCTTTCTTTTTTTTTTTTTTTTTTTTTTGAGGCAAGCCCAACAGATTGGCTTTTTTTTTTTTAATGAAAGAAAGTGAGAACAAGAGAGAGAGAAAGAATTGGTGCACCAGGGCCTCCAGCCACTGTAATCAAACTCCACACCTATGTGCTACCTCATGTCCATGGGTCACCTTTGTGCATCTGGCTCATGTGGGATCTGGAGAGTTGAACATGGGTCCTTAGGCTTTGCCCACAAGTGCCTAAACCACTAAGCCATCTCTCCAGTTGCCATTTCATTAAAAATTTTTTTTTCTGAGTTTTGTTTTTCCAAGGTAGGATCTCACTGTAGCTCAATCTGACCTGGAATTCACTATGTAGTCTCAGGGTGGCCTCAAACTCACAGCAGTCCTCTACCTGTGCCTCCCAAGTGCTGGGATTAAAGGTGTGTGCCAGCCTCATTTTAAAAATATTTTTATTTTGGCTCCATTTTAGAAGAAGATGTTGGGGCTCAGGAAGGACAGAGAACTGGTCTAAGTTCACACAGAGCCTCCGATCTTACTCCAGAGCTCAGTGGTCACCACTCTTTTGCTTCTCAGAGCAGGGAAGAGGTGATTCACAGGTCCTGCAGCTCCCTCACCCTGACCAAGGGTCCTGGCCTCCCTCTTAGCCGGCTACACAAGCTGTGGCCACAGTGTGAGGACGACTGAGCCTGTCCCACTTGGAAAGCACAGGAGATGGTTTGCATCTCTGAGCAAGCACACTTCCTTGCAAGAGTCCAAGAAAGGAAAGAGAGATGGGGACAGACTCTGGGAGCTGCATGGGGGCCAGGCCTGCCCCACCTTGTATCTACTGTGTGCTCAACCGCACTCTGCCCTCTTTCTCTTTAAGTGGGGCAGGGGTGGTGCCTTTTGAGATTCTTGCTATCCTGCCAGAGAAGCCTCAATCAGGGCCCAAATCAGCTACAGTTGCTCCATCTCTCCAGCCCTTCTCCATCTTGGAGCGTTCAGTCCTTCGGGAGGGAGGCTACCGCCCCAAATTGCTGAGTCATGAATCTATCCATGAATCATGTCGAACCTTGTTTTATAAGGCAGGGGTCAGTGGGAGAGATTGCTCATGGGAATAGGAAGAGTTATTTCAGCATCCTTACAAGAAACTTCCAGATGGGCAGCTCTAGCTGCAAAGTCAAGAAAAATTGTGGAGCACCACTGGGTTCTCATTGCCAACTGTGACCAAAGAAAGCAGATAATTGGGTTAAAGACTTTGCAGGGACTTCAAGAAGTCAGTCACATGCTCACTTCCCTTTGCTGCCGGAATCCCTTCCTCTGTGTCCCCTGCCCATAGCCTAGCCTGTCGCCTGCCAGTGAGGTGATGTCTTTTCTTGATATGAGGTTCATCTGTTCTGCAGTAGCTTCCCGGTGGCCCTGAGATGGGTTCCCCTGTGGCCTTCCTTCCTGCTCTGGATCCCTCAGAGACCACCCAGTATGTTTGCTCTCAGGCCCAGTTTAGTCCCTCAGAGAGGAGACATCTCTAAATGTCCTCTGTTCCAGGCCAGCCTTGCTTCCTCATACCATCCTTGTGGGGTGGGGTTTTCATGGGGTTCAGAGAGAGAGAAAGAAGCAGATGTTAGCATTGAATGTTCCGTGATGAACCAGAGGTCCAGACTCGGTCAGTTCTGCACCTCTGTGGACAGAGTCTAGCTGACCCTCAATGTCTCGTGGCTGATAAAAACAATATTGCTAGGCTATGAGAACGGAACAGCTGCCAGGTATGGTGGCACACTCCTAGAATCCTAGAGCTCAGGAGGTAGGGGCAGGAGCATCATGGTTATCCTCAGCTACATAGTCAGTTTGAGGCTAGCCTGAGCTACATGAAACCCTGTCTTAAGAAATGTGGACACAGCTGGGGAGATGGCTCAGTGCTTAAAGGTACTTGCTTGCAAAGCCTGTCAGCCCAGGTTTGATTTCCCATGTAAAGCTATGCACAAAAAGTGGCACATGTGACTGGAGTTTGCAGTGGCAGGAGGCCCTGGTGTGCCCACAAGACTCTCTCAAACTAAATAAAAGATTAAAAAAAATAAAAACAACACAAAAACAAATAATAAAGGATGAGGATTGGAGAGATGGCTCAGTGATTAAGGCACTTGTCTGAAAAGCCTAATGATCCGAGTTTGATTGCCCAGTACCCATGTAAAGCTAGATACACAAAGCAGTGTGTGCACCTGGAGTCTGTTTGCTGTGGCTGGAGGCCCTGGAGCACCCAGACTGCTTCTCTTCTATCTCTCTCTGCTTGCAAATAAATTTTTAAAAAAACCTTTTTTTTTTTTTTAAAGAAAAGGTTGAGAGAGCTGCTAGTGTAAGTGAACAAAGCCTTTCACTTTCCATAATAGAAAGCAGGCAGTAGTGACTTAAGATTGAGAACCTCTGAGAAAGCGGGGCTCGATAGAATGAATCCAGGAAGCAGCAGCTGGAAACAGAGAGCAGCGGATCTCTCTCTGTAGTCACGGGTGGGGGCAAGAGAGGTGGGACAGGGGCTGCTGATCTTATCATAAAGCTTGAGAGTGATTCAGCCTTCTAAGCTGAACACACATGTTCCTTTTGATAAAAACTATCTTCAAGCTGGGCATGGTGGCATACGCCTGTCATTCCAGCCCTTGGGAGGCTGAGGCAGAAGAATTGCCAAGCTTGTCTCTGTTTCTAAACAAACAAATAACTGAACAACTCTTCAAAAAATATCTCTAAGTGGAGTCTGGTTCCAAGTGCTTATCACTAGGGAAACAACTGACAACAAAGGCTGGAGTTTTCTCGCCATGACACACGTTATAGAAGTCAGGATTCGCAGCAGTTCAGGTCTGGAAGCACATTTTGTTTGGCTGCTTGGACGCTGGGCATGTCACTTCATCCTCGAGTCACAATTTCTTGCTCTGTAGAATAGGGGCTTGGCCCGGGCCCACCACTGAGGGGCTCTGAGCATTACCTGAGTTAGAGTGGAAACAGGACCCTGGGCCAACTTGGTGGTGCTCAGGGAGCACTTCCTGGGGAGGGGAGCAGACAGACTCTTAGTCACTCCATTCCAAAGAGAGCTGGGACCAGAACAGTGTCAGAAGCAGTGAGGAGAATGGCCATTGCTCTTTGGAGAGTCCTGTGATATTCGCTATGGACAGAACCAAAGAGTATAGGCCTTCCCTGGAGCTGGCCAAGCCTCCTTCTCTCTCCCTTCACAGAGACCTTAATTCTTCTCCCCCATAATTACTTCAGGACTCTGGTAAGAATTAGAATCCAAGAACTGCTGGAGGTTTGGGGGGAAGGGTCATTTCAGTCCAGTCCTTTCACTGTAGAGCTGAGGACTCTGCTCCCGGCCTCAGAGGGAACTGGAAGGGGCTGGTTCATCCTTTGTGTGTGAAGACGGGAGCATGACACTGAAATCCTTGCCGGCTGTGATAGGGAGGAGTTGGGGAGCTTTTTCTGATGTAGGCTGGGCTCAGCTTACAGCTTTTGGAACCAGAAGTTGGAGGGAAATAAAACTGCCTTTTCTGGGTCAGATTCTGAATGATTCTGGGAACTCGTCTGCAGAACAAATTGATTTATAGAGCCCCAGCTGTGAGGAGCTGTACACAACAGAACTCAGAGGAGATACACTCCAGATGTGGCCTCATTAAAGACAGGGCTGGAACAATAGGGCTCAAAGGCTTCTCTGACTATTGGGCCATGGAGACTTTGAGGCCAAAGAGGAAGGGTGACCAGGGGCCTGTGGCATCAGGCCCCTGACTTGGTTGGAAAGCAGCCGAGAGCTCATTCTGTCCAACTCTAGCAATTCAGATGGAGAACTCAGGGGCCCAGAGGGGGAAGGCGCCGACCTGATATCTACAGCAAGGGTATCCCACCTTCTGCTGCCAGTCCAGTGTCTGTCCCATGGCCTGGCCCTGCCTCTCACTTCAAGGATCTGCCTTTTAGAATCAGGGCTCAAGGCTTAAACCACTTGAGTTCTCCAAAGTACCCAGAGACATTGTGAAGTATTGTATTTTCTTCCAGTCGTTTATTTATTTTCATTTTTTTTTTTTGTTTTGTTAGTGTAGCAGACAGCTTCAGGTCGCTGAGATGAACTTCCAAGCCAGGCACAGTTATGGGAGAGAGGAAATTTATTTGAAGCTTACAGATCCAGGGTAAGTTACATAATGGCAGCAGAGGCTGGCTCACTTTCACAAGTCTGAGCTGAGAGAGAAACCAACACCATGACCAGCATAAGCAAGCACACTTCAGGAACTCCAGACAGAGCTCAAGAACTCTGCATAGCTTTAGACTGGAATTCCAGATCCACCCACACACCTTAGGATCCACCCACAGTGACAGCTCCTCCTGCCAGGTGGCTGCAGATCTGAATGACAAACTGTGATACAATCCTGAATACAGCAGGGCCATCCATTCAAACTACCACAGTTAGTGTATTACTTATTGCTAAGACCTAACAAAGGCAACTTTAGGAAGGGACGCTTTACTTTGGTTTGCAGTTCATCCGGGCAGGGAAGACATGGCAGCAGGAGTGTGAGGCAGCTGGTCAAGCTACATCTGTAGTCAGGAAGCAGAGAGAGGACAGGAATTGGTGTTAGGCTATAAAACCTCAGAGTCTGCCTTCAGTGACCCACTTTCTCCAGCAAAGCTCCACCTCCTAAAGGCTTCACAACCTTCCCAAGCAGTGACAGTGTCACCAACTGGGGAACCAAGTATTCAAACGCATGAATTTATGGGTGACATTTTACATTCAAACCACAGCAGTTAATATACAAGATAATAGTTTTATTATGACATTTAAAAATATTTTATTTATTTGAGAGAGACAGAGACAGAGAGAGAGAGAGAGAGAGAGAGAGAGAGCCAGACAGAGAAATGTATGGGCATGCCAGGGCCTCCTGCCACTGCAAGTGAACTCCAGAAACATGTGCGGCTTTGTGTGTCTGGCTTTACATTGGTACAGGGGAATCAAACCTGGGTCATTAGGCTTTGCAAACTAATGCCTTTAACTGCTGAGCCATATCTATAGCCCTCATTATGACATTTTTATACATAAATATGTATCATTAGACCTTGATTATATTCTCCCCCACCTATTGGTCTCCCCCAAGCCCCTAAATAACTCCTTTCTACTTTCATGTTAAACTCTCTCTATCTATATCCCGCCCCCTCTCTCTCTGTCTCTCTTTCTCTCTCTACATATGAGAGAAAACTTTTATGTTTCTGAGTCTGGCATACTTTGATCAACATAATCTGTTTCATTCATTTTTCTGTAGATGCTATAATTTCATTTTTCTTTGTACCTAAATAAAATTCCATTTGTATGCATGTCACATTTTATTTATCCATTCATCTTATTGATGGGTATCTTGGCCATTGTGAATTGTGCAACAATAAACACTGATGTGCAGGTATCTCTGTGTAGGGTCCTTTGGGTACACATGCATGGGACATGGTGGCTTTCATGGTAGCCTTATCATAATTGCTCCTTAAATGCCATACTTGCAAAGCAAGCTTTTACATCCATGCCCACTGAATAAGTTCATCCGTTCTTTATCCTTATGAAAGTCTCTCTGAGGCAGCCTGCTTCAAGTAGAATTCCCAGAAGAAACATATTGTAAACCTCCTGGCATAACACCTACCACACGAGGCACCCCCCACCCCCGCCCCGCCAGTACCTGGCCGCTATGATTGTAGGAAGTGTTTGTTTGGTTTACTGGGGTTCCTGGTGTGCCTCGCCAAACACTGTGGCACAATGTGCTAAAAGTAGCCTTGCGCTGGGAGGGGCATGTCCACCATGGTGGGCATCCTCAGTGTTCACCAGAGGCAGCTTTCCTCCTCAGCTGTGATCAGAAGCAAGAAGCCAAGATGATGCCTCCTCAAATTCAAGCCCCTCTGCCCCCGGCCGGGCTCTGTCCTCATTGGCTGGGTAGGTTTGTCTGTGACTGATGAGGAAAACCCCTCCTATGTTCTCGTGTCCCCAAGCCCCATGCCATGGCAGCCAGCCTTGCCACTTCTGCTGCCCACTCCTCACCCTCACAGCCCAGACCTTCCTTTTCGCAGGGTGGAGCTGGAGAAATGCACTTTAAAACATGGGTTGCATTTTCATTTTGGGTAGTTTGCTAAATTTGGTCATAATCATGTCTCTGGTTCTAAAATGAGCAAGAGGGAGCAGCTGTCCTCAGGGCAGGCCCGTGAAAGGAGGCAAGCTCACGCTCTCCTCCTCCGCCTTCCTCCTGAGCCTCTGCGGGCTCGGAGGCGGGGATGGGGCCAGGTCTGTCCATGCTCTCTCCAGCCTGCTTATTTGGTATCTGGCAGAGTGTCACTAGCCAAGGACTGCTCACCCAGTCTGCAGTGTGCTCTGCCCTGTGGGATCACACAGTGCTGACGCCGTGTCCATCCTGGAGAGCACGCCCACTTAGCCTGGCTGGTTATGACTCCAGGTGGGCACAGTGGGAGGCGGGGCGGGAAGGAAGGTGTGAGCTCGCCTCCTCAGGGGGCTTGAGTCACTGCGAAGGCCAAACCTGCCGTGGACAGGCAGAGGAGTGAGCTTCCAGAGCATGGGAGGCACGCTGCATCCTGGCAGGGCCCATGCCTGGATGCTGAGGAGCTGAGATTTCATCTGGAGGTGGGGCAGAGAAGTGGACAGGACTGCAGCTGGCCATGGAGCCACTTCCTCTATTGCGTCAATCTTCCTCAAGTGGCCCCCCTCCCCCAGCCCAGTGAGCCGCATAAGGCTGGGATTTGATCACACTGTGTGGCTTGGCTTCTGTCCCCAGTCCCAGGCTGAACCTCTTCTGCCAAGGTCATGGATTTCTCAGCTGCTAAAGCCCTTGAAAAGTTTGCTTCCTCATGTTCCCACACCTCCCTGCACTCTTTGACCCCATCTGTCCCGTCCTTGCTGAAATTCTCTCTCCTTATGGCCACCATATGTTTTGATCCAGGCTCTTCCTTCTCTGTCATTTTTGTGGGTGTCCTTCCCTTGAGCCACATTTCCCAGGATCCTATTGGACCCCTTTTTAAGCTCTACGTACTTCTTGGGTGATGATCGCTACACAGGTGTGACCCGAGGGCAGCAGTCACTATGTCTATCAGGAAGGAATATATCAGTCTGCAAGTATCACAGGATGAAATGGGAGGTTTTCTTTTTCCTGGGGGAAGAGAAAGTCACCCAAGTTCATGCTCAACATCAGTAGAAAAGTACTCACACACCTAGACGAACCCAAAGGCTTCCAGGCACGGCTGCCCCCAGCGTTCCCAAACTAGGGACTGCTCTCTTCCTCTCTGTTTACACACCTCCACCCACTGTGGGAAAGGAGGAGCAGGCAGGTTTGAGTCAACCCACATTAATGGCGAGTTCCGCCCTGGGTCTTATGGCCCCTTAGCCGCAGAGGATGCTAGGAAGTGTGGTTCTCATGCAGAGCCACCCTGGACCCAGGCAAGGTGTAGGTCATAAAGAAGAAGAGGCGGATGAATGTTGGGTGCCGCACTTTAAAGGGCAGGAACTTTTCTTCAGTAGTTCCCAGTCCAGTAGTTGCCAGGTAAAAGACAATGGTACTAAGGACACCACCTTGGCTTACAGTGACACTGGACATGCTTATATCCTTTTGAAGTTACCAAGACACGGAAACAAGACAATGCCACCTAGCAGATATTTGTAAGACATACATGGGCCACTTAGACCCATTTTTCCTGAACCACTTCACAGATCTTCCTCTCAGTGCAGTCAGAGGTTCCATTGCAGGAAGGGCACGGATAGATGGCTGCTGGGACGGGCCATCAGTGTCCCATCTGGAGCTGCCTGTCCTTCTGTCTTCCGTGGAGGAGCTGGCTCGCTTGCTCATGTGATTCCTAGCAAGCACTTGTCAACCCTGCAAGACCCTGGCTCTGTCCCATGTCCTTGGTGCAAGGCTTGGTGTGAATAGCATTCCTTTGAGCATCACTGGATCACATCACTGGGTAGTACCCCACAGTGATAGTATAAGGTTCTGGCCTTGGTGTCAACTTAGGGAAAGGAAGGGAGACTAAGAGCAGAACAGACAGCTGGTGTTGGAGGACGGAGGCAGAGGCATTGCTCACTTCGCATGGAGGAGCTGTCTACCACCTGATCCTAAAGAGCACCGGGGACGGACTTCCCTAGGTCACACATGCTGTGCCTAGTGCAGGGATCCCAGAATGGGTCTGAATGAAGTATGTGTCATGATTGTGAAATCCCAAGTCATCAGGACCTTTCTTTTAAAAATATTTTTATTTTTATTTATTTACTTATTAGAGAGAGAATGGGCACACCAGGGCCTCCAGCTGCTGCAAATGAACTACAGACGCTTGTGCCACTTTGTGCATCTGGATTACGTGGGTCCTGGGGAATCGAATCTGTGTCCTTTGGCTTTGCAGGCAAGTGCCTTAACCACTGAGCAATGTCCCCAGCCCCGTTCAGACCTTTCTTTCTCTCCAGTCTGGGTAGCCCCTGCATTGCTGCCTGCAGTCAGTCCGTGCCCCTGTGCTGCCTGCCGCTCCCGACTGTCCCACACATCCTGCAGTGCAGCCTGTTCTCAGCTGAACCCACCACTCTCTCAGCCGAGGGCTCTTCCTTCCATGCTTTGGCAAAGCTAGCAGATGTGGTTTGGCTCTGGAATCCGCTTTCTTGTGTCCTGGCAAGGGCCTAGTAACTCTTTGGGGTTCACTACTCCTGCTCTTAACCTTTGTGGCTTCTATAGCTCTACAAAAGCCCGAGGAATGGAGCTCAAGGATCAAGTCTAAATCTGTTAGCATAACTGCAGTGATAAACTCAGGGCAGAGTGTTTGACCTAAGCTGGTCCAAATGGAGAAGATCTCAGAACTCCCTTGGGGATAACTCCAGCTCACGCTAGTTTTTGTTGAATTTAAACCTGGAAGGAGGTAGCTCACAGAGGGGCTGGCAGCCATCTTGAGATGATGAGTAAAGAGCCATTAAGAATGGCATCAGGGCTGGAGAGATGGCTTAGCAGTTCAGCGCTTGCCTGGGAAGCCTAAGGACCCCGGTTCGAGACTTGATTCCCCAGGACCCACGTTAGCCAGATGTACAAGGGGGTGCACACATCTGGAGTTCGTTTACAGAGGCTGGAAGCTCTGGCGTACCCATTCTCTCTCTCTCTCTCTCTCTCTCTCTCTCTCTCTCTCTCTCTCTCTCTGCCTCCTTCTCTCTGTCACTCTCAAATAAATAAACAAAAAAAAAATCTGTTTTTAAAAAAAAGAATGGCATCAGGCTCCTCCCAGCCAGGCACATAGCTGGAGTTTGAGGAGGCCATAAGAAGTACTGGACCTCGGGCTGGAGAGATGGCTTAGCGGTTAAGCGCTTGCCTGTGAAGCCTAAGGACCCCGGTTCGAGGCTCAATTCCCCAGGACCCACGTTAGCCAGATGCACAAGGGGGCGCACGCGTCTGGAGTTCGTTTACAGAGGCTGGAAGCTCTGGCGCGCCCATTATCTCTCTCTCTCTCTCTCTCTCTCTACCTCCTTCTCTCTGTCGTTCTCAAATAAATAAACAAACAAAAAATTAAAAAAAAAAATTAAAAAAAAAAAAAAGAAGTACTGGACCTCAAGCCTGCATGTGGGGAGTTTCTGGGGCTCCAAGTATTGTTCTCACAAAGCAAGGGTGGCTGGCGTTGAGTACACTGTGCTGGTTCCCCTGCATCTTGTGAAGAGCTGTGTCTGCTCACTACCAGCACACTTTACTGACAGTGGTTCAAGTCCCGAGATGCATTGCCAAGAAGGGGGCCAAGCTGCCTCCTAAGGGGGAAGAGATTTTTAAATTAAAAAAAAAAATCATCAACAGAAATAAGATGAAAAGAAAAAGAAGGCCAAGATCAGCAGTCTTGTGGAGGAGTGGTTCCGGTCGGGCCTCTTGCCTACACCGCACCAGGACCCAGCTGGGCGGCTGAGCAGATGCTCTGTGCTGGGGGGCAGGGAGCTGGGGTTTTATCTGAGAAAGAAAAAAGCCTGCAAAAGCCAATAAGTCGTCACTCTTAGCTCATGTAATCGAGGTGTTTGTTGTTCTATGTTAAAAGAAAACAAAGATGGCATCCGTATAGAGTACCTGAGCCAAGAGAGGAAAGAGAAGACACAGACCAGATGTGGTCTGAGCCCCTGGACCCAGCTGTGCCTGAAGCGAGATCCTCCCACCACTACCAGTCACGTTTCCTTTATTAAAGGTCAGTTTGATTAGGTGTTCAGTCTAAAACACATGCAACTAGAAGTGTTTGACTACACCTATCTCATGGAATGCCTGTGCCATTTATTTGTTTATTTTTAATTTGTGTTTGCATGTGTGCGTGCGTGTGTGTGTATGTGTGTGTGTGTGTTCCTGTATGTGTCACAATATGCTTGCAGAGGTCAGAGGACAACATGAAATCAAGGTGATGAAGGTGTCTGTCTTTTCCTTCTACCTTCTTCTCCCCCCCCCTTTTTTTGAGGCAAGCCCAACAGACTGACCATTTTTTTAAAAATTATCTATTTGTTTATTTGAAAGAGAAAGGGGTAGATAGTAAGGCAGGGAATGGGCACACCGGGTCCCCCAGCCACTACAAACCAACTCCAGATGCATGTGCCCCTTTTGGCTTACGTGGGTCCTAGAGAATCAAACCGGGATCCTTTGGCTTTGCAGGCAAAGGCCTAAACTGCTAAGCCATCTCTCCAGCCCTGGCCTTTTTTTTTTTTTTTTTTAATGTGAGAGAGTGAGAGAGCAAGCAAGAGAGAGAAATTGGTGTGCCAGGGCCTCCAGGCACAGAAATCTAACTGCAGACACATGTACCACCTTGTGTGCATGCGTGACCTTGCATCACGTTGCATTGTCTGGCTTACATGGGAACTGGAAAGTTGAACATGGGCCCTTAGGCTTTTCAGGCAAGTGCCTTAACCACTAAGCAATCCTTCCGACCCTCTACCTACCTTTTTTTTTAAATAAACATTTTTATTGAGAACTTCCATAAATATAAACAATATACCATGATCGTAATCCTCTCAGAACACCCTTCTTTTCTCCCCGTCATAAAGCCCCCTTCACTAAATCCCTTCTTTCTAACTAGTCTTTCTTCTATTTTGATGTCATCATAGGCAGGTCTTGTGTAGATAGCATTAGATACCATGAGGTCATGAATATCAAGGCCACCGTGTGCCTGGAGGACAGTATTGTTCACACTTCTTCCCTTCCTTTGGCTCTTACATTTTTCCTGCCACCTCTTCCTCAGCAGTTCCTGAACCTTGGAGGATGTGGCAGTGATGTCTCACTTAGTGCTGAACATTTCACTGTCACTTCTCAGCACTCTGGCAAGCTTGTGAGTCACCTGCATGCTCACCACCCTTTGAAAAGAGAAGCTTCTGTAACCAAAAGTGTGAGTAGCATTAATATCTGGGCATAAGCATAAAGATTTATAGGGCAGCTTGGTGGGCATAATATAACATTTAGCCAAACAATAGCAGTAGTTTTCCCTAGGGCTTATAGCTCTAGCCATAGACTTTTGATTAGGTTTTCAGTACCAGGCAGGAATTCCCTCCCACTGAGCAGACCTCCAGTTTAATCAGAGAGCACTTGGTTTTCCCCATGACAGATATGTCACCACTACACCAGTTGGGTATTTGTCCTGGCTGTCCAGTAGTAAAGCTTGCAGAGTTCACTTCTGGTTAAGACCACTGATGACTTTTCTCCCCAATAGGCTGCATAGGTCTTTCCAGCATCCTGACAGCTAGTCAACAGGGAGGAAGCTTCCAGCTCAGCTCCGTCTTGATTTCTCAGTGACCTACAGCCCAAGCATGTGTAGTTTTGAGCAATAGGGTCTTACCATATAGTTCTGGTGGCAATAGCCTGTAGTGTCTTGGAAGCATCAGCGACCTCTCTGATTAAAAACTCACTGGAAGCTATTCCATCCCTGGCACTAAATTTTTTGTAATAATAATCTATGGCTTCTGGGTATAACATTATCCACCTCTACAAGATATTCTGCTCAAACTCATTCATTCATTCATTCATTCATCCATTCGTTCATTATTGTTTTGTTTTGTGGAGACAGGGTCTTACCCTATAGCAAACCTGCTGCTTCAGCCACCGAGGTGCTAGGATTCAGGTGCGGACCACCATGGCCAGTTCTGACAGTACCATTTGCACATCTACTAAGTCAGAAACCTAGGCTCATCTTTTGCCTCACATCCCCACACCCAAGGAGTACAACAATGCTCTTTGTTTTGCCAGCGTCTCGTCAGCTAGTCCCCTACCTGTCATCCCTATTGCTGTTGCCTCAGTCCATGTCTGGACCATCTGCCTAAACTATGACCAGCAGCCATGATCTATGTCCTGAACCAGGACCAGTAGTCTCCTCTCCAACTTGCTGCTTCCCCCCTCCCAGAAGACCTGACTATATGCAGTGCCTTATCATGCCTTAGACTATGTGCTCCTAGAAGATCCTTGGTGACCTGGCCTCCCACTGAGCCTGTGACCCTGCCTCCTGGCACCTCAGCTCCAACTCTGTACCAACGTCATCCTAAGACTGGGTTGCCTCACTCCTCCACTGTGGAGTGTGGGCTGCTCTCTTCCTCTCTGTCACAAAACCTTAGTGCCCAGCTCAAGGTACTCCTGAGTGTGGTCTCCTGAGCCCACCATCATGATCCATTTCTGCCTTCCCTACACTGTTCCTCACTGTCCCCTGTATCTAAGCCCTTGATCTGATGCATGAGGGAAGAGCTGTAAGGCAGGAATCCTGTGTCTGGTCATTGGTATATCTCTAGCATCCACCAAAGGGCCTGGCCTGGAGCTGGCCATCCAATGTTTGCGGACCAGGCGAATGAGGGTATGAATGAATGAAAGAATGAACTGGAGGAGGCCATGGATTAGAAGGAAGGTGTAATGGCTAGAAAGGAGAAAGAACCTTTGCAGTATGCTCTGAAGTCCTGGTCAAGGTGGGCTGTTGAAGACCCTGTATCCAGGGTGTAAGCTAAACAGGGTCTATCTAGGGCACTGTAAGGGTGCAGACGGAGGGGCAGAGCAGAGATGCAGACACTTGGGAGGCTTAGTGACTATGTGACTTTGAAAAAGTCATTTGTCCTCTTGGAGCATCCGTTTCTCATTCAGTCAATTGAGGATAGCCCTTAATCTGTCTGACTTGGAGGATTGTTATATCCATAAAAGGCGAAGGGATGGAACCTGTGCAGGGCCTTTTAGACAGGAAATGCTCTGTGGGGAGGGAGGTCAAGATTCCCATAGGTGACTCATGCTTTTACATCTCCATTGCCTACCACTTACACCATGCTGTGGGAATAAGGTTTCCCAAATGTAGACTTTATGGGAATCCCTGGTCCCTATGGGAAGCATGTATGAGTAGACAGTTTTATGCATTCCAAGCAACATGTCTTTGGCTATGATAATGACCCAAACCTGACTCAGACTGGATTAAGTAAAAATGGAATATATTGGCACACAAAAGTAAGATAAATGTCAAGGACTTCAGGCACAATTGGACCCAGGATTCTGATATTAGAACTTGGTCTCTTTTTCTCACTGCTTCCCTCTGTTGTCTTCATAATGAGGCAGGGCCTCCTGGCTCTATAGGGTGACCTAGGAAGCTCCAGGATCCTGCTGTCCTTATAGCTGACAATTACAATGTTTTCTGTGTAAGTTCAGACTAGGTGTGATGGTTGATCTGTAGTCAGCTAAGAGACACAAATCTGGGCGGGTCTGTGAGTGTCTTTCCAGAAAGGATTAATTTAGTGGGGAAGATCCTTCCTCAGGAGATCATTCCTTCAGCAGGTAACCCAGAAAAGTCTGAGGAAAAGGCAATGCAGCCTGCCTGCCTTCAGTTCTCATTAGATGAGAGCGTCTTTCCCTTGTCCTTCTCCTGCTGCTACTAGCCTTCGCTGACATCAGACTCTAGCTTTGTCAGCCTTCCAACATGGACTGAAGAACAACAACTTCCCAGGAATCTTCCAGACCTTCAGTACGGAGACATCAGCCTCACGGAATGAGCATCAGGGTTCTCAGAGTACCAATGGCCATAGTTGGACTATTCAGCCATTATCATATAAGTGGATTATCTCATAATCCCCCTTTATTATATATAGTATTGAGCAATGTGTATATTACCATGAACGACACACACATAACGTAGATTCTCTTGGAATCAGAACCTTCCTTGGACTGTTCACTGTGGAATTGAGTTTTATGTCATCCCCTGTAGCTGGGGTCGCATTAGCACAGTCTGACTCAGGAGTAGGAAGAGGCGGCCCCATGGAGCAGGAGAGGATGGGGGAGCCAAAGAAGCACAATGAGCTGCCACTCATTGTCTAGGCAGGGCAGATGAGGAATCATGAGGTTGGTGGAGCTTGGCTTTGGGGTCCCCTGTCTCCTTCTTGGAACTTTCTGCCACATGGTGCCATCTGATGAACGTGGCACAGACCTGCTCAAATGGACTAGATCCAAGATCCAAAGGGCCTGGCAGGTCTGAGAAGGCAGTCAAACCTCCACATCATAGATCCAGGGACCCTGGAGTGGAAGAGGCCTGTGAGTTCCTTCTTCTCCCTAGCTCTGGTGGCTCTGCTTGGCTATAGTGAAATACCACAAACAGGTGGGCAAGGCTAAGGCAGGAGAGATGATGGAAAGAGAACCAGGGAGCACTCTGGAGGCCTGAAGCTTAGGCCCAGCCCAGCCCAGCCCAGCTTTGACTCACTATGGTTTCGGGGCGATGGGACTCAAGTATAGCATCCATGCTTAGAAGGGCCCTGTGCTGGGTTTGAAGCTCCATTCTTACCATTCTGAAATACTTTATCCTTTTGTACAAGGGACCTCTGATTGTCATTCTGTGCTAATCTCTGAAAGTTATAGTGCAGGTTTTGCCCTTGCTAACCCCATTTGTATCATGACTGTGGTAGACTAATGGACTGTGGAGCTTAGCAGGGATATATGATGACAGCAGGAGGGCCTCTTGGGGGACTTTTCTATGCCCAGTAATTCCCTCAGAAGTTTCCCTAGGACTGTCTAAAGCTGCCACCATCATCCCTTTTCTATCCACAGCAGCCTCTGTCCTCTGAGGTGAGGAAGGATCTAGAGCTGTGACCTGCACCCAGGGCTCAGGAGCACGTGGCTTCTCCTCATGCTACTTCAGGTGTGGGCTATGGACCAGCAGCCTGGGATTGTGTTAGAAATGCAGACTCTCAGTCCTAGCATATTAGTTACTTTTTTCATTGCTGTGACTATAGACCTGAAGAAACAATTTTGAGAGTATGATGGCTAATCTTGGTTGTCAACCTGACTGGAGACCTCGTAGACACACCTCTGAGGTATGTCTGTGAGGGCATATGCAGAGAGGTTTAACAGAGGAGGAAAGACCCACCCTGAAAGTTGAGGCCCAGAGTGAATAAAAGGGGGAAGGGGAAGGTGAGTCAAGGGGTAAAGTGCTTGCCATGCAAGACTGAGGACCTGAGTTTGGGTCCCCAGCACCCAAGCAAATGCTGGGCACAGACATGTGCACTTGTAATCCCAGCACCGGTGAGGTAGAGACAGAGGATCCCCGGACTTACTGGCTAGCAAGTCTAGCTTAATCGGAGAGTTGAGGGTTCACTGCGAGACCCTGTCTCAAACTTTAAGGTTAGGGCTGGGCAGATGGCTGAGAAGTTAAGAGTACATGTGTTTAAGCATAAGGGCCTCTTGGATTGGAGCCTGCCTGGTTTGACTCTCCCACACCCACATAAAAAGCTGGCCTTGGCCATGCATGTCTGTAACCACAGTCTGCAAGTGCTAGAGGCCAGAGGATTGCTGGAAAACAGCTCCATGTTGAGGGAGACTCTTCATTTCAAGCAATATGCAGATGGGGATAAGAGAGGGACACCCAAAATTCTCTGGCTTCTACTTGCATGTGCATCTGCACACACACACATGCATGCACCACACATCGCTCATACCACCCTATGCATATATTTTACACTCACATACATGCAGCAAAAAAAAAAAAAAGAAAGAAAAAGGATGGAGAGCCATTGAACTCTGGCCTCCAAACACACTTGCACACATATACCTGTACACACATGCATGTATAGCAATATATAAGCAAAAAAAAAAAGAGAAAAAGAAGTGAAACATTATTAAAAAGCAAGAGAGAGAGAGAGAGAGAGAGAGAGAGAGAGTTACCAACCAATCACCAGCATTAATGTCTCTGTGTCTTGACTGTGGACACAACGTGACCAGCTGCCTCACTCTCCTGCCACCACTCCTTCCACACCACGATGGCCTCCTGATGGACTGTATTCCCTAAAACCGTGAGTCAAAATAAACCCTTCCTGAGGTTGCTTTTGTCAGGTACTTTGTCACAGCAATGAGAAAAGGACCTAGCACAGGGAAGAGGGGTTTATTTTGGTTCACAGTTTGAGGGTACAGTTCATTGGAGTGGAGAAGGCATGGAGGCAGGAATGTGAGACAGCTGGTCATATAATTTTCACAGTCAAGAAGAAGAGAGAGAGAGAGAGAGAGAGAGAGAGAGAGAGGCTTCCTCTCCTATTCCTCCTTTTTATTCAGTCTGGGGCGCTCAGTTCATGGGCTGATGCCACCCACATTCAAGGTTGGTCTTTCCTGTTCAGTTAAACCTCCCTGGAAGCTCCCTCAAAGGTGCACTGAGAGGTAAGTCTCCTGGGTAATTCCAAATCCAGTGAAGTTGACATTCAAAATTAGTCCTTCACTAGTAACTCCTTGTCAAGTTGATGCCCAAACATAGAAGTTTAAACTGTAACATTTCACCTCTTCAAAGGCTCAAAATGTAGTTAGTTCATCTGTAAGTGTCCCGAAAGTCTTAACAGTTCCACTACTATTCACAAATACAAAGCCTTTTCTGAAACTCAAGACACATTTTTGAGACGTCTTATGAAATAAAAAATTTACTAAGTCCCATACTTCCAGAATGTAATAGCACAGGGTCACCATTCACACTCCAACGGGGAAGCGGAGGAGCATAGCAGGGGAACTCAGCAGGGCAAACACTAGATCTCTTGCTTCATGTCCAGAATCTCAAGCTGTTGGCAGCATCATCTGGGCTCCAATGAGTGTGGGCATTCTCTAGCTCTGCCTCCTGCAACCCACTCTGCATCTCTCTTTGGCCAGCTCTACTCCATAACTGTGGCTTTCTTAGGATGACATCCCATGGTCCTGGAACCCTTGGGTTTCACCTTTTATAGTTTCAAAGCTTCACCTAATGGCCTTTTAGGGTTTCCTTGCAGGGAATTCAACCCTGCCACACATTGCCTGGCAATAGCAATTCCATGGTGTCTTAGCGCAAGCCTCCATGACCCCCTTGCTCTTATGTTCTGCATGTCTGCAAGGCCAGCACTATGTGGATGACACCACATTCTCTTGCAAGTTTGAGATGTAGTTTGGACCCCTTGTATCACCACTGTATGCCTCTGCAGCTGAACCTGGGAAAATAATCCCGTAGACAGGTACTTCTCAGCAGGGAATCCCTTCAGGAGCATTCTCTCTCCAGACTCTCATTTGGAATTAATTTTCATTTTCACAAGCTGGACCTGTTGATAGGTAGGGTCTTGTCCTAAGGGTGCCTTTCTTATCGTCCCAGTGCAGAGCAAGATTTTCTTTTTTTTTAAGATTTAAAAATTTTTATTTACTTATTTTAGAGAGAGGGAGATGCAAAAATAGGCAGAGAGAGAGAGAGAGAGAGAATGGGGGTGCTAGGGCCTCCAACCACTGCAAACAAACTCCAGATGCATGAACCCCCTTGTGCATCTGGCTTGCATGGGTCCTGGAGAGTCAAAACTGGGTCCTTTGGCTTTGCAGGCAAGCGCCTTAACTGCTAAGCCATCTCTCCAGCCCAAGAGGATTTTCTTTAACAATGAATAGCTATGCCCTCCTCACCTACATTGTCTGCATCTTCAAACTTGTCATTCCTTTCTTACCCAAACTGTACATTGTTCACATTTTTCTGTTGTGTCTCTCTGTAAATCTGAGTAAGACCAGTGAGCAGTAGCCATGTGTAGCAGACAGTTTCAGGTTCACTGAGATGAACTTCCAGACCACTCACAGTTAAGGAGGAAGGGATTTGTTGAAGGTTACAGATCCAGAGGAAGTTCCATAATGGCAGAAGAAGCTGGCCTGTTTTCACAGGACCAAACACACAGAGAGAAGCACAAGCCTAAAAGCCAAAAGCCACACAGCACAGCACACTTCAGAAACTCCAGCTAGGCACATTTTGTATATCTTTAGACTAAAATCTCAAACCCACCACCACACCTTAAGATCCTCCCAGTGACACTGCCTCCAGCCAGGTGGCTGCAGATAGGAAACTGCAAACTAATAAAACACTGAATATATTGGGGGTAATCTACTCAAAGTACCACTCCATTTCAACAGCATTGATGTCATGCTGCCTTGAAATTTCCTCCACAAAACAACTTGGTCCACTACTTTTGAGTTCATTATTGCTGAAGTTTTTATGACATGGGCAAAACACAGCTAAATTCTCTATCAGAATATCACCTAGGAGACAGAACCCCAGACATATCTGTGAGAGCATTTCCAGAGAGGGTTAACTGAAGAGGGGAGAACCACACTGAAGGTGGGTATTACCATCTCATGGAGTGGGGAAACCTAAGTGGATATAAAGTAGACAGAAGGGACAAAACCAGCAGAGCACCAGCACTCATCTCCCTCCCTCTCTCTGCTTCATGACTGCGGATGCAATGTGACCACCTGTCTCACACACCTGCCACCATTATTTCTCACCACAATGGATGGAACCCTTAAACTATGAATAAAAACAAACCCTTCCTTCCTTCCATAAGGTGCTCTTTGTTAGATATTTTGTCATAGCAATAAGAACAGTAACTAATACAGAAAATTGGCACCAAGAAGTGGGCTTATTGCTGTGATGAACTTAACTGTATGGCTCATTGCCCATTGGAAATTAACCATTACCCTCACACAGACTTACTAAACCAGAATCCTGAGACTCTGTGATAATCACTCTTATTTCAAACTGTGAAAGTCATTCCCTGGGCCTCAGGACTGGGGAAGCACAGTACTGAGGTGCTGGTAAGCACACAACTGGAGAAGTGCCAGGTTCACTCGTTCTCTGGGGTTGCCATGACAAAGTATCTCAGGACAACTTGAGCAACAGAAATGTTTTTTTTTTTCCACAGTTTTTGATGCAAAAGGTCCAAGATCAAGGTCACAATCGTCTTGATTTCCACTGGGGCCTCTCTCAGTGGGTTTCAGACAGCTGCCTTCCATCTTTGTCCACATGACCTTCACTCTACCCTGCACCTCTTCTGATGAAGTTGTCAGCAGACTAGGCCACGAACGCCAGTGGACTCACTCTGCCTTAATGGCCTCTGTGAAAACCCTTTCTCCACGTCACATGCAGAGATCCAGGGAGCTAGGACATCAAAATATGAATCATGATTCAGCCCATGGTGCAAGGAGCACCTTGCAGGAGCCCAGGCCTTGTGTTCTGGGTATTTTTCCCCTCATTTAATCCCTCCACAACACTGACAGGCACAAGACGGACACCGTCAAGTTCCCTTTGCATTCGCAGCATGGGTCAGGTATTCTTACCTCATGGAGCTCCTACAGAAAGTTTCACATTCATAGGGATGCCAACTGAGGCCCAGAGAGGAGCTAACTAAGGCCTGGTATCTGCTGAGAGCGAGTGAGAGGCAGACACACAGCGAGAATATATGAGGACGGGGTAGAGGTTTTCCAGAAAGAGATGCAAGGAAGGGCATTCTAAGCCAAGGAAGCAGCCTGTGCCAAGGCTTACAAGCATGCAAGTGCCTGGAATGTGGGGATCTGTGGAGTGGGGGCTCCCTGGGGGGGGGGACTGAGGAATAGAGGACTGATTGGTCAAGGACTTGCTTTGCTGGGAAGGGCCCTGTCAGAGGTCACCTTCCTTCTGAGAATGAATAAGCAAGGCAGGAATCGCCGCTTTGCAAACAAACCCGTCATGTGCTCATTTCCTCTGCTGTCCTCACACCTCTCATCTTCCCCTCTGAACAAGATGCCTCCTGGTTTCACTTAATTTCTACAGGAAACTAGCAAGAGAAACATCCGTCTAAATTCCCCCGAAATTGTAGATTTCCACGTTCAGTGAGTAGCCCCTGAGAGCAACGTGTCTGTGGGGTCAGAGGGGATGACTCCAGGATTGGTGGGCTTCTTGTGGTAGCAGGATCCCAGTGCCAGCCCCTGCAGGACGCAGCTGTGTAGGGAGAATTTCTCTGGGAGCAAAATCAGCCGTGAGGCGGCCCCGGGAGGGGAGCAGAGACTTGTTCTCATGGGCTCCTGCCCAGCACTCTAGTGCTCCAAGGTTCATGTTCCTGGGAGAGGGGGCCAGCAAGGGCTCCAAGTCCCTCAGCAGCTGCTCTCCTCACATGGCCTTGGGACACTGGCCTCCCAACCTTAACGACATTGTTTTGTTCACAACCACACAATCATGTCATTTGTTTAGGGGACACTTTCTCTTTGGTGACTGCTAGGAAACAGCTTGAAGCTGATAAAGATTTGGAACTCTGAGCCTCCTCTGTAGCACAAGGTGGTCGCTGACTTGACTCTAAGGTGATACATGGAGGAGCTGTGGACTTTGGAGTCATATGGATGAGTCCTCCGTGGGCCTCTTTATGGCTGCATGGCCTTAGGTAGTCCTTGATCTTGTGGGCTACCACTGTGCACAAAGATGAGAGGCCAGGTCACCTCTGGCCTTGTAGGTTTAGTGATCATGACAGAGACATCCACCGTGCACAAGGGTGCAGAGGAAAGGGGTCTTATTTCTTCTTCTATGACAACAATAGTGAGAACTTTGCCTGTGAGAACTAGGCAGGCTTAGAGCAAAGGAATGCCTTCCAGGAGGCGCCCCTAGCCAGGGCCTGGTCAATTCTCCACACAGCAAGAGAATATTCTTTCAAAACTTGACAAGAGACTCCTTAGCACACCTTTTGTACTTGTATGTCCTGACCCCCAACCTCCCTCCAGACTCTACCTTTTCACTCACTCTGGTCCCTTCCAGACCCCCAACAGTCCAAGTGTCCATCTCAGGAGAGGTGTGAGGCTGGCTGCAGGAGTTTCAGCTCCTCCCCCTCCTCCCACACCAGTCTCCCTCTGCTTCCTGAGTTCTCCATCTATGGACAAGAATGTGTTGACACAGCGTTGGGTGGTTCCCTGCATCTGGAGCACTCCCAGTCTCTCTGAAGCCCTCTGCCATCTCTGGCCACCCCTGCTGCTCTCTGAGCTGACCTCCTGTTGGTCCCCTCAATCATCTCCTGGCTCCTTCTGTACTTGCCTATTTGACTGACACCTGACCTCTGCAATGACTTATAAATTCGAAGCAGGCAGAGGTCTCGCTAGCCTTGGCTAGGTTCTCCTCAAGAAGTATGGTGCCTAGGAACTTGTTGGCTCTCAGCAAATAATCACTGAATATGAGAGCGAATGTTTCACCCAGGGAATTTAGTCTGGTGGCAAAATGATTACAATAGGAAGGGAAATCATCATAAAGCATGCATGGTACACACAGACTTTCTTGCCAGTGTGGTGGCACAAGTCCCACCATGATACTCACAGCTCTGGGAGGACAAATCATTTTCCTCATGGCCCCCAGGGGGAAGAGTGTCTCAGAAAGACAGTCACAATGTAGAACTATTTGTGATGCCAAGAGAGAGGAGGAAGATGTGTGTTGAGTGCAGCTTCAAGAGGTTATGGTGACCTTGACAGAGCAGTTTCAGTAGACATGAGAGGACAGAAACCAGGCTTCAGGGGAGGGGGGCGGGAGTCTAGGAAGAGGAGACTGTGAGTCTGGGGACTTCCTCACCACTAGCCCAGGAACGAGGGGAGAGCTCTCATCGGTTGCTTCTGACCAAGAAGGATCTCATCAAAATTAATTTGTAAATGTTTCTGAACAATAAAAATGACTCATCTACTGGATGGCTAGCAAAATGAGATGCGTCAACTCCTTGTCTCAATGCTCACTGCAAAGTAGGATGTCAGAGCTGAAGGCCAGAGGATTCCAACACGATCCTCTCTTTCACATGATGAGGGGTCCCAGGCCTAGAAAGGGGAAGGGCAAGCCTAAGGTCACACAGCAAGTGAAGGGCAGAGCCATGTTTCAACTCAGGCCACTGTAGGTCCAGCCCAGGGCTCTTTTTCCATATGCCATGTCTTTCTTTCCTCTGTCTCTTCTAAACACTCTTCACTGACTACAGGAAATGGAAAGCATGTTATTTTTAGTTTATTCAAAATGGGTGAGAAGGGTAATGTGTCTTTCCTTTCCATATATCAGAACTAAAGTGTGTCTTATGTAACGACTAAATGGAGGCAAGATGGAGTCGCAGTAGAACAAATTTTTCTTAAAGTATTAAAAATATAAAATGTGAACCCCAAATTGGCCCAAATGATGGGGTTCACCTCTCCTCACCAAGCTGATAGAGAAGGCTGGGCAAGGCTGTGTGCATATGTTGTGTGTGTGCCCATGCAGGTGTGTATAGCAGGCTCCCTCTGTGCAGTGATTCCCAGGGCACCAGGGAAAGTGCCCTGAACTAAATACTGATTCTTACTGTCCTTGCTAAGTGGTAAAAATGCACACATGATTTACCCTCATGACTATTTTACAGTGGGCAGTTCAGTAGTCATAAGCATATCTTGTTGTATAACCATCACCAATGCCTACCTCCAGAACCTTCAGTTTTGCAAAACGGAAACTCTGAGTCCACTAAACAACTCCCCATTGTTACACTCCTCCAGTCCTGCAGCCGCCATCCTGCATCCTGTCCCTGTGGCTGACTATGCATGGATCCACACATATCAGTGGAGCCTCCTTTTGCAACTGGCTTGCTCACTTTTCCTTTACTGCTCCTAACAACCTTCCCAGGCTCTGCATCCCTCCTCTCCCCTTCCGAGGCTGAAAAGGGGCAAGTACCCCCTGTTCTACTGAAACTTCCTCTTGAATGCCAGTCAGTGAAATTTTTCTCACTATTGGGTTATAATAGGGTAGGGGATGGCCCTGGTTTAAAGCTTTGATTAAGGGTGGAAAGATGGAGACATTAATGACGGGGGGGAAAATGTCCTGCTGAACAAATATGGCTGCGATCATTACAAGGGCATCTGAGGGATGGCAACTGGTTATTACAACACAATTTAGCCACTTCCTAAATTGATGTCTCCAGTTTTATTAACCTCCTGTCTGGTTCTGACTTGATCCTTTGTGGGGTTATGCCTGGCGTGCCCTCTAATGGCTGCCCGTGGTTTTCATAATAATCCTCTTATACTTGGGATGCATTCTATAATTTATGGTGCTTTTATTCCTAGTATTGTATTTGATCAAAATGACAATGACATGTGGTGTTTAGACTAGGACTCATCACCCCCATTTTTTTGATAGGAAAATTGAACCTCAGTAGGTTGATTGACCAGCTCAAATTTATGAAACCACTAATTGGGGAGCCCAAGTCTTTAGTCCAGTGCTCTTTCATTGACTCCACATTTTGCTAGCATTTATTAGCTTAAAACAAGACAGCTGAATGTGGCAGCACATGACTGTAATCCTAGCACTTGTGAGGCAGAAGGATTAGGAATTCAAGGTCATCTTCAGCTATATAATAAGTTCAAGGCCAGCTTCAGGTATTAGAGATCTTGCCTCAATAAACAACAACAACAACAACAACAAATAAAGCAAAATTGGAAGGGTGGCATAGTAGCATTTTTACATATGCATGATTCTCCCCCCACTTGCCCTTAGACCTAGACTGTGTCACAGTGATTCACCACCCAGAAGTTCAAATTAGAAAGCTGAGAGTTGATCTTTACCTTTCTCTCTCCTGTTCTAAAGCCCATCTCCTACTAAGCCCTGTGGGTTGGACTCTCCAAGTGTGTGTGTGTGTGTGTGTGTGTGCGTGTGTGTGTATGTGTGTTGTTTCTGATGGGAGGAAAGGTTTTATTTCAGCTTACCATCTCGAGAGGAAGCTTCAAGATGGCAGGGTAAAACCTGGTGTCAACAGAGAATGGACACTACCCTCTGTCACAGCAGGTGGGAAATAGTAACAAGGGAGTGAGCTGCTCTCTGCCAAAGGGGAGCTGGCTATAACACCCCAAAGATTACCCTCAGAAGCATACCTCTACCTTCCTGATGGTGATCAAACATTCAAAACACACGAGTTTATGGGGGATACCTTATTCAAGCCACTATAAGACATTAGTAGAATTATCAGAAATATATATACAACATTCAATTTTGATAACAGCTCAAGTGTTGCCCTGAGCTGCTGTTAGCACATTTAAAGTCACACTGTTTTGTACAATTGCCTCTCTCAGCTAGTCTTTGGAATTAAGAAGGGAAATTTCCTGGCCATGTAACCCAAAACTTTTAAGACATACTTTACTTTCTGGTTATACTTTTCTTGCTGAGTTCTTAAGACCAAGTGGGTAGCCAAAATTTAATTAAATGTGCAGTTTTAAAGGTCAGTTGTGGCTCTTTAGGAGAGACTTTTAGGGACTTGGGAGGAGCTTTATGGCTCTCTCAGCATTTGTGTCATCTGCTGGGATGAGTCAGGGCCATGCTGACCATGTGGCTTCTTTCAGAAGCACCGAGGCTCGTCCCCTCTGTTCTGACTCTCCTTCAGACTGTACATTGATTGGACTCTAATCTCTGGGTCTCTGCATCTTCCCCAGTCAAGAAGATAGGTGTCTTGTCAGAGTTTTATGATCCTCTAAAAGTGGCCCCATCATCTCTTGGGCCTCCTTCAACTGAGCAAGCAGCTTCCAAATATTGGCTGCCCTTTTAATCCCCAGTGGTAGCAATTGTCTTTGACTTCTACATAGGGTTATTAAGCACTCAGAAGGAGTAACACCAGTCTTGAACAAAAACGTGGATTTGTAAGTGTAGGCAAAACATGATAACAGCCCTGGAGATAATTCTTACCAATAAGTTTAATACATCTAGAAATGGTTTTGTTAAAATAGCAACTAAAACAAAATTAGTCCTCATATCTCTGTTTTAAGACACCAGGAGAAGTATCTCAAAGTTAATTTGGTAGCCTCAGGGATTAAGAGAGCTTCTGTTTTCATTGCTCAGAGGCAGGTTCTTGCTGCCTCCACCTCTCAAGTGCTAGGATTAAAGGTGTGAGCCACTATACCCTTGTGAATCTTGTCACTCCCAGTAATCCCTGCAGATAACTTGTGCTGTGTGTGTGTGTGTTGCTTACAGATCCAGATTACCAGAGTCAAGGTCTCTAACTCTCAGTGGGAGATGACTATTCATATGTTTGTGATGTTTCTTTTTGTATTTCTCTTCTGTGATTTCTGTGGAAATGTGGCTTTGAACAAGATTATCACGTTTCTGCACTACAGGACTTTTCAGATTTGTTCACATGCTAATACTGGTTATAGTGACTCACCAACACAGGGAGTGCGTGCTTGGAAAATTGCAAAGCTACTTTAATGATCTGTACTCTGCAATTTCTCCCTGTTCTCTCTTCCCATCTGTTCTCCACATGGAAACCACACAGACCTCTATCAACTGCATGCCCAGGCTGCCACTCTTCCCTATAAGCCACACTGGCTTTCATATCTCTCTGACATGTCCTAGGATATACCCTTGGTGTGCTGACACCATCAAGTCCCCTTTGTCTGACTGGAGTCCCATCCTTACCCACAGCATCATCATCTGCTGATGCTCACAGTTGCTGCTTCTGAGGGGCCATTTCATCAGGGGGCCCTGCTCTCCCATGCTCCAGATACATCTCATAACCAACAGTGTCTTGGTGGATGGGTTCACAGAAGGGCTTCCCATATCCTCCTCAATAAGGGACACTTGGCTTTGCAATTTGTGATTGGGAGCCTTGCATAACACCATCCTCTTCCCTTCTCTGTCTCCCCTATTCCCTGGAGGTTTTCCAGAAGGACGAGCCACACTCCCAGCCACTGAGAGAACCTCTCACATGGTCTCTCACTCATGGTGTCAGGCACTTTTTCTTTCCATACTCCTAGAGCAGATCCTGTCCATCACAGCACCAGAACCCTTTGGGAGTGTCTTCTCACTTGAGTGACTAAGTGCCCAATAGTTTCTAGGAGACCATGTCTATCTCTGTTCATTGCTTCATTCTTAGCCTGATGCAGGCTCCAGGGCTATGAGCTGAACACAGCAAAGTTAAAGAGCATGTTAGATCTCCAAACTGAAATGAGAAAACATTTTAAAATTATGACAAGTCAGCAAGCTAATACCTAGAATATATTCAAAGCTTTTGCAAGTAGAAATAGTAGAAATAAGCAAGTATATTAATACAGAAATATACATGAGACAAATAACACATAAATCAGGATGATTCCTTGGATCCTATCAAAGTTCATCAGAGAATAGCAAGTTAAAAAAATGATAAAAGAACTTCTTTTTAAAACTTAATTGCCAAAATTTATTTTTATTTTTATTTATTTATTTGAGAGCAACAGACAGAGAGAGAAAGAGGAAGATAGAGAGAGAATGGGCACACCAGGGCCTTCAACCACTGCAAATGAACTTCAGATGCATGTGCCACCTTGTGCACTTGGCTTATGTGGGTCCTGGGGAATTGAGCCTTGAACCAGGGTCCTTAGGCTTCACAGGCAAGTGCTTAACTGCTAAGCCATCTCTCTAGCCCTGCCAAGATTTATTTTTATAAAAAAATGATCATCATTAACTGTGTATAAGTGATGGATGGCTTCAAACCCTGAACTTAGGAGGTAATGGCAGGAGGATCAGGATTTCAGGGTCAGCCTTGGCTATATAACAAGTTCAAGGCCAACCTGGACTAAGACCCTGTCCCCCCTAGAAAGAAACACAAAACATAACAAAACTCATTGTGGTGGAGAGGAAGTTGAAAGCCAAACATTCTCATACAAAGCCAAAGGGAGGACCAGCTGGCACCACCGTCAGAATATGATTCCCTAGGGCAGAAAGTTGGTCTCTTTGTTCACATTGTATCTCAGTGCTTAGAATCCATTGTGGTGGGGCCTCAATGAACACGTCCTGAACTAGTGGGAGGGAATTTAGCAATTATAGATCAGTAATGCCAAGTTCTTCACATCCTTCCACTTAGTAATCCCACTTCCCAAGAAACCTTAGCCATTAAGACAAAGAGTGTGTGTAACCATGTCCCCCATATTCATTTATAAACTCAGAAAACTGGGTTCTATGACATGTTCTTAGGCTGGAAAAAGCTGAGGTAATGTGAGGTAATATAAGTGATATGTTTGAAGAATATTGAGACTATAGGATTGTGCTATTGGTAATTAGTAAATGAAAAAATATAGCGGTCATCTTCATTTTTGTTAAAAACCATACTTATAGGGCTGGAGAGATGGTTTAGTGGTTGAGGCACTTGCCTGTGAAGCCTAAGGACCCAGGTTCGACTCACCAGAACCCACATAAGCCAGACACACAAGGTGATGCATATGTATAAGGTGACACATGCGCACAAGGTCACTCATGTGGACAAGGTGGAAGACATGTCTGGAGTTCTACTACAGTGGCTAGAGGCCCTGGCATGCCAATTCTTTCTCTCTCTGTTTCATAAAAGGCATACTTATAATAATAGTGAGTTGTAGAATTTTTCATAAATTTTATTTCTTTGTGTTCATTTTATTTTTCCAAAATTTCAATAATAAGTACGCACTACTTTTGTAGTCATAAGGAAAAAGCTTTGAAAAAGGAAGCATAGTTAATGACAAGTCCTTGCAGCCAGGAAAAGGGTGATAAGTTGTAATGGTATTTTTCCTATTAATGCTTCTTCATAGCAGACCACTTTATGGTGGGTTAAAGAACACATCCTTTTATTACCTTGGTCTGGCTTTATTTAGACAACAATGAGGATTGAATGTCGTGCTGAGATACACTGTTGTTTTCATGTTCTTAGTGTATATTTTTCCATGACCTGGAAAATCTTAAAATACTGGCTCCTCTTTAAAAAAAAAAAAAAAAATCCTCAAGTCCTTTGACTGGAATTGATTTCTCCTGTGGCTCATGGGTCTGTAAAAGACATTAGGGTGGGACATGGCATTGACCTTAATTCTTTGCCTCAGGCACAGAATTTCCCTGTGGTTGGCTCAGGATTTCCAAGAGGAAGGCAATTAAGTGACCCAGCACAGTTGTATAGGTCCTTGCTCTGGCCTTATCTTGATTGGGAGGAAGTAGATGTCTGGTTGATCCAAATTTAGAGCACAGAAAAGAGCCAGATGTTTGTGACTATGGCAAATATAAAGCCACCCCTGCTTCCCCGCTCCCCGCGTCCATGGCATCCGGCTTACTCCTCTTGACCCAGAGCAAGGGCGCCTTTGGGTTCCACTTCCTAGGAAGCCCACCCAAGCCTCACTGTCCACAGAAAAGCTCATCTCCCTGCTGTCGCCTCTGTGGCTCCTGTGGAAGCTTCGTCTTCCTCAGACTGAGTCCTGGAGCCTGAGCCTGGTGGTCAACACTCGGACCCCACCCCGTCTCCTCTTCTGTGGCTTACCTCACCTTGTGCGGGAGCAACACTAGGGGGAACAGAGTCCTGCAGCTGGCTGCGGACAGGCGTCAGGTGGTGTCAGGAGCTAAGCACACAGACAGAGGAGCATGTGTACACAATCAGAGGTCTAGCTTGAACCCAGGTGAGCTACTGTCTAGCTGGCTTTGAAGTCATCTCCTGCCTTTCTAACTTGGCTATCACATCTGCTCAAGGGGTGGTATTAATGTTAACAACATCAGCACCTCTCTTAAAGCTTAGGGAGCTGTCTATTGTTTGGCATATGAGAAGCACACAGTATGAGGCCTGCCATAGCTTGAGGCTTACTGCACGGTAACTTCTTTTTTCCCTCTTTTTCACTTGCTCATTTTCTAGGACAAAAGTTGCCAACTAGGTACTGGGTACTGTGCCAAGCGCTGGGAAATCACAAGGGGATGATGCATAGACCCTCTCCTGATCCCATGGGATTAGTGATGGAGCCTTAAGTGTGAACTGACCAACAGAATACAGCCCAGGCTTCCTGTGTGAGGCCCCCTGCCACCTTACCTTCCCAAGCATATCAGGCACCTTCTCACTTCATGCTTTTATTTCTTACAGCTCCAAAGCTTTTTCTGGGCCACTGCCCACGTGGGGCTGGCCGGTGGCAGTCCGAGCAGGGCCAGGCTGAGCAAACACACAGCCGGGGCCCGGTGACTGCATCTCTGCTCCATATTCTTCGTTGTCAGCACCTGTCTCAGTGGCTCCCAAGTGCTGGTGGTAGTCTGTGGCTCCATCTGTAAGGGGCACTGACACTTGAGGCTGGAGAGCTCTAAATAACCTCACTACAGACAAGATCTGGAACATGACAGCCTGTTAGGGGTCACAAGCTAGTACCCAGATCAGCTCACTTGACTCACACTTAGAATCCCAGTTCAGAAACCAAGTACAGAATCAAGAGGTTTAATGTCCAGCACTAAGAGAGCATCTCTATCACACCCTCCAAGGCTCAGGGACCATTGTAGAGGGGGTGGAGGAAAGAATGTAAGAGCCAAAAGAAGGGGATCTCATATTTTTACAAGACACAAAGTGTCCATGGTATTCATGACCTCACAATGTCTGATGCTATCTGTACAAGATCTGCATCATAAGAAGGGAAAATGATAACATTAAAATAGAAGAGAGAGGGCTGGAGGGATTGCTTAGTGGTTAAGGTGTTTGCTTGCAAAGCCAAAGGACCCAGATTTGATTCACCAGGACCCATGTTAACCAGATGCACAAGGCAGTGCACACATCTGGAGTTCGTTTGCAGTGGCTGGAGGCCCTGGCACACCTATTCTCTCTCACTCTCTCTCTCTTTCTCTCCCCCTCTTTCTCTGTCAAATAAATAAATAAAAAGAAAATATTTTTAAAAATATAAGAGAGGGCTGGAGAGATGGCTTAGTGGTTAAGGCGTTTGCCTGCAAAGCCAAAGGACCTTGGTTTGACTCCCCAGGACCCATGTAAGCCAGATGCACAAGGGGGCACATGTGTCTGTAGTTCATTTGCAGTGGCTGGAGGCCCTGTCGTGCCCACTCTCTCTCTCTCCCTCTACCTCTTTCTTTCTCTTTCTCTCTCCCCCTCTCTCTCTCTCAAATAAATAAATAAAAATAAAGTAAAAAAATTTTTAAAAATAGAAGAGAGATTAGTTAGAAAAAGAAAGAATTCAGTACAGGAGTGATTTGGAAGGGAAACAGGGAGGATAGTGGGAAGAGATTATGACCATGGTATATTGTGTATTTGTATGGAAATTGTCAATAAAAAGTTTTAAAAATATTTTATTTATTTATTTGAAAGAGAGATAGAGAAAGAAGCAGAGAGAATGAGAGAGAACAGGCATGCCAGGGCCTCTACCTTCTGCAAACAAACTCCAGACACATGTGCCACTTTGTACATCTGGCTTATGTGGGTCCTGGGGAATCGAATCTGGGTCATTAGGCTTCACGGGCAAGTGCCTCAACCACTAAGCCATCTCTCCAGCCTGTAATAATTTTAAAAAGAGAGAAAAAAAAACAGCTTTTTTTTTTTTTTTTTTTGCTATGCAGCCATTGGAAACTTTCAAACTACAGTTTAACCGTCATCCACTGGACACAGCGAAGCCCTTTCTGACCCACAGAACAGAACTGGGAGCTTTCCTGGGTCTCCATGGTGCTTTGTGGAAGCTGTCTGCCTCAGTTTCCCCTTGGTCACAGATAGTCCTTATAGACCGAGGGCAGATTTTTCTGTTTGATTTGTTTTCTGGACTCCTGCCCAGCAGCGGCAAGCACACTGTAATGACCATGAAGTGTTGCTGGGCTGTGAGGATAGCTTCATAGGCAAAGGGCTTGCCTTGAAAGCATGAGGACCCGAGTTTGACCTCCAGAACCCATGTTCAAATGCCAGGAGTTTATAATCCCAGGTCCTGGGAAGCAGAGACAGGAAGAGCCCTGGGGCTCATTGGCCAGCCAGCCTACTCTAATTGATAAGCTCCAGGTCACTGAATGAGCCTGTCTCAAAAAAGGTGGAGGCATTCTGAGAGCAACACTTGAGGTCGTTACCTGGCCTCGAGAGGCGTCTACACATAGGTGTATGTGCATCTGTGTTCACATGAACATGCGTGCACACGTGCATGCACACACAGACAGACAAGAAGGGCTTGCTTGTTGAATGACTGATTGACTTAAAGGACAGTTGCTGTCACAGAGGATGTTTCACTGACAGTGAGGAGAGGGGAGGGGAGGAGGAGAGACTTCCTTTCTACCATATTTTATGAAATCATAAAATCTGTTCCACAGATAGCCAGGCCCCTCCTACTGATTCCATCCTCAGCCATGAACAAAAGGCCAAGTTTACTCAGTCACAGAGAAAGTGCCTGCCTGAGGGACCTGTCCTCAACATGGCTTTGACATTGTAACTTTATCAGGAACATCCTGAAAGAGTAGGGCCCTTGTCCGGACGCTGGCTGCAGGCCATTCCATTTGCTTTTCATTGTGTGGGAGATTATTTAGTTAGAAGTGGAGTTACAAGGCCTATGTTGCAACAGAAATAATTGGACGTCAAGCCACATGTGCTACGGGGACTGGGTCACGGGGCTTTGATTTTAGTTTCCTCGCTTACTTGATGGGTGATTTGGGGGTGGTTTTCCCTCTCTGGGCCTTATCCAAGGAATGGTGACTATAGGAGGAGGAACTGGTGCGGTTGCTGATTAATCTGGAAGGTTCCTTCCGGCTCTGATACTCGCTATCTATAGCTTTCACAGTATCAGACTGATGAAAAGCCAACTGACTCAATGGAATTGCTGGAAAGGGATGTGGATGGAGTTCTGGGAGAGGATCCCAATCCTCCTGAGCTCAAGGTCATGGTTTAGGAGAACCAAAAACTCAGAAACGCTCTGAAACCACAGATAGTCAAATCTACCCACCCGGGTTCAGCACAGTCTTGCTCAAGATGATAAACTCAAACCAGACTGGTTTAGAGCTCCTTGGAGGATGAATGCCTAGACCAAACCTGGGTGGTGGGCAGGTGGAGTGGCTCTTCCAAATGGGAGGGGCTACATATCTTTTTTTTTTTAAGTTAGAAGAAATTATTCGAAGAGTGTGGAAATAGGAAAGCAGAAAAAAAAAAAAAAAAAAGAAGGAAAGAGGAATTCCTCCCCTCTCATCACTGGAAGGAGAGAAAAAGACTAGGGAAGAATTTCTAGCTTCTCAGGGAAGGGAAGAAGAAAAACACACGTGTTTCAGGCTCGTTTATGTGAATCAGACATCCAAGTAGAATGAGCCTCAGGTGTGTAGGGAGAAAGCTGGTTGGTGGGTCCAAGAGGAACATTGACTCTGGAAGGGCCACCCATGGGCTAAGCCCTGGAAACCGGGGAAGAAACAGGAAGTTATTGTTGCTGAGGTGTTGTGGACATCAGACATCTTGGATGAGACTGAATCAGTTGCAAGTTCTAGTCCTGCCAGGGCAGGCAAAGTGGTATCCATGTTTCTGTGGGCCAGTCCCTAGCTGACTACCTATCAGGACAAAAACTACCTTGCTCCTAATCCACATCAATGAGTCACACATTATAGAGTGAGGAGACATGTTCCTGGCCATCAGGATGTACAGGTCCCTTGAATAAGTGTGCTCAGGTGTTGTGCCTTAATGATAGCCTGTGGGGTTCTTTTTAAAAATTTTATTTGCACGCATGTGCAAATGGACATGCACACTGGTGGTGTGTGTGTGTGTGTGTCTGTGTATATTTGCCAGGGTCTCTTGCTGCGAGGGATCTTTTAACTCATAGTTTCAAAGAGACATTAGTAGGACTCGATGAGGTAAGCTAAAACCCATGACCCCTAGCTGACAGAATATAGTGTTTTTTTTTTTTTTCAAATTGAGCTACAGTTCACATTCAGTGAATTTTGCCCCTTTAATATATGCAATTCCATGAATGGTATTTAGTATACTCACAGCGCTGTGTTATGTCATCACTGTTACAAGAATATCTTTATTACCTTCTATTCCACTCTCTCCTCAGGCCCCTCCTTACTCTCATTCTCTATGGATTTGCTTTTTCTGTAATTTTTTAGTATAATTGAATGTTGGGTTTGGCTTCTTTCATTTATCACATATGTTCAAGGTTCAGCCACATTGACCATATCCTTCTTGAACAATTAAAATTTATATATATGCTTCGTCTAGGGAGATGGCTCAGCAGTTAAAGGCACTTGCTTGCCAAGTTTATTGGCCCAGATCTGGTTCCCCAGCACTCATGCAAAGCCAGATGCAAAGTGGCACATGTGTGGGAGATGTGTTGCTCCCACCTCCACCCACCCACCCACACAAATAAACAAATAAATTATATATGCTGGGCTAGGGAGATGACTCAGTTGGTAAGGTGCTTGCCTTGTAAGCATGAGGACCTTAGCTCTATCCTTAGAAGCCATGTCAAAATTCCAGGCATGGTACATGCGACTGTAATCCCAGCACTGAGAAGGCAGAGACAGGAGGATCCCTAGGACTCACTGTCAAACTGGTTGAACCCAATTTGTGACCTCCAGGCTGCTGAGAGACTCTGTCTCAAAAAGAGGTGGATGGTGTACCTGAGGGACGACACCTGAAGGTGTCCCCTGGCCTCCACATGCATGAACACATCAGTGCATGTAGACTTGCACACAAGTGCATCCACACACATATGAATGTGTATATACATATGCATCCACATCACACACATGCACACATGCAAACAATTATATATGCTGTTGAGCATGGGAGCACATACCTATAATCCCAGCACTCAGAACATAGTGACAGGATGATCAGGAGTTCAAGGCCAGTTGTGGCCATATGGTGAGTGTGAGGCCTACGTGGGCTATGTGAGACCATGTATCAAAAAAAAATTATGGGGCTGGAGAGATGGCTTAGTGGTTAAGGCATTTGCCTGCAAAGCCAAAGGATCCTGGTTTGATTCTCCAGGACCCACATAAGCCAGATGTACGCATTTGGAGTTCATTTGCAGTGGCTGGAAGCCCTGGCGCACCCATTCTCTCTCTCTCTTTCTTTCTCTTAAATAAATAAATAAATAATATTTTTAAAAATTATACATGTGAATCTACCCTGAAACATCAAAAGGTAGAATCCCAGTGTGAGTCTGTTGTAATCTACCGACACATCTTGAGAGGAACAGGAAGGGTTAATTTGGAGTAGCTCACTTGTTCCAGATCTTCTTTACTTCACTATCCATTTTGTCCTTTCCAGAACTACAAAAACATTTAAAATTAAGAAGCAAATGTTATTTTCATTTTTATTTTCATCTTTTCTGGCTTGTTCAAAAGTCATTTTCCAATCCAAGAGTATTTGAATAGATACACAGGGCACAGGAATCTTCCAGGTAAGATGGGGGTGCTGACCTGGAACTGTCACAGAGAAGAATCAGGTTGGTAAAAAGCAACTATGGAGAGCAGATGAGAGTAGAGGGAGTGTAAGGATGTGAATGTGTAAAATATGGCCAAGGAACTTAAACACGAACCAGCCAGAGAAAATGACTCCTCCTCCCCCACCGCTTCCAGAAGCAAGTTACGTGGGACCGGCAGAAGTGTACTGTGAAACCCAGGGTGGTGTCAGGATACAATGGTACTCAGATGGGTGGGCTTTCCATATCCCTTCAGAGCTTGACCCACAGAAAGGCCTGACTGGAAAGTTCCATCCCAAGTTTGCAAAGGGCAGGGTTGTAACTTGCTGGGAGGAGGAGGGGTACTGTTGCAGGCAGGTTCTCATTGCTGGTAGAAATCACCAGACCAAGAGCAGCCTGTGGGTTATTTTGGCTAACAGGCTCGAGAGGAAGCTCCACAATGGCAGGGGAAAACGATGGCATGAACAGAGGGTGGACATCACCCCCTGGCCAACATCAGGTAGACAATAGCAACAGGAGAGCGTGCCAAACACTGGCAAGGGGACAGCGGCTATAACACCCATGAGCCTGCCCCCAACAACACACTGCCTCCAGGAGGCTTTAATTTCCAATTCCTATCAGCTGGGGAGACTAGCATTCAGAATACCTAAGTTTATGGGGGACACCTGAATCAAACCACCACAGGGACCCAGGCCAGAAATTCTGGCAGAAAGTAGTCTGTACTTTGAGAGATCTTTCTTATTTGGAAGGATACACTTGACATAAGTTGTCTGAGCAACAGAGATCAGCAGTCCCCACCCTCCCTTGTGGAAAGTAATAAAAATGATACTCCCTGGGAGGCAGAAAGCCATCATCCCACTGAGGAAGAAATAATTACTAAGGGCACAGTATCTTTCACTTCATGTTTAGTTGTTTAGTTTTTCGTTGTTTAGTTTCCATTTTTTCCCCTTTCATGTGTGTGTGTGTGTGTGTGTGTGTGTGTGTGTGTGTGTGTGTGTGTGTGTGTGTGTGATCTGCTCGTACAGCGTAGACACGTGGGAGTACTGTTCTACGTGCCCTGAGCACACATAGGCAGATACTGGAGCGGAGCACTGGGCATCCTCTAGTGCTCTTCCAGGTTGCTTCTGTCAGGCAGAGCCTCTCACTGAGCCTGAAGCTGCTACTTTTTGCTCAGTCTGGCTGACCAGCCAGCCCCATTCTCCAGTCTTTGTCCCCGTCAGGACTGGGGTTATGGGAGTGCATGGCCATGCCCGGAGAGTTTTTCTTAGTGTGCTGCTGGGGATTGAACTCATGTCTTCATGCTTGTACAGCAAGCCCACTAAACCATCTCCTTGCTTAGTTTTCTCTATTTTTTTTTTTTTTTTTACTATTTATAGTCTTGTGCTTTGTTAAGATAATGTACTTTAACTTCTAACTTATTGGAAAAGGCTTTCATAACTATCACCTACAACAATCTTCTACGTCTCAATATCTACCAGAGTCTCTCTGCTAAACTTCATACCTTCAACCCATACTTTCCTTCTTACTCGTGCTTTCCTCCCTTTTCCCCGTCCTTCCTCAATTTTTACTACTTAAACATTGATAGCTTAAGTTCTAAAGTTGTCTATTAAATTACACTTTCCAAAACCAGTTCCCCAATCCAGCTGTCTCTGAATTTTTTTTTTTTTTTTTTGAGGTAATGTCTTGCTCTAGTCCAGGCTGACCTGGAATTCACTACATAGTCTCAGGGTGGCCTCGAACTCACAGCAACTCCTACCTCTGCCTTCCAAGTGCTGGTATTAAAGGCATGCACCACCATGTCTGGCTTGTCTCCGAATCTTATTGGGGACATTACTGAAGTACACAAGTGTCTCCTACTTCCAGGCAAAACCAGGACTGCTAATAAGTCAGTAAGGGAACTACAGCCATCTCCTCCCTAAATAGTAGCAGGAAATGGAATTCCTAATGAAGACCACCTAGGAGGACTCACATTGTATTAGTCAGTGTTCTCTACAGGAACAGAACTGATAGAATTGATTGTATTAAAAAGGGCATTTATTGGGCTAGTTTAAGGCAATCCAACAATAGCAGTCTGCAAGCTGAGAGTCAAGGGACACAGTAGCTTCTCAACCCACAAGTCTGGAGGCTCCAGCAGCCCTAATCTTGCACTGAACGCTGGAGGATTCCTGGAGAGCCACTGGTCTTCAGCCCAGTAAGGTAGATAAAATTTGGTTCCAATACTGACAAAACATAGCAAAGCCATGTAGGTGGGTAGGTGCACTTATGATTAAATAGCAGGAGGGGAAAAGGGGTAGGGAGGCATTGGACAGCCAGGTAAAAGGCACTCACCAGTGATTAGCACAGGCAGCCAAACAAAACGGGACTCCCTTCCTTATATACCCTACCACCAGGAAGGCTTCCTCCACAGTCAATCTGTCCTGAAAGCAACCTCATAGACAGGCTCAAGAGGAATGTCTGTGGATTCTAATCTGATCAAGTTGATAACAGAACTTAAACATCACACACATAAGACAAAACTGAAATGGAAAGAGAATCTTAAATGAAAATAGCTTCAACTCACAACAAAAAGATGAAGACTGACTGGATTAAAAAGCAAGATCCAACCATCATTTGTCTCTAAGACATGTATTTAATGAGCAAATACATCCAAAAATTGAGAGTCAAGGGATGGAAATAAACCTTCCAAGAAAATGGAAGCCATCAACAAGCTGGCATAGTGGTTCTTATATCTGATAGACTTCATACCAAATCCAGTCAGAAGAAAGAGAGACCCACTACATATTAATAAAGGTAACAACATCAGAAAGACATAATAACTGTAAATATTTAAGCACCAAATTTTGGGTCTCACAATTTTATAAAATAAACACTAACAGGCATAAAATGTCACATAGGCCCTAACACAATAATAGTGGGAGATTTCAATATTCCACTCTCATATTCAGATAAATCTTCCAAACTATAAATACGCAAAACATTCAGAACTAAATTATGCCATATACTGGCTGAATTTAACAGATATCTGCAGAATATTATACCCAACAGACAGCGAATACACTCTTCTCAGAGTACATGTAATTTCTCTAAAATTACACTAGAGGCCATAAATCATATAAATTAACTTAAGAACAGAAATCACATAATCATCTTGAAAGATGCAGTAAAGGCATTTATTGCAATTCAAAATACCTACATGATAAAAGTCCCAGAGAAATTAGGAATTATTAGGACATACTTCAAAATAACAAAGGCTATATATGCAATACTACAGCCAATATTACACTACATGGAGGAAAAATGGAGAGCATTTCCTCTAAGATATGGAATGAGACAAATGAGACAAGAGTGTCCACTCTTTCCACTCTTACTTAATACAGTGCTCAATGATTTTACTAAAGCAATAAGACAAGAGAAAGATATAAACGAGAAACAAATAGGAACGGAAACTGTCAAAAATATCCCTAATTTCAGATGACTTGTTTTTATAATTAAAAGACTGTGGACTCTAGAAGAAAATGTTTAGGTCTGTAAAACATATCAGTACAGTGGCAGTACACAAAACCAACATATAAAAATCAGTAGCTGGGCTGGAGAGATGGCTCAGTGGTTAAAGGCACTTGCTTGTAAAGCCTGATATCCTGGATTCATTTTCCCAATACTCACATAAAGCTAGATTCACAAAGTGGTACAGGTGTCTGGAGTTCGTTTGCAGTGGCAGGAAGCCCTGCAGGTTTCCATATCCACTCTCTCTCTTTGTCTGTTTCCTCTGTCTTTCTCTTTCTCAGTCACAAGTAAATAAAAATCAGTAGCTTTCTTATATACCAATACCAAACTTACTAAAACATTCCATTCACAATAGTCTAAAAAAAGAACCCTAGATGAAGTAATTGAGCAATCACAAAACAAAGACAAAAACAAAACAAAACAAAACAAAACTAGGAATAAACCTAACCAAGTAAGAGAAAGACCTCTACACTGAAAATTTTAGGACACTGAGAAGAGATATCGAACAAGACCCTAGATGATGACAAAATCTCTTGTTTTCCTGGATTGGCAGAGTTAATATTGTGAAAATGGCTATATTACAAAAAGCAACCTATAAATTTAATGTAATCTCCATCAAAACTACAATGATAAGGGCTGGAGAGATGGCTTAGTGGTTAAGGCACCTTGCCTGCAAAGCCAAAGGACCCAGGTTCAATTCCCGAAGACCCACGTAAGCCAGATGTACAAAGTGGCACATGCACCTGGAGTTCATTTATTATAGTGGCTGGATGCCCTGGTGCACCCATTCATTCCTTCTCTCTCCCTCTCCCCCTCTCAAGTAATTAAATAAAATATAAAAAAAAACCCTCCAATGATGAGTTAGGTGTGGTGGCGCATGCCTTTAATTCCAGAACTCGGGAGGCTGAGGTAGGAAAATTGCTGTGAGTTTGAGGCCAACCTGAGACTACATAGTGAATGCCAGATCAGTCTGGGCTACAGCGAGACCCTAGTTTGAAAAGCAAAAACAAATAAATATGATAAAGTTAATTTTTTAAAAATCCAGTGAAATTCTTCATAGAACTAGAAAAAGGACTGTACAATTAATATGGACACAAAAGACCATAAATAGCCAATGCAATCAAAGCAGAAAGAATACTGCTAGAGGTACCATAACACCTGACCTCGAACTATACTACAGGGCCATAATGACAAAGACAGAATGATACTGGTACAAAACCACACATATAGACCAATGGGACAGAATAGGGGACCCAGAAAAAATACACACAGTTGTAGCCACCTGATATTTGACAAAGGTGTGAAAAACATACACTGGAGAAAAAAGAGAGCCTATTCAACAAATGGTGCTGGAAAGATCGGATATCCACTTGTAGAAGAATGAAATTAGATCCACATCTCTCATCTTGTATGAAAACCATCTCAAAATGGATCAAAGTCCTTCATTTAAAACCTGAAATGCTGAAACTGCTAGAGGAAAACACTTTAGGATCTAGGCATAGGCAAAAACTTTCTGAATAGAATTCCAATACACAGGAAGCAATCCCCAGCATTAACAAATGGGCTGATGTGAAGGAAACCACGAGAAGAGTGAACAGACTGCCTCTAGCCTGGGAGAATTTTTTTTTTTTTGCCAGCTGTACCTTAGGTATGGGACTAATATCTAGAACATATCAAGAACTGCAAAAGTTTAACATCCAGAAAACAAACTGTTAATAAATGGGCTAATGAAATGAACAGTTTTCAAAAGGAGAAATGCAGGAGATGGCTGCAGAAGCTGGATTACCTCTGTGGAACCGGGGAGGGAGAGGAAGTTCAGTGGCAGCACAAGACCACGGTGCAAGACCAGAGCCCTTTGCGGCAGGGCGTGAGGAAGGGCCGGCAGCTGCTTTGCGTGATACCATGAAATATAAACGACAGCCCAAAGGTCATCAAAATCTCCACCAGGCATTGTTAGTCTAACAAGAAAGAATCCTTCTGTTACAGAGCTGAAGGCCTTATGTGTCCCCCAGCGGGTCTCGCCCACACTCAGTGCTTTGACAGATTTGAAAACGTCAGCTGCTATCTCCATGAAAGGACTCGGCTTCAAGTGGATAGAGAGGAGGTTCCGGTAGAGCTGGTTGGTGTCAGAAGCAACTTCTGAGGTCACCGAGGAAATGGCCGCACTTCGGTGACCCAGCATTGTGCCGGAGATGGGAGGGGGAATCGCCACAGACATGAATTTTATAATAGCACATGGGGAAAGATGCATATTTTAAGAAAAAAAAATCGAATACACTACGTCCAGTTGTCTTCAGTCATGGCTGCAATAATCTTGGGAGGACACAAAATGCTATAAAAATGATTCCAATGAGAAAAAGTATATAGACTGGACAAATTGGCTCATTCTTTATTTCTTGCCACAAACTCCTTTATTCCCTGGAGAATATAGGAACAATACCAGTGCCTAGGTCTCATGGTGGAATTGGAAAACATCCTACCTTTTTAAATGGCCTTGAGAAGTTGTTGTCTCAACAGGAAATTCTGGCCATTGTCACACATTCTTCTTGTTTATTATTAGTAACAATAGCCCTTGCATCACTGTCAAGGTCTCTAAACCTTGACAAAGCTTTGCCCTACCAAGTCTGTCTTTCCTGACATCCCCGTGAGTAAAGCAGAGTGAGCAGGCGTTAATATGCCCATTTTTTTTGCCTTAATATATGCCCACTTTGTAGACAGTGGGACTGAGGCTCCAAGGAAGCCGCAGACTTGTGCCAGGGCATCAAGCACAGTACTTGGCAGCGATAACCTCACACCTGTGGTTTTTTTTTTTTTTTTTTTTTTTTTTTTTTTTTTGGCTGTAGGGAGATTTCTAAAACACCTGGTTAAGTAGGAAGCTCCCAGCCCAGTTTCTTGGCCTTCTTGCTGAGCCTGTGTGCAGACCAAGCAGTGAGAAGGACCCTCAGTCACAATCCCTCTGTGCAGTTTTATGCACTTAGCGTCAGATTTCTTCAGATTAGATTCAGATGGCTGGCCACTCATCTCTGGCTCCCTGGACTGGCCGGCTGTGGGAATCTCCTCACCTTCATTAACCTTTGGCTAAGGAGCTACTGCAGCCCCCACTGGAAACATTACTAACCTTCTTACCCTTAAAGGGACATGGCTCCAAAGTGGTTCCTTTGGGAAACCTTTCAGACCCATGGCGAGAAACAGCTGTGCTCCTAAACGCATGTTGACTGCCTCTCTGTCACCCCATGCCCTCACTGCGGTCTGCAATGCCTTCATGCAATTCCTTGTCTACTGGGAATTTTGACTAAATTGCTATCTGTTTGGGGACAGGAGAATATCCTATTCCTTCATGGAACCTCATGACTGACAAGAATTCACTAAGAGTTGATCTAATTTCTACCACCTGGCAGATTTAGCGCATTGGGATCCCCTCCCCAGGGGGGCATATAAACACTTTAATGACTCAGTTTGAATAATAGGAGAACTCAAGCAAACCAGGAGTAAGTTATACTAGCCTTTCATTATAAGGACAGGAATAAACATCTCACTAATCTTATTTATTTTGAATATAGTTCCCATTAATGGTTAAAATTATGAATGTCAAACCTACTTTATTTTTGTTTAAAAAACTTTTTTTCAAAGCCAGGCGTGGTGGCTCACACCTTTAATCCCAGCATTCAGGAGGCAAAGGTAGGAGGATCACCATGAGTTCAAGGCCACCCTGAGACTATATAGTGAATTCCAGGTCAGCCTGTGCTAGAGCAAGACCCTACTTCGAAAACCCCCAAAAAACAAAAACCAAAAAAACAAACAAAATACACTTTTTTCAGTACTAGAGATTGAAGCTAAGCTAAAGGCTTGTGCACACTAGGCAAGCACTCTACCATTGAGCTATGTATGCCCCTAGACTCTCCCTTTTTAAAACTTTCTTATTGACAGTTTTCAAACATATATATAGTGTATTTTATTCATAATCTATTACTTTCTCTTGTCTCCTCTCCCTATTCTCCTTCCACTGAACTTTCTTTCCAATTACTGCATCTTTTAAAAATATTATTATTATTATTTTTATTTGCTAGGAGGGGGGGTGGTTGGCCTCCTTCATCCTCCATGTTGAAATGTTGTTAGGCCCAATGTCTGGTGCAGGTAACCACAGCTGCTGAGGTTTCCTAGGAGCAACAGCCCCTTCATGTCCAGATGATAAGAAGACAGAGTTCCAAGCCACGCCTCCCCACCCTTTGGCACTTACGTTCTTCCTGCCCCCTTCCATGATGTACCTGAGCCTCGGAGGGCATGGCAGAGATGTTTCATTAGGGCTGAGCTCCCAACAGCCACTTATTAGAACTTTGACTAGTGTTGAGTCTTCCCAGTAATCGCTGTCACCTGCAAAAAGAAGCTTCTCTGACCAAAGGTGAGAAACATAAATCTTCAGAGGACATTTTGATGGGCACAGCATAGCTATTTAGCTAAGCAACAGTAGTAGCTTCTCCCCATGGTCTATGACCTTCCCAGCCATAGGCTTTTGACTCAGTTTTCAGTACCAGACATGAATTCCCTCCTGTGGAGAAGGCTTCAAATCCAATCAGAGAGCAACTGGTGACCCTTGTAGCAACCATGCCACCATTGCACCGGTGGGCACATTTTGCCTGACTGGTCTGGTTGTGTGCAGGCGATGCAGGCTGGGTAAGCCTGTTGATGACTTTTCTCCCTGAGCAGCCTGCATAGCACATTCCAGAACTGTGGCAGCATGACAGCTGGGAGGAGGTTTCCAGCTTGACTTCTCAGTGTCCTGCAACCAAGGCATGTGGTGTCTTCAGCAGTAAGTAGGGTCTTACCATCTAGTTCTAGTGGGCAACCAAGAGCATTAACAATAGCCTGTGTGGTTTTGGGGACTTCAGGAGCCTCCCTGACCAACCACTCATTGGGAGGTATCCTACCCTTGGCGCTGAGACTTGCCTACAACAACCTACGGGTTCTGAGTGCAACATTATCCACCCTTGCAGACAAAACTGTCTCTTTTTAAATTTTTATATTTTTATTTGTTTATTTGCAAGAAAAGAGAGAGAGGGAGGGAAGGAGGAAGAGAGAGAGAGAGAGAGAGAGAGAGAGATTGAGAATTGACACACCAGGACCTCATGTCACTGTGAATAAACTCCAGACCCATGGGCCACTTTGTGAAGCTGGCTTTATGTGGGTACTGGGGAATAGAACTCAGGACATCAGGTTTTTCAAGTAAGCACCTTTAACCACTAAGCCATCTCTCCAGCCTCATCTTGTTTTAAATTATATCTTTAATTAGCTAATAAATAAGTAGGTTTCCCAATTGCTTTTTCATAATGTCTTTTGTTTTGGCTAATTCTCTCCCACCCCTCCTGTCTTCTATCCCCCTCTCCTGACTCCATTTAAGCCTTTTCACCCCCCAGCATCTTCATTTTGATGCAGGATCTTACTGTAGCCTAGACTGACCTGGAACTGTCTCTGTAGCTCAAGATGACCTCAAACTCATGGTGATTTCTAACCTTAGCTTCCTGAATACTAGGATTAAAGGTGTGAGCCACCATCCCAGGATCTTTTCACTTTTGATTTTGTTACAGGGTCTCACTATGTTGCCTAGGCTAGCCTTGAACTCCCTCCACATCCCATGAAGGATTTTAACTTGCAATCCACCCACCTCCATCTCAGCCTCCTGAGAAGCTAGGACTACATGCCAGGGCTAGTTCCAAGTTCCTTTATCAACATCCTTCATGATTTGTCTAGGGCCAGCCCACCTAGAACGGTTCTGAGTTTTCTTCGATGCCAGGTTTTTTTTTTTTTTTTTTTACTCAGCTCCTTCACAGTTCAGACATTGATATTTAATAGTTCTCTACCTTGGTTGTACACTGGAGTCACTTGGAAGCTTCTAAAAAACACTGATGTGAAATTTCATGGATTACACTTAAATCTTCTTTCTTGCTTGTGTGTATGTGTGTTTGAATATGTGTGTAATATAATGGGTGTGTGTGTATGTGTGGTGTATGCATGTGTATGTAGACATGCAATGCCCCATGCACCCCCTGAGGCAAGGTATGCTTGCCTGAAGTGCCCAGAGCTGAACGTCAGGTTCTCCATCATTGTTCTGCCCATACTTACTTGAGCTAGAGTCTCTTACTGATTCCGGAGCTTGCCAGTATTTTTTGAGCTCTGGTGATTCTCAGGTCTCTGATCCCCTATGGGACTAGGATGACAGATGCACATAGTCACACCCAGCTGTTTATATGCTTCCTGGGGATCAGACTCAAGCAGTCTCTCGGGCTTCCTCAGGCCCTCACGTGCTTACACAGGCAGTGCTCTTAACTGCTGAGCCATCTCTCCAGCTCTTCTGAAGTCTTTTACTGAATGCTAAGCTATGTATGCACAGGGTTAGACTCCAGGAAGCAGCTACTGGAAGACAGCCACCCCAGAAGATTGTGGTGATCTCATGAATACTGACTGAGGTTGGAATTAGGATCAGCCACCTGTGGCACATCTCCTCAAATACCCTGGATATCCAGATGGGACCTCAGAAAGCCCATGTCTTATTATCTTTAGATAAAGACAGTAATTTCTCAGACTGGAAATATAGTTCAGTTTGCCTAGCATGCATGAGGCCCCTAGGCTTAATTCACTGCTCTGAAAAAAATAGCTAACTTTCTTATACAGAAAAACTATGATTCTCTTTAAAGGAGAATAACACAACCAGGTTTCAACATAATAGCTGCAGGGCCAGCAGACAAAAAAAATTAAATATTATATCTATAAAAGACATTGGGAAATGTGAGGCAAACTAGAAGAAATAGGAGTCAGTAAGAACAGATGCAGATATGATATGGGTGATGGAGTTAGTATGAACGACTTCCCCAAAGTGCTATCAAACTGTGTTATCAAGATGACCATTGATGGCTGAGGAGATGGCTCAGCAGTTAAAGGCTCTTGCTTGCAAAGCCTACTGGACTGGATTCAGTTCCCTAGTACCCATGTAAAGCCAGATGCACAAAGCGGCATGCATGCATCTAGAGTTTGTTTGCAGTGGCAAAAGGCCCTGGCATGCCCATTCTCTCTCTCCCTGTACTCTTTCTCTCTTGCTCTCTCTTCCAAATAATTTTTTTAAAAAAGATGTTGTCCATTGATGAGCATAATGAACAAGTGAATGGAAGAATCTAAACAGAGAAATGGAAGAAATATAGAAGAGCCAAATGGAAATTCTAGAACTAGAAATATATTTGAAATAAAAAATACTATATTGGAAGCCGGGCATGGTGGCGCATGCCTTTAATCCCAGCACTCGGGAGGCAGAGGTAGGAGGATCGCCGAGAGTTCGAGGCCACCCTGAGACTACATAGTGAGTTCCAGGTCAGCCTGGGCTAGAGTGAGACCCTATCCCGAAAAACAAAAAAAAAAAAAAATACTATATTGGTAATAGCAGATTAGAAACTACATAATGAATCAAGAGCAATGGAAAGGGTGCATTAGCAGATTATTTTTCTCCCGGGTTCCTCAGCCAGGAAATCAAGTTCATCACCAGTAAGCAGAAGCTGTGCTGCTGGTGGGCACTGTTGACACAATGCAGTGAGAATCCCAATCACCTCTGTGGACTTCCTCCCTCCAGCATCACCCCAGGCTGGTCCTGAGTAAAACACTGGACAAATCCCAGTTGAGGTAATCCTACAAAATACCTGACTGATCCTCCCCCAAATTGTTGAGAAAGCAAGGAAACGAACAAAACAGGTCAGAGAAATGAACAAAACAGGTCAGAGAAACCACTGTAACAAAGAGAAACCTAAGGAAACATGGTAGCTAAATATATTTGGTGTCACGTAGTGGAATTTTGGAAGAGGAACAGGACATGAGGTAAGTATACTAAGTACATCTGAAGAGAGACCTGCCTCCTTGGTGTAGTTGGTGGCGCAGCAGCCTCACAACTCTGAAGGAAGAGTGGGCTGTAGTTAAAACCATGCTCATTAAGTGAGACACATGTATCATACTAATGTAAGATGTTAATAATGAGGGAAACTGGGTGTGAGATATGTGGGAACTCTTGTGTTTGCAATTTTCCATAAGTCTAAAGATGTTTTAAATAAAAAGCCTAAGAAAATAAGTTAACAATGGTAAGTGCTATTCAACATGTGGAGCAACTGCAACTCTTCCTCATTAAGGGAAGGAATGGGAAATGGAACAGTCTGGAAAATAGCTTGAAAACTCCCTATGAAGTTAGACACTTATCACGTAACCTAGCAAACTTACTTTTGGGTATTTAACTGAGAGTCATAAAACCTATTTATTTCCTGACAAGGAACTTTATGTGAAAGCTATTGCTGCAGTTACTTTCTCGTTGCTGGGACAAAACATCTGACTGAAAGCAGCCTGCGTAAGGCAAGCTTTATTTCAGGTGTACAGGCTCAAGGGGGCGCTTCACCATGGTGGGACAGCTTACCAGGCAGCTAGGGCGTCACATTCTGTCAGCAGCTGAGAGCAAGCAGCAAGAGCTAGCTCACCAACGAACACCCAGCAGGGCTGAACTAATAAACCTCAGAGCCCACCCCCAGCAACACACTTCCTTCAGCAAGGTTCCACCTCCCAAAGCTTCACCAGCTGGGGATTGGGCATGAGGCTTAATGACACACACACATGAGACTAGGGGGGACATTGCACATTCGAACCACCACAGAGATTTTATGCACAATCTTCACAAACTGGAAGTAAACAGAATGCCCATTAATTTCTGAGTGGGTCAATAATGTATATCTGCACAATGAAATTCAATGAAGCAATTAAAAAAAAAAAAGAGCCTAAATTGGCTTGGCATGGTAGCTAATAGAACTCCTCATACAAAAATAGGTGAATTCCAAAAGCCAATTTTAAAAAGGTAAAGTCAGACACAAAAGACTTTTACTGTAGCTTTCTATTTACAGGAAGTTCTAGAACAAGCAAAGCTACTCTAAGGTAGAAACAGAGCAATGGTTGCATTATAATCCCTGAAGTCCAAGGGTAGGGGGGTATTTAGAATTTCTTCAGGCAATGGACATGTCATGTATGCATGTATATATACATATATATGCATGTGTACATACACACACACACACACACACATATATATATATAGCTGGGCATGGTGGCACACACCTTTATGACAGAGAGAGAGGGAAGAGACACAGAGAGAATTGGCACACCAGGGTCTCGGTCATTGTAATCGACCTCCAGACATATGTGCCACCTTGTAAGTATGTGTGACTGTGCATGTTGCATCACCTTGTGCATCTGGCTAATGTGGGACCTGGAGAGCGGAACATGGGTCCTTAGGCTTTGCAAGCAAGCACCTTAACCGCAAAGCCATCTCTCCAGCCCCATGTTCTATATTCTTGACAGGGTGTAGATTACACAAGTGAATGTTTTTGCCAAAATACATCAACATACTTAAAATCTACCCATTTCAAATGTATGCAAAAGATGCCTTAATTTCGAAAAAGAAGGTTAAAGCCAGGCATGGTAGCTTATATGTGTAATTTCAACACTTAGGATGCTGAGGAAGAAGGAGGGACCTGTTTGAGGCCAGCCTGAACTACAGAGCAACACCTTGTCTCAAGAAAACAAAATTAAGGCAAAAACAACAACAATAACAGATAGGTCAAATTGCTGGTGCCTGGATTTGGCTCTGATTTTAATGTTTCAGATGCAGGCTTTGTGATTTTTTTTTTGTACAAGTTCTCATAGCCCAGGTTAAGGACGACTGTTCTAGGTATTCACCCAGTGCTAGCATCCTTCATTGCTTCTATTTCCCAGACAGATGCTTCTCTGGCTTTTATGCATGAATTTACATGTCTACCTGATGGCTAGGATGAATCAATTGGCTAATTGGCATGCACCAGAGGCCCAAGATGCAGGATGGAGCCCCTCCAGTGCTTCCCTACCTCCTGCTTCGGAGAATGGCCTGCTCAGTCAGAGATGGGTGGTTGTGTGACAGGAGAAGAAACTGGGAGAGGACCAGAGGAGGGATTGCTATGGGGCACAGGAGTCCTTAGTCCACATGAAATTCTGAGAGTTAGTTTGTTCCTCTTCTATCAGATGGGATCATACAACCCATGGAGTTCTATTTGATTCTGCAAGCTGGTCTGGTCTGGGCCATGTTATCCATTTGCCGAGGTTGGGAAGCTATAAAAAGAGAAAGCAGGGCGCAGGGTGTGCTGAGCGCATGTCTCAACTCTGCTGGAACCTTGTTTCCTCCTCTGCCTCTGGGATCGCACTGCAGCTACGCAATTGTTTCACTAGTTGTCTTTCCCCCTTTGACGCTAACAGGCAGCCCATTAACATTTCTAAGGCCAAAAAAAGTTCTGAAACTCTATCCTGTGTTAATAAAATTGCATAATAAAACTGAAATGATAAATCCTAACCATGAATGTTCTGTGACTTGTATTAGAATACATGTTCGAGGTTTTCAGAGGACTTGTGTTAATAACCAAAACACTGACTTTAGCAACTTCATGCAGGAGACACAAATAGATAAACACATATACTCAGATGTCCTCAGTGAAAGAAATCTTACAGCAAAGGAGTCACTCAGCAACTTTGTGGAGTGACCGAGTAACTGCTAAGTGATGTCCAGTCTAGTCTCCTGCAGGTCTCTGACGACAGGGAGACTCATAAGACAGCCTGACACATGTCTGAGCACTTCTGACCCAGAGCTTGCCCTGGCATGAGCCACAACCTAAGGACAACACTCCATCTCCTTTGCTGTTCCCTATCCTCAGACTAATAGCAGAGTCAGGCTTCAGTTCAGGCTCCCACAGTGCCTCTGCATTTCCTCATGGCTTCCTCCAGGAAGACTCATTCATTCATCCATTTACTCATTCCACTTGAATTTCCTCAGTCCTGGCCAGGGGCCTGGCATGATAGGGTCCAGAACACACAAGTTAATCATACCAGCATGCCTGGGAGCCCATCAGAAACACAGGAACAGTTACTACCCTACAAGAACATTGGTTTCAATGGGCAGAGGAGACATGCAGCCAGCCCAAGTGCAGGCATTGTGGCACGAAATGACTTCAAGTGCTCATAGGAAATGAGAGTGGAGAGAGCTCTGAGCCTGGAGGACTGGGGGTGCCTCCCAGAGAGGGGGAGACTCCAGGTAGTACCTGAACACAGGGGAGGAGGAAGGAACATCAGCACGGGGAGAGAGCTGTGATGACGGTACCTCCTGAGCCTCGTTCACTGACATCCACTTCTCTGACCGCATCAGGCCTTCCACTGCTCCAGGTCATCAGACTGACACTATCAAACATTTAAAAAAATGTAAAACACTCTACACACATTACACTGTATGGCAAAAACTTCAAGATCCAACAAAATATTCACTATTTTGACTCAATAAATATTACCATATTTGCATACTTGCTTCAGCTCTGTCTTTTTGTGTGTGTGATGGGAGGAAGCACTGGAGATAGAACCTAGGCCTCAGGTGTGCTGGGAAAATTCTGTACCACTGGGCTATAATCCCCAGCTCCTTTTTGTTTTTACTTTTTCTTTTGAGACAAGGTCTCATTAAGTTGCCCAGGATGGTCATAGACTTACTCTGTAGCTCAGGCAGGCCTTGAACTTTCTATCCTCTTACCTCAGTCTCCCAAGTAGCTGAGATTAGCCTGCCCCACCAAGCCCTGTTTCTCTTTATCTTTTATAGAAACACAGCATTGTGATTACAGCTTTATTCCTATGCTCGCTTTAACCACTGAGTGATCTTTCCAGCTCAACTCCTATGCTCCCCGCAGTGAACATTATCCTAATGCTGATGTGATTTATTCCCGGGCAGGATTTTCTATCGATGCTACAGCTGCAAACCCTGTCTTGGATGTTGTACACCATATTTGGCATGCTGCCTATTCACCAGGTTTATAGCTTTCTGCAGATGGCCTTTTCATCCACTCCTCATTGTGTTACTGAGATTTCTCCTTGATATGTGGCAGTGTAGTTCATAATCTTATCTGCTCTGTAACATTCTATTACAGGAGTAGATCAAATACGACACGTCTGTGATAGCTAATACTGACTAACAGCTTAACAGGATCTAGAATTACACTGGAGGCAAGCCTCTGGGCTTGTCCATGAGGGTGTTTCTAGATTTGATTAATTGAGGTGGAAAGACTCATCCTAACCATGGGTGGCACCTTTCCATGAGCTAGGGTTCTGGACTAAAGAAAAAGGAGACATCAAGCCCAGCACCAGCTTTTGTCTTTCTTAGCTTCTTGACCCTGAATGCCATTTGATCAGCTGCCTCAAGCTTCTGCTGCCATGACTTCCCTGCCCTGAAATCATGAGCCAAAACAAAGACTTCCTCCCTTCAGTTTATTTTGTAGGGCTTTGGTCAAAGCATTGGAAAAAATAACTGATATAGAAAACTAGCACCAAGAAGTGGAGCTGTTGCTGTGGTAAGTCTGACCATGTGGTTCACAGGCCTCTGGAGCTGGTTTGTGAGACGAATGTGGAAGAGTTTGAAACTTTGAACTTTGGAAAGTCCTAGAAAGCTATGTAACAGAGCTTAATGTGCCATTCTGGTAGGAGTTTGGAAGACCAGAATGTCAAGAGAAATGCAGGCAGCAGAAGCTCAGTTCTTAAGATTTCATAAAGGAACAAGGACTATGTCAGGAACTGGTATAGAAGGCCAGTTAGAATTAGGTTCTGGCACAGAATCTGGCTTATCCTGTCTGTGTACTGAGAACTTGATTGAGGCTGAATTCAAAAATAAGGGACTAATCTGTTTGGTAGAGGACATCTCAAGGCAGGATCATATGCAAGTTATGGAATGGTTACTCTCACTGCTCTTACTTTAATTGAGAGAGGGAGAGAGAGAGAGACAGAGGGAGAGGGAGAGGGAGAGGGACAGAGAGGGACAGAGAGGGACAGAGAATATGAAGTCTGGTAAGGAAAGCGTGAGCAGTTTCAAGTTGCTGACAAGGAGCGTTCAGAGAAGGCAGTTACAATTGTTTGAGATCAGCACCGTTAGAGAAGAGCCTCCTGCTCTGCATTGGACAAGAGGAAAGGTGTTCTGGGGGCAAGATCCTGCCCATTCAAGGATCTGTCTTGAGAAAATGCAAAATTCATTTGAAAGGAGAGCGCCCCAACAGAGAATGCCACCGAAGGTGCACAGAGGACCAGTGCAATTGGTCCAAAGGAGCCAGGCTATATATCTCAAGTTGGCAGCAGAACTTAGCAGTGTTGTCCACATGGTATTGGTTTTACAGGCATGACAGATGCAAGAGTGAAGAGGTGATGGAGGCTTGCGCCAAGGTACCAGAAGGCTGTAACATGGAACATTTGTTGAGGGAAGCTGTGTGTAAGGAGCAGAGCCAGCCCAAGAGGGAGGCTATGTGTGCTCCAGGTGGCGTAGCTGGAGGAAAGAGGCAACAGAACCCTTTGGATCCCAGATGATTTCATCAGAATCTCCAGGTGCTATATGTAGAGCTACAGGATCTGGTGTCTTCCCTGCGGATTTTGGTTTTGCATCATCTTTCCTTGCTATGCCCCATTTCTCCCTTTTGGAATGGGAATGTTTAATCTGTGCTATTGTTACTGGGCCAATGTTACTTGTTTTTGGTTTTATAAGAACTCACAGTTAAGAGATTGCCTGAGTCTCAGAAGAGACTCTGCACTTTTGAACAGTGTTGAAACTGTTAAAGATTAAGGGAAGTTGGTCTGAATACATCTTGTGTTAGGAAATGCCCATAAGCCTATGAGAACAGGAAGTAGAAAGTTATGTCTTAAAAATGCTATGTTTAGGGGCTGGGCGTGATGGTGGTGCACACCTTTAATCCCAGCACTGGGGAGGCAGAGGTAGGAGGATTGATGTGTGTTTGAGGCCAGCCTGAGACTACATAGTGAATTCCAGGTCAGCCTAGGTTACAGTGAGACCCTACCCCAAAAAACCATAAAAAAGGGGCTGGAGAGAGATGTCTTAGCAGTTAAGGTGCTTGCCTGAAAAGCCAAAGGACCTTGGTTCGATTCCCCAGTACCCAGGTAAGCCAGATGCACAAGGTGGCACAGGCATCTGGAGTTCGTTTGTAGTGACTGGAAGCCCTGGTGTGCCCATTCTCTCTCTCTCTCTCTCTCTGTGTGTGTCTGTCTCTCTCACTCTGCCTCTTTCAAATAAATAAATAAGTAAATAATAAAATATTTAAAAAACATAAAAACGATGTGTTTGAGTGTCAGGTGAAGGGGTGGACATGTGATGGTTAATGTTGATTGACAAGTTGACAGGCTCTAGAATCACTTTGGAGACAAACATCTGGGTGTGTCTGTGAGGGAGTTCCTACTGGGTTGATTGAGGTGGGGGAATCTGTCCTAAACATGGGTGGCGCCATGCCTTGGGCTGGGATTCTGGATACAAAGGATAAAGCAAGCTGAGCACGGGCTTCACTGCTGCCTGCTTCCTCACTGCAGATGCAGTGTGACCAGCTGCCTCAGGCCCTTGCTGCCACCATGGTCTGCACTGTCAAACCATGAGCCCAAAGTAACCCTCCCTCTGTACGCTGCTTTTGTTGACTATTTGGTCACAGCAGCTGTGCCCCTACAGGTGTGTGGCTAGGCTGTTTTCCCTTTGCACCATTACAAGCAATTTGATCATGAATGTCCTCACACATCTCTTTCGACACATGTGTGCAGGGTTTTCTTCTTGTAACTTTTTCATTGACAAATTCCATAAATGTAGACAATATATTATGATCATAATCCCCTCCTATCACTCCCCTTTTCCTCCCAAATACTCCCTCCACTGAATCCCTTCTTCTTTCCAACTTGTTAGCCTCTCATCTATTTTGATGTCATCATGTTTTCTTCCTACTATGCACGTCTTGTATGGGTAACATCAGCCAGTGTGAGGTCATGAATATCAAGGCCACTTTGTGACTGGCAGACAGTTTTGTCAGCATTCCTCCTTTTCTGAGGGAGAAACCCTCATCCCTTCTAGGAATTGTATAGTTAAGAAACTTAGAAACTGTATGTCTTGCTTGGAAGTTGAGAAACCCCACTTTACTGGGGACAGGTTTGGGTCTCTGGGAGTTCATCCAAAAACACTGTGGTCAGCCAAGGCAGTTGTTAATCACTGCTTCTTTAATCACCCTGCCCCATTCCCTGTTCTCTCCTCAACACAAAAGATTTTCTGGTTACTACTAAATTTTCGGTAGACAACCAATCAGTTTAGGACACTGTCAATTATGTGTAGAGATAGCCCCAACATACTTAACTCCCCTGAGTTCAACCCTCAGTTGAGTTTCCTACTTTTGGGGTTCCTATCCACATCAATGAACGTTTTCTTGCTTGTCTGATATTTATTTCTTTACTGTTTGAATACTGTTTAATAAAACCTATTACATACATTCCTCTATTAGCCCGTGATTGTTTGGCAGTGCTCAGAATGGTAATTCTGTACTGTTCTCTGGGCAAGAACTCACTCTAGCACAGTCCACCAAGAGCAGAGCTACTGTGCCCCTCCCATTCACTTCCTTTGGTTCTTACAGTCTTTCTGCCGTCTCGTCCACAGTGGTCCCTGAGCCTTGGAGGGTGTGATAGTGATGTCTCAGTGCTGAACACTCCATTGTCACTTCTTCTCAGCACTTTGGACATTTTTTGAGTCACCCCAGTGGTCACTGCCATCTGAAAAGAGAAGCTTCTCTGCCCAAAAGTGAGAGTAGCATTAATATATGGGCATGAACGTAAGTGTTTAGAGGGCAGTTTGGTGGGCATAATATATGCATTTAGTCAGACAATAGTAGTAGTTCCCCACTAAGGCTTATGATCGCCTTAGCCATAGGCTTTTGACTAGGTTTTCCGTACCAGGCAGGAATTCCCTCCTCTGGAGTCAGGTCTCAAATCCAATCAGAGAGCAATTCGTCTCCTGAAAACAGATATGCCACCATTGCAGCAGTTGGTACATTGTGTGTGTGGTGTTTTCGTGAGTAGAAACCAACAGATGGAGTTGTTGGATGTTATACTCTGAGTGTTTGCGTCCTCTGCAAATCCATACATGGAAACCTAACCCTTAAGGCAGTGGGATGGGGAGGTAGGATCGCTGGGAGGTGATTAGGTCAGGAGGGCTCCACTCTCACGAACGAGATTAGTGTCCCTATAACCTAGGCCACAGGGCACGAGCTCACGTGCTCCTTTCTCCATGTGAAGATAAAACAAGAAGTGCCATATATGAGCCAAAAAGCCAACCCTCACCAGTCAGAGCATCTGCCAGTCCCTTGACCTTGTCTCCAGAACTGTTAAAAAAATTTCTGATTTTTAAAACATGTATTTTATTTTATTTTTTGTTTGCTGGGTGTGGTGGCACATGCTTTTATGAGAGAATGAGAGAGAGAGAGAGGAACGCGTGCACCACCTTGTAGGCACGTGCAACCTTTTGCGCTTGCCTCACCTTTGTGTGCCTGGCTTACCCGGGACCTGGAGAGTGGAACCTGGGTCCTTAGGCTTCTCAGGCAAGTGCCTTAACTGCTAAGCCATCTCTCCAGCCCATCTCTGTTGTTTTCTAAGACAGCCACAGAGGAGGGAGGACGCCTGCAGAGAGGGAGAGGGCTGGGGCTCCAGGGAGAGAAGGATGTGTCAGACTGTAGTCTTGAAACACAGATTGCAAGTGGAAGGCTGGGCTCTTGCACATGAGAGGCGAAGGACCAAACACTGGGCCAGGTTCCTGGGCCATGACCCTTGTTCAGGCTGCCTGGGAGCCTTGGCACCCTGCCCTTCTCCAGGGAGAGGCAAATTAAAGAAACCCAGTATCTTCTTTGGCGCCGAGCCCACCCACGTGGCCTCTTCCTGAAGGCATCAGAAGAATAACTGTCCCAAGCCCCTCTGTCAGGAGGAAGATCAGAGCCCAGGACAGTGGGAAGAAATAGGGGCCCAATGCACACTCAGGGCTGGCCCACAGCTGGGACTCAGAGAGTCCTGTCACCAGAGATGGGGGAGCTGGGGTCAGATGTAGAGGCTTCAGGCCCTGGGGTATGTAGAAGGGCTTTGTGGTGGAATGGCACTGGCTCAGTGTGGCAAGAGGACACCAATGCAACAGTGACAGTCATACCTGTGCCATGATGAGGATTAATGAGGAATATTTAAGAGAAAAGCACAGAGCATGTAGAACTGTATTTACCTGCTTTGGAGCTGACTCTGTCAACCGTGCACTGATGTCAAGCAGTCTCTTCCTGTGACTCAGCACGCTGGCGTAGATGATGGTGGAGATCCAGAATGGCAGGGCAGGACTGACCAACTCACCACCTTCCTCCCTTCCTTGGATTTCTCCACAATATCCGCATCAGACACTGTGCACATCATTCTCGAAATATGCTTAAAGGTCACCAGGCTAGCCGGGCGTGGTGGCGCACGCCTTTTTTTTTCTTTATTAATTAGTTTTATATTCAGCAAATACAGTCAGTTTGGTACCATTATTAGGCTCATCCGTGACCTACCCCCTCCCCTTGGCCCCTCCTTGTTGAGGTATATGGGTCATGAATTATGGAGATAGCCCACAGTTATGTGTAAGATAAATGTCTCTGCGTATCATGACCCAACATGTGGCTCTGACATTCTTTCCGCCCCCTCTTCCACAAATTTTCCCTGAGCCGTGTTGGGTTCATTTTTGGTCTGCTTCAGTGATGAGGTGTTGGGGGTCTCTGAGGCTCTGGTGCTCTGATTTGGTAGGAGTTGATTTTTCTCTGTGTTGATCTCCTTCCCCCTTGTGGCGCACGCCTTTAATCCCAGCACTCGGGAGGCAGAGGTAGGAGGACCGTCAGCCTGGGCTAGAGCAAGACCCTACCTCAAACAAACAAACAAACAAACAAACAAACAAACAAACAAAAAGATGACCGGGCTTATACAAGGGGAAACTGAGGCCCGCAGGGTGGCCATCTTCTCTGGGCTGCAGGAGAGATAGCAGTGGGGTGCACTCCCCTTGGACGGGATCCACGCCTTTCCACCTGCCATCAGCCCCGTCCAGGTCAGGCTTTTCCAGGTCTAGACTTTCCTGTCAACAGTGGTCCCCTCCTCAAATATCAATCAGACTCGCAGTGGCCCTGAGAACCCCAATCTCTGAGAGCCCCCCTGCTTTGAGTGCATTATTCTGGCTTTCCCTAGAAGGGTACTGAAAAGTACTTGAAAGCCACTTCCACCTGTGTGTCCCCTGCAGCGCTCTCCTTCCCTGGGCCTTTCGTGGGCGGGTCTGGCACAGGTCAGCAGTGTGAATGTGCCTGCTGTCTTTGCTAAAGTTGTTGAAAGTGGTGAGGGTGAGTGGCCCCTTCCCCTCAAATGGTGTGTATGCCTCCCTCCCCCTCCCCTTCCCTTCTTTTCTTCCTTCCTTCCTTCTCTCCCACTTCTTTTGTTGTGTGTGTGTGTGTGTGTGTGTGTGTGTGTGTGCCAGAGGACAACCTCAGGTGTCATTCCTCATGTGCCCTCTACTTTTTTTGTTTTGGATTTTTTTTTAAATAGGGTCTCACTGTAGCTCAGGCTGACTTGGAACTCGCTCTGTAGCACAGGTTAGCCTCCAACTCACAGGGTTCATCCCACATCAGCTTCCTGAGTGCTGGGATTAAAGGTGTGTACCATCACACCAGGTCTGCCTTCTGCCTTTGTGGATACAGGATCTCTTATTGGCCTAGCACACACACACACACATGAAGGTCTCAGTGAGTCTCTATGGAGTAGTGGGGGAGTACCTTGCCTCACGGTATTCTTACCCACTCTGTGGCTCTTACAGTTATCCTGCCCCCTCTTCTACAATGTTCCTTGAGCCATGGCAGGCTTGTTGGCAGTCTGATTTAGTGTTGAGTTCCTTGTAGCCTCTGGATTTCTGCTTTGATCACTGTGTCTGCCACCCTCACACTGGAGCTGGTTGTCAGGCTAGCAGTCAGAGCAGTGTTCATGACACTGCTTCCACTGCAAGTTCTCCTGGGCCCTGGCAGATGTAGAAGAGGTGATAAGTCTTCTGGTGGGCAGTCAGTTATCTTCTTGTCTTATCAATCAATCTTGACTCTCCTCCTATTCTCCACTATCAGTAAAATAGAGTAGATTCTCCAACCAAGAGTGAGCATGGATCACACCCACATTTTCACATGGGTTCTGGGGGTTCTAACTCAGGTCCTTGTGCTTGCAAGGCAAGTTCTTCACCAACGGAGCTGTCTCCCCACCCCCATCCTCAATTGTTTTTGTAATGGAAGTACACACCCCCTGCTGTGTTGAATTTACTGGCCAGCCCACACAGAAGCTCACCTGGTACGTCCTTGAACATACATCCTGTGGCGCAGGGAGACTTTCTTTTTTCTGGAGAAAACAGAGCCCAGTGCTAGAACTGGCATGAGCTCATTTGCAAGGCCTGTGCCACCAGGCCCAGGAGTCATGGTTGCCAAAGGCCTTGTGTGAAGATGTAGGATTTTCTTCTTATTTCTGCACAAGCTGTTAGCAGGGCCCAGGGGAGGTTTTAATGTCATAATAATGTTTCATGTGCCCAGCAGAGTGTACTTCTCATGGAGCAGGCTCATATTGTGCCCTCTGAGCTGTTTAAGTGCCCTGGGAGTGCAGCAGGTGGAATCATGCCACCGCTCCTCCGACGGTGTGCCCTCGACATGGGTGTGCTCAAGGTTCTAGTCAGGGGTCTCACCATGTGTTCCGGGCTCATTCTGTTGTTCTACTGGAAAGAACTCCAGATTCTACCTTCCAGTTTCAGATCGGAGATACAATTAAATGGATTGGAGGTAGGTATGTGCCACAAAATGGACGTAGTGTGGTAAAGATAAGAGTGACCATTGAATCAATGCAAAATAACCATCCCACTCTGGTCTCCTCCTGTCCAATGTCTGAGTTCAACATTAGACACGATGTTTCCTCCTCAAAGCCTTCCCTGGCCCCCTTTACCCTCTGGGCTGGGTGGAGTATTTCTTCTCTGGGATGTTTCCCTGCTCCAGTCTTCTGCATTGCCACTGTGTCATTCATGTGATTCTTGTCCTGCATGCAGCGGGTCCTTGAAGTGTAGGTACTTCCGAGGGAACAGTAACTGTAGGCTGTGAAGCAATGTGCAGGTGCAGGTCAACTGGTCACGGCAGCAGATTCTGTGTCTGGTGCTAAGGCACAAAGCAATGGTCTTCTAGGGTCCAGGGGTGTCCTGTAGCAGCAGGGAAGTGACGAGGAGCTGAGGAATGGGCATTAGGGGAGGTTCTAGACTGGTAAGCAGCTTTGGAGGAAGTTTGGGAGCTTGAGGTCTGAGCTTAGGACTCCAGTGTTTGGGGTTAGAGTGCAAGGTCTTAGAATGACCTTGAAAAAAGTGTGCTGTAGGTTTGGGCTGCTATTAGGATGAGTCCGGGGCCCATCCACAGAGGCCTGGCTCCCAGGTACACTCAGCTGGGAAGAAGAGGGGTTGGGAGAAGAGAGAAAATGAATAGTCAAACTACAAAGGTTGGCCTTGGGATATAGCTCAGTGGGGGAGAGCTTGCCTAGCTAGCCCTTGGCTCAATCTCCAGGCCTGTAAAATAAAGAACAAAAACTGATGTGTGGAGCTGGAGAGATGGTTTAGCAGTTAAGGCACTTGCCTATGAAGCCTAAGGACCCAGGTTCGATTCTCCAGGTCCCACATAAGCCAGATGCACAAGGTGGTGCATGCGTCTGGAGTTCGTTTGCAGTGGCTGAAGACCCTGGTGCGCCCATTCTCTCTGTCTCCCTCTCTCTCTAATAAATAAATAAAAATAAAAACTTAAAAGAAAAAAATAAAAACCTATGTGTGGTTCCCAGAATCCAGAATCTTGAGCAAAAGAGGGCTTGACATTCTTTTCTCTTTTCCCTTCTTTTATCATCCCCCCCCCTTTTCTGACAGTGCCATTCTATGCATACCAGGCTGGACTTGAATGCCTGATGCTTCTGCCTCAGTACCCTGCAAGAGCTGGGATTATGGGAATGTACCACAAAGCCAGGCTATACCGAACTTTCTGACCTGGGTTCACCCCTCCTTAGGCGACCTGGCGGCGCCCCGTTCCTGGGAGGCCACCATATTGATAATGAGCTTAGTGTGGACACCCCATCAGCAGAGGGCACTACAGCGCAGAACTCTTGGACTCAAGCAATCCTCCCGCCTCAGCCACCTGAGGAGCTGGGACTGCAGGCATGTGCCACAGTGCCAAGTTATGCCAGACTTTCTTATAGAGCTTTTTGTAACTTCCATGCAGACGAGACCACCTCTTTCTTTATACAGAATGCCCTCTGTTTCTGCTCCTCCCAAGCTGCCCCCATCCACCATTGTGACCCCAAAGCCTGCCTGGTTAAGCCATTTGGATTTCGCACTCTAGGTAAGACATGATTAAACCACTGCTACTGTGGTTTCTTTGAAGACCTGACCATGATGAAAGTGAGAGGCACCAGCCTGCGCTCTGTCCTGCAAGCCAGGGGACTAAGGGGCCAATTCGTCACAGGCTTGGTGAAAAGAGGAACGAAGCTTATACTATTTACTGAGAACCTGCGGGTGGACATCCATGGCCTCAGGCCTTTCAGATATGTTATTATGTGCTCATATTTACATGTGTATATGCACAACAGCCTGGAGAGAAAAAGCATTCCATCCTCTATCTCTCCAAATAAATGAATGGATGCTCAGTAAGAAGGAAACACAGTTGTATCTGGACTCAGCTCAGTCCTCTCCCACCTCCCTGCACAGCAGACCTACCCGGACAGGGTTGGCATGACCTTCTCAGAGCTGGAGAGTTACGTCAAGACCACCGAAACTGACGTGGCCCAAGAGGCTTCCTTCTTTCCCGTGCTCCTCCTTTGCTCCAGGAGCCACAGTTACCGTGAGTTTGAGCAGAAGGAAAGGGCGCGCCCTACCCAGGGACTCTTGTTGATGGGAAGAGCGAGGCCACTAGTTCCCACCAGGGGACCTGTGAACCTAGCTGAGAGGACGCCTGGCCTGCCCACGGCCGCCTGCAGAAGGAGCCAGCAAGCACAGTTGGTCGCGGGGAATTTGATGAACACAATCAGCTGCGAACGCCTTAAAAAACAAACAGGCCTCCATCCAGAGGTTTGAATAACAAGCCCCTCCACCAGATGGCTTGCAGGAGCCTTGCCAGGGGGACAAAATAGGCCCCCTCTCCCTGAATTTCCTCTTTGTTCTCAACCCTGCTCTCCCTGAACAGTCAGTGGCACGCCCCCTCCCTCTTGCTCTCCAGCCACCCAGACTGGGTCTTGTGTTCAGGGGAGCTTAAGGCAGCTTTGTGCAGATTAGGATTTGAGGACAGGGAATTGGGCAAAGGAGCAGCTTCCTTGTCCCAGGCATGAATCACCACATGCTGAAGGAGTCGCACAGCTGTCTGCATCTGGGCCTGGAATGTGGGGACAAGGAACATACTCCCAAGGGGTCCCACACTCTTGTGGGTCCAGAATAGGAAGTCATAGCAGGGCCACCCTGCATGAGGCAGACCCTCTGGTCACCTCACACCCCTCCAGGGCATCTTCACCCTTGAGCTATAGGGATCCAAACGCCACACCAGGAGCAAACGTGACCAGTACATCTTGCCAAACTTAGCTTCCCCATGTGTCCAAGGGGAACACTGGTCTAAAAGCAAGTCCTCTACAGATCTGAGTCCTTGCTCTGCACCACAGACAACTTACTTGACCTCTGTAAGCCTTAGTTTCTTGAGTACAGCTCAGTGAGAAGAATGGGTTGCATTTTCAACATACGTAGCACAGTATCTGGCGCGCAACAGGCAGGATACACGCTGGTTTCCTCCCTCGTAGCCTTCTTGTGCAAAGCTTTTGGTACCAAGCATCTCTCCTGCCTTCACTGATCCATGAGTCAATCTTTCTTTCTTGGCTGTCTTGGCAAAACCTCCAGGTACAACCCCTTTCCATATTCCTAGTGGATTCCATGTCTACCATTGTTATTCTAGCTACTGGGTTTGCCAGGATGTACTTGGACTTGCTAAACTACCACAGTTTTGTTTGGAAGCGGGCAAGGCAGGGTATAGTTACAGTGAAGTTGCATCAGTTCATCATCTGACTTGCCAGATTGCTTTCAGAACTGCCCTCCCCTCTCAGAGGCAGTGCTACTTACAAAAATTGTCACAGGGCTGGAGAGATGGCTTAGCAGTTAAGCGCTCGCCTGTGAAGCCTAAGGACCCTGGTTCGAGACTCGATTCCCCAGGACCCACATTAGCCAGATGCACAAGGGGGCGAACATGTCTGGAGTTCATTTGCGGTGGCTGGAGGCCCTGGCACGCCCATTCTTTCTCTCTCTCTGCCTTTTTTTCTCTCTCTGTCTGTTGCTCTCAAATAAATAAGTAAATAAATAAATTAATTAATTAATTTAAAAAATCGTCACAACCACAAGCGAATCTACTCACATGGCTAGGGCTTTTAGAGTGTCAGCCAGGATAGGATGGCCTTGGTGCAGTAACAACTCCTAAATGGGAAAGGCTTGCAACTGCAAAGGTCTGCTCTCATCCAGGCTTTATGTCCCTTCTCGGATGTCAGGGTCTCTGCTGACAATGGCCTCCTATAGAAGCTCAGTGCTCACCTTCTGAAATGTCTTGGTCACTGCAGCAGAGGGAGAAGATGATAAAGAGTCGTTCTGAGGCCCTTTAGTGCTCCTGCCCTTTCACTGGCCTAAGCAGAGACCTGGTGTTGTGTGGGAACTAACCAGGCACTAATGAATAGCACCGACATCAGTCGTGCAGAGGACTGAGTATCATAAAGGATGAGGAGGACAATTTTGGAACCCTCTACTCTGCTAGTCACCACTGAGGACTTATTAGTCATTGGGAAACCAGAATACGCCTGGGTATTCCATGTCTCCATTCGTCCTGCTTCAGTGGCCCTCAGTTTCCAGTGTGCATGGGACTCATTGCTGGGTATGGCATGACACTGTGGACACACTTCTAAAGGGGTGCAAAGGATTCTGACATAAGCGGTTTGTCTAGTATGTGCCCAGTTTGGAACTTAATCTACTTCCGGCGTGGTTCTATTAGCTATAGGTGATGTGGTGCCTGACTCTCACTGTGTCGAAGCTTTTCCTCCTCTTCCCTTCTGAGCTTCTCTTCCACTCCAGGGACCACTATCTCTGCATACAACTGTGAGGGACATTTGTTTGATTTTTCAGATGTACTCACAGTTATCAACCTGTTGATCATTGAAATACATTTACAGTAGTTTCCTCCAAAATGGTAAAGCTGGGCTGGTAAGATGGTTCAGCTGGTAAGTGCTTGCTGTCCAAGTGTGAGGACCTGAGTTTGGATCCCCACCACCCATGTAAATTCCAGGTAGGTGTGGTAGCAGGAACCTGTAATCCCAGCCCTCGGGAGGTAGAGAGAGGGCAAGTTAGCTATCTGGACTAACAAAATGGGTGAAATCTGGGTTCAAATGACAGAGTCTGTCTCAATAAATAAGATGGAGAGTCATCAAGAAAGACATCCTACAGCTGGGCATGGTGGCGCACGCCTTTAATCCCAGCCCTCGGGAGGCAGAGGTAGGAGGATTGCCATGAGTTTGAGGCCAGCCTGAGACTACATAGTGAATCCCAGGTCAGCGTGAGCCAGAGAGAGACCCTGCCTCTAAAAAACAGAAACAAAAAAACAACAACAAAAAGAAAGACTTCCAACATCAACCTCTGGACTCTGCACACGCACACACAGGTGGATGTGCACCCCCACACACACTCGCCACACATACATATGCATACAAAAACAATCCTAAAACAAAAACCTTGCAGCTTGAGAAATGGCTCAGTGAATGAAGTCTTTGCCATAGCTGAGTTTAGATTCCCCAGACCCTACATTAAAAAAAAAAAAAAAAAAGAAGAAGAAGAAAGCTATGGCAGGCTTCTATAATCTCAATACCTATTCAGTGAGATGGGAGCTGGAGATAGGAGAAATTCCCAGAAGCTCATGGAACAGTTTGCTTGGCAAGAAACCTTGCCTCAGAATGACATGTAGGGTAAGGACCAACACTAGAAAGTTGCCCTCTGAGCTCTAAATGCATGCTGTGGTGCATGTGCACCTGCAGTCACACACACATGCATATACATCATATACTCACACACACACATGTTCATATACCAAAGTGATTGCTTTAAAAAGCTTCTACCTTTTCTTATTCAGCAATTCTCACTGTGAGCCTAAGGAACTGGTTAATATTAACTAATATTTTCATTATTCAGAGAGGCTAAGTGACTTGTCCAAAGATAGAGAGCAAATGTTGAATGAAGTCAGGTTTTTAAACATACTTCCACTTGGAATTGATTTCTGTGGCTTTTGCATTGTCCCAGGAAGACTGCGGATTTGGACAAAGAGGTTCTGTTTGGAAAGTGAGTTCAAGAGCACTGAACTCTGCTCTGGAAGGCACAAAAGGGAAGGAGAGGTTTAGACCCCAGAGGTCCCTCTCCTCACTGCTCCTCCCCTGCCGTCCCTAAGAGTCAGGACATGGGGCTGGATGTGCCTGGCCCCTACAAGGATGACTTTGAGCACACAACATTCTAGGAGCTGGATGGTCAGGAATTCCTGTTAATTAGACATTTATTCACGGAATAAACATTCCCCCTAAGAGCTCTCAGCAGTTGGCCAAATGTCATGGTCCTCCCCCAGCTTGGTCTGAGTCCATGAAATTCCCATTAGTTTAAGATGAATTATAGTATAAGATATTCATTCACATGTGAATTGTATGTGTCAGTATGTAATATGGGCAAGTGTGTAAGCTTTATAACGTCTGTGTGGGGTCATACAAAATATCCAATTATATTTGAATTTCAAATGAACAACAATTTTTTTTTTTAGTACTTATACTAAAGAAAAATCTGGGTCCAGAAAGATGGTTCAGCAGTTAAGGCTTTGCCTAACAACCTGACTTTGATTCCCCAGTGTTGAAGTCAGGTTTGCACTGCTGATAGAAATCACCCAACCAAGAGCAGTTTGTGGGGAGAAAAAGAGGTTTATTTTGGCTTACAGGCTTGAGGGGGAAGCTCCATGATGGCAGGGGAAAATGATAGCATGAACAGAGAGAGGGTGGACATCACCCCCTGGCCAACATCAGGTGGACACAGGAACAGGAGAGTGTGCCAGACACTGGCATGGAGAAACTGGCTATAATACCCATAATCCCACCCCCAATAATATACCACCTCTAGGAGGCTTTAATTTCCAATAGCTTTCAGCAGGGGAGACTAGCATTCAGAAGACCTAAGTTTATGGGGCACACCTGAATCAAACCACCACGTCCCACCCCTGGCCCCCATGAACTGATAACCATACACAATTTAAAATGCAATGCATTCATCCAACTTTAAAAGTTCCTATTGTTTTTTTATCAATCCCAATGATATTCAAACATCCCCATGGTCCAAGATCTTTTAAGTGAGCCATGATACCAAAAAATCTCCCCCCAAACACATAATGGCATGGAATAAACACTCATACTGCAAAAGATGGCATTGGGCATGACAAAGAAATATTCAGCCAGTACAAAATTTAAAACAGGGCAAGTCCAACAACTGTAGCCAGTGGCAACTCTCCAACTCCGATAATTCTACCCATCAACAAGTCTCTGGAATTCCAATTCTGCCCCTCCAGCTAGGCTACTCACAATTCTGGAAAACTTCATCGGGGCCGGCAGCTTTCCTTAGCAGCCATCTCGTGGTCCCAGCATCTCCACCTGGTCTCCACTGCAACCTACAGTTTATCCTCACAGCTCCATTGGGTCTCCATGCAGGCAATCCTGCTTCACACTGCCCATAGCCATTTCCAAAACACAAGACCGTGTTGCAAACTCAGTGACCCTCTGTTTCCTGTATTTCTTATACTCCACAATACCAGGTAGGGTGCCAATTTGTTAATCTAGGAGGGAATAAAACAGACTTTGAAGAACAGTACACTCCTTGAGCACTCAGAACCCTTCAAAAGAGTTTACATTCTTCCTGTTGCCCCAGTGCAGGTCAGCTGGCCCAATCTCAATGGTTGTAATCTCTCAATTGCAGCTTAATGGGCAGAAGTTCACCCAAAGATTTCACTTTTTCTGTGTCATATCCCTCTATTGACACCAATCCATTTCTATGCAGTGCAACCCTGCATAAGTTCTCAGGACATGACCATAACAGCAAGCCTCCCACACAAACTGCTTCTAGCCCAGTCTAGGCAAAGCTCTTTTTCACCCTCATAAGCCAGACCTCACAGTCCATAGTTATTACTTAGAGCATTCAGGTCTTGCATCTCTGATCAGAATAGTCCATTAAGCTGTACTTACAGCACTGCAAGGTGTCTCTTAGGCCAAGGTTTCAAATCCTTTCACATTCCTCTTGAAAATCAGCTCCAAAAGGCCAAAACCACACATTCAGGTGTCTAGCAGCAATCCTACTCCTCGGTACCACTTTACTGCTGCAGTCAGGTTCGCATTGCTGGTAGAAATCACCTGACCAAGAGCAGCTTGTGGGAAAAAAGAGGCTTATTTTGGCTTACAGGCTCGAGGGTAAGCTCCATGATGACATGAGCAGAGGGTGGACATCACCTCCTGGCCAACATCATGTGGACAACAGGAACAGGAGAGTGTGCCAAACACTGGCTTGGGGAAACTGGCTATAACACCCATAAGCCTGTCCCCAACAATACCCAGGAGGCTTTAATTTCCAATTGCCATCAGCTGGAAACCTAGCATTGAGAAGACCTAAGTTTATGGGGGACACCTGAATCAACCCACCACATCTAGTACCTACATAAAGCCAGATGCACGAAGTGGCACATACATCTGGAGTTCATTTGCAGCAGCAGGAGGGCCTGGAACACACATTCTCTCTAATAAATAAACATTCAAAAAAGAAAAATCTGAAAGTCAAATGTAACCACGCATCTTGTGTTTTATTTGCTGAAATTGTATCTATATGCATGTGTCAATGTTGGTATCTCGGGGGCTTCTGAGTGTGTATACATTTGTGTCATGTGTCTCAGGGTGTGTACAGGGGTTTATGTGCTTTCATTTACCTGGATAATAAGGAATCAGCAGGTAGAACCAACGGCTCTACCACTTGCAGCTTCTCTCCAGCCGGGCCAGCATTCCTAGAGCAAGAGAAGCCCGGCTGGGCCTTGAATGTAAGGATAAGGAGCACCATCCATGTGCCTGACATGTAACAGACACTGTGGGGTTCTTTACGGCATAAATGCATGCATGTGTGAAGGAGAGAAATGGCTCCACAGGAAAAGGATGGAGTGGAGGAGGCGGGAGAAGTCTAGGAATGGGGCTAGTCTCAGTTATTTGGGGTGCCTTTAAATTTGACGTAGCAGAGGGACTTTGGGAGCAAGTTCCAGCTTGCTATGGCCCTAGGCCCAATCAGGAGGGGTCCAGGTTGGATAAAGAGATTGAGAGGGTATGAATGGGAAGAAGAAAAAGGTCCTTAGCAGGGCAACAGTCAGTCAGGTCACTAAGGAACCACGAGGAATGGAAGCAGTGGCTGGGAAGGACACTTGGGGACAGCAACATCTCAGGAATTGGAAGGGGGAGTCTGAGATGGTCATAGGGCTGCCGGGGGCTAGATGAGACACCCATGTGCCTGGGAGCCCCAACAGGAACAGATAGGGGGTGATATTTACAATACTGGGCAGGTACTGGTACTGGCCAATTGGATCACAGGATAGTGGGATAAAGATTGGAGGAGGCAGGAGGGGGCTGGGGATGCTTATGGGCTCAGATAGCTGCTCTGTAACTGCTAGAACAAAAGCACTAACTATTTTGTCCAATGGGGCAGTTGTACATGGCCTCCTGGCTGCTGTAGTTCTATATTGAAGAAGCATCCAGCAAATGGCAGTGTAGGTGTTCAATGAACGTGATTCTAACCTTTTCAGGGAGTAAAGATGCTTCTAAATGTTCTGGGAAATTCCTCTACTGAGCAGAGTTTCTATTTTAGGAAGTCAGGCTGTCTTGTTGGGAAGATCTGTCTTTTCTGCCATTGAATCCCTGGGAATTTCAAAGACACTGGGCCCAAAAGCTTGCTGTGGCTTACAGGACGGTTGGAGCCTAAGTGAACAATGGCAATCCCAGGGGACAGTCCCTGTCAGGGTCACCCTCTGCTAGTCTCCCCTTCCTTCCGATAAGGCCTTGTCATCTGTCAGGAGCCTGGGGCTTCTCCTGGGTCTGGCACACAGTATGTGCTCTGTAAATGTTTGCTGTGATTATTTTTGTTATTGCTTTCCCTGGGCCTGGTGTTTCCTGAAATTGAATCATTTTTCGGTGAGTCTAAAGTTTCGTTTATTTTAGTTTATCCAGGCCTCGGGCTAGCACCTCAGTGGCCCTGCGTTCCCAAGGCAGGGGAGACTAATTCCAACACAATCGCTTTCCGGTTCTTTGAAACACTCATAGCACAGGGGAAGGTGGGTTCTCTTCAAGAGCTCACTTAGTTTAGATAAACACTTGGCCTGTGGTTACACAAACAGTCATACAGGCACCTTTTCATAGGTACTGAGTGCCAGGAGTCCGTGTCTATTCACCTAGTCACTGACTTATGCACCTGAAACTTCCCACTGGGATGTCAGACAGACCACTGCTTTGTGCCTGTTGGGTTCACTGCTGCAGATCTATTGGTGGGACAGTGTGTATCACATAAGTGCTATTTAATATAGATCTGTTGAATGAAAGCATGATACATGAGCATCTTATCTGTGCCAGGATGACACAATGTTCACTGTCCTCAACCATGTGCTCTATAGAACACCCTCAGTCTATCCCTAACCCACAACATCTACCTGAAATGCACAGCAAATAACACAAATGCCATGAGCTAGGTAAGCACCCCTAGCGGTCACTGGAGCCTGGAGGCTTGTCAGTTCCACTAGGAAGACGGAAAAGGTGTTACAGATTCAGCGGCATATGATTTGGGTTGGGTTTCAGCATCAAGCAATAGTTGGTGGAAGGGACATAGATAAACCAAGTCGCAGAGGTGGGAAACCTTGGCCTAGCAGACTGGTCAGGTCTGACAGGCCACCGGGACACCAGCTCCAGCAGGGCAGGCTCCTCCGTGTCTGTCTCGGCTACAGTGTATACGGCTCAGCATTTGGCATGATAGAGTCCAAGTAAGTTGTACTGTGGGAGTGAATGAATGACTTGAGAAGGGAGGGAAAAGATGGAATCTAGAAATCATTTTCGAGGTTTGCTTAGCAACTACCATGAGTTCATTGCCGCCATCCTTCCTGGAAGTGTGGGTGCTATCACTTGGAGGAACTGAAGTCCAACTCCCATCACCCCCAAGACTTTCTACCATGTGATCCTATAGCTTGGGCTGAGCTCAGTAGTGAGGTGCCTCTCCCCGCCTCCACCCTCCCCCCATCCCGTGAAGATCGAATTGTTTGAACTGCCAGCCTTAGGGGGTTCTGGTAACACACAGGCAGAAACGTGGCAAGGGAAAGACCCTGAGCATGGAGCCAGAAGACTCGGGCTGGGCTGCTGGTGCTGAAACTGACCTACCATGCTGTCCTCGGGCAAGATGGTGTTATCGCTGACTCCAAGTGTGACTGTAACGTCCAACAGAACTGGTGTTCCTTGACATCTCTGTGTCTCAGAATCTGATTTGCACAATGGGGGTGTAACAGTGTTTTCCTCACGGGCTTCAGGAGTATTAAAGAAGACACGGGGGTGATGTTCTTAATCGCTTACTGGGCAAGTTTGTGAGCCCTCAGTGAAGGTCAGCTACACATTTTAGTAAGGCTTCCATGTGCTCAGTTACTTTGTGCAACAGGAACAAGGGCCCCCACCTGGATGTCACAGGGTGTTGGTGTGGGAGGCAGTGAGTGAATGGGCACAAAGCGGACACAGAGGTGAGGGGATCTGCGCCATTCCCATCAACTTGGCCTTTCCCTGCAGGACACGCCACCAGCTTGGGTTCCCGCGTCACTCGCAGCCCATCCAGAGCCCGAGGTTTTCTCTCACTTTGGTGACTGACTTCTGAGATACACAGGTCAAGCTGGGGAGGGAGGGGGTGGAGAGGACGAAGGAAACCAGCAAGGAAAATGCTTTCAGCAGGTCCTTGGAGAGCTCAGGCCTCTCACTCTGTCCCTTTGTCAAAGGGCCTGCCCAGCCTTTGAAATAACCATTTCCTGCCTCCTGGCATGTCCACATCAGAGAGGTGGGAGGAGTGCAGAGCTTCGGTCCCGGATGCTGTGAGCAGGAGTGGACCGCTTCACTCTGATGTGCACCTCCTCTTCAAGCCTCGGCTCTGGAGACAGGCCCCTTTTCGGCAGCTGCTCCTGCGGTCTGCCTTCGAATCACCACAGGCCCAGCTGCCGATGACCACGCAGGGTTCTTTTAAGAGACTTGGCTCACCTCCAGCACAGCTGAGACGTCCCAGGGCCTACAGGGCATGAGCACAGAGCTTTAAGATGCTCCGGGCCAGTGGTTTCCAGAGGACACCTGGCCCAGAGGTGGGGCCCTTCCATGAGGCTCAAAGACCCCTAAAGGTCTCAGATGTCTCTGCTGTTCTCTGTAATGAAGACAAGGTGGTCTTCTGTGGGGGCTCTGGAAACAACAGCTTCCTGTTGAGTTTGTCAACAGCCTGCAGCTAGATGAGGCCCTTTGCCCACCTCAGTCACTGATCTTAAGTCCCAGAAAATGGGGATTTTACAAATGGAGATGGAGAAGGCTCAGAAGGTTCCAGGCCTATCCAATGGGTTACATGTGGCCAAGCATAGGTATGAATGCTGCCCAACACAGAATTATTTACTTGAAACATTGAGCCGGGCATGGTGGTGCACGCCTTTAATCCCAGCACTCGGGAGGCAGAGGTAGGAGGGTTGCCGAGAGTTAGAGGCCACCCTGAGACGACATAGTGAACTCCAGGTCAGCCTGGGCCAGAGTGAGAACCTACCTTGAAAAACAAAACAACAACAAAAAGAAAAAACATTGAGTTATTTTTGCATTCTTTTTGTAATTTGATGGTGGCATTTCTTTTTTTAAATTTCTACTTATTTTCACGTGTGTGTATGAGCATGCCACTGTCTCATGCAAATGGAACGTCAGATGCTTGTGCCACTTTTTGTGTCCAGCTGAACATGGGTGGCTGAAGGATGAAATGCAGACAGGCAGGCTTTGTAAGCAAGCACTTTAAACTGCTGAGCCATTTCCCCAGCTCTACTTGTACCATCTTGAGTGTGCACTTTGTAGATGGCAATGTTATCTCACAATGTCAGGAGGTTGGACATGCCCAGCTGGGCACTTGCCCAAGGCCTCACATCTAAGTGTCTGAACGCTAGCCAGTACCCTCTCCACCATCTCCTGGAAGCTAAACCAAGGGTCTGGCTACCCCAAAGGGCAGGTGCATTCAGAGTTATTCAGGAAAAGGAACTTGGTAGAGAAATTGTGGGATTCAAGTGCTCCTTGTAGGAGGAATAAGAAAAATGTGGTGGAATCCTTGGGGACTAGCCACCTGTTTAGGCAAGCTGGGCCCAGAGAAGATCTTGCCCACAGTCATCCAGTGAATTGATAAGAACTTGTGAGTCCTTGGGCCACGCGGAGCTGATGGCACATGCCTGTGAGTCTGCCTGGCAGTCCATGATTGCCTGTGCCTCAAAGGCTACTCCCCGGCCAGGGTCAGACCACACATCCTGACTAATTTTCCACCAGTCCCCACATTCCTCCCACCAGCTACGCGGGGCCTCAGCTTGCCAGACCACAGAGGCCACAGTTCAGAGCTGGCAGAGCCAGCAGTGCGCATCTTTGGCAAACTCTCCCTTAACCGTACTTTACAGTTAGCAGAGGGCTTCCACATTTTCTGCATTTTGTAGGTTGAGCCCCGAGATAGTTCTGAGAGCTGGGTAACATCTCTTAACACAAGAGAGAATGATGGGTATGGTCACATGCCTGCAATTTTAGCATTTGGAAGCTGAGGAAGGATGATTACAAGTTTGAATTGAGCCTGGGCTACATAGTAAGTTCAAAGCTAGCCTGGGCAATTTAAGCAAGACCCTATCTCCAAAAGATGAAAACAGGGGCTGGGAAGATGACTCTGTGGTTAAAGGTGCTTGCTCTGCAAGCCTGCTGAGTAGAGTTCGGATCCCCAGCACCCATGTAAAAATAAAGTGGGACACAAGGTGTTATGTGTGTATGTAATCCCAATGCAATTAATAGAGGAAGGGTCAGAAAAGTCCCAAAGCTCATGGGCCACCTAGACTGGCCTTCCCAGTGTCAAAACAATAAAAGAGACTATCTCAAACAAGGTGGATGAGAGTGCCAAGATTGTCCTCTGACCTCTACATGTGAGTAGTGGTACCCATGTGCCCCCTCCACACTAGCAATAATAATAATCATAATGATGATAATAATAATGCTTAAGCTAAAAACAAGAACAAAATTACAGAAGAGGAGAAAGCAGTTCTAAAAGGAAAGGTAGGGCCGAGAGAGATTGGTTGGTGGTTAAGGCACTTGCTGACAAACCAAAGGTCCCAGGTTTGATTCCCTAGTACCCATGTGAAGCCAAATGCACAAAGTGGCGCATGTATCTGGAGTTTGTTTGCGGTGGCTAGAGGCCCTGGTGCTCTTGTCACCCCCCACCTCTCTCTCAAATAAATGGATAAAAATTTTTGTTTATTTTTATTTATTTATTTGAGAGCAACAGATAGAGGGAAAGAGGGAGGGAGGGAGGGAGGGAGAGAGAGAGAGAAAGAGAGAGAGAGAGAGAGAGATTGAGAATGGGTGCATCAGGGCCTCCAGCCGCTACAAAAATTCCAGATGCATGTGCCCCCTTGTGCATCTGGCTTACTTATGTACTGGAGAATTGAGCCTTGAACTGGGATCCTTAGGCTTCACAGGCAAGCATTTAACCGCTAAGCCATCTCTCCAGCCCGGATAAAAATATTTTTAAAAAATTGAAAGCTGGGCTGGAGGGATGGCTTAATGGTTAAGGCATTAACCACTAAGGACCCAGGTTCTATTCCCAATGACCCACGTTAGCCTGAGGCACAAAGAGGCACATGCGTCTGGAGTTCATTTGTAGTGGCTGGAGGCCCTGGCATGCCCATTCTCTCTCTCTCTTTCTCCTTCTTTCTTTGTTAAATAAATAAATAAATAAAAATATTAAAAAAGAACCTTCTTTTATATATAAAAAATCGAAACCAAAGGTATCTAGTTCAAGGTCACGTTCTCACATAAGAATCACTGGAGCTAGAGGTTGGAATTGGCTTATCCTGATCTATCCCACCACTGTGTTCTAATGCCTGTTGGAACTTACCAAGAGAAGAGAGCAGTGATGAGTCAGGGGCTGAACTGGCTTGTGTAAAGCACTTTGTATGCCACTAACCATACCACCATTAGCCACATCTTTCTTCCTCAGAGTGGACCAAGACAGGTACTCAAAAGTTATTCCCATGTTAACCAAGATTGCAGCTGCACTTCAGAACTCACAGTGGAACGCAAAGATGTAGGTGTTCAGTTTAAGAAATGGCTTAAGCCCCAGACTGGTAACTTTTTCACTGTGACCCTGGCAGGATGGCCCCCTTTTCTTGGACCTCTGCTCTGCATGTGTCAAAAGAAGATGAGAGTGCGTACCCTGAGTGTTGCAAAAATGTGCAGGGCTATGATTTGTGAGTTTCTCTGTAAAAGTTTAAGGAGCACACCAGTGAGTTTTCATAAGCAGCGAAGGCAAGGGGAACTTACTCGCTAATGATCATAAAGCAAATCTTGAGTAAGTTTTGTAGCTCACCACATAGATTTGAGCAATAGCCTTGTTGACTCTGAGTAGTTTGAATCTGAAATGCCGCCCACAGGCTTATGTTCTGAGTGCTTGGTTCCCGGCTCGTGGCGTTATCTGGAAGGCTGTGGAGCCTGGAAGTAGTGGACCACTGAAGGCACGCCATTGGAGGTTGTACCTGCCCCTGGTTCCAGGTACACATTCTGCTCCTGGTCCTTACCAGGGAACGGCTAGCATCATATTCTTCTGTGGCCTCAAACAGGGCCACTCATGTCACCCTGCCATTTCCTGACACGATGGACTGAAACCTCTGGGAAACTGAGCACAAGCAAACTCTTCCTCCCTAATGTTGTTTCTGCTAGGTGTTTTGTCACAGCAACAAGAAAAGTGACTAGTAGAAGCCTCACAGGGCCTGGTGTCATTATTTCACCCAGCTTTATAAATAAGGAAACTGAGACTCAGAGATTTTTTTTTTTAAGTAACAAGTAGCATATGGCAGAAGTGAGCTGTGAAATCTCTGTGTATGTGTGGTATATGTGGTGTTGTGGGCATGTGTGGTATATACATGTGTGTGTGCAAATGCAGTGCCCCAGGCACATGTGTATGGAGGCCAGAGGAGAACACTGGGAGATCCCTCGTATTGCTTATCTACATTTTAACTTGAGACAGAGTCTCTCACTGATTCTAGAGCTTGCTGTTTTTTGCAAGCCCCAGCAACTTTCTGGTTGCTGATCCCCTCAATACTGGGTTACAGACATTCATGGCCATGCACAGCTATTTACATGGGTGTCAGGGAATCAAACTCAAGTGATCTCAGGCCCTCATGATTACACATGATTGCACAGGAAGTGCTGTTACCCATTCAGCCATCTCTCTAACCCTGAAACCTTAGTAATTTATCAGCAGCAGATAAGCTAATAACCCTGGCGCATCTGAGTCACCTGAAGGGTTGGTTGAACAAATTTATGGGTGCCACCCTCAGAGTTTCTGGTTGAGTGGATAGTTAGGCTTGAGCTCACAGGTGATGCTGCTGGATCAGGGACACATGCTGTCAACCACTGTGCTGGAGAGCTCTTCCACCCTACCAGTGGCCTGACCCAGGCCTCTAAGATCTGTTTGCCAAGGATATCTGGGAACCCATGTGCCCCAGAGGCTCCACTGCATCCTGTGGACATAGATGATGACAGTGGAGCAAATAAATGGGGGTGCTGAGGGGTCCTCTCCTTCCAGGTGAGAGAAGACACTCCATGCGTTGGTCTGTGTTATAAATGGGGTTGCTGAGGAGTCCTCTCTCCTGAGTGAGAGGCCATGCATCTGCCTGTGTTATAGATGGTGACACTCAGGAGTCATCTCTCCTTCTGAGCAAGAAAAGACACTCCGTACATCTGCCTGTGTTATAGATGGTGATGCTGAGGAGCTCTCTCTCCTTCTGAGTGAGAAAAGACACTCCATGCATCTGCCTGTGTTGTAGATGGTGACACTCAGAAGTCCTCTCTCCTTCTGAGCAAGAAAAGACACTCTGTACATCTGCCTGTGTTATAAATGGGGACGCTGAGAAGCTCTTTCTCCTTCTGGGTGAGAAAAGACACTCCATGCATCTGTGTGTGTTATAGATGGAGACCTGAAGAGTTCTCTCTCCTTCTGAGTGAGAAAAGACACTCCACACATCTGCATGTTATAGATGGGGACGCTGAGGAGTCCTCTTTCTTTCTAAGTGAAAAAAAGACACTCCACACATCTGCGTGTGTTATAGATGGAGATGCTGAAGAGTCCTCTCTCCTTCTGAGTGAGAAAGACACTCCACGCATCTGCGTGTGTTATAGATGGGGACACTGAGGAGTCCTCTCTCCTGAGTGAGAAAAGACACTCCACACATTTGCCTGTGTTATACATGGAGATACCGAGGAGTCCTCTCTCCTTCTGGGTGAGAAAAGGCACTCCACGTATCTACATGTACCATAGATGGAGACACTGAGGAGTCCTCTCTCCTTCTGAGTGAAAAAAAAGACACTCCATGCATCTGCATGTGTTATAGATGG